>CM046002.1:32295714-33571613 GCA_025175895.1 Wurfbainia villosa | reverse complement strand
TATGATGATTCCGTGTCTCACCTAGTTACATATTTACCTTAAATGGAGGCGCAATAAGTTGGAAAAGTTCCAAGCAAGACACTATAGTAGATTCTACCATTGAGGCAGAATACATTGCAGCTTTGAAAGCAGCAAAGGAAGCAGTTTGGATCAAGAAGTTCATCTTTGAACTTGATGTGGTCTCATCAACTATCCAAACATGTGCTTCGTCATTATCATTTGATCATAGAGATCATAAGTAGGAAGGAAATACAAATCGAGAAGATTCCCACTGAAAGAAACTTAGCGGATCCTTTAACTAAGGCCTTACCTCAAAGTAAGTTTGAGGGTCATGTTAGACCTTATGGTATTAGATATCGTGGTGATTGACATTAGGCCAAGTGAGAGTTTGTTGGTAATATATGAGAGATGTTTTAAGGCAATCGTCTTATTATTGTACCATTTATTTGATAAATGAAGATTCACTATTTGAGTATACATGTTTTCATGTGTTTGATTGGATCTTAAACTCATTTACTGAATGTCCGCAATACAATTCACAACATGAGAGAATTTGTGATTGGATCACAACTAGTGAGTATCTCTATATGTGTAATTGTGATGTATTGGAATTATCCCTAGTCGAGGAATTGATGCATTCGGACGCCATCGATTTTGTTGAGACTAGCACGAGTTATACTCTTTGGTTTATCCAAGCAGTTATTTCTTACTGGCTATAGACATTGTGATGTCCGGAGTTAATCGTGGATGCTAGTTATGGTAACTAGTTCATTGGAGTGATCAGCTGTAAGACTTCATATGGTTCTTGGCATATATGGATATGTCAATGAAGTTCTTACTACAACTTAAGTGCGATGTTCCTTCGACTTGCGGTATTCAAGTCATCTTGGTCATGAAGACTTATGCTTTGACATATTAAGCAAGCATCTCCAAGGAGATGTGGACCTGGGATGATTGGGTATAAGTCGAAGTAGCCGAAGGTGTTTGAATAGCCTATAGAGGATTCACCGCTCCTTGTGAGGAGATGTATACCCTATGGCCTCTCGTTGGATTGTTACTAAAGCCTTTGGCCAAAGCATTACATGTTTAGAGTATGGTACTCTTGGATATATGTGTAGTAACTAGAATCTGCAGGACGAGGAAGTAATACTTGGGCTAGGTGTGACGTAGTCAGCCTAGTGGGGACTGACACTATAGACCATGTCCTGAACCAAGTGGGTATAAGATGAGTGAAGGGAACGGGGCACGATTCATTGTAGCTACTGAAGGATTTCAAAAAAGGTTCTGGGATCAACCATTCATTTTTCGGTTAATTGGAGATCATGATGTACTACTAGGTGTCACTCATGATCGTTCTATAATTAATGGTTAATTATAGACGGCCAACATAAACTGGGAACCTATTTGGTCACACGCACAACGAGCGTAATCCGAAGGATTTAAAATGAGTTTGAGAATATGATTCTCAGATCGAGAGAGACTTGGTTTGGTTGGACCAAACAAAGAGCGAGTATGAAATTGTTTCAGTTGCATCAGAAGCATGGATGGGCCAAGTCTTATGAATACATGATGGATGAACCAAATCGGTTTGGTTCTAATCCAATGGTGGAAAATAAACCAAAGTGGTTTGGTTTGTTTTAAACGAATGAACCAAAGTTGGTTTGGTTCGTTTTAACTTAAAATAGACCAATGTGGTTTGATTTATTTTAACTTAAGTTATTGGAGCGGGTTAACCGGTTTTGGATATGAACTAATAACCGTTAGGAGAATGTGTTCTCTATAAAAATACGGCTTAAGGGTTTTTCGTGGAGAATTAATTGGTTCAAGGGTTTTGGAAACCCTAGTCTCCTCTCCTCTTCCTCCTCTAGGGTTGCCGCCCATCTCTTGTGCCGCTGCCCAAGCCTGTTGCAGCTCCTCCTCCTCGCCGCCAACCACCCACTAGTCGCCGAAGACTCCTCCGACCATCCTCCCTTGGCCGCTGTGACCAAGGAGCAGTTGACTATTGATTGGTCGGCCATCTCTTCCACTGCAAACAAGCTGTCCAGTTTCTGGACAGCTTGTTGTTCTCCTCATGGAGAGATTGTTTGGTCGGCATTTTGTGCTCCGACAGTGACTTACTTGCCTGGGATTGGATCTCCGGCTATCCTCATAGGTGGAGGACGAAGGTTTCGTGAATTGGTTGACGAAAACCGCTTCCGAGAAGCGAGTTCGTGGAGCTCATTTTTATATCCAAATTTTGATTTGGATTGTGATCGTCTCTTGGATCACAATGTCTTCGACACAAGGCTAGTAACTCTTGCGAAGACGGGGCTCGTGGCTTTGTGAAGCTATCCCAAAGATACTCGGCGTGGATACAGATAGAGACGATTCTAGCGAGGGTCTCTACGGTTGATGTCATTCCCGCTACACATGATACGTTAGGTATAACTAGATATAAAGTTTCCTTTATTGCAAAAATTTAAATATGCGATTATTTTTACACTTATTGTATCCTGCATGTGTGTGGTGTGTGCGATGTAATAAATTAGTTTATTACTTGTTTTTGCTTCCACTGTGTCCATGTTTACGAAATATGTTTGAACACACACCCACGTCGGTACCAGGAAACCCAACATGGAGTAGGAACCCTAGTGTTCGTGTGCTTGTGTGTGTTTATTATTATTATGTATTTCTATCGTTGTATATTCCACTGTGCATTAATAACTTTTGTAGACGAGCGTGCAATCCATCGAAGAAAGTGAAAAATGCTATTCACCCCCTCTAGCGCGATGTCTGATCCTTAACAAGTGGTATCAGAGCCCGTGCACTCAGAAGAACAAATCACCGAGATTACCAACTCAACAAGTGATATCACAATGGGGTGCTCTTCACCGGACTCATCGCCGCAAGAGTAACTGCCATGCCCTGAGGGTGTTAGTTTGGTACCCTACTCGGTGGCAGTTTATAAATAAAAAACCTAAGGACCATATAATCTAAGTAACTCAACAAATTCAATAATGTATCTATATTCATGAAATAGATTTTTCTGCATAAATTACAAATGCATCTAGATAGAAAATTGATGAAACAAACAAAATACATTGAAATAGAAACCAAACCGAGAAGATAGTAAGTCAATATCTCTGAGCGACTCTATGTACATCAAAATCGTTGAAATATCAAAAGGGTGCCCGAGCGTGCAAAACTGGAGGCCAAAGAAAATAGACATTAGCACAAATTGCTAAGTGGGTAATAAGGAAAGATGTGCATTAAATTTAATCTTGTTTAAGAGGCCAAGGGAGCTTGTAAAATTACAATTTCTTCTTTTTTTTTCTGTTTCAAATCTTTTAACTTGTTTCAAGTTCTTATACATAGATATAAGTATACATCATATTTATAATCATCATCAATGGTGTGAATCTGATAAATCAACTAAATAGTGAATAATTGGAGCCAATATCATCAAAGTGTATATAACATCATCTGACGTATGGGCTAAAAGCCCCATCACCGATGGAATGCAACAAGAAATAACAATAGGGCATCGAAGCGCAAAATTTGATCATGGGCAACTCATGCTACCACTACTGAAATGGGCAGTCAAGTACTCTAGTATAAAGCTAGGCTTAGAGTTCTCACTTTTAATATTTCTCATTCATTCCATAATATTCAACTTTGATTCTGTTATGACACTTGTTCAGCTATGTTAGGGATCGTTTGGAAGCTAGAGGGGGGGTGAATAGCGTTTTTCGGTTTCTACAAGAAGATTAGCGGAAGCAAACACAATAATGTATGTAAAAACAATAACAAACGCAAACAAGGCCTTTTACGTGGTTCGGAGATAGCGCTCCTACTCCACGGCGATCCTTGAGGTGGATCAATCCAAGCAAGTCCACTAATAAGCTTTCTTTACAAGACAACTCCTCTTCTTTACAAAGAATGAAGATCTAAGCTTAGAGAGAAGAGGAGGAGATTTAAATCACTTAGAAAGCTAGAAAATGATTGAAAGATTGGAGAATAAGCATTAACCCCAAAACCTCCACCACCCTCTTTTTATAGAGAAGAGGTTGTTTTTCCTGACTCAATAGCCGGATTCGCGAGACGGGAAAACCATCACCGATCCGACAACGGTTGTCGGGCCGATCGATATGGCTGTCAGCCGATCGCCACCCATCGGCCATTCAGCAGGCGCCGATCGCCAATAATGTCGATCGTGGCGCTTGTATACAGCCGAGCTAGAGTCGATCATCACCGATTCGACCGGATAACCCCGATCGAATGCCTTCTTCCAACTTCTAATGCTATATTTTAAGGGCCAGTTCGACTGATACCATGTTCCAATGATCTATACCAAGTATGACTAATTCATACTTGGAAACACACCCTAAGCCTATACTTAACCTTATAGCTTCTCCATCAGCCTTGCGCCTCTAGGATTTCTCTGAGTTCACGACTCCATCCATGCGCTTGCCTTCAAAAGCTTCCTTCGGTTTCGTCATGCTTTGGGTTTCTTCTTTGCCAAAGTACGCTTGGACTTTACGCCGCCAAGACTACATGCTTGGACTTATGCTGCCAAGACTTGCCTTTGGTCTTCTCTTTGCCAAGGTCACACTTGGACTTATCTTTTACCAAGTCTTCATACTTGGATTTTCCTGTCACTTAAACACGTTCACAATTAGATCACAAACCATTGCCTAACTTAGATGATTATCCAAACATCAAAATATATAAATGCTTGGGGCATTGTTGCACCAACAATCTCCCCCTTTTTGATGTTTGGCAATCATTTGCTAGGTCTTTAATATACATAAACATATCTCAATATGAATTTAACTTAAATATCCCTTCTCCCCTTTGACATACAAAAAAGAGAAGAGGTTATCCAATAAGTGCAGGAAAGAATTATATCTCTGAACAAAGGTATAAAATTGAAATGGAACTCCCCTAATTCACAAGACATGATTTCATGATAAAAGCATAAACAATTAAAGAATAGGCAAATATATCCTAGCCGCACCAACAATTTTAGAAATAAGGGATGTAACTCCCCAACGAACGATCGCAAGAAGACTCTTTGTTCCATACAAATTATTATGTATATACTGTGGCAATTATATAAAACCTCTTAACCGATGAAAAAGCCATTTTCTAATCCAAAACAGTGTCATCGGTTCGAATAGGCAAAGAATCAGCTGCCGATCTTGTCGATCGCGCCAATAACGGCAATGATCGTGATATCGCTAAAGCGAAATCGAATTTTTCATCAAGGTTTGACAATGCGAGAAAATTCTATGGGTGTCCAAAAATCACGAAACTTGGCATACACATTTTATTCGACTAATATAACATATGAAAAATATTAGACGAAAAATATGTTCATCGATTAATGGATTGATACGATATCCAAAATAGCAATTATGACCCAAAGGTGTAAGTGTATCATATCACTATTCATAACTTCGACTATATGATCAACTCCTAAACTTGACAAATACCAAATTTTAGGCACTAATAGAAATGATCAACAAAAATATTTCATTTCATTGATTAAAAAGTCATTACATAAAGAGTCTTATGCCGCATACTACAAAAAGAGAATAACAAAGAAAACGAGCAAGTTAACGATCATCGCCCCTCAAGATCCATCGGAGTGACGAAACCATCGTGAGGAGGTGGGTGTCCAGCGCAGGCGGAGAATCGCCAAGATGTCCCGTCACGCCGATGTACCTCTCTCACGAGAGAGAGCTCCGATGCTCGAGCGCCTCAAACGCAGGTCTACCACCCGCAAAAGCATCAAGGGCACGCGAGGGATGTGTCCGTAGACAAGACGCTCGCAGCAGCCTTCCTCATCGGCCCCTCAAGAACATCTGCAGACCACCTCAAGAACTCCTTCCGCAATGCAGATCCTTCGCCGAGCGGCACCCGCTACTCGCCGTCCGGGTCCCGTAAGACGGATCCTTTGTCGGCCTTCATGCCCGCTAATGAGAAACTCACGAGTCATCCGATCATATTTCCTATTCATGACCTTAATGACTCTATATTTACATCAATGCCTATGAGCTTAGCCATTGAGTAAGGACATTTCCAAAGGAATATGCACCTTTCCATTATTTGGCCTTATGAAATGAGTGATGCAATGGAAGGTATTGAGACCAATGTTGATGTCTAAGTATGACGAAAGGAGATGCATGAGAAGTAAGTGTGGAGGGCGCAACCAAGGCCAAACCACGAGTAACAATAGGAGAAGACAATGAGCAACGACCTTATAAAGGACATTGTCGAGGCGTAAAAGTTCTTGTGATTGAAATAAGTTGGTGTTCAGGTCGAGGATAGTGATAGAAGGTATCGTGAAGGGAATCTAAAGAAATCCCTCAAAGGGAGATGGAAGAGGTCACTCCAAGATGGATATAAGACGAGATCATCCTGAGGAGAGGCATCCGAGAAAATCAGTCCAGATCTGGGATCGAAATCCAGATCGCTGAGCAACGCGAGTCCGCAGATCTCCCATCTCCAACCGGTCGTAGGTTGTTGAAGAATTCGGAGAGAGAGAGTGATATTAACGTGATGTTCACAAAAGACTAAGGACTCAAGTTGGTAATGTTGAATGATTTGATGTCAATGTCAAACAGAATCTTTAAGAAAATTAGGATCTATTGATCTAGGGGAATAAGTTGGAATTTGTGTTTATTGAAAGCACTTCAAGGCGGAATTTGGAAATCGAGGATCAACATAGGGTCTAGGGTTTGACGGCCCTCATCTGGAGGTGCAGCGCGTTTAGTAGCAAAATGCTTAATTCTAAATGGATAAAAAGACACACACACAAAATATGCATAATGTGGGTAGATGATGCATGGACAAAAGATAAACATGAGTTAGTGAAATAAGATTATAGAATCAAACAAACATAGATCAGAGATGCGATTTTACCTAGGCGCATGGTGAAAAATCAGCAGCGAGTGTCCACCAACCCTAGCCGAGAGAGTGGAAACTAGGCGTGAATGAGGTGACAAGAGGAGGTCCTTGAGTCGAGAGCACTCCAAATGGGAGCTCACGGTGGAGTCAAAGGAAGAGGGAGCGGCTAAATGGTGCGGTGGAGGAAGAGGAAGAGGAGAGAAAATCGGAAACTATGGCGAGTCGAACCGGCGGAAAACCCTAAAAACCCCGACATCAGTCGACTGCCATTAGTCGTCAGTCGAACTGATGGAGATCGAACCGGCAGATACGAAGCGATTTCAGATGCTGGTAGCCGATCGCTATAAATGGCGGAATCGATAAAGATCACCGAATCACTCCGTGATACGAAGCGTTTACATGCGGCGGTCGATCGCCATAAATGGCGGCCGATCGATAACGAACCGGTAAGCCGGTTCGATATCGTCAGACCGAATCGCGCGTACTACGATCGATATCACCGATAGGCTTTTTGGCCAGATTAAAAAATTCATTATTAATTCAATAAAGATCAAAAAATCACGAAATTTTGTGGGTAATATTGTTAGATCATTTCCTATCAAGGAAAAATTATTTTAAAATTATATCACCTCTAGATTTAGATATTGACACAATCTTGAGATTTTGCAAAAGTTATAATATTTTTGCAACACTTTGTATCACTTTGGCTTATCAATAGGAAATTGTTTCTCAGGGTTTGATAGACATAGACTAAATTTTATTTTATTTGACATTTCCAATCATATTCTTGGAGCTATATGCACATCAATTGTGTATAAGCCTTCCCAATGATTGGTCCAATGAAGGATTAATGTCTCTAGATGACACTTTGGCCTATAGTAATGCATCATAACAAGCATGATGAACCAAGTGCATCTTCCTAACATCTCACATGTTTCTAGATGGCTCAATACAAAAATCATGGTTTCTTAGGTATTTTGTGAGATGGTTAAAGGTATAAATCCTAGTATTTCTATAGGATCATGAAAACCTACACTTTACTCAACCAAGCAGATTCCAAGTTCTCTCCTAAGTGATGAAAACTGTACTTCGGGGAGAGCCTTGGTAAATATATCGGCTCGGTTGGACTTGGATTCAATAGAATTAAGCTCAATGTCCCCCTTAGCCACATGGTCTCTAATGAAATGATGTTACACTTCAATGTGCTTGGTCCTAGAGTGATGCACCGGATTTTGGTCAAGTTAATGGTGCTCACATTATCACAAAATACTTTCATGTTGGAGTAAGATAGCTCATAATCTTCTAAGGTATGTTTCATCCATAAGAGTTGAGCTACACAACCACCCATAGCCACATATTCGGCCTCGGTGGTGGATAAAGCAACACAAGGTTGCTTCCTACTACTCCAACATACTAGGAGGACCCAAGAAATTGGCATCCACCACTAGTACTCTTCCGATCCAATTTGCAACCGGCATAATCGGAATCGGTGTACCCAAATAAATCAAAAGACCTAGTCCTAGGGTACCATAGACCTACATTTAATGTGCCTTTAACATATCTTAAAATTCTCTTAACGGCAACTAAATGAGATTCCTTAGCACATGATTGATACCTAGCACACATACCAACCGCAAATAATATGTCGGGTCTACTAGCGGTAAATACAAGAGGCTACCAATCATGCTCCTATAAAGGGTAAGATCTATTTGTTTTCCTTCACTATCACTATCTATTTTGGTATTGGTTGCCATTGGAGTTGACACTACCTTAGCATTTTCTAAGCCAAATTTCTTAATCATTTCCTTAGCATATTTTGTTTGATAAATGTAAATTCCTTCACTAGTTTGTTTAACTTGCAAACCTAGGAAGAAATTTAATTCTCCAACTAGACTCATCTCAAACTCTTTTTCCATATTTTGAATAAAGTCTTGAAGAAGCTCATCATTTGTTGACCCAAAGATAATGTCATCAACATACACTTGAGCTACAAAGATGTCCTTAGACGTTGACTTTATAAAGAGAGTTTGATCTATACTACCCCTTTTGAAATCCTTAGAGATTAGGAAAGATGACACTCTTTCATATCAAGCCCGGGGAGCTTGTTTCAAACCATATAAGGCTTTCCTAAGCTTGTATACATGGTTTGGGTAGTCCATATTTTCAAACCGGGAGGTTGTTCTACATACACCTCTTCCTTAATAAACCCATTTAGAATGCCGATTTGACATCCATTTGATGGAGTTTGAAACCCATATAGGAGGCATATGCTAAAAGTATTCTAATGGACTCTAACCTAGCAACCGGGGCATATGTTTCATCATAATCAAGTCCTTCAACTTGATTAAAACCCCTTGCAACTAATCGTGCTTTATTTCTAGTGATATTCCCTTGGTCATCTAGTTTGTTCCTAAAGACCCATCTTGTAGTAATAATAGTGTTTTTACTTGGTCTAGGAACTAACTCCCACACTTGACTCCTATCAAATTGAGCCAATTCATCTTGCATTGCTAAGATCCAATCCGGATCAAGTAATGCATCTTTAATGTTTTTGGGCTCAATTTGAGAAATTAGAGCTATATGACTAGTGGGGTCCCTATGGAATGACCTAGTCCTAACTCCTTGAGATAATTCACCCACAATTTGATCTAATGGGTGACTTTGATGAACTCTTATGGTTCTAGGAGGTGTATCAAGTTGAGTTTGATCATGATTAACTTCAATTCTATGTTCATCATCGGTATCACCCCTTACTTCCCCTTGATCCAATCCTCCCCCTTGATTATTACCCCCTAAGTTTAAACCTTGAAATTGTTTGGTCATTTCTTGATTTTCATTATTTATGTCATCATCAATAGGGGATTTTCTAGGGTATGTATTTGAAGTTTCATCAAATTGAACATTTGAAGATTCTTCAATCTTTTGAGTCCTTTTATTGTAAACTCTATATCCTACACTAGTGGATGAGTATCCAACTAGGATTCCTCATCCGCTTTAGACTCAAATTTACTTAGGTTGTCTTTGGTATTTAAGATATAGACTTTACATCCAAAGACCTTAAAATAATGAATTGTTGGAATTGTACCATTCCACAATTCAAATGGAGTTTTCCTAAAAACCTATGAATTAATACCTATTTTGGATATAGCAAGTGTATTAACTGGCCTACCCACAAGTAGCTAGGTAAGGAATATGCATTAAGCATTGTCCTAGCAGCTTCTTGTAGGGCACGATTTTTCTTTCCACAACCCCATTTTGTTGGGGTGTTCTAGGACAAGAAAATTCATGCTTGTACTTGTTCTAAGCAAAAAGTTGAAAAGAATTCTCAAACTTCCACCATGATCACTACGGATCCGGTTGATTTTGAGTTTTCTTTCATTTTCTACTCTTTGCTAAATCCTATGATTATTTCTAAGGTTTCATCCTTATTTTTCAAGAAAAACACCCAAGTAAACCTAGAAAAATCATCTACTATTACCAAGCAATATTTACTACCAATTATAGATGGGGTACTATGGCAATCAAATAAATCCATATGTAGTAATTCTAATGGTAAAGCGGTACTAAGTAAATTTTTACCTTTGTGTGATGTTTTTGATTGTTCCCTTCTTGACAAGCATCACACATCTTGTCCTTGAGATATTTGACTCTAGGCAATCCTTTGACTAGCTTCAATTTTGCTATTTTGGCTATATTCTTCATGTTTATGTGACCTAGTCTCCTATGCCAAAGCCAACTTTCTTCCTCTTGCAATAAGACACTTAGTGGAAGGATTAGTAGCATAAGATAAATCAACATAATAAATATTTGATTTTCTAAAGCCTACTAACATGCAATCATTCATAGTTTTGTGTCTTATAAAGCATTTTGAGGAATCAAACTTAACATCAAAATTTGCATCACATAATTGGCTTACACTAAGTAAGTTAAATTTCATATTCTTAACTAATAGAACTTTATGAATAGCAAGATTGGGAGATACCTCAATGGTGCCCTTTCCTAAAATTTTAAGTTTGCCGCTATTACCAAAAGACACTTTTCCTTGGCTAGTGTGGTTGATAGTGGAGAATTTTCTCTCATCCCCGGTCATATGCTTTGAGCACCCACTATCAACTATCCACAAGCTTTGTTCTTCTACCTATGTCACATGAAAAACACAATCCTTAGGTACCCAAACTTTAGGACCACTAGCATTAATTATAAATTTCTTTGGTACCCATGCTTTTCTCCCCTTGCTTTTAATCATGGATTTTCTACTAACTAGGGATGCAAATGCTACCTCTTTCTCCTTAGGTCTATATCCTAAACCGCCTTATTGTAGATTGCCCTTTGGTCCTTAATAATCATATCTAGATATTTGGAACCATTAGTGAACTTTTCTAAGCATGTTCTTAATTTACTTATTTCTTTTCTTAACTCATCATTCTCATTCCTAAGAGTACAATCATCATTACTAGATGGTTGATCACATGATGCATCTATATTCTTAAATGATTTGATTTCTAATTTTAGATCCTTAATCCTAGTTTTTGATCTATTTAAAGCATTTTGTAAACATGCAATAGTCTTATAAAGTAGATCTACTTTGGGTGAGTCCTTTACCTCATCATCATCGCTTGATGATGATTCATCACTTGAAGAGGAAGAAGACTCCTCGCTTGAGCTTCCGGTTTCTTCCAATGCCATGAGGGCTAAATTCCGGGTTGAATGGCAAACTTCTTCATCGTCGGAAGACTCCTCCATACTTAGAGTATCCCACGTTTGTGCCATCATCGCCTCCTTCTTCTTCTTTTCCTTCTTTTCTTTCTTCTTCTTATCCTTCTCCTCCTTTTTCTTTAGTTCCGGGCAATTGGGCTTTATATGCCCTTTCTTGTTGCAACCAAAACACGTCACGTTAGAAATAGAATTTGAATTGTTAGAAGATTTACCTCTTGAGGATTGAAACATCCTCTTCACATCTTTCTTGGTGAGCCTCCTTGACTTCCCACCAAATTTCTTGACGAGTGTGCTACCTCACTTGCCGACAACTCATCCTCACTACTTGATGAGTCCTCCTCGATTCGGATGAGGAAGACACCTCCTTCTTTTCCTTTTCCTTCTCCTTCTTTCCTACAACAAGAGCTATACCCTTCTCTTTGGAAGAAGTGTTAGCTTGTTCATGCAATTGAAATTCACAAAATAACTCATCTAATTTAACTAATGAAAGATCCCTAGAGACCTTATAGGCATCTACCATTGATGCCCATAAGGTGGTCCTAGGAAGGCTTGTAGTACATACCTCACAAGGTCTCTCGACCTTTTCACCTATAACGTGTAGTCCGCTGACTACCTCCTTGAAGCGCCTGCATTTGACTCACCGCTTCATTTGTCTTCATAGTGAAGCTTTGGAGTTGGCCAATCAAAAGATCCCTCTTGGCCCTTCTTGTCTCTTTGGATCCTTCATTGAGTTCGATGAGCTTCTCCCAAAGCTCTTTATGGAGTTGAATGGCCCGACCTTGGATAGTTGCTCCTTGGATAGACCACATTGAAGTGTGGTCGTTGCTTTTGCATTCGCTTGTGCCTTTTGGCCATCTCTCTTGTCCAATCCTTTGTCGGTAGTGGTGCTCAATTGCCGACCGGGCTTCTCAAAACCATCTACAATACTAAACCAATTTTCAATATCGTCATTAAATAGTACTCCATCCTACCTTTCCAATATCCAAAATCGCTGTCGAAGAACGGAGGCCTCGCCGTGCTATACCCTCTTGAAATGCCATCTTTGCTCGGTTGATTGCTAGATCTTCCGATGCGATCCGGCTCGATACCACTTGTTAGGGATCGCTTGGAAGCTAGAGGGTGAATAGCGTTTCGCTTTCTACAAGAAGATTAGCGAAGCAAACACAATAATGTATGTAAAAACAATAACAATGCTAAACAAGGCCTTTACGTGGTTCGAGATAACGCCCTACTCTACGCGATCCTTGAGGTGGATCAACCAAGCAAGTCCACTAATAAGCTTTCTTTACAAGACAACTCCTCTTCTTTACAAAGAATGAAGATCTAAGCTTAGAGAGAAGAGGAGGAGATTTAAATCACTTAGAAAGCTAGAAAATTCGTGGAGGCTGTTGAGAAAGATTGGAGAATAAGCATTAACCCCAAAAACCTCCACCAGCCCTCTTTTTATAGAGAAGAGGCTGTTTTTCCCGTTGGAGCCCGATCAGTTCGACTGATGACTTACATCAGTCGACTGCCGCCAATTCTAACGGCTTCTGAACAGCCGGATTCGCGAGATTTGCTGCCGCCATCGCTAACGGGAAAACTATCACCGACCGACAACGGTTCGGGCCGATATGGCCAGCCGATCGCCACTGGCCACGCCATATTTGTGGCGATCGACCGCCAATAATGTCGATCGGGCGCTTGTATCGCAAGCCGAGCTAGAGTCGATCATCACCTGACCGGATAACCCCAATGATCGATAACAGTCTTCCAACTTCTAATGCTATATTTTAAGGGCCAGTTCGACTGATACCATGTTCCAGTCGACTGGCACATACCAAGTATGACTAATTCATACTTGGAAACACACCCTAAGCCTAGACTTAACCTTCTAGCTTCTCCATCAGCCTTGCGCCTCTAGGATTTCTCTGAGTCCGCAACTCCATCCATGCGCTTGCCTTCAAAAAGCTTCCTTCGGTTTCGTCATGCTTTGGGTTTCTTCTTTGCCAAAGTACGCTTGGACTTTACGCCGCCAAGACTACATGCTTGGACTTATGCTGCCAAGACTTGCCTTTGGTCTTCTCTTTGCCAAGGTCACACTTGGACTTATCTTTTACCAAGTCTTCATACTTGGATTTTCCTGTCACTTAAACACGTTCACAATTAGATCACAAACCATTGCCTAACTTAGATGATTATCCAAACATCAAAATATATAAATGCTTGGGGCATTGTTCAACAAGCTATATGTACATCTTAGGATAAATCTGAAGGATCAACTTAATTCAAGTTATTTAAGCACCAACATAAGATTTATGTGTACATATTATACCATTAAAAGGTACAAATATCAATAGATGAAATAGCATGAGTAAAGAAGGTCAAGCAATAGAAACAAAACAAGTATCACTAAGAATAGGTCGAGTATCCATTTAAATTTTTAAAACAACTCATCCTCTCACTCACCCCACATGAAACCCACATGAACATGAAATAATGTCAATTATTTACTCTCCAAAGGGTTTAATTAGTTAATTACCCATTTCACTATTTTTAAATACCATTTTATCCCTAATTTTGAAAACAATTATACAAATATAAATAAAACATTTATTTCATTTATTCATGCACAAAAGACATATAAAGAGTCCAAAGATCAATCAGATTTCACCTCTATTTACAACAAAAGTAATCTCCATTCACAAATAAATTATGAAATAACTCGAAACTCAAAGTAATATCCAAAAATGATGATACACAAAATTACAATAAATGACCAAATTTCAAACTAATGGATCAAATGTAATCTCATTATACCGATTATATTCTCATCAATACTAGACCTACTACTCTCATCAAATAACAACTTAATGTTAGGATCGATGGCAAGGCTAGAAGGGGAGATGAATAGCCTTGATCGTTGCTCAATGGGATTCGTCATGCTTAATTTTCTACACTTGTTGGTGAGGAATAATAGTAATACTAACACAAAGACAATTAAGCTAAAACAAAAGTAAAGAAGACAATACAAACACAATCTTTAACGTGGTTCACGACTCTTCCACTAGTCCACGATAGTCCATTAGGTGGATCACTCAACCTTCAGAGAGGATCTTTGAAGGCTAGATGAATAGCCTCTGTTTTCTACAAAGATGGTTAGCGGAAGCAAAACAAAATAGAAAAGCAAGAAACGAAAAGATAATACACAAGCGCTAACAAAGATTTTACGTGGTTCTAGATTATGCTCCTACTCCACGATCCTTAAGGTGGATCAACCCAAGTCAATCTTCCACTAAAATTCTCCTTTGAAGAACAATCAAGGTGGAGAAGCCTTCTTATACTCTTCTTCTTACAAGATGATGGATTTAAGCTTAGGAAGAAGAGGTTTACTTGAGAGCTTAGGGAGGACTTGAGGAGCTTAGAATGAACATTTAGAATGAAAGCATTAAAATCCTTCAAGCTTCTAGCTTTTATTTATAGAGAAAAGTTATTTTTCCCTGAGTATGTTACTAATCGTGAATACATCGATCAATGGTACTTGATCGAAGCCAACGGCTTCATGGCATTTGCATTCATTATGCTCAATGTTTATTTTACATTGATCCAGCAGCTTGATTGATACCTATAGCCATCACACTGAGCCTTTGTCATGGCGGGCGATTACTAATAATGGCATAACTACCATTTTGTATACGAACCGATTCGAGTCGACTATCTATGGTATAACTCCTACGATGCTACCACTAATGTCGATATTGAAGGCGTGATTTACAATGTGCCGATCGTAACACACCCCAAGTATGACTAATTCTTGAAAACATACCCTAAGCCTAGACTTAACCTTTTAACTTCCATCACTCGCCTCGGATTTCTCCGAGTCCACGACTCTATCCATGCGCTTGCCTTCAAAAGCATCCTTTGGTTTCATCATGCTTTGGATTTCTTCCAAAGGTCCGCTTGACTTTATGCGCCAAGACTACATTCTTGGACTTACGCCAAGACCTCGCTTTGACTTCCTTTGCCAAGGTCCTCTTGGACTTTACGCTAAGACTACATGCTTACTTACGCCAAGACCTTTCCTTGGCCTTTCTTGCCAAGATTACACTTGACTTTTCTTTACCAAGTCTTCATACTTGGATTTTCTATCACTTAACACAATCATAGTTAGATCACAAATATTACCTAACTTAGATGATTATCCAAACATCAAAACATTAAATGCTTGGGGCATTGTTGCACCAACAATCTCCTTTTGATGTTTGGCAATCATTTAAGTTAGGTCTTGAATTATGCTTAAGTAAGCATCATGAATGAAATTTATTGAAATATGCTCAGAGACAACCATCATATATAAAATCTAACTTAAATTTTCCTTCTCCCCTTTAACATGCATCAAAAAAGAGAAGGGTTTAACAAGTACAAGTGACAATACAAGTTACCAGCTAAGGTATAAAATAGAATCAGGGCTCCCCCTTAATCCAAGACATAGGTCATGATGCATAAAAATCATGTCGAGTAAAGCATGAAACAAGAAATAGCCAAATATATCCTAACTTTGCACCAACAATATAGATTTTAGGGATGAAGCTCCTAAACCAATGCATCAATGTAGTCTTTCTTTCCATACAAGTTACCATTAATAAATCATGGGAATCATAGTATCGATATAAGATCCAAAATTGACTTTAAACGAAAAACAGGTTTTCCAACCCAAAATAGTCACCAGTGAGAATAGGCATCACAGGCCGCCTTAGATCAATAATGGCAGATACAGATAACTCTTAAATCGAGTTTTTTAGTCGAGGTTCAAAATGCCTAGGAAAGTCTGGATGTCCAAAAATCATGCTGCATACATTACTTATGACTAATATAATGTGTGAAAACTAGGAGATTAAACATATGCTCAACAGATTAACGAATCGACACAGCATTCATAATGATACACATCTGAATAGGTTTGGATTGTATCGGGTCAATAGTCGTAACGAGGATTACGATCAGGTTATTTAGAAAATAAAGGTTTTCAACCACACTTAGTAATATGTGTTTAATTCTTAAAACTTAGAATATCAACCCATAGTAATATAGACACGAATAGAGATGAACTATAAACAACTCCATTTGATTAAACAAAGATGTTACTAATATAAGTCAGTTAGTGCCACATGGCCAAACAAAAACAAAACAAAATGCTTTATCTAGAGATCGATCATCATCCATCAGATAACGAACCATCGAGGAGGCGATGTCTTAAAGGAATCGCTAGAATCTCCTACTCTTGCATATCGTGCTCATGGGAGAGGAGCTCTGCTTGAAGCTCCTGCCCCAAACGGCTCTCAAAGACATCCATCCTCTCCGCAGGCATCGCGGCCACGGGCTAAGTCCGCATATCGTCACCGCAGTGCATCCCCGCAGCACCTCGCATGGGCACCCTCCGAGTAACACCTCAGTGACACCTCCGCAGAACACCTCAGCCGAGCCGCCTCTATCGCGAGGTCCCATAATGGATCCTCGCGGGGCTTCAAGCCCACTAAAGAGAAGCTCCGAGCATTCATTTGGTCATACTTGGTCATGGGCAATGATGGCCACATCGATGCCAACGAACCCAACCACCGAAAGCACATTACCAAATGGCATATGGAACTTCATTGTTCGAATGAAATGAATGATGCAATGAAAGGTGTTGAGACCAATATTTACATCTAAATGCTGACAGAATATATGCATAAGGAAAAAGTGAATGGACCGGACCAAGGCCAACCCACGGGTAACTATCGGGAGAATGTAATGAGAAATGACCTTATAATGGACATTGTTGGCAATCGTATATTTCTGAATGCTCATAGGCTCCCATGTGGATTAAAATTTTCAACAAATGAAAACTAATCCGAGGGGATGAGTTTCTAAGCACAACCAATTCGTCATGCTAACGACTTGAGCGATCGCTTGAACAAACTAGTTGTTCACAACACAACTCTAGTCGGTATGAAGAGACGAGACGGATCCGGGTTTTTGTGTTTCTTATAGTCCATGATTATACAAATACATACAAATGTAAACTAGTATAATCAACATATACTAACATAAAGAACATAAGCTAGCATATCAATAAGAACATGCAAAGAACAATAATGTTATAAAACTTTTATACCTCTTGATCTTCTATCGATGTCCTAACCTCCTAGACTTGAAGAAGATCCTCCACAAGTTGAAGCTTCCTAGATCTTCTTCAATCTAAAGAAAGAAGAACTCTTCCCTTCTTGCTTGAGCCAACCACCATTCCACAAAGGATTGATGCGGCCCCAAGAATAGAGAGAACATAATGGAAACAACCAAGGTACCAAACTAGGACAAACCCTTGTTTTGGTGCCGCCGCCAAGATGGAGTGAAGAGGATAAAGGGAATATGTTACGCCCACTGGAGGAATAGAGGAAGGAGCCACAACCTAGGAAGAGGAAGAGCTCCTCTAGTTGCACCTTCCTTGCATACCCTAGCCTCCCAACCATAGAGCCAAACCCCAATTAGGTTCCTTAGGGTCTTCTTGCCATCCAAGGTAGAAGGAGGAGATCTAAAGCCACCTTTCCTAGGAAGAAGAAGAACTCTTCCACAAGATGCCGCTTACCCTCCTTCCAAACCTTACATAAGGAGCCAAACCCTAATCAAATTAGGTTTCTTCCTTGGGTTTATTGCTCCAACCATGGTGGAGAGAAGAGATCTAGGAGCTAGCATCAAGGAAGAAGAAGAGATCTTCCTCGCACCATTCTTTCCTTTATAGGTAACTAAGGAGCCAAACCCTAATTAGGGTTTGCTCCTTAGGTTTCTTGCGCCAAGCAAAGAGAGATAAACCCTTATTTCCATCATCCAACATCAACCACTCTCCTTTTCCGCCAACCCATAGCCATTTTATAGAACTTAGAGAAAGTTGGTTATTGATGAGGTAGCCAAAAATATAGGAACTAATTCCCAATTTTCTTGCCGCCACCTTATCCGACCTTCCTCTCCTTTTATATAGAGTTAGGTTTAGGCCTTGTTTATCTGCCGGTTCTAGGTTTTAATCTCAACTGGTTTAGATTTAATCTCAAGCCGGTTCTAGGGTTTTAATCCCAACCGCCGGATCTAGAGATTTAATCTAAACCGTGGTTCTAGGGATTTAATCCCAATCCGGATCTAGAGATTTTTTCCATCATTTGATCTAGACTTCATGAGGTTTATATTAGGCTACGATAGGGACCATGAGGAGGAGTTGGGTCTTGGCCATGATGGATCAAACCATAAACTTGATCCATCAATGATGTTCCATTCCACTAGAGGATCATCATTGAATTACCTCACCAACCCCATAAATTAATATGGGCTCCATATATTATTTGTACATTCATCTCCCGTGTTTAAGATATCGATGTCAACCAATTGATTTATCACCATCAATTAATTAACATCTAACTCTCGAGTAGTACCACTAACCTTATCATCATGTTGACTAAGTCAACTCAGGTTTACATGATGAACCCATGAGCTCTCAAGGACATCATCAACCTAATACATAGGACACGGTTTCCTCCTATAATCAACGACACACCATGTAAATAATATCATTTCCCAACTTACCGGGCATATTGATTTAATCCATCTAAATCTCACCCTTTGGTAAATCAAAGAAATAAATACTAAGTACATGTATTATTATATCGATTAAGAGCATACAATATAATATGGAGGTCCGATTCAATTATGTAAAGAATAAATTGAATCACCTCTAGTCTGCCAATACACCTAAGTGTACTAGTGTAACTCTATGTTCAAGATAAATACAAGCTACACTACCACCATGCCAATGGTTTGTCAAACCATCTTGATGAGCCTCTACTTATACTCTACAGGGATAACATGATCTTCTGCCACACCCAAGCACCATGTTATCTACAATATGTAGACAATTTTGCATAACTATAAAATATGCAAACAATGATCATGTGATTCTTATAAAATAAAGATGTTCATGCAAAAGAGCTAGGCTTTCAAAGATATCCCAACAATCTCCCACTTATACTAAAAGACTATGTTGTCATCATACTGCCATACATCTGATTCCCCTTCCCTCCACATGCCTATCAAAGCTCTCGCTAGAAGGGCCTTAGTGAAAGGGTCTACCAGGTCATCCTTGATGCAATCTAGGCGACAAACTTCAACCTCCTTTACGATTTCATATCATGTGGTACTTGCACTTATGTGTTTACTAGCCTTATGGGCTCGTGGTTCCTTGAGTTAATCAAGCAATTATTATCACAATTAATTGTGATAGTTCGGCAAATCAGAATCACATCCAACTCCATCAGAAGTTCGAGCCACTACCTTTGGCCAGGTCGCCACATACTGGCTTCCATGGTGGAGTCCGCCACGATTTAGGCACTCTACAATCTCCACCTCCTAAAGTAAACAAAAACTGAGGTAGACTTATCATATTCCTATCGATTGGAAATCGAATCCATGCAACCACAGGAGTAATTGTCCGCCTTGAAACTTGCATATAATCCCTAGTCCTTCTCGTGCACTACAATATATGCTTATGGTTCAATGTCCTGTCGATTACTCGATTCCTAACCATGCCCACGAAAGATATCTTGTCGTATATAGCATACATGAGGCTTCCACGCCAAGCATAAGGAACCGCCTTCTTTTATCACCTCGATGATCTAGGACACATCTCCTAGATAAAGTAACTCAGAAAGGTAGAAAACCCTTGGTTCATGCTAAAACGATCCAAAATCATGTCATGTATGAAGCAGATAAGCACAACAACCTTGATCCTGGTTTTGACCCACTTCTCCCAAGTCCTTCAAACTGTTGACAACCATACCTTACGTCGATAACACTCATATTGTCGCCAACTATCAAAATGTCATCTACGATAGTACAAGAAATACCACTACGTTGTACATTTCAGATACAAGACTCCACTTTGAATAAATCCATAAGTTTGGATTTACCTCAAGCATGTTCCAAGACCTCAAGCTTGCTTTAATCCATAAACGGACCGATTAGGCTTACATACACGCTCTTTGCCCTTAGCAATGAATCCCTCTGTTGCTTCATATAAATGTTTTCCTCAAGACTTCTATGGAAAAGTTGTCTTGACATCCATATGCCACCTCATAATCCATAAGAGATGTGCATAAGAGCTCAGACCATCAATCCATAGATTCAATCTCGATTCATTGCACTTTGCCAAGATAGATATCTATCTTGGATTGCCTGTCATGTCTAGGATCAAAGTTCATGTTTGCTAGGGACAAAATCGAAGATTCACCCAAGAACATGAATCAATAAGGTTGTCTAACAACCCTCCCATTTGGGTATCATCCGAGTATCCTCTGTGACACGCATAGTGCTGACATGTATATCCTCTGTTATGGTACAAAGAAGTGACTTCCTTTAACTCCTCCGAACAATTTTACCCTGGGCTTGTGGCTCATCACATAGTCTTCCTCTAGAAATCTATGTTAACGATCACCCTCCGATCTCTAAGACTATAAAACAAGTAATAACTCATCATCGATCTAACCATCTCCATAAGAGTCCTATTCCTTGGCTACACCGCTCACTGGGTGTGCCAAAGTAATTGGGATTGAATCCCAACCTCGATAAGTAGTTCCTAAACTCTCCCAAGAGGTTGTCACCACCACGATCGATCGTAGTGTCATCCATATCTTGAATAATCATCTACAAAAAGAGACTAAATATTCAAGATTACCTCTGCCTAGATAGTCATAGGACCACACAACAATGAACCATTTCTAACACATCTTTGGCTCTATACCCTTGGCCTTAAAAGGCCTCTTGGTCATCTTACCTCCAAGCAAGATTCAGGTGGGAGATCCTCCACCACTAATGAACCCAAAGGTCCATCGCCTATTGTTAGTAATATGAGAGATGTCCTAAGGCAATCGCTTTATGTATGAACCATTTATATGATAAATGAAGATTCACTATTTGAGTATACATGTTTTATGTATTTGATTGATCTTAAACTCATTTATCAATGTCCACGATACGATTCACAGCATGAGAGAATTTGTGATTGGATCACAACTAGTGAGTATCTCTACATGTGTAATTGTGATGTATCGGAATTATCCCTAGTCGATGAAATGATGGATTTGGACACCATCAATTCTGTCGAGACTAGCACGAGGTATACTCCTTGGTGTATCCAAGCAGCTGATTCTCACTGGCTGGAGACATTGTGATGTCCGGAGTTAATCGTGGATGCTAGTTATGGTAACTAGTTCATTGGAGTGACCAGCCGTAAGACTTCATATGGTTCTCTGCATATATAGATATGTCAATGAAGTTCTACTGTGGCTTAAGTGCGATGTTCCTTCGACAGATTCAAGTCATCTTGATCATGGAGACTTATGCTTTGACATCTTAAGCAAACATCTCCGAGGAGATGTGGACCCGGATGATTGGGTATAAGTCGAGTGATCAAGGTGTTTGAATAGCCTATAAAGGATTCACCACTTTGCGAGGAGATGTATACCCATGGCCTCTCATTGTTACTAAAGTCTTTGGCCAAAGCATTACATGTTTAGAGTAAGGTACTCTTCGATACATGTGGAGTAACTAGAATCCGTAGGACGAGGAAATGACACTTGGGCTAGGTGTGACGTAGTCAGCCTAGTGGGGACTGACACAATAGACCATGTCCTGAACCAAGTGGGTATAAGATGAGTGAAGGGAATGGGGCACGATTCATTCGAGCATCAAGGGTTTCGTAAATAGTTCGATCAACCGCTGATCTTTCTTAATTGGGGATCATGATGTACTACTAGGTGCCACTCATGATTGTTCTATAATTAATGGTTAATTATAGACGGCCAACATAAACCGAGAACCTATTTGGTCACACACCCAGTGTAATCCAAAGGATTTAAAACGAGCTTGAGAATGAGATTCTCGCATCGAGAGAAACTATGTTTGACTAAACATAAAGCGAGCATGAAATTGTTTCACCGCAATGGAAGCGTGGATGGGCCGTGTCTTATGAAGACATAATGGATGGACCAAAATGGTTTGGTTCTAATCCAATGGATGAGAATAAACCAAAGGGTTTGGTTTATATTAAACGAATGAACCAAAGATTGGTTCGGTTCGTTTTAACTTAAAATAAACCATCATGGTTTGGTTTATTTTAACTTATCTTAATGGAGCGGGTTAACGGGCTTTATGGATATGATCCATTAACCATTAAGAGAATTAGTTCTCTATAAAATAGGGCTTAAACCCTAATCCAAAACCCTAGCCTGTTCCACCAAGGAGTTTTGGCGCCAACCCTAGTGTGCGACTTGCAGCGCCTTCCAACTTGTTGCCGGCGACCAAGCTTCAGCCGGTGAACCTCCGGCGACCCTCCGGTGATCTCCTCTAGGTTCGGTGATAAGGTGAGCTTCCATCTCTCCTTGGCCGGCCTCTATTCCTCCACCAAAAGCTGTCCAGTTTTTCTGGACAGCTTGTTTCTTTGATGCATGCTAGGGTGTACCAGGTCATCCTCTGATGCATGCTAGGCGACAGCTACTTCTACCTCCTTTACGATTTCTCGTATCAGGTGGTACTTGCACTCTATGTGTTTACTAGCCTTATGGGCTCGTGGTTCCTTCGAGTTTGCAACTGCACCATTATTATCACAATTAATTGTAATAGTTCTGGGCAAACCAGGAATCACATCCAAGTCCATCAGAAAGTTCCTGAGCCACTTCTGGCTGGGTCGCTTACATACCCACTTCCATGGTAGAGTCCACCACGATTTCTTGACACACTCTTCCATACTATGGCTCCACCTCCCAAAGTAAACACAAACCCTGAGGTAGACTTACTGTTATCCCTATCAGATTGGAAATCAAAATCCGTGTAACCCACAGGGAGTAATTGGTCTGCCCGGTAAACTAGCATATAATCCCTAGTCCTTCTCAGGCACTACTATATATGCTTTATACACCAATGTCCATCTCTGATTACTCGATCCGCGACCATGCTTACGAAAGCAAATATCCGGTCTCGCATATAGCATACATTAGGCTACCAAGCATAAGGAACTGCCTATATCTCCTCTATCTCTTCAGATGATCTAGGACACATCTGCTTAGATAAAGGAACTCCATGCTTGAAGGGTAGAAAACCCTTCTTGGAGTTTTGTATGCTAAAATGATCCAAAACCATGTCTATGTATGAAGCTTGGGATAAGCACAACAACCTTGATCCCAAGTTTGTGACCCACTTCTCCCAAGTCCTTCATATCTGTTTGAACCATACCCTTACGTCTGATAACACTTCGATGTTGTCGCCAACCACCAAAATGTCATCTACGTATAGTACAAAAATACCACTACGTTTCCGTCACATCTCTGATATACACAAGACTCATCCGAACTTTGAATAAATCCATAAGACTAGATTTACCTCCTCAAAGCGGATGTCCTAAGACTTCAAAGCTTGCTTCAGTCCATTAACGGACCGATTAAGCTTATATACAATACGCTCTTTTCCCTTAGCAATGAATTCCTCTGGTTGCTTCATATAGATGTTTTCCTCAAGACTTCCATTAAGGAAAGCTGTCTTGACATCCATCTGCCACAACTCATAATCCATATGAGCTGCAGTGCACAAGAGCTCCCAGACCTGACTTGAATCCATAGATTCAATCTCAGTATTCATTGCACTTTGCAAAGATGCTGTATTTATATCTTGGATTGCCTCGTCGTATATCTAGGGATCAGGTTCATGTTTGCTAGGGACCAAATCAAAAGATTCTCCCAAGAACATGAATCTCTTAGGCTGTCTAACAACCCTCCCATTATGACGAGGTATCACTTGTGTATCCTCTGTGACACGCGGTGCAGTGACATGTGGTATGTCCTCTTGTACCGGTGGCACTAAAGAAGTGACTTCCCTTTTTAACTCCTCCAGAACAATTTTACCCTTGGGCTTGTGGCTCATCACATAGTCTTCCTCTAGAAATCAAGGCTCGTGTTAACGATCACCCTCCGATCTCTAGGACTATAAAACAATCCACTTCGCTCTCGGGATAGTCAACTAACATGATTTACGAGGTTCCATCTTACCAAGATCTACTCACAATGTGTTGTACTCCCATATCTAAATATGTCTTAGACTAGGCTTACCACCCACACCGGGGAGTAAGGCACGATTTAGATGGAACCAAGTTCGAATGTATACCGTCAGATCTAGAGCATATCCCTAGAACGAATCTAATAAGTCAGAATAACTCATCATCGATCTAATCATCTCCATAAGAGTCATATTCCTTCGCTCTGCTACACCGCTCACTGGGTGTGCAGTGCAAATAATTGGGATTGAATCGACCGATAAGTAGTTCCTAAACTCTCCCAAGAGGTTGTCACCACCACGATCGATCGTAGTGTCATCCATATCTTGAATAATCGCTTAGAAAGAGACAAATATTCAAGATTACCTCTTGCCTAGATAGTCATAGGACCTCACAAATCAGAATGAACCATTTCTAACAAATCTGGCTCTATACCCTTGGCCTTAAAAGGCCTCTTGGTCATCTTACCTCCAAGAAAGATTCGTAGGTTGGGAGATCCTCCACCACTAATGAACCCAAAGGTCCATCAGCTATCAACCTTTGAATTCTGCTTAGGTTAATGTGACCAAGCCTAAGAAGCCAAAGATATGTTTGGTTCATCTTCGAAGGTTCTTTTCTTTATTGGAATTAGAAGATGAGTTATTAATTTCTATTTGCATCGTGGGAGCTTGTGGTTCAAGTTATAAATTTCCTATCTATGTACCTGAATAGATAATGTCCCTATTCCTTTTATAACAAATCTGTCATGAAAAGAAATAGATTATCCATCCAAAAACTATTTAGAAACCGAAATCAATTCTTTCTAAATAAGGGTACATAAAGAAAATTCTTAAGAACCAAAAACCTTTATTTTTCTCAAAAGATAAATAAAACATCTCCCACTGCAATAGCCGCCATCTTCATGGCATTGCCCAAGTAAATGGTAATATCCCCTTTAGCTAGTCGTCGGGTTTCCTGGAACCCCTGCAAAGTATTGCAGACATGATTAGTGACTCTCATATCTACACACCAGGTGCCGGTAGATAACACCGCTAACCATGTTACAACGACTAGACCAAAAGATATACTTTTGTTCTGTTTTAAATTGGGACAGTCCTCCTTCCAATGTCCATCCTGCTTGTAAGTGAAGTACTTGCCTTTCGGCTTCTTCACTCTTCCCTGAGATCCTCCCACCATCTTTGCTGCACCTTGTTTCTTCTTCTTCTTGCCTTTCGGCTTAGAAGTAGAAACCCTTTTGAGCAATGATGGCTTGAGGACACTCTTTGAAGAGTGCATACTTGTACTCCTTAGCAGATAAGACAATATCTAGAATCTTTTCCAATCATATTATTTGGATACAGTAAGTTTATTTAGTATCACAGTAAGTGGACTGAAAGTCAATTTGAAAATCCTAAGAATCACAATGATCAAAATATTAGATTTCAAATTTTATTGATTCCTAAAAACAATAAAATTCCGAAATCAACCAACACCTCAAAACACCGAGAATATCGCATGCCACGATAGTGTGGACGTATACGAATTCTATATTTGTAAGAGGAGGTTTTACCCATTAATTTTATTATCTTGTCAACCTTACTTTTTGACAAATAAAATTAATAGTTGGTTCCTCTTTGGCCCTACAAATAAAAGCAGTGACTCCGATGGGGAGGATACTTTTTATTTGCATCTAACTGTGCACCAATACACGATACTAAGGGAATTATCTCAGATTATGTGCCTTACCGATGGGGAAGTACACACACTCCTAAATAATTTCCTATAACCATTATTTGACCTAGTGATCCGCAAACAAACTCATCCGATGGGGAGGAAGGCACTCAGAGCCGACACGCAAGTTTGTTGCATCACACGTCAAATTGTAATGGAGGCCGCGGGAATTAATTAAAATATCCCTCTCCCACTTAGTAAATTGAAATTGAAGAATTTTCAAGCACACACAACATGCATACAAAACAAATCAGCAATAAATATGGAAAAATCAGAATTTTTCCAACTATTATGGCATTGTTCTCTGTCGCCACCTCGTCCGCTCCTCCTGCGCCATGTACGAGCCAACCGGAGATCCGAGCCGAGAATAAAACCTATTTTATTTTACATCCATCGATCCTATACTCCATGAGGGAGTGTACATGAAATCTAGATCGAAAGTAAAATAAAATAAAGAGTGGTTAAACAATGCCGTATTCGATTACAAAAATTAAATACTAATTTAGCCTCGTCAACCCCGAGGATTCAAATAATATACAATCACACACACATGCAATCACATACACACATATATAGCCATAATAGTTGGATCTTATGCCTGCAACCAAAAAGTTAGCCTACGCACATCCTACTATTATCCGGCATACACAATATATGATAAGTGCGTGAAAGTAACCGAATCCAAAACACACAAAACTGGAAACCGTGGCTATGATACCAATTGTTGGAAATCGTGCTATTTCTCGGAATGCTCATAGGCTCCCATGTCCCCGGATTAAAATTTTCAACAAATGAAAACTAATCCGGAGGGGATGAGTTTCCTAAGCACAACCAATTCGTCGTCATGCTAACGACTTGAGCGATCGCTTGAACAAACTAGTTGTTCAAGCAACACAACTCTTCTAGTTGGTTAGCCGCGGAAGAGACGACGGACGGATTGCCGGTTTTTGTGTTTCTTATCGGGGTCCATGATTATACAAATACATACAAATATAAACTAGTATAATCAACATATACTAACATAAAGAACATAAGCTAGCATATCAATAAGAACATGCAAAGAACAATAATAAAAGTTATAAAACTTTTATACCTCTTGATCTTCTATCGTATGTCCTAACCTCCTTGTAGACTTCGTGTGGGCGAAGATCCTCCACAAGTTGAAGCTTCCTAGATCTTCTTCAATCCAAAGAAAGAAGAACTCTCTTTCCCTTCTTGCTTGAGCCAACCACCAACCCACAAAAGGATTGATGTCGCCGGCCCCAAGAATAGAGAGAACATAATGGAAACAACCAAGGTACCGAACTAGGGACAAACCCTTGTTTTGGTGCCGCCGGCCAAGATGGAGTGAAGAGGATAAAGGGAATATGTTGGGCGCCGCCCACGGTGGAGGGAATAGAGGAAGGAGCCGGCCACAACCTAGGAATAGGAAGAGCTCCTCTCCTATAGTTGCCGCCCACCTTCCTTGCATACCCTAGCCGCCCAACCATAGGAGCCAAACCCTAATTAGGGTTTTCTCCTTAGGTCTTCTTGCCGCCATCCAAGGTGGAAGGAGGAGATCTGCCACCTTCCTAGGAAGAAGAAGAACTCTTCCACAAGATGCCGCTTACCCTCCTTCCAAACCTTGGCCGCCCATGCAAAGGAGCCAAACCCTAATCAAATTAGGGTTTCCTCCTTAGGGTTTCTTGCCGCCCAACCATGGTGGAGAGAAGAGATCTAGGAGCTAGCCATCTTCAAGGAAGAAGAAGAGATCTTCCTCAAGTTGCTGCCCACCCTTCTTTCCTTACCTTGGCCGGCCAACCCAAGGAGCCAAACCCTAATTAGGGTTTGCTCCTTAGGGTTACTTGCCGCCCAAGCAAAGAGAGGCTAAACCCTTATTTCCATCATCCAACATCAACCACTCTCCTTTTTCCGCCCAACCCATAGCCACCCTTTTATAGAACTTAGGAGAAAGTTGGTTATTGATGAGGTAGCCAAAAATATAGGAACTAATTCCCAATTTTCTTGCCGCCCACCTTATCCAACCTTTCCTCTCCCTTTTATATAGAGTTAGGTTTAGGCCTTGGTTTAATCTCCACCGTCGGTTCTAGGGTTTTAATCTCAACCATCGGATTTAGAGATTTAATCTCAATCGTCGGTTCTAGGGTTTTAATCCCAACCGTCGGATCTAGAGATTTAATCTCAACCGTCGGTTCTAGAGATTTGTTTTCCATCATTTGATCTAGACTTCATGAGGTTTATATTAGGCTACGATAGGGACCATGAGGAGGAGTTGGGTCTTGGCCACCCGATGGATCGGAACCACACAAACTTGATCCATCAATGATGTTCCATTCCACTAGAGGATCATCATCGAACTACCTCACCAACCCCCATAAATTAATATGGGCTCCATATATTATTTGTACATCCATCTCCCTGTGTTTAAAATATCGAATGTCCACAATTGATTGATTTATCGACCATCAATCAATTAACATCTAACTCCTCGAGTAGTACCACTCAACCTTATCATCATGTTGACTAAGTCAACCTGCAGGGTTTACATGATGAACCTTATGAGCTCCTCAAGGGGACATCATCAACCTAATATATAGGACATGGTTTCCTCCTATAATCAACGGCACACCATGTAAATAATATCATTTCTCAACTTACCGGGCATATTGATTTAATCCATAGAAATCTCACCCTCTGGTAAATCAAAGAAATAAATATTAAGTACATGTGCCCGTTATTATATCGAGATTAAGAGCATGTACAACATAATATCCGAGGTCCGATTCAATTATGTAGTCAGCAATAAATTGAATCACCTCTATGTCGGTCCTGCTCAATACACCTAAGTGTACTAGTGTAACTCTATGTTCAAGATAAAACAATACCAAACTATACTACAACCATGCCAATGGTTTGTCCAAAATCATCTTAGTTGTGAGCCTTTACTTATATTCTACAAGGGACTGATAACATGATCTTCTGTGCCGCACCCAGGCACCATGTTATCTACAATGTAAAATATTAGACAATATGCACACATATAAATATAACGTGCAAACAATGATCGTGTGATTCTTATTTCAAAATAAAGATGTTCATATAAAAGAGCAAGGCTTTCAGTATACATCCCAACAATTGTCACCAAGAGAAAGCTCTTGGGATTGAAAAATATTAGTATTTAGAGGACAAGGGAAATGGTAGAACAGAGCATGAAGCGAGTCTAGAGAGATATCCTCGAAAGGAGGCGGAAGCGGCTCACTCCAAGATGGATAAAAGATGAACTCACTCTCGGATGGGTGACATCCAAGGAAATCTGCCCAAATCTGGGGACTGAAATTCAGATCGTGTTGAGCAATGCGATTTCGATACCTCAAGCCATCCCCAACCGATTGCAAGTTGTTGAAAAACTCGGAAAGTAGGGTAATGTTGATCGGGTGGTCACAGAATACCAAGGACTCAAGGTTATAGAATTGGATAATCTGGACAATGTCGAAACAGTTGTCTTTTAGGAATTTGGGGTCTAATGATCGAGGAGGGATGAGTTGAAATTTATTTTTATGGAATGCATGTTCAAGGGCCGAATTGGGAAACCTAGGATTGGTCGTGGGTTAAGAGTTCAACGGTCCCTCATGAACAGGTGGTATATGAGTGCGTTTAGATGCAACACGCTTAAACCTAAATGTGAGGATTGAAAGAAAAGGAACAATGCAGGTCAAAAATGCATGATGATGATGAATGCATCATAAAAACAAACAAAGACAATAGTGGTTAGTGAATCAAGAGTAGATAAACAAAGAATCCAAGAGTAGAGGTGAGGGTTTACCTAGGAGGCATGGTGGAAGGCTGCTAATGACAAAAAACGGCGCCGAAGTCGAGATTCCATGAAGCCCTAATCGAAGGGGTAGGCTGTGGTGGAAACTGGGGCTTGAAACGGTGAGAGGAAAGGGTCCTCGAGTCAAAAGAGCCTTCGAGCATGAGAACCGGCCAGTGAGATCGCCGAAAAAAGAAAGAAGGGAGTGAGAAGGTCGCGGTGGAAACACACGTAGGAAGAAGAAGAGAAGAGGGTTTGGGTTTTTTCGCGAGTCGAACTGGTGGGATAACCCTAATACCTACGACAGTAGTCGACTACCGTTATACGACAGTCGAACTTCTCAAGGCTAGTCGAACCGGTCAGTCAGCTATGAACGGTTCTGTGCGCGGCAGTCGACTATCATAAATAGTAGTTGAACTGCCAAAGGACCAGTCAAACCGGTCGGTCGACTACGAGCGGTTCTGTGTGTGGTAGTCGACTGCCATAAATAGCAGTTGAACTTCCAGTGAACCAGGTGAACCCGATTTGGGAAAAATGCATCAGTCGAACTTGAGATAGACACCAGTCGATTGATATCAGTCTGATAGGTTTTTTTGGCTTAGATTGGGAAATGCATAATTAATTCAATAAAGATAAAAAAATCATGAAAGTTTGTAGACAACTTTGTTAGATCATTTTCTATCATGGAAAAATAGTTTTTAAAATATATCACTTCTAGATTTTGGTATTGACACAAACTTGAGACTTAACAAAAGTTGTGAAGTTTTTGCAAGCTTTGTATCACTTTTGCTTATCAAATGTCAACTGTTTTTCAAAAAGTGATCAACATAGTTTAAATTGTATTTGATTTGACATTTTCAATCATGTTCGTAGAGTTATATGCACATCAATTGTACACAAGCCTTCCCAATGATTGGTCCAATTAAGGATCAATGTCTCTAGATGACACCATGGTTCATAGTAGACCCGGCCAAGGTCCGGGTCGGACTCGGACCCGACCCGGAATCGGACCGTGGTCAATGGTCCAGTTAACCGGGTCAACGGGTTTAACCCAGACTCGTGACCAGACCGCCTATTAGGCGGTCCGGTCACAGTTTTTTAAAAAACTGAATCGTCGATTTTTTATATATATAAAAAAAAGAACGGTCATGATTTCGTGGTCGTTGTGCAACGGCCGACTCACCGGGTCGGCCGGACCTGGTGGGTCGATCGTTTTATTATTATTTTTTAAAAAAATTATACAACCACAATTTTGTGGCCGTTGATGATCAACGTCTACGAAATCGTGGTTGTTGTGCAACGGCCGACCCGCCGGGTCGGCCGTTGGAATTTTTTTCTTTTTAATGTTTTTTTTCCTATAAATACTCCTCCACTCCCTTTCATTTTTTCACAAATCACAAATTCTCTTCTCTAATTCTCATTGCCTCATTTGCTCTCAAGTCTCAAATCATGTTTTTACAAATGTCTAGAGCCGGATCAAGTCGTAAGGGTGTGACCGGTGCCAAAGGAAAGGGAAAGAGCATAATGTTGTTGGGATGTATACTGAAAGCCTAGCTCTTTTGCATGAACATCTTTATTTTGAAATAAGAATCACATGATCATTGTTTGCATATTTTTATAGTTATGCAAAATTGTCTAATACTTTATATTGTAGATAACATGGTGCTTGGGTGTGGCATAGAAGATCATGTTATCAGTCCCTTGTAGAGTATAAGTAGAGGCTCACAACCAAGATGGTTTTGGACAAACCATTAACATGGTGGTAGTGTAGCTTGGTATTGTTTTATCTTGAACATAGAGTTACACTAGTACACTTAGGTGTATTGAGCAGGACCGACATAGAGGTGATTCAATTTGTTGCTGACTACATAATTGAATCGGACCTCGGATATTATGTTGTACATGCTCTTAATCCCGATATAATAACGGACACATGTACTTAGTATTTATTTCTTTGATTTACCAGAGGGTGAGATTTCTATGGATTAAATCAATATGCCCGGTAAGTTGGGAAATGATATTATTTACATGGTGTGCCGTTGATTATAGGAGGAATCCGTGTCCTATGTATTAGGTTGATGATGTCCCCTTGAGAAGCTCATAAGGTTCATCATGTAAACCCTGCAGGTTGACTTAGTCAACATGATGATAAGGTTGAGTGGTACTACTCGAGGAGTTAGATGTTAATTAATTGATGGTCAGTAAATCAATTAATTGACGGACATTCGATATCTTAAACACGGGGAGATGAATGTACAAATAATATATGGAGCCCATATTAATTTATGGGGGTTGGTGAGGTAATTCAATGATGATCCTTGAGTGGAATGGAACATCATTGATGGATCAAGTTTGTGTGGTTCCGATCCATCGGGTGGCCAAGACCCAACTCCTCCTCATGGTCTCTATCATAGCCTAATATAAACCTCATGAAGTCTAGTTCAAATGATGGAAAACAAATCTCTATATCCGACGGTTGGGATTAAATCCCTAGAACCAATGGTTGAGATTAAATCTTTAGATCCGACGGTTGGATTAAATCCCTAGAACCAACGGTTGAGATTAAAACCCTAGAACCGACGGTGGAGATTAAACCAAGGCCTATCCCTAACTCTATAAAAGGGTGGCTTAGGGTGGGCGGCAAGGATGGATGTTGGATGTTGGATGATGGATGCTAAGGAGATTAGGGTTTTGCCTAGCATTGCTTGGGCGGCAAGAAACCCTAAGAAGGAAACCCTAATTGGATTAGGGTTTGGCTCCTTTAGGTGGGCGGCAACTTGTGGAAGATCTCTTCTTCTTCCTTGAAGGTGGCTATCTCCTAGATCTCTTCTCTCCACCTTGGTTGGGCGGCAAGAAAGCCTAAGGAGGAAACCCTAATTAGGGTTTGGATCCTATGGTTGGGCATCTAGGGTTTGCAAGAAGGTGGGCGGCATCTATAGGAGAGGAGCTCTTCTTCTTCCTAGGGTGTGGCCGGCTCCTTCCTCTATTCCCTCCACCTTGGCCGGCGCCCAATGTATTCCTCTTCTCCTCTTCATTCCATCTTGGCCGGCGGCACTAGAAGCTAGGGTTTGTCCCTAGTTTGGTTCCTTGGTGGTTTCCATTTTGTTCTCTCTATTCTTGGGGCTGGCAGCATCAATCCTTTGTGGATTGGTGGTTGGCTCAAGCAAGAAGGGAAAGAGAGTTCTTCTTTCTTTGGATTGAAGAAGATCTAGGAAGCTTCAACTTGTGGAGAATCTTCGCCCACACGAAGTCTACAAGGAGGTTAGGACATACGATAGAAGATCAAGAGGTATAAAAGTTTTATAACTTTTATTATTGTTCTTTGCATGTTCTTATTGATATGCTAGCTCATGTTCTTTATGTTAGTATGTGTTGATTATACTAGTTTACATTTGCATGTATTTGTATAATCATGGACCCCGAAGATAAACACAAAAACCGGCGATCCGTCCGTCGTCTCTTCCGCGGCTAATCAACTAGAAGAGTTGTGTTGCTTGAACAACTAGTTTGTTCAAGCGATCACTCAAGTTGTTAGCACGACGACGAAGTGGTTGTGCTTAGGAAACTCATCCCATCCGGATTAGTTTTTTCATTAGTGAAAATTTTAATCCGAGGACATGGGAGCAGATGAGCATTCCGAGGAATAGCACGATTCCCAACAATTGGTATCAGAGCCACGGTTTCTAGTTTTGTGTGTTTTGGATTCGGTTACTTTCACACACTTATCATATATTGTGTATGCCGGATTATAGTAGGATGTGCGTAGGCTAACTTTTTGGTTGCAGGCATAAGATCCAACTATTATGGCTATATATGTGTGTATGTGATTGCATGTGTGTGTGATTGTATATTATTTGAATCCTCGGGGTTGACGAGGCTAAATTAGTATTTAATTTTTGTAATTGAATACGACATTGTTTAGCCACTCTTTATTTTATTTTACTTTCGATCTAGATTTCATGTACACTCCCTCGTGGAGTATAGGATCGATGGATGTAAAATAAAATAGGTTTTATTCTCGGCTCGGATCTCCGGTTGGCTCGTACATGGCGCAGGAGGAGCGGACGAGGTGGTGACACGACGGGACGCATATTGGAGAACAATGGCATAATAATTGGAAAAATTCTGATTTTTCCATATTTATTGCTGATTTGTTTTATATGCATGTTGTGTGTGCTTGAAAATTCCTCATTGTCAATTTACTAAGTGGGAGAGGGACATTTTAATTAATTCCCGCGGCCTCCATTACAATTTGACATGTGATGCAACAAACTTGCGCGTCGGCTTTGAGTGCCTTCCTCCCCATCGGATGAGTTTGTTTGCGGATCACTAGGTCAAATAATGGTTGTAGGAAATTATCTAGGAGCGTGTGTACTTCCACAGCGGTAAGGCACATAATCCGAAATAATTCCCTTAGTACCGTTTAATGGTGCACACTTAGATGCAAATAAAAAGTAGTTTTATTTGTAGGGCCGAAGAGAAACCAACTATTAATTTTATTTGTCAAAAAGTAATGTTGACAAGATAATAAAATTAATGGGTTAAACCTCCTCTTACAAATGTAGAATTCGTATACGTCCACACTATCGTGGCATGCGATATCTCGGTGTTTGAGGTGTTGGTTGATTTCAAAATTTTATTGTTTGAGGAATCAATAATTTTTATTGAAATCTACAGTAATAATAAGCATGTTGTGTGTGCTTGAAAATTCCTCATTTTCAATTTACTAAGTGGGAGAGGGACATTTTAATTAATTCCCGCGGCCTCCATTACAATTTGACATGTGATGCAACAAACTTGCGCGTCGGCTCTGAGTGCCTTCCTCCCCATCGGATGAGTTTGTTTGCTGATCACTAGGTCAAATAATGGTTATAGGAAATTATCTAGGAGCGTGTGTACTTCCACAACGGTAAGGCACATAATCCGAAATAATTCCCTTAGTACCGTGTAATGGTGCACACTTAGATGCAAATAAAAAGTATCCTCCCCATCGGAGTCACTGCTTTTATTTGTAGGGCCAAAGAGGAACCAACTATTAATTTTATTTGTCAAAAAGAAAGGTTGACAAGATAATAAAATTAATGGGTAAAACCTCCTCTTACAAATGTAGAATTCGTATACGTCCACACTATCGTGGCATGCGATATTCTCGGTGTTTTGAGGTGTTGGTTGATTTCGAAATTTTATTGTTTGAGGAATCAATAATTTTTTGAAATCTAAAGTAATGATCTATGTGATTCTTAGGATTTTTAAAATTGACTTTCAGTCCACTTACTGTGATACTAAAGGAAATAAATTTACTGTACCTAAATAATGTTGATTGGAAAAGATTCTAGATATTGTCTTATCTGCTAAGGAGTACAAGTATGCACTCTTCAAAGAGTGTCCTCAAGCCATCATTGCTCAAAAAGGTTTCTACTTCTAAGCCGAAAGGCAAGAAGAAGGAGAAACAAGGTGGAGCAAATGTGGTGGGAGGATCTCAGGGAGGAGTGAAGAAGCCGAAAGGCAAGTACTTCACTCACAAGCAGGATGGACATTGGAAGGAGGACTGTCCCAATCCAAAACAGAACAAAGGTATATCTTTTGGACTAGTCATTGAAACATGATTAGCGGTGATATCTACCGGCACATGGTGAGTAGATACGGGAGCCGCTAATCATGTCTGCAACAATTTGCAGGGGTTCCAGGAAACCCGATGACTAGCTAAAGGGGAGATTACCATTTACTTAGGCAATGCCATGATGGTGGCGGCTATTGCAGTGGGAGAAGTTTTATTTATCTCTTGAAAATAATAAAACTTTGGTTCTAGAAAATTCCCTTTATGTACCTATATTTAGAAAGAATTTAGTTTCAGTTTCTAAATTATTATGGATGGATATTCTATTTCTTTTAATGACAGAGTTGTTATAAAAAGGAATAGGGAGAATATCTATTCAGGTACATTGAAAGGAAATTTGAACCAAAACGTCCCACGATGCAAATTGAAGTTAATAACTCATCTTCTAATTCCAATAAGAGAAAAGAACCTTCGAAGATGAACCAAACATATCTTTGGCTTCTTAGGCTTGGTCACATTAACCTAAGTAGAATTCAAAGGTTGATAGCTGTTGGGTTTCCGGCACCGCGGCGTGTGTGTGTTCGATCATGTTTCGTAAACATGAGCACAGCGGAAGCAATTAAAAATAATAAATCTATATTTATTACAACACACACAACACACGCATGCATATTACAACAAGTGTAGACATAACCGTAAATTAAAATTTGTAATAAAAGAAAATTATCTACGTTATACCTTTCGTATGACGTGTAGCGGGAACGACATCAACCGGAACGATCCTCGTAAGAATCGTCTCTATCCGTATCCACGCCGAGCTCCTCGGGATGACTTCACTAAGTCACGAGCTTCGTCTTCGTACAGGTTACTAGCCTCGTGTTGAAGACGACGTGATCGAGAGATGATCACGATCCGAATCCAAATTCGGATCCTAAAATGAGTTCTCAAAACTCGCTTCTCCGGAGAGGTATTCACAACCGCTTGACGTAATCCTTCATCCTCCACCTCAGAGGATTATCGGAGATCAAATCTCCGTAGTTAGGCGCTATCGAGCACTCAACCGCCGCCCAAACGACGCCCGACAACAAAGAAACAAGCTGTCCAGAAAAACTGGACAGCTTTTGGTGGAGGAATAGAGGCCGCCAAGGAGAGATGGAAGCTCACCTTATCACCAACCTAGAGGAGATCACCGGAGGGTCGCCGGAGGTTCACCGCTGAAGCTTGGTCGCCGCAACAAGTTGGACGGCGCACAGGTCAAGCTGGGCGGCACACTAGGCTGGCGCCAAAAACTCCTTCAAGGGGTGGGCGGCAACTACCAAGGGCTAGGTTTTGATTAGGTTTAAGCCCTATTTTATAGAGAACTAATTCTCTTAATGGTTAATGGATCATATCCATAAAGCCCGTTAACCCGCTCCATTAAGATAAGTTAAAATAAACCAAACCATGATGGTTTATTTTAAGTTAAAACGAACCAACCAATCTTTGGTTCATTCGCTTAATATAAACCAAACCCTTTGGTTTATTCTCATCCATTGATTAGAACCAAACCATTTTGGTCCATCCATTATGTCTTCATAAGACACGGCCCATCCACGCCCATTGCGATCAAACAATTTCATGCTCGCTTATGTTTGGTCCAACCAAACATAGTTTCTCTCGGCTCCGAGAATCCCATTCTCAAGCTCGCTTTAAATCCTTTGGATTACACAGCGGTGACCAAATAGGTTCTCGGTTTATGTTGGCCGCCTATAATTAACCATTAATTATAGAACAATCATGAGTGGCACCTAGTAGTACATCATGATCCCCAATTAACCAAAAGATCAACTGATCCGTAACTATTTCTCAAACCCTTCAAGAGCTCGAATGAATCGTGCCCCATTCCTTCACTCATCTTATACCCACTTGGTTCGTGACATGGTCTATTGTGTCAGCCCTCACTAGGTCGACTCACGCTGCCACCTAGCCTCAGCCGTCCCACGGATTCTAGTTACCCACATGTATCAAGAGTTACTTTAAACATGTAATGTTGGGCCAAGACTTTAGTCAGCAATACGTAACCCGAACGAAGTACAATTCTCCTCGCAAGGAGTGGTGAATCCTTTATAGGCTATTCAAACACCTTCGATCACTTCGACTTATACCCAATCATCCCGGGTCCACATCTCCTCGGAGATGTTTGCTTAAGATGTCAAAGCATAAGTCTCCATGATCAAGATGACTTGAATACCGCAAGTCAAAGGAACATCGCACTTAAGCCACAGTAAGAACTTCATTGACATATCTATATATGCAGAGAACCATATGAAGTCTTACGGCTGGTCACTCCAATGAACTAGTTACCATAACTAGCATCCACGATTAACTCCGGACATCACAATGTCTCCAGCCAATGAGAATCAGCTGCTTGGATACACCAAGGAGTATACCTCGTGCTAGTCTCGACAGAATTGATGGTGTCCAAATCCATCATTTCATCGACTAGGGATAATTCCGATACATCACAATTACACATGTAGAGATACTCACTAGTTGTGATCCAATCACAAATTCTCTCATGCTGTGAATCGTATCGTGGATATTCAGTAAATGAGTTTAAGATCCAATCAAATACATAAAACATGTATACTCAAATAGTGAATCTTCATTTATCATATAAATGGTTCATACATAAGGCGATTGCCTTAGGACATCTCTCATATATTACTAACAATAGCTGATGGACCTTTGGGTTCATTAGTGGTGGAGGATCTCCCAACCTACGAATCTTGCTTGGAGGGTAAGATGACCAAGAGGCCTTTTTAAGGCCAAGGGGTATAGAGCCAAAGATGTGTTAGAAATGGTTCATTCTGATTTGTGTGGTCCTATGACTATCTAGGCAAGAGGTAATCTTGAATATTTCGTCTCTTTTGTAGATGATTATTCAAGATATGGATGACACTACGATCTGATCGTGGTGGTGACAACCTCTTGGGAGAGTTTAGGAACTACTTATCAGAGGTTGGGATTCAATCCCAATTGACTGCACCTGGCACACCCCAGCAGAATAGGACTCTTATGGAGATGGTTAGATCGATGATGAGTTATTCTGACTTGTTTTATAGTCTTAGAGATCAGAGGGTGATCGTTAACACGAACGCCAGATTTCTAGAGGAAGACTATGTGATGAGCCACAAGCCCAAGGGTAAAATTGTTCTGGAGGAGTTAAAAGGGAAGTCACTTCTTTAGTACCACCGGTACAAGAGGATATACCACATGTCACTGCACTGCGTGTCACAGAGGATACTCAGATGATACCTCGTCATAGTGGGAGGGTTGTTAGACAACCTTATTGATTCATGTTCTTGGGTGAATCTTCTGATTTTGTCCCTAGCAAACATGAACCTGATCCCTAGACATACGACGAGGCAATCCAAGATATAGATACAGCATCTTGGCAAAGTGCAATGAATACTGAGATTGAATCTATGGATTCAAGTCAGGTCTGGGAGCTCTTATGCATAGCAGCTCTTATGGATTATGAGGTGTGGCAGATGGATGTCAAGACAACTTTCCTTAAGGGAAGTCTTGAGGAAAACATTTATATGAAGCAACAAGAGGGATTCATTGCTAAGGGCAAAGAGCGTGTTGTATGTAAGCCTAATCGGTCCGTTTATGGATTAAAGCAAGCTTCGAGGTCTTGGAACATCTGCTTTGATGAGGTAAATCCAAACTTATGGATTTATTCAAAGTCTGGATGAGTCTTGTGTATACAAGAGATGTGACGGAAACGTAGTGGTATTTCTTGTACTATGCGTAGATGACATTTTGATAGTTGGCGACAATATCAGAGTGTTATCAGACGTAAGGGTATGGTTGTCCAAACAGTTTTGAAGGACTTGGGAGAAGTGGGTCAAAACCTTGGGATCAAGGTTGTTGTGCTTATCCCAAGCTTCATACATAGACATGATTTTGGATCGTTTTAGCATGCAGAACTCCAAGAAGGGTTTTCTACCTTTCAGGTATGGAGTTACTTTATCTAAGGAGATGTGTCCTAGATCATCTGAGGTGATAAAGAAGTTGAAGGCGGTTCCTTATGCTTCGGCAGTAGGAAGCCTCATGTATGCTATATACGAGACAAGATATCTGCTTTGCCGTGGGCATGGTTAGCAGATATCAGAGTAATCCAGGACAGGGACATTGAACTGCAATAAAAGCATATATTGTAGTGCCTGAGAAGGACTAGGGATTATATGCAAGTTTACCGGGCAGACCAATTACTCCCTGTGGGTTGCATGGATTACGATTTCCAATCAGATAGGAATAACAGTAAGTCTACCTCAGGTTTTTTGTTTACTTTAGGAGGTGGAGCCATTGTATGGAGGAGTGCCCAGCAGAAATGCGTGGCGGACTCCACCATGGAAGCTGAGTATGTGGCAGCCTATGAGGCGGCCAAAGAAGCTGAGTGGCTCAGGAACTTCCTGATGGAGTTGGATGTGATTCCTGATTTGCCCAGAACTATCACAATTAATTGTGATAATAATGGTGCAGTTGCAAACTCGAAGGAACCACGAGCCCATAAGGCTAGTAAACACATAGAGTGCAAGTACCACATGATATGAGAAATCGTAAAGGAGGTTGAAGTTGCTGTCGCCTAGATTGCATCAAAGGATGACCTGGTAGACCCTTTCACTAAGGCCCTTCTAGCGAGAGCTTTGATAGGCATGTGGAGGGAAGGGGAATCAGATGTATGGCAGTATGATGACAACATAGTCTTTTAGTATAAGTGGGAGATTGTTGGGATGTATACTGAAAGCCTAGCTCTTTTGCATGAACATCTTTATTTTGAAATAAGAATCACATGATCATTGTTTGCATATTTTTATAGTTATGCAAAATTGTCTAATACTTTATATTGTAGATAACATGGTGCTTGGGTGTGGCACAGAAGATCATGTTATCAGTCCCTTGTAGAGTATAAGTAGAGGCTCACAACCAAGATGGTTTTGGACAAACCATTGGCATGGTGGTAGTGTAGCTTGGTATTGTTTTATCTTGAACATAGAGTTACACTAGTACACTTAGGTGTATTGAGCAGGACCGACATAGAGGTGATTCAATTTGTTGCTGACTACATAATTGAATCGGACCTCGGATATTATGTTGTACATGCTCTTAATCCCGATATAATAACGAACACATGTACTTAGTATTTATTTCTTTGATTTACCAGAGGGTGAGATTTCTATGGATTAAATCAATATGCCCGGTAAGTTGGGAAATGATATTATTTACATGGTGTGCCGTTGATTATAGGAGGAATCCGTGTCCTATGTATTAGGTTGATGATGTCCCCTTGAGGAGCTCATAAGGTTCATCATGTAAACCCTGCAGGTTGACTTAGTCAACATGATGATAAGGTTGAGTGGTACTACTCGAGGAGTTAGATGTTAATTAATTGATGGTCAGTAAATCAATTAATTGACGGACATTCGATATCTTAAACACGGGGAGATGAATGTACAAATAATATATGGAGCCCATATTAATTTATGGGGGTTGGTGAGGTAATTCAATGATGATCCTCTAGTGGAATGGAACATCATTGATGGATCAAGTTTGTGTGGTTCCGATCCATCGGGTGGCCAAGACCCAACTCCTCCTCATGGTCCCTATCGTAGCCTAATATAAACCTCATGAAGTCTAGTTCAAATGATGGAAAACAAATCTCTAGATCCGACGGTTGGGATTAAATCCCTAGAACCAACGGTTGAGATTAAATCTCTAGATCCGACGGTTGGGATGAAACCCTAGAACCGACGGTTGAGATTAAATCCCTAGATCCGACGGTTAGATTAAATCCCTAGAACCAACGGTTGAGATTAAAACCCTAGAACCGACGGTGGAGATTAAACCAAGGCATATCCCTAACTCTATAAAAGGGTGGCTTAGGGTGGGCGGCAAGGATGGATGTTGGATGTTGGATGATGGATGCTAAGGAGATTAGGGTTTTGCCTAGCATTGCTTGGGCGGCAAGAAACCCTAAGGAGGAAACTCTAATTGGATTAGGGTTTGGCTCCTTTAGTTGGGCGGCAACTTGTGGAAGATCTCTTCTTCTTCCTTGAAGGTGGCTATCTCCTAGATCTCTTCTCTCCACCTTGGTTGGGCGGCAAGAAAGCCTAAGGAGGAAACCCTAATTAGGGTTTGGCTCCTATGGTTGGGCGGCTAGGGTTTGCAAGAAGGTGGGCGGCATCTATAGGAGAGGAGCTCTTCTTCTTCCTAGGGTGTGGCCGGCTCCTTCCTCCATTCCCTCCACCTTGGCCGGCGACCAATGTATTCCTCTTCTCCTCTTCATTCCATCTTGGCCGATGGCACTAGAAGCTAGGGTTTGTCCCTAGTTTAGTTCCTTGGTGGTTTCCATTTTGTTCTCTCTATTCTTGGGGCCGGCGGCATCAATCCTTTGTGGATTGGTGGTTGGCTCAAGTAAGAAGGGAAAGAGAGTTCTTCTTTCTTTGGATTGAAGAAGATCTAGGAAGCTTCAACTTGTGGAGGATCTTCGCCCACACGAAGTCTACAAGGAGGTTAGGACATACGATAGAAGATCAAGAGGTATAAAAGTTTTATAACTTTTATTATTGTTCTTTGCATGTTCTTATTGATATGCTAGCTCATGTTCTTTATGTTAGTATGTGTTGATTATACTAGTTTACATTTGCATGTATTTGTATAATCATGGATCCCGAAGATAAACACAAAAACCAGCGATCCGTCCGTCGTCTCTTCCGCGGCTAATCAACTAGAAGAGTTGTGTTGCTTGAACAACTAGTTTGTTCAAGAGATCACTCAAGTTGTTAGCACGATGACGAAGTGGTTGTGCTTAGGAAACTCATCCCATCCGGATTAGTTTTTTCATTAGTGAAAATTTTAATCCGGGGACATGGGAGCCGATGAGCATTCCGAGGAATAGCATGATTCCCAACTGTTGGTGCAGGGGCACTAGATAATCGAACCTGTGTTTTGATTATGGAAAAGACACAAAGTTAAGTTTATATTGTTATCTCACGAGCTAAATCAAGTGTGCAGAAAAGTACTAAAGCTGGAGCTGAAGGCTAGCGACACCCGGAGGAAGCCGTGGTGGTCGGGCGACACTTGAGTAAATTCGGAGGGAGCCGAAGGAATCGAGTGGAAGGCCGAAAGCGAGAGCTACTATCGAGGTAAGCTCGTGTGAGTGAGAGATTGTAAGGTCGTGTCCTCTTTACGGGGACGACCGTAGGCGACGATTCGACTAAGACTTCCTGTGGAAGGTCTAGGTCGAGATCGGACGGTTAGAAATCGTCGTATTTATCATTTTCCGAGCTAATCTCTTACTGCAGGGAAGTGGCCGCCGGGCGATCACCGGACATTAGCGATCGATCGTTATCGCTGGATCGATGAGATGCATCGCCGATCATCATCGATCGATGAGAGGCATCACCGATCGATGGCGATTTATCGCCTTTGCGCTAGGTCAAAACGGATAACGTTTGACGCGGCCACTTCGCGATAAAAATTTGGAAAAATTCATGATCCGTTCCAAAGAAATAGGAGACAAATTCAGAGGCTAAAGTCTATAAAAGGAGGGGAGGATTCATCTCCAAAACACATCAATTATTCATCAAGTGCTCCTACAACGCCAACGCTTTAACACCGTCATAACGCCGATGCGACGCCAAGTTTTGATCTTCTTCGTCGGCAGCAGATTCAAGTAATATTTTTGATATTATATTCTGTATTTTTATCTTCACAACGAGGTGAGGTAGACTTGTTGCCTCATCCTCGTATATTCGGTTTTTGTAATCGTTGTCTCCTACCTCCAACGAGGAGGAGACGTTTTAGTGCTTTGCCCTCCGTACGCGGTCTAGGACCGATAGGGCCTTGGAGTAGCAACCGCTGGGTTGTGAACCAAGTAAAATAAATGTGTTCATTCATTTTCCGCTGTGCTTACTTTGCGTATCGAACGAACGAAAAAGAAAAGATTTACGATCGCTATTCACCCCCCCTCTAGCGACGCTTCTCGATCCAACACCAACAAATGCCACCACCGCCCGAGTTCGAGTTTGAGCAAGGCGGCGATTCAACTCAATTCGATATCGGTGACTATGATCTTGATATTTCCGGTGATGATATCAAATATGTCATCATCATCAAAGTCAAGAAAGTAGGAGCAATACATCTAGTACGATGGCGGGTTCTACGGCTACAAGACCTACTCGAGTGCCTCGCCCGATATCCGATATCTTCACCAAACATTTCAAAAAAGTAATGCTCCCTTCCGGTGATATGCAAGAAAAATGCAAATATTGTTCGAAATGTTACAAATTTCAACAAGGAGGAGGTTACGGAACTCTTACTCAACATGTGGAGAGAAATCATCCGGTGGAAATTGATATCGATTGCTCTCAAACTCAAATTTTGACATTCTCTTCTCAATCGGGTTGGGGTAACGAATCTACACTTTTTAAATTTGACGAATCTAGATTTAGAGAAGAAACTGCTAAATTTTGTGCGATTGAACAACTTTCATTTAGTTTTAGTGATAAATTATCTTTTGAAAATTGGCTTTCTACAAGTGTAAATCCTTCTATTAAACGTATCCCAAGAAATACTCTAAAACTCACACTTTTAAAATTAGTCTTAGAACAAAAAAAAAGAATTGATTAAAGAATTTTCTAGTTTAAACAGTAAAGTTTTTTGTGTTCTGATATTTGGAGTGATCATTGGCAAAGTTGTTCATATATGGGTATTACTTGTCATTGGATTGATAATAATTGGAACATTCAAAAAAGATTGCTAGTATATAGATGTTTTAACGAAACACACACGGCACAAAATATTTCACAACTTATTTTTGTTATTTTAGAAGAATATAGTCTAACTTCTAAATTTTTTTCAATTTCTTTTGATAATGCTAGTACAAATACCTCTAGTATTAGTGAGCTTATTGATATATGTAAACCATCAATAGGTGAAAGAATTTTTCATATTAGGTGTACATGTCACATTTTAAATTTGTGTGTTCAAGATGAACTTAAAAATTTAGAATCACATATTCAACCAATTAGGAGTGCAATTCATTATTTATGGACACATCCTCAAGTTATGAAAGAATGGAGAAAATTTTGCAAAATAAATGGTATGAAGCCTAAACGGTTTGCACGTGACGTCCCAACTCGTTGGAATTCTACTTACAAATTGTTGTTATCTACTTTTGAATACAAAGATTTATTATGTATGTTTTTTTATCAACATGTTCAATCACGTGATATTTATTTTTTTTCAAATTAATGGAATATATGCACTAGTATTTGTGAAATTTTAAAAGTTTTTACTGATGCTAGTGACTAATTATCCGGTGTTTATTATCCAACTTCACATTTAGTGCAAGTTGTAATATTGCATGTATTTTTTATTAGTGCAATCAACCCGTGATATGGTTTTGATGTGTGTGGCAAAGGTTTTAAGTTAGGATGATTGGATTTGATATGTGCGTTAGAGTCTTGCAGGACTTAGTAATTCGCACATGGAGCATTGGCGAGTTTCACCTCTCATGACTCAGTCCTTAAGTCGGTGAAGGATGACTTTGCGGAAGCCGTGCGCTTGGAGCATCCGAGGGACAGCCGGATGAGGAGATTGGAGTGAAGCCAGAGGAAGTAGACTTCAGGGCGAGACGTGAAGGATGGCGATGCAGAGCCGTGCACTTGGCGCATCCGAGGGACGTGGCCAGATGAAGACAACTTCAAAGGCGAGGGACTTCAAGGAATGAGAGTGAGCGAATGTAACCCGAGATGGGGTAGTACGCTTAGGTGAAACTTGGCCAATTGGCTAAGTGTCGGATGAGATTTCCCAACATCAGTCGACTGCCATATCATGGCAGTCGACTGCTCCAAGTTGAATGGACTCGATTGGTATACGAGTCTGGTTCATGTGCCATTAGTCGACTGCCATGGATTGGCAGTCGACTGCCAAGACCATCAGTCGACTGCTGATGGCAGCAGTCAATTGGTCGAGAGGGTTTGGGGCACAGAACCTCTCATAGCCGATCGCCGCGATTACGAAGGCATCACGATCGATGGATACATCGACCGACCGCCAAGGTTTCGCTGAACTATAATACGGATTTGACTTGTTCGGAGGTCGTTGTAGTGGTGGCAGTCGACTGCCAAGGGCCGCAGTTGACTGATGGCGGCCAACGGGAAGAAATCAACCCTCTCTATAAAAAGAGAGGGTGTGGGCTTTTGGGAGGCTAATGCTTCAACTCATAACATCTCCCAAAGTGCTCTAAGGATTTTCCACTCTTCTACTTGTGTTAATTCTCATTCCATTGTAAGAAGAGTGAATTCTTGTAAAGAGGTTACCTCCACCTAGCTTGGTGCAAAGGAGAGAATAGTGAAAGCTTGCGGAGTGATTCACCGTGGACGAATCGGGTCGTGGACTAGCGGCAAGGGCCGTGAACCACATTACGACTTTGTGTTAGCGTTTGTATTCTTGTTATTGCTTTGTCTTTATTGTTTATACTTCCGCTTGTACTAACAAATTTGTAGACGAGCAATCGATGAGAAAATTCCACCATACGCGTATTAGGCTATTCACCCCCCATCTAGCCGGCCAACATCGACCCTACAAGTGGTATCAGAGCCAAGGTTCTTGTTGAGGACTAACCGCCGCAACAAGCACTTCATCAAGAGATGGCCGGTTCTAATATTCATCCGCCGAAGTTCGAGGGGGAATTCGCTTGGTGGAAGAAGCGAATGGAGGTATTTTTCGAAACCGATTTTGAAATTCTATTAATAATGGAAAATGATTTCGAAATACCTAGGAATGAAGAAGGGGATCCATTGGAGAAGACAAGATGGACAAAAAGGAAAAGAGAAGAGTACATGGCAAACTCAAAAGCCAAACATCACCTTTACAATGTACTCCCCCAACAAGAAGTGAATCGGATAGGGGAGTGTGCAAGTGCCAAGGAGATGTGGGAGAAGCTAGTAGAGCTTCATGAAGGTACCTCGGAGGCCAAGCTTGCAAGGAGAGACCTCCTCCGCTCCCAACTAACGAATATCAAACTTGAAAAGGGAGAAAACGTAACCTCACTACACTCTCGGTTTAAAGAAATATTAATTGGGCTAACAAGTGTAGGAGAAAGACTTTCGAACCGGGATATGCTCATGAAAGCAATCGATGCCTTTCCCCAGTCATCGAAATGGAGCTCAATGGTGGACTCCTTCTACATGTCGAAGAACCTAGAAATGAGCACCTTGGAAGAGTTCTTCTCCACCATGGAGCTACATGAAACAAGGCTTGAGGGTATAAGTGAAGAACCAAGCATCAAGCCATCAAGAGGAATGACACTATTGGCCAACAAAGGGAAAAAGAAGAAGATGGAGACTCCTTCCTCCTCTGATGAAGCATCCTCCTCCTCCTCCATGGATAACACAGAAGAAGCTTATATGGTAAGGAGGGTAAGGCGTACATTAAAAGGTTTTAAATTTAATAAATCTAATGATAGGAGAAGAAGACCAAGGGGGAAGAAAATTTGCTACAATTGCCAAGGAGAGAGACACATAAGGGATAATTGTCCCCTCCTAAACAAGAGCAAAGAAGAAAGGAGAAAGAAAGAAGAAAAGAAGAAGAAGGGGAGCAAGAAGAAGGAAGAAGAAAAGAAGGCCAAAGAAAAGGGGAAGGCCAAGGCACTAAAGGCAAGGACATGGGATGACCCCTCTTCTTCATCATCATCATCGGAAGAGGAAAATGCTTTTGTCACCAACCTTGCTTTGATGGCGTTTGATGACCTAGACACTTCCTCCTCCAAAAATGAAGAAGCAATTTCAAGTGAGGAGAGCTCTAGTGAAGGGGGAGGCTCTTTATCATCCTCCACATCCGAAGAAGAAGACATGGAAACTATGGTAACAAATCTCTCACCCAAGAATATAGTTTCCATGATATCTAGCCTCACTAAGGACTTGTTTAGGGCAAAGAAAAAGAACAAATGCATGCTAGATCAAATTAAGGCTTTAGAAAATAAATTGGAACAAGCATGTTTGAATGTTAATAATGATGATGCATGCTCACATGACTATATGCCTTTTGATGTTAATGATGCATGCATTGAAGAAAATAGGGTCCTAAGGGAAAAGGTAGACCACTTGACCAAAGCCCTAGAAAAATTTACAATTGGCTCCAACACCCTTAATATGATTATAGGGAGCCAAAGGGATAACTTCAATAAGAAAGGCCTAGGATATAAGGAAAATAAAAATGAAAAGGCCAATACATGTTTAATTGCTAGGGGTCAAGATAAAAAGAAAACAATAGCTAGAAAATGGATCCCTAAGGAAATTTTAGTGAACCCAATAGGGAAGAACTTATTTTGGGTTCCTAAATCCATCCTTAAGGGTTAGGAAAACCCTAGGATAGTCAACCATATAAAATTTACCTATATCATATTTTGGTTGACTTAGGATGGCGGGACTAAGTTTTTGAAATAGTGTTGGGTGATGATAATGCACCCATAAATAGTTTAGATCATGCTCAACACTTAGTGTTATGTATGTTGATACACATTCTTAGCATAGTGTTGGGTGATGATAATGTGCCCATAAATTGATAATAATGCTTAAATCATGATAGTTAATGTAATTGTTATACTTGTTTGCAATCATGATTTATGATCTTGATATTTGGCACATAGTCATGGGCATTAGGGTTCAAATCATGCTCTAGGTGATACTTGACTTTATTATCATAATTCATATCTAATGCATGATCACAAATTGATGAATACAATTGTTTCATGATCATAATATGAAATCAACACATATATGTCTTTATGATCTTGTGGGTTGTTAGGATGATACTTAACCTTGGGTAGAATTGCATGAAATTAAAGGTTAAGTATATACAAATACCTTTAGGATACATCTCACACTCACCATAGGCTACCTTGATTGAAAACTTAGCATGAATGAGATGATAGGATGATACAAATGGTCCACTAATGCCTATGACATTTAGATGGTCATTTAAAGTATCAAAATAGCAATAATAGACCAATCTTAGGGAAGGCTTATGTTTAATTCATAGACATATTGCCCAAAGATCATGGTTGGATATTTCATATGTTTTCAAAACAATTTCTTACTTTAAAATCTGTGTGTTCATGTTTTGAAACAATCTAAAGCAAAACTATGTGTTAAAATGGATACAAACTTGATCAAAACACTAGTTGTTTTTGAAGCTTTTGGATTTTTAGCAAATCATTGAAAAGATAAGTAATTTTCATGAAAACTCATTTTTCACTGATAAAGGATTTTAAAAGAAACGCGTTTTCAAAATTTCACAATTTTTAAATTTTCTAGAATTTATAGTGCATTTTTGAATTTCGTCCAGAAAATCAAAAAACCTGATTTCCTTGTGTCAGTCGACTGCCATGCTGATAGCAGTCGACTGATGTACTGTGCAACATCATAGTAACCTGATTTTATCAGGTTTTGTTTGGTTTTTGGTAGTTTTCCTCCATAGAGTTGATACCTTGGATTGTGACATTTGGAAAATATTTTTGATGGTGTCAAAGGGGGAGAAATAGGGAAGTTTAAGTTATTCATGCTAATAGGGAAGTTTAGCATGTCTTAAGGGGGAGTTGCATGTTTAAGGAGGAGTTGTTATACTCATGTTTTTATTTACATGCTTTCCTTGCTTATGATTATTGTTATTTGTTTACCTAACTTAAACGGATTGTCACACATCAAAAAGGGGGAGATTGTTAGTGCAATCAACCCGTGATATGGTTTTGATGTGTGTGGCAAAGGTTTTAAGTTAGGATGATTGGATTTGATATGTGCGTTGGAGTCTTGAAGAACTTAGTAATTCGCACATGGAGCATTGGCGAGTTTCACCTCTCATGACTCGGTCCTTAAGTCGGTGAAGGATGGCTTTGCGGAAGCCGTGTGCTTGGAGCATCCGAGGGACAGCCAGATGAGGAGATTGGAGTGAAGCCGGAGGAAGTAGACTTCAGGGCGAGACGCGAAGGATGGCGCTATAGAGCTGTGCGCTTGGCGCATCCGAGGGATGTGGCCGAACGAAGACAACTTCAAAGGTGAAGGACTTCAAGGAATGAGAGTGAGCGAATGTAACCCGGGATGAGGTAGTACGCTTAGGTGAAACTTGGCCAATTGGCTAAGTGTCGGATGAGATTTCTCGACATCAATCAACTGCCATGTCATGGCGATGATCGCCTCAAGTCGAATGGACTCGATCGTATACGAACCGTTCATGTGTCATTAGTCGATCATCATGGATTGACGATCAATCGCTAAGACCATCGATCGACTACGATGGCGCATCTATCGGTCGAGAGGGTTTGGGGGCAGAACCTTCGTAGCCGAAGGCCGACATTTAGCGATCGACATCGATGATGGATACATCACCGATCGCCAAGGTTTTTGTTGAACTACAACGATCGAGATCTGACATGTTCGGAGGTCGTTATAGTGGCGGCAGTCGACTGCCAAGGGTAGCAGTCGACTGATGGCGGCCAATGGGAAGAAATCAGTCCTCTCTATAAAAAGAGAGGGTGTGGGCTTTTGGGAGGCTAATGCTTCAACTCATAACATCTCCCAAAGTGCTATAAGGATTTTCCACTCTTCTACTTGTGTTAATTCTCATTCCATTGTAAGAAGAGTGAATTCTTGTAAAGAGGTTACCTCCACCTAGCTTGGTGCAAAGGAGAGAATAGTGAAAGCTTGCGGAGTGATTCACCGTGGACGAATCGGGTCGTGGACTAGCGGCAAGGGCCATGAACCACGTTACGACTTTGTGTTAGCGTTTGTATTCTTGTTATTGCTTTGTCTTTATTGTTTATACTTCCTCTTGCGCTAACGAATTTGTAGACGAGCAATCGACGTGAAAATTCCACCATACGCGTATTAGGCTATTCACCCCCCTCTAGCCGGCCAACATCGACCCTACATTTTTATTGAATATATTCAATCAAATGATAATTATTTATCTCAATGTATTTATGTAATGAAAGAAAAATAGGAAAAATATTTCTTAAACATTCCTGAAATATTTTTATGTGCTTTTGTTTTAGATCTTAGACTTAAATTAGATGTTTTGCAAGATATGTTAGCATTATATTATGAATCTTTAAGCTCTATTACCGAAACTGCTCCAAATATTTCTTTGATTTTTTTTAATATTAAAACTCATTTACATGATATTTGTAGGGGATCATTGGAAGCTAGAGGGGGGAGGTGAATAGCTTGTTTCGTTTCTACAAAAAGATTAGCAGAAGCACAAACAAAAACAACAATAATAAAGGAAATAAAAACAAAATGCTAACACAAATCCTTTACGTGGTTCGGAGATAACGCTCCTACTCCACGGCGATCCTTAAGATGGATCAACCCTAAGCAATCTCACTATGAAGCTTTCTTTACAACAACCCTCCTCTTCTTACAAAGGATGAATATGAAGTCTAGAAAGGAGGAGGGGAATTAAAGCACTAGAAAGCTTGGAAAAATCATGGAGGATTGAGAGTATGATCAGAAGGTAGGCATTAACCCACTCAACCATGACAAGCCCTCTTTTTATAGAGAGAGGGCTATTTTTTTCGTTGGGCCATGATCAGTCGACTGCCGCCGAAGCCAACGGCTTCTGATGAAGCAAACCCATGGAGATTTACAGCTGCCATTTCCAATGGCTGCCTGATCAGTCAATTGATCTCTCCATCAGTCGTCTGATGGAGCGATTAGTCGAGTGATAGTCGCGTGGAGTCGAGTGAGACTCCATTCTATGCCCATCGTCGACATTATCAGTCGACTGTCAATACCAGGCAGTTGACTATTCGTCATCTTTTCAGCCTGACTTAGTCGAGCACCATAACAGTCGACTGATATATCGTGTCAGTCGACTGATACTCATCAAGTATGAATAATTTATACTTTAATTGACCCCCTAGACCTAGACTCAACCTTCTAGCTCTTCCTTAAGCCTTGCGCCTCCAGGATCCCTCCGAGTTCGTGACTTGCTCATCCTTTGCGCTTTGCTTCGAAGAGCTTCCTTCAATTTTGTCATGTCTTGGGTTTCCCTTTGCCAAAGCGTTCTTGGACTTTACGCTGCCAAGACTACATGCTTGGACTTACGCTGTCAAGACTTGCCTTTGGACTTCCTTTGCCAAGATCACACTTTGACTTTGCCTTTACCAAGTCTTCATACTTGGATTTTCCTTTCACTTAAACACGTTCACAATAGATCACAAAGCATTGCCTAACTTAGATGATTACCCAAACTTCAAAACATATAAATGCTTGGGGCATTGTTGCACCAACAATCTCCCCCTTTTTGATGTTTGACAATCATTTAAGTTAGGTCTTTAACACATGCACATAATCATATTTCCATCATATTTCCAATTCTAACTTAAGCATTCCTTCTCCCCCTTTGACATACATCAAAAAGAGAATAATACATAAATTTGCATAAAAGAGTGAAATTTGGTGTATCTTGAATTAAGGTATAAAATTGAAATTAAGCTCCCCCTTAAATCAAGATATGGTTCATGATGAATGACAAACATGTGGAGCAAAACCTAACAAAGAATTGGAGGTTAAATCCTAACTTTGCACCAACAATAAAAGTTATGGGAACGAAAAACTTTGATATGAAGAAACTCCCCCTAAAACATTACATAAAACAGTCCTAAAACTTTTCTATAATGAATATTATCATGCCATTGATTTAGGACATAAAAAGTTCACTAAATAACAGGAAATGGAGATAGTTTTCAGAAAAAACCAACGTAGCGAGTCCTCGAAACCATCATGATCAAGTGCCCATCACGACCGCACCGAGCGAATGAATGATAGCCAGGCGCCAGTAGTTCGGCCAGCACTTCACAGGCGGTTTCCCAGTATGGTTTCACAGAGCGGTTTCCGCCAGTGGCAGGCCGCCGCCAGTGGTGCTAGGGCGATTTTGCCACCGGGGCAATTTTGCTAGGCGGTATTGCCACAGGCGATTTCCTCCAAGCGATTGTGCACCCATCACCAATCGCCTGTAGGGTAGTCGATCGATAATCAAAACCCAATTTTTCAGTTATCAGAATCCGAGTTTGAAAAACCCTAAGTAATTATACATAGCTTAAAAAATCATAAAATTTTATATGTATAATACTTATAACACATACAATCAGTGAAAAAATTTGGAAAAATATTTTAACCATTAAAATAGGAGATTGATACAAAGTTCAAAAACCATTAAAACTTTAAAGTTTTTGATCTACTTTGTATCAACTTCTTCAATGGTGATTGCTATCAAAAGATAGACTTCACCAAGGTTTTCTAAAATGATTTTAAAATATTTTTGAAAATCTATTTTGAACCATGGACTCTTAGCTAAATATATGAGTGTAGGGAATAAAAATATATAGATTATGATTCTCCCCCTAAAACACTACATCAGTCAGTCCTAAACCTTCTTGTTGCTGAAGATTATCATACTTAGGGTTAGAACACTTAAGAATTACAACCAAAACAAGGAAATGACCTGAATTTGCAGAAAAATTAGAGTATCAGTCGACTGATTTCTGAGTCAGTCGACTGATATGCCTGAAATCCGAATTTCATCCTTTTCAGCCTAATTTCAGAAATACATTAAAAATTCTAGAGACCTCGAAAAATCACAAAATTTTGTGTACACATTTCTGAAATCATCCTTTATCAAAGAAAAATAATTTGAAAAATATATGTTTTTCAGATTTCAAGATTGATACAATCTTGGAAACTAAGAAAAGTTCTAATTGTTTTTGCAAACTTTGTATCACTTTTATGTTCTACCTGGAAACTGTTTTCCAAAGTTTGATAAACATAATTTAAATTATGTTTTATTTGACATTTCCAATCATATTCTTGGAGCTATATGCACATTAATTGTGTATAAGCCTTCCCAATGATTGGTCTAATGAAGGATTAATGTCTCTATATAGAACTTTGGTTCATAGTAATGCATCATAACAAGCATGATGAACCAAGTGCATCTTCCTAACATCTCGCATGTTGTCTAAGTGGCTCAATACAAAAAATCATGGTTTCTTAGGTATTTTGTGAGATGCTTAAAGGTATAAATCCTAGGATTTCTATAGAATCATGCAAACCTACAACTTTATTCAACTAAGCACAACCCAAGTTCTCTCCTAAGTGATGAAAATTTTACTTCAGGGAGAGCCTTGGTAAAGATATCGGCTAGGTTGGACTTGGATTCAATGTAATTAAGCTCAATGTCCCCCTTAGCCACATGATCTCTAATGAAGTGATGTTTCACTTCAATGTGCTTGGTCCTAGAGTGATGCACTGAATTTATGGTGCTCACATTATCACAAAATACTTTCATGTTGGAGTAAGATAGCTCATAGTCCTCTAAAGTATGTTTCATCTATAGTAGTTGAGCTACACAACCACCCATAGCCACATACTTGGCCTCGGTGGTGGATAGGGCAACACAAGGTCGCTTCCTACTACTCTAAATAACTAGGGAGGACCCAAGGAATTGGCATCCACCACTAGTACTCTTTCGATCCAATTTGTGTTAGGGCAATCTCTTGCCGTGATATGGTTTTGATGGTGTGGCAAAGGGTTTAAGTTAGTTTGATATGTTGATGTGATATGTGCGTTGAAGTCGTGCAGGACTTAGTAATTCGCACATGGAGCCGTGGCGAGTTTCACATCTCATGACTCGTGCCTTGAGTCGGTGAAGGATAGCTTTGCGGAAGCCGTGCGCTTGGAGCATCCAAGGGACCGCCGGACGAGAAGCTTGGAGTGAAGCCGGAGGAAGTAGACTTCGAGGCAAGAGACGCGAAGGAGCATTGCAGAGCCATGCGCCTGATGCTGCCGAGGGACGTGGCCGAGAACGAAGAGAACTTCGAAGGCGAGGGACTCCGAGAAATGAGAGTGAGCGATTGTAACCCAGGGAAGGGTAGCTCTTAGGTGAAACTTGGCCATTTGGCCAAGTGTCGGATGGGTTTTCCCGACACGGTCATTGCCATGTCATGGCGATCACCGCCCGAGTCGAGTGTAGTTCGACCGTATACGATCGATCGGATTGGCCAGCGATCGGTCATACGCGGCGCGGCGCCAAGACCATCGATCAGCTGACAAGGCGTGATGACCGTAGATAAGGGTTCGCTAGAACCGTCGTAGTCGATCGGGCGTCGACTACGAGCGGCCGATCGTGATGAGGTCCATCGGAACCGCCAAGAGTTCCGTTGGACTACAACGGTCGGGATCCGCGTGTTCGGAGGCCATTGTAGTAAGCATGATCGCCAAGGGCGGATCAGCGATGGCGACAAACGGGAAGAAGTTAGCCCTCTCTATAAAAAGAGAGGGTGTAAGCCTTTGAGAGGCGAATGCTCATACTCCAAACGATCTTCCCAGTGCCCCACAAGCTCTTAACTCTTCTTACTTGTATTTACTTCAATCCTATTGTAAGAAGAGTGATCTTGGTTGTAAAGGTTACCTCCACCTAGCTTTGTGCAAAGGAGAGACCGATAGTGATTGGTTTTGGCGGAGTGATTCACCGTGGACGAATCGGACCGTGGATTAGCGGCGTAGCCGTGAACCACGTTATACCATCGTGTTAGCGTTTGTTCTATTGTTTGTCTTTTGCTTTGTATTTGTATATTCCGCTTGCGCTAATCTTTTGTAGACGAACAAATTACGACGTCCAACGTACGAGGGCTATTCACCCCCCTCTAGCCGGCCATATCGATCCCCTACAAGTGGTATCAGAGCCGAGGTTGCTTGTCACCGGACTAACCGCCGCAACAAGCCCTACATCAAAAATGGCCGGCTCCAACATCCATCCTCCGAAGTTTGAAGGAGAATTCGCTTGGTGGAAGAAGCGAATGGAGGTATTTTTCGAAACGGATTTTGATATAATGATTACAATGGAATCCGGTTTCGTTTTGCCTAGGGATGAAGAAGGGAAGCCAATAGAGAAATCTAGGTGGACCAAGAGGCAAAGAGAGGAGCACCTTGCAAACTCCAAAGCCAAGCACCATCTCTACAATGTGCTCCCTCAACAAGAGATCAACCGGATCGGAGAATGTGCTAGCGCCAAAGAGATGTGGGAGAAGCTTATAGAACTCCATGAAGGCACATCCAAGGCCAAGCTAGCAAGGAGAGACCTCCTCCGCTCCCAACTATCCAATATAAAACTAGAAAAGGGAGAAAAGGTAACCTCACTACACTCTAGGTTTAAAGAAATTTTAATTGGGCTAACAAGTGTAGGTGAGAAGCTATCAAACCGGGACATGCTCATGAAGGCTATAGATGCCTTTCCCCGGTCCTCAAAGTGGAGCTCCATGGTGGACTCATTCTATATCTCAAAGAATTTAGAAGTGAGCACCTTGGAGGAGTTCTTCTCAACAATGGAACTCCACGAAACAAGGCTTGAGGGAATACAAGAGGAGCCTAAAATTCAACCCTCAAGAGGAGTAGCATTGTTGGCAAATAAGGGGAAGAAGAAGATGGAAATCCCCTCCTCCTCCGATGACGAAGCGTCTTCCTCCTCCTCCATGGATAGCACCGAAGAAGCCTATATGGTAAGGAGGGTAAGACGTGCATTTAAGAATTTTAGATTTGATAAATCTAATGATAGGAATAGAAGACCAAGGGGGAAGGTCATATGCTATAACTGCCAAGGAGAGGGACACATAAGGGACAATTGTCCCCTCCTAAACAAAAGCAAAGAAGAGAAGAAAAAGAAAGAAGAGAAGAGGAAGAAGAAGAAGGGGAGCAAGAGAAAGGAAGAGGAGAAGAAAACAAAGGAGAAGGGAAAGGCTAAGGCTCTCAAGGCAAGGACTTGGGATGATCCATCCTCATCCTCCTCCTCATCATCGGATGAGGAGAATGCCTTTGTCACCAATTTGGCCTTGATGGCCTTTGATGACTTGGATTGCTCTTCATCCGAAAATGAAGGATCAAGCTCAAATGGGGAGAGCTCAAATGAAGGGGGAGCTTCCACATCCTCATCATCCGAAGAAGAAGAGGACATGGAAACTATGGTAACCAACCTCTCACCTAATAAAATAGTTTCTATGATTTCTAGTTTAACTAAGGATTTATTTAGGGCAAAGAAGAAAAATAAATGCATGCTTGAACAAATTAAGGAATTAGAACAAAAATTAGAAAAGGCATGCTTAAATGATAATATTTCTTCTAGCTTAGATGATGCATGCTCACATGACCTTTATATGCCTTTGGATGTTAGTGATGCATGTATAAATGAAAATAGGGCTTTAAGGGAAAAGGTAGATTATTTAACCAAAGCCCTAGAGAAATTCACTATAGGCTCCAACACTTTAAATATGATCTTAGGGAGCCAAAGAGCTAGTTTCAACAAGAAAGGCCTAGGCTACAAGGAAAAGAAAAATGAAAAGGCCTATAAATGCCTAAGAGCTAGGGGACAAGATAAAAAGAAAGCAATAGCTAGAAAATGGATCCCCAAGGAGTATTTAGTGAACCCAATAGGAAAGAATCTATTTTGGGTTCCAAAATCCATCCTTAAGGGTTAGAATAACCCTAGGGTAGTCAACCATATGAACTTGACCTATATCATATTTTGGTTGACTTAGGATGACGGGACAACATTTTTTAGATAGTGTTGGGTGATGATAACGTGCCCATAAATAGGTAATAATGCTTAAATCATGATGATTGATGTAATTCCTATGTATGTCTTAAATCATGATTTATAATTTTGATATTTGGCATGTTATCATGAGAAATAGGTTTAAATCATGCTTTAGGTGATAATTTGTTTATTATCATCGTATAATACCTAATGCATGACTATAATTTGATGAAAACATGAGTTTCATGATCATAATGTAGAATTGATTGATATATGTCATTATGATCATGTAGGTTGTTAGGTTGATACTTAACCATGATAAAATTGCATGAATATATTGGTTAAGTATATACAAATACCCCCTAGGATGCATCTCACACTCACTATAGGCTAACTTGATTGCAAACTTAGCATGGGTGAGATATTAGGATGATACAAATGTCCACTAATGCCTATGGCATTTAGATGGTCATTTAAAGTATCAAAATAGCAATAATAGACCAATCATGGGGAAGGCTTATGTTTAATTCATAGACATATTGCCCAAAGATCATGGTTGGATATTTCATATGTTTTCAAAACAATTTCTTACCTTAAAATACATGTATTCATGTTTTGAAACAATTGGATGCAAAACTAGGTAGCTAACTTGATACTAGAATGATCAAAAACCTAGTGGTTTTTAGAGCTTTTGGATTTTTGGGAAAAACAAGAAAATATAATGAGTTTTCATGAAAAACTATTTTTCCTTGATAGATATACTTAAAAGAAATATGTTCCCCAAATTTCATGATTTTTTAAATTTTCTGGAATTTATAATGCATTTCTGAAATTCGTCCAAAAAATCAGAAATTTGGATTCCTTTGTACGATCAGCCATACAATGATCGGGTGGCCTATAATCAGAACATTGAAGGCCGAATTCAGTTTGTAAACCTACAACAAGTGGTAGAAATATACTTGATGCCATCAACAAGTGGTACCCAATTTTAAATCAACTTGTCATATTTTTCCCTCCATTATACTTGATGCCATGAGCTTATAACTTAGTGTTAATCTTTTTGATGGTGTCAAAGGGGGAGAAATAAGTTTGTTTAAGTTAATCACTTTAGGGGGAGAAATATATTGTAGGGGGAGAAATATATGATAGGGGTAGAAAATTTGCATGGAGAGTTTCATGGATTAAGGGGGAGTTGCATGTTGCTATATCATGTTTATCTTTACATGCTTTCTTACCTTAGAATTTATATCAAATGTTTTTACCTAACTTAAACGGATTGCCACACATCAAAAAGGGGGAGATTGTTAGGGCAATCTCTTGCCGAAATCTGGTTTTAATCGTGTCGCAAAGGGTTTAAGTTAGTTTGATATGTTGATGTGATATGTGCGTTGAAGTCGTGCAGGACTTAGTAATTCGCACATGGAGCCGTGGCGAGTTTCACATCTCATGACTCGTGCCTTGAGTCGGTGAAGGATAGCTTTGCGGAAGCCGTGCGCTTGGAGCATCCGAGGGACGTGGCCGAGAACGAAGAGAACTTCGAAGGCGAGGGACTCCGAGAAATGAGAGTGAGCGATTGTAACACGGGGAAGGGTAGCTCTTAGGTGAACCTTGGCCATTTGGCCAAGTGTCGGATGGGTTTTTCGACACCGGCATTGCCATGTCATGGCGATCCGCTCTAATCGAGTGTAGTTCGGACCGGTATACGATGACCGGATTGTGGCTAGCGATGACTACCATACGCGGATCGGCCGACCATCGATCGGCTAAGGCGCGATCGGCCGATAGAAAAGGGTTCGACCCGAGCGTCGTAGCCGATCGCGTCGACTACGGAGCGGCCGATCGGCCCGATGAGGTCCATCGATCGGATCGCCAAGAGTTCCGTTGGACTACAATGGTCGGGATCCAACGTGTTCGGAGGCCGTTGTAGTAACCGGCAATCGTCAAGGCGGCGGTGATGGATGGCGCACGGAAGAAGTTAGCCCTCTCTATAAAAAGAGAGGGTGTAAGCCTTTGAGAGGCGAATGCTCATACTCCAAACGATCTTCCCAGTGCCCCACAAGCTCTAAACTCTTCTTACTTGTCTTTACTTCAATCCTATTGTAAGAAGAGTGATCTTGGTTGTAAAGGTTACCTCCACCTAGCTTTGTGCAAAGGAGAGACCGATAGTGATTGGTTTTGGCGGAGTGATTCACCGTGGACGAATCGGACCGTGGATTAGCGGCGTAGCCGTGAACCACGTTATACCATCGTGTTAGCGTTTGTTCTATTGTTTGTCTTTTGCTTTGTATTTGTATATTCCGCTTGCGCTAATCTTTTGTAGACGAACAAATTACGACGTCCAACGTACGAGGGCTATTCACCCCCCTCTAGCCGGCCATATCGATCCCCTACAATTTGCAACTGGCATAATCAGAATCGGTGTACCCAACTAAATCAAAAGACCTAGTCTTAGGGTACCATAGTCCTACATTTAGTGTGCCTTTAATATATCTTAGGATTCTCTTAACGACAACTAAATGGGATTCTTTGGCACATGATTGGTACCTAGCACACATAGCAACCGCAAATAATATATCGGGTCTACTAGCGGTTAGGTACAAGAGACTACCAATCATACTCCTATAGAGTGTAAGGTCAATTTGTTTTCCTTCATTATCACTATCTATTTTTGTATTAGTTGCCATAGGGGTTGACACTACTTTAGCATTTTCCAAACCAAATTTCTTAATCATTTCCTTAGCATATTTGGTTTGGTAAATATAAATTCCTTCACTTGTTTGTATGACTTGTAGTCCTAGGAAGAAATTTAGTTCCCAAACTAGACTCATCTCAAACTCATTTTCCATATTTTTGATAAAGTCTTGAAGAAGATCATCATTTGTTGACCCAAAGATAATGTCATCAACATATACTTGGGCTACAAAGATGTCCTTTGATGTTGACTTTATAAATAAAGTTTGATCTACACTACCCCTCTTAAAGTCCTTAGAGATCAAGAAAGATGATAATCTTTCATACCAAGCCCGGGGAGCTTGTTTCAAACCATATAAAGCTTTCCTAAGCTTGTATACATGGTTTGGATATTCTATACTCTCAAACCCGGGAGGTTGTTCTACATATACCTCTTCCTTAATGAACCCGTTTAGGAATGCCGATTTAACATCCATTTGATGGAGTTTGAAACCCATATAAGAGGCATACCCTAATAGGATCCTAATAGACTCTAATCTAGCAACCGGGGCATATGTTTCATCATAGTCAAGTCCTTCAACTTGATTAAAACCCCTTGCAACTAACCTTACCTTATTCCTAGTAATATTTCCTTGGTCGTCTAGTTTGTTCCTAAAGACCCATCTTGTAGTAATGATGGTGTTGTCATTGGGTCTAGGAACTAACTCCCATACTTGACTCCTTTCAAATTGAGCCAATTCATCTTGCATTCCTAAGATCCAATCTGGATCAAGTAATGCATCATTGATTGTTTTGGGCTCAATTTGGAAGATTAGGGCTATATGACAAGAAGGATCTCTATGAAATGACCTAGTCCAAACACCTTGAGATAATTCACCTACAATTTGATCTATAGGGTGATTTTGATGAACTCTTATTGTTCTAGGAGGTGTATTAAGTTGATTTTGATCATGATTATCCTCAACCCTTCTTTCATCATCGAAATCACCTTTTACTTCCCCTTATTTAACTCTCCCCCTTGATCATTACCCTCTAAAGTTAAATCTTGAAATTTGTAGGTAATTTCTTGATTTTTGTCATTGATATCATCATCAATGGGGGATTTCCTAGGGTATGTATTAGAGGTTTCATCAAATTGGACATTTGAAGATTCCTCAATCTTTTGAGTTCTTTTATTATAAACTCTATACCCTACACTAGTGGATGAGTATCCAACTAGGATTCCCTCATCCGCTTTGGACTCAAATTTACCTAAGTTGTCTTTGGTATTTAAAATATAAACTTTACATCCAAAGACCTCAAAATAGTGAATTGTTGGAGTTGTACCATTCCATAATTCAAATGGGGTTTTTCCTAAAAACCTATGAATTAAAACCCTATTTTGGATATAGCAAGCAGTGTTGACCGCTTCTGCCCACAAGTAGCTAGGTAAAGAGTATGCATTAAGCATAGTCCTAGCCGCTTCTTGTAGGGCACGATTCTTCCTTTCCACAGCCCCATTTTATTGGGGTGTTCTAGGACAAGAAAATTCGTGCTTGTACCCTTGTTCTAGACAAAAAGTTGAGAAATTAGAATTCTCAAATTCTCCACCATGATCACTACGAATCAGGTTGATTTTGAGTTTTCTTTCATTCTCTACTCTCTTGCTAAATCCTATGATTATTCCTAGGGTTTCATCCTTATTTTTCATGAAAAATACCCAAGTAAATCTAGAGAAGTCATCTACTATTACTAAGCAATATTTACTACCAATCATGGAAGGGGTACTATGACAATCAAATAAGTCCATATGCAATAATTCTAAAGGTAAAGCGGTACTAAGTAAAGTTTTACCTTTGTGTGATGTTTTTTATTGTTTCCCTTCTTGGCATGCATCACACATTTTGTCCTTGAGAAACTTGACTTTTGGCAACCCTTTGACTAACTTCATTTTGGCTATTTTGGCTATGTTCTTCATGTTTATGTGCCCTAGCCTCCTATGCCAAAGCCAACTCTCTTCCTCTTTTGCAATAAGACACTTAGTAGAAGCATTAGTAGCATAGTATAAATCAACATAATATATATTTGATTTCCTAAAACCTACTAACATGCAATCATTTAAAGTTTTGTGTCTTATGAAACATTTTGAAGAGTCAAATTAAACATCAAAATTTGCATCACATAGTTGACTCACACTAAGTAAATTAAATTTCATATTTTTAACTAACAACACTTTATGAATGACAAGATTGGGGGATACCTCAATTGTGCCTTTTCCTAGAATCTCAGGTTTACCACTATTTCCAAAAGACACCTTCCCATTGCTAGTGTGATTGATAGTGAAAAATTTTCTCTCATCACCGGTCATGTGTTTTGAGCACCCACTATCAACAATCCATAAGCTTGGTTCTTCTACCTATACAACATGAAAAATGCAAGCCTTAGGTACCGAAATCTTAGGACCACTAGCATCAATTAAAAATTTCTTAGGGACCCAAGCCTTTCTAATCTTGTTCTTAACGGTGGATTTTCTACTAACAAGAGATGTAAATGCTGCCTCCTTTTCCTTAGGCCTATATCCTACTCTGGCCTTGTTGTAAATAGCTCTTTGATCCTTAATTATCATATCTAGGTATTTAGAGCCATTTGTAAATTTTTCTAAGCATGCTCTTAGTTCACCTATTTCTTTTCTTAATTCATCATTTTCATCTCTAAGTGTACATGTATCATCACAAAGTGGTTCTACATTCTTAAGTGCCTTAATTTCTACTTTTAAGTCCTTAATCCTAGTTTTTGATCTATTTAGAGCATTTTGAAGGCATGCAATGGTTTTGTAAAGTAAATCTACCCTAGGGGAGTTGCTTACCTCATCATCACTTGATGATAATTCGTCGCTTGAAGAAGAGGATGAAGACTCCTCGCTTGAGCTTCCGGCTTCCTCCTCCAAGGCTATGAGAGCTAGGTTCCGGGTGGCATGACACACTTCTTCATCATCGGAAGAGTCCTCTATGCTTAGTGTGTCCCATGTTTGAGCCACCATTGCCTCCTTCTTCTTTTTCTCCTTCTTTTCCTTCTTCTCCTTATGCTTCTTTTCTTTCTCCTCCTCCTTCTTTAGTTCTGGGCAATTTGGCTTGATGTGCCCTTTCTTGTTGCAACCATAACAAGTTACATTAGATGAAGGAATTGAACTAGTTGAGGTTTTACCTTTGGAGGATTGGAACATCCTCCTCACATCCTTCTTGGTGAGTTTCCTTGACCTCCCACCAAACTTTTTGACATAATGAGCTACCTCACTTGCCGATAGCTCATCTTCACTACTAGATGAATCTTCCTCGGATTCGGATGAGGAAGACACTTCTTTCTTCTCCTTCTTCTTGTTCTTCTTTCCTACAAAAAGAGCTACACCTTTCTCTTTGGATGAAGTGTTAGCTTGCTCGTGCAACTCAAATTCACAAAATAACTCATCTAATTTAACTAAAGAAAGATCCCTAGAGACCTTATAGGCATCTACCATTGAAGCCCATAAGGTTGTTCTAAGGAAGGCTTGGAGTACATACCTCACAAGGTCTCGGTTGTCGACCTTCTCACCTATCACATGTAGTCCATTGACTACTTCCTTGAAGCGACCGTGCATTTGGCTCACGGTTTCATTGGTCTTCATGGCGAAACATTAGAGTTGGCCTATTAAGAGATCTCTCTTGGCTCTTCTTGTTTTCTTGGATCCCTCATTGAGCTCAATTAGCTTCTCCCAAAGCTCCTTCGCCGATTCAAAAGGCCCCACCTTGCTTAGTTGCTCCTTTGACAACCCACATTGAAGTGTGGTTGTTGCTTTGGCATTTGCTTGAGCCTTCTTGGCCATGTTCCTCGTCCAATCCTTGGTCGGTATGGGCACTCCGTGTTCATCGACCGACTTCTAGAATCCGTCTACAACGCTAAACCAATTGTCAATATCATTCATAAGGTAGTACTCCATCCTACCTTTCCAGTAGCCGAAGTCATTGCCGTCGAAGAATGGAGGCCTCGCCGTGCTATACCCCTCTTGGAAAGTCATCTTGCCCCGGTTGATTGTTAGATCTTCCGATGCGATCCGGGCTCTGATACCACTTGTAGGGGATCGTTGGAAGCTAGAGGGGGGGGGTGAATAGCTTGTTTTCGTTTCTACAAAAAGATTAGCGGAGGAACAAACAAAAACAACAATAATAAAGGAAATAAAAACACAATGCTAACACAAATCCTTGACGTGGTTCGGAGATAACGTCCTACTCCACGGCGATCCTTAAGGTGGATCAACCCTAAGCAATCTCACTATGAAGCTTTCTTTACAACAACCCTCCTCTTCTTACAAAGGATGAATATGAAGTCTAGAGAGGAGGAGGGGAATTAAAGCACTAGAAAGCTTGGAAAAATCGTGGAGGATTGAGAGTATGATCAGAAGGTAGGCATTAACCCACTCAACCACCACAAGCCCTCTTTTTATAGAGAGAGGGTTATTTTTCTTGTTGGGCCACGATCAGTCGACTGATGTATAGCATCAGTCGACTGCCACCGAAGCCAACGGCTTCTGACGAAGCAAATCCGCAGAGATTTGCAGCCGCCATTTCCAACGGCTGCCTGATCAGTCGACTGATCACTCCATCAGTCGACTGATGGAGCGATCAGTCGAGTGATCACCGTGCGGAGTTGAGTGAGACTCCATTCTGTGCTCGTCGTCGACCTTATCAGTTGACTGTCATTATTGGCAGTTGACTGATGGCTGAAGGGAATTTTGGCCCGGAAGCTCTCATACCAATTTAATGGCTTTAGCTTATCGAGTCCGTGAGGGGGAAGCTTCACTTCCCACTTCACCTCGGTCGTTTGATCATGGCGATCCCTTCGATGTCCCCGGATTAAAAATTTAATCCTAGATAAAAGGGATTGCCCAAACAACCAAGCCATCATCGTGCTATTCGTTTAGAGAGGTCACTTGAACAAACTAGTTGTTTAAGCGACCATCCTCTATTCTACGAGTAGCCGCGGAATAGACGATGTCTGGATCGCCGGTTTTTGTGTTTATGCTCGAGATCCAAGTATTATTTAGACATTTACAGATTTATAACATGCTTATAATTGAAAAACAAAAACAAGCAACAAGCAAAAGAAGAAAGTAGAATAGGTATACCTCTCGATCTTCTAATGTATGACCTTCCTCCTTTTGGACGTCGTGTGGGCGACGATCTACCAAAAGTCGAAGCTCCTAGATCGCAAATCTTCCTTCCTTGCTCTTCTAAAGCAAGAGGAATAGTAGAAACAAGCTTTTTATCCTCCCTAAAACCAACCAACAAGGAGCACACAATCTCCTTGCCGCCGACCAACAAGAAGGTGGAGAAGATGATGCAAAACAATCAAGACACCAAGGGAAACCCTATATCTTGTTTCCACCACCTAAGGAGAGGGAGAAGGGAGCTTTTGGGTGCCGACCAAGGGCTGGGAAGGGCTGGAAACAAACTAGACGCTGGCCACAAGACAAGGAAGAAGAAAGGAAACCTTGCCTTATTTGGTACCACCCTAGCCTCCAAACCCTAACCCTAATCCTATCTCAACTAGGATTCACCTTCTTGCTGCCCAAACCCTAGCTCTCTTCAATGTCATCCACGCCAACTCCCCATGCCCTCCTTTTATAGAGTTAGGGATAAGTCATGAATTAATTTCGTCCATTGGTTCTAAGGATTTAATCTCAACCGTCGGATCTAGAGATTTAATCTCAACCGTCGGATCTTAGAGATTTAATCTCTACCTATGGATCTTAGAGTTTTGTTTCTATCCATTGGATCTAAGCATCATGAGGTGTTAATAGGATACATTAGGGACCATGAGGAGGAGTTGGGTCTTGGCCACCCATGGATCAAGCCCACATAAAGTCCGATCCACTAATGATGATCCAATCCACTAAAGGATCATCATTAATCTACCTCACCAACCCCCATATGATAATATGGGCTCCATATATTATTTGTACATTTTCTCCCCATGTTTAAGATCTCGAATGTCTGTTGATTAATTAATTTACTGACCATTAATTAATCAACATCTAACTCCTTGAGTAGTACCACTCAACCTTTTCATCATGCCGGACCAAGTCCACCTGCAGGGTTTACATAATGAACCTTATGAGCTCCTCAAGGGGACATCATCATCCTAATATATAAGACACGGTTTCCTCCTATAATCAACGGCACACCATATAAATAATATCATCACCCAACTTACCGAGCCTATCGATTTAATCTATAAATCTCGCCCATTGGTAAATCAAAGAGATGAGTACTAAGTATATGTGCCCGTTATTATATCGGGATTAAGAGTATGTACAATATAATATCTGAGGTCCGATTTAATTATGTAGTCAGCAATAAATCGAATCACCTCTGTGTCGGTCCTGCTCAATACACACAAAGTGCACTAGTGTGATTCTATGGTCAAGACAAACCAATACCAAATCACACTACAACCATTTCGATGGTTTGTCCAAAGTCATCTCGGTTGTGAGCCTTTACTTATACTTTTCAAGGGGCCGATAACATGATCTCCTGTGTGACACCACACACCATATTATCTACAATATAAAGTATTAGATAGTATTGCATAACCATAAAAATATGTAAACAATGATCATGTGATTCTTATTTCAAAATAAAGATGTTCATAAAAAAGATAGACTTTTCAGTTTACATCCCTACAATGGCGACATCAGTCGACTACCAATACCAGGCAGTCGACTATTCATCAGCTTTTCAGCCTGACTCAGTCGAGCACGCTAACAGTGGACTGATACATCGTGTTAGTCGACTGATACTCGTCAAGTATGAATAATTCATACTTGAATTGACCCCCTAGACCTAGACTCAACCTTTTAACTCTTCCTTAAGCCTTGCGCCTTTAGGATCCCTCCAAGTCCACGACTTGTTCATCCTTTACGCTTTGCTTCCAAGAGCTTCCTTCGGTTTTGTCATGTCTTGGATTTTCCTTTGCCAAAGCGTGCTTGGACTTTACACTGCTAAGACTACATGCTTGGACTTCCTTTGCCAAGACTTGCCTTTGGACTTCCTTTGCCAAGATCACACTTGGACTTTGCCTTTACCAAGTCTTCATACTTAGATTTTCTTGTCACTTAAACACATTCACAATTAGATCACAAAGAATTACCTAACTTAGATGATTACCCAAACATCAAAACATATAAATGCTTGGGGCATTGTTGCACCAACAATATTTATAATGAATATAACATTAAATATGGTGAACAAACTATTGGACATGAAATACATCAATCCATTACAACTAGTATTATTACTTCTAAACTCACTAAAGCACAACTATTATTAAGGGAACGGACTAAATATCCATGAGGATCCTCAAGTTCCAGTCAGGAACTTGAGAATTATTTTTCCACTTCTTTTGATTTTAGTGATGCAGATGAAGAAAGCTTCGACATTCTAAAATGGTGGTCGCAAAGAACTCAAATATTTCCAATCTTATCTATAATAGCAAAAGAAATTCTAGCTTGTCCAGTTTCAACAGTTGCAGTGGAACAAGCTTTTAGTATCGGAGGAAATACATTGGACGAGAGACATTCTAGCTTAAGGCTGGAAAATTTAGAAGTGCAATATTTACTTAATGATCGGTCAAAAGCTGCAAGTCGAACCCAACATATTAAAAGTGACGAAGAAGACCAAGACGAAATAGAGGGAACATCCAGAACTACGACGACGGGAGGAAATACCGAATACGACTGAAATTGATTAAATATAATAAAAATTGAAATGTAATTGATTTTTTTATTGTAATAGGTTTTTTATTTAAGTCCAAGATGTTGAAATTTAAAATGTAATATATTTTTTATTGAGATAATGAAATATTTGATAGAGTTTTTATAAGTTCAATTGTGCAAATTTTTTTATTTTAATTATTTACATCATTCTTTAAATTTTTATTTATTTAACTAAGACAGAAATTAACTGGACCGGACCCGAACCCGGACCGGACCCAGACCTGGATCGGAATCGGTGGTTCCACAACCCGGATCGTAACCGGCCACGAGGGGGCCGGTTAAGGGTCGGTATTTTGCCAACCCGGACCTGGCGGTTTTGACCCGGATCAGACCCGGATCGTGGCCAGGTCTACTTCATAGTGATGCATCATAACAAGCATGATGAACCAAGTGCATCTTCCTAACATCTCACATGATGTCTAAGTGGCTCAATACAAAAGTCATGGTTTCCTAGGTCTTTTATGAGATGCTTAGAGGTATAAATCCTAGGGTTTCTATAGGATCATGCAAAACTAACCCTCTAATCTACTAAGCACATTCCAAGTTCTCTCCTAAGTGATGAATATTCTGCTTCGAGGAAAGCCTTTGTGAAGATGTCGGCTAGGTTGGACTTAGATTCAATGTAATTGAGTTCAATGTCCCCCTTTGCCACATGATCTCTAATGAAGTGATGTTTCACTTCAATGTGCTTTGTTCTAGAGTGATGTACTGGATTTTTGGTCAAATTTATGGTACTCACATTATCACAATAGACTTTTATGTTGGAGTATTGTAGCTCATTGTCTTCTAAAGTGTGTCTCATCCATAGTAATTGAGCTACACAACCACCCATGGCCACATACTCAGCCTCGGTGGTCGATAGGGCAATACAAGATTGCTTCATACTACTCCAACTAACTAGGGAGGATCCAAGAAATTGGCATCTACCACTAGTACTCTTTCGATCCAATTTGCAATCAGCATAATCGGAATTGGTGTACCCAACCAAATCAAATGACCTAGTCCTAGGGTACCAAAGTCCTACATTTAGTGTGCCTTTGTTATATCTTAAAATCCTCTTAACGATAACTAAATGAGATTCTTTGGCACATGATTGATATCTAACACACATACTTACCGCAAATAAGATATCAGGTCTACTAGCGGTTAGGTAGAGGAGGCTACCAATCATACTCCTGTAGAGTTTCAAATCAATTGATTTACCTTCACTATCATTATCTATTTTAGTGTTAGTTGCTATGGGGGTTGACACTACCTTAGCATTTTCCAAACCAAATTTCTGCATCATTTCTTTGGAATATTTGGTTTGGTAAATGTAAATTCCTTCATTTGTTTGTTTAACTTGTAAACCTAAGAAGAAATTTAACTCTCCAACTAGACTCATTTCAAACTTATTTTCCATATTTTTTTATAAAGTTTTGAAGGAGTTCATCATTTGTTGACCCAAAAATAATGTCATCTACATATACTTGGGCCACAAAGATATCCTTAGACTTTGATTTAATAAAAAGGGTTTGATCTACTTGACCCCTTCTAAAACCCTTGGAAACTAAGAAGGATGATAGTCTTTCATACCAAGCCCGGGGAGCTTGTTTTAACCTGTATAAAGCTTTTCTAAGCTTGTATACATGGTTTGGATAATCTATATTTTCAAACCCGGGAGGTTGCTCTATATATACTTCTTCCTTAATGAACCCATTTAGGAATGCCGATTTTACATCCATTTGATGGAGTTTAAAACCCATGTAAGAGGCATATCCTAATAGGAATCTAATGGACTCTAACCTAGCAACCGGGCATAAGTTTCATCATAATCAAGTCCTTCAACTTGATTGAAGCCCCTTGCAACTAACCTAGCCTTATTTCTTGTTATATTTACTTGATCATCTAATTTGTTCCTAAATACTCATCTTGTAGTAACAATGGTGCTATCATTGGGTCTAGGAACTAGCTTCCATACTTGACTCCTTTCAAATTGAGCCAATTCATCTTGCATTGCTAAGATTCAATCCAGATCAAACAATACATCATTGATTGATTTGGGCTCAATTTGGGAGATAAGAGCTATTTGACTAGTGGGAGCTCTATGGAAGGACCTAGTTCTAATACCTTTAGATAATTCTCCTACAACTTGGTCAAGAGGATGATTTTGATTAATCCTTACTGTTCTAGGAGGTGTATTAGATTGATTTTAATCTTGGTTATCCTCAATCCTCCTTTCATCATCGGAATCTCCTCTTACTCCCCCTTGATCATTACTCACTAATCCTCCCCCTTGATCATTACCTCCTAAGATAAAGTCTTGAAATTTTTGGGTAATATCTTGATTTTTATCATTGATATCATTATCAATGGGGGATTTCCTAGGATAGGTGTTAGAGGTTTCATCAAATTGAACATCTGAAGACTCCTTAACTATTTGGGTTCTTTTGTTATAAACTCTATACCCTCTACTAGTGGATGAGTATCCAACTAGAATTCCCTCATCCGCTTTGGATTCAAATTTACCTAAATTGTCTTTGGTGTTTAAGATGTAGGTTTTACATCCAAAGACTTTAAAATAATGAATTATTGGAATTGTACCATTCCATAATTCAAATGGTATTTTTCCTAAAAACCTATGTATAAAAACCCTATTTTGGATATAGTAAGCGGTATTAACCGCTTCCGCCCACAAGTAGTTAGGTAATGAATATGCATTAAGCATAGTCCTAGCAGCTTCTTGTAGGGCACGATTTCTCCTTTCCACCACCCCATTTTGTTGAGGTGTTCTAGGACAAGAGAACTCATGCTTGTATCATTGTTCTAAGCAAAATTTTGAGAAATTAGAATTCTCAAATTCTTCACCATGATCACTACGGATCCAGTTAATTTTGAGACTTCTTTCATTCTCTACTCTTTTACTAAAACCTATGACTATTTCTAGGGTTTCATCCTTACGTTTCATAAAATATACCCATGTAAACCTAGAAAAATCATCTACTATAACCAAGCAATATTTGCTACCATTTAACGAAGGAGTACTATGACAATCAAATAAATCTAAATGAATAAGCTCTAATGGTAAGGAAGTACTAATTAAATTTTTACCCTTGTGTGATGACTTTGATTGTTTCCCTTTTTAGCATGCATCACACATCTTGTCCTTGAGATACTTGACTTTTGGCAATCCCTTCACTAGCTTCAATTTAGATACTTTGGCTATGTTCTTCATGTTGATATGCCCTAATCTCCTATGCCATAGCCAACTCTCTTCTTCTTTTGCCATAAGACACTTAGGGGAAATGTTAGAAGCATAAGATAAATCAATATAATAAATATTTGATTTCCTATATCCTACTAACATGCAATCATTTAATTTCTTATGTCTTATCAAGCATTTTGAAGAGTTAAATTGCACATCAAAATTTGCATCACATAATTGACTTACACTAAGCAAGTTAAACTTCATGTTTTCAACCAATAATACTTTATGAATGACAAGATTTGGGGATACCTCAATTGTGCCTTTTCCTAGGATTTTAAGCTTTCCACTATTACCAAAAGACACTTTCCCCTTGCTAATGTGGTTGATTGTGGAAAATTTTCTCTCATCATCGGTCATATGTCTTGAGCATCCAGTATCAACAATCCACATCCCCGCTCCTCCTACCTAGACAACATGAAAAATACAAGCCTTAGGCACCCAAATTTTAGGTCGGTAGCATCAACTAAAAATTTCTTAGGAACCCAAGCCTTTCTAACATTGCTCCTAAGTGTTGTTTTTCTACTTATTAGGGAGGCAAAAGCTACTTCCTTTTCCTTAAGTTTGTATCTTATTCCGGCCTTATTGTAAATGACCCTTTGATCCCTAAGTATCATGTCTTGGTATTTTGAGCCATTTGTAAATTTCTCTAAGCATGCTCTTAGTTCACCTATTTCTTTTCTTAGTTCATCATTTTCATTCCTAAGTGAACATGCATCATCACAAGAAATTTCTACATTCTTAATTTATTTAATTTCTACTTTTAAATCCTTAATCCTAGATTTTGATTTATTTAGAGCATTTTGAAGACATGCAATGGTTTCATAAAGTAAGTCTATCCTAGGGGAGTCTTTTACCCCATCGTCACTAGAGGACGATTCGTCGCTTGAGGATGATGATGACTCCTCACTTGAACTATCTTCTAGGGCCATGAGTGCCATATTTCTTGTGATGTGGCAAAGTTCTTCATCATCGGAGCAATCTTCTACACTTTGTGTATCCCATGTTTGGCCTACCATGGCCTCCTCCTTCTTCTTCTCCTTCTTCTCCTTCTCCTTCTTTTCCTCCTTTTTCTTTAGCTCCGGGCAATTTGGCTTGATGTGCCCCTTTTTGTTGCAACCGTAGCAAGTAACATTAGGAGTAAAAATTGAACTACTAGAAGATTTACCTTTTGAGGATTGAAACATCCTCCTTACATCATTTTTGGTGAGCTTCCTTGATCTCCCACCAAACCTCTTCACATAGTGAGCCACCTCACTAGCCGATAGCTCCTCATCACTACTTGAAGGCTCTTCTTCTGACTCGGATGATGAAGAGACTTCTTTCTTCTCTTTCTTCTTCTTGTCCTTTTTCCCTACAACAAGAGCTATATCTTTTTCTTTCGAAGAAGTGTTAGCTTGCTCATGTAACTCAAATTCACAAAAAAAAATCATCTAACTTAACTAAAGAAAGGTCCCTTAAAACCTTATAGGCATCTACCATTGATGCCCATAAAGTTGTTCTAGGGAAAGCTTGAAGCACATACCTTACAAGGTCCCGGTTTTTGACCTTCTCACCAATTATATGTAATCCGTTGACTATCTCCTTGAATCGACCATGCATTTGACTCACGGTCTCGTTGGTCTTCATGGCGAAGCTTTGGAGTTGACCCATCAATAGGTCTCTTTTGGCTCTTCTTGTCTCCTTTAACCCTTCGTTGAGTTCAATGAGCTTCTCCCAAAGCTCTTTTGTGGATTTGAAGGTTCCAACCTTGGATAGTTACTCCTTGGATAGACCACATTGAAGTGTGGTCATTGCTTTTTGTTGGAGCAGGGGCACTAGATAATCGAACCTGTGTTTTGATTATGGCAAAGACACAAAGTTAAGTTTATATTGTTATCTCACGAGCTAAATCAAGTGTGCAGAAAAGTACTAAAGCTGGAGCTGAAGGCTAGCGACACCCGGAGGAAGCCGTGGTGGTCGGGCGACACTTGAGTGAATTCGGAGGGAGCCGAAGGAATCGAGTGGAAGGCCGAAAGCGAGAGCTACTATCGAGGTAAGCTCGTGTGAGTGAGAGATTGTAAGGTCGTGTCCTCTTTACGGGGACGACCGTAGGCGACGATTCGACTAAGACTTCCTGTGGAAGGTCTAGGTCGAGATCGGACGGTTAGAAACCGTCGTATTTATCATTTTCCGAGCTAATCTCTTACTGCAGGGAAGTGGCGGTTTGTGATCATTCTTTGGACATTGAAGCGATCGTATTATCGTCGGTGATGAGATGCATCGATCGGTATCGTCATCGATCGATGAGACATCATCGATCGGTGATGGCGGCGATTGACTTTGCGCTAGGTCAAGCGGATAACGTTTGGCGGCCGCCAGCGATAAAAATTTGGAAAAATTCATGATCCGTTCCAAAGAAATAGGAGACAAATTCAGAGGCTAAAGTCTATAAAAGGAGGAGGATTCATCTCCAAATCACATCAATTATTCATCAACGCTCCAACACATTCATAACGCCGACGCGACGCATCAAGTTTTGATCTTCTTCGTGTGATTCAAGTAATATTTTTGATATTATATTCTGTATTTTTATCTTCATAACGAGGTGAGGTAGGCTTGTTGCCTCATCCTCGTATATTCGGTTTTTGTAATCGTTGTCTCCTGCCTCCAACGAGGAGGAGACGTTTTAGTGCTTTGCCCTCCGTACGCGGTCTAGGACCGATAGGGCCTTAGAGTAGCAACCGTTGGGTTGTGAACCAAGTAAAATAAACGTGTTCATTTATTTTCCGCTGTGCTTACTTTGCGTATCAAACGAACGAAAAAGAAAAGATTTACGATCGCTATTCACCCCCCCCTCTAGCGACGCTTCTCGATCCAACAATTGGTATCAGAGCGGGGGCGCTAAGATTTGGTGAAACCACCAATCTAGCACGTTTTGGTTTTATTTTCGTATTTTTCGATTCGTATATTTCTTAGGTTTTTGTTTCCCTTACTAATCCAAGACCAAGTCTTGGTACATAGTTTTATTGTGTTTTTGCAAGTACTAATCTCCTTCGGAGTACCTCACGATCAAACGAGCATAACTTTTGCTACAAGTGGACTCACGAAACGATCTACCCACCAAATCGAAGCTCTTTGAAAGATCTACACTTCTTACTGGGGGTTTACCCCCGTAACAAGCTATTTCCAGCCCCAAAATCCAACGTTTAGTACCCTTTCGGGGACATCGAAGGTCGTAAGTTTCAAATTTTTTTAGTTTTTTATCCTCCTTATTTATTTCTGTTTTTTGTCCTATTATTTCCCGCATTACTAATCCAAGACCAAGTCTTGGAATTCTCTTTGGTTTTTATTTGTGTTTTGCAAGATACTTAATGGCTCATATTGAGGGATATAGCACCACCCGACCTCCGTTCTTTAACGGAGATGATTTCCGTTATTGGAAAGGTCGGATGGAGTGTTTCTTGAAAACACAAGTCGAGACTTGGATAATAATCCAAACCGGCTTTGCTTTACCCACCAATGATCAAGGAGAGCCATTGGATTTCAACAAGTGGACAAATGCAACCAAGAGGCAAATCGAAGCCGATGCAAGAGCAACCCAAATATTGCAATGCGGCTTGTCCAAGGAGGAACTCAACCGCATCGGACCATTCATTAGCGCCAAGGACCTATGGAATAAATTAATTGGAGCTACACGAAGGAACATCCGATGCTAAGGTATGTAAGCGTGACCTTCTTTTCAATAAGTTGTATAACCTCAAGATGCAGAACACGAGGCGGCAGCGCAACTACACGCCCGCGTCCAGGACATTGTCAATGGCCTACACACCATCGGACACAAGGTCGAAAACCGTGACCTACTAAGGTACGTTCTTAATTCATTTCCTAGGACTACCTTGTGGGCATCCATGGTCGATGCCTACAAGGTCTCTAAGGACCTATCGAAGCTTAGGTTAGATGAATTATTTTCCGAGTTTGAACTTCACGAGCAAACTAACGTGGTCCGGGCCGAGAGGTATTGCTCTACTTGCAGGACAAAGAAGCAAGCCACCTACTAGCCAAGAAGATGAACTCGAACCCAAGGCGAATCCGAATCCAAGAGGAGGCCATAATAGTCAATATGTGCGTGAGAATAGTTCGACAAGAAAGAAGGAAATTGAAGAATGAGAACCAAAAGAAAAAGGGAGCAAGAAAGCCTTCCATGCAACTTGGGACAACAGAGAAGACATAGCTTACATGGCAAGAACAGAGGAGTCCGAGTCAAATCCGGCCGAGTCCAACTACAACTCCGACTCCGACTCAAGATTATTTCGAGAGAATACTCAAAGCCTGACCAATATGGAAATTTAAGGTTTATTTCTCTTTAATTAGTACACTTTACAGTAAAATTAAACTGCTTAATAGGAAATTAACTAAGTCCGAGTCTAGGGTTGAGTCGTTACTTGAGGAGGTTGAAACCCTCAAGCAAGAGGCTACTCTAATCTCTTCAACTAGTCAAGTTCAAGAGAGAAACTCAACCCAAATTGAAAAACTTGAGAAGGAGAATTCTCTCTTGAAAGACCAAGTTCAAGAGGTCGAGGCTAGGTTGGAAAAGTTCACGTTGGGATCTAAGAACCTTAACACTACTTGGAACCCAAAGAGCCGTGTACAACAAAGCCGGACTCGGATTTAAGTCAAAGACTACGAATAGGTCTTATATGTCTATCGTAAATCGTAGTCATCAAAGAGTCCAAGCATGGGTCCCAAAGGTTTTATTAAATTCACATATTAGGACTAATAAGTATTGGATTCCTCGATCAAGTTCATTATTTGAATAGACCTTATTGGTTCAATGGTCTAGGGGAGCTAACACTAAAATAGTATACCCGCTTACTTAGCAAAACCATTGCATGCTTAGAATTTACATTAACTTGTGAACTTACTTAGAATACGCATAACCAACTAAAATCCTTGAAAAGATTGAGCCTCGGGGAGCCTCTTTTCATAAATAACTAGTTAGTCAACTCTTGATAATATAGTATCGGGGACGCGTGAGATGATAGTACGTTAGGGAGACAAAGTCTCGTGTATTCGAGCTAGATAAGGCGTATCTAGCTTGGTGCACTTGACCGAGTGGAACTAGTGAAGCTACCTCAGTATCCTAAACTAGTTAGACCAGAAGTAACCCTAAGTGACTTAAGTGATATTTTCTTGAATTTGGCTTTGTCTAAGGAAGTGGTCGTTGTTCCGATCAAAGAAGGCCCCTGTGCCTCGCCACGACCTGGAAGCCAGTTTCTCGAAAAGTTACTTAACGATCTAAAGGTTAAATCTGAATCTAACCCAAGGTTGACTATCTTTAATCAATTTAAAATCATCTCACAAAATATATAAGGTGAACAAATTATGAGACACATAGAATGGGTGAGATGTTAAGGATAATTGAAATATACTTGAAACAATCCCTTCAAAATACTACTTATTTTCTCAACTATTGTACTTAACAACTCTGAGGCCAAAGTTTAGCGCCCCCTACATCTCTTATACTTCATATATTTGACTAAGGGGGAGAGCAAACTAATCTTAAGGGTTATATTATAAATCTTTAGATTATTGGTGCAGAGGGACACACCTCGAACCAATCTATCTAACTATTGCTAGACGCATGCTTGGACTCATATTTGATTTATCTAGATGCATTCATAAACGACATTGTTTTAAACCCCTATTTTATACAAAAACCCCAACACTCTTTTTTGATTTATGGCAAAAGGGGGAGAAGAGCGAAAGTTAAGGGGGAGTAACACAAAATTTCATTTTGAAACACAAAATTTGTTTTTGAAAACTAAAGTATCTCTTTCAAAACTCACCTAGGGTTAAGGGGGAGTTTTGGTTAAGGGAGAGTTTTTGGGAATGGCATTCATCATCTACTATGTGTTTTATGCTTTAATTTCCCTTAACTTTGTGTTGGTTTGCCATAGATCAAAAAGGGGGAGATTGTTGGTGCAGGGGCACTAGATAATCGAACCTGTGTTTTGATTATGGCAAAGACACAAAGTTAAGTTTATATTGTTATCTCACGAGCTAAATTAAGTGTGCAGAAAAGTACTAAAGTGGGTGAAGGCTAGCGACACCGGAGGAAGCCGTGGTGGTCGGGCGACACTTGAGTGGTCGGAGGAGCCAGAAGGAATCGAGTGGAAGGCGGGCGAGAGCTACTATCGAGGTAAGCTCGTGTGAGTGAGAGATTGTAAGGTCGTGTCTTCTTTAGGGGGACGGACCGTGGCGACGATCGACTAAGACTTCTGTGGAAGGTCTAGGTCGAGATCGAATGATTAGAAACCATCGTATTTATCATTTTCCGAGCTAATCTCTTCTGCAGGAAGTGGCGGTGTGATCATTCGGACATTGGGCGTGATCATTATCGATCGGTGATGAGATGCATCGGTCGTCATCGATCGGTGATGAGAGGCATCGATCGTGATGGCGGCGATTGACTTTGCGCTAGGTCAAAAGCGGATAACGTTTGACGGCCGCCAGCGATAAAAATTTGGAAAAATTCATGATCCGTTCCAAAGAAATAGGAGACAAATTCAGAGGCTAAAGTCTATAAAAGGAGGGGAGGATTCATCTCCAAATCACATCAATTATTCATCAAGTGCTCCTACAACGCCAACGCTTCAACACCGTCATAACGCCGACGCGACGCCAAGTTTTGATCTTCTTCGTCGGCAGCAGATTCAAGTAATATTTTTGATATTATATTCTGTATTTTTATCTTCATAACGAGGTGAGGTAGGCTTGTTGCCTCATCCTCGTATATTCGGTTTTTGTAATCGTTGTCTCCTACCTCCAACGAGGAGGAGACGTTTTAGTGCTTTGCCCTCCGTACGCGGTCTAGGACCGATAGGGCCTTGGAGTAGCAACCGCTGGGTTGTGAACCAAGTAAAATAAACGTGTTCATTTATTTTCCGCTGTGCTTACTTTGCGTATCGAACGAACGAAAAAGAAAAGATTTACGATCGCTATTCACCCCCCCTCTAGCGACGCTTCTCGATCCAACACTTTTGTGTTGACTTGCACTTTCTTTGCCATCTCCTTAGTCCAATCCTTTGTTGGTAGTGGTGCTCCGAATTCGTCGACCGACTTTTCGAATCCATCTATAATACTAAATCAATTTTTGATGTCATTCATGAGGTAGTATTCCATCCTACCTTTCCAATAGTTGAAATTGTTGCCGTCGAAGAATGGAGGCCTCGCCGTGCTATATCCCTCTTGAAATGTCATGCTTTGGTTGTGTGAGGCTACTTATTGTCCTTCGTGAAGTGGATCAGAGAGGGGGAATAGCCTCTTTTCGTTTCTACAAAGATGGTTAGCGGAAGAAAAACAAAATACTAAAGAAAAGCAAGAAACGAAAAGATAATACACAAGCGCTAACAAAATATTTTATGTGGTTTGGAGATTATGCTCCTACTCCACGGTGATCCTTAAGGTGGATCAACCCAAGTCAATCTTCCACTAAAATTCTCCTTTTGATGAACAATCAAGGTGGAGAAGCCTCCTTATACACACTCCTCTTCTTCTTACAAGATGATGGATTTAAGCTTAGGAAGAAGAGGTTTAGAAGAACTTGAGTGCTTAGGGAAGACTTGAGGAGCTTAGAAAGAACATTTAGAATGAAAACATTAAAATCCTCCAAGCTTCCCTAGCTTCTATTTATAGAGAAAAGCTATTTTTTCCTGTTGAGCCTATTACGATCAATCGTGAATACATCGATTTGTGGTAATCTTGAAAGCCAGCGGCTTCGATTCGCATTTGTCACGCTCAAAGTTTACCTTAACAGTCGACTGTCAAAAGCGGCAGTTCGACTGATGCCACCCGTAGTCGACTGGCCAATCGGCTACGAGCCTTTCTATTCGTGGCAGTTGACTGCCAGCTTATATGCGGTAGTCCGGTCTGAGTCGACTATCATCAGTTTGACTGGTATAACTCCCAGTCGATTGCCAGTAGTTCTTCGACCTCCAATGCTGCATATTGAAGGCCAGTTCGACTGGCACAATGTGCCAGTCAGCTGGCACAACCCAAGTATGACTAATTCATACTTGAAAACATATCCTAAGCCTAGACTTAACCTTCTAACTTCTCCATCAGCCTTGCGCCTCCAGGATTTCTCTGAGTCCACGACTCTATCAATGCACTTGCCTTCAAAAGCTTCCTTCGGTTTCATCATGCTTTGGGTTTCTTCTTTGCCAAAGGTCCACTTGGACTTTACGTTTCCAAGACTACATGCTTGGACTTCTGCTGCCAAGACCTCGCCTTTGAACTTCCTTTGGCAAGGTCCTCTTAGACTTTACGCCGCCAAGACTACATGCTTGGGCTTACGCTGCCAAGACCTTTCCTTGGCCTTTTCTTGCCAAGATTACACTTGGACTTCTCTTTACCAAGTCTTCATACTTGGATTTTCCTGTCACTTAACACAATCATAGTTAGATCACAATTATGCCTAACTTAGATGATTATCCAAACATCAAAACACTTAAATGATTGGGGCATTGTTGCACCAACACCTTCCACTAAATTCTCCTTTAGATCAACACAAGGTGGAAAAGACTTTCTTACACCAAAGCCTCTTCTTACAAGATGATAGAAGTAAAATAGTAAAGAAGAGAGAAGAAACCCTTAGAAACCTTGGAGAGCACGAGGATATGATTAGAAGTTAAAGCATTAACCTCCTCAAGGCTCCCATGGCCTCCTTTTATAGAGAGGAGACCTTTTTTCCTGTTGGGCATGCAGCAGTCGACTGCTGTATGTCAGCAGTCGACTACTGCGGTAGTTGACCGACTCCAAAGACTTTTGACTAAGCCTGATCCGCGATCGTCATAGCTCAATGGTAATTTGATCAGTCGACTGCCCACACTGTCAGTCGATTGATCAGCTATCAGTTCGACCGCTTAGTTGGCTACGAGAGGTTCTGTGCCCGCGTCCACTTATAACAGTCGACTGCTAGGGTTTGGCAGTCGACTGATGGTGGACCAGTCGACTGCTAAACCCTAGCAGTTGACTGGTGGGCCACAAACCCTCATCTAACTTTAGTCAACTGACTCGTCAACTTATACCAGTCGACTGATACCTATATCAATCGACTGTCATCGGGTTAAACCTCAAACACAAGTGTTTGATCATCCGACACTTGATCATAGCCATTTTGCCAAGTTCACCTAAGTTGAACTACCCCGTCTTGGGTTACAATCGCTCAACTCTCATCTCCCTACGGAGTACACCATCGAAGCTCTCTTCCTTCAGCCTGCATCCCTTTGATGCACTAAGCTCACGGCTTCTCCTTGTGCCATCCTTCGCGTCTTGCCATGAAGTCTACTTCCTTTGGCTTAACTCCATTGCTCCTCATCTGGCGGTCCCTCGAATGCACTAAGCTCACGGTTTCTCCCTGTACCATCCTTCACCGACTCCAGGACCCGAGCCATGAGATGATTGAACTTACCAATGCTTCATCAAGGCACTCATGTGTGATTCACCAAGTCCTGCACAACTTATACACACGCATCAAAAACATAAACATCCTAACTTAAACTCTTTGACACACACATCAAAACCATGATCATACTTGGGTTGATTGCCCTAACACTTAATACAAATAACATTATGTTGCTAGAATTTGGGGAATTCTGAGGTGGAAGCTGATCTTGTTTTCTAGAGAGGGTAGCAACTAATGGTATGTTGTTCTTAGTGTTGTTGTTACAAAATTAATGACATAACGAAAAAGGAATAATAAAGATAGTGACTATTGCTGCCTTTGTAAATAAAAACATGAATATACTACCTTACTCTAGGTTATTAGTCTTGGTTGGTTCCGACGTGGAGTTTAGTTGCTCCAACAGTTATTTCAGCTAGCTCCGGTGAAGCAAGGAGAACAAAGGAAAAAAAAGAGGGGAAGAGAAAACCTTTCCCTCTTCGTCAGTGGCCTCTATTTGGTTCCAACGAACTCCAGCAACAAGAAAGGACAACCCACTGTTGTTGGTTGACAGAGGGAGGAGAAGAAGATTATGGAAGCTGGTAGGAAAACATGGGAAAAAAGAGAAGAGGAAAACCTTCTCCTCGGCCTCGCTTCGTCTCGGTGAAAACCGACGATAGGGAAGGGAAGGTTGTTGCTCCTTGCTGCTCTTGAGAAGAGAGGCAAAGAAGAGGAAAAGAAAGAGGACAACGACTGTGAAAACTAAGAAAAGCGAAAGGGGGAAGAAGAGAAAGGGGAGGGTTGCGCAGGCGTCCGTGGGATGGCCATGGGGATGGCTATGTACGGGAGAGGAAAAGTGAAGAGGGAAGAGAAATGGAGGGGTTTTGTTTTGTGTTTTTATAATATGCTTAACATCCTCTCCCCCTAAAAGAAATTTTGTCCCCAAATTTAAAAATTAAGGGATATTCATACCTAAGAAAAATAGGTTAGGATATCTGCTATGCATTTCATCCTCACGCTCCCAGGTTACTTCCTGATCAGAATGATGTTGCCATCCAATCTTTACGAGATTGACACATTTTTTCCGAAATTGATGTTCCTTGTGATCCATTATATGCACTGGAAATTCTTCGTATGACACGTTAGGTTGCAAAGGAACAAAAATATCCTTCAAGACATGGGTTGAATCTACAACATACTTCCGTAGCATAGATACATGGAAGACATTATGTACACCTGCTAAAGTTGGGGGTAAAGCAAATTAATATGTCGCAACACCAATCCACTCCAAGATCTCAAAAGGTTCGATAAATACTCTGCGGACCTACTGTGAATTCCAACAGTCTTCGTCTACGATCTGCAAGCTTTTCTATCAACTCTGAGCAGTCAACAGTCTCTATCTAATAATGCGTACTAGCTCAACATCCTTCTGAATACTCTGCGAACCTAGAAGTTAACACTCACCAACTTCATCCCATAAGATAGGAGATTTACATGCTCTGCCATAGAGTGCCTCAAAAAGTGTCATCTGAATAGAAGAGTGATAACTATTCTTGTAAGCAAATTCTACCAAATGTAGATGATCCTCCCAGCTACCACCAAAGTCTAATACACAAGCACGTAAAAGATCCTCCAGAGTTTGAATAGTACGCTCTGACTGTCCATTAGTCTGAGGATGAAAATAAGTGCTAAAACGTAGTTCGGTACCCAATGCCTTTTGAAAATATTGCCAGAATCTCAAAGTAAAGCGTGGGTCTCGGTCAAAAATAATGTTGAGGGGAATACCATGAAGTTTAGTGATCTCTCTGCAACATGACTCAACTAAGTGATCCAAGGAATCCCTTTTTCGGATCGGTAGAAAATGAGCCGATTTGGTCAATCGATCAACGATACCCCAAATCAAATCATGTCCCTTCTAAGTCCTTGGTAACCCCGTGATAAAATCCATAGTAATATGATCTCATTTCCATTCTAGAACTACGATCTTTTGGAGTAACCCAGCTATTCTTTGATGTTCTACCTTAATTTGTTGGCAAACCAAACACTGAGCTACAAAATCGTCAATATCCCTTTTCATTCCCTTCCACCAATAAGATTGCTTCAGATCTTGATACATTTGAGTACCACTTGGATGGACTGCAAATTTTGATCGATGTGCTTCTTAAAGTAGATCTTCCTTAATAGGATGTACCTCAGGGACCCACAACCTGCCTCAGAATCACAGAGATCCATCCTCATCTCGAGAAAATTTTGGCTTGGGGCCTAGTTCTAATTCACTGGCTATGCTTCTGAGATACTGATCTATCATCTTACTTTCCTTGATTCGCTCTACTAAGGGGGATTGTGCAATCAAGGAAACCAATATATCGTATTTTGTCTTCCCTACTTCTGACAAATCTAATTATAAAAATTGTCTGACTATCTCAGTAACTGCCACCTGATGACACGCTAATACACTTCTGAATTTTTTACTCAAAGGCATCTGCCACAACATTGGCTTTTCCGGGGTGATAGTTAAAAGTACAATCATAGTCTTTTAGAAATTCCATCCACCTTATTTGTCTAATATTTAACTCTTTTGTGTAAAAAGATATTTCAGACTTTTATGATCAGTGAATATCTCAAAAGTCACACCATACAGATAATGCCTCAAAATCTTCAGAGCAAATATGATGGTTGCTAGCTCCAGATCATGAATGGGGTAATTCTTCTCGTGATCTTTTAGCTATCGAGAAGCATAAGCTACCACTCGATCATGCTGCATCAAAACTACTCCTAATCCTTGAAGAGATGCATCTATATACAATACAAATCCATCCTCTCCGGAGGGAATAATTAGGACTAGAGCACTCACCAATCTTTGCTTTAACTTCTAAAAGCTTGCTTCACAACCATCAGACCAAATAAAGTTGACACCTTTTCTAGTCAACTGAGTAAAAGATGTTGGTACAATCATCCCAGGTCACAATTGACCGGACTCGAGTTTGACTCGAGTAGTGTTTTAATGTTTAACATTGATGTTCGATAAATCGTATGACAACATGATTGTCATGGGAAAGTCCAAGTCTTGAGTACTTGGCAATGGAAAGTCCAACATGGGTTGGCATGGAAAGTCTAGGCATGGGCCTTGGAAAGGGAAAGTCCAAGCTGAGTCTTGACAATTGGAAAGGCCAACATGGGTTGGCAAGGGAAGTCTAAGTCATTAGTACTTGGCAATTGGGAAGTCCAAGGGTTGATATTAGCAGCGTAAAGTCCAAGGGAGGAGTCTTGGAAGCATAAGTCTAATAGTTGGCGACATAAAGTCTAAGCGGTAGTCTTGGCAGCATAAGCCCAATGTGCCTTGGTAGTATAGACTAGCTTAGCATGACAATAGCCAATGGAAGCACCAGAAGGCTAGCATATAGATGAACAAGTTATGGATGATTTGGAGGGATTCGATAGGCGTGAGGCTGACAGAGGTTACTAGAAGGCTTAGGTCTAGGCTAAGGGTGGTCTAGCAAGTATGAGGGCATCATACTTAGGGTTAAACCTTATGGTTGAGGTTATCAGTCGACTGGGGGTTTGGACCAGTCGATTGGTCAAGTATTTTGACACTTAGCAACCAAGTTGACTCGTGGCAGTCGACTGGGATTATGGCCAATCGAACTGCTCATAATCGACTGGTGTTTGACTGCTGGTCGGGGTTACGAGAGCAGAATGCTCGGTAGCCGACTGGTCAGTCGGCTATGACCCTAACAGTTGACTGTTGGGTAATGGCAGTCGACTGCCAATGTATCTGTTAGAACTTATCCAATGTGGATCGAGTCATTCTCTCACAATGGCTACAGGAGAAGTCGACTGATGGTCACGATCAGTCGACTGCTAGATAGAATCCAGCCCAAGGTGAAGCTTTAAAAGGAGCTCGTGGAGAAGGATTTGGCTAAGGTTCCTTGAGGCAATTTGGAGGTGATTTGCTGCTGCAATCCAGACCTTCAAGACTCTTGTCAAGCAACCAAAGATCAAACAATCAAAAGCTCGTTGTAAAGTTTTTCTTTACTTGCATTTTAATGTATTTGCTTTGTATTACTTTTATAATTATTGTAAGAGATTTCTCCTCCTCTGACTTGTTGTCGAGAAGGAGTATTTGGTTTAGTGGTGGTGTTTGCATTTCTAGGGCTTTTTCGAACCCAACCCGTGGAGTAGGAACCCTAAGGTTCCGAACCACATTATATCTTAGTGTATTTGTCTTGTGATTGTGATTATCGTGTTTTATTCTTGTTATTATTATTTCTGCTGCACTAACACGATTTGTAGACAAGCACGAATGATTTCCATCGACGTACGAAATGCTATTCACCCCCCTCTAGCGATGGTCAAATTCCCAAGTGGTATCAGAGCAAGGAGCTCTTCACCGGCTTCACATCCGAGGGAGCAAAGGTGCTATATGGCAAGATGGATTTTCAAGAGAGATTGGGCGATGACATAGCAATTCCACCCGCCTTCGACCGCGAAGATTTCTTATATTGGAAAGGTAGGATGGAATATTTTCTATTCTTCAATATAGAAAATTGGCTTTCCGTGATTATAGGATTCGATGCTCCGAGGGGAAAGAACGAAGAAATCCTCAAGTTGAAGAGGTGGACCGAGGAGCAACGATAAAAATTCAAGACAACCATTAAGGTAACAAAAATGTTAGTAAATTTGATACCTAACGACATTTTGTTTATATTAGGAAGTTATAGGGATGCTAAGGAGTTGTGGAACAAGTTTGTCAAGTTCTACAAGAATCCCAAACCGGTTCAAGAAGACTGGGAAGAGGAAGAATCATCCTTATCCTCCCAAGCTCAAGAAGAAGAAAGCACATCATCTTCATCCCAAGAGCTTTAGGATTCTGTTGGTGTAATCGACCCAGGTCACGATTGACCAGACTCGAGTTGGACTCGAGTAGTATTTTGATGTTTTGATAATGTTTTGGAGATATTGTTGGTACAATTGACCCGGGTCATATTTGACCGGACTTGAGTTTGACACGAGGGGTATTTTGATGTTTGACGATGGTTTGACCATTGTTTGACTATATAGTTGACATGTGGTTGATCATATGATGGGAAAGTCCAAATCATGGGTACTTGGCATGGAAAGTCCAAGTGGGAAAGTCCACGCTTGGCAAGGGAAAGTCCAAGTCATGGGTACTTGGCAATTAGAAAGTCCAACATGGGTTGGCAAGGAAAGTCCAAGCATAGGTCTTGGCAAGGGAAAGTCCACGCTTGAGTCTTGGCAAATGGAAAGTCCAACATGGGTTGAAAAGGAAAGTCCAAGGGGTGATATTGGCGGCATAAAGTCTAAGGGTGGAGTCTTGGCAGCATAAGTCCAATGGTTGGCGGCGTAAAGTCCAAGGGTGGAGTCTTGGCAGCATAAGTCCAATGGTTGGCGGCGTAAAGTCCAAGGGTGGAGTCTTGGCAGCATAAGTCCAATGGTTGGCGGCGTAAAGTCCAAGAAGAGTCTTGGCTGTGTAAGCTCAATGTGCCTTGGCGGTATAGACCAGCTTAGCATGACAATAGTCGATGGAAGCACCTGAAGGCTAGCGTATAGATGAACAAGTCATGGATGACTTGGAGGGATCCGATAGGCGTGAGGCTGACAGAGGTGGCTAGAAGGCTTAGGTCTAGGCTAAGGGTGGTCTAGCAAGTATGGGGGCATCATACTTGGTGTTAAACCTCATGGATGAGGTTATCAGTCAACTGACATTATTATCAGTCGACTGATGTTCGACTACCGGAAGTGGCCTAGCAGTCAACTGCAATGGCCTTAGCAATCGACTATTATGGATGTCATTCAACTGATGGTCGAGTTTTCGGGCACAGAAGGTTCCCAAGATGACTGTTAGGGTTTGAAAGTCGAGTAATGACTCGATCAGTCGACTGATGGGTATGATCAGTCGACTGATAGTTTATTCGCTGGAATTTATCCAACGTGGCTGGGCCGTTGTGAGACAATGGCTACAGGAGCAGTGGACTGATGGTCTCGATCAGTCGACTGCTAGGCGGAATCCAGCCTGAGAAGAAGTTTTAAAAGGAGCTTGTGGAGGAGAATTTGGCTATGGTTCTTTAGTGAGATTTGGGGCGATTTGCTGGTGCAATTCAGGGTCTCTAAGTGTAGCTCAAGCAACCAAATAAGCAAGCTTCCAAAAAATCATTTGTAAAGTGTTCTTTGCATTCTTTTGTTATGTTTGATTTGTAATTGCTTGTTTTACTTTGTATTACTGTTGTAATCGTTGTAAGAGATTTCTCCACCTCTGACTTGTTGTCGAGAAGGAGTATTATTGTTTTGTGGTGTTGGTTGCATCGCTAGAGCTCATATGAGCTCAATCCGTGGAGTAGGAACCTTGAGGTTCCGAACCATATTATATCCTTGTGTATTTGTGTTTTTCTTCATTTTTTTTATTTCTATTATATATATTTCGCTATGCATAACAAGCTTTGTAGATATGCACATGAACAAATTTCATCGACATATGAAATGCTATTCACCCCCTCTAGCCATGATAAATTCCCCAACAAGTGGTATCAGAGCGAGACCGCTTTTCATTTGGACTAACCACCAAGGGAGCATGCTAGAGGGTGAAGAAGAAGATGGATCATCAAGAAAATTAGGATGGGACATCAACACACCTCCACCATACGACCAAGAAGATTTTTCGGCATGGAAGGCGAGAATGGAGACATTCTTGATGATGGACATAGAAGATTGGTTCATCATCATGGAAGGTTTTTGTTGGTGCAGGGGCACCAGATAATCGAACCTGTGTTTTGATTATGGCAAAGACACAAAGTTAAGTTTACATCGTTATCTCACGAGCTAAATCGAGTGTGCAGAAAAGTACTAAAGCTAGAGCTGAAGGTTAGCGACACCCGGAGGAAGCCGCGGTGGTCGGGCGACACTCGAGTGACTTTGGAGGGAGCCAAAGGAATCGAGTGGAAGGCCGAAGGCAAAAGCGACATAGTAAGAATTGAGGTAAGCTCGTGTGAGTGAGAGATGGTAAGGTCGTGTCCTCTGTACGGGGACGACCGTAGGCGGCGATCCGACTAAGACTTTTTGTGGAAGGTCTAGGTCGAGATCGGACGGTTAGAAACCATCGTATTTATCATTTTTGAGCTAACTTCTCACTGCAGGGAAGTGGTCAGCCGGCAATGATCACCGGACATGGGGCAAGCCGATCGACTTATGCTCATCAATGATCGATGGGAGGCATCACGATCGATGGCGCGAATCGACCTTGCGCTAGGTCAAAATGGATAAGGTTTGACGCGGCCACTTTGCGATAAAATTTATACAACTTCGTGATCTGTTTCAAAATATGAGGAGACAAATTCAGAGGCCAAAATCTATAAAAGGAGGGGAGGATTCCAACTCCAAAGATCATCAAGTTTATTCATCAAGTGCTCCTACAACGCCAACGCTCCAACACCGTCATAACGCCGACGCGATAACAAGTTCAGATCTTCTTCGTCGGCAGCAGTATCTTGTAATATATTTTGATATTGTATTTGTTGTTTTTTCGTAACGAGGTGAGGTAGGCTTGTTGCCTCATCCTCGTACATTCGGTTTTGTGATCGTTGTCTCCTACCTCCAACGAGGAGGAGACGTTATAGTGCTTTGCCCTCCGTACGCGGTCTAGGACTGATAGGGCCTTGGATTAGCAACCGTTGGGTTGTGAACCAAGTAAAAATAAACTTGTCTTCTTATTTTTTCGCTGTGTCTACTCGTGTTTTAACGAACGTAAACGAACAAAAAGAAATTCTACGCTCGCTATTCACCCCCCCTCTAGCGACGCTTCTCGATCCAACAATTGGTATCAGAGCGGGGGCGCTAAGATTTGGTGAAACCACCGATCTAGCACATTTTGGTTTTCTGTTTGTATTTTTCGATTCGTATTTTTTTTTAGTCTTTTTCCTCCCGCACTACTAATCCAAGACGAAGTCTTGGTACGTTTCTTTTGGCTGTGTGCTTGCAAGTATTCTCTCTTGGAGTAGCCGACAGTAAAACGGTCATAACTTTTCGCACAAGTGGACTCACATAACGATCTACCTACCAAATCGAAGCTCTCTGAGAGATCTACATTTCTTACTAGGGTGTACCCTTGTAACAAGCTGTTTCCAGCCCCAAAATCCAACGTCTAGTACCCTTTCAGGGACATTGAAGGTCGTAAGTTGTTAGTTTTTGTTAGTTTCTTATTTTTCTCATTTAATTCTGTTTATTTCCTATTTATTTCCCACATTACTAATCCAAGACCAAGTCTTGGAATTCTCTTTGGTTTTTATTTGTGTTTTGCAAGATACTTAATGGCTCACATTGAGGGGTATAGCACCACCCGACCTCCGTTCTTTAACGGAAATGATTTCCGTTATTGGAAAGGTCGGATGGAGTGTTTCTTGAAAACACAAGTCGAGACTTGGATAATAATCCAAACCGGCTTTGCTCTACCCACTAATGATCAAGGAGAGCCCTTGGATTTCAACAAGTGGACAAATGCAACCAAGAGGCAAATCGAAGCTGATGCAAGAGCAACCCAAATATTGCAATGCGGCTTGTCCAAGGAGGAAATCAACCGCATCGGACCATTCATTAGCGCCAAGGACCTATGGAACAAATTAATCGAGCTACACGAAGGAACGTCCGATGCTAAGGTATGTAAACGTGACCTTCTTTTCAATAAGTTGTATAACCTTAAGATGCAGAAACACGAGACGGCGACGCAACTACACTCCTGCGTCCAGGACATTGTCAACGGCCTGCACACCATCGGACACAAGGTCGAAAACCATGACCTACTAAGGTACGTTCTTAATTCATTTCCTAGGACTACCTTGTGGGCATCCATGGTCGATGCCTACAAGGTCTCTAAGGACCTTTCGAAGCTTAGGTTAGACGAATTATTTTCCGAGTTTGAACTTCACGAGCAAACTAACGTGGTACGGGCCGAGAGAGGTATTGCTCTACTTGCAGGACAAAGAAGCAAGCCACCTACCAGGCAAGAAGATGGACTCGAACCCGACGACGAATTAGAGTTCGAATCCGAAAAGGTGGAAGCAATAGTGAACGTAGTGTGGAAGATCATTCGGAGGGAAAGGAGGCTACTAAAGAATCAAAAGAGGGCACAATTCAAATCAAATCAAAAGAAGGCTTTTCATGCAACATGGGACAACGAAGAAGGCGGCAGCATAGCATGCATGGCAAGACCCGAAGAGTCCGAGTCATAGTCCGAATCCGAATCCAATTACAACACCGACTCCGAACTCGAGGACTACTTCGAGAAGCAACTCAAAGACGGACCAAAAGAGAAAATTAAGGTTAGCCGCTCACTAATTCATACGCTTTACAATACAATTAAAATGCTTAATAGGAAATTAACTAAGTCCGAGTCTAGGGTTGAGTCGTTACTTGAGGAGGTTGAAACCCTCAAGCAAGAGGCTACTCTAACCTCTTCAACTAGTCAAGTTCAAGAGGGAAACTCAACCCAAATTGAAAAACTTGAGGAGGAGAATTCTCTCTTGAAAGACCGAGTTCAAGAGGTTGAGGCTACGTTGGAAAGGTTCACATTGGGATCTAAGAATCTTAACCGACTACTTGGAACCCAAAGAGTCGTGTACAACAAAGTCGGACTCGGATTTAGGTCAACGACTACGAATAGGTCATATATGTCTATCGTAAATCGTAGTCATCAAAGAGTCCAAGCATGGGTCCCAAAGGTTTTATTGAATTCACATATAAGGACTAATAAGTTTTGGATTCCCCAGGATCAAATTCATTATTTGAATAGACCATATTGGTTCAATGGTCCAGGGGGAGCTAACACTAAAATAGTATACCCGCTTACTTAGCAAAACCATTGAATATTTTACTTTAATTTGTAGAATGGCTAGATAGGGAAAATAGTTATTCAACTCTTGACAACATAGTATCAGGACGCGGCGAGATGATAGTACGTTAGGGAAATAAAGTCTCGTGTATTCGAGCTAGATAAGGCGTATCTAGCTTGGTGCACTTGACCGAGTGGAACTAGCTGAAGCTACCTCGCCGTATCCTAAACTAGTTAGACCAGGAAGTAACCCTAAGTGACTTAAGTGATATTTTCTTGAATTTGGCTTTGTCTAAGGAAGTGGTCGTTGTTCTGATCAAAGAAGGCCCCTGTGCCTCGCCACGACCTAGAAGCCAATTTCTCGAAAAGTTACTTAACGATCTAAAGGTTAAATCCGAATCTAACCCAAGGTTGACTATCTTTAATCAATTTAAAATCATCTCACAAAACATATAAGGTAAACAAATTCTGAGACACATAGAATGGGTTAGATGTTAAGGATAATTGAAATATAACCTCTTCAAAATACTACTTATTTTCTCAACTATTGTACTTAACAACTCTTAGGCCAAAGTTTAGCGCCCCCTACATCTCTTATACTTCATATATTTGACTAAGGGGGAAAGCAAACTAACCCTAAGGGTTATATTACAAACCTTTAGATTATTGGTGCAGAGGGACACACCTCGAACCAATCTATCTAATTACTGCTAGACGCATGCTTCGACTCATAGCTAATTTATCTTGATGCATGCATATACCATATTGTTTTTAAACCCCTATTTTATATAACAAACTCCAATTTTACATAACAAACCCCAACATTTGTTTTGGTTTATGGCAAAAGGAGGAGGAGAGCGAAAGTTAAGGGAGAGTTAAGGGGGAGTAACACAAAATTTATTTAATTTTGAAAACTAAAGTATCTCTTTCAAAACTCACCTAGGGTTAAGGGGGAGTTTTTGAAAATGACATTCATCATCTACTATACTTGTTTTATGCTTTAATTTCCCATAACTTTGTGTTGGTTTGTCATAGATCAAAAAGGGGGAGATTGTTGGTGCAGGGGGACCAGATAATCGAACCTGTGTTTTGATTATGGCAAAGACACAAAGTTAAGTTTACATCGTTATCTCATGAGCTAAATCGAGTGTGCAAAAAAGTACTAAAGCTAGAGCTGAAGGCTAGTGACACCCGGAGGAAGCCGCGGTGGTCGGGCGACACTCGAGTGACTTCGAAGGGAGCCGAAGGAATCGAGTGGAAGGCCGGAGACGAAAGCGACACAGTAAGAATCGAGGTAAGCTCGTGTGAGTGAGAGATTGTAAGGTCGTGTCCTCTGTACGGGGACGATCGTAGGCGGCGATCCGACTAAGACTTCTTGTGGAAGGTCTAGGTCGAGATCAGATGGTTAGAAACTGTCGTATTTATCATTTTTTGAGCTAACCTCTCACTGCAAGGAAGTGGCTAGGCTGGCAGTCGACTGCTGGACATGGGGCAGTCGACTGATGCTCATCAGTCGACTGATGGGAGGCATCAGTCGACTAATGGCGACGAATCAACCCTTGCGCTAGGACAAAACGGATATGGTTTGACGCGGCCACTTCGTGATAAAATTTATAAAACTTCGTGATCTATTCCAAAATATGAGGAGACAAATTCAGAGTCCAAAATCTATAAAAGGAGGGGAGGATTCCAACTCCAAAGATCATCAAGTTTATTCATCAAGTGCTCCTACAACGCAATGCTCCAACACCGTCATAACGCCGACGCGACAACAAGTTCAGATCTTCTTCATCGGCAGCAGCATCTAGTAATATATTTTGATATTGTATTCGTTGTTTTTTCGTAACGAGGTGAGGTAGGCTTGTTGCCTCATCCTCGTACATTCGGTTTTGTGATCGTTGTCTCCTACCTCCAACGAGGAGGAGATGTTATAGTACTTTGCCCTCCATATACGGTCTAGGACCGATAGGGCCTTGGAGTAGCAACCGTTGGGTTGTGAACCAAGTAAAAATAAACTTGTCTTCTTATTTTTCCGCTGTGTCTACTCGTGTTTTAACGAACGTAAACGAACGAAAAGAAATTCTATGCTCGCTATTCACCCCCCCTCTAGCGACGCTTCTCGATCCAACAATTTTGAACCCCCTAGGGATAAGAAGGGAGATATCTTGAAATTGAAGAAGTGGACCCAAGAGCAATGTCTAAAGTTCAAGACCGAAGTTAAGGTAACAAAACTTTTAGAAAATTTGATACCTATTGATATTTTGTCTAGACTAGGTGAATATCAAGATGTCAAGGAGCTTTGGAGCAAATTGGCAAAGTTCCATGAAAACTCATCACCGGCTCAAGAAGAAGAGGAAGAATAGGAATGCTCATCGACTCAATCGGAGGAGACCGAAGAAGCAAGTTCATCCTCACAAGAAAGTGAGGAGTTGGAGGTTGAGAAGGAGTCAACTTCTAGATCGATGGAAGAAGAAGAATTGGAGGAAGCCTCCACCTCTAGGATTGAGGGGGAGAAGATTAGAGCGTCGGAGCAAGGGCAAGAGCAAGAGGAAGCTTCTACCTCCGAGAGAAGTGATGAACAAGCTCAAGAGGCCTCTACCACAACCCTAGGTAACTCAAGCGTTTCAATCAAAAATAGAAATCATATTGTATGCTTTGAGTGTAGGGAAAATGGACACTACAAGAGCAAGTGTCCTAAGAAGGTTAAGAAAGCTCAACAGGCACCATAGGTCAAGGATGTCAACATCCCCACTAAGAAGAGCAAGGAGCATGTCATTTGCTTAAAATGCCAACAACCGGGACATAATAGGAGTTAATGCCCTAGAGGGAGGAAGAAAGGGCAAGAGGGAGCATCACATGTAGGGGGAGCCTCTAAGGCAAACCCTAAGGTATATTTCAATAATGCACCTTCAACTTATGTTAAAAATCATGCTAGAAGTTATGTTAATAATCTTGTTATTACTCATGAAAAACATGCTAGTAAAAATAGGCTTTATTGCTTGGGAGCTAAATATGTCAACTTTAGAAATAAGAAGAAATTTGGGACTAATTTCCCTAGAAAAATTCTACCTAAGGAGTCTATTAGGAAGGTAGAAACCATCTAGGTTTTAACTCCAAGAACCATAGATATATGCCTAGGAAGGGCAAAAATGATCAAAGAAATAATGGGCCCACCAAATTAGAGAAATTAGAATTAGAGAACCAAGCTTTGATGTCAAGGCTTGAAAAACTTGAAAAGACCCTTGCAAATATGCAAAATCAAATACAATGGTCAAATTTTCAAAATCTAGGGTCTAGGAGTCAAAGTCAAAGACCTAGGAAACAAGAATCATCCAAGGGCAAGCAAGGTTTTGGTCACAAACCTAAGCCTAAGGAGACTTATTACAATGTTCCATTTGATTATGGAACTAGTACTAGGTCTAGGAAAACCAAGGTCACAAGGGAGGTCATCTCTAGAGTTGACCATGGTAGATGTCTAGTGGCTAGGGTTTCGAAGAAACCTAGGTAAGCCACTAAGAAGGTTACAAGGGGAGTCACCCCTAGAGTTAACCTAGGCAAGACCCAAATGACCAAGGCTACCAAGCCTAGGAGTATTATTAGGAGGGTATCTAGGGAGGTCATCCCTAAGGAATACCTAGTTAACCCAAGGAGCTCAAATAGGTTTTGGGTTCATAGGAGCGTGATCGATTCACGCTAAATGAGTTAGGGTGTGCTAACTTTAAATGGATGGATAGTTAACCTAACCATGGTAAAGGTGGCACTTTAGGTCATTTTCAAGGTTATGGATACCTTGGAAATATGTTTAAATTTTAAATCCCAAAAGATTTTAGGATGTGCCAATATTATTTAAGAATTTTGATAAATTTATCAAATTGGCACAATTTAGATCTTAGAGTCTTGGTGTGCCATTTTAGGTTTTTGGGACACTTGGGAGATTAGTGATAATATGGAAAAATGGGTTTAATTTTAAAAAATGGCAATTAACACTAAAATTTAGGTATTATATACCTTTATATCTTATTTTCCATGCTTGATTTGCCATATAACATGTCATGACATCATATTTCTTTTTAATCTTATAATATGTCATGATCATGCTTAGATTTATTTTTATGTCATGTATGCTTAGGTTTATATTTATGCCATGACATCATGATGATTGGCCATGCTTATTTATGTTATCATTTATGTCATGATCATTCATGCATTAATTAAAATTGATTTAAGGACAATTGACATGACTTGAAGTCTCATGTATAAGGGAATCAAGTAGTGTTGCCTTAGAAAATGCATGAAACCCTAGTTTAGGATGAACAAAACCCACATCTCACATCAAATTGACATGTGTATATTTTCAAACACCCTAGACACATGTGAGATGCTAGGAAATGAGTTAAGTTCAAGGTGCATAGTTTTTGCATCTAGATGAACTCAAACTCATCTTATATCATTGGTGGATCATAGGGAAAGCTTATTTGCAAGTCATGTGCATTGAGCCCATTGATCATGATCCAATATAGGTTTTCATAAACATTTTAAAATCATTTTAAAAAACCTTGGTGAAGTCTATCTTTTGATAGCAATCACCATTGAGAGAGTTGATACAAAATAGGGCCAAAACATTGAATTTTTCAATGGTTTTGAACTTTGTGTCAATCTCATTATTTTATGGGCAAATTAATTTTCAAATATTTTTCGCCCATTGTATTTGTCATAAGTATTATACATATGAATTTTTGTGATTTTTCGTATTATGTATAATTACTTATCAATTTCTAAATTTCAATTTTGATTTTTGATTTCTGCATTTTACAGATATCAGTTGACTGATGCTTGATGGTAGTCGATTGATGCATAGGGCAGTCGACTGGTGGCTAAAAGAGTCGATTGATGCTTAATGGCAGTCGATTTTGGGTAAACAAGGATGTTTAGCCCATGTTTCAGCTATGTTATGTTACCCTAACTGCTCATAACCCTAGGATATGCTTTGGAAAGTATTGAAAAGGGTGAAAATCCATTGGATATGCATTAGGAGAGTTGTTTAGGGTGTATATCAATTTTAAGGTGTGTGAGAGTTCATGTTTGAAATTTTGCCCTTAATTTTGATGGTTTAGTGTTTCTATAGGCTTAGGGACTCTCCAAGGGCATTGTTGGTGCAATGGTCAAGGGGGAGCATGCCTTTAGGGGGAGGTATTCATCTTGGGATGATGGATGTGTTCTTCCTCACGAGGGAGAGAATTTTGGGAGAATGTGAGATGCCTAATTTGAAAATTGGGAGAGTTTATAGGAAGCCTCTCTTGAGTGATATGGGACTTATCACTAGGAAGAGTGAAGGCATCCTAGATGTGTTTGGACCAAGGGGGAGATTGTAAGATCTCATTGGATATGTAACATTGACCTCCTTAGGGAGAACTTTTTTGATGTTTGTCAAAAAGGGGGAGAATTTATGGGTTTATCAATTTGGGACAATTGGTAAGGAGATTTGAGTTAGGTGGCGGCCTAACTCAAAGGTGTTTGGTTTTTGTCAAACATCAAAAAGGGGAAGATTATTGGTGCAATTGGCCCAGGTCACGATTGACCTGACTCGAGTTGGACTCGAGTAGTGTTTTGATGTTTGACAATGTTTTGGGGAGATTGTTGGTACAATCATCCCGAGTTATATTTGACCGGACTCGAGTTTGACTCGAGGAGTATTTTGATGTGTGACGATGGTTTGACCATTGTTTGACTATATGGTTGACATGGTATTGACCATATGATGGGAAAGTCCAAGTCATGGGTACTTGGCATAGAAAGTCCAAGTGGGACACTTGGCAAGGGAAAGTCCAAGTCATTGGTACTTGACAATTGAAAAGTCCAAAATAGGTTGGCAAGGAAAGTCCAAGCATGGGTCTTGACAAGGGAAAGTCCAAGCTTGAGTCTTGTCAAATGGAAAGTCCAACATGGGTTGGTAAGGAAAGTCCAAGGGGTGATATTGGTGGCATAAAGTCCAAGGGTGGAGCCTTGGTAGCATAAGCCCAATGGTTGGCGGCGTAAAGTCCAAGGGTGGAGTCTTGGTAGCATAAGTCCAATGGTTGGCGGCGTAAAGTCCAAGGGTGGAGTCTTGGCACCATAAGCCTAATAGTTGGCAGCGTAAAGTCCAAGTGGAGTATTGGCAGTGTATGCCCAATGTGCCTTGGTGGTATAGACCAACTTAGCATGACAATAGCCGATGGAAGCACCTGAATGCTTGCATATGGATGAACAAGTCATGGATGACTTGGAGGGATCCGATAGGTGTGAGGTTGACGAAGGTGGCTTGAAGGCTTAGGTCTAGGCTAAGGCTGGTCTAGCAAGTATGAGGGCATCATACTTGGTGTTAAACCTCATGGATGAGGTTATCAGTCAACTTGCATTATTATCAGTCGACTGATGTGAGTCGATTGATGTTCGACTGCAGGAAGTGACCAAGCAGTCGACTGCCAGCATTGAGCAGTCGACTGATGGCCTCAGCTATCGACTGCTATGGATAGCAGTCGATTGATGGTCGAGTTTTCAAGCACAGAAGGTTCCTAAGTCGACTGTTAGGGTTTGACAGTCGATTGATGACCCGATCAGTCGATTGATGGGTATGATCAGTCGACTGATGGTCTATCCGTTGGAATTTATCCAACGTGGCTCGAGCCGTTGTGAGACAATAGCTACATGAGCAGTCGACTGATGGTCTCGATCAGTCGACTGCTAGGTGGAATACATCTCGAGGAGAAGCTTTAAAAGGAACTCGTGGAGGAGGATTTAGCTATGGTTTCTTGGGATGATTTGGGGCAATTTGCTGGTGCAATTCAGGGTCTCCAAGTGTATCTCAAGCAACTAAACAAGTAAGTTTCCAAAAGATCATTTGTAAAGTGTTTTTTGCATTCTTTTGTTGTATTTGATTTGTAATTGCTTGTTTTACTTTATATTACTGTTGTAATTGTTGTGAGAGGTTTCTCCGTCTCTGACTTGTTGTCGAGAAGGAATATTATTATTTAGTGGTGTTGGTTGCATCGCTAGAGCTTATTTGAGCTCAATCCATGAAGTAGAAACCTTGAGGTTCCGAACCATGTTACATCCTTATATAGTTTTGTTTGTCTTCATTTTTGTTATTGCTATTATATATATTCCGCTGCGCATAACAAGCTTTATAGAGACGAACACAAATGAATTCCATCGACGTACGAAATGCTATTCACCCCCCCTCCCCTCTAGAGACGATCAATTCCCCAATAGATTCAGAGGTTGATAGGGAATCAACATCCGGATCGGAAGAGATGGAAGTGGTAGAAGAAGCCTTCACCTCTAGGATTGAGGGGGAAGAAGTTAGATCACCGGAGCAAGGGCAAGAGCAAGAGGAAGCTTCTACCTCCGGGAGAAGTGATGAACAAGCTCAAGAGGCCTCTACCATTGACCTAGGTAACTCAAGCAATTTAGTTAAAAATAAAAATCATATAATTTGCTTTGAGTGTAAGGAATATGGACACTACAAGAGCAAGTGCCCCAAGATAGTCAAGAAAAGTCAACCGACACCAAAACCTCAAGAAAGGACTAAGGATGTCGGAGCCCCAATCATCAAGAGTAAGGAGCATGTGGTGTGCTTCAAGTGCCACCAAAGAGGGCATTATAGGAGTCAATGCCCAAGGGGGAAGAAGAAGGGGCAAGAAGGAGCTACACAAGTAGGGGGAGCCTCTAAGGCAAACCCTAAGGTATATCTTAATGCACCTTCTAGTTCTAGGGTTAAAAAGCATGTTTTTAGTACTCTTGTTATTACTCATGAACAAAAGCATGCTAGAAATAGATTTTATTGCCTAGGTGCTAAACATGTCAACCTTAGAACTAAGGAGAAATTTAGGACTAATGTCCCTAAAAAAAACTCTACCTAAGGAAAGTATTAGGAAGATAGAAGGCTATCTAGGCATTAATTCCAAAAATCATAGACATATGCCTAAAAAGAATAAATCAATTCAAAGAAATAATGGGACTGCCAAATTAGAGAAATTGGAGTTAGAGAATCAAGCCTTGAGGTCAAGGCTTGAGAAACTTGAAAAAAACTCTTAGGAATATGCAAAATCAAACTCAAGGGTCTAGAAGTCAAAATCAAGGGTGTAAGAGGCAAGAACCATCTAGGAGGCAAGGTTTGGGTCACAAGCCTATGTCTAAAAAGGTAATGCCTACTTACCACAATATTCCATTTGATTATGGAACTAAATCTAGGTCTAGGAAAACCAAGGTCACAAGGGAAGTCATCCCTAGAGTTGACCATGGTAGGTGCCTAGTGGCTAAGGTTTCAAAGAAACCTAGGGAGGCCACTAAGAAGGTTACAAGGGGAGTCACCCCTAGAGTTAACCTAGGCAAGATCACAATGACGAAGGCTACCAAGTCTAGGAGGGTCATTAAGAGGGTATCTAGGGAAGTTATCCCTAAGGAATACTTAGTAAACCCAAGGATCTCAAATAGGTATTGGGTTTCTAGGAGTGTGATCGACTCACACTAGATGGGTTAGGATGTGCCAACCTTGAATGGATAGGTAGTTAACCTAACCTTGGTAATGGTGGCACTTTAGGTCATTTTCAAGGTTATGGGTACCTTGGAAATAAGTTTTGATCATAATCCTAAAGGATTTTAGAATGTGCCAATATCATTTAAGAAGTTTGATAAGTTGATCAAATTGGCACGATTTAGGTCTTAGGTCATAGTGTGTCATTTTCGAATTTTGGCACACTTGAGAGATAAGTTGGTAATATGGAAAAATAACCCTAATCCTAACAAATGGCAACAAATATTAAAATTTAGGTATTCTTATGCCTTATATCTTATTTTCCATGCTTTGATTGTCATATACCATGTCATGACATCATATCTTATTTTTATCATATAATATGTCATGATCATGCTTAGGTTTTAATTTTAGTGTCATGAATGTTTAGGATTTAATCATATGACATGACATCATGATTATTGTCATTGCTTTATTTATGCTATCATTTATGCCATGATCATATCTCATGCATTCAAGTTAATAAAATTGATTTAAGGACTATGTCATGACTTGAAGTCTCATGTATAAGGGAATCAAGTAGTGTTGTCCTAGAAAATGCATGAGGCCTTAGATAGGATGAACAAAACCCACATCTCACATCAAATTGACATGTGTGTGTTTTTATACACCCTAGACACGTGTGAGATGCTAGGAAATGAGTATGTTCAAGGTACATAGTTTTTGCATCTAGATGAACTCAAACTCATCTTATACCATGGTGGATCATGGGGAAAGCTAATGTGCAAGTCATGTGCATTGAGCCCATTGATCATGATTCAATATAGGTTTTCAAAAACATTTTAAAATCACTTTATAAAATATTGGTGAAGTCTATCTTTTGATAGCAATCACCATTGATGAAGTTGATACAAAGTAGGTGAAGTCAAAACATTAAACTTTCAATGGTTTTGAACTTTGTGTCAATCTCATTATTTTATGGGTAATTTAATTTTTGAATATTTTTCACTCATTATAATTGTTATAAGTAGTATACGTATAAAGTTTCAAGATTTTTCAAAATATGTATATTTACTTATGTATTTCTCAATTTCATTTTTGATTTCTAAAATTCTACATTTGAAGAAATCAATCGACTGCCGCTTATGGTAGTCGACTGGCATCAATGGCAGTTGACTGGTGATTGTAAGAGTCAACTGCCAGAGCTGATTTAGGGTAAACAAAGTTTGTTTAGCCTGATTTCAACTATGTTAGGCTATCCTAACTGCTCCTAACCCTAGGATATGCTTTGGAAAGCATTAGAAAGGGTGAAAATCCATTGAACATGGATTAGGAGAGTTGTTTGGCTACGTATCAATTTTAAGGTGTGTAAAAGTTCAAGTTTAAACTTTTAACCTTAATTTGGATGGTTTAGTGTTCCTATTGGCTTAAGGACTCTCCAAGGACATTGTTGGTGCAATGGTCAAGGGGGAGTAAGCCTTTAGGGGGAGGTTATCCATCATGGGATGATGGATGTGTTCTTCCTCATAAGGGGGAGAATTTTGGAGAATTAGAGAGTTTGAGGATTGTCTCTATTTAGTGATATGGGACTTATCACTAGGAAGATTGAAAACATCCTAGGTATTTTTGGACCAAGGGAGAGATCGTAAGATCTCATTGGAATATGAGACATTGACACTCTTGGGGAGAGCCTTTTTGATGTATGTCAAAAAGGGGGAGAATTTGGGATTTCCAATTTGGAAAATTGAGAGAATTGGATTGGGTTAGTATTCTAAATCAAAGATGTTGTTTTTTGTCAAACATCAAAAAGGGGGAGATTATTGGTGCAATCGTCCCAGGTCACGATTAACCAGACTCAAATTTGAATCGAGTAGTGTTTTGATGTTTGACATTGATGTTCGACAAAATGTATGACAATGTGATTGTCATGGGAAAGTTCAAGTCTTGAGTACTTGGCAATGGAAAGTCCAACATGGGTTGGCATGGAAAGTCCAAGCATGGATATTGGCAAGGGAAAGTCCAAGCTTAAGTCTTGGCAATTGAAAAGTCCAACATGGGTTGGCAAGGGAAGTCCAAGTCATGGGTACCTGGCAATTGGAAAGTCCAACGGTTGATATTGGCGGCGTAAAGTCCAAGGGTGGAGTCTTGGCAGCATAAGTCCAATGGTTGGCAGCGTAAAGTCCAAGCGGTAGTCTTGGCAGTGTAAGCCCAATATGTCTTGGCGGTATAGACCATCTTAGCATGAAAATAGATGATGGAAGCACCAGAAGGCTAGAATATGGATGAACAAGTCATGGATGACTTGGAGGGATCCGATAGGCGTGAGGCTGACGAAGGTGGCTAAAAGGCTTAGGTCTAGGCTAAGGGTGGTCTAGCAAGTATGAGGGCATCATACTTGGGGTTAAACCTCATGGTTGAGGTTATCAGTCGACTGGGGCTTTGGACCAGTCAATTGGTCAAGTGTTTTGACACTTGGCAGCAGAGTTGACTCATGGCGATCAAGCCGAGATTATCGATCGAGCTGCCGTAGTCGGTGTTTAACCGTAGGAAATAGCACGTGATCGTCGATGGCGAGCAATCGGCGCAATGGATGGCAATCAAGCTTCTGAGTCGAGGTTATGGGAGCGAGAATGCTCGAGGCCGTCGGTCGATCTGCTATGACCTGGCGATTGGCTGGGTAATGGAAGTCGACTGCCAGTGTATCCATTGGAACTTATCCAACGTGGATCGAGTCATTATCTTACAATGGCTACAGGAGCAGTCGACTGATGGTCGCAATCAGTCGACTGCTAGGCGGAATCTAGCCTGAGGTGAAGCTCTAAAAGGAGATCGTGGAGAAGGATTTGGCTAAGGTTCCTTGAGGCGATTTGGAGGGGATTTTCTGCTGCAATCTAGACCTTCAAAACTCTTCTCAAGCAACCAAAGATCAAATAATCAAAAGCTCATTGTAAAGTTTTTCTTTACTTGCATTTTAGTGTATTTTCTTTGTATTACTTTTCTAATCATTGTAAGTGGTTTCTCCGCCTCCGACTTATTGTCGAGAAAGAGTATTTGGTTTAGTTGTGGTGTTTGCATCGCTATGGCTCGTTCGAGCCCAACCCATGGAGCAGGAATCCTAAGATTCCGAACCACGTTATATCTTTGTGTATTTGTCTTGTGATTATGATTGTCGTGTTTTATTCTTGTTATTATTATTTTCGCTGCGCTAACATGATTTGTAGACATGCACGAACGATTTCAATTGACGTACGAAACGTTATTTGTTAGACTCTCCGAGCTGCAAAAACCGCTTTTTGCGTTGCGAAAACCTCAGAAGCCGGCCACGGATCCGTGAAAAGATAAATAAAAATTAATTCATGTACATGTTTAGAAACACTAGATCTACTTTAGATCTACATGAAAGAGTGTTACCCTTGTAGCGATGCCCTTCGCTTATCCCGCTCGTCCAAACGGTTGTCGGATCTCGTAGAGTGTCAAGAGAACACTCCTCTACACATATCCACACGGACAAAAGGTGGAGAAGACTACTTAAAGTGTGCTAGCACCCTTGGAGGTCACGAAAATGGAGGAAAGGGAGAGAACAAGAAGGGAGAGGGAAGAAGATGAAATCAATTCACCACTAATCCTTCATTCAATTTGGCCGGCCACTTTGATGAGGGTTATAAACATCCATGTAATACCAAGAGCCATGGCTCTTGGTATCCCTCATGAGGTGGCACACCATGATGTGTCCATGATGATGTGGAACATCATCATTGGCCGACCCCTTTGCCAAGTCTCCATGAAGTGGCATGTGGTCAAGTCAAACTTAACCCATCATCTTCCCTCTCAAGTCAAGTCAAACTTGATCTCTTATCTCCCATGGTTGATCAAATCTAACCTTTGATTCAAGTCAATTTAATTTAATGAATCTCTATTCATTAGTTTAAATTGACTCAATGAATCAAATCTAAATTAGACTCATTCAATACTTGAATCAAATTGAGTCTAACTCAATTAGTCTAATTTGGATTACTCTTAATCCATTTTGGTTCATCACATGAACCTAATCCTCTTGGTCCATCATATGAGCCTAATCTCCATCTAATTTCCCTTTGTGTGTGACCCTATAGGTTCTTGTAACGTTGGCAATGCTCCTAAACCGATTTAGAAACATAAGCAATGAGCGGTATCTAGCAACACATCATTGCTACCCAAGTTACAAGAATATTGAGATCCAACATCACCTTTGTGACTACTAATTGTGACTCTCACAATATGTGACAATGTCCCTCTATCCTTGACATCTAGATTGATCAATTGAGGCATAGACCGTGTCATCCTCTATACAATCTATCTCTTGAATTCCAAGTAGACTCACTCTAATCAAATGAGCTCAATATCTCATATTGACTCATTTGGGCATGACCATGCACTTAGTGGTCTCACTCTATCAAGAATCATGATATCACTCCCGTCATATAGGAGGGATAGATCCCATCTACATCACTCAAATCTTTCTGCATAATTTGTTACATACCCAGTAATCGCCTTTATAGTCCACCCATTTACGGGTGACGTTTGACAAAGCCAAAGTATGCAACTCCTTATGTAGGGAACCATGGTGACTTCATGTCCAAGGACTAATAGTCATATTAATAGTCACATAAGAAAGTATATGACACTCATATAATGATCCATGATACTTTCTCATGGCGGATCATTCAGTATACATTCTCCAATGCATACCCATGTGTCAACTTGATATCTCATATTCATGACTTGTGAGATCAAGTCATCGAGTTGACCTACATGCTAGTCTCTTCACATTAATATTATCCCTGAATATTAATGCTTGACTAGGAATGATTAAGAGTAGTATTCTCTATATCATCTCATTATCGATTCTACCAATCGATTGATATAGATAAGAACCTTCTACTCAAGGACTCTATTATACTTAGTTATTTGGCACCAATACAAGTAAGTATAATAACTATAAAGAAATGTCTTTATAAATATATATAGGAATATGATACAACAAGTCCATACAAAAATCATCACATGATCAACTCTAGGGCTTTCACTAACACTATTCACCCACCCCCCCCCTCTAGCGACGGTCAAATTCCCAACAAAAGGCATAGCAATGCTAGAAAATACTTCTATAAATCTCCGATAATAGCCGACCTGTCCAACGAAACTACGAATTTCCTATACTGATTTTGGGGGTTCCCATCTGACCACTGCTTCAATCTTCTGAGGATCTACTGAAATGTCGTTGCTAGAAATTGTATGCCCTAAAAATCCCACAGAAGTAAGACAAAAAGGACATTTATTGAACTTTGCATATAGGCATTCCTTCCACAACACCTCTAAAATCATTCAGAGATGTTGTTCATTCTCCTCTTCTGATCAGGAATACACCTAAATATCATCATAAAAACAATTACAAATCGATCCAGATATTCCAAGAATACCCGATTCATCATATCCATAAAAGCTGCATAAGCATTGGTGAGTCCAAATGGCATTACCAAAAACTCATAATGTTCATATCTAGTACGTAAGGCAGTCTTCTGAATATCTGTATCTCTAATCCATAGTTGGTGATAGCCTGATCTCAGATCAATCTTTGAGTATACATAGGTATCTTAAGCTGATCAAATAAATCATCTATTCTGGGAAGAGGATAGTTGTTCTTGATAGTCACAGAATTTAACTGCCTATAATCCATACAAAGCCTTAAGGATCCATCCTTCTTCTTTACGAATAGAACTGGAGCATTCCAAGGGGAAACACTAGGACGGATAAAACTCTTGTCCAGTAACTCTTGGAGTTGTACTTTTATTTCCTCCAATTACTTAGGTGTCATATGATATGGTGCTTTCGATATTGGGGTTGTGCCAGGGAGTAACTCGATAGCAAACTCAACTTGTCGTTGAGGTGGTAAACCAGGGAGTTCTTTAGGAAATACATCCAGATACTCTCGAATTATGTGGGCATCAGAAGGGCATGCTAGACTATCCACATCAAAGCTTATCAAAAATAGAAGATACCCCTCACATCCTCGAGCTAATAATTGTTGAGCTTGGAGAGTTGAAATAATAGATATCCCTCGATCTCTTATCCCAACAAATTCCCATGATTGATGATCTGAGGGATTAAAAGTTACCACCTTAGCTCAACAATCGACGGTGGCATGATGCTCTGATATCCAATCCATATCAAGAATAATATCAAATTCAATCATCTGTAACACATGCAGATCTACTGCAAGGAGATGACTATCAAAATTCAAGAGACAACTCTTGACCTCTTGAATTGACATCAACACTCCACCTGATGGTGTCATTACTACTAACCCATATGAGTGTTACGAACTCAAGAAAAATAAAAGAATGCAAGCTATCAGTATTTATCAACATTTTAGTAGGAATACTATAAACTAAAATGGTACCTCGGATAACTGATCCTCCAGCTCACTGTGCCTCCTCATGATTCAGAGCATATATGTGTCCCATCTCAAGTCCTGAGTGTTGATCCCCATGGGTAGAAGATGGCTGACTCTTATCTTGTGACTGTGTTGAGGACTGATAAGTAGGAGATAGTACATATTGCTGGGGGTAGGTAGCATATACTGCTGTGGTGGAGGTAGAAGATATTGCTGGGGTAAAAATGATGTACATTGTTGAGGTGAGGGTAGCAAATACTGCTGAGGTGGAACTGTCAAATACTGAGGTGTACTCTGGGATTGCAAATGATAAACTTGTGGCTTTTGGGTGGACTGGGTAGATGATGAATTTCGCAATTGTCCTAGTTGAGATTTTTTGTGGTCCTCTCTACTGTCGAGACTGTGGGGGTCGTGATATAGGTCGACCATGCCATGTCTGTCATCCTACCACCTGGTGTTGTGCTCTCAGGGTACAATCACTAATCATATGTCCTGGTAACTTGTAGTAAAAGCATATACTCAAATCTAAAGAACACTCCCCTACTTTGTGATTGCGAGCACCACATTTAAAACATCTCAAGATACTCGTCAAAGTTGTAGTACCAGACATCTGTCTCTATTGAGGCACAGGTGGATGAGCAAATCCTTGAAATATCCTACCACCTTCTGTGAATGTGATGAATCTCTACTCGTACCCTCTCTACTAGGTCGGCAACCTCGACTCTGCTCTCTAGAGTGTGAGGTCGGGCGACTAGCTTCTCTTTCCTGTGAGACTTGCTACTGAGTCATCTCAATGAATATAGCTCGGTCAAGTGTGTCTCAATATGTCACAACAAAAAATCCAGACATCCTGATCTGAATATATGGTGCAAGTACCTGGGTAAACTGAATCATACAATCATGATCTTGTGTTATCAAGTGTGGACAAAACTCAGCAAGTTGACTAAATTCTGCATTATATTCCATCACACTTCGGTTGCCTTACTTGAGACTCAAAAACTTTTGGTGTCTAGCAATACAAAAGGTGACAGGAAAATACTATCTTTCAAACACCTCTTTGAACAACTGCCAAGAGATAACTTGATCCCCAAAAATAGACTTTTGCATTTTCCACTAGGTGGATGCTTGTCGCCGAAAATGATAGGTGGCTAGCTCCACCTTCTCTATACCTGAACAGGGCATGTACTCAAAAGTACCCTCAATATCATCCAATCAAGCCCAAGCCTCCCAAGGGTCGGTGGCTCCTTGGAACAACGTAAAATGAACCCTAGCTAAACTAGCCAACAAAGGAATACAAGTTTAGTCCATAATACTGGATGTCGTGGGAACGATTGGATCAACTACAAGTATCTTTGTTATCATCTGGGGTAGGGGAATGTGTCTCATCTACCCCGTGATCATCTCTCTGAGCATTAGAGGTACGCCGCCCTGTACAACCACGACTACGAGCATGACTACTACCCCAACCCCGACCACGGGTACATGGCATTGCCTACAAAATCAAATAGAATTTTACATCCCTTTATAATCAAAATATTTAAAACAAGGAATAAAGAACCCATAAATAATATAGCTCAAAGATATCACTCGACTTACGTTTAAATCCCTTTTGTTCAAAAACAACTCATTGGATTAAAATGGAGCCAGAAATCTGAAATGCAAAATCGACAAAAGAAATCAGAAATCAAGCTCTGACACCACTAAAACGGTCATGCCCCTAGGATGTCAGTTCGGTACCCTACTCAATGATAGTGTATAAATAAAGAAACCTAAGGACCATATAATCTAACTCAATGAATAAAATAAAGTATCTATATTCATGAAATAGATTTTTCTACATAAATTACAAATGCATCTAGATAGAAAATCGATGAAACAAAAAAAATACATCGAAATAGAAACCAAACCTGGAAGATAGTAGGTCGATATCTCTAAGCGACTCTATGTACAACAAAATTGGTGAAATATCAAAAGGGTGCTTGAGCTTGCAAAACTGGAGGCCAAAGAAAGCAGACATTAGCATAAATTTCTAAGTGGGTAATAAGGAAAGATGTGCATGAATTTAATCTTATTTAAGAGGCCAAGGGAGCATATAAAATTACAATTTCTTTTTTTTTCCGTTTCAAATCTTTTAACTTGTTTCTAGTTCTTATACATAGATATAAGTATACATCATATTTATAATCATCATCAATGGTGTGAATCTGATAAGCCAACTACAATCTGATATATCAACTAAAATATGATAAATCAACTAAACAGTAAATAACTGGAGCCAATATCATCAGAGTGTATATAACATCATCTGACGTATAAGCTAAAAGCCCCATCACTGGTGGAATGTAACAAGAAATAACAACAGGGCGCTGAAGCGTAAACAAAATCTGACCGTGGGCAACTCATGCTACCACTACTCGAGTGGGCGATCAAGTACTCTGATATAAAGCTAGGCTCAAAGTTCTCACTTTTAGTATTTCTCATTCATTTCCTTAATATTCAACTTTGATTATGTTATCACACTTGTTCAGCTATATGTGTACATCTTAGGATAAATCTGAAGGATCAACTTAATTCAAGATATTTTAAGCACCAACATAAGATTTATGTGTACATGTTATACCATTAAAAGGTACAAGTATCAACAGATGAAATATCATAAGGAAGGTCAAGCAATAGAAACAAAACAAGTATCAATGGAAGAATAGGTCATAGTATCCATTTAAATTTTTAAAACAACTCATCCCCTATTCACCTCATATGAAACCCACATGAACATGAAATAATGTCAATTATTTATCCTCCAGTGGTTTAATTAGTTAATTACCCATTTCACTATTTTTTTTAAATACCATTTTTATCCCTAATTTTGAAAACAATTATACAAATATAAATAAATCATTTATTTCATTTATTCATGCACAAAATACATATAAAGAGTCCAAGGATCGGATGTACCCACCTCTATTTACAGTAAAAGCATGGAATTTTGTCCAATCACCGAGCTCAGCTCGAACTAGTATCCATAAATAAATTATGAAATAACTCAGAAAATCAAAGTAATATCCAAAAATGATAGTACACAAAATTACAATAAATTACCAAATTTCAAACTAACAGATCGAAAAGTAATCTCATTATATCGATTATATTCTCATTTTCGATACTAGACCTACTACTCTCATCAAATAACTGTTAGTGCCTATAAGATTTATATATCTCTACAATGGTATGATATTGTCCACTTTGGGCCTAAGCCCTCATGGTTTTATTTTTGAGCTTCACCCAAAAGGCCTCATACCAATGGAGATATTTTTTTTATCTTATAAGCACATAATATTTTCCATATCTTATCATTGTGGGACTTTGATTGTATTCCTCATACTCCCAACAATCCCCCCCCCCCTCAAACGAAGGACCACATTGAGCCCCCTCAAGCCTATCCGTCCTCGAAGGACTTCCTTTGCTTGATGTTCGATCCTTAACCCACCAGGACTTCCCGCCAACTGTCCGGTCCTCCTGAACCAACTAGACTTTCTGCTAATTGTCCAGTCCTTCTGGCCCAACTGGACTTTCTGCCAGTTGTTCGGTCCTCTCGACCCAACTGAACTTCCTGTCTAGTGTCTGGTTCTCTTGATCTGGACATGGGAGCTCCACTTCCTTCATTCGAGGTTCATGGCTTGACATGGACCATGACTCTATTGTTAGTGTCAACCCATAGTGTCAATCATGATATGATTGATTAGGGATCATCTGTTTGGTTTTTTCGAGCCGCAAAAACCGCTTTTTGCATTGCGAAAACCTCGGAATCCCCGGCCACGGATCCGTGCGAAGATATATTAAAATAAAACATGTACGTGCTTACTAAAAAACCCTAGATCTACCTTAGATCTAATAGGTTAGATCATTACCCTCGTAGCGACGCCCTTCGCTTATCCCGCTCATCCAAAAGTTCGCCGGAACTTGAGAGTATCAAGTGCACACTCCTCTATTGGTATCCACACAAGCAATAGGTGGAGAAAGAGATAAACTTGAGTGTGCTAGCACTCCTAGAAGATCTCGGCAAGATGAGGAAGAAGAAGGAGAGCTTGAGAGGAAAAAATCCCAAGGAAGAAGATGATGGAATGAGTAACTCACCAAATGAATTCCTCATCATAACCCCTAAAGTGGTCGGCCACTTCATGGAAGGGGGGTTACATGCATGCATGTAACTCCCATGACCCTTGGTCTCCCTCATGATGTGGCACCAATTGACCAAGTCAATGATGATGTGGAGCATCATCATTGGCCGGCCATGCCAAGTCATCATCATGACATGACATTTGGTCAAGTCAAACTTGACCTTTCATCTTCCCTCTCAAGTCAAGTCAAACTTGACCTCTAATCTCCCATGGTTGATCAAATCTAACCACTTGACTCAAGTCAATTTAATTTAATGAATCTCTATTCATTTAATTTAAATTGATTTGATGAATCAAATCTAAATTAGACTCATTCAACACTTGAATCAACTTGAGTCTAACTCAATTAGTCTAATTTGGATTACTCTTAATCCAATTTGGTTCATCCCATGAACCTAATCCTCATGGTTCATCATATGAACCTAATCTTCATCTAATTGCTCTTATGTGTGTGACCCTATAGGTTCTTGTAACGTTGGCAATGTCCCTAAACGGATTTAGGAACATAAGAAATGAGCGGTATCTAGCAACACATCATTGCTACCCAAGTTACAAGAATGTTGAGCTCCAACATCACCTTTGTGACTACTAATTGTGACTCTCACAATATGTGACAATGTCCCTCTATCCTTGACATCTAGATTGACCAATCGAGGCATAGACCGTGTCATCCTCGGTGCAATCTAAATCTTGAACTCCAAGTAGACTCACTCTAATCAAATGAGCTCAATATCTCATATTGACTCATTTGGGCATGGCCATGCACCGTGGTCTCACTCTATCAAGAATATCGATGTCACCCCATCATATAGGAGGATAGATCCCATCTACATCACTCACATCCCTCCGCATAATTTGTTACATACCCGATGTCGCCTTTATAGTCCACCCATTTACGGGTGACGTTTGTGAAGCCAAAGTATGCAACTCCTTATGTAGGGAACCATGATGACTTCCGGTCCAAGAACTAATAGACATACTAATAGTCATATGAGAAAATATATGCTACATATATAACGATCCATGATACTTTCTCATGGCGGGTCATTCAGTATACATTCTCCAATGCATACCCATGTGTCAACTTGATATCTCATATCCATGACTTGTGAGATCAAGTCATCGTGTTGACCTACATGCTAGTCTCTACGCATTAACATTGTCCCTGAATGTTAATACTCGACTAGGAATGATTAAGAGTAGTGTTCTCTATATCATCTCATTATCGATTCAACCAATCGATTGTTATAAATAAGAACCTACTACTCAAGGACATTATTATATTTAGTTATTTGGCACCAATACAAGTAAATATAATAACCATGCCTTTATAAATAGGAATATGATACAATAAAGTCCATACAATAATCATCACATGATTGGCTCTAAGGCTTTCACTAACAATCTCCCACTAGCACTAGTGCCAATCACCGTAGTATCTAATACCCAATGACCTAGTGTGACCATCATGCTTTTTCTGTGCCAAAGCTTTGGTCAAGGGATCTGCGATGTTAGCCTCTGTGGGTACTCTGCAAATCTTCACATCTCCTCTATCGATAATCTCTCGAATGAGATGGAAGCACCGATATATATTCGACCTCTGTTGTAGAATCAGCAACTGTGTCCTGCTTGGAACTCTTCCAGCTCACAACGCTACCATTCAAGCAAAACACGAACCCTGTCTGCGATCTATAATCTTCCTGGTCAGTTTGGAAGTTGGCATTGATGTAACCCCTTACAGCTAGCTCCTCATCGCCTCCAAATATCAAGAAATATTCTTTAGTCTTTCTCAAGTACTTAAGAATATTCTTGACTGCTATCCAGTGACGCTCACCTGGATCTGACTGGTATCTACTCGTCATGCTCAAATCATACGAGACATCAGGACGAGTACATAGCATGACATACATGATAGATCCTATAGCAGATGCGTAAGGGATCTTATCCATGCGGTCTCTCTCCTCTCTAGAAGAGGGACTTTGAGTCTTCGAAAGACTCACACCATGTGACATCGGCAGAAGTCCTTTCTTGGAATTCTGCATGACAAACCGAAGTAATACCGTGTCAATGTATGTACTCTGACTTAGGCTAAGCAATCTCTTAGATCTATCTCTATAGATCTTAATGCCTAGAATACAGGCTGCTTCACCTAAGTCCTTCATTGAGAAGCACGTCCCGAGCCAAGTCTTCACAGACTGTAGCGAAGGGATGTCATTCCCAATGAGCAGTATGTCATCCACATACAATACAAGGAAGACAACTGTGTTCCCATTAACCCTCTTGTAGACACAGGGTTCATCTTCATTCTTGATGAAACCAAACTGTTTAATCGCATCATCGAATCGAAGTTTGTAGCTCCGAGAAGCTTGCTTTAGCCCATAAATGGACCTTTGCAGCTTGCATACCTTCCCAGTATGCTGTGGATCTACAAAACCCTCAGGTTGTGTCATGTACACATCCTCGAGTAAGTTTCCATTTAGAAATGTGGTTTTGACATTCATCTGCCAAATCTCATAATCGTGGTATGCTGCAATAGCAAGCAAGATCCGAATGGACTTAAACATCGCCACTGGAGAAAAGGTTTCATCATAGTCAATACCATGAATTTGCTTGAAACCTTTAGCCACCAATCAGCCCTTATAGGTATGCATAAGTCCATCCATGTCAGTCTTTCTCCTAAAGACCCACTTACACCCAATGGGTTTGACCCCTTCAGGTGGATCAACCAAAGTCCATACTTGGTTAGTGTACATGGATTCCATCTCGGATCTCATGGCCTCTAGCCATTTCTCAGAATCTGGGCTCATCACAGCTTCCTGATAGGAGGTAGGCTCATTCTCGATAAGCATAACGTCATCATGGTCAGACAAGAGAAATGAGTATCTCTCAGGCTGACGACGTACCCTATCAGACCTGCGAAGAGGTAGGTCTACCTGAACAGGTGGTTGTTCCACAACTCTTTGTGCAACAACCTCATCACCCACAACACTTTGTGGTTCCTATTCAACCTCCATCAAGGCCTCAGTGCTATGGTCCTTATCTTGAATTTCTTCAAGATCGAAGGTACTCCCACTAGTTTTTCTAGAAACAAAATCCCTTTCTAGAAAAACCCCAGTCTTTGCCACAAACACTTTGTGCTGACTGGGAATGTAGAAGTAATATCCCTTTGTATCCTTGGGATATCCAACAAAATAGCACCTATCAGATTTGGGTCCCAGTTTGTCTGAGACTTGACGTCGAACGTAAGCCTCACAACCCCAAATCCTCATGAAAGACATCTTGGGATTTCTCCCTGTCCATATCGTATATGGTGTCTTTATCACAGCCTTGGATGGTACACGGTTAAGGGTAAAGGCTGCTGTGTCTAGAGCATATCCCCAAAAGGATATAGGAAGATCTGTGTGACTCATCATAGATCGTACCATATCTAATAGGGTACGATTCCTCCTTTCAGATACACCATTCCACTGTGGTGTTCCAGGAGGAGTCAGTTGGGATAGAATCCCACACTCAGCTAGATAGTCACGAAACTCATGGCTAAGGTATTCTCCACCTCGATCTGATCGAAGTATCTTAATACTCTTGCCAAGCTGGTTTTGTACTTCATTCTTGAATTCTTTGAACTTTTCAAAGGATTCTGATTTGTGTGTCATGAGATACACATAACCATATCTACTGAAGTCATCAGTAAATGTAATGAAGTACCTGTAACCACCTCTAGCAGCAACATTGAAAGGACCACATACATCACTATGTATAAGTCCTAACAAATCTATTGCTCTTTCGCTGTGTCCACTAAAGGGAGTCTTGGTCATCTTGCCTAAAAGGCAAGACTCGCATGTCTCATATGATTCAAAATCAAATGAGTCTTGCAGCCCATCCTTATGGAGCTGAGATAAGCGACTCTCATTTATGTGACCTAAGTGCCAGTGCCAGAGATAGGTTTGGTTCAACTCATTTGTCTTGAACCTCTTGGTACTTATGTTATAGATAGGGCTCTCTAAGTCTAGAAAGTAGAGTCCGTTCATTAGAGGTGCACTATAATAGAACATATCATTTAAATAAACTGAACAACATTTGTTCTTTATTATAAATGAAAATCCTTTCTTGTCCAAACAAGAAACTGAAATGATGTTCTTGGTTAAGGCAGGCACATAACAACATTCATCTAATTCTAATACAAGCCTAGAGGGCAGAGATAGATCATAAGTTCCTACAGCAACAGCAGCAACCCTTGCTCCATTGCCTACTCGTAGGTCCACCTTGCCCTTTGTCAATGCCCTGCTATTTCTCAGTGCCTGCACATTGGTACAAATGTGAGATGCACATCCGGTATCTAATACCCATGATGAAGAAATAGATAGATTGACTTCTATAACATTTATACCTGAAGTAGAAGTCTCACTTCTTTTCTTCTTAAGATCTTCCAAGTAAGCTTTGCGATTCGCTTCCGGTGTCCGGCTTCCTTGCGGTGGAAGCAAGCCCCTTCCTTGGCTACCCCTCCTTTGGGTTTAAGTTCTTTGCCTTTGCCCTTGGCTTGGGACTTTCCCTTACCTTTAGGCTTGCCCTTGCCTTTCTTCTTCTGCACCATCAAAATGGTGTCAAATTTTCCCTTCTTAAGGTTAAGCTCGTGATTCTCAACATCTTTGAGCATTTAATCAATTTCATTCATGTTATAATTCATGACAAATTGATTGAAGGCTTGTGGCAAAGATTGCAAGATCGGTCGTGGCGACTCTTGGCTAAGTGGGAATCGGCCTTTGTAGGTTCTCTACGTACCCGAATCATCTTGAGTACATATGTACCTCTGAGTCCTTCTTGCATTTTGGACCCAAATAATGCCTTAGAGACTTCATATCTCTCATGCCTAGCTTGTCCTTGATATAGTTGACGAAGATGTCCAACCATATCATAAGCATTCATGAACTCATGTTGCTTCTGAAGCTCAGAGTTCATGGACGCGAGCATAAGACATGACACATCTAATGCATCATCTTGATGCTTCTTGTAAGCATCTTTGTCATCTCACGAGGCAGTGGCAGGAGGTGCCTCCGGAATGGGCTGCTCCAGGACGTACAACTTCCTTTCTTGGGTGAGAACAATTCTCAGGTTCCTGTACCAGTCCAGGAAATTTGCTCCATTGAGCTTGTCCTTCTCAAGGACAGAATGCAGAGAGAGAGTGTTCGTGTTTGTCGACATAGTTATCTACAACATACAATGCAGAGAATTAATATCATATTCCTTTTATCATTTAATTAGGCCTTTAATCAAATGATGCTCTAACTAAATTATAGGAATTTTGTAGAATCGAGTTATTGATGTGGTCAAACCACATTACTAGATTCATACAAACTAGCTATAATTCTTGTGGGACAAGATCCACATCATACTAAGCCTTGAGTTAGCTTTGGCTAAATCGCCCAAGACTTAGTAATGCGATCGATTGGGTAACATTCTGGATTATATCTCTATGCAACTCTTGTTTATAGGATCAAGACCCACATTTACAAAAGACCTTGAGTTAGCTTTGGCTAAATCGCCCAAGATTTAGTGTAAATGTGATCTTAACCTATCTTTCCAACAATTGGAATATGCCTATAGTTCTACTCGATCCAATTGAGTTTAACTAGTTTTGCTCAATCTAATTGAGCTTACTCTAACCCAAGCGTGATAGGCGGGACCAAGATTGTCCCTCCGCACCCTACCAAGATAATATGCGTTGCTCTGCTTTGGCAGATTCAACAACAACAAATGATCGAGGTAGTGATGGGTATCAAGGCTCGGTAGGCATTTTCGAGTTAATTCGATTATGATCTAATCTAATCGTAATGTGTATCTTATACGCATTTAGGCCTTTATTATCCTATATTAGCATGCATCACATACATACATTCATTATTCTAGCATGCATCATATACATACAAGAAAATTATCCTAGCATGCATCATATACATACAAGCATTATTCTACTAGCATGCATCACATACATACAAGCAAAATCAATTAAATATATATATATATATATATATATATATATATATATATATATATATATATATATATATATATATATATATATATATATATATATATATATATCTCAACATATATATATATATATAATTAAATGTGATATAGTCATGGCCCTACTACGATCTTCTCAAGCCAATGAGAAGATCGAACGGTCAACTTAAGGCTAGCGGCTTCTCCAAGCGCTTCCTTTGACCGCCATGTGTCGTCGTCACCCTTCTTGTAACCTCGTCTTCAAGTGGACTTTCCACCGCTCCATTTTGTACATTACAAATATGAAACTCGAGTTACATTCGAGTCTAAAATTATTTACAACTAGAATATCAAAAGAAGAGGTACGACGCGCGGGTCGCATACACTATACAACACGCACAATCACAAAACGGCACGCAGGCCGTATTATGAATTACAACACACATAATCCAATCAAATTGGGGTCATTGGGCCATGACAATCACAGAATTATACATAATTCTAAATTATGTATTTTTACAGAAATTTCTATAATTTTTCCTAATTTTTTTTTTCAAATTAATGAGTCACCTCTCATGCGGTCCCGCTAAGCGGTTTAAGGTGCGATCGCGAGACAAAGCCCCGGGGATAGGGCAGCGCCCATACTGTAAAATTAACTGCAGTGTCCTACTACATTCTACAAATGACTTAAGTCGCTGTCCCAAAAACCTAAAGCAAGAACTCACCGTTTCGGAGATTTTTTCTCGACGGTTGAAGCCTACAAGTGTCCCAACACTCGTTGCTTCGACTCATTGAGAAAAATACCCAAAATTTCTATAAAATTAGGAAATTTACAGAAACATATAAATATGTAATTTTTTTTATCTAATACAAAAATTATAAAAATGAAACACATACATGCTTCGCACGTGGCTCTGATACCACTGTTGGGTTTTTCCGAGCCACAAAAATCGCTTTTTGCGTTGCGGAAACCTCGGAATCCCCGGCCATGGATCCGTGCGAAGATATATTAAAATAAAACATGTATGTGCTTACTAAAAAACCCTAGATCTACCTTAGATCTAATAGGTTAGATCATTACCCTCGTAGCAACGCCCTTCGCTTATCCCGCTCGTCCAAAAGTTCGCCGGAACTCGAGAGTGTCAAGTGCACACTCCTCTATTGGTATCCACACAAGCAATAGGTGGAGAAAGAGACAAACTTGAGTGTGCTAGCACTCCTAGAAGATCTCGGCAAGATGAGGAAGAAGAAGGAGAGCTTGAGAGGAAAAAATCCCAAGGAAGAAGATATGGAATGAGTAACTCACCAAATGAATTCCTCATCATAACCCCTAAAGTGGCAGGCCACTTCATGGAAGGGGGGTTACATGCATGCATGTAACTCCCATGACCCTTGGTCTCCCTCATGATGTGGCACCAATTGACCAAGTCAATGATGATGTGGAGCATCATCATTGGCCGGCCATGCCAAGTCATCATCATGACATGGCATTTGGTCAAGTCAAACTTGACCTTTCATCTTCCCTCTCAAGTCAAGTCAAACTTGACCTCTAATCTCCCATGGTTGATCAAATCTAACCACTTGACTCAAGTCAATTTAATTTAATGAATCTCTATTCATTTAATTTAAATTGATTTGATGAATCAAATCTAAATTAGACTCATTCAACACTTGAATCAACTTGAGTCTAACTCAATTAGTCTAATTTGGATTACTCTTAATCCAATTTGGTTCATCCCATGAACCTAATCCTCATGGTTCATCATATGAACCTAATCTTCATCTAATTTCTCTTATGTGTGTGACCCTATAGGTTCTTGTAACGTTGGCAATGTCCCTAAACGGATTTAGGAACATAAGCAATGAGCGGTATCTAGCAACACATCATTGCTACCCAAGTTACAAGAATGTTGAGCTCAACATCACCTTTGTGACTACTAATTGTGACTCTCACAATATGTGACAATGTCCCTCTATCCTTGACATCTAGATTGACCAATCGAGGCATAGACCGTGTCATCCTCGGTACAATCTAAATCTTGAACTCCAAGTAGACTCACTCTAATCAAATGAGCTCAATATCTCATATTGACTCATTTGGGCATGGCCATGCACTTCGTGGTCTCACTCTATCAAGAATATCGATGTCACCCGTCATATAGGAGGATAGATCCCATCTACATCACTCACATCCCTCCGCATAATTTGTTACATACTCGATGTCGCCTTTATAGTCCACCCATTTACGGGTGGACGTTTGACAAGCCAAAGTATGCAACTCCTTATGTAGGGAACCATGGTGACTTCAGGTCTAAGGACTAATAGTCATACTAATAGCCACATGAGAAAGTATATGACACTCATATAACGATCCATGATACTTTCTCATGGCGGGTCATTCAGTATACATTCTCCAATGCATACCCATGTGTCAACTTGATATCTCATATCCATGACTTGTGAGATCAAGTCATCGTGTTGACCTACATGCTAGTCTCTACGCATTAACATTGTCCCTGAATGTTAATACTCGACTAGGAATGATTAAGAGTAGTGTTCTCTATATCATCTCATTATCGATTCAACCAATTGATTGATATAAATAAGAACCTACTACTCAAGGACATTATTATATTTAGTTATTTGGCACCAATACAAGTAAATATAATAACCATGCCTTTATAAATAGGAATATGATACAATAAAGTCCATACAACAATCATCACATGATTGACTCTAGGGCTTTCACTAACATCATATGTATCATATTTCATTAATAAAAGGCAAGGTTTGTTTATTATATTATTTCTTATCTTTGCTATATGAATAATATAATAGTGTCCTTGAATAGTAGGTTTGGGTTTACAACATATCAATTGGTTGAATTGATAGTGAGAGTCTGTATTAATATGCAAGGACAATATTAATGCATAGAGACTAGCATGTAGGTCAATTGATGACTTAATCTCACAAGTCATGGATATGTGATATCAAGTTGACACATGAATACATATTAGAGACTATGTACTGAATTGACCTGTCATGAGAATGTTTCATGGATCGTTAAATGAGTTTCATAAATATTCTCATGTGACTATTGGTATGAATAATCCCTAGACCTGAAGTCACTATGGTTCCCTACATAATGAGTTGTATACTTTGACTTCGTCAAATGTCACCCGTAACAGGGTGACTTTAAAGGTGATTACTGGGTATGCAATAAGTTATGCGGAGGGATGTGAGTGATGTAGATGGGATCTATCCCTTCTATATAACAGAAGTGATATCTATGGGCCCCTTGATAGAGTAGGACTACTAAAATGCATGGACATGCTCAAATAAGTCAATATGAGATATTGAGCTTATTTGGTTGAGTAGTCTACTTGGAGATCAAGAAACTCATGATTGATAAGAGAATGACATAGTCTATGCCTCATTGATCAATCTAGATATCAAGGATAGAAGAACTGAGTCATACAAGATAGTAGTCACGGAAAGGTTATGTCGGATCTCAACATTCTCATCACTTGGGTAGCAATGATGTATTGCTAGATGTCACTCATTGCTTATGTCTCTAAAAGGGTTTTAGAAACATTGCCAACGTTACGAGAACCTATTGAGTCACACACTTAAGACATGTGAGTTGGAGATGGCTCATGTGATGAGCCATTGGGCCATCGAATTAAGTCTAATATAGATTAGACTCATTGAGTGGGACTTGAGGTATACCCAATGAATTTGACCCGAGTTAGACTTAAGTCAAATTTGGATTGAGTAGGACTCAAGGTATACTCAATGAATTTGACCCAAGTTAGACTCAAGTCAAATTTGGATTGAGTGAGACTCACCATTAAGAAGGGTTGCATGATCATTAAGATGGGATTAATGAGTTATTAATTCCATGGAAACCAAGAGTGAAAAACCCTTCATATTCAATGGTTGAATATAAAAGGGATTAGATGAGACTTAGTGTTTTCGGTGGTTATTTTTGTAGACTCTTGAGTGTGATCTTCTCTTTCTTGTTATACCTCCTTGGCCGAACCAACATCTTGTGGCTAGCACCATAGTTTGGTTCTTCTTCATCTCATGGTTCGTGTGGATACCGTGGAGGCGCAAACATCCTGACTGTGCTGAGATCCGGACACCTTGAACGCAAGTGTTGCTGATGGGATTACGAAGGGCTCGCATCGAAGGTAACTACGAATCTCATAGTATAGAATCGATCAAACGAGTATGGTTTTCGCATGAATCTCTGGAGGGATCCTATTTTTCCGATGCTTATGTGCTTGTAAAATGTTTCCGAGCGCGCATAGATTCCCTACAATAACAACTTAATATAAATAGAATTATGTTGCTAGAATTTAGGGAATTCTAAGGTGGAAGCTGATCTTGTTTTCAAGAGAGGGCAACAACTAATGGTATGTTGTTCTTAGTGTTGTTGTTGGAAAATTAATGACATAACAAAAAAGGAAAAATAAAGATAGCGATTGTTGTTGCCTTTGTTAAAAAAACATGAATCTACTGCCTTATGCTAGGTTGTTAGTCTTGGTTGGTTCCGACGTGGAGTTTAGTTGCTTCGATAGTGATTTCAGCTAGCTCTGGTGAAGCATGGAGAACAAAGGAAAAGAAAATAGGGGAAGAGAAAACCTTTCCCTCTTCGTCGATGTCTTCAGTTTGGTTCCGACGAACTCCAGCAACAAGAAAGGACAACCCACTTTTGTTGGTCACCAGAGGGAGGAGAAGAAGATTATGGCAGCTGTTAGGAAAACATGGGAAAGGAGAGAAGAGGAAAACCTTGTCCTCGGCCTCTCTTCGTCCTGATGAAAGCCGACGGCAAGGAAGGGAAGGTTGTTGCTCCTTGGTGCGCTTTAGACGAGAGGCGGAGAAGAGGAAAAGAAAGAGGACAATGGCTGTGAAAACCAAGAAAAGCGAAAGGGGGAAGAAGAGAAAGGGGAGGGTTGCGTAGCCATGTGTAGGATGGCCTTGGGGATGGCTATGTACGAGGAGAGGAAAAGTGAAGAGGGAAGAGAAATGGAGGGGTTTTGTTTTGTTTTTTTTATATGCTTAACAGCAATGCTAGAGGGCAAAATGGAGCCAAGTGATAGATTCGACTACGACATCCGAATTCCTCCATCATTCGATCGAGAAAATTTTTCAGCATGGAGCGCGAGGATGGAGATGTTCTTCATGATGGAGATCAAGCAATGGTTCATCATGATGGACGGATTTGAAGCTCCAAGGGACAAGAAGGGAGTAATTCTCAAGATGAAGAAGTGGATGGAGGAACAAGTCCGACAATACGAAACCAACGACAAGGTAACAAAAATGTTGGTGAATTTGATTCCTAACAACCTATTGTGTAAGATAGGTGAATATCAAGATGCTAAGTAGTTTTGGAATAAGATTGTCAAGCTCCACAACAATTCCTCACCGGCACAAGTAGAGAAGAAGCTCGAAGAAGAGGAATGCTCATCCTCCAAAGATCTTGAGGATTCGGAGGTTGAGCAGGAATCAACATTCGGAGAAGAAGAGGTGGAGGTCTTGGAAGTCTCCACTTCTAGAATTGAGGGGGAGCATAGGTATTCAACATCGGAGCAAGAACAAGAAGAAACATCTACCTCCAGAGAAAATGAAGAGTAAATTCAAGACTCTTCTCTAGATAACTCAAGCATATGTATTAAAAATAAAAATCATATAATGTGATTTGGGTGTAGGGAACAAGGTCACTACAAAAGCAAGTGTCCAAAAAGAGTCAAGAAGACTCAACCGACACCAAAGGCGAAGAAGAAGACTAAGAATACCGGAGCCCCATTCACAAGAGCAAAGAGCACATAGTGTGCTTCCAGTGTCAACAAAAGGGGCACTACCGGAGTCAATGTCTTAGGGGGAGCCATTCAACCAAGAGCAAAGAAGGAGCTTCACATGTAGGGGGAGCTAAAGCAAACCCCCATGGTATCATTTAATAATGCTCTTTCTTTATATAAGGATAAAAAGCATGCTAGGGATAATTTTAATGCACTTGCTATTGTTCATGATAAAAGACATGCTAGTAGTGAGTCTAAGGATCAATTTAGAAATAAGTAATTTTGTTTAGGTGTCAAACATTGTAATCTTAGGGATAAGGACAAATCCCCATCTAAGGATTGTTAGGGCAATCTCTTGCCGTAATATGGTTTTGATGGTGTGGCAAAGGGTTTAAGTTAGTCTGTTATGTTGATTTGATATGTGCGTTGAAGTTGTGCAGGACTTAGTAATTCGCACATGGAGCCGTGGCAAGTTTCACATCTCATGACTCGTGCCTTGAGTCGGTGAAGGATAGCTTTACGGAAGTCGTGCGCTTGGAGCATTCGAGGGACCGCCGGATGAGGAGCTTGGAGTGAAGCCGGAGGAAGTAGACTTCGAGGCAAGAAACGCGAAGGAGCATTGCAGAGTCGTGCGCCTGATGCTGCCGAGGGACGTGGCCGTGAACGAAGAGAACTTCGAAGGCGAGGGACTCCGAGAGATGAGAGTGAGCGAATGTAACCCGGGAAGGGGTAGCTCTTAGGTGAAACTTGGCCATTTGGCCAAGTGTCGGATGAGTTTTTCCCGACACCTGTCGACTGCCATGTCATGGCAGTCGACTGCTCTTAGTCGATGGGTCGATCGACTAGTATAAAACCAGTTTAGTGCTTAGCGATCGTTGCTATGGGTGTGATCGGCGTGATGTCGATAGTAGTCATTGCCGAGGGAATGGCGATCGTGATAACTCTGCAGCACGAGAATGGTCGACTCCATTGAGCACTTTCGTGATCGAGCATCGATCGGTGATGGTAGGATCAGTCGACTAATGCCAATACCGTTGGATGGAATCCAACGTGGAAAGCGGCTGTTATTGGGCAACGACTACGGGATCAGTCGACTGATCGAGGGCATCAGTCGACTGATCCTGTGTCAACGGGAAGAAACCCTCTTCCTCTATAAAAAGGAAGGGGGTGGGGGTTTGGGAGGCTAATGCTTATGCTCTAATACTCTCCCAAGTTCCCTAAAGCTTTCCATCCTCTTACTCAAGCTTATTTCCATTATATTTGTAAGAGGAGTGTTTTTGTGTAAAGAGGTTACCTCCACCTAGCTTTGTGTAAAGGAGAGATCTAGTGGATAGATTTGGAGGAGTGATTCACCTTGGACAAATCGGACCGTGGATTAGCGGCGTAGTCGTGAACCACATTACATCTCGTGTTTGTATTGCTTGTTTATATTTTGCTTGTCTTTATTTATATTTGCATATTCCGCTTGCGCTAACGTTTTGTAGACGAGCAAAATACGACATCCATCGTAAGAGGGCTATTCACCCGCCCTCTAGCCGGCCAACCGATTCCCAACAAGTGGTATCAGAGCAAGGTTGCTTGTCACCGGACTAACCGCCGCAACAAGCTCTACATCTCAAATGGCCGGCTCAAACATCCACCCACCGAAGTTCGACGGCGAATTCTCTTGGTGGAAAAAGAGAATGGAGGTATTCTTTGAAACCGACTTTGAAATATTATTAATTATGGAAAACGGTTTCGAGTTGCCTAGGAACGAAGATGGGGAGCCATTGGAAAAATCGAGATGGAGCAAAAGACAAAGAGAGGAGTATTTGGCAAATTCAAAGGCCAAGCACCACCTCTACAATGTGCTCCCTCAACAAGAAGTCAATAGGATAGGGGAGTGTGCTAGCACCAAGGAAATATGGGAGAAATTAATAGAGATTCATGAAGGTACATCCGAGGCAAAGCTAGCAAGGAGAGATGTCCTTCGCTCCCAATTATCCAATATCAAACTCGAAAAGGGAGAGAAGGTAAAATCCCTACACTCTAGATTTAAGGAAATTCTAACCGGTTTAACAAGTGTAGGTGAAAAGCTTTCCAACCGGGATATGGTAATGAAGGCCATAGATGCCTTTCCCCGGTCCTCAAGATGGAGTTCCATGGTGGATTCATTTTACATCTCCAAGAACTTGGAAGTAAGTACCTTGGAAGAGTTTTTCTCAACAATGGAGCTCCACGAAACTAGGCTTGAAGGAATACAAGAAGAGCCTAGAATTCAACCCTCAAGAGGAGTAGCCTTAATGACAAATAAGGGAAAGAAGAAGATGGAGATTCCCTCCTCCTCCGACGATGAAGCATCCTCATCCTCCTCCATGGATAGCACCGAAGAAGCATATATGGTAAGGAGGGTAAGACATGCTTTAAAGGGTTTTAAATTTAACAAATCAAATGATAGGAATAGGAGACCAAGAGGGAAGATCATATGCTACAATTGCCAAGGAGAGGGACATATAAGGGATAATTGTCCCCTCCTAAACAAGAGCAAGGAAGAAAGAAAGAAGAAAGAAGAAAAGAAAAAGAAGAAGGGGAGCAAGAGAAAGGAAGAAGAAAAGAAGGCCAAGGAAAAGGGAAAGGCCATGGCACTCAAAGCGAAGACATGGGATGACCTTGCCTCTTCATCCTCATCCGAAGAAGAAGAGCATGTCTACTCCAACCTAGCACTAATGACTCTTCATGACTCGGATTGCTCCTCCTCCTCAAATGAAGAATCAAGCACAAGTGGGGAGAGCTCAAATGAAGGGGGAGCTTCTACATCCTCATCATCCGAAGAAGAAGAAGAAGACATGGAAACTATGGTAACGAATGCCTCTCCTAAGAAAATAGTTTCCATAATTTCTAGTTTAACTAAGGACTTATTTGGAATGAAAAATAAAAATAAAAGCATGCTTGATCAAATTAAGGATTTAGAGCATAAGCTAGAAAATGCATGCTTAAATGATAATGATAATATTTCTTCTAGCTTAAATGATGCATGCTCACATGAATATATGCCATTTAATTTTAGTGATGCATGTATGGATGAAAATAGGGCTCTAAGGGAAAAGGTAGATTACTTGACAAAAGCCCTAGAAAAATTTACAATTGGCTCCAACACCCTTAACATGATAATTGGGAGCCAAAGAGCTAGCTTCAATAAGAAAGGCCTAGGATACAAAGAAAAGAAAAATGAAAAGGCCTACAAATGCCTAATTGCTAGGGGACAAGATAAGAAGAAAGTAATAGCTAAGAAATGGATCCCCAAGGAGTACTTAGTGAACCCAATAGGAAAGAACTTATTTTGGGTTCCAAAATCCATCCTTAAGGGTTAGGATAACCCTAGGGTAGTCAACCATATGCAATTGACCTATATCATATTTTGGTTGACTTAGGATGACGGGACAACATTTTTAAATAGTGTTGGGTGATGATAACGTACCCATAAATAGATAATAATGCTTAAATCATGATGATTGAAGTAATTCCTACACATGTTTGCAATCATGATTTATGCTATTGATATTTGGCACATAATCATGAGAAATAGGGTTAAATCATGCTTTAGGTGATACTTTGCTCATTATGATGATATAATACCTAATGCATGATTATTAATTGATGAATACTTTAGGTTCATGATCATAATGTAAAATTAATTGATATATGCTTTTATGATCATGAGGTTTGTTAAGTTGATACTTAACCTTGATAGAATTGTATGAATATAATGGTTAAGTATATACAAATCCCCCCCTAGGATTCATCTCACACTCACCATAGGCTACCTTGATTGCAAACTTAGCATGAGTGAGATGTTAGGATGATACAAATGTCCACTAGTGCCTATGGCATTTAGATGGTCATTTAATATATCAAAATAGCAATAATAGACCAATCATGGGGAAGGCTTATGTTTAATTCATAGACATATTGCCCAAAGATCATGGTTGGATATTTCATATGTTTTCAAAACAATTTCTTACTTTAAAATCTATGTATTCATGTTTTGAAACAATTGGAATCAAAACTAAGTGTTAAACTTGATACTTTTATGATAAAAACCTAGTAGTTTTTAAAGCTTTTGGATTTTTGGCAAATACGTGGAAATATAATGATTTTTCATGAAAACCTATTTTTCACTGATAGATATACTTAAAAGAAATGTGTTCCCCAAATTTCATGATTTTTAGGATTTTCTGGAATTTTTAACGCATTTCTGAAATTCGGTCCGAAAATCAGGAAATCCTGAAAATCATGTGCCAGTCGACTGGTATCTGAACCAGTCGACTGATGGCCTGTAAATCAGACCAGTTGAGGCCGAATTCCGAATTTAAATCAATTTTTGGTATTTTTCCTTCTCTTAGACTTGATGCCATGAGTTTATAACTTAATATTAATCTTCTTGATAGTGTCAAAGGGGGAGAAATAATTATGTTTAAGTTATGATAGGGGGAGAAATTTGTATGATAGGGGGAGAAATTGTAGAGAGAGTTTCATGGATTAAGGGGGAGTTGCATGTTGCTATATCATGTTTATGTTTACATGCTTTCTTACCTTAAAATTTTTTATCAAATATTTTTACCTAACTTAAACGGATTGCCACACATCAAAAAGGGGGAGATTGTTAGGGCAATCTCTTGCCGTAATATGGTTTTGATGGTGTGGAAAAGGGTTTAAGTTAGTCTGTTATGTTGATTTGATATGTGCGTTGAAGTTGTGCAGGACTTAGTAATTCGCACATGGAGCCGTGGCAAGTTTCACATCTATTGACTCGTGCCTTGAGTCGGCGAAGGATAGCTTTACGGAAGTCGTGCGCTTGGAGCATCCGAGGGACCGCCGGACGAGGAGCTTGGAGTGAAGCCGGAGGAAGTAGACTTTGAGGCAAGAAACGCGAAGGAGCATTGTAGAGTCGTGCGCCTGATGCTGCCGAGGGACGTGGCCGCGAATGAAGAGAACTTCGAAGGCGAGGGACTCCGAGAGATAAGAGTGAGCGAATGTAACCCGGGAAGGGGTAGCTCTTAGGTGAAACTTGGTCATTTGGCCAAGTGTCGGATGAGTTTTTCCCGACACGGTCATTTGCCATGTCATGGCGGCATTGCTAGTCGATAGATTCGATCGATGGTATAAAACCAGATTTAGTGCTTGGCGTATCGCTATGGATCGTGATCGATGTCGATGATGATCGATGTCGACGGCGACCGCCAGGAATGGCGATCCATCGCGGCACGCAGTGCGGGCACGAGAATGGAGTCGACTCCATTGAGCACTCGACTGATCGAGCATCGGATCGATGGTAGGATCACGATCGTGATGCCAATACCGTTGGATGGAATCCAACGTGGAAAGCGACCGTTATTGGGCAACGGCTACGGGATCAGTCGACTGATCGAGGGCATCAGTTGACTGATCCTATGTCAATGGGAAGAAACCCTCTTCCTCTATAAAAAGGAAGGGGGTGGGGGTTTGGGAGGCTAATGCTTATGCTCTAATACTCTCCCAAGTTCTCTAAAGCTTTCCATCCTCTTACTCAAGCTTATTTCCATTATATTTGTAAGAGGAGTGTTTTTGTGTAAAGAGGTTACCTCCACCTAGCTTTGTGCAAATGAGAGATCTAGTGGATAGATTTGGAGGAGTGATTCACCTTGGATGAATCGGACCGTGGATTAGCGACGTAGCCGTGAACCACGTTACATCTCATATTTGTATTGCTTGTTTATATTTTTCTTGTCTTTATTTATATTTGTATATTCCGCTTGCGCTAACGTTTTGTAGACGAGCAAAATACGACATCCATCGTAAGAGGGCTATTCACCCCCCCTCTAGCCGGCCAACCGATTCCCAACAAGGATAACAAGAACCTAGGCATTAACCCCAAGTAATCTAGACACATGTCTAGGAAGAAGAATAACTCAAGAAATAATAGAAATTCAAAAATTTAGATATTAGAAAAGGAAAACCAAGCCTTGAGGTCAAGGCTTGAGAAATTAGAAAAGGCCCTTGCAAAAATAACAAATTCAAGTCAAGGGTCAAGTAGTCAAAGGTTATAGTCTAAGATGCAAGCATTGCCTAGGGACAAGAAAGGCTTGGGTCACAAACCTAAATCAAAGAAGGTAATGTCATCCTACCATAGTGTTCCATTTGACTATGGAACAACAACTAGGCCTAGGAGTATCAAGGTCACAAGGCAGGCTATCTCTAAAGTTGACCGTGATAGGACTCAAGTGACTAAGGCTTCGAAGAAGTCTAGAAAAGTTACTAGCAATGTTACAAGGGAGGCAATCTTTAGAGTTAACCTTGAGAAGACCCAAATGACTTCAAAGCCTAGGAGGGTAGCTAGAGAAGTTATCCCTAGTGAGTACTTACAAAATCCAAGAAGCTCCAATAGGTATTGGGTTCCTAGGAGTGTGACTTCATCAAATTAGATGTGTTTAGGGTTGTGTCAATCCTAAGTGGATGGGTAGTTAACCTAACCATAATAGACTTGACACTTTAAGACATTTTCAAGGTTATGTGATACCTTGAAAATGAGTTTAGTAATATATCCTAAAAGATTTTAAGATGTGCCAATAAAATTTGAGAAGTTTGAAAAGCCAATAAAAATTGACATAAAATAGGTTAGAATCAATGGTGTGGCATTTTGGGTTTTTGGCACACTTGAGGGAAATTAGGCATTATGACAAAATTGATATAACTCTAGAAAATGACAATTAGACTCAAAACTTAGGTATTTTTAATACCTTGATATCTTATATTTGCTATGCTTTTATTTGTCATATGTCATGTCATGACATCATGTTTCATATAATTATTTAAATGCCATGATCATGCTTAAGGTAATATATGTCATGCTTGTGTTTAGTTTTGATTTTTAATGTCATGACATCATGATTCATTGGCTATGCTTTAATTTATGATATCATTTATGTCATGATCATATCTCATGCATTTAGGAAAATTAAAATAAAATTAAGGACAATGACATGATTTGAAGTCCCAAGATAAGGGAATCAAATAGAGTTGCCTAGATAAAATACATGAAACATTAGATTAGGAAGAACAAAAACCCACATCTCATAAAATATTAAATCGACATGTGTGTGTACTGATACACTCTAAACATATATGAGATGTTAGAAAAATGAGTTAAGTTCAAAGTGCATAGATGTTGCATCTAGATGAACTCAAACTCAAAATATAACATGGGTGAATCATTGAGAAAGCTAATGTACAAGTCATGTACATTTAGCCCATAGATCATAATTCAAAATAAGGCTTGAAAAATATTGGTGAAGTCTATCTTTTGATAGAAATTACCATTAAACAAGTTGGCACAAAGTTAGGCAAAAATATTGAAGTTATCAATGCTTTTGGACTTTGTATCAATTTTACAATTTAATGATTATTTTAATTTAAACTTACTTTTCACCCATTGTATTTCATATAAGTAATGTATGTATGAATTTTTAAGATTTTTCAAAATATGTATAATAACTTATCATTTTTTTTAAATTCGATTGAAAACTTTGATTTATGAAAAATCAGAGTCTAGTCGACTCCTATCAGAGAGCAGTCGACTGGTGGCATTTTCAATCGATTGGTAGCTGAAAATCAGTCGACTAATGTGTTTGATATTGGCTGAATAAGGATTGTTTAGCCATTTATCAGCACCCCTAACTACCCTAACGTCTCCTAACCTTAAGATATGCTTTGGAAAGCATTGGAAGAGTGAAATTATCATTGAAAATGATTAGGAGAGTTATTTAGGGTGAAGTATCGAATTTTAAGAGAAGTTAAAGTTCAAGTTTGAACTTTTACCCTTATTTTCGATGGTTTAAGTTTCCTATAGGCTTAGGAATTCTCCAAGGACATTGTTGGTGCAATGGTAAAGGGGGAGCAAGCCTTTAGGGGGAGTATGCCCATCAAGGGATGATGGATGCAATTTTGATTACAAAGGAAAAAAAATGAGGGTTAGGTAAACCTTCATTATGGATTGCCTCTCATTTAGTGATATGAGATTTATCACTAGGAAGAGTGAAGACATCCAAGATATTTTTGGACCAAGGAGGAGAATGTAGGATCTCATTAGGAGATGAAACATTGAAAACCTTGGTAGGCTTTTTTATGTATGCCAAAGGGGGAGAAGTGAGGTTTAAGTTAGGTAAACTTTCACTATGCTTTGGCATTGAAAGAGTTAAGTTTGGGTTATTATTAGCCCAACTTAAAGGTATTGTCAAACATCAAAAAGGTGGAGATTATTTGTGCAATCGACCCAGGTCACAATTGACAAAACTCGAGTGAGACTCGAGTAGGATTTTAATGTTTGACAATGGGTTTGACTATTGTTTGACCATATGAGTTTGACCATATGACTAGTGAATGATTGTGATATCCAAAGCCATATGGGAGAGATTATTTGAAGGAGATTATTGGAGCAATCAATCTCGAAAGTCCAAGTTTGGATACTTTGCAAGGAAAGTCCAAATATGAATATTTGGAAAAGGAAGTTCAAAGATAAAGTTTTAGCAGCATAAGTCCAAGTTTGTAGTCTTGGCGGTGTAAAGTCCAAGTGAACTTTGGCAATTAGAAAGCCTAACATGGAGTCGGCGGCAAGGAAAGTCCAAGAATGGTCTTGGTAAGGGAAAGTTCAAATATAGTCTTGGCATGGAAAGTCCAAGCATGGTCTTGGAAATAGGAAAGTCCAAGGATATAATTTTGACAGTGTAAAGTCCAACATATAGTCTTCGCAGCGCAAGTCCAAATGGATCTTGGCAAGAAAGTCCAAGCATTGAGGCTTGGCAATGGGAAGTCGAAGGTGATGTTTTGACAGCGTAAAGTCCAAAGCATGGAGTCTTGGTGGCATAAGTCCAAATGAACCTTGGCAAAGGATCTGATTAGCATAATATAGTTGATGAAAGCACTTGAAGGCTAGTGCAAAGGTTAATGAGTCATTGAGAACTCGGAGGGACCCTGAGGGCATGAGGCTAATGGAAGTGGCTAGGAGGCTTACGTCTAGGCTAAGGGTACATGGTTGATCAAGTATAAGGGGATTATACTTGGGTTAAACTTCATGATTGAGGTTTATCAGTCGACACTGATTAAGTGTTCAACACTCGAGAGTCTAGTCAACTCGGAACAGTTGATTGAGATTATGTCCAGTTGATTGGTCGTATAGTTTGTTGGGAATTGACCGTCACTAGAGGGGGGTGAATAGCATTTTCTCGCATCAATGGATATCGTTCGCGTGCTTGCCTATGATTGTTAGTATACAGCGGAATATAGAAATAATACAAACAAATACACAATCACAAATACAAGCACAAGAACACAACAATATAATGTGGTTGAGCTCAACGAGCTCGAGTGATGACAATACCACTAATAAAACTCCTTCTCAACAAGTTGGAGGCGGAGAAACCTCGTACAAAGATTACAATAGTAATACAACAAAAATACAAGAAAATACAATAGAATGCAAGTAAAGAAAACTTTACAAAGAGCTTTTAGATGCTTGCTTATTTGGTTGCTTGAGCTACACTTGGAGACCCTGAATTGCACCAGCAAATTGCCCCAAATCGCCTTAAGAAACCAGGGAAACCTCCTCCACAAGCTGCTTTTATAACCTGCATTCGGGCTGAATTTTGCCTATCAGTCGACTGATCGCGACCATCAGTCAACTGCTCTGGTAGCCATTGTCTCACAATGGCCCGAGCCATGTTGGATAAGTTCCAATGGATAGACCATCAGTCGACTGATCATGCCCATCAGTCGACTGATTGAGCCATCACTTGACTGTCAAACCCTAACAGTCTACTCTGGAACCTTTTGTATCTGCGACATCGACCATCGGGTTGATCGCGGATATAGCGATCAATCGATCGAGCCATCAATCGATCGCCCAATGCGCGATCGATTGCTAGGTCATTTCTGCGATCGAACTCGGTCGGTCGGTCATAGTCCTAGTCGACTGATACAAGTCGATTCGATTATTAAGTGTCAAAACACTTGACCAGTCGACTGGTCCATAACCCAGTCGACTAACAAACCTCAAACATGAGGTTTAACCCCCAAGTATGATGTCATAATACTTGCTAGACCACCCTTAGCCTAGACCTAAGCTTTTTAGCCACCTCCATCAGCCTCACGCCTATCGGATCCGTCCAAGTCATCCATGAATTGTTCATCCATACGCTAGCCTTCAGGTGCTTCCATCGACTATTGTCATGCAAAGCTGGTCTATACTGCCAAGGCACATTGAGCTTATGCTGCCAAGACTACCGCTTGGACTTTACATCGTCAACCATTGGACATATGCTGCCAAGACTCCACCCTTGGACTTTACGCCGCCAATATCACCCCTTGGACTTTCCTGGTCAATCCATGTTGGACTTTCCAATTTCTAAGACTCAAACTTGGACTTTCCCTTGCCAAGACCCATGCTTGGACTTTCCTTGCCAACCCATGTTGGACTTTCCCATTGTCAAGTGTCCCACTTGGACTTTCCATGCCAAGTACCCATGACTTGTACTTTTCTTCATATGGTCAACCCCATATCAACCATATAGTCAAACAATGGTCAAACCATCGTCAAACATCAAAATATCACTCGAGTCAAACTCGAGTCCGGTCAATCATGACCCAAGTCGATTGCACCAACAATCTCTCCAAAATATTGGCAAACATCAAAACACTACTCGAGTCCAACTCGAGTCTGGTCAATCGTGGCCTGGGCCGATTGCACCAACAATCTTCCCCTTTTTGATGTTTGACAAAAAACACAAAACCATTGAGTTAGGCTACCTAACTCAAATCTCCTTACCAATTCTCCCAAATTGGTAATCCCGTTAATTCTTCCCCTTTTTGACATACATATAAAAGGTTCTCCTTAAGGGTGTCAATGTCTCATATCCCAATGAGATCTTACAATCTTCCCCTTGGTCCAAAAACATCTAGGATGCCTTCACTCTTCGTAGTGATAAGTCTTATATCACTAAAGAGAGGCAATCCTCACACTCTCCCAATTTCCAAATTGGGCATCTCTCATTCTAAAAATTCTCCCCCTCATGAGGAAGAACACATCCATCATCCCATGATGGATACCTCCCCCTAAAGTCTTGCTCCCCCTTGACCATTGCACCAACAATGTCCTTGGAGAGTCCCTAAGCCAATAGGAACACTAAACCATCAAAATTAAGGTTAAAAGTTCAACCTTGAACTTTCACACACCTTAAAATTTGATACACACCAAAAACAACTCTCCTAATCCATATTCAATGGATTTTCACCCTTTCCAATGTTTTCCAAAGCATATCCTAAGGTTATGAGCAGTTAGGGTAATCTAACATAGCTGAAACATGGGCTAAACATCATTGTTTTCCCGAAATCATCTCTGGCAGTCGACTCTTATAGTTACCAGTCGATTGTCGTTGACGCCAGTCCACTGCCATAAGTGACAGTCCACTGATTTCTGCAAATGCAGAAATCAGAATTAAGAAATGAATTTCAAAAATTCATAAGTAATTATAGATAATATGAAAAATCACAAAAATTCATATGTATAGTACTTATGACAAATACAATGGGTGAAAAATATTTGAAAATTAATTTACCCACAAAATAGTGAAATTGATACAAAGTTCAAAAATAAGAAAAGCTTCAATGTTTTGAGCCTTCTTTGTATCAACATCATCAATGGTGACTTTTATCAAAAGATAGACTTCACCAAGGTTTTCTAAAATAATTTAAAAATATTTTTAAAAACTTATATTGGACATGATCAATGGGCTCAATGCACATGACTTGCACATTAGCTTTCCCCATGATCCACTAATAATATATGATGAGTTTGAGTTCATCTAGATGCAAAAACTATGCACTTTAAACTTAACTCATTTCCTAGCATCTCACATGTGTCTAGGGTGTATGAAAACACACACATGTCAATTTGATATGAGATGTGGGTTTTGGTTATACCTATGCTAACATCTCATGCATTTTCTAGGCAACACTACTTGATTTCCTTATACATAAGACTTCAAGTCATGTCATAGTCCTTAATTCAATTTTATTAATGCATGAAATATGATCATGGCATAAATGATAGCATAAATAAAGCATGGCCAATGATCATGATGTTATGGCATAAAATATAACCTAAATATACATGACATAAAAGAAAAAAAACCTAATCATGATCATGACATATAAATGATAAAAATAAATATGATGTCATGACATGGTATATGACAAATAAAATATAAAGGTATATAATACCTAAATTTTAGTGTTAATTGTCATTTGTTAGAATTAAATTCATTTTGCCATATTACTACTAATCCCCCAAGTGTGCCAAAAACCCAAAATGACACACTATGACCTCTAAATCTAATTTGTGTCAATTTGATTGATTTTTCATAATTCTCAAAGTAATATTGGCACATTCTAAAATCTTTTAGGATTTACATTCAAACTTATTTTTAAGGTACCCATAACCTTGAAAATATCCTAAAGTGTCACCTTTACCATGGTTAGGTTAACCACCCATCCATTTAAAGTTGGCACACCCTAACCCATTTAGCGTGAATCGGTCATGCTCCTAAGAACCCAAAACTTATTTGAGCTCCTTGGGTTTACTAGGTATTCCTTAAGGATAACTTCTTTAGATACCCTCCTAATGACCCTCTTAGGCTTGGTAGCCTTGGTCATTTGGGTCTTGCCTAGGTTAGCTCTAGGGGTGACTCCCCTTGCAACCTCCTTAGTGGCCTCCCTAGGTTTCTTCAAAACCCTAGCCACTAGGCATTTGCCATGGTTAACCTTAGGGATAACTTCCCTAGTAACCTTGGCTTTCCTAGACCTAGTTTGAGTTACATAATCAAATAGAACATTGTGATAGGTAGGCTTATCTACCTTGGACCTAGGGTTATGGCTCAAGCCTTTCTTGCCCATAGATGAGCCTTGCCTCCTAGACTCTAGGCTTTGACCATTTGACCCTTAATTTGATTTTGTATATTCCTAAGGGTCTTCTCCATCTTCTCAAGTTTTGACCTCAAAACTTGATTTTCAAATTCTAATTTTTTTAATTTGGTGGGCCCATTATTTTTTTGAATTGATTTGTTTTTTCTAGGCATATGTACGTCTTGAATTCTTGGAGTTAAGGCCTAGATGGTTTTCTATCTTTCTAATACTTTCCTTAGGTAAAATTATTTTAGGGACATTAGTCCCAAATTTCTCCTTATTCCTAACATGGCTAGACTTTGATCCTAAGCAATAAAGTTTACTATTTCTAGCATGCTCTTTATGATAAATAGCAAGATTACTTCTAGCATGCTTATGAACATTAAAATGCGAAGGTGCATTATTGAAATATACCTTAGAGTTAGCTTTAAAAACTCCCCCTATATGTGTAGCTCCTTCTTGCCCTTTCTTCCTCCCTCTAGGGCATTGACTCCTATAGTGTCCCGGTTGTTGGCATTTGAAGCAAATGACATGCTCCTTGCTCTTCTTAGCGGGGACACCAGCATCCATGACCTTTGGCATCGGTGGAGCCTTCTTGACCTTCTTAGGGCACTTGCTCTTATAGTGCTCATATTACCTATACTCAAAACACATAATATGATTTTTATTTTGAATTAAAGTGTTTGAGTTACCTAGGTCAATGGTGGACGAATTTTGAGCTTCTTTGACTCTTTCGGATGTTGAAAGCTCTTCTTCTTGCTCCGACATAGAAAGTGATTTCTCCTCCCCCTCAATCCTAGAGGTGGATGCTTCTTCCACTTCTTCCTCTTCCTCAGGCATTGACAACCTATCAATTTCCGAATCTTGTACCGGTGTAGTATCTTCATGGAGCTTGGCTAGCTTACTCCATAGCTCCTTGGCATCCTTAAATTCTCCTATATTTGACAATAATTCATTAGGAATTAAATCAACTACCATATTGATTACCTTGTCATTTGTTTCGAATTTTTGTAGTTGATCTTGAGTCCATCTCTTCTTCTTGAGATATCCTCCCTTTGGTCCTCTTGGCAATTCAAAGCCTTCCATCAAGGCGGACCATAGCTTAATGTCAATCATCATCATGAAGTCTTCAATTCTTCACTTCCATTGATTGAAGCCTTCTCGTCCATAAAATGTGTATGGGATCGGAGTGTTGATGTCTCATCCTAGTCTTTCTTCAAACTCCATTTTCTTCTTCACCCTCTAGCGGTGTTGTCATGCCCCGAGAGGGGGTATTTGTTCGACGAAAATCGAACAGCACCTCCCTTGTACTGCAGACAATTGAAACCTGTACACAATGTCCACATGACCCACTATACATCGGCCAACATGGCCGGAACATAAAACCACAATGCATATAATATATGGGCCTCATGCCAACAACCAAAGTACATACTAAGTGTCAGGCCCCGAGGGAGTCCCCGCCAGATAAAAATCTGGTAGCATCTCCCCTGTACGGGTGACAATATGAAACTTGCATACAAGGCCCACACGACCTACTATACATCGGTCAACATGACCGGAACAAAACCACACATACAGGTCATAAATAGGCCTCAGGCCAACAATCAAAGTAAATATCAAATAGTCTACAATATCTAGACTTACCCCTTCTGCCATCTGAGCAGGAATACACCACCAAAACGAATCGAATAAAAGTCCATACGGACATATCAAATACGATCAAAGTATCCACGAGTACATAATCAAAACACAAGTCCTAAACATGACTTCTAGTCAATAAACCAAAACCATAAATCCAATAACAAAAACCATCATGATGAGGGGGTTTGGCAGCTGGACTCTCCTGACAGTTTCATTCTGAAATAGATATAAAGCAATGGGGTAAGTTCAATGAACTCAGTGGATAATAGTCGATATGCATAGTAAGATATATCTAACAATAATAATCATGTCAGTACAGTCTCCCCAATCATATATAGGAAATGCATAAAAGAGAAATGCAGAAAGACTGTACTTACATGCATCTCCTATCCTGACATAGAAGCATGTGCCATACTAGCAGAAATAAAGTCGTCAGACCAAATACAAAAAAAAATGTATCATGTATGCATGTCAATCATATGCAACATCCAAGGCAGCAACCAAAATGCAGCAAACACAATATAAATGTCATCCATTCAATATGCATGCGATGCAAATGACATGGTCACCCCTGACGCTAGTCAGTCACCTCACACGCGATGGTGAAGCCGAGTGGGTAGGGCTATGACAACTATGCACTATGCCATCACTGCTCCTGAGTGACCGAGTGAACAGGATGTTGTCGGAGTACACCTATCCTCCTACCCCAAACAGAGTGGGGGAGCAATGCTCTCATCTCCCGGTGTCGTAGACCAAAGGAGGGATCCCTGCCCGCTACCACACTGCCTCACCGCTACCCATGAGCGGACCAGCGGAGCCTGACAGAGCTACTGCACACACCCTCCTGATGTACCACTAACCCATGAGTGGTTGTGTGTGCAGAACATGTAACTGGCTACAGACTCAACTACAAAGGAACCCCGTCCAGCCAGCATGCAATCATGCAAGATGGTGCATGACACTAAAGCATCTAACACCAACTAAAATATGTCTCTGAATAATATGCACAACAAATAGGTACATATCGATGACCTAAGTAAAACAGGGAAGTTATAACTAAAAGCTGATCAAATGCATGTATCAAGTAGGCACAATAGCATACAAGGCAGTTAAACATAAAAACTATTGCAAGCTATAACCAACTAAGCATATCAATATGACATTATCTAAAAGATAAGTCAAAATACCCACCTGATAAAATGCTAGAAAAAAAATGAAATCTTCACACCCGTGGACCTGTCTCGTGATCGAAACCTACATAAAACATAATATAATCAGATTATATTGCCAACCCTAATATCAAGTCCAAAACCTAATGGATTAAGCTATCCCCTTAACCGATCACTCACTGTCGTCATATATCCACACAATAATAGGACCCATAACCATCCCTCCAATCACACTCATTCACAGCCTGCAAATCCCCAATTTATAACCCCTAATCGACACCCAAATAAAACCTCACAACCCTCTCAATCGGCCAACAATCCACTTCACAGCCGTGCAAAAACCCCCAACCAAAACCCACGGCTCAACCATCCTCCGTCTAACCTACTCAACTGATCAAACTACCACCGCTCCAATCCACCTCGCTGCAGCCCATATGGACTCAACAACGCACCCACATTCATTCAACGATTACAATCCATACCAAAACACTGACATAAGAAAAAGAGAGGGAAATGATAGATATACCGAAAAATGCAGTTTCTCCCCAACTGCCCTGTTCGTCGGTAGAAATCCACACTGCCCTAAATCCCAGCTTAGTGCACTTGCTCTGACAGAGGTTGTGGCTCCCATTCAGAACACGGGGAAACTGCTATCGACTCCGACTCCCAGCCACGCGCGTACCCTCATTGCCGCCGCAACCGAGGGACGACCGGCGGTCCAACCTTCCATCCATGCACACTCGCTGTCCCGCTGGTTGCCACGAGGAAGAAGAACGAAAGGTGGATGGAGCCGATGATCCTTGTCGCGGCAGAGAGAATCGCGAGGGAGAAAGGACTCGAGAAGGGAGATGTCAGCGGCATTTGGGGCGAGGCACATAGTCGGGAGAAGAGATGGAGTGGTCAGCGCTTGAACGTCGACGATGGAGAAGAGAAGGTGACGGCGATGTGAGCGAGTGGAGAGGAGAATCGAGATTAGGGGGGGAAGAGTGCGTCGCGAGAAAGAAAACAACGAGGAAGAGTAACTGCCCTTCGGTGCGTGGAGAAAGAAATCGAGGAAGTAAGAAACAGAAAAACCTAGATTTATAACCTAGGTTAATTAATCCTATTAACTCATCTAAACATGCTCTTTAAAAGCCTGTTTTTTTTATCCCCATAATTATCTCGTACAGGCTCTGTTTAAATCCAGAAAAATTTATAAAATTCTCCAAAAAATCCCGAAATAATTCCCAGGATTACTTTTCTTAAATTTTTGGCCATTTAATTTAGTATTTTAAATTTTTTATATTTAACATTCTCCCCCACTAATAAAAAATTTGGTCTCCAAATTTCCTACTCAAATGCATAATGAGTAAGAGATACCACAAGTACTGAAAATATATCTCATGTACCTTAAGTAAACAGGTGAGGGTATTGAGCTATGATCTTTTCTTCAAGCTCCCAAGTAGCCTCCTCATCGGTGTGGTGACTCCACCCGACCTTAACAAGTCGCACAATCTTGTTCCGCAACTATCGTTCCTTATGATCTAGAATCCGTACCGGAACCTCTGTGTAAGTAGCATTAGGTTGAATGGAACCTGACACATCTGACAGAATATGTGTAGAGTCTAGCACATACTTCCTCAGCATGTACACATGAAACACATCATGAATACCCATCAAAGATGGTGGTAGCGCTAGGCGGTAAGCGAATGCTTCGATCCTCTCCAAAATCTCAAACAGACCAATGTATCTAGGAGCTAGCTTACCACGGAGGCCAAATCTTTTCACCCCTTTCGTGCGTGAGACTCGCAGGCATATATGATCACCAATAGAGAACTCCAGAGGACTCTGTTTCTGATCTGTAGAACTCTTCTGACGATTCTGTGCCTCTGTCATCCTACGTCTAATAGTACGGACCAACTCTGCCTCATACTGAGCTCCTTGGGGTCCTAGCAACTGGGCCTCCCCAACCTCCTCCCAGAGGGTGGGTGAACAACACTGTCTACCATATAATGTTTCAAACGGGTCCATTTGGATAGTCGAATGATAGCTGTTATTGTAGGTGAATTCCACTAACGGCAAGTGGTCCTCCCAGTTGCCCCCAAAATCCATAGTACAGGACCTCAGCAAATCCTCTAGTGTCTGAATGGTCCGCCGATCGGTATCCATCCGCTGCGGATGGAATGCGATTACTAAAAGTTGCATGCCTAAGGCACGCTCACGGACTCGCGAAATCGGGACGTGAACCGGGGATCTCTATCTGATATAATGCTCAAAGGAACACCATGCAACCTGATGATCTCCCGACAATATAACTCTACCAAACGATACAAAAGTCGGTCTTCTGAATCGCTAAGAAGTGCACAGATTTGGTTAGTCGGTCAACGACTACCCAAATCGCGTCATGGTCTTGACGTGTCCTAGGTAAACCCACCACAAAATTCATGGTAATGTGATCCCACTTCCACTCAGGAATAGGAATCCTCTGAAGTAGTCCGGCTGGTCTCTGGTGTTCAGCCTTCATCTGTTGACAAACTAGACATCTAGCAACAAAATCTGTGATGTCTTTATTCATGTCATTCCACCAATACAAACACCTTAAATCTCGATACATGCGGGTTCCGCCTGGGTGGATCACAGATCGAGAGTGATGAGCCTCTTGAAGTAACTCCTCCATGACCGGGTGAGACTGAGGTACGCATAATCTACCCCAGAAATAAATAATACCTTCATCATCTCAGGTGAACTCAGTCTGCTGTTCAGAGGTTATCTAGCTGCCAATGAACCGTAAATGTTGATCACTGGCCTGAGCCTCCCGGAATCTCGTCCGGATAGATGACTGAGCAACCATGGTAACAAGAACACCCTGCTCTGTCGGTCCCTGCTCCTCAAGGCCCAACTCGGAGAAACCCTGAATCAAATCCATGACTAAAACTCGGTAGGAAGCTAAAGTCCCTCGGGACTTCCGGCTAAGTGCATCGGCAACCACATTGGCTTTCCCTAGGTGGTAACTAATGGTACAGTCATAATCCTTTAGAAGCTCCATCTATCTCCTCTGTCGGAGATTGAATTCCTTCTGCGTAAATAGATATTTTAGACTCTTATGATCAGTGAGAATCTCAAATGTAATACCACACAGATGATGCCTCCAAATCTTCAAGGCAAAGATAATAGCAGCTAACTCTAGATCATGTATTGGGTAGTTTTTCTCATGTTCCTTCAACTGGCAAGAAGCATAAGAGACTACCCTGCCGTGTTGCATCAGTACTGTGCCTAAACTCTGGAGAGATGCATCGGTATAAAGGACAAAACCGTCATCCCCTGATGGCAATACCAGAATCGGTGATGACACCAGTCTCTTCTTCAACTCCTGGAAACTAGTCTCGCACGCCTCTGACCATGTGAACTTCATGCCCTTCCTGGTAAGGCGTGTCAACGGCATAGCAATGCTCAAGAAACCCTCAACAAACTGTCTGTAATAACTGGCCAAGCCTAAGAAACTGCGAACCTCCTGAATTGATTTCGGCTGCTCCCAACTGGCGACAGCCTCGATTTTCTGGGGGTCAACTGAAATGCCTCTACTAGAAACCTCATGTCCCAGAAAACCGACTGAGGGTAACCAGAATGCACACTTACTGAACTTTGCATATAATCGCTTCTGTCAGAGTCTATCCAAAACAAGGCAAAGATGTTGCGCGTGTTCCTCTTTGGAACGAGAATAGACCAAAATGTCATCAATAAAGACAATGACGAACGGATCTAAGAAATCCATAAATTCACGGTTCATCAAATCCATGAATACCGCTGGAGCATTGGTAAGCCCAAATGGCATTACCAAAAACTCATAGTGTTCATATCTGGTACGGAATGTTGTCTTCTGAATGTCTGAGTCTCTAACCCTTAGTTGATGATATCTGGACCGCAGATCAATCTTAGAATACACTGATGTACCTCTGAACTGATCAAACAAGTCCTCAATATGTGGTAGGAGATATGCATTCTTGATGGTGATGGCGTTCAACTGCCTATAGTCGATGCATAATCTCATCGAACCGTCTTTCTTCTTTATGAAGAAAATCGGAGAACCCCAGGGAGATACGCTAGGGCAAATAAAACCTCTGTCTAGAAGCTCCTGGAGCTGGACCTTTAACTCGTCCAACTCTCTCGGGGCCATACGATAAGGAACTTTCGATGTCGATGACGTCCCAGGAATTAACTCAATCGTGAACTCCACTTGCCTTCTGGGAGGTAGGCCCGGTAACTCCTATGGAAAAACATCCAGATATTCTCGAGTAATAGGAATGTCAGCGATCTGAGAGTCACCACTGTCTTCTACATTGATTATATATAATAGAAAACCCTGGCAACCGTGTAATAAAAGCTTCTAAGCCTGAATCACAGAAATGGTCGATATGCCATCTTCCCGGATGCCAGTGAAATCCCACGAGGGTTGGTTCGGAGGTCAAAATGTGACCACCCTCGTCTGGCAATCAACTGTGGCATGATATGCAGACAGCCAATCCATGCCAAGGATAATGTCGAACTCGGCCATTTCCAATACCAATAAATCTACAGTAAGTATAGTGTCACCGAAATCCAATGGACAACCTCGGACCTCCTGGGTAACGTCCAACGTATCACCGGACGGTAGGGAGACGGTTAATCACTATGATCTAATAGCAGGTAGTCTACCAATCTCCCTCATAAATGCACGAGAAATAAAGGAATGCGAACTACTAGTATTAATTAGCATAATAGCTGAAAATGCATAAAGGGAAACCGTACCATGGAAAACGGATTCGTTGGCTCGCTACGCATCCTCTCTAGTAACTGCATGAATCTGCCTAGTCTCCTGTGGAGGTGGAGGTGGTAGCACTGCCAGAGGTGGTTGTGTCTAGGCACGAGGGCGTCTGAAGGTTGATATGAAGGTTGCGGCAGTGTATTATCTGGTAGCTACGGTGATCTGAACCGGTGGCGGGTTCTGGTGATCTTGAATCGATGGTGGTGCGTTGCGATTAGTCTTGTGCACTGGTTGGGGCTACATCGATCGAGGTCTGAAGCGGACCACTGTGACATCGTCACGAACCGGAGTACTCCTGTCCGTGCATGCCATATGTGACTACCGTAAAGGAAGGCTTCTTTGGCATTGTGAAGATTTCTTTGTTACCCCCTCCCGGTGATGAAACTATCCTCCCTGGATAGAAACTTTGGAAGCCACATGCTGAGCCTTCAACGAACAATCTCGACTCAGGTGTCTAGGCAGTTTGCAATAATAGCAAACTGACTGTACCAGGGTGCAAGCTGAAATGGTATACTCTCTGGACCCACAACGAGTACAGTATGTGTCACTAGTGGGCGGCTTCTAGTTCTGCTGAGAAGACCGGCAGGGTCTAGTTGAAGATCGTCCTAATTTCTGAGGCCAGCTAGATGCCCAGTGACTCGACCGACCGTGGCTGTGGCCACTCTCTGGTCCAGAGCTGTGGTGCTGGAGTCTCACGTGGTTCATTCTGTCTGTTTCCTCTTCTTGTCAGAATTAGCTCTCTGTTGAGCCAACTCAATCAACAGAGCTCTATCTAATGCCTCTCGGTAGGAAGAACTACCAAATCCTGCCATCTTGACCTGAAGATGCCCATCTAGTCCCTGAACAAATTGAATCATGTGCGACCTGTCCTCACCGACTAACTCTGGACAAAATCTAGCTAACCGATTAAATTCTACATTATACTCCATCACTATGCGATTATTTTGTCGAAGACTCAAAAAATCCTGACGGCGCATCATCTGATATGACCGTGGGAAGTACTGACTCTCAAAGGCCTCCCTGAATCTCACCCAGGTAATCTGCTGCTCGCCGATAATCGAACGTTGCGTGTCCCACCAAACCTTGGCCTCACCTCGTAAATGGAAGGCCGCCAACACTACCTTCTCCCACTCGGAGCAAACCATATAGAGGAAAGTATGCTCCATAGTCTCGATCCAAGACTGAGCCACGCTCGGATCAGTCTCTCCGCAGAATAATGTGAACTGACTTTTCATCGACTTTGCTAAAACGAAAATCTGAGCTTGTGCCACAGCCACATCCGTAAGATGAGTAGGGCTCATCGCAGGAGCTAGCGGAACTACTATAGATGGTGTCGCTGCATGAGCAAGGGCAGATATCAAGTGAGGGCCGACCGACACCACTAATGGGCCTGTCGAGTATGAAGTAGCAGGTGCTACAGGCGGGGGTGCCTGGTGTGTAGCAGCAGGTACTACCGGTGGTACATTGGATACCGCAAAAGTGGGTATCTCTGGAGGAGGAACCGTCGGGGACTGAGGACCCACGACACCCGCGACACCATGTGGAAACTAACCCTGATCAACACACTCATCCTTAGTAGATCTCTCTGGCAACTCCGTCGCCAGAGATCTCAATGTCCTCTGGCATGGCCGCTCCGCACCACGTCTCAGCACAGGAGCACGCCCACCTCATCTCATATTTGTTAAATTATTACCAGATGTTACTACAAGTAAAAACATATAAAATTAATCATCATTCCTATTTTGCCGCCAGGAGAGGTCCCGTCATCGCCAAATCCACAAATTAACCTCATCAATAATACCTCGAATTTTCGAAACATAAAAAAATCGTCGAAAATCCGTACCAAACCAAAAATTCCCATATTAACTGGCAAATACCTGCCAAATGTGGCAGACTCTAAAAAATCTAAAAAAACCCTAGGAACTCGAAAACCTGGCTCTGATACCAAATAAATTGTCATCCCCCGAGGGAGTCCCCGTCAGACAAAAATCTGACAGCATCTCCCCTGTACGGGTGACAATATGAAACTTGCATACAAGGCTCACACGGCCTACTATACATCGGTCAATACGATCGGAACAAAACCACACATGTAGGTCATAAATAGGCCTCAGGCCAACAATCAAAGTAAATATCAAATAGTCTACAATATCTAGACTTACCTCTTTTGTCATCTGAGCAAGAATACACCACCAAAACGAATCGAATAAAAGTCCATACAGACATATCAAATACGATCAAAGTATCCACGAGTACATAATCAAAACACAAGTCCTAAACATGACTTCTAGTCAATAAACCAAAACCATAAATCCAATTACAAAAACCATCATGACGAGGGGGTTTGGCAGCTGGACTCTCCTGACAGTTTCATCCTAAAATAGATATAAAGCAATGGGGTAAGTTCAATGAACTCAGCGGACAATAGTCGATATGCATAGTAAGATATATCTAACAATAATAATCATGCCAGTACAGTCTCCCCAATCATATATAGGAAATGCATAAAAGAGAAATGCGAAAAGACTGTACTTACCTGCATCTCCTATCCTAACATAGAAGCATGTGTCATACTAGCAGAAATAAAGTCGTCAGACCAAATACAAAAAAAAATGTATCCTGTATGCATGTCAATCATATGCAACATTCAAGGAAGTAACCAAAATATAGCAAACACAATACAAATATCATCCATGCAATATGCATGCGATGCAAATGACATGGTCACCCCTGACGCCAGTCAGCCGCCTCACACGCAATGGTGAAGCCGAGTGGGTAGGGCTATGACAACTGTGCACTCTGTCATCACTGCTCCTGAGTGACCAAGTGGACAGGATGCTGTCGGAGTACACCAATCCTCCTACCTCAAACAAAGTGGGGGAGCAATGCTCTCATCTCCCGGTGTTGTAGACCAGAGGAGGGATCCCTGCCCGCTACCACGCTGCCTCACCGCTACCCATGAGCGGACCAGCGGAGCCTGATAGAGCTACTGCACACACCCTCATGATGTACCACTAACCCATGAGTGGTTGTGTGTACAGAACATGTAACTGGCTGCGGGCTCAACTACAAAGGAACCCCGTCCAGCCAGCATGCAATCATGCAAGATGGTACATGACACTAAAGCATGTAACACCAACTAAAATATGTCTTCGAATAATATGCACAACAAATAGGTACATATCAATGACCTAAGTAAAACAGGGAAGGTATAACTAAAAGCTGATCAAATGCATGTATCAAGTAGGCATAATAACATACAAGGTAGTTAAATATAAAAATTATTGCAAGCTATAACCAACTAAATATATCAATATGACATTATCTAGAAGATAAGTCAAAATACCCGCCTGATAAAATGCTCGAAAAAAAATGAAATCTTCATGCCCGTGGACCTGTCTTGTGATCGAAACCTGCATAAAACATAATATAATCAGATTATATAGCCAACCCTAATATCAAGTCCAAAACCTAATGGATTAAGTTATCCCCTTAAACGATCACTCACTGCCGTCATATATCCACACAATAATAGGACCCATAACCATCCCTCCAATCACACTCATTCACAGCCTGCAAAACCCCAATTTACAGCCCCTAATCGACACCCAAATAAAACCTCACAGCCCTCTCAATCGGCCAACAGTCCACTTCACAGCCGTGCAAAAACCCCCAACCAAAACCCACGGCTCATCCATCCTCCGTCTAACCTACTCAACTGATCAAACTACCACTGCTCCAATTCACCCCGCTGCAGCCCATATGGACTCAACAATGCACCCACGGTCATTCAACGATTACAATCCATACCAAAACACTAACATAAGAAAAAGAGAGGGAAATGAGAGATATACCAAAAAATGTAGTTTCTCCCCAACTGCCCTGTTCGCCGACAAAAATCCATGCTGCCCTAAATCCCAGCTTAGTGCACTTGCTCCGGCAGAGGCTGTGGCTCCTGTTCATAACACGGGGAAACTGTTGCTGACTCTGACTCCCAGCCACGCGCGTACCCTCACTGTCGCCGCAATCGAGGGGCGACCGTCGGTCCAACCTTCCAATCATGCACACTCGCTATGGCCGCTGGTTGCCATGAGGAAGAAGAACGAAAGGTGGATGTAGTCGACGATCCATGTCACGGCAGAGAGTATTACGAGGGAGAAAGGACTCGAGAAGGGAGATGTCAATGGCGTTTGGGGCGAGGTGCACAGTCGAGAGAAGAGATGGAGCGGTCAGCGCTTGAACGTCGACGATGGAGAAGTGAAGGTGACGGTGATGTGGGCGAGTGGAGAGGAGAATCGGGATTAGGGGGGGAAGAGTGCGTCGCGAGAGAGAAGACAGCGAGGAAGAGGAACTGCCCACGATGCATGGAGAAAGAAATCGGGGAAGTAGGAAATAAAAAAACCTAGATTTATAACCTAGGTTAATTAATCCTATTAACTCATCTAAACAGGCTCTTTAAAAGCCTGTTTTTTTTATCCCCGTAATTATCTCGTACAGGCTCTATTTTAATTCAGAAAAATTTGAGAAAAATTCATAAAATTCTCTAAAAATCTTGAAATAATTCCCATGATTACTTTTCTTAAATTTTTGGCCATTTAATTTAGTATTTTAAATTTTCCATATTTAACACTAAGTCTAAAACTTCTAGACTTACCTCTGTTGGTGCAATCGACCCAGGTCACGATTGACCGGACTCGAGTTTGACTCGAGCGACGTTTTGATGTTTGACATGAAGGTTTGACATTGATGTCTGATAATGTTTTGGGGAGATTATTGGTGCAATCGACCCGGGTCATGATTCACCAAACTCGAGTTTGACTCGAGGGGGATTTTGATGGTTGACTGGGGTTGACCATGTCATGGAAAGTCCAAGTCTTGAGTACTTGGCATGTAAAGTCCAAGTATGGGTCTTGGCAAGGAAAAGTCCACCCATGGGTCTTGGCATGTAAAGTCCAACATGGGTTGGCAAGGGAAAGTCCAAGCTTGAGTCTTGGCATTTGGAAAGTCCAAGGGTGTAGTCTTGGCCACGTAAGTCCAAGGGTGTAGACTTGGCGGTGAAAGTCCAAGTCATGAGTACTTGGCATTTGAGAAGTCCAGGGGGTTTGATATTGGTGGCGTAAAGTCCAAGGGTGAAGTCTTGGCAGCAATAAGTCCAATGATTGGCAACGTAAAGTCCAAGCGAAGTCTTGGCAACGTAAGTCCAATATGCCTTGGCGGTATAGACACCGTTAGCATGACATAGCCGATGGAAGCACTTGAAGGCTAGTGTATGGATGAACAAGTCATGGATGACTTGGAGGGATCTGATAGGCGCGAGGCTGACGGAGGTGGCTAGAAGGCTTAGGTCTAGGATAAGGGTGGTCTAGCAAGTATGGGGGCACCATACTTAGGATAAAACCTCATGTTTGAGGTGTATCAGTCGACTGTGACCTATGGGCGGTCGACTGGAGTGAGTCAACTAGGGTTTGACTGCGGGGAGTGCCCTAGCAGTCGACTGCAAGAGGTGGGCAGTCGACTGCTGGCTTGAGCAGTCGACTGATCTTGTGATTAGTCAACTGATGCTCGAGAATTCAGACACAGAATGGAGTCGGACTCGACTGCTAGGGTTAACAGTCGAGTGAAGGCTCTATCAGTCGACTGATGTCCTATCCGTTAGATTTTTCCAGCGTGGATCACACCGTTGTCTCACAGCAATAGTGTCATCAGTCGACTGATGGTCTCGAGTGTTGGATCGAGCGAATCGCTAGAGGGGAGGTGAATAGCGATAAAAACTTTTCATTCGAAATCATTCGTTGAGGCACGAGTAAACGCAGCGAAAAAATACAATATAAAAATAAAGACACAATAGTATTTTTTTTACTTGGTTCGTAGCCTTTGGCTACTACTCCAAGGCCTTAGTGGTCCTTGACCATGCACGGAAGGCAAAACACTAAACGAACTCCTCCTCGTTGGAGGTAGGAGTTAAACGAATACAAAACTCAAGAAAGACTCAAGGTAGAGGGACACTCCACCTCTCCTTGATACGATTTAAAGCTCGAAATAAAAAGAACAACTTATACAAATTAAAGCTTATACCGATGACTTTTTAAAACTTGAATCTTGGAGCTTGAGTCGTCGTCTCGACAGCGCTTCGTCGTAGGGATGTCGGAGACTCGTAGCATATCGGAAGCATTTGGGAGCTTTTGAATTGATGAAAAACCCTAAGACAAGCCCTCCTTTTATAGCCTTTGAGCCCCTCATCGAATGGGTCTTCAACCAATCACAAATGGGCACAAAACTCCTTGGAATGAGGTGATAAGGCTTGACTCCTCGAAGCTGATCCTTGATCATCAGTCAACTGATGGCCATCATCAGTCGATTGATGGCAACATCAATCGAATGTTGATCGTAGATAGTTGACTGATGGACGGCAGTCGAGTCCTCCAAGCTGGCAGTCGACTGATGCTAGCTACAAGGAAAAGTTAGCTTAACAAAAACATTTTTTTGACGGTCATCGATCGTCTTATCTTGTCCTAGGCCATCTATAGGATGACTTTGGTCGGATCTACGCTTAAGATCATCCCCATAAGGAGGATACGATCTCTCTTACTCTCACACACACGAGCTTTACCTCGATACTTACTATGTCGCTTTCGCTTCCGGCCTTCCACTCGATTCCTTCAGCTTCCTCCGAAATCACTCGAGTGTCGCCCGACCACCACGACTTCCTCCGAGTGTCGCTAGCCTTCAACTCCAGCTTTGGAACTTTTTTGTACACTGGATTAAGCCCGTGAGATAATGATGTAATCTTAACTTTGCATCTTTTCCATAATCAAAACACAGGTTTGATCATCTGGTGCCCCTGCACCAACACCGAGCAGCCGACTGATAGGCAAAATCTAGCCTAGGTAGAAGCTTTAAAAGGAGCTCGTGGCGGAGATTTCGATCATGGTTCTTTGGGAGCTTTTGGGGCAAATTACTGGTGTGATTCAGGGTCTCCAAGGCTACTCTTCAAGCAACCAAAAGTAAGCACTCAAGTTCACATTGTATAAAGTTTTCTTTACTTGTAGTTGTATAGTTTACTTGTATTAGCTTGCATTTACTTCTTATTATTGTAAGAATTGTTGTAAGAGGTTTCTCCACCTCCGACTTGTGTCAAGAAGGAGATATTGTTATTAGTGGTGTGTGTACGCATCGCTAGAGCTCGTTTGAGCTCGATCCATGGAGTAGGAACCATTCGGTTCTGAACCATGTTATATCTCACATTGTGGTTATGTATCTTGTTGTTTATATTTGTTATTATCATTTCGCTGTGCTAACAAGATTGTAGACCATCAAACGCAAACAAATTCCATCAAGAATAAACAACGCTATTCACCCCCCCCTCTAACGGTCACAACGGTCCCAACAATTGGTATTAGAGCAGGTCACTCTTCACCGACTTCACATCCGAGTGAGAAAGCTAGAGGGAAGATGAATTTTCAAGAACAACAAGGTTGGGACATCAACACCCCAATCCCATACACCTTCTATGGACAAGAAGGGTTTAGGCAATGGAGGACACGGATCGAAGAATTCATTATGATGAAGGACTTCGAAGATTGGTCCACCTTGACAAATGGGTTTGATTTTCCAAGAGGGCCAAAAGGAGGATTCCTCAAGATGAAGAAATGGACCGAGGAACAACTCCAAGAGTTTAATAGAAATCAAAAGGTAATAAAATTTTTGGTTGAATTAATACCTAACAATGTTATGTCCAAGTTAGGTGAATACAAGGATGTAAAAGAATTTTGGAGTGAATTGGCCAAGCTCCATGACGACCCATCACCGGCTCAAGAAGAGGAGGCCGAAGATGAATCCTCATCCTCACAAGCAAGTGAGGATTCAAAAGTTGAAGGGGAGTCAACTTCCATATCGGTGGAAGAGGAGGTGGAATTGGAAGAAACCTCCACCTCTAGGATTGAGGGGGAGGAGATTAGAATTCCCACACCGGAGTAAGAGCAAGAAGTCGCTTCAACCTCCGGAAGAAGTGAAGAAGCAACTTCGGCTTCCACCACGGACCTAGGTAACTCAAACATATGTGTTAATAATAAAATGCATATAATATGTTTTGAGTGTAGGGAGTATGGGCACTACAAGAGCAAGTGCCCAAAGAAGGTCAAGAAAAGTCCACCGGCACCTAAAAGTCAAGAAAAGTCAAAGGAAGCTGATCCCCCAACCATCAAAAGCAAGGAGCACATCATATGCTTCAAATGTAATCAAAGAAGGTCAAAGAAGGAGCATCACAAGTAGGGGGAGCATTGAGAGTTAACCCTAATATAAAATCTAATAATGTACCTTCAATTTATGTTAAAAAGCATGCTAGAAATAATGTTAGCAATCTTGCTATTTATCATAAAGAGCATGCTATAAATAAATATTATTGTTTAGGAGCTAAGAGTGTCCGTTTTAGCAATAAGGAGAAATTTGGGACTAATGTCCCTAGAAAAACATTACCTAAGGAAACCATTAGGAAAATAGAAAATCATTTAGGCATTAACCCTAAGAAGGGTAGGCATATGCCTAGAGAAAATGGTATTTCCCAAAGATCAAATGAAAAATCAAAAATTGGGCAATTGGAGTTGGAAAATCAAGCATTGAGGTCAAGGCTTGAGAAATTAGAAAAGACCCTTAGGAATATACAAAATCATATTGGAGGGTCAAATAGTCAAAGCTTAGGTTCTAGAAGTCAAAGTCAAAGACCTAGGAAATAGGAACCATCCAAGGGCAAGCCTAAGCCCAAAAAGACCTACCATAATATTCTATTTGATTATGGAACTCAAATTAGGTCTAGGAAGATCAAGGTCAATAGGAAAGTCATCCCTAAGGTTGAGCAAGGTATGTGCCTAGTGGCTAGGGTTTCAAAGAAACCCAGAGAAACCACTAAGAAGGTTACAAGGGGAGTCACCCCTAGAGTTAACCTAAGCAAGACCCAAATGACCAAGGCTTCTAAGCCTAAGAGAGTCATTAGAAGGGTATCTAGGGAGTTCATCCCTAAGGAATACCTAGTAAACCCAAGGAGCTCAAATAGGTTTTGGGTTTTTAGGAGCGTGATCGATTCACGCTAGATGGGTTTAGGTGTGCCAACTTTAAATGGATGGGTAGTTAACCTAACAGTGGTAAAGGTGTCACTTTAGGTCATTTCCAAGGTTATGGGTATCTTGGAAATAAGTTTGATTCTTAATCCTAAAAGATTTTAGGATGTGCCAATATTATTTGAGAAGTTTGATAAATTAATCAAATTGGCACAATTTAGTTTTAGAAGTCATAGTGTGCCATTTTGGGTTTTTGGCACACTTTGGAAATAATTGATAATATGGCAAAATGAGATTAATTATAACAAATGGCAACTAATATTATATTTTAGGTATTATTATACCTATACATTTTATTTGCCATGTTTTGTTTGTCATATACCATATCATGACATCATATCTATTTTTAATCATTTAATATGTCATGATCATGTTTAGGATTAAGGTTAAATGTCATGTATGCCTAGATTTCATCTTATGCCATGACATCATGATTATGAGCATGTATTTATTTATATCATCATTAATGTCATAATCATTCGTGCATTAATAAAAATTGAGTTAAGGACAATGGCATGACTTGAAGTCCCATTTATAAGGGAATCAAGTAGTGTTGCCTTAGAAAATGCATGAGGTCTTAGTTTAAGATAAACCAAAATCCACATCTCACATCTAAATTGACATGTATGTGTATTTATACACCCTAGATACATGTGAGATGCTAGGATATGAGTTAAGTTTAAGGTGCATAGTTTTTGCATCTAGATGAACTCAAACTCATCTAAAATCATGTAGTGGATCATTGGGAAAGCTAGTGTACAAGTCATGTACATTGAGCCCAAGGAACATTATCCAATAAAGGTTTTAAAACTATTTTAAAATCATTTTGAAAAACCTTGGTGAAGTTTATCTTTTGATAGCAATCACCATTGATGAAGTTTATACAAAGTGAGCTAAAACATTGAAGTTTTTTTTCACTTTTGAACTTTGTATTAATTTCATTATTTTATGGGTAAAATATTTTTCCAATATTTTTCACCCATTGTATTGCTTATAAGTAATATACATATGAATTTTCATGATTTTTAAATATGTGTAGAATTACTTGTGCTTTTCTGAAATTCATCTCTGATAACTGAAAATCAAAATTTTCAGTTATCAGTCGACTGCCCTTGATGGAAGTTGACTAATGGGCATGGCAGTCGACTGATGCCTGATAAAGTCGACTGCCAGGCTGATTTCGAGAAAAATAAGGTTGTTTAGCCCATTTTCAGCTACGGTAAAGTTTCCTAACTACTCCTAACCCTAGGATATGCTTTGGGAAGCATTATAAAGGGTGAAAATCCATTGGATATGGATTAAGAGAGTTGTTAGGGTGATGTATCAAATTTAAGGTATGGAAAATTTCTATGTTGAACTTTGAACCTTATTTTTTATGGTTTAGATTTCCTATTGGCTTAGGGACTTCCCAAGGACATTGTTGGTACAATGGTCAAGGGGGAGCAAGCCTTTAGGGGGAGATATCTATCATGAGATGATAGATGTTATTTTTTCCTCATGAGGGGGAGAAATAGGAATTTTGAGATACCCAATTTGGAAATTGGGAGAGTTTGTAGGATTGCCTCTCTTGAGTGATATGAGACTTATCACTTGGAAGATTGTAGGCATCCTAGATATTTTTGGACCAAGGGAGAGATTGTAAGATCTCATTGGGACATGAGACATTGACCTCCTTGGAGAGAACCTTTTTGATGTTAGTCAAAAAGGGGGAGAATGATTGGGAGAATTTATGGTATTACCAATTTGGGATAATTGGTAAGAATATTTGAGTTAGTTTTCTAACTCAAAGGTATGTGGTTTTGTCAAACATCAAAAAGGGGGAGATTGTTGGAGCAATCGGCCCAGGTCACGATTGACCGGACTTGAGTTTGACTCGAGCGATGTTTTGATGTTTGACATTGATGTCTGATAATGTTTTGGGGAGATTGTTTGTAAGATATCGAAAAAAAACAATACCTGATAATTAGGAAAGTACTTTATAGTTTTTCAGAATTTTAGAAAATTTCTCTGAATTTAATACGAAATTTTAAGAGGAAGATTTAATGGACCTTGATAAAGTTTTCTTAGGGTGTCATTAGGTTTATAATGCTACCTTGGATTAATAAGGTTAATGAAGTATTTAATCAAGGGTTTGATGCTTTAACACTAAGTCGGATTGGCCATTTAAGTTGGGCCCGAACCCGATTTACTTCTCCTTAAGCCCGGCCCATTTCCTCATCCCTTCTTCGTGATTTCGATTTCGTGATTCCTCGTCGCCGATCCTTTCTCTTCCTCACCCCGTACTAGCGATTTCTTCGGTTCTTCTCTTCATCACCGTCACCGAGCTAAGTCATTGCCGGCCTTTTCTTTTCACTGCGAGTGATGTCAAGCCGCGATCTCTCCCCTTCCCTTTAATCGCCGATGCCGGTGGCCAGTTCCTCTAGCCGCTGTGGTCACCACGCATGCCATTGTCATCATCTTCCTCCTCACCGTCGTTTAATCTTTCTTCCACCGGAGATCTTCACTCGAGTAGCTTCTTGGAGATCTTGATCTGTGCTATCCTCCATTGTCGATGCCCCGAGTCTGCTCACCCGATCGCCAGCCACACGGTGCCACCTTCTTATTGTCGCCACCACTAGGAGCATCCTCATCGTTTGCCACATTGAATGTGATCCGATCTGGCCAGTGAAGGATAGGTAAGTGCTTGACCCATTTCTAGATTGGGGAAGTTGATTGGGAGTTTTGATGTTAGCTGTGTCTTCGTGATTTCTAGGTGGGAAAGGGCAATCGGAGTGATGCTTTTGGCCAATGAATCAGATCATTGCAAATTTGAACTTCCAAAGGTGAATTTGGGATTAATGCATTGTTTCTGCTGTTGATTTGAGAAGTCCAGGAATTTAATTAGAGGGAACCTTACGGTTTCTATGGTTATTGGTGATTGTGAATCAATATACCTCTAAATTTTGAAAGTTGAAATGGATTACAAGTGAATGAGGATTACTATAGTGGATTGGATCTTCCGGATGAGGCTGTGAGGTAAGTTTTAATTGGTATGGATGATGGTTTTTATTGTTGAGGGGTGGTTTACCTATAGATTATATAGTTTGTAATGTTTTGGTTTAAGATGATTGGAATTGTGGTGGATGTAGTTGACAAATTGATTTAGATTTGCTATTACGTTGCAATTTGTTATCCTAAGATTATGTAACATTCTGGTCGATAGCTAACTGTGGATTTAGTTGGAATAATTTTGTTTTGTTGGAGGATATGATTGTAGATTGATGGAATTTGGTTATTATGTGAAGTAATTAGTAGTTAATGAATGGTGATATGGCAGTACCTATGTAGGATGGGTAAAAGATACTTTGGTTAAATTTTGGTTAGTTGATTGGGATATGAAGTCAATATAGGATTTGGTTCAATTATTCGATGTATGGTAGAACTTAAGTGTGTTCTACATTATTATGCAGACGTTGTTATGTGACGGAGTCTCGGATGTGAAGGTGGACAATGTAGTCTGCATAGCAGGTGGGTAATATCTTCCCTGGTCAGGTAGTTTGATCTGAATCTGGTGCATGAATTTGGACTTATGCTATTACTTTGATCTTAGATCCACTCTTATTTAATCATATGCTTGTAATGTATTGACCTTTGAGATATATTGCTATTACTTCATTGATTATCTAGCATGGATATGAACTATAAACCCTATTGTGTGTTAGCTGATGGATGTTCAGTAAGTACAGGTGGTTAGGGTTATCTTTGTGTCCTCAGATTAGGTTACTGTGTTACATCACTAGGGTTAGGTGATGGATTAGATTATGGAGTCGATTGTTATATCGTATACTTATTAGTTGTGCATCTATGGTGGATCTAGTTGTCTGTGCATAGATAAGTGTATGGTTGTCAGTATGTGGCTATGGACTAGAGATCCTAGCGTGATGGTATATCCATTATGGATTGTGTACCTGTGTATGGTTATATAGATGGTCGATAGTATCTCGCTACTGACTAGAGGTCTTAGCATGGTTGACTATCAGATGTGTATGACTCTTTGTGCGATAGAGAGAGTCTTGTGGATTATAGTCCTTGCATAGTTGACTTTTGGTTGACCAGGACTCCCCGTGGGATATGGAGTGTGGTGAGGATACATGTATGGAGCTATGCATCATTACATTGCATGCATGCTATTGACTGGGTCTCCCTTGTGGTTGAGACGGGTCGTCAGTCATCCTGCCTCCTCGGCCACTCGGGGTAGTGGTAGTAGGGTTGAGGGTAGAGAATTGGATGTGCCGCGCTCGGCCACTATAGACAGTGGTAGCTGGAGTGGCGTGTAGCTTGTCCTGTAGTGCAACACTCGGCCACTCATGGGTAGTGGTAACTAGAGTCACTTGCAGTAGGGACCCCTAGGGTAGCATATAGCTCTATGGCGGCTAGCTACCAGTCATACTACCCAACTCGGTCACTCGAGAGTGGTGGCGGTTGGAGTCGGGATAGTAGTCATGTTGTGCCACCCTGGCCACTCTGGGGTCGTGGTTGGACAGGTTCGTAGACATGGCCATGCATATGCATTGCTTATATATATGTATGCTTGTATTCGATATATGTTTTACATATGCCTGTGAGATGTTGTATTTGATTGAGCTATGAATGCTGCATATGTTTATACATCATGATACATGTCATTTGCATATTATATATTGTTGTGTATTGAGCATGATATATGTGTTGGTCTAGACTGTTGTATGCATTTGATTAGCGTCATGTCATAGTGTGGTATGGACCGGGATGTTATTACATGTGATTATATACTGTTCATATGTCTGAGTGTTGGTATGATATGGGATTGACTTTGTACATTATATGGGTTATGTTATTGTATATCTGTTCAGGATGATATAGCTAATGGTGTTGTAGACCGTCAGGTACGTTGGTACATTACTTCATGTTCAGTTGATCAGTTTAGTATATGCATTGAGTATGACTATACTGTGGTTACTTGTTATTAGATTTGGATAGGACTGTATGTCTATTAGACATATTATGTATACCTGTAGATTTTCACATGTATACTTGTAGATCTCTATATCCTATATGTTGTTCATGTACTTTCTATATATTACCCTTTAGTTTATACTCACCACCCCGGACCTTAGGTTTCTTGTCGCCTAGGTAACAGGTAGAAGATTCCTTGGATGTTTGGAGCTCCGCCAGCTGATCCCATCTCACACCGAACGGATGGATTTTTATTTTGTATTATTATATTCTTGTGGATTGTTGTTTTAGGATTTTACCCTGTATTGTTTCCGTATTTACGATATACGGATGTGATGTATGTATTTGGTCTTTGATGTGATTTCTATTATGATTCTTGTTGTGTCAAAGTCACTCCGAAGTGCATAATTGGGTCTTTGTATCTTGTTTATCTATCAGTATGTTTCCGTTGTGTTTAGTATATTCATATTTGCCTATTATGTTGTAGTTGTGGGACTACAGGCCTTGTATTAATAAGATATGTTGCCACGTACAAGGGAGATGTCATCTGTTTGCTTTTCGACACGGCATACTCTCGGGGCGTGACAATTATATTGGTATCAGAGCCCTAGGTTGCGAAGTCCACTTTCGGATTTTATTTCCTTCGAACATCGAGTTTTGCTTTACTCGGTTTTGGTTTTGTGAGTTCTGGGATCTGGCTATTGCGGGACATCTCCGAGCTACAAGGTTTAAGGTATGATAACTGTTATCACATATCCTTTTATTAGCTATGCATTTAGTTGCTTATAATAGTGCATGACTTGTAGTATGTTAGTCACTATTCGTAACCATGGTTTGAGTTGACCATGAGAACGACATATGGAGGTTATTAGACATGTACCTGCTATCGAAAAAGTAATTACCTTTGAGAGCCGACTGATACCGAGTCGGAAAGCAGGAGTTAGGTAGTCACTTTTCATGTGGAGACCAAAAGTTACAGTCTTAAGGAATTCACTAATTATGCTTGTCAGATCATTAGCTATGGGTTAATAGACTAAGCGAGTATACTATTGCTGATGCAGATAGTAGAAAATTAGTGGATGATATTTATAGGGATTTTGATCCCTGGGTTGGTCATTCTAGGTTGTATAACTTTGAGAGTACTTAACTTGTGTTATACAAAGATAGTGGAGTTGGCTGTATACCATTATCAGGATCAAGTCGATACTTGGTGGAAGAGATAGGAAATAACCTTTGGGAAATAACACATCACTTTGTTACGGTGTAGTGATGTTGTGAGAGAGTATATTCCCACGTCATCTTCTTTGACTCATCGTCAGGGAATTCTTGAGCTTTAGGTTGAGTGATTGTTTGGTAACGGAGGTACCAAGCAAAGTCGTTAGACTTGTGAAGGTTACGACCACCTAATAGCTCGAGAATGTGATTGACATGTCTTAAGCCACCCACGGTTTATTGGCTGACATCTTGATCAGGATGTTTGGATCTTTCACCAGATCCTACCGGAAGGCGTTAGACCGAGTCATGTGTATAGAAATGACTCTATAGCAAGTGTTTAAGAGTTGGAGATTTGATAAGCAGATATTGCAAGTCAAATTATTGGAATCAGAAGTATCCGTATATTTGACAAAATGAGCAAGATTAGAGTCATGAGTCACGAGCGACTATTGGAGAGTTTTTCGATCATAGAAGACCGATTGTAGATTGTTAGCATCTTCTCATGTTTATCAGCGAACTCAGAAGAAAGACTCCGAAGGGATTATATTCGTGAAGTGCGGGTCACGACGACACCAAAGTTAGATTATCCGATGGATCATTTTATTTGCTTCTACTATAAGCAGCCAGTATCTACAAGGAGAGTATGTACTTTGAAGACGCAGTTGAAGACTATGGATGTTGCTTTCAAGAGGATGATCCACAACCTCGAAAGTCGAGATCATCACAGAAGAAGGGATTATCACCTCAACAGCAATCTACTACCTCAGACATAGTTGGAGCTCTTTGATACTTTCATTCGGGAGAAGTAATTTACTCAGGCGATGTCGGCGAGACATCTCGTAAGACTCGAGACATCCGCAGACGGCAAAGAATCACCTCCCGAGCATAGTTATACCTTTTGCAGAGTTGGAGCATACTACGATTCAGTATTTTTTAGCCGGTGGTGTACTCTTTACCCGTACAGCAGTGTTTACCATCTCCATTGCAGTTGTTTCAGTGTGTACCTCAGTTTCAGCAGTTGACTTCAGTTCCTCCATGGTAGTCCTTTGCACTTATAGGAGCTTAGCCATTAAGAATAGATGTTGGACGAGTTTACATGGTTACTCGAGAGGAGGTATAGAAGACCGAAGAATTTATCATGCGGGGTATTCATTTAGGTTATCCTATTTGAGGATATATCAAGAGATACTGGTAGTTACAGGTATCTAGGTCTAGAACATTCTTAGATAGGATTAGATGGGTTTCTATCGACTTGTGGGTTGGTGGTATCTCTACCATCAGGTGAGATGTTGACCAACGATCATGAAGCCGAGGGATACCCTTAAACTTTGATAGACATACCTTCACTATAAACATATCCTTACGGGTAGTTAAAGTGTTGAAATAAGGGTATAACTTGTATCTCGGATGCGCATATAATCCGAGAGTATTCGGATGTAGTTATGGATGAACTCCCGAGTTTGCCACTGCATGGGCAAGTGGAATATGCGATTGAGGGTGATTTCGAAAATAGTTCTGATATTGGAGACCTCATACCGAGAGATGATTTATTGGTATTAGTGTTGCTAAACACTGTGAAAATTGGAAGAACGTAAGTTGCGATTATAGGAGGTGTTGGATGGGGTATTTATCCATCTCAGTATTCCTTCTAGAGAAGATCTGGAACTCTTTGTTAAGAGAGGGACTGACCTTTGAGGTTATGTATCGATTATCAATGTTGAAACGTGGAAGCTGTTGAAAATGGATATCCTTCGTTGTGGATAGATGATCTATTTAGATCAGCTAAATGACACCTGTGTATACCCTAGGGTTGATCTACGACTGGAGGGTTGATATTGTAGTGACTTAGTGTCATACAATTATCATTGTCGGTGTGATGATTGAGCTATCATTAGCGTAGAGTAAAAGGATGCAGGTGTATAGAGTTGATTGATAATGTTGTTAGACTTATCGACGATTTAGTCGTTCATTGATTTGAGGAATCAAGTACTCTTGGAGTATTTGAGATCGATTGCCATCATATCTATGGAGGATAAATTTATGGATATATTCCCAATCTTGAGGGAAGTTACGGTTTCCCAAGTTTGATTTGGTATTTACCGTAGATTTGAATAGTAGATTAATTTCTCTTGCGAGAAAGAAATTCTCCGTCTCTAAGGAGGATAGTGGTTTACGGAGTTGCATTGGATTCAGGACGAGTTGATTTAGAAGGCTCGTCATTCGAGAGTGGTGATGTATTCGGAGCATATCTGAAAATAGCGAGTTTGAGACATCCTTTGTGGTGGAATGATATGTAGGACATGGTTGATTTCGTAGATATATGTTGGGTGTGCCAACAAGTAAAGATGGAATATTTGTGACCAGTAGGGTTACGTATCGTGATGGAGTGGGAGCCTAGTACGATGGACTGCTTTGGGAGAGTATCTAGAATTCGGAAAGAATTTGATATGATTAGAGTAATCGATGATCGATTAGTCAAGTCCGCTCATTTTCTTCCAAGCCATAAGGTGGATTTCGTTGGATTGCTTAACGGAATTATATCCATGGAGTATTCTTGAGTATCATTTCTGATAGTGATTCATGATTACCTTACGATTCTAGCAAAGTCCCCAACATATCACAGTTATAGAGCTCCACTATGGTACAACTATTTACCTTTTATTAGGTCGGTTGAGAGTGTATATAAGACCTGGAATATAATATTAGAGGCTATTAGTACCCCCACTTAGTCACTTGTGGTGTGTGACTTTTCTCCGGATACTTGAGATAGTTGTTGTGACATCTTGTACTTGTACATGAGTCGAAAATTTGGGAACCAAATTTTTATTAGTGGGGGAGAATGTAAGATATCGAAAAAAAACAATACATGATAATTAGGAAAGTACAATATAGTTTTTCAAAATTTTAGAAAATTTCTCTGAATTTAATATGAAATTTTTGGAGGAAGATTTAATGGACCTTGATAAAGTTTTCTTAGGGTGTCATTAGGTTTATAATGCTACCTTGGATTAATAAGGTTAATGAAGTATTTAATCAAGGGTTTGATGGTTTAACCCTAAGTCGGATTGCCCATTTAAGTTGGGCCCGAACCTGATTTCCTTCTCTTTAAGCCCGACCCGTTTCCTCATCCCTTCTTCGTGGTTTCGATTTCGCGATTTCTCGTCGTCAAGCCTTTCTCTTCCTCACCCCGTACTCGCGATTTCTTCGGTTCTTCTCTTCATCACCGTCACCGAGCTAAGTCATCACCTGCCTTTTCTTTTTGCTGCGAGTGAGGTCCAGCCGCGAGCTCTCTCTTGCCCTTTGATCGCCGATGCCTGTGGCCAGTTCCTCTAGCCGCTGTGGTCACCACGCATGCCATTGTCGTCATCTTCCTCCTCACCGTCGTTTAATCTTTTTGTCACCGGAGATCTTCACTCGAGTAGCTTCTTGGAGATCTTGATCTGTGCTATCCTCCATTGTCGATGCCCCGAGTCTGCTCACCCGATCGCCAGCCACACGGTGCCACCTTCTTATTGTCGCCACCACTAGGAGCATCCTCATCGTTTGCCACATTGAATGTGATCCGATCTGGCCAGTGAAGGATAGGTAAGTGCTTGACCCATTTCTAGATTGGGGAAGTTGATTGGGAGTTTTGATGTTAGCTGTGTCTTCGTGATTTCTAGGTGGGAAAGGGCAATCGGAGTGATGCTTTTGGCCAATGAATCAGATCATTGCAAATTTGAACTTCCAAAGGTGAATTTGGGATTAATGCATTGTTTCTGCTGTTGATTTGAGAAGTCCAGGAATTTAATTAGAGGGAACCTTACGGTTTCTATGGTTATTGGTGATTGTGAATCAATATACCTCTAAATTTTGAAAGTTGAAATGGATTACAAGTGAATGAGAATTACTATAGTGGATTGGATCTTCCGGATGAGGCTGTGAGGTAAGTTTTAATTGGTATGGATGATGGTTTTTATTGTTGAGGGGTGGTTTACCTATAGATTATGTAGTTTGTAATGTTTTGGTTTAAGATGATTGGAATTGTGGTGGATGTAGTTGACAAATTGATTTAGATTTGCTATTACGTTGCAATTTGTTATCCTAAGATTGTGTAACATTCTGGTCGATAGCTAACTGTGGATTTAGTTGGAATAATTTTGTTTTGTTGGAGGATATGATTGTAGATTGATGGAATTTGGTTATTATGTGAAGTAATTAGTAGTTAATGAATGGTGATATGGCAGTACCTATGTAGGATGGGTAAAAGATACTTTGGTTAAATTTTGGTTAGTTGATTGGGATATGAAGTCAATATAGGATTTGGTTCAATTATTCGATGTATGGTAGAACTTAAGTGTGTTCTACATTATGTACAGGACGTTGTTATGTGACGGAGTCTCGGATGTGAAGGTGGACAATGTAGTCTGCATAGCAGGTGGGTAATATCTTCCCTGGTCAGGTAGTTTGATCTGAATCTGGTGCATGAATTTGGACTTATGCTATTACTTTGATCTTAGATCCACTCTTATTTAATCATATACTTGTAGTGCCTTGACCTTTGAGATATATTGCTATTACTTCATTGATTATCTAGCACGGATATGAACTATAAACCCTATTGTGTGTTAGCTGATGGATGTTCAGTAAGTATAGGTGGTTAGGGTTATCTTTGTGACCTCAGATTGGGTTACTATGTTACATCACTAGGGTTAGGTGATGGATTAGATTATGGAGTCGATTATTATATCGTATACTTATTAGTTGTGCATCTATGATGGATCTAGTTGTCTGTGCATAGATAAGTGTATGGTTGTCAGTATGTGGCTATGGACTAGAGATCTTAGCGTGATGGTGTATCCATTATGGATTGTGTGCCTGTGTATGGTTATATGGACGGTCGATAGTATCTCGCTACTGACTAGAGGTCTTAGTGTGGTTGACTGTCAGATGTGTATGACTCTTTGTGCAATAGAGAGAGTCTTGTGGATTGTAGTCCTTGCATAGTTGACTTTTGGTTGACCAGGACTCCCCGTGGGATAGGGAGTGGCGAGGATACATGTATAGAGCTATGCATCATTACATTGTATGCATGTTGTTGACTGGGTCTCCCTTGTGGTTGAGACGGGTCATTAGTCATCCTGCCTCCCCGGCCACTCGGGGTAGTGGTAGCAGAGTTAAGGGTAGAGAATTGGATGTGTCGCGCTTGACCACTATAGACGGTGGTAGCTAGAGTGGCGTGCAGCTTGTCCTGTCATGCGGCACTCGGCCACTCATGGGTAGTGGTAGCTAGAGTCACTTGCAGCAGGGACCCCTAGGGTAGCATATAGCTCTATGGTGGCTAGCTACCAGTCATACTACCCAACTTGGTCACTCGAGAGTTGTGGCGGTTGGAGTTGGGATAGTAGTCATGTTGTGCCACCCTGGCCACTCTGGGGTCGTGGTTGGACGGGTCCGCAGACATGGCCATGCATGTGCATTGCTTATATATATGTATGCATATATTCGATATATATTTTACATATGCCTATGAGACGCTGCATTTGATTGAGCTATAAATGTTGCATATGTTTGTACATCATGATACATGTCATTTGCATATTATATATTGATGTGTGTTGAGCATGATATATGTATTGGTCTAGACTGTTGTATGCATTTGATTAGTGTCATGTCATAGTGTGGTATGGATCGGGATGTTATTACATGTGATTATATACTGTTCATATGTCTGAGTGTTGGTATGATATGGGATTGACTTTATACGTTATAAGGGTTATGTTATTGTATATCTATTCAGGATGATATAGCTTATGGTGTTGCAGACCGTCAGGTATGTTGGTACATTACTTCATGTTCAATTGATCAGTTTAGTATATGCATTGAGTATGACTATACTGTGGTTACTTATTATTAAATTTGGATAGGACTGTATGTCTATTGGACATATTCTGTATATCTATAGATTTTCACATGTATACTTGTAGATCTCTATATCCTATATGTTGTTCATGCACTTTCTATACATTACCCCTGAGTTTATACTCACCACCCCGGACCCTGGGTTTCTTGTCGCCCAGATAACAGGTAGAAGATTCCTTGGATGTTCGGAGCTCCGCCAACTAATCCCATCTCACACCAAACGGATGGCTATTTATTCTGTATTGTTATATTCTTGTGGATTGTTTTTTTGGGATTTTACATTGTATTGTTTCTGTATTTACGATATACGGATGTGATGTATGTATTTGGTCTTTGATGTGATTTCTGTTATGATTCTTGTTGTGTCAAAGTCACTCCGGAGTGCATAGTTGGGTCTTTGTATCTTGTTTATCTGTCAGTATGTTTCCGCTGTGTTTAGTATATTCATGTTTGCCTATTATGTTGTAGTTGTGGGCTTACGGGCCTTGTATTTATAGGATATGTTGACACGTATAGGGGAGATGTCATCCGTTTGCTTTTCGGCATGGCATACTCTCGGGGCGTGACATTGTTGTTGGTGCAATCAACCCGGGTCATGATTAACCGAACTCGAGTTTGACTCGAGGGGGATTTTGATGGTTGACTGGGGTTGACCATGTCATGGAAAGTCCAAGTCTTGAGTACTTGGCTTGTAAAGTTCAAGCATGGGTCTTGGCAAAGAAAAGTCCAAGCATGGGTCTTGGCATGTAAAGTCCCACATGGGTTAGCAAGGGAAAGTCCAAGCTTGAGTCTTTGATTTGGAAAGTCCAAGGGTGTAGTCTTGGTGGTGAAAGTCCAAGTCATGAGTACTTGGCATTTGAGAAGTATAAGAGGTTTGTTATTAGCGGCGTAAAGTCCAATCGTGAAGTCTTGGCAGCAATAAGTCCAATGGTTAGCGGCGTAAAGTCCAAGCGGAGTCTTGGCAGCATAAGTCCAATGTGCCTTGGCGGTGTAGACACCGTTAGCATGACATAGCCGATGGAAGCACTTGAAGGCTAGCGTATGGATGAACAAGTTATGGATGACTTGGAGGGATCCGATAGGTGCGAGGCTGACAGAGGTGGCTAGAAGGCTTAGGTCTTGGCTAAGGGTGGTCTAGTAAGTATGGGGGCACCATACTTGGGGTAAAACCTCATGTTTGAGGTGTATCAGTCGACTGGGACCTATGGGCAGTCGACTGGAGTGAGTCAACTAGGGTTTGACTGTGGGGAGTGCCCTAGCAGTCGACTGCCAGAGGTGGGCAGTCGACTGCTGGCTCGAGCAGTCGACTGATCTTGTGATCAGTCGACTGGTGCTCGAGAATTCGGGCACAGAATGGAGTCGGACTCGACTGCTGGGGTTAACAGTCGAGTGAAGGCTCTATCAGCCAACTGATGAGTATGATCAGTCGACTGATTTCCTATCCGTTGGATTTTTTCAGCGTGGATCGCACCTTGTCTCACAGCAAAAGGGTCATCAGTCGACTGATGGTCCCGAACAGTCAACTGATAGGCAAAATCCAGCCCATGCAACAGCTTTAAAGGGAGCTCGTGGATGAGATTTCGATCATGGTTCTTTGGGATCTTTTGAAGCGAATTGCTGGTGTGATTCAGGCTCTACAAGGCTACTCTTCAAGCAACCAAAAGCAAGCACTCAAGTTCACATTGTGTAAAGTTTTCTTTACTTGTAGTTGTGTAGTTTGCTTGTATTAGCTTGCATTTACTTCTTATTGTTGTAAGAATTATTGTAAGAGGTTTCTCCACCTCCGACTTGTGTCGAGAAGAAGATATTGTTATTAGTGGTGTGTGTGTTGGATCGATGCGGTTCGCTAGAGGGGGGGGTGAATAGCGAAAAACTTTTTTTTTCGAGTTCGTATCAAAACAATTAAGTGCAGCGGAAAGATAAATGAAACAAAAAGAGACAAGATATTTTTTTACTTGGTTCGTAGCCTTCGGCTACTACTCCAAGGCCCTAACGGTCCTAGACCGTGTATGGAGGGCAATTCACTAAAACACTCCTCCTCGTTGGAGGTAGGAGTTTGACGATTACAAAAACCTTCGAAGCAAAAAGATAGAGAGACAAACCCTCTCTTCTATTTAAGTAAAATGCAATGATAGAAAACCTCGATTAAAAAAATTGCAATATTGAAAGCAATAACAAAGTAAGATTATACCAACAACAAAAAAAAGAACTTAAGGATTGCTGTTGTAGAGTCGCTTGAGAGTCGCAGGTCAAGTGAGGCTTTTGAGCACTTAGAATTGATGAAGAAATCCTAGGTTAGGACCTCCTTTTATAGCCTTTGAGCCCCTTTTAGAGAGGAACCCTAGCCAATCATATTTGAGCACCACTCCCCTTGAAATTTGGTGATAAGCCTTGACTCCTCGAAGCTGATCCTTTGACCATCAGTCGACTGATGGCCATCATCAGTCGACTGATGGTAGCATCAGTCGAGTGCTAACCTCCGGCAGTCGACTGATTGACGGCAATCGAGTCCTCCAAGCTGGCAGTCGACTGATGTTTGCTGCAAGTCAACGTTAGCTCAACAAAAACATAATTTCGACAGTCGTCGACCGTCCGATCTCGACCTAGACCATCTATAGGATGTCTTTGGTCAGATCTACGCTTAAGATCATCCCCGTAAAGAGGATACGACCTCACTTATGCTCACACACACACGAGCTTACCTCGATACTTACTGTGTCGCTTTCGCTTCCGGCCTTCCACCCGATTCCTTCGGCTCCCTCCGAAGTCACTCGAGTGTCGCCCGACCACCGCGGCTTCCTCCGGGTGTCGCTAGCCTTCAGCTCTAGCTATAGAAAATTTTCTGCACACTCGATTCAGCTCGTGAGATAACGACATGAGCTTAACTTTGTATCGTTTGCTATAATCAAAACTCAGGTTCGACTTAGGTGCCTACTGCACCAACAGTGTGTACGCATCGCTAGAGCTCGTTTGAGCTCGATTCGTGGAGTATGAATCATTCGGTTCCGAACCACATTATATCTCGCGTTGTGGTTGTTGGGTTTTCAGCACCGCGACGAGTGTGTGTTCGAATATGTTTCGTAAACATGTGCACAGCGGAAGGAATAAAAATAATAAATCTAATTTATTACAATACACACACCACATGCATGCATAGTACAACATGTGTAGACATAACCATAAATTCAAATTTTGCAATAAAAGGAAACTTAAACTACGTATACCTGACGTATCACGTGTAGCGGGAAAGGCATCAACCAGAACGATTCTCGTTAGAATCGTCTCTATCCGTATCCACGCTGAGTATCTTCGGGATGACATCACTAAGTCACGAGGCTCGTCTTCGTACGGGTTACTAGCCTCGTGTTGATGACGATGTGATCGAGATAAGATCACGATCCGAATCAAAATTCGGATCTGAAATGAGTCCTCAAAAACTCGCTTCTCCGGAGAGGTATTCGTCAACCGTTTGACGAATCCTTCGTCCTCCACCTATGAGGATTACCGGAGAGTCGCCGAAGGATCACCGGCTGAAGCTTGGACGCCGAAAACTAGCTTGGATGGTGGCACAAAGCTGGGCGGCGGCTAGGGTTGGGCACTAACCACTAGAGGAGAGGAGGGGTGGGCGGCAACTAGGAATTGCTTGGATTAGGGCTTAACAAAACCCTTAAGCCCTATTTTATAGAGAACAAATTCTCCTAATGGTTATCGGATCATAACCAAAAGCCCGTTAACCTGCTCCATTAATTTAAATTAAAATAAATCAAACCATGTTGGTCTATTTTAAGATAAAACAAACCGAACCAACTTTGGTTCATTCGTTTAAAACAAACCAAACTCCTTTGATTTATTCTTCACCATTGGATTAGAACCAAACCAATTTGGTTCATCCATCATGTCTTCATAAGACACGGCCCATCCACGCTTCCATTGCGACTGAAATGATTTCATGCTCGCTCCTTGTTTGGTCCAACCAAACCTAGTTTCTCTCGGTCTGAGAATCTCATTCTCAAGCTTGTTTTAAATCCTTCAGATTACGCTCGTTGTGCGTGTGACCAAATAGGTTCTTGGTTTATGTTGGTCGTCTAAAATTAACCATTAATTATAGCACGATCATGAGTGGCACCTAGTAGTACATCATGATCCCCAATTAACCGAAAAGATCAACGGTTGATCCAGAACTATTTCTGAAACCCTTCAGCAGCTCGAATGAATCGTGCCTCATTCCCTTCACTCATCTTATACCCACTTGGTTCAGGACATGGTCTATAGTGTCAGTCCCCACTAGGTTGACTACGTCACACCTAGCCCAAGTATCATTTCCTCATCCTACGGATTCTAATTACTCCACATGTATCGAAGAGTACCTTACTCTAAACATGTAATGTTTTGGCAAAAGACTTTAGTAACAATCCGACAAGAGGCCATGGGTATACATCTCCTCGCAAGGAGTGGTGAATCCTTTATAGGCTATTCAAACACCTTCGATCACTTCGACTTATACCCAATTATCCCGGGTCCACATCTCCTCAGAGATGCTTGCTTATGTTGTCAAAGCATAAGTCTTTATGATCAAGATGACTTGAACACCGCAAGTCAAAGGAACATCGCACTTAAGCTGCAGTAAGAACTTCATTGACATATCTATATATGCAAAGAACCATATGAAGTCTTACGGGTGGTCACTCCAATGAACTAGTTACCATAACTAGCATCCACGATTAACTCCGGACATCACAATGTCTCCAGCCAGTGAGAATCAGCTGCTTGGATACACCAAGGAGTATACCTCGTGCTAGTCTCGACAGAATCCATGGTGTCCAAATCCATCAATTCATCGACTAGGGATAATTCTAATACATCACAATTACACATGTAGAGATACTCACTAGTTGTGATCCAATCACAAATTCTCTCATGCTGTGAATCGTATCGTGGACATTCAGTAAATGAGTTTAAGATCTAATCAAATACATGAAAACATGTATACTCAAATAGTGAATCTTCATTTATCATATAAATGGTTCAAACATAAGGCGATTGCCTTAGGACATCTCTCATATATTACTAACAATGGTCATGTATCTTGTTGTTTATATTTGTTATTATCATTCCGCTGTGCTAACAAGATGGTAGACGATCAAACGCGAACAAATTCCATCAAGCATCGACAACGCTATTCACCCCCCCCCCCTAGCGGTCACATCGATCCCAACAAACTCTTCTGTCATCTGAGCAGGAATACACAACCATACACACATAACCAAAACCAATCGAACAAAAAGACCATAAAAACATAATCAAGTACCACCAAAACAACCACAAGTATAGAGTATTACAAGTTTAAAACATAAAGTCCTAGTGACAAAAATGCGAAAATCTAAAAAAAAAAGAAGAAATAATGGAGTCGTCAGATCAGGAGACTGGCAACTGGACCCTTGGGAAGGCTTCATCCTGAAATAAAAGAGATATTAACGGAGTGAGTAAAACTCAACAGATATCTAATAGTCATGCATGGTAAACTAAAGTAGCAATCACAATCCTACTTGTACAGTTTCCCGACAATAAACAAAACAATACATATACATATCTGAAACTATACATACCAGAATCACCTAAGCTGACATAAGATACATCCATACAAGCAAATGTAGAATCACCAAAACAAACTACATAATACCTCTTGTATGTGCATAGCAATCATATGCAACAACAAAAAGTGCAACAAGCAATGCATATAGTAAAAACGTATGCACATGATGCAATGACCTGTGTCACCCCTGACGCCAGTCAAGCCACCGACATGTCATGTGTGGCGGCTGAGTGGGTAGGGTTATGACAACTGTGCACTCTGCCATCACTACACCTATGTGACCGAGTGGACAGGATGCTGACGGAGTATCACTCTCCTACCCTATGTATATATATGGGGGACATCACCTAGTCTCATCTCCTCGTCTCACAACGAAGGAGGGATCCCTGTCTGCTACCACGTTGCAAAACCAATAACCTGAGCGACCACCGTGGAGCCCTGACAGAGCAACTACACACACCCTCTTGAAATACCACTAACTCACGAGTGGTTGTGTGTGTAGATAATGTAACTGACGATGGGCTCAACTACTAAGTAGTATCACCTCCTATCGAGGAGTCGATGATCGTCAGTCATGCAATAATGCAAGATGGTACATGTCACTAATGCACGATACACCTATCAATCCATGACTACCTATAGTATGTACCAATAGGAGCTCATATCAAATAACCTAAGTACATAAGTCTATGTACACATACAAGGTATATCCATTATTCATTCAATGCCCAGTATGTAAGGTATGTCACTACTCTAGTGCCAAATAAACAAATGACAAGTATCAAAGTGATAGAGCATCAATATAATAAGCATATGAGAAGGCTACAACACGTACTAGGTAGTGACATACCAGGGTAGTTAAAAGCATAGAAAACTATTACTAGCTATAGTAAATGATGCACAATAATATGACAATATCTAAAAGAAGATAACTCAAAGATATCCGCCTGCTCTAAAGACTATCAACTGTCTTTATGTCTGTGGATCTGTCTCGTGACCGAAATCTGCATATAACATAATTACCATTAAGTTTCAGCACACGGCAATGTGCTAACTTACTACTATATAGTTTCTATATTCACATCCTTTTATTGAATACTAATTAGAAACCCCCAACTCATACATTTAACACCATAATAAAATCTACCGTTTTCCAATTAGCAAATATGCTAACATACAACATTCAACTCCATACGCCAATTCCTATATTGATAGAATGGTTCACAACCCAACACAACTCTCTAACCTTTAAAACCACCTTCACAGTTCCATCACAAATCACAAACAGAGCAATCACAGCCATCTCAAATATAACATCTCAAAATTTCACACCCTCGACCATTCACCACCACCAACTCCAACCAAATTTACTCCACTGAGGAACTCCCCCATCCTGATCAGAACACCCTCAACAATCAATAGCATTGAACAATCTGTAGATAAAAAGAAGGGAATGGGTTGAGATTTACCAACTCTTGAGGCTACACCGATGGCTCTCCTCCCAAATGCCCTGTTCGCTGGTAGAACACTCATGCCATCTGCTTCCCTAACTCATAAATCGGCATCAATTCCCCCTTGACCACAACAATCCCTAGAAACACTAGACAGAAAGGAAACAAGGGGAAAAAATAGGGTGTTTACTGGAAACTTCAACCTCACCGACGTGTCTGCGACCGCCGTGGAGAGTAGTCGGCCGCCGCCTGCCACGAGGAGAGGGAGAGGTCAGCGGCATGGAGAGGATCGTGAGAGAAAGGGCATCGGGTGGTGTTTGCGTGGAGAAGATGCGACAAAGAGGATCGCGAGAGAAAGGGCATTGGATGGTGTTCGCGTGGAGAAGATGCGACGGAGAGGTCTTGGATCGGTCCAAAATAAACCGAATTAACCCCTTATATAAGAACTAAACCTATGTTAGGTTTTTATTAATCCCTCATTAATCTATTTATCCCCATAATAAATTTCAAATAAAAACATTATTCCAGAAATTTATTTTGTGGTATTTTACATTTTCCCCCACTTAATAAAATTTGGTCCTCAAATTTCCCACTAAAATGTATAATGAGTAAGAGATAACACACTCTAATAGCACAAGTACTGAAAGTATATTTCACATACCTTAAATAAACAGGTGGGTGTATTGAGCTCTGATCTTTTCCTCAAGCTCCCAAGTAGTCTCCTCATCGGTGTGGTCACTCCACCCGACTTTAACAAGTCGCAAAATCTTGTTCCGCAACTGTCGTTCTTTGTGATCCAAAATCTGTACCGGAACCTCTTCGTAAGTAGCATCAGGTTGAATGGAACCTGACACATCTGAAAAAATATGTGTATGGTCTGGCACATACTTCCTCAGCATGGACACATGAAACACATCATGAATACCAGCCAAGGACGGTGGTAGGGCTAGGTGGTAAGCGACTGCTCCGATCCTCTCCAAAATCTCGAAAGGACCAATGTACCTTGGAGCAAGCTTAACACGGAGGTCAAATCTCTTCACCCCTTTCGTGGGTGAGACTCGAAAGAATACATGGTCAACAATAAAGAACTCCAGAGGTCTCCATCTGTTGGGTTTCTGGCACCGCGGCGAGTGTGTGTTCGAACATGTTTCGTAAACATGTGCACAGCGGAAGAAATAAAAATAATAAATCTAATTTATTACAACACACACACCACACGCATGCATAGTACAACATGTGCAGACATAACCGTAATTTCAAATTTTGTAATAAAAGGAAATTTATACTACGTATACCTGACGTATCACGTGTAGCGAAAAAGGCATCAACCGGAACGATCCTCACTAGAATCGTCTCTATCCGTATCCACGCCGAGTATCTTCAGGATGACTTCACAAAGTCACGAACCTCGTCTTCGTACGAGTTACTAGCCTTGTGTCAAAGACGATGTGATCGAGAGAAGATCACAATCCGAATCAAAATTCGGATTCAAAACGAGTCCTCAAAAACTCGCTTCTCCGGAGAGGTATTCGTCAATCATTTGACGAATCCTTTGTCCTCCACCTATGAGGATTACCGGAGATCGAATCCCCGGCAAGGAAGCCGCTGTCGGAGCTCCAAACGTCGTCCAAACGACGCTACGACACGAAATAAATAAGCTGTCCAGAAAACTGGACAGCTTTGGTGGAGGAATAGAGCCGGCCAAATAAGGAAGCTAGATGCTCACCTTGTCGCCGGATCCAAAGAAGATCACCGGAGGGTCGCCGGAGGATCACCGGCTGAAGCTTGGATGCCGGCAACAAGCTTTGACGGCGGCACAAAGCTGGGCGGCGGCTAGGGTTGGGCGTCGACTACTAGAGGAGAGGAGGGGTGGGCAGCAACTAGGGATTGCATGGATTAGGTTTTCACAAAACCCTTAAGCCCTATTTTATAGAGAAAAAATCGTCCTAATGGTTATCGAATCATAACCAAAAGCCCGTTAACCCGCTCTAATAATTTAAGTTAAAATAAACCAAACCATGTTTGTCTATTTTAAGTTAAAACGAACTGAACCAACTTTGGTTCATTCGGTCAAAACCAACCAAACCCCTTTGGTTTATTCTCCTCCATTGGATTAGAACCAAACCAATTTGGTTCATCCCTTATGTCTTCATAAGACATGGCCCATCCACGCTTCCATTGCGACTGAAATGATTTCATGCTTGCTTCTTGTTTGATCCAACCAAACCTAGTTTCTCTCGGTCTGAGAATCTCATTCTCAAGCTCGTTTTAAATCCTTTGGATTACGCTCATTGTGCGTGTGACCTAATAGGTTCTCGATTTATGTTGGTCATCTATAATTAACCATTAATTATAGAATGATCATGAGTGGAACCTAGTAGTACATCATGATCCCCAATTAACCGAAAAGATCAACGGTTGATCCAGAACTATTTCTGAAACCTTTCAGCAGCTAGAATGATTTGTGCCCCATTCCTTTCACTCATCTTATACCCACTTGGTTCAGGACATGGTCTATAGTGTCAGTCCCCACTAGGTTGACTATGTCACACCTAGCCCAAGTATCATTTCTTCGTCCTACGGATTCTAGTTACTTCACATGTATTGAAGAGTACCTTACTCTAAACATGTAATGCTTTGGCCAAAGACTTTAGTAACAATCCGACAAGAGACCATGGGTATACATCTCCTCGCAAGGAGTGGTGAATCCTTTATAGGCTATTCAAACACCTTCGATCACTTTGACTTATACCCAATCATCCCGGGTCCACATCTCCTCAGAGATACTTGCTTAAGATGTCAAAGCATAAGTCTTCATGATCAAGATGACTTGAATACCGCAAGTTAAAGGAACATCGCACTTAAGTTGCAGTAAGAACTTCATTGACATATCTATATATGCAGAGAACCATATGATGTCTTACGGCTGGTCACTCCAATGAACCAGTTACCATAACTAGCATCCACGATTAACTCCGAACATCACAATGTCTCAAGCCAATGAGAATCAGCTGCTTGGATACACCAAGGAGTATACCTCGTACTAGTATCGACAGAATTGATAATGTCCAAATACATCAATTCATCGACTAGGGATAATTCCGATACATCACAATTACACATATAGAGATACTCACTAGTTGTGATTCAATTACAAATTCTCTCATGTTGTGAATCGTATCGTGGACATTCAGTAAATAAGTTTAAGATATAATCAAATATATGAGAACATGTATACTCAAATAGTGAATCTTCATTTATCATATAAATGGTTCTAACATAAGGTGATTGCCTTAGGACATCTCTCACATATTACTAACAAACTCCCACTTGGCCTAATGTCAATCGCTACGGTATCCAATACTATAGGCTCTAACATGACCCTCAAACTTACTTTGAGGTAATGCCTTAGTCAAAAGATCCGCTAAGTTCCTTTCAGTAGGGATTTTCTCGATTTGTATTTCCTTCTTACTAATAATCTCTCTGATCAGATGATAGCGGCGAAGTACATGTTTGGATCATTGATGAGACCTTGGCTCTTTTGCCTATGCAATTGCTCCATTGTTGTCGCAGTAGATTGGTATTGCTTCAACAATGGCTGGAACCACACCAAGTTCATGAATGAACTTCTTGATCCAAACTGCTTCCTTTGCTGCTTCCGAAGCTATAATGTATTCTGCCTCAGTGGTAGAATCCGCTACAGTGTCTTATTTGGAACTTTTCCAACTCACTGTGCCCCCATTCAAGGTGAACACATATCCAGACTGAGACCTGGAATCATCCTTGTCTGTCTGGAAACTGGCATCCGTATACCCGCGTATCACCATGTCCCCTTCTCCATTTATTAGGAACACATCCTTAGTTCTTCTTAAGTACTTAAGAATCGTCTTAACAGCCACTCAATGATCCATTCCTGGATCAGACTAGTATCTACTCGTGACACTCAGAGCATATGATACATCAGGCCTTGTACATAACATAGCATACATGATAGATCCTATTGCGGATGCATAGGGAATCTTACTCATGCAAATCCTCTCGTCTTCTGTGCGCGGACACATAGACTTTGAAAGGTGTATCCCATGCCTGATGGGTAGGAAACCTTTCTTGAATTCCGACATGCTAAACCTCTTGAGCACTCAGTCTATATATGTAGACTGCGAAAGACCAAGCAACTGTTTCGATCTATCTCTATAGATCTTAATCCCGAGGATGTAGGTTGCTTCTCCCAGGTCTTTCATGGAGAATGTTTTGGACAACCAAATCTTAACTGACTGTAAGACTGAAACATCGTTTCCTATAAGTAATATGTCATCGACATACAATACTAGGAACACAACTGCACTCCCACTAACCTTCTTGTACACACAAGGTTCGTCTAGATTTTGTGAGAAATCAAACTTTTTGATTGTCTCATCAAAACGGATATTCCAGCTCCTGGATGCTTGCTTCAATCCATATATGGACCGTCGCAATTTGCATATCTTGGTTTTATCAACCGATGTGAAACCCTCAGGCTGTATCATATACACGTCCTCGAGTAGGTTTCCATTAAGGAAAATTGTTTTCACATCCATTTGCCATATCTCATAATCATAATGAGCCGCTATGGCCAGGAGCATCCGAATGGATTTAAGCATAGCTACAGGCGAATAGGTTTCATCATAATCAACACCTTGCTTTTGATGATATCCTTTCACCACTAATCTAGCCTTATAGGTAATCACATTACCATCCATATCGGTTTTCTTCTTGAAAATCCACTTGCACCCTATAGGCTTTATGCCTTCAGGTGGGTCAACCAAGTTCCAAACTTGGTTTTCATACATGGAATCCATTTCCGACTTCATGGCTTCAAGCCACTTATCCCTTTCTGAACTTGTCAGAACTTCTTCATAACTGGTAGGCTCCTCATCATCAATGAGTAACACATCGTTCGATTCACTTACGAGAAATCCATATCTCTCAGGAATATTGTATGTTCTACCAGATTTACGAAGATGTGGTGTTTTAATAGGTCCAACCGATTTCTCATCACTATGAGTTATCGGTTGTTGTGCTTCACCAGGTATCTCATCAATGTCTATTTGAGTCTCTCGAGCCTCCTCAAGCTCGACGACACTCCCACTATTTTCTTGCAAGAGAAACTCTTTCTCTAGAAACACAGCATGCCTTGAAACAAACACCTTTTGTTCCACAGGATGATAGAATTGGTAACCCCTTGTTTCCTTAGGGTATCCAATAAATAGACATTTATCAGACTTAGCATCTAATTTGTCTGATACAGTCCGCTTCACATAAGCAGGACAACCCCATATCTTCAAGTAAGATACATGAGGTTTCTTACTATTCCATATCTCATATGGAGTAGTGGAGACTACCTTGGTTGGCATTCTGTTTAACAAGTAAACAGTTGTCTGAAGTGCATAGCCCCAAAAGGACTTAGGAAGATTTGCATTATTCATCATTGACCTGACCATGTCCAACAAGGTCCGGTTTATGCCTCTCAGATACACCATTATGCTGTGGTGTATATGGCGGAGTCCATTGAGACAATATACCATTATCTCTTAGATAATCAAGAAACTCTTGACTTAAGTATTCACCACCTCGATCCGATCGAAGTATTTTAATACTCTTTTCATGTTGTTTCTCTACTTCATTTTTGAATTCTTTGAACCTTTCAAAGGCTTCAGACTTGTCTTTCATCAAGAACACATACCCAAACCGTGAGTGATCATCGGTGAAGGTAATGAAGTAGCTATAGCCTCCTAAAGCTTGAGTTGACATAGGTCCACATACATCAGTATGTATTAGACCTAGCAACTCTCCCACTCGTTCACCTTTTCCTGTAAAAGGTAACTTAGTCATCTTGCCTCTTAAGCATGATTCCCATGTATCGTATGAATCCAATTCAAACGATTCCAGAATTCCACATCGGTGTAATTCGGACATGTGTTTCTTGCTTGCATGGCCAAGATGACAATGCCATATGTAGGAGTCTAATTGATTATCCTTTTGAGTGTGCTTGTTGCTCGCTTCGATATTGAAAATGTCACTGGATACGTCCAACGTATAAATACCATTGCTCAAAGTTCCAGTTCCATAAAGTATGCCATTCAATGTTATATAACAACAATTGTTACTAAACGTCAAATGGTAACCATTTCTATTTAAGCAGGAAATAGAAACAATGTTCTTTATTAGAGAAGGAACACAATAGCAATTGTCCAGTTCCAAGACTAATGCACTAGGGAGCTTCAGCAAATAAGTTTCGATGGTGACCGCAACAACCTTTGCTCCATTGCCAACTCGCAAATTTGACTCCCCTCTGATGAGTCTTCTTCTATTCCTTAGCCCCTGTATGTCATTACATATATGTGAGCCACACCCAGTATCCAATACCCAAGTGTCTAAGGAAATTGAATGTCAATCAATAACGAAGATACCTGAAGAGGATGGGGCATCGGATGCCTTCTTCTTCTTCACGGACTCAAGATAAATCTTGGAGTTTCTTCGCCAGTGGCCTTCCTTGCCACAATGATGGCAAGTGCCCTTTTGTGATGGTTTTGCCTTCTTAGCCTTCTTGTTCTTCCCTTTCTTCTGTTCCTTTGCCTTCCTCTTAGAACCTTTCTTTGAGGAATCAACTAACAGAACCGCCTTCTCCTCATGCTTCACAGAAGGCTCCACAGTCTTCAGCATATTGAGGAGCTCAGGAATAGTGGATTCTAATTTGTTCATCCGATAGTTCATCACAAATTGTGAGAAACTCTTGGGTAAACAATGCAGAATTAAGTCAATACTTAATTCATGATTCATCACAAACTCGAGGGTGGCCAACCGCTCGATGTACCCATTCATCTTTAGCACAAATTGCACTACAGACGAACCTTCTTGCATCTTAGAAGTGAAGAGGAGCCTGGAGACTTCGAACCTTTCGGATCTCGCTTGCTCATCAAACAACTCATGAAGATGGAAGACTATGGTATTAGCATCCATATGCTCATGCTGCTTTTGCAGCTCAGGTACCATCACAGCTAGCATGATGCAACTCGCCAGTTCAGAATCTGTCACATGTTTCTGATAGGCCAACAATTGGTCTAGAGTTGCATCGTCCCTAGGACGGTTGGGAAGAGACTCTTCAAGGACATATGCTAGCTTTTCCGCCTTGAGAATAATTCTCAAGTTTCTAAGCCAGTCCAGGAAGTTAGGCCCAGTCAATTTGTTTGAATTCAAAATAGTGCACAAATTCAAAGACGTCATGATCAATCGATTAACCTAGAAATACAAAATGAGCATATATGAGAAAATGATTTTAAAATGCATCAATATACATTCATAAATCTCATTCATTTTTCGAATTTCAAAAACCCCAAAATCACTTCGGGAGATCGTAGGTCCATCTCCGAATGGGCTGATATCCAACATAGATATGAACAACCTTGGAGGGAGTCCAACAAGCCATTCATAATTACGATGGTAGGTATCAAATATACCGATTGCATATCACGTATATGCAACTATCACAATGTGCTATCAACTAATTGAATGTTCACACATACATCGGGTTATTAACACATTAACAAGTATGCATCATATGCATAGCACCCAACTTCACCTCCCTTCACATCGACCTTGGAGAGAGTCCAACAAGCCGATGCTCCAAGTTAAAGCCAACCCATTAATCGAGAAATAGTTTTAATATGGTTAGAGCGCATTCAACCATTTAGTCGTCCAACAACCAAAGCTAATGATTAACCTCTGACTCTTACCATATTAGTATTAAACTATTTCATGGTTTGAACATGTTCGGGTTCGAGCCGGGCTTGGAGAGAGTCCAACAACCCAAACAAGAAACGGAACTCTGGTTCTAACCATATTAATGGAAGGTGTAGGCTTTAATATTGAGTAAGGGTTTTTATGTCTCATCCTCTTTGCATGCAGATAACTATTATCTACATGGCATGGCATACATGACATACATCTACATGTCACGACACGCATGGCATAATGATATGCATCTAATGCAATTACATGACATACAATTATAACATGTACAAAATTTCCTTATATGTCATAACTATTTATGGAAATAAAATATGTTTGAGATTTGATTCTCCAAATCAAATCATGATTAAATTAGAAAACAAATTTCCAAATCTAATCACATATTTTATTTGTGGAAAGTGTTGATTAAGGAAAGTCAAGTTAGGAAATAAATTTCCTAAATCATCAAAACTACTTATGGAAATAAAATATTTTAAGATTTGATTTCCCTAATCAAATCATGATTGAATTAGTAAACAAATTTCCAAATCTAATCAAATATTTTATTTATGGAAAATATCAATTCCCATAAATATTTCTAACTTTCCAAAAGTAGAAGATTTCCATAAATACTTCTAGACTTTCCAAAATAAAAAATTTCCATAATTACTTCTAACTTTCCAAAGGTAGAAAATTTCCATAAATACTTCTAACTTTCCAAAAGTAGAAAATTTCCATAAATACCATTATGACTATCGCAAAATAATTTTACGATTATGTCGAAACACAACCTGGGCTCTGATACTACTGTTGGGTTTCCGACACCGCGGCGAGTGTGTGTTCGAACATGTTTCATAAACATGTGCACAGTAGAAGAAATAAAAATAATAAATCTAATTTATTACAACACACACACCACATGCATTCATAGTACAACATGTGTAGACATAACTATAATTTCAAATTTTGCAATAAAAGGAAATTTATACTACGTATACCTGACGTATCACGTGCAGCGGGAAAGACATCAACCGGAACGATACTCGCTAGAATCGTCTCTATCCGTATCCACGCCGAGTATCTTCAGGATGACTTCATAAAGTCACGAGCCTCGTCTTCGTACGAGTTACTAGCCTCGTGTCGAAGACGATGTGATCGAGAGAAGATCACAATCCGAATCAAAATTCGGATTCAAAACGAGTCCTCAAAAACTCGCTTCTCGAGAGAGGTATTCGTCAACCGTTTGACGAATCCTTCGTCCTCCACCTATGAGGATTACCGGAGATCGAATCCCCGGTAAAGAAGCCGCTGTCAGAGCTCCAAATGTCGTCTAAACGATGCTCCGACACGAAATAAACAAGCTGTCCAGAAACCTAGACAGCTTTGGTGGAGGAATAGAGCTGGCCAAATAAGGAAGCTAGATGCTCACCTTGTCGCCGGACCCAAAGAAGATCACCGGAGGGTCACCGGAGGATCACCGTCTGAAGCTTGGACGCTGACAACAAGCTTGGATGGCGGCACAAAGCTGGGCAGCAGATAGGGTTGGGCGCCGACCACTAGAGGAGAGGAGGGGTGGCCGGCAACTAGGGAATGCATGGATTAGGTTTTCACAAAACCCTTAAGCCCTATTTTATAGAGAACAAATTCTCCTAATGGTTATCGGATCATAACCAAAAGCCCGTTAACCCGCTCCATTAATTTAAGTTAAAATAAACCAAACCATGTTGGTCTATTTAAAGTTAAAACGAACCGAACCAACTTTGGTTCATTCGTTAAAAACAAACCAAACCCCTTTGGTTTATTCTCCTCCATTGGATTAGAACCAAACCAATTTGGTTCATCCATTATGTCTTCATAAGACATGGCCTATCCATGCTTCCATTGCGACTGAAATGATTTCATGCTCGATCCTTGTTTGGTTCAACCAAACCTAGTTTCTCTCGGTCTGAGAATCTCATTCTCATGCTAGTTTTAAATCCTTCGGATTACGCTCGTTGTGCGTGTGACCAAATAGGTTCTCGGTTTATGTTGGTCGTCTATAATTAACCATTAATTATAGAACGATCATGAGTGGCACCTAGTAGTACATCATGATCCCCAATTAACCGAAAAGATCAACGGTTGATCCAGAACTATTTCTGAAACCTTTCAGCAGCTAGAATGATTTGTGCCCCATTCCTTTCACTCATCTTATACCCACTTGGTTCAGGACTTGGTCTATAGTGTCAGTCCCCACTAGGTTAACTACGTCACACCTAGCCCAAGTATCATTTCCTCGTCCTACGGATTCTAGTTACTTCACATGTATCGAAGAGTACCTTACTCTAAACATGTAATGCTTTGGCCAAAGACTTTAGTAACAATCCGACGAGAGGCTATGGGTATACATCTCCTCGCAAGGAGTGGTGAATCCTTTATAGGCTATTCAAACACCTTCGATCACTTTGACTTATACCCAATCATCCCGGGTCCACATCTCCTCAGAGATGCTTGCTTAAGATGTCAAAGCATAAGTCTTCATGATCAAGATGACTTGAATACCGCAAGTCAAAGGAACATCGCACTTAAGCTGCAGTAACAACTTCATTGACATATCTATATATGCAGAGAACCATATGAAGTCTTACGGGTGGTCACTCCAATGAACTAGTTACCATAACTAGCATCCACGATTAACTCCGGACATCACAATGTCTCCAGCTAGTGAGAATCAGCTGCTTGGATACACCAAGGAGTATACCTCGTGCTAGTCTCGACAGAATTGATGGTGTCCAAATCCATCAATTCATCGACTAAGGATAATTCCAATACATTACAATTACACATATAGAGATACTCACTAGTTGTGATTCAATCACAAATTCTCTCATGCTGTGAATCGTATCGTGGACATTCAGTAAATGAGTTTAAGATCTAATCAAATACATGAGAACATGTATACTCAAATAGTGAATCTTCATTTATCATATAAATGGTTTTAACATAAGGTGATTGCCTTAGGTCATCTCTCACATATTACTAACACCGTCTCTGATCAGCATAACTCTTTTGACGATCCTGCACCTCTTCCATCCTTCATCTGATAGTACGGACCAACTCTGCCTCATGATGAGCTCTATGGGGTCCTAGAAACTAGGCCTCCCCAACCTCCTCCCAAAGGGTGGGTGCCCAACACTTTCTACCATATAATGCTTCAAACGGTGCCATCTGGATAGCCGAATGATAGCTATTGTTGTAGGCGAATTCCACTAATGGCAAGTGGTCCTCCCAACTGCCCTCGTAATCCATAAGGTAGGACCTCAACAAGTCCTCTATAGTCTGGATGGTCCGCTCAGATTGTCCATCTGTTTGCGGATGGAATGTTGTACTAAAATAGAGTTGTGTGCCTAAGGCCTGTTGTAGACTCTGCCAAAATTGGGACGTGAACCGAGGATCTCTATCTGATATAATGCTCAAAGGAACACCATGCAATCTAATGATATCCTGACAATATAACTCTACCATACGATCTAGAGAGTCGGTCTTCTGAATCGCTAGGAAGTGTGTGGATTTGTTAAATCGGTCAACGAATGCCCAAATTATGTCATGGCCTTGTCGTATCCTAGGCAGACCCACCACAAAATCCATGGTAATGTGATCTCACTTCCACTCGGGAATAGGAATCCTCTGAAGTAGTCCGGCTGGTCTCTGGTACTCAGCCTTCACCTGTTGGCAAACTAGACATCTAGCTACAAAATCTACGATGTCTTTCTTCATGTCATTCCACTAATACAAAAGCCTTAAATCTCGATACATGCGGGTTTCGCTTGGGTGGATCATAAATCGAGAGCAATGAGCCTCCTAAAGTAACTCCTCCATGACCCGGTGAGACTGAGGTACGCATAATCTGCCCCGGAAATAAATAATACCCTCGTGATCTCGGGTGAACTCAGTCTGCTATCCAGAGGTTATTTGACTATCAATGAACTATAAGTGTTGATCACCGGCCTGAGCCTCTTAGACTATCATCCTGATAGATGACTGAGCAACCATGGTAACAAGAATGCCCTGCTCTGTCGGTCTCTGCTCCTCAAGGCCCAACTCGGAGAAGCCCTGAATCAAATCCGTGACTAAAACTCGATAGCAAGCTAAAGTCCCTCGGGACTTCCGGCTAAGCGCATCGGCGACCACATTGGCTTTCCCTGGGTGGTAGCTAATGGTACAGTCATAGTCATTCATGAACTCCATCCATCTCCTCTTTCAGAGATTGAGTTCCTTCTGCGTAAATAGATATTTGAGACTCTTATGATCAGTGAGAATCTCAAATGTAATACCATACAGATGATTCCTCCAAATCTTCAAGGCAAAGATAATAGCAACTAATTCTAGATCATGTATTGGGTAGTTTTTCTCATGATCCTTCAACTGGCGAGAAGCATAAGAGACCACCCTGTCATACTGCATCAGTACTGTGCCTAAACCCTGGAGAGACGCATCGATATAAAAGACGAAACCGTCATCCCCTGATGGCAATACCAAGATCGGTGCTGATACTAATCTCTTCTTCAACTCCTGAAAGCTAGTCTTGCAGGCCTCTGACCACATGAACTTCACGCCCTTCCTGGTAAGGTGTGTCAATGACATAGCAATGCTTGAGAAATCCTCAATGAACTGTCTGTAATATCCGGCTAAGCCTAAGAAACTGTGAACCTCCTGAACCGATTTTGGCTGCTCCCAACTGGTGACAGCCTCGATTTTCTAGGGGTTAATTGAAATGCCTTTGCTAGAAACCACGTGTCGACTAAGGGTAACCAGAACGCACATTTATTGAACTTCGCATATAGTTGCTTCTGTCGAAGCCTATCCAGGACAATGCGAATATGCTGCGCGTGTTCCTCTTTGGAACGGGAATAGACCAGAATATCATCAATAAAGACAATGACGAACCGATTTAGGAAATCCATAAATTCACAGTTCATCAAGTCAATGAATAATGTCGGAGCATTGGTAAGCCCAAATGGAATTACCAAAAACTCATATTGCCCATATCTAGTACGGAACACTGTCTTTTGAACGTCTGAATCTCTGACCCTTAGCTGATGATATTCGGACCACAGATCAATCTTAGAATACAACGATTTACCTCTGAGCTGATCAAACAAGTCCTCAATACGTGGTAGTGGATATTTATTCTTGATGGTGACAACGTTCAACTGCCTGTAGTTGATGCATAATCTCATCGAACCGTCTTTCTTCTTTACGAAGAGAACCGGAAAACCCCAGGAGATACGCTAGGGCGGATAAAACCTCTGTCCAAAAGCTCCTGAAGCTAGACCTTTAGCTCATCCAACTCTTTCGGGGCCATACGATAAGGATCTTTCGATGTCGATGCCATCCCCGGAATTAACTCAATTGTGAACTCAACTTGCCTTCTGGGAGGCAAGCCCGGTAACTCCTCTGGAAAGACATCCGGATACTCTCAGACTATAGAAATGTCCAAGATCTGAGAGTCACCACTGTCTTCAGCATTGATCAATGAAAATAGAAAACTTTGACAGCCGTGTGATAAAAGCTTCCGAGCCTGAATCGCAGAAATGGTCGATATATCATCATTTCTGGTGCCAGTGAAATCCCACGAGGGTTGGTTAGGAGGATGGAACGTAACCACCCTCGTCTGGCAATCCACAGTGGCATGATACGCGGTTAGCCAGTCCATGCCAAGTATGATGTCAAATTCGATCATGTCAAAAACCAACAAATCTACTGAGAGTATAACGCTGTCGAAATCTAATGGGCATCCTCTAACTTCCTGGGTGACTTCTAATTTATCCCCATAGGGAAAAGATACCATTAATCTTTTGTGACCTAAGGGTGGGTAGTCTACCAATCTCTCTCAGGAATGCTCAAGAAATGAATGAATGTGAACTACCACTAGCGTTAATTCAACATATCAGTAAGTAAAATGTATAGCAAGTAAAAACAAAGACTTCATGGAAAATGTATCCGGCTTATTCGTCACACCGACTACGATCCTCTGGCAAATTTATTAATATGTCCAACTTCCGGGCGAGGTGAGGTTTTAGGTAGTACTTGTTAGAGGTCGTGGATTGATGCCCCGAGATCACATCGATTAAGTGTGTGTACTAAGGCGTATGTGTTTAGCACTCGCATCGAGGCCAATATAAATACTCGGCCCGATATTTAAACTAACGACGAGGCCGGATCGACATCGCACCAACTACCGAGGTCCGACTGATACTACACCAACGGCTAATACTGAGGCTGATAATGTACCAACGGTTGATACTGAGGTCCTGATATATAACTCTGCAACTCCGTAGGAGTACTAGAGTGCTTATGCCCATGCACGGAATATGCAAGAATCGCTGGGGGAGCCGCCCCTTCACGGCGCATTTTGGCAAGATTGGGATTTTCGGTTTCATTGAGGTCCTTCAGTCAAACTCGCCCTCCTCACATTGCATACACTCCGGGCTACATGTTGAGCCTTTCATGAACAATCTCGACTCGTGTCCGGTGAAGTTTACAGACAGCAAATCGACCGTGGCCGCAGCAGGGGCTATAAGAGCCGTATATCATATAATCCCTAGACCGCATCTAACATAGCATTGTCACAGAGGATCACAGATGATCTTCGCTGGTCGACCAGAGGCATCCTCGATGAAGATCGCTCGGCCTTCGATTTTGCCCGATGCCCGTAGAAGCATTTCTCTGAATTCATCTCACTACGTGATTGCTCGGCCGCCGACTGTGAAGCCGATGGGATGCTAGGGTCTCGAATCAACTCGAGTTGGTTGTTTCTTTTCCTTTCTCATTTTCTCTCACGAGCCGACTCAATCAAGAGCTGAATCAATGCCTCTCAGAAGAAGAATTTCAAAACCTGCTAGCTTTACTCAAGATGTCCGCTCAGACCCCGAATAACCTCGAAGCATGCGTAACCGATCCTCACGATTATAACTCAGTGTAATTTGGGCTAACCGATTAAATTCAAAGATTATATTCCATCATCATGCATTGTTCGCTAAAGGTTCTCAAAATTCGGATAACGACGCTATCCGGAGCTAATATAGTGAAAAATATTGGCTTTCTCAAAACTCTCAATTCTCACCATGTTATTTGTTGCGTTCATTTATAATCGCAGAAGCAGCGAGTCTACTTGTGTTTCCTGTTCTCATCCCATTAATGGTAGGTTTGTAAGCTCGCTATCTTCTCCTACTTTGAGTAAGGCTTATAAAAAGGTCCGCTTCCATAGTCTCTATCCAGATCGAGCCGCTTCTTCGACTGCTCTCCACGGAAGAGCATGAATTGTCTCTTTCACCGACTCCGCCAAGGCTAGATCCAGCCATGCCATACTACATCAAAGATGAGTAGGGATCACCGTTGGAGTCGCAACTCAATCAGGAGCTGCACGCCAGCTAGGCTAAGGGGCTAATCGGAGAAAGGGGCCATCGATCACTGGCTGTGGTGTTGCTTTCCGGGTATGCAATTGTGCACCATCGTGGTAGACATCCGAGGAGGTGCCTGGTGTGTAGTAGCAAGGGCTACCGGTGGTACCTCTGGGGGTACAGTAGCAGGTGTTGCTAGGGGTACTGCGAGATTTGTTAGAGTGGGTACCACTGGTGGTACCGTGAATACCATAGAAGTGGGTATCTCTGGAGGAGGAATCGTCAGGGACTGAGGGCCCAATACACCCGTGGCACCATGTGAAGTCTGACCCTAATCGACAGACTCATTCTCTATAGACCTTTCTAGCAACTGAGTAGATCTCAATGTCCTCCTGCTTGGGTGCCCTGCACCACGTCTTGGCGCAAGAGCATGTGCACCTCGTTTCATATCTACTAAATTATTACCCAAGTATTACTACAGATAGAAAATCAATAATTTCATCTGTTAGCCATCTAGAGATGTCCTGTTGCCGCCAAGTCCCCAATACGATCTTGTCGAAATATGACTCCAAAATGTCCGAAACGCCAAATTGACGAAAATCCGTAAAAATCTGAAAATGCACAGGTTGACATGCCAAACGTGGCAAACTCCGAAAACCCAAAAACCCTTACGAACTCGGAACCTACGCTCTGATACCAAATAAATTGTCATGCCCCGAGAGGGGATACTTGTCCGACGAAAATCGGGCAGCACCTCCCCTGTACTGCGGACAATTGAAACCTATATACAAGGCCTACACGGCCCACTATACATCGGCCAACATGGACGGAACATAAAACCACAATGCATATAATATATGGGCCTCAGGCCAACAACCAAAGTACATACTAAGTCTAAAACTTCTAAACTTACCTCTTCTGCCATCTAAGCAGGAATACACATCCACACACACATAACCAAAACCAATCAAATAAAAAGACCATAAAAATATAATCAAGTACCACCAAAACAACCACGAGTATAGAGTATTACAAGTTTAAAACATAAAGTCCTACTGACAAAAATGCGAAAATCTAAAAAAAAAAGAAATAATGGAGTTGTCAGATTAGGGGACTGGCAATTGGACCCTCCGAAAGGTATCATCCTGAAATAAAAGAGATATCAACGGAGTGAGTAAAACTTAGAGGATATCTAATAGTCATGCATGGTAAACTATAAGTAGCAATAATAATCCTGCTGGTATAGTTTCTTGACAATAAACAAAATAATACATATACATACCTGAAACTGTACATACCAGAATCACCTAAGCTGACATAAGATACATCCATACAAGCAAATGTAGAATCACCAAAACAAACTACATAATACCTCCTGTATGTGCATGGCAATCATATGCAACAATAAAAAATGCAACAAGCAATGCATATAGTAAAAATGTATGCACATGATACAATGACCTGTGTCACTCCTAATGTCAGTCAAGCCACCGACATGTCATGTGTGTCGGCCGAGTGAGTAGGGTTGTGACAACTGTGCACTTTGCCGTCACTACACCTATGTGACCGAGTGGACAGGATGTTGGCGGAGTATCAACCTTCTACCCCCATGTATATATATGGGGGGCATCACCTTGTCTCATCTCCTCGACTCACAACGAAGGAGGGATCCCCTATCTGCTACGACGTTGCAATACCAATAACCTAAGCGACCACCATGGAGCCCTGACAGAGCAACTACACACACCCTCCTGAAATACCACTAACTCACGAGTGGTTGTGTGTGTAGATAATGTAACTGACGATGGGCTCAACTACTAAGTAGTATCATCTCTTACCGAGGAGTCGATGATTGTCAGTCATGCAATAATGCAAGATGATGCATGTCACTAATGCACAATACACCTATCAATCCATGGCTACCTATAGTATGTACCAATAGGAGCCCATATCAAATAACCTAAGTACATAAGTCTATGTACACATACAAGGTATATCCATTATGTTGGGGTTGATCCGTGAGGGGAAACTTCGCTTCCCCTTCACCTCGGTTGCTTGACCATGGTGATCCCTTCGATGTCTCCGGATTAAAAATTTAATCCTAGACAAAAGGGATTCCCAAAGCAACCAAGTCATCGTCGTGCTATTCGTTTAGAGAGGTCACTTGAACAAACTAGTTGTTCAAGCGACCATCCTCTATTCTACGAGTAGCCGCGGAATAGACGATGTCCGGATCGCCGGTTTTTGTGTTTATACTCGGGATCCAAGGTATTATTTAGTCATTTACAGAAATATAACATCCTTATATTTTGAAAAACAAACACAAGCAATGAATAAAAGAGATAGAAGAATAGTTATACCTCTTGGTCTTCTAATGTATGACCCTCCTCCTTTTGGACGTCGTGTGGGCGACGATCCACCAAAAGTCGAAGCTTCTAGATCGCAAAACTTCCTTCCTTGCTTTTACCAAGCAAGAGGAAGAAAAGAAACAATGTCTTTCTCCTTCCAAAACTCAACCAACAAGGAATCAATCCCTTCCTTGCCGCCGGCCAAGTAAATGAAGGAGATGGTGGTGGGAGACAACCAAGATACCTAGGGAAACCCTATATCTTGTTTCCACCACCTAAGGAGAGGAAGAAGAGAGGTTTTGCCGCTGGCCAAGAGCTGGAACAGGTCTGGAAAAGGAGCTGGACGCCGGCCACCTTTGGAGGAAGAAGAAGAAAAGGAATTTCTTTCCTTAATTGGTGCCGCCACCCTCCTAAAACCCTAACCCTAGTCTTGCCGCCAACTAGAAAACCTAAGCCTCTCTTCAAAAAATTGTTCTTCACGCCAACCCCATGTCCTCCTTTTATAGAGTTTAGGGATAAGTCATGAATTAATCTCCTCCATTGGTTCTAGGGATTTAATCTCAACCGTCGGATCTAGAGATTTAATCTCAACCGTTGGATCTTAGAGATTTAATCTCTACCAATGGATCTTAGTGTTTTGTTTCTATCCATTGGATCTAATCTTCTTGAGGTGTTAATGGGCTACATTAGGGACCATGAGGAGGAGTTGGGTCTCGGCCACCCATGGATCAAGCCCACATAAAGTCCGATCCACTAATGATGGTCCAATCCACTAAAGGTCCTTCATTGATCTACCTCACCAACCCCCATATGATAATATGGGCTCCATATATTATTTGTACATTTTCTCCCCGTGTTTAAGATCTCGAATGTCCGTCGATTAATTAATTTACTGACCATTAATTAATCGACATCTAACTCCATGAGTAGTACCACTCAACCTTTTCATCATGCCGGACCAAGTCCACCTGCAGGGTTTACATGATGAACCTTATGAGCTCCTCAAGGGGACATCATCATCCTAATATATAGGACACGGTTTCCTCCTATAATCAACGACACACCATATAAATAATATCATCTCTCAACTTACCGAGTCTATCGATTTAATCTATAAATCTCGCCCATTGGTAAATCAAAGAGATGAATACCAAGTATATGTGCCCGTTATTATATCGGGATTAAGAGCATGTACTAAATAATATCTGAGGTCCGATTCGATTATGTAGTCATCAATAAATCGAATCACCTCTGTGTCGGTCCTGCTCAATACACACAAAGTGCACTAGTGTGATTCTATGGTCAAGACAAACCAATACCAAATCACACTACAACCATTCCGATGGTTTGTCCAAAGTCATCTCGGTTGTGAGCCTTTACTTATACTTTACAAGGAGCCGATAACATGATCTCCCGTGTGACACCACACACCATGTTATCTACAATGTAACGTATTAGACAATATTGCATAAAAAAATATGCAAACAATGATCATGTGATTCTTATTTTAAAATAAAGATGTTCATACAAAAAATAGACTTTTAAGTATACATCCCTACAATCTCCCACTTATACTAAAAGACTATGCTGTCCTTAAAGTGCCATACATCTGATCCCCATTCCCTCCACATGCCTATCAAAAGTTCTCGCCGGAAGGCCCTTAGTGAAAGGATCTGCCAGGTTATCCTCCGATGCAATCTTGGCCACAACAACTTCTCCTCGCTTTACGATTTCTCGTATCAGGTGGTACTTGTGCTCTATGTGTTTACTAGCCTTATGGGCTCGTGGTTCCTTCGAGTTTGCAACTGCACCACTATTATCACAATAAATTGTGATAGTTCTGGGCAAACCAGGAATTACAACCAAGTCCATCAGGAAGTTCCTGAGCCATACAGCTTCTTTGGCCGCCTCAGAGGCCGCCACATACTCAGCTTCCATGGTGGAGTCCGCCACGCACTTTTGCTTGATACTCCTCCATACAATGGCTCCACCTCCCAAAGTAAACACAAAACCTAAGGTAGACTTACTGTTATCCCTATCAGATTAGAAGTCGGAATCCGTATAACCCACAGGGAGTAATTGGTCTGCTCGGTAAACCAGCATATAATCCCTAGTCCTTCTCAGGTACTTCAATATATGCTTTACCGCAATCCAATGTCCCTGTCCTGGATTACTCTGATATCTGCTGACCATGCCCACGGCAAAGCAGATATCTGGTCTCGTACAGAGCATCGCATACATGAGGCTTCCTATTGCCGAAGCATAAGGAACCGCCTTCATCTCCTCTATCTCCTCAGATGATCTAGGACACATCTCCTTAGATAAAGGAACTCCATGCCTGAAGGGTAGAAAACCCTTCTTGGAGTTTTGTATGCTAAAACGATCCAAAACCATGTCTATGTATGAAGCTTAGGATAAGCACAACAACTTTGATCCCAAGGTTGTGACCCACTTCTCCCAAGTCCTTCATATCATACTGTTTGGACGATCATACCCTTACGTCTGATAACACTTCGATGTTGTCTCCAACCACCAAAATGTCATCTACGTATAGTACAAAAAATACCACTACGTTTCCGTCACATCTCTGATATACACAAGACCCATCCGAACTTTGAATAAATCCATAAGACTGGATCATTTCATCAAACCGGATGTTCCAAGATCTCGAAGCTTGCTTCAATCCATAAATGGACCGATTAAGCTTACATACAAGATGCTCTTTGCCCTTAGCAATGAATCCCTCTGGTTGCTTCATGTAGATGTTTTCCTCAAGACTTCCATTTAAGGAAAGCTGTCTTGACATCCATCTGCCACACCTCATAATCCATATGAGCTGCTATGCATAAGAGAATCCGGATAGATTTAAGCATGGCTACCGGCGAAAAGGTCTCCTCATAATCGATACCCTCTTTCTGAGTATACCCCTTCGCAACAAGCCTCGCTTTGAAGGTCTCAACCTTCCCATCTATTCCTCTTTTTCTCTTGTAGATCCACTTGCATCCAATGGTTTTTACACCATTGGGTGGTTCTACTAGCTCCCAGACCTGATTTGAATCCATAGATTCAATCTCAGCATTCATTGCACTCTGCCGAGATACTGCATCTTTATCTTGGATTGCCTCATCATATGTCCAGGGATCAGGTTCATGTTCGCCAGGGACCAAATCAGAAGATTCTCCCAAGAACATGAATCTATCAGGCTGTCTCACAACCCTCCCACTACGATGAGGTATCACCTGTGTATCCTCTGTGACACGCGGTGCAGTGACATGTGGTATATCCTCTTGTATCGGTGGTACTAAAGAAGTGACTTCCCCTTTTAACTCCTCCAGAACAATTTTACTCTTGGGCTTGTGGCTCATCACATAGTCTTCCTCTAGAAATCTGGCGTTCATGCTAACGATCACCCTCTGATCTCTAGGACTATAAAACAATCCACCCTTCGTTCCTCTGGGATAGCCAACGAACAATCGTACTTCTGTACGAGGTTCCAACTTACCAAAGATCTCGCCAAAGACATGTGCTGGACTCCCCATATCCGAATATGTCTTAGACTAGGCTTTCGCCCAGTCCACAACTCTGTGGGAGTAGAAGGCACTGATTTAGATGGAACCAAGTTCAGAATGTATACCGCCGTATCTAGAGCATATCCCCAGAACGAATCTGGCAAGTCAGAATAACTCATCATCGATCTAACCATCTCCATAAGAGTCCTATTCCTTCGCTCTGCTACACCATTCTGCTGGGGTGTGCCAGGTGCAGTCAATTGGGATTGAATCCCAGCCTCTGATAAGTAGTTCCTAAACTCTCCCAAGAGGTACTCACCACCACGATCATATCGTAGTGTTTTGATACTTTTACCTTGACGTTTCTCCACATCAGCCTTGAATTCTTTGAACTTGTCAAAGCATTCAGACTTGCGGCGCATCAGGTAAATGTATCCATATCTTGAGTAATCGTCTATAAAAGAGACGAAATACTCAAAACCACCTCTAGCCTGGATAGACATAGGACCACACAAATCAGAATGAACCAATTCCAACACATCTTTGGCTCTATACCCCTTGGCCTTAAAAGGCCTCTTGGTCATCTTACCCTCCAAGCAAGATTCACAGGTTGGGAGATCCTCCACCACTAATGAACCCAAAGGTCCATCAGCTATCAACCTTTGAATTCTGCTTAGGTTAATGTGACCAAGCCTAAGATGCCAAAGATATGTTTGGTTCATCTTCGAAGGTTCTTTTCTCTTATTGGAATTAGAAGATGAGTTATTAACTTCAATTTGCATCGTGGGAGGTTTTGGTTCCAGTGTGTACAAATTTCCTATCAATGTACCCGAACAGATAATGTCCCTATCTCTCTTTATAACAACTCTGTCATTAAAAGAAATAGAATATCCATCCATAATAATTTAGAAACTGAAACTAAATTCTTTCTAAATAAAGATACATAAAGGGAATTTTCCAGAACCTAAGTTTTATTTTTCTCAAGAGATAAATAAAACTTCTCCCACTGCAATAGCCGCCACCTTCATGGCATTGCCCAAAATGGTAATCTCCCCTTTAGCTAGTCGTTGGGTTTCCTGAAACCCCTGCAAAGTGTTGCAGACATGATTAGTGGCTCTCATATCTACACACCAGGTGTCGGTAGATAACACCGCTAATCATGTTTCAACGACTAGTCCAAAGGATATACCTTTGTTCTGTTTTGGACTGGGACAGTCCTTCTTCCAATGTCCATCCTGCTTAAAGTACTTGCCTTTCGGCTTCTTCACTCCTCCCTGAGATCCTCCCACCACCTTTGCTCCACCTTGTTTCTTCTTCTTCTTGCCTTTCGGCTTAGAAGTAGAAACCTTTTTGAGCATCTATGGTTTGAGGACACTCTTCGAAGAGTGCATACTTGTACTCCTTAGCAGATAAGACAATATCTAGATTCTTTTCCAATCTACATAGTTGGGTCCAGTAAGTTTGTTCTCTTTCAGTATCACAGCAAGTGGGTTGAAAGTCATTTTGAAAGAAAACCTAAGAATCACATAAATCAAAACATTAGATTTCAAAAAATTATTGATTCCTCAAACAATAAAATTTTTAAAATCAACCAACACCTCAAAACACCGAGAATATCGTATGCCACGATAGTGTGGACGTATACGAATTCTACATTTGTAAGAGGAGGTTTTTAGCCATTAATTTTACTATCTTGTCAACCTAACTTTTTGACAAGTAAAATTAATAGTTGGTTCCACTTTGGCCCTACAAATAAAGGCAGTGACTCCGATGGGGAGGATACTTATATTTGTATCTAAGTGTTCACCATTACTCGGTACCAAGGTAATTATCTTGGGTTATGTGTCTTACGATGGGCAAGTACACACGCTCCTTGATAATTTCCTATAACCATATTCGACCTTGTGATCCGCAAATAAACCCATCCGATGGGGAGGAAGGCACTCAGAGCCGACGCGCAAGTTTGTTTGCATCACTTGTCAAATTGTAATGGAGGCCGCGAGAATTTATAAAAATATCCCTCTCCCACTTAGTAATTTAAAATTGAGGAATTTTCCTAGCCTATGACATGCATATCTAACAAAAAACAATAAATATGAAAAATAAATTATTTTCCAACTATTATGGCTTTTGTCTTCAATATGACTCCCGTCGCATCGCCATCTCGTCCGCTCCTCCTACGCCATGTACGAGCCATCCGGAGATCCGAGCCGAGACTAAATCCTATTTTAATTTACATCCATCGATCCTATACTCCACGAGGGAGTGTACATGAAATCTAGATCAAAAGTAAAATAAAATAAAGAGCGGCTAAACAATGCCGTATTTAATTTACAAAAACTAAATACTAGCCTCGTCAACCCCGAGGATTCAACAAAATAAACATTTACACACATACAATCACATACACACACATGCCATAATAGTCGGATCTTATGCCTGCAACCAAAGAGTTAAACTACGCATATCCTACTATTATCCGACACATTTAATATATGAAAAAGTGCATAAAATTAACCGAATCCTAAACACACAAAACCGGAAACTTTGGCTCTCGATGCAAATGTTGGGGTTGATCCGTGAGGGAAACTTCGCTTCCCCTTCACCTCGGTTGCTTGACCATGGTGATCCCTTCGATGTCTCCGGATTAAAAATTTAATCCTAGACAAAAGGGATTCCCAAAGCAACCAAGTCATCGTCGTGCTATTCGTTTAGAGAGGTCACTTGAACAAACTAGTTGTTCAAGCGACCATCCTCTATTCTACGAGTAGCCGCGGAATAGACGATGTCCGGATCGCCGGTTTTTGTGTTTATACTCGGGATCCAAGGTATTATTTAGCCATTTACAGAAATATAACATCCTTATATTTTGAAAAACAAACACAAGCAATGAATAAAAGAGATAGAAGAATAGTTATACCTCTTGGTCTTCTAATGTATGACCCTCCTCCTTTTGGACGTCGTGTGGGCGACGATCCACCAAAAGTCGAAGCTTCTAGATCGCAAAACTTCCTTCCTTGCTTTTACCAAGCAAGAGGAAGAAAAGAAACAATGTCTTTCTCCTTCCAAAACTCAACCAACAAGGAATCAATCCCTTCCTTGCCGCCGGCCAAGTAAATGAAGGAGATGGTGGTGGGAGACAACCAAGATACCTAGGGAAACCCTATATCTTGTTTCCACCACCTAAGGAGAGGAAGAAGAGAGGTTTTGCCGCTGGCCAAGAGCTGGAACAGGTCTGGAAAAGGAGCTGGACGCCGGCCACCTTTGGAGGAAGAAGAAGAAAAGGAATTTCTTTCCTTAATTGGTGCCGCCACCCTCCTAAAACCCTAACCCTAGTCTTGCCGCCAACTAGAAAACCTAAGCCTCTCTTCAAAAAATTGTTCTTCACGCCAACCCCATGTCCTCCTTTTATAGAGTTTAGGGATAAGTCATGAATTAATCTCCTCCATTGGTTCTAGGGATTTAATCTCAACCGTCGGATCTAGAGATTTAATCTCAACCGTTGGATCTTAGAGATTTAATCTCTACCAATGGATCTTAGTGTTTTGTTTCTATCCATTGGATCTAATCTTCTTGAGGTGTTAATGGGCTACATTAGGGACCATGAGGAGGAGTTGGGTCTCGGCCACCCATGGATCAAGCCCACATAAAGTCCGATCCACTAATGATGGTCCAATCCACTAAAGGTCCTTCATTGATCTACCTCACCAACCCCCATATGATAATATGGGCTCCATATATTATTTGTACATTTTCTCCCTGTGTTTAAGATCTCGAATGTCCATCGATTAATTAATTTACTGACCATTAATTAATCGACATCTAACTCCATGAGTAGTACCACTCAACCTTTTCATCATGCCGGACCAAGTCCACCTGCAGGGTTTACATGATGAACCTTATGAGCTCCTCAAGGGGACATCATCATCCTAATATATAGGACACGGTTTCCTCCTATAATCAACGACACACCATATAAATAATATCATCTCCCAACTTACCGAGTCTATCGATTTAATCTATAAATCTCGCCCATTGGTAAATCAAAGAGATGAGTACCAAGTATATGTGCCCGTTATTATATCGGGATTAAGAGCATGTACTAAATAATATCTGAGGTCCGATTCGATTATGTAGTCAGCAATAAATCGAATCACCTCTGTGTCAGTCCTGCTCAATACACACAAAGTGCACTAGTGTGATTCTATGGTCAAGACAAACCAATACCAAATCACACTACAACCATTCCGATAGTTTGTCCAAAGTCATCTCGGTTGTGAGCCTTTACTTATACTTTACAAGGAGCCGATAACATGATCTCCCGTGTGACACCACACACCATGTTATCTACAATGTAACGTATTAGACAATATTGCATAAAAAAAATATGCAAACAATGATCATGTGATTCTTATTTCAAAATAAAGATGTTCATACAAAAAATAGACTTTTAAGTATACATCCCTACACATTATTCATTCAATACCCAGTATGTAAGGTATGTCACTACTCTAGTGCGAAATAAGCAAATGACAAGTATCAAAGTGATAGAGCATCAATATAATAAGCATATGAAAAGGCTACAACACGTGCTAGGTAGTGACATACCAGGGCAGTTAAAAGAATAGAAAACTATTACTAGCTATAGTAAACGATGCACAACAATATGACAATATCTAAAAGAAGATAGGTCAAAGATACCTGCCTGCTCTAAAGACTATCAACTGTCTTTATGCCCCGTGGACCTGTCTCATGATCGAAACTGTCATATAACATAATTACCATTAAGTTTTAGCACACGGCAACGTGCTAACTTACTACTATATAGTTTCTATATTCACATCCTTTTATTGAATATGAATTAGAAACCCCCAACTTATACATTTAACACCATAATAAAATCCACCGTTTTCCAATTAGCAAATATACTAACCTACAACATTCAACTCCATACACCAATTCCTATATTGATAGAATGGTTCACAACCCAACAAAACTCTCTAACCTTTTAAACCACCTTTATAGTTCCATCACAAATCACAAACAGAGCAATCACAACCATCTCAAATAGAACATATCAGCCCTCATAGTCCCTCAGACCCATTTACAGCCGGCCAAACTCCAACCAACCTACTCTACCTGAGAAACTCCCCCCATCAAGATCAGAACACCCTCAACAATCAATAGGATCGAACAATCTACAGATAAAAAGAAGGGAATGGGTCGAGATTTACCATCTCTTGAGGCTACATCGGCGACTCTCCTCCCAAATGCCCTATTCGCCGGCAGAACACTCACGCCATCTGCTGCCCTAACTCATAAATCGACACCAATGCCCCCTCCCCCCCTTGATCACAACAATCCCTAGCAACACTAGATAGAAAGGAAACAAGGTGAAAAAATAGGGTGTTTACCGAAAACTTCAACCTCACCGGCGCGTCCGCAGCCACCGTAGAAAGTAGTTGGCCGTCGCCTACCGCGAGGAGAGGGAGAGGTCAACGGTGCAGAGAGGATCACGAGAGAAAGGGCATCAGGTGGTGTTCGTGTGGAGAAGATACGACGGAGAGGATCGCGAGAGAAAGGGCATCGGGTGGTGTTCGCGTGGAGAAGATGCGGCGGAGAGGTCTTGGATCGGTCCAAAATAAACCGAATTAACCCCTTATACAAGAACTAAACCTAGGTTAGGTTTTTATTAATCCCTCATTAATCTATTTATCCCCATAATAAATTTCAAATAAAAACATTATTCCAGAAATTTATTTTGTGGTATTTTATAGGTGCTCTCTTGGCGGTTAGTCCAAATGGAGAGCAACCCCGCTATGATACCACTTGTTGGGAATTGACTGTCACTAGAGGGGGGTGAATAGCGTTTCGTCGCGTCGATGGATATCGTTCGCATGCTTGCCTATGATTGTTAGTACGCAGCGGAATATAGAAATAATACAAACAAATACACAATCACAAATACAAGCACAAGAACACAACAATATAACATGGTTCGGAACCTCAAGGTTCCTACTCCACAGGTTGAGCTCAACGAGCTCGAGTGATGACAACACCACTAATAAAACTCCTTCTCGACAATACGTCAGAGGCGGAGAAACCTCGTACAAAGATTACAATAGTAATACAATAAAAATACAAGCAAATACAATAGAATGCAAGTAAAGAAAATTTTACAAAAAGCTTTTAGATGTTTGCTTGTTTGGTTTCTTGAGCTACACTTAGAGACCCTGAATTGCACCAGCAAATCACCCCAAATAGCCCTAAGAACCCATGGCAAAAACCTTCTCCACGAGCTGCTTTTATAACCTGCATTCGGGTTGGATTTTGCATATCAGTCGACTGATCGCAACCATCAATCGACTGCTTCTATAGCCGTTGTCTCATAATGGCCCGAGCCATGTTGGATAAGTTCCAATGGAAAGACCATTAGTTACCTGATCATGCCCATCAATCGACTGATCGAGCCATCACTTGACTGTTAAACCCTAACAGTCGACTCTGGAAACCTTCTGTATTCGCGACATCGACCATCACCGATCGCAAACATAGCGATCGATCGATCAAAGCTATCGACCGATTACCCACGTCGGGCAATGATCGTCGGCCATTTCCTGGTGTCGAACTCCAGTCGACTCCCATCAGTTGACTGGTCATAGTCCTAGTCGACTGATACAAGTCGACTCGGCTGCTAAGTATCAAAACACTTGATCAATCGACTGGTCCAAAACCCCAGTCGACTGACAAACTTTAAACATGAGGTTTAACCCCAAGTATGATGCCCTCATACTTGCTAGATCACCCTTGTTGGGGGTCGAACGGCCGGCTAGAGGGGGGTGAATAGCCCTCGTTCGTTGGATGTGGTAATTCGTTCGTTCTTCTTGCGTTGCTTGTCTACGATTGTCGTTAGCGCAGCGGAATAACAATAATAATGAAACTAACAACAATACACAATCACACAATACAAGATATACGTGGTTCGAAACCGAATGATTCCTACTCCACGGGCGAACTCACCGAGCTCTAGTTATGGGCACGACACTAATTATAACACTCCTTCTCGACAACACGTCGGAGGTGGAGAAACCTCTCACAAGCAATTACAATGTAATTTAGAAATACAAGCAAATACACAAATACAATACAAAAGAAAACTTTCACCGATTGCTTTGATCGCTTTGCTTGTTGCTTGCTTTGATTGGCTCTTGAAGGACTGGAATGCAGCAGCAATTCCCCTCCAATAGCTCCACAAAAACCATGGCAAAAACCTCCATCTCGAGCTCCTTTTATAACCTGCATCGAGCTGTTTTCGCGCCTAGTAGTCATTGCCAAAGGCCCGATCATTGCTGTAACCGTTGTCTCGCGGCGGATCCACGTCGGACAAGTTCCAGCGGATCACCTACGGTCGATCGATGATGCCCATCGGTTATTGGTGACCTAATAGTCACACGATCGGCTAGGAGCGTTCGTGCTCGCGACACTCCCATCGATCATTGCCATCCCTCGCGATCATTGCGATCCATGGCGATCATTGCTAGTCCATGGCGACTATCGGTCGCCAAGCACAAAACCCTAGCCTTACACTAGTCGAACCCTAGTCGACTTGGACCAGTCGAACCGGCACCTATGCCAGTCGACTGACATCGGGCAAAACCTCAAACACCAAGTTGTTTGAGCATCCGACCGTCGGGTAAACCCTCAAACATCAAGTTTGAGCCTCCGACACTCAGTCTTAGTCACTTGGCCAAGTCCACCTTATCCCTCATAGAGTTCCCCACCGAAGCTCTCTTCCCTCGGCCTATGTCCCTCGGATGCGCCAAGCGCACGGCTTCGCAACGCCATCCTTCGCGTCTCATACCCTAGAAGTATGCTTCCCTTTGGGCTCACTCCATTCGCTCCCCGTCTGACGGTCCTTCACCGACTCAAGGACCCAGAGCCTAGTGAACTTACCAAGTCCTTAAGACTTCTCATATGCACCAAGTGCACGGCTTCGCAATGCTTTGGATTTCCCATGCCAACCCCATGTTGGACTTTCCCACACCAAGCTCCATGCTTGGATTTTCCATGCCAACACCATGTTGGACTTTCCCATGACAATCCCATCATGTCATGAGTTTTGTCTATCATCAAAATACCATCAAGGTACTGCTGGGCCGATTGCACCAACAATCTCCCCCTTTTTGATGATTGACAAAACTACCATCTCAAGTCTACCAATTCTCCCATATTGGCAATTCTCATATCCCAATGAGAATTCCAATGAACTCTAATTGGTAACTTCTCCCCCTTTTTGACATTACATCAAAAAGGTCCTCCCCAAGGGTATGAATGTCTCATATCCCAATGAGATCTTACAATCTCTCTCTTGGAGGAACACATGCCTACAATCTTTCTAGTGATCCCATATCACTTAAAGAGAGGCAACCCAATTTTCCTCCCATGAGGAAATACACATCCATCTTCCCATGATGGATACCTCCCCCTAGAGGCTTGCTCCCCCTTGACCATTGCACCAACAATGTCCTTAGAGAGTCCCTAAGCCAATAGGAACATTAAACCAAACAAAATTAAGGCAAAGTTCAACAATGAACTCTCATCCACCTTAAAATTGATACTCACCCTCAACCCAACTCCTAATCCATATCCAATGGATTTTCACCCTCTCTAATGCTCTCCCAAGCATATCCTAGGGTTAGGAGTGGTTAGGGGACCTTAACCTAGCTGAACATGGGCCTAACCAACAAGATTTACCCGAAATCAGCTTGGGCAGTCGACTAAAATCAGAATCACGATCATTGCCATCATCGATCGACTTCCATCCATGCGATCGATAATCAGATTCTTGATTTGATTTCAAATGGATTTCCGAAATCCATAAGTAAATATACATAAGTTTAAAATTCTTGAAATTTGGTATGTATATTACTTATCATAAACACTATGGGTGAAAAATATTTGAAAATTATTTTACCTATTAAATTAGGAGATTGATACAAAGTCCAAAATTTAAGAAAAGCTTCAATAAAGAGCCCTTTTTATATCATCCCATTCAATGGTGATAGCTATCAAAAGATAGGCTTCACCAAGGTTTTTCAAAATGTTTTCAAAATGTTTTTCAAACCTTTATTTTCTTTTTCCTAAACATCTCACCAATGTCTAGATGTGTAAAACACATACAAGTCAAATTTTTGTGAGATGTGGGTTTTGTTTTGTTTATGTTCTCATGCATATTTCTAGGCAATATTATTTGATTCCCATCAAATCATGCCATAGTCCTTAATTTCATTTTAATTTATGCATGATGATGAATATGGCATAGATATGATATAAGTAAAACCATATGCCAATATCATGATGTCATGGCATGTGAATGAGATCTAGGCATACATGACATCTAAATATAAATCTAAACATGATCATGACATTTTTATAGATAAGAATGAAGATGATGTCATGACATGGCAAGGCAAACAAATCATGGCAACTAAAATATACTGAGGTATAGAATACCTAGGTGTTACAATCAATTTGCCATTTCTAGAGATTAAACCAATTTTGCCTTAATGCCATTCATCTCCCTAGTGTGCCAAAAACCCAAAATGGCACACTATGACTTCTATGACCTAATTGTGCCAATTTAATCATTTTTAAACTTCTCAAACACATTGGCACATCCTAATGTGTCAACTCTACTATGGTTAGGTTAACTACCCATCCATTTAGGGTTGACACACCCTAACCCATCTAACATGAATCAATCACGCTTTTAGGAACTCAATACCTATTGGAGCTCCTTGGGTTAACAAGGTATTCCCTAGGGATAACTTCCCTAGATACCTTTCTAATGACCCTTTTTGGCTTTGACGCCTTAGTCAAATGGGTCTTACTTGGGTCAACTCTAGAGGTGACTCCTCCATTGACCTTCTTAATGGCTACATTTGATTTCTTTGAAATGTTAGCCACTAAACACATACCATGGCTAGACTTAGGGATGGCTTCCCTATTAGCCTTGGTTTTCCTAGACCTAGATGTGGTTCCATAATTAAATGGAACATTATGATAGGACATAGGTTTGTGACCCAAACCCTTCTTACCCTTAGACATTTCTTGTTTTCTAGGTCTTGACTTTTGTATATTAGACCCCTTAACCGAATTTGATATTATTGCTAGGGTCTTCTCCAATTTTTCTAGCCTTGACCTCAAGGCTTGGTTTTCTAACTCTAATTTTCCCAATTTTGAATTTTCATTTATCTTTTGGGAAATGTTTTTCCTTTTAGGCATATGCCTAGATTTCTTGGGATTAACACCCAAGTTTTCTTCAATTCTCCTAATTGACTCCCTAGGTAAAATAGATCTAGTGTTTTGAGTCCTAGGTTTGTCCTTAGAGAAACTAACATGTTTAGCACCTAGACAATACACCTTATTATTTCTCTTAGCATGCTTTTCATTGATAATAGCAAGAGAACTAAAATAATTTTTAGCATGCTTTTTGACTTTAGGAATTAAAGGTGCATTAAGTAAATTTACCTTAGGGTTAGCTTTAGGAGCTCCCCCTACATGAGTTGCACCTTCTTGCCCTTCCTTCCTCCCCCTAGGGCATTGGCTTCGGTAGTGTCCCTTTTGATTGCATTTGAAGCACACAATGTGCTCTTTGCTCTTGATTTTGGGAACACCGGCATCGTTTGACTTTGGGTTGACTTTTGGTGTCGATGCCTTCTTCTTAGCCAATTTAGGGCATTTGCTCTTGTAATGCCCTTTCTCCCTACACTCAAAGTATATTATGTGATTTTTATTTAAAATAATAACACTTGAGTTACCTAGGGAGGTGGTGGAGGCCTCTTCACTTCTTCCGGAGGTAGAAGCTTCATTTTGATCTTGCTCCGAAATTGAAATCCTTTCCTCCCCCTCAACGCTAGAGGTGGAGGTCTCCACCAAATCATCCACGTCTTCAAAAGTGGATGATGATTCTTCTTTGGCATTCTCCTCTACTTGTGCCGATTGGGAACTTTCTTGGAATTTCATTACTTTATCCCATAATTCTTTTGCATCCCTAAAATTTCCCAACCTAGACCAAATATTGTTAGGAATCAAATCACTAAGCAATTCGATTACCTTGTGATTTGTCTCAAAGTCTTTGATTTGGTCTTGGGTCCACCTTGACTTCTCAATTTGCCTATTTCTTTCATCCCTAGGCAATTCGAAACCGTTTTCTAAAATTAGCATAAAATCAAAATCGGTTTCTAGGTATACCTCCATTTTTCTTCTCCACCATAGTAAATCTCCTTCAAATTTTGGTGGTTGGAGGTTGTAGCCGGCCATCTTGTAGTGCTCTCGCGGCAGTTAGTCCTTGAAGAGCGACCTCGGCTCTGATACCACTTGTTGGGGGTCGAACGGCCGGCTAGAGGGGGGTGAATAGCCCTCGTTCGTTGGATGTCATAATTCGTTCGTTCTTCTTGCATTGCTTGTCTACGATTGTCGTTAGCGCAGCGGAATAACAATAATAATGAAACTAACAATAATACACAATCACACAACACAAGATATACGTGGTTCGGAACCGAATGATTCCTACTCTACGGGCGAGCTCACCGAGCTCTAGTTATGCGCACGACACTAACTATAACACTCCTTCTCGACAACACGTCGGAGGTGGAGAAACCTCTCACAAGCAATTACAATGTAATATAGAAATACAAGCAAATACACAAATACAATACAAAAGAAAACTTTCACCGATTGCTTTGATCGCTTTGCTTGTTGCTTGCTTTGATTGGCTCTTGAAGGACTGGAATGCAGCAGCAATTCCCCTCCAATAGCTCCACAAAAACCATGGCAAAAACCTCCATCTCGAGCTCCTTTTATAACCTGCATCGAGCTATTTTCGCGCCTAGCAGTCGACTGCCAAAAGGCCCCAGTCGACTGCCCCTGTAGCCGTTGTCTCACAACGGCTAGATCCACGTCAGACAAGTTCCAACGGATCACCTACCAGTCGACTGATGATGCCCATCAGTCGACTGGTGACCTAGTAGTCGACTGCATAGTCGACTACGGAGCGTTTTGTACTCGCGACACTCCCATCGATCGTGCCATCCTCGACCCGATCAAGATCGCCGATCATCACCGCCAAGAACAAAACCCTAGCCTTACACCAGTCGAAACCTAGTCGACTTGGACCAGTCGAACCGGCACCTATGCCAGTCGACTGACGTCGGGTAAAAACTCAAACACCAAGTTGTTTGAGCATCCGACCGTCGGATAAACCCTCAAACATCAAGTTTGAGCCTCCGACACTCAGTCTTAGCCACTTGGCCAAGTCCACCTTATCCCTCATAGAGTTCCCCACCGAAGCTCTCTTCCCTCGGCCTACGTCCCTCGGATGCGCCAAGCGCACGGCTTTGCAACGCCATCCTTCGCGTCTCATACCCTAGAAGTATGATTCCCTTTGGGCTCACTCCATTCGCTCCCCGTCCGGCGGTCCCTCGGATGCACCAAGCGCACGACTTCGCAATGCCATCCTTCACTAACTCAAGGACCCCGAGCCTAGTGAACTTACCAAGTCCTTAAGACTTCCCATATTCACCAAGTGCACGACTTCGCAATGCTTTGGATTTCCCATGCCAACCCCATGTTGGACTTTCCCATACCAAGCTCTATGCTTGGATTTTCCATGCCAACACCATGTTGGACTTTCCCATGATAATCCCATCATGTCATGAGTTTTGTCTATCATCAAAATACCATCAAGGTACTGCTGGGCCGATTGCACCAACAACCCTTAGCCTAGACCTAAGTCTTATAGTCACCTCCGTCAGCCTCACACCTATCGGATCCCTCCAAATCATCCATGACTTGTTCATCTATACACTAGCCTTCAGGTACTTCCATCGACTATTGTCATGCTAAGTTGGTCTATACCACCAAGGCACATTGGGCTTACGCTGCCACGACTACCGCTTGGACTTTACGCCGCCAACCATTGGACTTATGCTGCAAAGACTCCACCCTTGGACTTTACGCCGCCAATATCACCCCTTGGACTTTCCTTGCCAACCCATGTTGGACTTTCCAATTGCCAAGACTCAAGTTTGGACTTTCCCTTACCAAGACTCATGCTTAGACTTTCCATGCTAACCCATATTGGACTTTCCCATTGTCAAGTGTCCCACTTGGACTTTCCATGCCAAGTACCCATGACTTGGAATTTCCATCATATGGTCAACTCCATGTCAACCATATAGTCAAACAATGGTCAAACCATCGTCAAACATCAAAATACCACTCGAGTCTAGTCAATCATGACCCGGGTCGATTGCACCAAAAATCTCCCCAAAACATTGTCAAACATCAAAACACTACTCGAGTCTGGTCAATCATGACCTGGGCCGATTGTGTTGGGTTTCTGGCACCGCGGCGTGTGTGTGTTCGATCACGTTTCGTAAACATGAACACAGCGGAAGCAATAAAAATAATAAATACTTCTATTTATTACAACACACACAACACACGCATGCATATTACAACAAGTGTAGACATAACCGTAAATTTAAATTTGCAATAAAAGGAAATTTATCTACGTTATACCTTTCGTATGACGTGTAGAGAGAACGGCATCAACCGGAACGATCCTCGCTAGAATCGTCTCTATCCGTATCCACGCCGAGTTCCTCGGGATGACTTCGCTAAGTCACGAGCTTCGTCTTCGTACGGGTTACTAGCTTCGTGTTGAAGACGACGTGATCGAGAGATGATCACGATCCGAATCCAAATTCGGATCCTAATACGAGTTCTCAAAACTCGCTTCTCCGGAGAGGTATTCGTCAACCAATTGACGAATCCTTCGTCCTCCACCTCAGAGGATTACCGGAGATCGAATCCCCGGTAAGTTAGCCGCTGTCGGAGCTCTACCCGTCGTCCAAACGACGCTCCGACGAGAGGAGAAGAAGCTGTCCAGAAAACTGGACAGCTTGGTGGAGGAGTAGGCGCCGGCCAAAACAAGGAAGCCAAGTGCTCACCTTTTCACCGAGGCCAAGGAGGATCACCGGAGGGTCGCCGGAGGATCACCGGCTGAAGCTTGGACGCCGGCAAGGAGCTGGACGGCGGCACAAGGAGGTGGGCGGCAAGCTTAGGGTTGGCGCCGAAATCTCCTTCAAGGGGTGGGCGCAACTTAGGTGGATTAGGGCTTAATTATCCATTAAGCCCTCTTTATAGAGAACTAATTCTCTAATGGTTATTGATCATAACCATTAGCCCGCTAACCCGCCCATTAAGATAAGTTAAAATAAACCAAACCATGATGGTTTATTTTAAGTTAAACGAACCAACCAACTTTTGGTTCATTCGCTTAAAATAAACCAAACCTTGGTTTATTCTCCTCCATTGGATTAGAACCAAACCATTTTGGTTCATCCATTATGTCTTCATAAGACACGGCCCATCCACGCTTCCATTGCGATCAAACGATTTCATGCTCGCTTATGTTTGGTCCAACCAAACCTAGTTTCTCCTGGCCCGAGAATCCCATTCTCAAGCTCGCTTTAAATCCTTTGATTACGCCACAGCGGTGACCAAATAGGTTCTCGGTTTATGTTGGCCGCCTATAATTAACCATTAATTATAGAACGATCATGAGTGGCACCTAGTAGTACATCATGATCCCCAATTAACCAAAAGATCAACTGGTTGATCCGTAACTATTTCAAACCCTTCAAAGAAATTCGAATGATTCGCCCCATTCCCTTCACTCATCTTATACCCACTTGGTTCAGACATGGTCTATTGTGTCACCTCACTAGGTCGACTACGCCACACCTAGCCCAAGTATCATTTCCTCGCCCTACTGATTCTAGTTACTCCACATGTATCAAGAGTACCTTACTCTAAACATGTAATGCTTTACAAAGACTTTAGTAACAATCCGACGAGAGGCCATGGGTATACATCTCTCGCAAGGAGTGGTGAATCCTTTATAGGCTATTCAAACACCTTTCGATCACTCGACTTATACCCAATCATCCCGGTCCACATCTCCTTAGAGATGTTTGCTTAAGATGTCAAAGCATAAGTCTCATGATCAAGATGACTTGAATACCGCAAGTCAAAGGAACATCGCACTTAAGCCACAAGAAGAACTTCATTGACATATCTATATATGCAGAGAACTACATGAATCTTACTGGTCACTCCAATGAACTAGTTACCATAACTAGCATCCACGATTAACTCGACATCACAATGTCTCCATCCAAAGGAGAATCACCGCTTGATACACCAAGGAGTATACCTCGTGTTAACTCAGTAATCGATGGTGTCCAGATCCATCAATTCATCGACTAGGGATAATTCCGATACATCACAATTACACATATAGAGATACTCACTAGTTGTGATCCAATCACAAATTCTCTCATGCTGTGAATCGTATCGTGGACATTCAGTAAATGAGTTTAAGATCCAATCAAATACATAAAACATGTATACTCAAATAGTGAATCTTCATTTATCATATAAATGGTTCATACATAAGGCGCATTGCCTTAGGACATCTCTCATATATTACTAACAGACTCCCACTTGGCCTAATGCCAATCGCTACAGATCCAATACCATAAGCTTCTAACATGACCTCAAACTTATTTTGAGGTAATGCCTTAGTCAAGGGATCCGCTAAGTTCCTTTCAAAGGGAATTTTCTCGATTTGTATTTCGCTCCTACCGATGATCTCTCCGATAAGATGATAGCGCGGCTACATATTTTGGATCACGATGAGACCTTGGCTCTTTCGTCAGGTAATTGCTCCATTATTGTCGCAGAGACCGGTATTGCTTCAACAATGGCCGGAATCACACCAAGTTCATGAACGAACTTTTGATCCAAATCGCCTTTGTGCTCCGCCGCAATGTATTCTCGCCTCGGTAGAATCGCCATGCCTCTTGTTTGGAACTTTTCAAACTTATCGCGCCCATTCCAGGTGAATACATACCGCATAAAGACATGGAATCATCCTTGTTCTGTCTCGAGCCGCATCCGTGATACCCACGTATCACCATGTACCCTTCTCCATATATTAGGAACACATCCTTAGTTCTTCAAGTACTTAAGGATCGCCTTAATAATACCCAATGATCCATTCCTCGATCGGATCGTATCCGCCGTGACACTCAGAGCATACGATACATCGGGCCTCGTGACATAACATAGCATACATGATAGATCCTATCATGATGCATAGGGAATCTTACTCATGCAAATCCTCTCGCCTTCCGTACGACACATAGACTTCGAAAGGTGTACCCCATGCCCGATGGGTAGGAAACCTTTCTTGGATTCCGACATGCTAAACCTCTTTAGCACTCGGTCTATATATGTAGACTGCGAAAGACCAAGAAACTGTATCGATCTATCTCTATAGATCTTAATCCCGAGGATGTAGGTTGCTTCTCCTGTGTCTTTCATGGAGAATGTCTTGATAACCAAACCTTCATCGATCAGAAGATTGAAACATCGCTTCCTATAAGTAATATGTCATCGACATACAATACTAGGAACACGACTGCACTCCCACTAACCTTCTTGTACACACAAGGTTCGTCTGGATTTTGTGAGAAATCAAACTTTTTGATTGTCTCATCAAAACGGATATTCCAGCCGATGCTTGCTTCAATCCATAAATGGATCGCCGCAAATTTGCATACCTTGGTTTTATCAACCGATGTGAAACCCTCAGGCTGTATCATATACACGTCCTCGAGCAGGTTTCCATTAAGGAAAGCTGTTTTCACATCCATCTGCCATATCTCATAATCATAATGAGCCGCTATGGACAGGAGCATCCGAATGGATTTAAGCATAGCTACAGGCGAATAGGTTTTGTCATAATCAACACCTTGTTTTTTTTTTGACGATATCCTTTCGCCACCAATCTAGCCTTGTAGGTAATCACATTACCATCCATATCGGTTTTCTTCTTGAAAACCCACTTGCACCCTATAGGCTTTATCCCTTCAGGTGGGTCAACCAAGTTCCAAACTTGGTTTTCATACATGGAATCCATTTCCGACTTCATGGCACCAAGCCACTTATCCCTTTCTCGAACTTGTCGACTTCTTCATAACTGGTAGGCTCCTCATCATCAATGAGTAACACGTCGCTCGATTCGCTACGAGAAATCCATATCTCTCGTGAATATTGCGTGTTCTACCGGATCTACGAAGATGTGGTGTTACAATAGGTCCAAATTGATTGCTCATCACTATGAGTTGCCTGTCATTGTTTCACACTGTATCTCATCAATGTCTATTTGAGTCTCTCGAGCCTCCTCAAGCTCGATGACACTCCCACTGTTTTCTTGCAAGAGAAACTCTTTCTCTAGAAACACAGCATGCCTTGAAACAAACACCTTTTGTTCCACAGGATGATAGAATTGGTAACCCCTTGTTTCCTTAGGGTATCCAATAAATAGACATTTATCGACTTAGCATCCTATTTGTCCGACACATTCCGCTTCACATAAGCAGGACAACCCCATATCTTCAAGTAAGATACATGAGGTTTCTTACTATTCCATATCTCATATGGAGTAGTTGAGACTACCTTGGTAGGCATTCTGTTTAACAAGTAAACAGCTGTCTGAAGTGCATAGCCCCAAAAGGACTTGGGAAGAGTTGCATGATTCATCATTGACCTGACCATGTCCAACAAGGTCCGGTTACGCCTCTCAGATACACCATTATGCTGTGGTGTATAGGGCGGAGTCCATTGAGACAATATGCCATTGTCTCTTAGATAATCAAGAAACTCTTGACTTAAGTATTCACCACCTCGATCCGATCGAAGTATTTTAATACTCTTGTCATGTTGTTTCTCTACTTCATTTCTGAATTCTTTGAACCTTTCAAAGGCTTCAGACTTGTGTTTCATCAAGAACACATACCCAAACCGTGAGTGATCATCGGTGAAGGTAATGAAGTAGTTATAGGCTCCTAAAGCTTGAGTTGACATAGGTCCACATACATCAGTATGTATTAGACCTAGCAACTCTCCCACTCGTTCACCTTTTCCAGTAAAAGGTAACTTAGTCATCTTGCCTTTTAAGCATGATTCGCATGTATCGTATGAATCCAATTCAAACGATTCCATAATTCCACATCGGTGTAATTCGGACATGCGTTTCTTGCTTATATGGCCAAGACGACAATGCCACATATAGGAGTCTATTTGATTATCCTTTCGAGCACGCGTGTTGCTCGCTTCGATATTGAAAATGTCACTGGATACGTCCAACGTATAAACACCATTGCTTAAAGTTCCAGTCCCTTAAAGAACTCCATTCAAAGTCATGTAACAACAATTGTTACTAAAAGTCAAATGACACCCATTTCTATTTAAACAAGAAATAGAAATGATGTTCTTTATCAATGAAGGAACATAAAAGCAATTGTCCAGTTCTAAGACAAGTCCTACAGGGAGTTCCAACAAATACGTTCCGATGGCGAGTGCAGCAACCGTTGCTCCATTCCCAACACGTAAATTTGACTCTCCCTTGACGAGTCTTCTTCTATTCCTTAGCCCATGTATGTCATTACATATATGTGAGGCACACCCAGTATCAAATACCCAAGTGTCTGAGGAAATAGAATGACAATCAATAAGGAAGATTTCTGAAGAAGATGGGGCATCCGATGTCTTATCCTTCTTCATGGACTCAAGATAAATCTTGCACTTTCTTCGCAAATGGCTCTCCTTGCCATAATGATGGCAAGTTTCCTTTTGTGCTAGTTCTACATTCTTAGCCCTTCTCTTCTTTCCCTTCTGCTGTTCCATTGACTTCCTCTTAGAACCTTTCTTCGAGGAATCAACTAACAGCACCGTCCTCTGCTCATGCTTCTCAAAAGACTCCACAGTCTTCAGCATATTGAGCAGTACCACAGATGAACCTTCTAGCATCTCAGAGGTGAAGCGGAGCTTTGAGACTTCGAACCTTTCGAATCTCACTTGCTCATCAACCAACTCACAAAGATGAAGGACTACGATATGAGCATCCATATGCTCATGTTGCTTTCGTAGCTTGGGTTCCATCGCGGCTAGCATGATGCAACTCATTTGTTCAGAATCACTCACATGTTTCTGATAGGCCAACAATTGGTCCAGAGTTGCATCGTCACTAGGACGGGCGGGAAGAGGCGCTTCGAGGACATTTGCAAGCTTTTCAACCTTGAGAACAATTCTCAAGCTTCTAAGCCAGTCCAAGAAGCTCGGCCCAGTCAATTTATTCGAATCCAAAATGGAACGCAAATTCAAAGACATCATGATCAATCTTAGAAATACAAAATGAGCATATGTGAGAAAATGATTTTTAAAATGCACCAATATACATTTATAAATCCCATTCATTTTTCGAATTTCAAAAACCCCAAAATCACTTCGGGAGATCGTAGGTCCATCTCCGAATGGGCTGATATCCATCATAGTTATGAACAACCTTGGAGAGAGTCCAACAAGCAATTCATAACTACGACGGTAGGTATCAACTATACCGATTGCATATCACGTATATGCAACTATCACAATGTGCTATCAACTAATTGAATGTTTACACATACATTGGGTTGTTAACACATTAACAAGTATGCATCATATGCATAGCACCCAACTTCACCTCCCTTTACATCGACCTTGGAGAGAGTCCAACAAGCCGATGCTCCAGGTTAAAGTCAACCCATTAATAAGGAAATAGTTTTAATATGGTTACAGCGCATTCAACCAATTAGCCCAGCTTGGAGAGAGTCCAACAACCAAAGCTAACGATTGACCTCTGACTCTTACCATATTAGTATTAAACTATTCCATGGTTTGAACATGTTCGGGTTCGAGCCGGGCTTGGAGAGAGTCCAACAACACAAACAAGAAACGGAACTCTGGTTCTAACCATATTAATGGAAGGTGTAGGCTTTAATATTGTTTAAGGGTTTTTATGTCTCATCCTCTTTGCATGCAAATAACTATTATCTACATGGCATGACATACATGACATACATCTACATGTCACGACACGCATGGCATAATGTTATGCATCTAATGCAATTACATGGCATACAATTATGTCATGTATATATTTCCTTATATGTCATAACTATTTATGGAAATAAAATATGTTTAAGATTTGATTCTCCAAATCAAATCATAATTAAATTAGGAAACAAATTTCCAAATCTAATCACATATTTTATTCATGGAATTATTTGATTAAGGAAAATCTATTTAGGAAACCAATTTTCTAAATCATTAAAACTACTTATGGAAATAAAATATTTTAAGATTTGATTTCCCAAATCAAATCATGATTAAATTAGGAAACAAATTTCCAGAATCTAATCAAATATTTTATTTATGGAAAATATAAATTTCCATAAATACTTCCAACTTTCCAAAAGTGGAAGATTTTCATAAATACTTCTAGACTTTCCAAAATTGAAAAATTTCCATAAATACTTCTAAATTTCCAAAATTAGAAAATTTCCAAAAATACATTATGACTATCGCAAAACCATTTTTATGATTATGTCGAAACACAACCTGGGCTCTGATACCACTGTTGGGTTTCCGGCACCGCGGCGTGTGTGTGTTCGATCACGTTTCGTAAACATGAACACAGCGGAAGCAATAAAAATAATAAATACTTCTATTTATTACAATACACACAATACACGCATGCATATTACAACAAGTGTAGACATAACCGTAAATTTAAATTTGCAATAAAAGAAAATTTATCTACGTTATACTTTTCGTATGACGTGTAGCGGGAACGACATCAACCGGAACGATCCTCGCTAGAATCGTCTCTATCCGTATCCACGCCGAGTTCCTCGGGATGACTTCGCTAAGCCACGAGCTTCGTCTTCGTACGGGTTACTAGCCTCGTGTTGAAGACGACGTGATCGAGAGATGATCACGATCCGAATCCAAATTCGGATCCTAATACGAGTTCTCAAAACTCGCTTCTCCGGAGAGGTATTCGTCAACCAATTGACGAATCCTTCGTCCTCCACCTCAGAGGATTACCGGAGATTGAATCCCCGGTAAGTTAGCCGCTGTCGGAGCTCTAACCGTCGTCCAAACGACGCTCCGACGAGAGGAGAAGAAGCTGTCCAGAAAACTGGACAGCTTGATGGAGGAGTAGGCGCCGGCCAAAACAAGGAAGCCAAGTGCTCACCTTTTCACCGAGGCCTAGGAGGATCACCGGAGGGTCGCCGGAGGATCACCAGCTGAAGCTTGGACGCCGGCAAGGAGCTGGACGGCGGCACAAGGAGGTGGGCGGCAAGCTTAGGGTTGGCGCCGAAAATACTCCTTCAATGGGGTTGGGCGGCAACTTTTGCTAGGGCTTGGATTAGGGCTTAATTATCCATTAAGCCCTCTTTTATAGAGAACTAATTCTCTTAATGGTTATTGGATCATAACCATTAGGCCCGTTAACCCGCTCCATTAAGATAAGTTAAAATAAATCAAACCATGATGGTTTATTTTAAGTTAAAACGAACCGAACCAACTTTTGGTTCATTCGTTTAAAATAAATCAAACCCTTTGGTTTATTCTCCTCCATTGGATTAGAGCCAAACCATTTTGGTTCATCCATTATGTCTTCATAAGACACGGCCCATCCACGCTTCCATTGCGACTGAAACGATTTCATGCTCGCTTTATGTTTGGTCCAACCAAACCTAGTTTCTCCTGATGCGAGAATCCCATTCTCAAGCTCGCTTTTAAATCCTTTGGATTACGCTTACATGCGTGTGACCAAATAGGTTCTCGGTTTATGGGCCGTCTATAATTAACCATTAATTATAGAACGATCATGAGTGGCACCTAGTAGTACATCATGATCCCCAATTAACCGAAAAGATCAACGGTTGATCCAGAACTATTTCTGAAACCCTTCAGCAGCTCGAATGATTCGTGCCCCATTCCCTTCACTCATCTTATACCCACTTGGTTCAGGACATGGTCTATTATGTCAGTCCCCACTAGGCTGACTACGTCACACCTAGCCCAAGTATCATTTCCTCGTCCTACGGATTCTAGTTACTCCACATGTATCGAAGAGTACCTTACTCTAAACATGTAATGCTTTGGCCAAACACTTTAGTAACAATCCGACGAGAGGCCATGGGTATACATCTCCTCGCAAGGAGTGGTGAATCCTTTATAGGCTATTCAAATATCTTCGATCACTTCGACTTATACCCAATCATCTCGGGTCCACATCTCCTTAGAAATGTTTTCTTAAGATGTCAAAGCATAAGTCTCCATGATCAAGATGACTTGAATACCGCAAGTCAAAGGAACATCGCACTTAAGCCACGGTAAGAACTTCATTGACATATCTATATATGCAGAGAACCATATGAAGTCTTATGGCTGGTCACTCCAATGAACTAGTTACCATAACTAGCATCCACGATTAACTCCGGACATCACAATGTCTCCAGCCAGTGAGAATCAGCTGCTTGGATACACCAAGGAGTATACCTCGTGCTAGTCTCGACAGAATTGATGGTGTCCAGATCCATCAATTCATCGACTAGGGATAATTCCGATACATCACAATTACACATGTAGAGATACTCACTAGTTGTGATCCAATCACAAATTCTCTCATGTTGTGAATCGCATCGTGGACATTCAGTAAATGAGTTTAAGATCCAATCAAATACATGAAATATGTATACTCAAATAGTGAATCTTCATTTATCATATAAATGTTTCATACATAAGGCGATTGCCTTAGGACATCTCTCATATATTACTAACAGATTGCACCAACATAGTCGATTGAGGCTCGACTGCTCGACTGTGGCTCTAGTAGTCGACTATGTTGGGAGTATGGGGAATACAATCAAAGTCCCACATTGGTAAGACATGGAAAAGATCATGTGCTTATAAGAAAAAAGATATCTCCATTGGTATGAGGCCTTTTGGGTAAAGCCCAAAAACAAAACCATGAGGGCTTGGGCCCAAAGTGGACAATATCATATCATTGTGGAGATATGTGGAGCTTATAAGCACTAACAGTTGGTATCAGAGCCATGGTCCATGTCAAGCCATGAACCTCGAACGAAGGAAGTTGAGCTCCCACGTCCGGATCAAGAGAACCGGGACATCGGGAAGGAAGGAGTTGGGTGGGACCAACAATCGGCAGAAGTCCCGTGGGAAGATCGGACATCAAGCGAGAAATCCTTCGAGGAGGGATAGCTTGAGGGGGCCCAATGTGGTCCTTCGTCGAGGGGTATGGGAATACAAGTCCCATATCGTAAGACATGGAAAGATCATGTGCTTATAGATAAGACATTACGTATGAGGCTAAAGCCCAAAACAAAACCATGAGGAGCTTAAAGTGGATATCATATCATCATTGTGGAGATATGTGGAGCTTATAAGCACTAACAGATTCTGCCACCGCTAGATTTAGCAATAGCGTTCAGAGTCGGCGATCCATAATCGCGCCATGGATGAAGATCAGTTGGCATAGGTTGCATAGTCAATCGAGCATTACTTGCGATAATCAATCGCTAATAAGGGCAATCGACATTAGGGTATCGCTGAGTAATCCAACGTGATTAGATGATGATAGTCTAGCAATGATCGGTGTCTTTTGACAATCGATTGCTAGATGCAAAATCAACCCTATACAGGTTATAAAAGGAGCAGCTTGGGGAAGACTTTGCAAACAATTTTTGAGGCGATTTTGAAGGGAAAGTGTTGTTACATTCCAGACCTTCAAGAGCAATCCAAAGCAATCAACAAGCGAGCAATCCAAAGCAATCAATAAACAAGCAATCTAAAGTTGTTCTTGTAAAATTTTCTTTATTTATTATTGTATTTGCTTCTTGTACTTAATTGTAGTTTATTGTTTATTATTGTAAATACCTTGTAAGATGTTTCTCTATCTTCGGTGTCATACTGAGAAGGAGAAGTTTGATAGTGGTGGTGTGCATCACTAAAGCTCACCCCCATGGAGTAGGAATCCTAATTCCGAACTATGTTAAATTCTTTGTGTTTGTTGCTTGTGTGTGTTTATTCTTGTTGTGTATTTCTATTGTTGTATGTTCCACTACGCATTAATAAATTTTATAGACGAGCACGCAATCTATCGAAGAAAGTGAAAAATACTATTCACCTCTACTAGCGCGACGTTCAATCCTTAATAAAATACGTAGTGATTTTTCATAGGCCAAAGCAAAAGATAATAAATTGTGACGATGGGTGTGCCAATTTGGTTTTGAATTCAATTTTTATACTCAAAGTGAGGATATAGTGATTTAATTAACTTTAGAGGAGCAAATTTGGCAAAGAACCTTTTTATGATAAATCAAACCACTCAAAAACCCCTCTAGTAACTCTAAAAATAATAATATAAATTTAAATTAAAAAATTAAAAATATTGTATAAAAAAATGAATTAGTGTATAACAAAATGACTAGATATGAATGTTACATAAAATGAAACAACTAAATATATTTAATTACTTTCTAATACATATTATTTTTTATTAAACTATCTTCACTAACTTAAATTTATGATTTTTAGTAATTCATAAATTTTTTGAATTTACTTTTTTTTTTTGTTTTCATTCCAATATTTATAGATTATTAAAAATTTCTTTCCATGTACCCTTGCCTTCCATTTATCCTCACCCCTTCCAGTACTCTCCATGTTCCTTTCCTCACTTGCAATTTGCAAAAATTAGTAAATCGACCATTCATGGAAATTCCTTGATTTTCAACATACCAATTCCGATCGGCAATGCGCAACAGCAGAGCACGGTGATCGATGTTAATTCCGATGACGCGCTGCCTAAGGCATGGCGGAAGAAGCACCGTCAGCCGCCCGATCTGCTTCGCGATCGCCGGCTACTGCCTCATCCGTCTGCTCCTCTTGTTTTCCTTCCGGTCTAACTCGCCGGTGACTGTGTTTTCTCTCTTCTCCTTCTCCTCCCGTCGCTGCGCCGGCCGCTACATCTTCATGCACGACCTGCCTCCCCGCTTCAACGCCGACCTCCTCCGTAACAACTGCGCCCTCAACCCTTGGGTCGCGGACGCATGCCACTTCGCCGACAACGGCGGCTTCGGCACCGACCTCGGGGATGGATGGTACGTCACTAGCCAGTTTGCGCTGGAGCTCATCTTCCACGACCGCATGCGGCGGTACGAGTGCCTCACCGGCGACCCCGCGCGCGCTGCCGCGTTCTTCGTTCCCTTCTACGCTGGATTTGAAATAGGGCTCCACCTCTGGGGGGCCAACACGACGGTGCGCGATGCAACGGCGCTGGACCTCGTGCAGTGGCTACGGGCGGGGCCGGAGTGGGCGGCGATGGGCGGGAGGGATCATTTCATGGTGGCCGGAAGAATTACGTGGGATTTCAGGAGGCGGTCCGACGAGGATGGCGATTGGGGCAGCAAGCTGCTGTGGCTGCCGGAGCTCCAGAACATGACCACGCTGGTGAGACTCACAAACTTAACATTATTATTACCGGTAGTTTAATCATCTAAAACTAGGGTTCACTGTGCAACAAACTGCTTTCGGATTGGATTGATCAAGAGAAGAGAAACAAGAATCTTTAAGAATTAAGATGTTCTTCGAGCTCTTTATTTTCGATTATTATTCGAAAATTTTTGTTGCTATGGTTTAACACGTGCAGCTGATCGAGTCGAGCCCTTGGCAAGACAACGACGTGGCGATTCCATACCCCACCTACTTCCACCCTTCCACGGCCGGCGACCTCGCCACTTGGCAAAACAGAGTCCGGCGCCAGGAGCGGCCGTGGCTCTTCTCCTTCGCCGGCGCGCCGCGCCCGAACAACACCGACATCGGCCGCGACGTCATCATCGAGCAGTGCCGCGCCTCGCCTCTGTGCAAGCTCCTCGACTGCGCCGGCGACAACGAGCGCGAGTGCTTCTCCCCGCGCCGCGTGACCGAGCTATTCAGCAGCTCCGTCTTCTGCCTCCAACCTCTCGGCGATTCCTACACCCGGCGCTCCACCTTCGACTCCATGGTCAGCGGCTGCATCCCGGTCTTCTTCCACCCGGGCTCCGCCTACGTTCAGTACGTCTGGCACCTGCCGCGGCACTACGGCAACTACTCAGTCTTCATCCCGCTGGAGGAGGTGAAGCCGGGGAACGGAGTGATCGAGCGGGAACTGTTGCGGATCTCGCCGGATCAGGCTTCGGCAATGAGGGAGGCGGTGGTGGGGATGCTGCCGAGTCTGGTATACGGAAAAAAGAGAACTACAGGAGAGGAGGGAGATTTCAAGGACGCCTTCGATCTGGCGGTGGAGAAAGTGATCGAGAGGGTGGAGAAGAGGAAGAGGGACATGAACGAAGGGATCGCGGAGGATTCATCCACCGAAAGTTATAACTGGAAGAAGGCGCTGCTCGACGGAGGCGTGGGATGGGAACACTACTTTAACCAAAAATGAGATAACACTCGTAAATCATAAAACCCTAAACCCTATATACACAAATGACCTGAACGGATGATTTTTCCTTCATATGCTATATATTGATTCTTAAAGCATGTGAAGTTTCCTATCACTTGGAACCTAAAGTAGTTGAATTCTCCAAGCAAGCTACGTGGTATGGCCCTTAGAGCATGTGAAATTGTAGTTTCTTTAGGTTGTGGGAATAAGATAGACCTAAATGGGTCATATTCCTTAAATGAGTTATGTATTGTGTTACATGCTACCTTTGAAGGTCTATTATACATGGTGTCCCTTTTTGCTATTCAAGTCCTACAAGGTCTATTAATAATTTTCTATCACTACAAGAAAAATATAAAATAATGACGAATTATTAGCGACGAATTGTAAATTCGTTGCTAAATCTAGGAGTTTATGACGAATATCTTCATCGTCGTAAACAATATTACATTTGCGACAAAAAAAGAAATATATCGTCGCAAATATAAAAATATTCGTCGCTAGACTAAGTATTAGCGATGAAATGTATTTTACATCGTTAATATATGAGGTTTCACGACGATATTTATAAATTCCACTACTAAAAATGGATCTTTTAACGACGGGAAATCCTGTCGTTAAAGAGTCAATTCCCGCCGTTAATGAGTTTTAACGACGGTAAAAAATACCGTAGGAAGTTGTCGCTAAAAGGTCCCGTCGGGAAAAGATTAACGACGGGAATAAAAATACCGTCGCTAATAGCATTTAACGACGGTATTCACTACTGTCGTTATTAATAGTAATGACGGGTTTATTTACCGTCGTTAATAGCAACAACGATGGTAATATGTACCGTCGTTAATAACAACGACGGTTATATGTTATTTCATCATTATTACATATACACAATTTACAATATATATTAATAAATACTAATAAAATTCAAAACACAATATATTAAAAATAAAAACACCATATATATTAAAATATCATCCAGTAGTTCACAAATGAGTGTATGTACATCATTAAACTTGCAAAATTAACATCCATTTACATCAAAAAGAACATTTCTCTAGAGTCTTCATATGCCCAACGTTGACATTCTCGAAAGCTCCAAAAAAAATTATTTCGCTGTAAATTTCCAATACCTATAATAAATAGACAAAAAGGAGCATCACAATACGATCTTCAAAAGAATTTAGAAATCTTGATATACAAAATATTAAATCTAAAATTTAATTTCAACAAACAAGAAAGATAATAATAAAACGAGAGATGGATAGAAATATATTATCAACATTTTAACAATTTTCCAATATTGCAACAATAGTTGTCTAATATTATAACAATATATTAAATAACATTACAACAAAATAAGAAAAGTATTTTAGGAAATACTAGTCAATCGCTAAGATGAGCCTTCATTCTATTGTTCCTCACTAAGAGCTTGTGTGCCTATGAAGCATTAACAACTCAAAATAAGCAAAACTACTCATTATCATTATCAAATAATAGACAATAAATAATTACAATTTTAAAGTAACAAATTCAACCTTCAATAATATCTGAAGTCGATGTAGTCCCTTGCACATTACGAGGTAAATTCTTCGGCATCAACTCTTTAAAAGCTTTAAATTCATATTCTGAAGTTGCTTCCCTCTCGAAGGTTTTCCTTTGGGAATGAACAACTCTCTCAACATATGCTACCCCATTTAACAAAGGTCGTTCAAAAGCTGTTTTAACAGTGTAATACGCAAACGTATCCTGCAATCAAACTCAAGTTAATTCAAGCAAATGCTTGAGAAGCTGTAATAGAAAATAGATTTAACCAATATAGGCAAGTAAAGTATTCTTCCTATGAGAAGAATCACTGATATGAGATTTATACACATGAAGGTAAGAACAGAAAACAGATTTGAACAATATGGAACAGTAAAGTATACTTCGACACAGAATCACAAGTATAAGATTTATCAAGGATGACAGGAATTTTTTTGTAGTGTAGCATGTGAAAGTCTCCTGCAATAAAAGTTTCAAACTCAAGTAGACTCAAGCACAATACTCCTCCAGGAAATGCAAAGAGCCAAAACAGCCAAATTTATTTAGTGGAGAGACCAAAATACTGCTTTTGCCCATTCAATGCATAGTAACAGACATAGTCTTTCAGTACAAAAGGAATCAAGATAGAAGAATAATATCTGAAGTCGATGTAGTCCCTTAATTACCCAAGTTCTCAAGGTAATGACTTGCAGTACTCCTTGGTTAGATGAAAATGAGGATGTGTTTTTTTCGTAAGCACCTACATGGAAACAGTAAAATAAGTATGCTTAAACATTAGTTCATAGTTTGTTGCATCTACAAACAAACCATAGACTTAAGGACATCCCATAATGTAAACCTCAGCAACAGATCCTAGGAACATATCTTGCATATGGTAATCAAGAACCAAGACTATGTTTGAAATAACAACTGCTAATGCCAAATACCAGCGTTATCACCCAAATTTTGTGCACCATCACCAAATGAAAGAACATCTGCCAAATGGCTAGGAAGAGAAGTAGGAACTTGTCTCTGATCAATGGAAATCCTGAAACCTGAAGAGATTCTTTAAATCAGGTAAATATAAAGTAGGAAAGCATAGATAGGCCATGGCATAATAACTTGTGTCTTGTAAATCCAGTTAGAAATTCTCGTAGTAAAGAGTAATGGCACATAAGCACCTTCACCAAAATTAACCGCTGCTCTGAGTACATTCTCCTGCTCCTGAATTTTTGCAACTTGTACCTTATCCAAGGTTGGAACAAGTGTTGGTCCTTGACGAGATCCCAGTCCATAAGCTTTACGACAATCAGATATGACTTTCTCTGCAACCTCACAAGCTGCTCCAATCATGTCAAATCTAGTCTGAAATTCCAACAGCCAACTGTTTAGACAAAGGCAGAGCAGGCATACAATTGGAATAGAAACAATGCAATTGCTTTTCAACTTAAACTATTGGGCGCCGGAAGAAGAGGGATAGCGACAGAGTCAGAATTGGTCTCGATCCTGGTCTATTTTCTTGTGGTGAAGGAGAGGGCGATGGAGCTGTTCGACCTTCGGAGATGTCACTCATAGAGGAAGGTCGGAGAAGGTAACCATGGGTCGTGACGGAGGATGTCAAACCGCTAGCTGTCGCTGTGGTGATCCTCCTTGCCATCGAGAAACCTCTGGATCGTTGCTCACGATTGAAGGAGATGGTTGAAACACGGCACAGAGAGCTATCGACGCTCACTACCATCGAGACGGACAGGGTGCGGTAAGGAGAGGGGTGGCAGAGTGATATTCGGCCGTGGGAAGGACAAGGGCGGCGACGACGCTACTAGCGGTGGAGGAACCGTCGACCGAGGAAGGAGAGGGCGACGACTGTTGCTCTCGACGGAGGTAGGCGACGAAAGGGAAGCGGGCGGTTCGCGATGGTGAAGGGAGGAGAGGAGCAGCGGTGCCAGTGAGAAGGAAAGGATCGGGAGAAACGAGCGGAGATAACATTAGGTTTAGTAACGATTAAACTTTTAACTCATAATTTTGTATTTAAATTTTTATCAGAATTTTTTTTCTTAATCCTTACTATAACGACGAAAGAAAATACCGTCGTTAAAAATAAGACATTAATGACCAAAATAAAAAAAACCGTCGTTGATGATAGAGTATCAACGACGGAATAAGATATCGTCGTTAATGTGTATTCATTAACAACGGACACTAAATTTGGTCGCTATTGACCCACTAATAATGATGGTATTTGATACCGTTGTTAAAAGTAACTTTTTTAGTAGTGTTCTTCGCGAATAATAGCAATCGAATTGGCGACTCGACTGGTACTTAGTGATGAAATGAATAAATATTCGTCGTAAAAAATTCAATCGATTGGGTAGTCGAGTGAACTCGATTCTGTGGCCCGACATTTTTACTTTAGCGACGACAATTTATAAATTCGTCGCCAATGATAACAATCAAATTGGCGACCCGACTGGTACTTAGCGAAGAAATAAATAAATATTCATCGTAAACTATTCAGTCGAGTGGGCAGTCGAGTTAATGTAAAGGATTCGGTGAGTGCTAGAGGGGGGGTGAATAGCGTGTTCGTTCGAAGACGGAATTCGATCGTGTTCGTCTCTACACTTCGTTAGTATGCACAACGGAATCGAGTTCATATATATATATATATATATATATATATATATATATATATATATATATATAAACTATATACGACAAACACAACAACACACAAACATGGCGATATAACGTGGTTCGAAATCTTATGGTTCATACTCCACGGGTTAGACTCGAATGAGCCCTAGCGATTCAAACACCACTATTAAACCAATAACACTCCTTATCGGTGACACACCGGAGGTGGAGAAACCTCTTACAATGATTACAACAGTAATACAAAGAAATTACAATAAGTAACCTAAGCAATGTACAAAAACAAGTAAAGAACACTTTATACAAGATCTTTGGATTGCTTGCTTGTTGCTTTCTTTTGATTGGTCTTGAAAGTCTGGAATGCAACAACAATTTCCCTCAAAAAATGCCCCAAAAAATGGCTAGGAAATCCTCCACTTGATGCATTTATAACTGTGATCGGCCGATTTTTAAACCGATCAGCATCATAAGGCCCCCGATCATTGCTCCTAGTCGTCTCACAACGACTTAATCCACGTTGACAAAACTCCAACGGATACACTAGCAATCGACTGCCATTACCCATCAGTCGACTGCCAAGGTTGTAGCCGAATGATCGGTCGGCTACCGAAAGTTCTGCTCCCACAACCTCGACCAGCAGTCGACTGTCAAGGCTATTTGCCACAGTCAAACCCTAGTCAACTCACGACAATCGACTGGTCATAATCCCAGTCGACTTTCCTGAGTCAACTCGGCTACCAAGTGTCAAAACACTTGACTAATCGACTGGTCCAAAGCCCCAGTCGACTGCTACACCTCAACCATGAGATTTACCCCAAGTATGATGCCCTCATACTTGCTAGACCACCCTTAGCCTAGACCTAAGCCTTCTATCCATCTCTATCAACCTCATGCCTATCGGATCCCTCCAAGTCATCCATGACTTGTTTATCCATACGCCAGCCTTCAAGTGCTTCCATCGACTATTGTCATGCTAAGCTGGTCTATACTATCAAGGCACATTTGGGCTTACTGTCACGCCCTGAGAGTATACTATGCCGAAAATCAAACGGACGACATCTCCCCTGTACGTGGCAATATTTCGGGTTAATACAAGGTCCGCAGGCCCACAACAACAACATAATATAACATAATAACAGCAGCGGAAATAAAAATCACATACCCACAACATGTTGGTGCAATCGGCCCAGGTCACGATTTACCAGGACTCGAGTTTGACTCGAGTGATGTTTTGATGTTTGACAAAGTATGTTTGACAAAGTATGTTAGACATAGGATTGACATTGATGTTTGACATTAATGTCGGTTAATATGTTGGGGAGATTGTTTATACAATCGACCCAGGTTATAATTGACCAGACTCGAGTTTGACTCGAGGGAGACTTTGGTGGTTGACTAGGGTTGACCATGTGTTTATGGGAAAGTCCAAGTCATGGGTACTTGGCATGGAAAGTCCAAGTGGGACACTTGGCATTTGGGAAAGTCCAAGTCTTGAGTACTTGGCATGGGAAGTCCAAGCATGGGTCTTGGCAAATGAGAAGTCCAAGCATGGGTCTTGGCAAATGGAAAGTCCAAGCATGGGTCTTGGCATGGAAAGTCCAACATGGGTTGGTAAGGGAAAGTCCAAGCTTGAGTCTTGGCATTTGAGAAGTCCAAGGGGATTGATATTGGCGGCGTAAAGTCCAAGCGGAGTCTTGGCGGCGTAAGTCCAATGTGCCTTGGCGGTGTAGACACCGTTAGCATGACACGATGGAAGCACTGAAGCTAAGCGCGATGGATGAACAAGTCATGGATGACTTGGAGGGATCCGAGAGGCGTGAGGCTGATGGAGGTGGCTAGAAGGCTTAGGTCTAGGCTAAGGGTGGTCTAGCAAGTATGGGGCACCATACTTGGGTTAAAACCTCATTCTTGAGGTTGGCGATGACCGGCATTATGGCGGTTCGATGCCGGAGTCGACTTCGAGTTCGACCACGGTTGAGAGCTTTAAGCTCTGGCGATCGCTCATGGGAGCGATCGGTGGTGTCGGCAATGATCGGCGAAGATGGATCGGCCGGTCGAGTGGTAACAAGCGCGCTCCGTGGCCGTCGGGTAGTCGACTACGGCGTTAGCGATCGGCGCCAATGTTGGCGGCGGATCGGTGAGAGTCCCGTTGGAATTTGTCCAACGTGGATTGAGCCGTTGTCTCACAGCTACAGTGTTGGCGATCGGGTGATTTATGGCGGATCACGCGGTGAAATCCAAACGACGCGAGATAAAGGAAGTCGCTTCATGGAGATTGCGGCATCAGTTCTTGGGGAGCTTTCTTGAGGCGATTTGAAGGCGATTTGTAGGTGCATTTCAGGGCCCTTCAACCTCATCCAAGCAACCAACAAGCAAAGCGCTCAAACCCTAGTTTTGTAAAGTGATTCTTTACATTTCCTTTGTATTTGCTTGTATTTCTTTAGATTATTGTTGTAATCTTGTGTACGAGGTTTCTCCACCTCCGACTTGTTGTCGAGAAGGAGTTTATTGATTAGTGATTGCATTGGCATCGCTAGAGCTCGTTAGAGCTCAATCCGTGGAGTAGGAACCGTGTGGTTCCGAACCACGTTATATGATCGTGTTGTGATTGTGTGTCTTGTTATATTTATTTGTTATTACTATTCCGCTGTGCTAACAAGACTGTAGACGTTCGAACGCGAAAGAATTCCATCTACGTACGGGTTACACGCTATTTCCCCCCCCCCCTCTAGCGGGCGTCAAATTTCCAACACAACATACATACCAAAAACATACAAGTGTACACCACATGACAAGTCCACAATCATAAAATCGTAAATAAAACAACGACTACATAAATAGAGTCCACGACAAAATCCATAATAACAACAAGTCCATACATATCAAAATCCAAGACATAACAAAAAACGAACTCCTCGGGAGACTCGAAAAACGGAGATGGGATGGATCGGTCGGCGCAGCTCCAAGTCGTCACAAAGGCGTCTACCTGTTACCTGGGCGAAAGAAAAACCCAGGGTCGGTAGTAGTGAGTAAAACTCAGCAGGTAATAAGAGAAAACATGTAAATATATGTATCAATATTACATGTCATTCAACAGTTTAAATCTACTCGAACAACGGGTATACATCAACATAAAAGGTATATATGCATGCATACACTAAATAAACTGAACAACAACGATGCTGACATACCTGACAGTCAGCTACTCTATCCTGATCCAACCTGGGCATATAACCACATCATAGGGTATAAAAGAATAGTACTAACTCACACAATATCCTGAATATGATCCAAGGGTATCACCGTGAATAACCAACAGGTATACAAGTACCAGCCTACTACCATACAGGAAATGCAGTATCATGTATGAATATGTACAAACAAATGCAAAAAGCATAGCACATACAACTGCATCATCAAAGTGAGTATACATATAGACTGTATCTGTATGTATACTAATCACCATCATCCATGTATATATATATATATACAAGCAGGTATGTATATATATATATATATATAACCATATGCAAAGCACCGTATGATACGGCAATGCAGCATGCATGGTCATGCCTTCTCACCCCTACTCGCTACCACGACCCCAGTGTGGCCTAGGTGGCACGACATGACAACTGTCCCAACTCACACCAACCACTGCTATAAAGTGGCCGAGTGGGCAGTATAATCAAGTAGCATATGAGCGTAAAGAGCTCGCTACGCAACGGGGGTCCCTGTTGCTGGCTACTCCGACTGACACTACAAATGAGTGGTCGTGTGCCACGCACCCAGGACATCTGCATGCAACTCCAACTACCATAGTCTATAATGGTAGAGTGCGGCACAACAAATGTTATGCCCTCACACAAGTTACTCCTCTGAGAGTAACCTGGGAGGCAGGATGACTGACGACTCTCTCTCAACCCCAAGGGGAGACGATGTCGTCAGTATGCATGCAATGACATGAGGGTACTGTCTCACATACAGACATCTACCATAGACTCTCTGTTCAACAGAGAGTCACACCCAATTGATCAGTACACTCTCTATTCTGTAGAGAGTCATACTCATCTGATCATGACAAGCTAGGACCATCGCTCACATGGCGACAACGCCCACGACTCACCTGACCATTTACACAACCCGTGGTTGGTAAATAAATGTGCAACATACAGGTATGGAATGAGTCCTACATTTAGGGCCTTACTTATCCACTGAGAACCATTTGCCAAATTTACAATTTAGGTCATCCTCCGTACTCTAACATCTACACCCTACTAAACAGTTAGACCTACTTACATCACATCTGTAACTCCTAAATCATGATAGGGAATATGTGATATCAACAATTTAGCACACATATATATATTAACGATAAGTTCAAGCATACGATAAACAGAGCAGGGTCAAGATAATATGAACACCTAACATGCTCATATCTATGTCTAAATATGAAAGTCATTACATCTACCCGACCGGTAGGAAATTACCCACCTGCTGTCAATGCTCGTAGTAATAAACTCCTCACGGTCGCGGACCCGTCTCTTATCCATGTCCTGCAAATATCATCAATTATCATTCAATGAAAGCATACAACAATAATATGATTAGCTACTACGTTATCCACATATCCGTATCCCTTATCGAATACGATTTAGTAACCCCAATGAGCTAGACTTGACCATTTATTTTTAAATCCATCAGTTTCAATTAGCAAAAGTGCTAACTCCCTCATCCAATTCTATATCCGACTTAACAAGGTCAATCTCATGAAGATTTAATCTTTTTATACTTAATTTGATGTAATAGGATCACCAACAAATTAAGTATTAATCTAACCTATATTCACACCGATACACATCTCTATTCGTAGCCCAAACACAGCTACTATTTCACCAAATCCACTGCCCTATTCGCCTGCCAAGAACTCCAGTGCCCTAGCTCCAGCGCTGATCGACAGTGAGAAACCCCCTATAACTGACAAACCATAGAAACATTGCTGCCCAAAACAACAAAATTCTGGTTTAGCCGCGGCAAATCCAGAGGACTCCAAAATCCCTTCTACTGTAAGAAAAAAAATCCACGCCTTACCTTGCTCCGGCGACCACCAGCGTAGTCTCCACTTTGATCGGACCAGAACCCACCTTCGACAGCATGGAATCGAGCGCAAGTGACGCTGTCGTCGGTCCAAGCCTCCAACCGATGACTCTGCTCACCGGCGAAATCAATGCCCCCTGACGTACTGCTCTAACTCACACTGGACCCTCAGGCTCCGACAGCCAGTCGCCGTCTTCCCTACTCGAGCACCGTGTCGTCGCCGTCGACCCAAGCCTTCAAATCGCGAACCCCTTCATTGCTCTGGTCTGTCCGCGAGCACCGTCGCTTGCCGCCGTCCACTCGTACAGAGGAGCCAACAAACTCCAGCCGACAAGGGTCGCAGAGGTCGCGCGGAGGAGGAGAGGAAACGGGATCGAGAGCGGAGAGAAGAAGTTGATCGGGAGATTTGTGGTCGCGGAAGAGGTAAGGAAATAACGTGATGGGGTAACGCTCGCCGAAAATCTAAAGTCAGCGGCCTCGAACGGAAAGAAATCATAAGGGTAAGGCTTAGCGGGTCGGATTTCAGCTAAACGGGTCAAATTTTAGACCCGTTAAGCCCACTAACTCATAAACAAAAAGGATCTTAGAAATTCCCATTCGAGTCCAGAAAAATTCCTAAAAATTTCTAGAAAATTTTTATAGGGTATTCTTCTAATTACCCCATATCTATAATTATTATTATTATTATTATTTTATTTTTTTTCGTGGTATTTTACATTCTCCCCCACTTATTAAAATTTGGTCCCCAAATTTCGTACTTAAATGCAAAAATTAATTCAAGCATATTCTGAAATAACCACATACCTCAAGTAAACAGATGAGGGTATCGAGCTCGGATAGTATCCTCCAGCTCCCATGTAGCCTCCTCATCTGTATGATGCTACCATCCCACCTTTACAAGTCGGATGGTTTTGTTCCGCAACTGTCGCTCCTTGCGACCAAGAATCCGCACCGAAGTCTCCTCATAAGTCGCATTCGCCTGGAGTGGTATCGGAACTTCTTTTAGAACATGGTCAAATCACGGCACGTATTTCCTCAGCATAGATACATGGAATACGTTGTGAACACCCGCAAGTGTCGGAGGTAAAGCCAACCGATAAGCTACACCTCTAATCCGCTCTAATATCTCAAATGGACCAATGTAACGTGGAGCTAATTTCCCTTTTAGCGCAAATCTCTTGACTCCTTTGGTGGGTGACACTCGTAAGAATACATGGTCCCCGATTGAAAATTCCAAAGGTCGTCGCCTCCGGTCCGCATAACTCTTCTACTGATCCTGTGCCTCAGATAACCGTCGTCTGATCACTCGTACCAACTCTGCATCATGCTGGATACTCTGAGGCCCCAATATCTATCGTTCCCCAACTTCCTCCCATAACACAGGAGATCTGCAGGGTCTGCCGTATAATGCCTCGAAAGGAGCCATCTGGATAGAAGAGTGGTAGCTATTGTTGTAGGCAAACTCCACTAAAGGAATGTAATCCTCCCAACTGCCACTGAAATCCAAGACGCATGATCTCAATAGATCCTCCAGAGTCTGAATGGTACGTTTGGACTGTCCGTCTGTCTGCGGATGAAAGGTTGTACTGAGTCGAAGCTCTGTGCCCATGGCCTGTTGTAGACTCTGCCAGAATTGTGAAGTAAATCGCGGATCTCTATCAGATATAATACTCAATGGTACTCCACGCAATCTGATGATCTCTCGACAGTACAATTCCGCTAGACGATCCAATGAGTCCGTCTCACGAATCGGAAGGAAGTGAGCTGATTTGGTTAATCGATCCACGATCACCCAAATCGCAGTATGTCCTTTACGGGTTCTGGGTAATCCCGTAACAAAGTCCATCGTAATATTTTCCCACTTCCATTCCGGGATCGGAATTTCCTGAAGTAAGCCAGCAGGTTTCTGATGTTCAGCCTTCACTTGCTGGCATACTAGACATCGTGAGACAAAGTTCACAATATCTCGTTTCATACCGTTCCACCAGTAGAAACGCTTCAAATCTCGGTACATCCGAGTACCACCAGGATGTATAGCAAATCTTGACTGATGTGCTTCCTGTAGCAATTCTTCCTTAACTGAGTGTGTCTCCGGAACACATAGTCGTTCTCGGAAACGAAGTACACCACTCTCGTCACTCGAGAAATCCATCTGACGCTCTGAGTCTATCGTGCTGCTCAAGAACTGCAGATGCTGGTCACTAACTTGTGCTTTCTTGATCCTCTCAGCAATAGCGGACTGGGCAACCATAGCAACTAATATTCCCCAAGATGTTTGACCGTGTTCCGACAATCCCAACTCTGAGAACTGTCGAACTAAATCGGTAATCGTTGTCAGATGACTAGCTAGAACTCCATGAAACTTTCTGCTCAGCACATCTGCTACCACATTAGCTTTTCCTGGATGATACTGGATGGTGCAGTCATAATCCTTCAGATATTCCATCCACCGTCTCTGTCTCAGATTCAACTCTTTCTGTGTGAACAGATACTTCAGACTTTTATGGTCTATGTAGATCTCAAAGGTAATCCCATACAAGTAGTGCCTCCATATCTTCAATGCGAAAATAATGGCGGCTAACTCCAGATCGTGCACTAAGTAATTTCTCTCGTGATCTTTTAGTTGACGGGAGGCATAAGATACCACACGGTTGAACTGCATCAGAACTGCTCCCAACCCTTGGATAGAAGCATCCAAATAGAGAACCATCCCATCAACACCAGAAGGAATCACTAAGATTGGTGCAGAAACTAGCCGTCGCTTAAGCTCCTGGAAGCTAGTTTCACAGGCTTCTGACCAGGTGAACTTGACCCCTTTCCGAGTCAGGCGAGTGAGTGGCATGGCGATACTCGAGAATCCCTCCACAAATCTTCTATAATACTCGACCAGACCAAGGAAACTACGAACCTCCTGCACTGATTTTGGCTGCTCCCAACTGGTAATCGCCTCAATCTTCTGGGGATCTACAGAAATACCTCTATTGGACACCACATGTCCAAGAAAACCCACTGAGGATAACCAGAACGCACACTTGCTAAATTTGGCATACAACTGCTCCTGTCACAACGTCTCTAATACTATCCGCAGATGTTGTTCATGCTCCTCCTCTGATCGAGAATAAATCAATATGTCATCGATGAACACTATCACGAACTGGTCTATATACCTCAGGAATACTCGGTTCATTAAGTCCATAAATGCAGTTGGGGCATTCGTGAGACCGAACGGCATCACTAGAAACTCGTAATGCCCATAACGGGTGCGGAAAGCTATTTTCTGAACATCCTCATCTCTTATCCGAAGCTGATGATATCCTGAGCGCATATCAATTTTAGAATACACACATGTATCCTTGAGCTGATCGAACAAATCTTCTATCTTCGGCAGTGGATATTTGTTCTTAACTGTGACTGCATTTAGTTGTCGATAGTCAATACATAGCCGCAATGATCCATCCTTCTTTTTGACAAAGAGTACCGGTGCTCCCCATGGTGAAACACTAGGGCGGATGAATCCATTATCCAGCAACTCTTGCAGTTGAACTTTAAGTTCATTCAACTCCTTTGGCGCCATCCGATAAGGAGGTTTCGATATAGGTGCAGTTCCTGGAATCACCTCTATCGCAAATTCCACTTGCCTAGGAGGTGGCAAGCCTGGAAGTTCATCTGGAAATACATCTGGATACTCCCGGACTACTCGCACATCAGAGAGAGGTGGTAGTCCTTCATTCTCAACTTTGACTAGAGATAACATATAACCTTGACAACCCTAAGCCAATAGCTTCTGAGCCTGTAAAGCCGATATAATAGATAATCCATCATCTCTAGTACCAACAAATTCCCAAGCTGGTTGATCTGGTGGTCGGAAAGTCACCACTCTTGCTCTACAATCCACTGTAGCGTGATAAGCGATCAACCAGTCCATACCGAGAATAATATCGAACTCTATCATTTCCAACACCTGAAGGTCCACTGTAAAGATATGCCCGTCAAAGTCTAATGGGCAACCCTTGATTTCTTGGTGGCTAGTCAGCACCTCTCCTCATGGCAAGGATACTGCTAACCCACAAGAACGAACCCTTGGGATTCTTCCAACTCTACCCAGAAATACTCTAGATACGAATGAATGAGAACTACCGGTATCAATCAACGTATCAGCATATATAGAATAAACTGAAACCATACCGCATATGACTAATCCCTCAGCCCGCTGTGCCTCATCTCTAGTGATGGCAAAAACTGTTGGGTTTCCGGCACCGCGGCGTGTGTGTGTTCGATCATGTTTCGTAAACATGAACACAGCGGAAACAATAAAAATAATAAATACTCCTATTTATTACAACACACACAACACACGCATGCATATTACAACAAGTGTAGACATAACCGTAAATTTAAATTTGCAATAAAAGGAAATTTATCTACGTTATACCTTTCGTATGACGTGTAGCGGGAACGACATCAACCGGAACGATCCTCGCTAGAATCGTCTCTATCCGTATCCACGCCGAGTTCCTCGGGATGACTTCGCTAAGCCACGAGCTTCGTCTTCGTACGGGTTACTAGCCTCGTATTGAAGACGACGTGATCGAGAGATGATCATGATCCGAATCCAAATTCGGATCCAAAACGAGTCCTCAAAACTCGCTTCTCCGGAGAGGTATTCGTCAACCGATTGACGAATCCTTCGTCCTCCACCTCAGAGGATTACCGGAGATCGAATCCCCGGTAAGTTATCCGCTGTCGGAGATCTAACCGTCGTCCAAACGACGCTCCGACGAGAGGAGAAGAAGCTGTCCAGAAAACTGGACAGCTTGGTGGAGGAGTAGGCGCCGGCCAAAACAAGGAAGCCAAGTGCTCACCTTTTCACCGAGGCCTAGGAAGATCACCGGAGGGTCGCCGGAGGATCATGAAGCTTGTGGCACGGCAAGGAGCTGGATGCCGACAAGGGGTTGGCGGCCAAGGAGCTTGAGGCGGCAAGGAGCTTGGGCAACTAGGTTTTGGGGCTCATCCATTAAGCCCTCTTTTATAGAGAACTAATTCTCTTAATGGTTATTGGATCATAACCATTAGGCCCGTTAACCCACTCCATTAAGATAAGTTAAAATAAACCAAACCATGATGGTTTATTTTAAGTTAAAATGAACCAAACCAACTTTTGGTTCATTCGTTTAAAATAAACCAAACCCTTTGGTTTATTCTCATCCATTGGATTAGAACCAAACCATTTTGGTCCATCCATTACGTCTTCATAAGACTCGGCCCATCCATGCTTCCATTACGACTGAAACGATTTCATGCTCGCTTTATGTTTGGTCCAACCAAACCTAGTTTCTCTCGGTCTGAGAATCTCATTCTCAAGCTCGTTTTAAATCCTTTGGATTACGCTCGTTGTGCGTGTGACCAAATAGGTTCTCGGTTTATGTTGGCCGTCTATAATTAACCATTAATTATAGAATGATCATGAGTGGCACCTAGTAGTACATCATGATCCCCAATTAACCGAAAAGATCAACGGTTGATCCATAACTATTTCTGAAACCCTTCAGCAGCTCGAATGATTCGTGCCCCATTCCCTTCACTCATCTTATACCCACTTGGTTCAGGACATGGTCTATTGTGTCAGTCCCTACTAGGCTGACTACGTCACACCTAGCCCAAGTATTATTTCCTCGTCCTACGGATTCTAGTTACTCCACATGTATCGAAGAGTACCTTACTCTAAACATGTAATGCTTTGGCCAAAGACTTTAGTAACAATCCGACGAGAGGCCATGGGTATACATCTCCTCGCAAGGAGTGGTGAATCCTTTATAGGCTATTCAAACACCTTGATCACTTGACTTATACCCAATCATCCGGGTCCACATCTCCTTAGAGATGTTTGCTTAAGATGTCAAAGCATAAGTCTCCATGATCAAGATGACTTGAATACCGCAAGTCAAAGAACATCGCACTTAAGCCACGAAGAACTTCATTGACATATCTATATATGCAGAGAACCATATGAAGTCTTACGGCTGGTCACTCCAATGAACTAGTTATCATAACTAGCATCCACGATTAACTCCGGACATCACAATGTCTCCAGCCAGTGAGAATCAGCTGCTTGGATACACCAAGGAGTATACCTCGTGCTAGTCTCGACAGAATTGATGGTGTCCAGATTCAACAATTCATCGACTAGGGATAATTTCGATACATCACAATTACACATGTAGAGATACTCACTAGTTGTGATCCAATCACAAATTCTCTCATGCTGTGAATCGTATCGTGGACATTCAGTAAATGAGTTTAAGATCCAATCAAATACATTAAACATGTATACTCAAATAGTGAATCTTCATTTATCATATAAATTGTTCATACATAAGGCGATTGCCTTAGGACATCTCTCATATATTACTAACAGACTCCCACTTGGCCTAATGCCAATCGCTACGGTATCCAATACCATAAGCTCTAACATGACCCTCAAACTTACTTTGAGGTTATGCTTTAGTCAAAGGATCCGCTAAGTTCCTTTCAGTGGGAATTTTCTCGATTTGTATTTCGTTCCTACTGATGATCTCTCTGATAAGATGATAGCGGCGAAGCACATGTTTGGATCATTGATGAGACCACATCAAGTTCAGAGATGAACTTCTTGATCCAAACCGCTTCCTTTGCTGCTTCCAAAGCTGCAATGTATTCTGCCTTAGTGGCAGAATCCGCTATAGTGTCAAGCTTGGAACCTTTCCAACTTATTGCGTCTCCATTCCAGGTGAATACATACCCAGACAAAGACATGGAATCATCCTTGTCTGTCTGGAGCTAACATCCGTATACCCACGTATCACCATGTACCCTTCTCCATATATTAGGAACACATCCTTAGTTCTTCTCAAGTACTTAAGGATCGTCTTAACAACCACCCAATAATCCATTCCTGGATCAGACTGGTATCTGCTCGTGACTCTGAGAGCATACGATAAATCGGGCCTCGTACATAACATAGCATACATGATAGATCCTATTGCGGATGCATAGGGAATCTTACTCATGCAAATCCTCTCGTCTTCTGTGCGCGGACACATAGACTTCGAAAGGTGTACCCCATGCCTGATGGGCAGATAACCTTTCTTGGATTCCGACATGCTAAACCTCTTTAGCACTCGGTCTATATATGTAGACTGCGAAAGACCAAGCAACCGTTTCGATCTATCTCTATAGATCTTAATCCGAGGATGTAGGTTGCTTCTCCTGTCTTTCATGGAGAATGTCTTGGATAACCAAACCTTCACGATCGTAAGATTGAAACATCGCTTTCCTATAAGTAGTATGTCATCGGCATATACAATACTAGGAATATGATCGCACTCCCACTAACCTTCTTGTACACAATGCGGATTTTGTGAGAAATCAAACTTTTTGATGGTCTCATCAAAACGGATATTCCAGCTCCTGGATGCTTGCTTCAATCCATAAATGGACCGTCGCAATTTGCATACCTTGGTTTTATCAACCGATGTGAAACCCTCAGGCTGTATCATATACACGTCCTTGAGTAGGTTTCCATTAAGTAAAGCTATTTTCACATCTATCTGCCATATCTCATAATCATAATGAGCCGCTATGGCCAGAGGCATCCGAATGGATTTAAGCATAGGTACAGGCGAATAGGTTTCGTCATAATCAACACCTTGTTTTTGACGATATCCTTTCGCCACCAATCTAGCCTTATAGGTAATCACATTACCATCCATGTCGGTTTTCTTCTTGAAAACCCACTTGCACCCTATAGGCTTTATCCTTCAGTGGGTCAACCAAGTTCCAAACTTGGTTTTCATACATGGAATCCATTTCCGACTTCATGGCACCAAGCCACTTATCCCTTTCTGAACTTGTCAGCACTTCTTCATAACTGGTAGGCTCCTCATCATCAATGAGTAACACGTCGTTCGATTCACTTACGAGAAATCCATATCTCTCAGGAATATTACGTGTTCTACCAGATCTACGAAGATGTGGTGTTACAATAGGTCCAGCCGATTGCTCATCACTATGAGTTGTCGGCTGTTGTGCTTCACCAGGTATCTCATTAATGTCTATTTGAGTCTCTCGAGCCTCCTCAAGCTCAATGACACTCCCACTGTTTTCTTGCAAGAGAAACTCTTTCTCTAGAAACACAACATGCCTTGAAACAAACACCTTTTGTTCCACAGGATGATAGAATTGGTAACCCCTTGTTTCCTTAGGGTATCCAATAAATAGACATTTATCAGACTTAGCATCCAATTTGTCTGATACAGTCCGCTTCACATAAGCAGGACAACCCCATATCTTCAAGTAAGATACATGAGGTTTCTTACCATTCCATATCTCATATGGAGTAGTTGAGACTACCTTGGTAGGCATTCTGTTTAACAAGTAAACAGCTGTCTGAAGTGCATAGCCCCAAAAGGACTTGGGAAGAGTTGCATGATTCATCATTGACCTGACCATGTCCAATAAGGTCCGGTTACGCCTCTCAGATACACCATTATGCTGTGGTGTATAGGGCGGAGTCCATTGAGACAATATGCCATTGTCTCTTAGATAATCAAGAAACTCTTGACTTAAGTATTCACCACCTCGATCCGATCGAAGTATTTTAATACTCTTGTCATGTTGTTTCTCTACTTCATTTCTGAATTCTTTGAACCTTTCAAAGGCTTCAGACTTGTGTTTCATCAAGAACACATACCCAAACCGTGAGTGATCATCGGTGAAGGTAATGAAGTAGCTATAGCCTCCTAATGCTTGAGTTGACATAGGTCCACATACATCGCATGTATTAGTCCTAGTAACTCTCCCACTCGCTCACCTTTCCAAGAAAGGTAACTTAGTCATCTTGCCTTTTAAGCATGATTCACATGTATCGTATGAATCCAATTCAAACGATTCCAGAATTCCACATCGGTGTAATTCGGACATGCATTTCTTGCTTATATGGCCAAGACGACAATGCCACATATAGGAGTCTATTTGATTATCCTTTCGAGCACGCGTGTTGCTCGCTTCGATATTGAAATCGTCACTGGATACGTCCAACGTATAAACACCATTGCTTAAAGTTCCAATCCCATAAAGAACTCCATTCAAAGTTATGTAACAACAATTGTTACTAAAAGTCAAATGGAACCCATTTCTATTTAGACAAGAAATAGAAATGATGTTCTTTATCAATGAAGGAACATAAAAGCAATTGTCCAGTTCTAAGACAAGTCCTACAGGGAGTTCCAACAAATACGTTCCGATGGCGAGTGCAGCAACCATTGCTCCATTCCCAACACGTAAATTTGACTCTCCCCTTGACGAGTCTTCTTCTATTCCTTAGCCCATGTATGTCATTACATATATGTGAGCCACACCCAGTATCAAATACCCAAGTTTCTGAGGAAATAGAATGACAATCAATAAAGAAGATTTCTGAAGAGGATGGGGCATCGGATGCCTTCTTCTTCTTCATGGACTCAAGATAAATCTTGCAGTTTCTTCGCCAGTGGCCCTCCTTGCCACAGTGATGGCAAGTGCCCTTTTGCGCTGGTTCCGCCTTCTTTGCCTTTTTGCTCTTTCCTTTCTTTTGTTCTTTTGCCTTCCTCTTAGAACCTTTCTTTGAGGAATCAACTAACAGAACCGCCTTCTCCTCATGCTTCACAGAAGGCTCCACAGTCTTCAGCATATTGAGGAGCTCGGGAATGGTGGATTCCAATTTGTTCATCTGATAGTTCATCACAAATTGCGAGAAACTCTTGGGCAAACAATGCAGAATTAAGTCAATACTTAACTCATGATCCATCACAAAGCCGAGGGTAGCTAGCCGCTCGTTGTACGCGTTCATCTTTAGCACTAACTGCACTTCAGACTAACCTTCTTGCATCTTCGTTGTGAAGAGGAGCCTGGAGACTTCGAACCTTCGGATCTCGCTTGCTCATCGAACAACTCATGAAGATGGAAGACCATAGTATTAGCATCCATATGCTCATGCCGCTTTTTCAACTCGTACCATCGCCGCTAGCTAGCATGATGCAACGCCGCCACCGAGACCGCCACATGCTTCTGATAGACCAACATTTGGTCTGGAGTTGCATCGTCCTTAGGACGGTCAGGAAGAGGCTCTTCAAGGACATATGCAAGCTTTTCCGCCTTGAGAACAATTCTCAGGTTTCTAAGCCAGTCCAGGAAGATAGGCCCAAATACTTTGTTCAATCCAAAATAGTGCGCAAAAATTCAAAGACGCTATGATCAATATATTAACTTAGAAATACAAAACGAGCATATATGAGACAGATGATTTTAAAATGCATCAATATACATTTATAAATCCCATTCATTTTTCGAATTTCAAAAACCCCAAAATCACTTCGGGAGATCGTAGGTCCATCTCCGAATGGGCTGATATCCATCATAGTTATGAACAACCTGGAGAGAGTCCAACAAGCCATTCATAACTACGACGGTAGGTATCAACTATACCGATTGCATATCACGTATATGCAACTATCACAATGTGCTATCAACTAATTGAATGTTCACACATACATCGGGTTGTTAACACATTAACAAGTATGCATCATATGCATAGCACCCAACTTCACCTCCCTTTACATCGACCTTGGAGAGAGTCCAACAAGCCGATGCTCCAGGTTAAAGCCAACCCATTAATTGGGACATAGTTTTAATATGGTTAGAGCGCATTCAACCAATTAGCCCAGCTTGGAGAGAGTCCAACAACCAAAGCTAACGATTGACCTCTGACTCTTACCATATTAGTATTAAACTATTCCATGGTTTGAACATATTCGGGTTCGAGCCGGGCTTGGAGAGAGTCCAACAACCCAAACAAGAAACGGAACTCTGGTTCTAACCATATTAATGGAAGGTGTAGGCCTTAATATTGTTTAAGGGTTTTTATGTCTCATCCTCTTTGCATGCAAATAACTATTATCTACATGGCATGGCATACATGGCATACATCTACATATCACGACACGCATGGCATAATGTTATGCATCTAATGCAATTACATGACATACAATTATGTCATGTATATATTTTCTTATATGTCATAACTATTTATGGAAATAAAATATGTTTAAGATTTGATTCTCCAAATCAAATCATAATTAAATTAGGAAACAAATTTCCAAATCTAATCACATATTTTATTCATGGAATTATTTGATTAAGGAAAATCTATTTAGGAAACAAATTTCCTAAATCATTAAAACTACTTATGGAAATAAAATATTTTTAAGATTTGATTTCCCAAATCAAATCATGATTAAATTAGGAAACAAATTTCCAGAATCTAATCAAATATTTTATTTATGGAAAATATCAATTTCCATAAATTCTTCCAACTTTCCAAAAGTGGAAGATTTCCATAAATACTTCTAGACTTTCCAAAATTGAAAAATTTCCATAAATACTTCTAAATTTCCAAAATTAGAAAATTTCCAGAAATACATTATGACTATCGCAAAACCATTTTTACGATTATGTCGAAACACAACCTGGGCTCTTATACCACTAGTGGGTTTCCGGCACCGCGACGTGTGTGTGTTCGATCATGTTTCGTAAACATGAACACAGCGGAAGCAATAAAAATAATAAATACTCCTATTTATTACAACACACGCATGCATATTACAACAAGTGTATACATAACCGTAAATTTAAATTTGCAATAAAAGGAAATTTATCTACGTTATACCTTTCGTATGACGTGTAGCGGGAACGGCATCAACCGGAACGATCCTCGCTAGAATCGTCTCTATCCGTATCCACGCCGAGTTCCTCGGGATGACTTCGCTAAGCCACGAGCTTCGTCTTCATACAGGTTACTAGCCTCGTATTGAAGACGACGTGATCGAGAGATGATCACGATCCGAATCCAAATTCGGATCCAAAACGAGTCCTCAAAACTCGCTTCTCCGGAGAGGTATTCGTCAACCGATTGACGAATCCTTCATCCTCCACCTCAGAGGATTACCGGAGATCGAATCCCCGGTAAGTTATCCGCTGTCGGAGCTCTAACCATCATCCAAACGACGCTCCGACGAGAGGAGAAGAAGCTGTCCAGAAAACTGGACAGCTTGGTGGAGGAGTAGGCGCCGGCCAAAACAAGGAAGCCAAGTGCTCACCTTTTCACCGAGGCCTAGGAAGATCACTGGAGGGTCGCCGGAGGATCACCGGCTGAAGCTTGGTCGCCGGAAAGGAGCTGGACGCCGACACAAGGGGGTTGGGCGGCCAAGGAGCTTGGGCGGCAACTAGGTTTTGGGGCTCTTCCAATTAGGGCTTAATTATTCATTAAGCCCTCTTTTATAGAGAACTAATTCTCTTAATGGTTATTGGATCATAACCATTAGGCCCGTTAACCCGCTCCATTAAGATAAGTTAAAATAAACCAAACCATGATGGTTTATTTTAAGTTAAAATGAACCGAACCAACTTTTGGTTCATTCGTTTAAAATAAACCAAACCCTTTGGTTTATTCTCATCTATTGGATTAGAACCAAACCATTTTGGTCCATCCATTACGTCTTCATAAGACTCGGCCCATCCACGCTTCCATTGCGACTGAAACGATTTCATGCTCGCTTTATGTTTGGTCCAACCAAACCTAGTTTCTCTCGATCTGAGAATCTCATTCTCAAGCTCGTTTTAAATCCTTTGGATTACGCTCGTTGTGCGTGTGACCAAATAGGTTCTCGGTTTATGTTGGCCGTCTATAATTAACCATTAATTATAGAACGATCATGAGTGGCACCTAGTAGTACATCATGATCCCCAATTAACCGAAAAGATCAACGGTTGATCCGTAACTATTTCTCAAACCCTTCAAAGACTCGAATGATTCGTGCCCCATTCCCTTCACTCATCTTATACCCACTTGGTTCAGGACATGGTCTATTGTGTCAGTCCCCACTAGGCTGACTACGTCACACCTAGCCCAAGTATTATTTCCTCGTCCTACGGATTCTAGTTACTCCACATGTATCGAAGAGTACCTTACTCTAAACATGTAATGCTTTGGCCAAAGACTTTAGTAACAATCCGACGAGAGGCCATGGGTATACATCTCCTCGCAAGGAGTGGTGAATCCTTTATAGGCTATTCAAACACCTTCGATCACTTCGACTGATACCCAATCATCCCGGGTCCACATCTCCTTAGAGATGTTTGCTTAAGATGTCAAAGCATAAGTCTCCATGATCAAGATGACTTGAATACCGCAAGTCAAAGGAACATCGCACTTAAGCCACAGTAAGAACTTCATTGACATATCTATATATGCAGAGAACCATATGAAGTCTTACGGCTGGTCACTCCAATGAACTAGTGACCATAACTAGCATCCACGATTAACTCCGGACATCACAATGTCTCCAGCCAGTGAGAATCAGCTGCTTGGATACACCAAGGAATATACCTCGTGCTAGTCTCGACAGAATTGATGGTGTCCAAATCCATCAATTCATCGACTAGGGATAATTCCGATACATCACAATTACACATGTAGAGATACTCACTAGTTGTGATCCAATCATAAATTCTCTCATGCTGTGAATCGCATCGTGGACATTCAGTAAATGAGTTTAAGATCCAATCAAATACATGAAACATGTATACTCAAATAGTGAATCTTCATTTATCATATAAATGGTTCATACATAAGGCGATTGCCTTAGGACATCTCTCATATATTACTAACAAAAACTCATCCAGTCTCGATATTCGTCGGCTGCATCCCTGACGAAGTAGTAGTGTGCCTCCACTCTGGCTGGATCTGACTCTGTGGTACTGGAGGCTGAGTCGCTGGTGCAGGCATAAGATATCCCTGAGAGTTGGCTGGTAAGAACTGCTGTGGTGCGGATACTCCTGGATAGTAGATCACCGGAGATGCAGGATACTGGATCGCTGTCGGCATCACTGTATGGGCACCCCTTGCATCTTGTACAACTGAGCTGATGGAGGTACTGGTGGCCTCTGTCCATATGTATGAGTCCGCAGTGCTATCCTCGGCTGTCGCTGCTGGGTAGACTTCTTCCCCTTATTGGAGCTGTCAGGAAACTCCAACTGTGCTTTCAGTGTACAATCACGACTAGTATGACCCGGTTGTTTGCAATAATAGCAAACCGGCTGCTCCAAAGGACACTCTGATACTCTGTGGCTTTCAGATCCACATTTATAGCATCCATTCCTGCTTCGGCCCTTACGGCTACTCTGAGACCCTCCAGAATACTCTGATGCTGGATGCTTCCCCTTCTGCGATCTAGCTGATCCTTCTGCAGCATCTCGCGTAGTTCCTTTTTGCTCCCCTTTCTTCTGAGTCCCTTGAGTCAACCCGATTCTCGCTGCGCTTAGTCATCTGCTTCTCGATATCTTTCTCCCTGGAAATTTGCTGGGAAGTCATCTCGATGAAGAGGGCGCGGTCCAAAGCCTCCCTGTATGAGGTAATGATAGATCCTGACATCCGGCTCCGTATATAGGTAGCAAGACCCTGAGTGAACAGGTACATCCGATCTGCATCCTGTGCTACTAGGTGAGAACAGAACTCTGATAGTCTGGTAAACTCTGTGTTGTACTCCATAACAGAACGATCACCTTGCTTCAGGCTCAGAAATTCTTGACGATGTGCTATAGAAAACGCCGAAGGAAAGTTCTGTCTCCAGAAAGCGTCTCGAAAGCTAGCCCAAGTAATCCCACACTCCCCGAATAGAGTCTTCTGCAATTTCCACCAAGTTACAGCCTGATCTCTGAGATGATATGAAGCAAGACCCACCTTCTCCACATATGTACAGTTCATATACTCGAAGGTGTCTTCCATATTTTCCAGCCAAGATCGGGCAATCCATGGGTCGGACTCCCCTCGGAACAAGGTGAACTTTTCCTTGGCCGATCGTGCTAACATGAGTATTCGTGCCTTATCATTAAGCCAACTCGACTCTGTAGGCTCTGGTATAGTCGGTGGTACATCCGAATTCTGAGGCTCCGAATCACCAATAGGGGTTCTTGAGGTCATAGCGAATAATCTGCTCGAAGAGTGTGACCTCCCTCCCAGATCGCTTTGATGGGCGACAGTCCTCCTTTGACAATATACACATGTTGAACAAATTTAGATAAGTAACTATCTGAAATATGAGTTATCAAAAATACTCACTTCGTGCTTCCTAGAGCTTATGTCGCTGTCAATCCCATCTCACAAAACCAAAACTAAAAAATATACCGACTCCCGAGAATCCAAAACTCAAAACAAAAATCATTGTATGACATCACAGAACCTTCAGCACTGATACCAATAAAGTTGTCACGCCCCGAGAGTATACCGTGCCGAAAATCAAACGGACGATATCTCCCCTGTACGTGGCAACATTTCGGGTTAATACAAGGCCCGTAGGCCCACAACAACAACATAATATAACATAATAACAGCAGCGGAAATAAAAACCACATACCCACAACATACATACCAAAAACATACAGGTGTACACCACCTGACAAGTCCACAATCATAAAACCATAAATAAAACAACGACTACACAAATAGAGTCCACGACATCATGACAAAATCCATAATAACAACAAGTCCATACATATGAATGTCCAAGACATAACAAAAAATGAACTCCTCGGGAGACTCGAAAAACGGAGATGGGATGGATCGGTCGGCACAGCTCCAAGTCGTCACAAAGGCGTCTACTTGTTACCTGGGTGACAGAAAAAACCCAGGGTCGGCGGTGGTGAGTAAAATTCAGTAGGTAATAATAAAAAACATGTAAATATATGTATCAATATTACATGTCATTCAACAGTTTAAATCTACTCAAACAATGGGTATACATCAGCATAAAAGGTATATATGCATGCATACACTAAATAAACTGAACAACAACGATGCTGACATACCTGACAGTCAGCTACTCTATCCTGATCCAACCTAGGCATATAACCACATCATAGTGTTAGTAATATATGAGAGATGTCCTAAGGCAATCGCCTTATGTATGAACCATTTATATGATAAATGAAGATTCACTATTTGAGTATACATGTCTTCATGTATTTGATTGGATCTTAAACTCATTTACTGAATGTCCACGATACGATTCACAGCATGAGAGAATTTGTGATTGGATCACAACTAGTGAGTATCTCTACATGTGTAATTGTGATGTATCGGAATTATCCCTAGTCGATGAATTGATGGATATGGACACCATTGATTCTGTCGAGACTAGCATGAGGTATACTCTTTGGTGTATCCAAGTAGCTGATTCTCACTGGGTGGAGACATTGTGATGTCCAGAGTTAATCATGGATGCTAGTTATGGTAACTAGTTCATTGGAGTGACCAGCCGTAAGACTTCATATGGTTCTCTGCATATATAGATATGTCAATGAAGTTCTTACTGTAGCTTAAGTGCGATGTTCCTTTGACTTGCGGTATTCAAGTCATCCTGATCATAAAGACTTATGCTTTGACATCTTAAGCAAGCATCTCTGAAGAGATGTGGACCCGGGATAATTGGGTATAAGTGGAAGTGATCGAAGGTGTTTGAATAGCCTATAAAGGATTCACCACTCCTTGCGAGGAGATGTATACCCATGGCCTCTCGTTGGATTGTTACTAAAGTCTTTGGCCAAAGCATTACATGTTTAGAGTAAGGTACTCTTCAATACATGTGGAGTAACTAGAATCCGTAGGACGAGGAAATGATACTTGGGCTAGGTGTGACGTAGTCAGCCTAGTGGGGACTGACACAATAGACCATGTCCTGAACCAAGTGGGTATAAGATGAGTGAAGGGAATGGGGCACGATTCATTCGAGCTGCTGAAGGGTTTCAGAAATAGTTCTGGATCAACCGTTGATTTTTTCGGTTAATTGGGGATCATGATGTACTACTAGGTGTCACTCATGATCGTTCTATAATTAATGGTTAATTATAGATGGCCAAAATAAATCGAGAACCTATTTGGTCACACGTACAATGAGCGTAATCCGAAGGATTTAAAACAAGCTTGAGAATAGGATTCTCAAACCGAGAGAAACTAGGTTTGGTTGGACCAAACATGGAGCGAGCATGAAATCGTTTCAGTCGCAATGGAAGCGTGGATGGGCCGTGTCTTATGAAGACATAATGGATGAACCAAAATGGTTTGGTTCTAATCCAATGGAGGAGAATAAACCAAAGGGTTTGGTTTATTTTAAACGAATGAACCAAAGTTGGTTCAGTTCGTTTTAACTTAAAATAAACCATCATGGTTTGGTTTATTTTAACTTAAGTTAATGGAGCGGGTTAACGGGCCTTATGGTTATGATCCAATAACCATTAAGAGAATTAGTTCTCTATAAAAGAGTGCTTAAGGGATTGTTAAGCCCTAATCCAAAACCCCTAACCTAGAGTTGCCGCCCAACCTCTCCCTCTCTCTAGCCGGTGCCAAGTTGTTGCCGCTGCCCACCTTCTCCAACCGGCGACCAGCTGCTGCCATTTTCTCCACCTGCCAGCGACGAGCTGCTGCCGGAGGAGCTCCGGTTATCTCCCTTGGGTTCGGTAATAAGGTGAGCTTCCACCTTTCCTTTTTGGCCGGCCCCTACTCCTCCACCAAAGCTCTCCAGTTTTCTGGACAGCTTGTTTCCCTCTCGTTGGAGCGTCGTTTGGACGATGTTTGGAGCTCCGACAGTGGTAGCCTTGCTGGGGATTCGATCTCCGGTAATCCTCATAGGTGGAGGACGAAGGATTCGTCAAACGGTTGACGAATACCTCTCCGGAGAAGCGAGTTTTTTAGGACTCGTTTTGGATCCGAATTTTGATTCGGATCGTGATCTTCTCTCGATCACATCATCTTCAACACGAGGCTAGTAACCCGTATGAAGACGAGGCTCATGACTTTGTGAAGTCATCCCGAAGATACTCGGCATGGATATGGATAGAGACGATTCTAGTAAGGATCGTTCCGGTTGATGTCGTTCCTGCTACACGTGATACGTCAGGTATACGTAGTTAAATTTCCTTTTATTGCAAAATATAAATTTACGGTTATGTCTACACATGTTGTACTATGCATGCGTGTGATGTGTGTGTTGTAATAAATGTAGATTTATTATTTTTATTTCTTTCGCTGTGCACATATTTACGAAACATGTTCGAACACACACTCGCCGCGGTGCCGGAAACCCAACACAGGGTATAAAAGAATAGTACTAACTCACACAATATCCTGAATATGATCCAAGGGTATCACCGTGAATAACCAACAGGTATACAAGTACCAGCCTACTACCATACAAGAAATGCAGTGTCATGTATGAATATGTACAAACAAATGCAACAAGCATAGCACATACAACTGCATCATCAAAGTGAGTATACATATAGACTGTATCTGTATGTATACTAATCACCATCATCCATGTATATATATATATATATACAAGCAGGTATGTATATATATATAACCATATGCAAAGCACCATATGATACGGCAATGCAGCATGCATGGTCATGCCTGCTCACCCCTACTCGCTACCACGACCCCAGTGTGGCCTAGGTGGCACGACATGACAACTGTCCCAACTCACACCAACCACTACTATAGAGTGGCTGAGTGGGTTGTATGATCAAGTAGCATATGAGCGTAAAGAGTTCGCTACGCAACGGGGGTCCCTGCTGTTGGCTACTCCGACTGACACTACAAATGAGTGGTCGAGTGCCACGCACCCAAGACATCTGCACGCAACTCCAACTACCATCGTCTATAATGGTAGAGTGCGACACAACAAATGCTATGCCCTCACACCAGTTACTCCTCTGGGAGTAACCTGGGAGGCAGGATGACTGACGACTCTCTCTCAACCCCAAGGGGAGACGATGTTGTCAGTATTCATGCAATGACATGAGGGTACTGTCTCACATTCAGACATCTACCATAGACTCTCTGTTCAACAGAGAGTCACACCCAATTGATCAGTACACTCTCTATCCTGTAGAGAGTCATACTCATCTGATCATGACAAGCTAGGATCATCGGTCCGTAGCGACACACTGTCCATGACTCACCTGACCATTTACACAACCCGTGGTTGGTAAATAAATGTGCAACATACAGGTATGGAATGAGTCCTACATTTAGGGCCTTACTTATCCACTGAGGACCTTTTTGCCAAATTTACAATTTAGGTCATCCTCCGTACTCTAACATCTACACCCTACTAAACAGTTAGACCTACTTATATCACATCTGTAACTCCTAAATCATGATAGGGAATATGTGATATCAACAATTGAGCACACATATATATATCAACGATAAGTTCAAGCATACGATAAACAGAGCAGGGTCAAGATAATATGAACACCTAACATGCTCATATCTATGTCTAAATTTGAAAGTCATTACATCTACCCGACCGGTAGGAAATTACCCACCTACTGTCAATGCTCGTAGTAATAAACTCCTCACGGTCGCGGACCCGTCTCGTATCCACATCCTGCAAATATCATCAATTATCATTCAGTGAAAGCATACAACAATAATATGATTAGCTACTACGTTATCCACATATCCGTATCCCTTATCGAATACGATTTAGTAACCCCAATGAGCCAGACTTGACCATTTATTTTTAAATCCATCGGTTTCAATTAGCAAAAGTGCTAACTCCCTCATCCAATTCTATATCCGACTTAACAAGGTCAATCTCATGAAGATTTAATCTTTTTATACTTAATTTGATGTAATAGGATCACCAACAAATTAAGTATTAATCTAACCTATATTCACACCGATACACATCTCTATTCGTAGCCCAAACACAACTACTGTTTCACCAAATCCACTGCCCTATTCGCCTGCCAAGAATTCCAGTGCCCTAGCTCCGACGCTTATCGGCAGTGAGAAACCCTCTATAACCGACAAACCATAGAAACGTTGCTGCCCAAAACAACAAAATTCTGGTTTAGCCGCGGCAAATCTCGAGGACTCCAAAATCCCTTCTACTATAAGAAAAAAAAATCCATGCCTTACCTTGCTCCAGCAACCACCAGCGTAGTCTCCACTTCGATCGGACCAGAACCCACCTTCGACAGCGTGGAATCGAGCGCAAGTGACGCTGTCCTCAGTCCAAGCCTCCAACTGATGACTCTGCTCACTGGCGAAATCAATGCCCCCCGACGTACTACTCTAACTCACACTGGACCCTCCGGCTCCGACAGCCAGTCGCCGTCTTCCCTACTCGAGCATCGTGCCATCGCCATCGACCCAAGCCCCCAAATCGCGAACCCCTTCGTTGCTCTGGTCTGTCCGCGAGCACCATCGCTTGCCGTCATCCACTCGCGTAGAGGAGTCGACGAACTTCGGCCGGCAAGGGTCGCAGAGGTCGCACGGAGGAGGAGAGGAAACGAGATCGAGAGCAGAGAGAAGAAGTTGATCGGGAGATTTGTGGTCGCGGAAGAGGTAAGGAAATAAGGTGATGGGGTAACGCTCGCTGAAAAACTAAAGTCAGCGGCGTCGAACGGAAAGAAATCGTAACGGTAAGGCTTAGCGGGTCGGATTTCAGCTAAACGGGTAGAATTTCAGACCCGTTAAGCCCACTAACTCATAAACAAAAAGGATCTTAGAAATCACCATTCGATTCTAGAAAAATTTCTAAAAATTTTTGGAAATTTTTTATAGGGTATTCTCCTAATTACCCCACATCTATAATTATTATTATTATTATTATTTTATTTTATTTTTTTTCGTGGTATTTTACACTTACGTTGCCAAGACTACCTCTTGGACTTTACGCCACCAAACCATTGGACTTATACTGCCAAGACTCCCGCTTGGACTTTACGCCGTCAATATCAACCCTTGGACTTCCCTTGCCAACCCATGTTGGACTTTCCATTTGCCAAGACCCAAGCTTAGACTTTCCATGCCAACCCACACTACAAGAAAACCCTTAATTAGAGACCGATTTGAAAATCGGTCTCTAATTTAGAGACCGACTCATAATCGGTCTCTAAATTAGAGATCGAAAATCAAATCGGTCTCTAATTAGAGACTGACTTCAAAATTGATCTCTAATATAGAGACCGACTCATAATCGGTCTCTAAATTAGGGACCGCCTTTAAAATCAGTCTCTAATTTAGAGACCGACTCATAATCGGTCTCTAAATTAGAGACCGATTTTCAAGTCGGTCTCAAAATTAGAGACCGATTTTATAGGTGGTCTCTAATTAGAGACCGACTTGAAAATCGGTCTCTAATTCATTTTTTTTTAAAATATAAATTTGTTAGAGACCGAATCCTAGATTCGGTCTCTAAGTTCAAGTGTTTTTTTTAACTTGTTTTATTTTTTCACCCTCCGATTCTTTTCCTTGTGATTTCTTTCCTCTCCCATCTCCATCCCCGTTATCGCGTGAGCTTACTGTCGCGCCCTCGCCCACTCGAAGATGTCCTTCATGGTCGTGCAAAGAGGTCTTGTGTGGTCGCGATCACACAAGCGCGCGAGGCAACGCTCGCAGTCGTGCAAGCCTATAGTCGCACAAGGCAGTGGTCGTTGTTGCACGAGCCCGAGCTTGCGGTCATGCTAGACCGTAACCGCGTGAGATATAGTAGTCTCGCCTATGATCTCGTTGTGTCAAATTTGTTAGAGATCGAATCTGAAATTCGATCTCTAATTAAACTAGAGAAATCAATAAATTAATTATTATATATTATTTTTAATAAAAAAAATCAGAATTAGAGATGATTTAAAATCTATTTCTAATTTTTTAAAATAAAATATTAAGGACGAGACACAATGGAAAAAAAACAAATACTCATTTAGAGATCGATTTTAAGATCGGTCTCTAAATTAGATTGAATTGAATTTTTTCTTCACAATTTTTTTTATTGGAATCCAAATATGAATTAAAAATTGAATTAGAGACCGACTCAAAATCGATCTCTAATTTAGATTCGGTCCGTCGACCGGACTGATTTTAACCGACCGTGGTCAACGGTCAGCTAACGTCAACAACGGGTTTGACCCAGACCCATGACCGGACTGCCTATTAAGGGGTCCGGTCACGATTTTTTAAATAATCAAACCGTCGATTTAAAAAAAAAATGAACGGGAAATAGTGCGACACGCCCATGCCAATGGAGGGCATGGGCGTGTCGGGCATGAGACATGGGTGTGTTAGCCAACACGCCCGGGGTGTGTTGAGGAATATGGGTGTGTCGGCTAACACACTCGGGGTGTGTTGAGGAACATGGGTGTGTCGGCTAACACACTCGGGGCGTGTTGAGGAACATGGGTGTGTCGGGCATGAGACGTGAGTGTGTCGGCTAACACACCTGGGGTGTGTTGAGGAACATGGACATGTCGGCTAACACACCCGGGGTATGTTGAGGTCTGGAAGTTCTGACATGGGATGTTGTTTTGATACGCCTCGATAATTCCCGATTCTTCACCCTGTTAACATGAAAAATACCCCAAAACAGTTTCTTTGTCCAAAATATGTCCAAAATACCTCGATAGAGTTTTTATAAGTTCAATTGTGTAATTTTTTTTATTTTAATTATTTACATCATTCTTTAAATTTTTATTTATTTAACTAAGACGACGATTAACCGGACCGAACCTGGACTCGGACCGAAACCGGCAGTTCCACAACTCGGACCATAATCGGCCACGAGTAGGTCAGTTAAGGGTCAGTATTTTGCCAACCCGGACTCGACGGTTCCGACCCGGATCCGGATCGTGGCCAGGTCTACTCTAATTTAGAGACCGATTTATAAAATCGGTCTCTAATTTAGAGACTGATTCTATAAATCAGTCTCTAATCCAATTTTTTAAATATTTTCTAATTAAAGGATTAAAAAAATATATAAGGCTCATAGAGACAAGAGTTAGGGATTTTTCTCGCATGCAGCCGATTTCTTCTTCTCGTGTCTGCCACCATACGCCACCGCCTTCACCCACTCCACGCACGGCCGCTGCCTGTGGCCAGGGCCACCGCCAGCGACCTCCACCACGCACGACGCCGCCTTTGCTTGCTGCTTGCGCGCACACGTCGCCCGCCCACCGTCACCAGTTGATCTCCATCGTCGCGGCCTACTCCGCGTGGCTGGTTTCTGCTGCCACAAGTTGCCTCGCCTACGACCATTGTTGGCCAGCCTCATCTCCGCCCACTGCTAGCCCCACTCGACGCTCACATATGCCGTCACGATCACAGCGGCAACCCTAATTTTTTTTCCTATCCCACTTCCCCTCCTATCCTTCCTCCTGTCCGCCTCCCTCGATTTTTTTCCCATCCCGCCTCTCCTCCGAGCTCACTATCCTACGGCCGCGACCTAAGTCACGTGAGGTGGCCGCACCTGCAACTTCGGTTCTGAACGCATTGTGCGATTCTGAAGTCGTCGCTAGGTATGCAATTTCTCCTTCTCCTTCTTCCTCTTGATTGTATTTTAATATCTGGAGTGCTTTGTCGTCATCTATTGGATGTATATGAGTTTAATGGGTTTATCAGAGAATGGGGTTAGCGAACAATTAGTTAGGGTATTAATTTTTAGAATAAAATTGGACTTCATTCGGTTCATTCGGTTACTCATTTACTGCAGTGGAGACATGGTTCTTTAGCGACATAGGATGATAGGAGTTGAATCTCAAAGATGGTAGTGGCCGAGGTAAGTAAAGTGGGCAACGATATTGTTGAGGTAGGTCTCATTCATGCTAATCCCATTGATTTGGGTCCTGTATGGACTATGGAATGATATGTTTTGCAATATTTTAATCCTTAGTATCATGATAAATTAGTGATAGTCCTAGTCCCAAAACAATGTGCATGAGCTGCAAGCAACATTTCCAGAAAAATAAAAATTCTTTGAATGTATCCTAAACATGTAAAATTATTATCATTGCATTGTGATGCATGTACTCAAAGTAGAGCCATGACTTACCTTGCTTAGCAAGAAGATGCACAAATAGACTTTTTAGGTTTTAAATTCTCTTTGCCAATTTTTCATCATAAGTGTTGGATTTTGCATTAGCATAATGAATATAAGAGCTAGCTTTGAGAATTTTGCTTGTTATTCTATTAAGGCTTATGAGAGGTAAGTTCTTATTTTCTTAGATAACTATGGTTATTCTCTGGAACCGTGAATTATATTTCTTATGACACAGGTTTGAAAAGTACCCCTAAATGGAGATCAATGTGGAGATACAGAACCACTTGATGTTGGGTTTTAGCCAAAGGGCTTAGCAGTTGCAGCTAAGACTCCGAAACTAGCATTACTTTAAATTGACTCAGGAGTTGTCTTGTTGCAGGGTGTAAAAGTGATTATATTACAACATTTGCAATTTTCCCTGATGGAACTGGGGCAATTATGGGCAGTGAAGATGGAAAACTTCGCATTTATAGTATCAAAGGGGACACTCTATCAAAGGAAGCACTTTTTGAGAAACATCGTGGAGTCATTACTATTATATGTTACTCCCCTGATGCTTCACTATTTTGTTTAGGCGATTCCAATCGAGAAGCTGTTGTTTGGGATCGATTTTCTCGAGAGGTAAAATTTTTTACTTTATGCTTTGTCCTTAATTTCTACAATGGTAATATTGCTCTTTTTTCAACCATAAATGGTTATCCTACTGAATGCATAATGGTTGTGTATTGTTTTGATTGGTGTCTTATGTACTGGGCTCTTTTAGGCGCTATATTTCTATAAGTCGGAACCTTAGGATTTTTTTTTATTCTTTTTTTATGTGATCCTTGCACACTTTTTTATTTGTATGACATTTCACGTGTCCTAATTATTTTGTGTTTGGCTATTTGGATTTAAGTTATACCATGAGTTCTATTTGAATTAGAATCCATCGTCCCAACTTTGAACCACTAACTGGATTTCTGTGCAAATTAAACCAGCTAGAGATGGGGACATTTTCTTTTTCGATAGGAAAAAAATTGTAAAGGTCTAAATTGTTTAAGAACATTAAACAAATGATTTAGCCATCAATTTTAGCCATCCTACTAAATGAGTGTTGTGCTCTTTTCATGTTGTTTTTTTCTTGCAATTTCTATGTCAATAACTGCAATCTTATGTTGCTTCTTCTTTATGTTATTGTCATTACAGTTGCTTGTTGAACTAGGTATCTGTTTTCTAAGATTGAAAAAATATCAGTTTACATACCATTGAAATTTTTTTGAATTTTCAATCCACTAATTGATATCTTTCTTTTGTATATTTGGAATAGGTGCAAATTGAGGGAGAAGGAGATTGACATCAAGGATCTGAAAGAGCAACTAAATGAACTTGTTAGCCTTCTTAGACTCAGTGAAGCAAGGAGAAAAGAAATTGAGAAGCAACAAAAGATGGGAGAGCAAGCTGTTGCAGTTCCATTTGTGACATCACCTTCGGTAAACTCATGTTTAGTTCCTGACAGTATCAATTGAATATTGAAACTTTCAGATATTCTTGCAATGCTTTTTAGATTTTACCCCAAGCTCAATTTGTAGCTTCTTAACTTGGAACATCACTACCATGCTCAAGCAACTTACCCCAAGCTCAATCTTGACATTAGCACTTGATGATTTTTCTTTTTCTTTTTCTTTGTTTACTTTTTTACTCTAAATTGCATAGTTTTTTACATTGTCATTAGTTTTGTGATTAATATTTATGTTGTCACATTTGTCAATATTTTCATATTAATATTGTTTATATTATCGCATTCCAGTGTCTCATTCTTCATTTATGTTTTTCATTAAATTTTATTTTTATGTGGTGCTTGACATTATGGTGATATTGGCAGGGTGGTGACTTTTCAAGATGTGATGGGGATGTAGTAGTATATATGGTCTGGCCATGTAGCTCACTACGGTTGTTGATCCCACTGGACGCACCTCAAATTGAGTTCCAGGGGGCATCATAGTCAGATCGTGGTGCGGAGCGGAGCGTTGCAGGACTACTACAAATGTCCTCCAAAGGACAAACTTCACAAGATTTTTATATCATAATTGTGTACATGTGAATATTAATAAAATTAAATTTGATTAATATTTAAATTTTAATTGTATATATTTGAATATTAATAAAAGTAAATTTGATTCATATTTATATTGTCATCTTGTGTGTTTGAATGTGATTAGTAAATATTGAGATTAATATTAATTATTAAAATATTTTATAAAATTTATATAAATAGGTATTGAATGGAAATAGAGACTAAATTAGAGACCAAATTTTCTATTTGGTCTCTAAATTTAGAGACCGAATGGAAATTTTGGTCTCTAAATTAGAGACCGAATGGAAAATTCGGTCTCTAAATTTAGAGACCGAATAAAATTTCGGTCTCTAAATTAGAGACCGAATGGAAATTTCTGTCTCTAAATTAGAGTCTGAATGGAAAATTCAGTCTCTAAATTTAGAGACCGAATAAAATTTTGATCTCTAAATTAGAGACCGAATGGAAATTTCGGTCTCTAAATTTAGAGACCGAATGGAAATTCGGTCTCTAATTTAGAGACCGAATTTGGATTCGGTCTCTAAATTAGAGACCCAAAATTTAGAGACCGAATATTTTGGTCTCTAATCGGTTTCTAAATGCATTTAAAGACCGAATTTCGGTCTCTAATTCGGTCTCTAATTAAGGGTTTTCTTGTAGTGCCATGTTGGACTTTCCAATTGCCAAGACTCAAACATGGACTTTCCCTTACCAAGACCCATGCTTGGACTTTCCATGCCAAGTACACAAGACTTGAACTTTTCATTGCCAAGTGTCCCACTTGGATTTCTCCATCATATGGTTAACCCCATGTCAATCATATAGTCAATCCATTGTCAAACAATGGTCAATTCATTGTCAAACATCAAAACACTAACATCAACCACTACTCGAGTCAAACTCGAGTCTGGTCAATCGTGACCTGGGCCAATTTCACCAACAGTTAACTTGATTTTCTGGCCTGACATATTTTTCTTTATTGACGAAAATTTAAATTTTCATCGCTAAGATAATAAATATTAGCAAAGAATAAAAAATATTTTGTCGCCAATATATGCAAAAAAAACCCTACCCTGCGTCGATTATGTTGGTGAAATCGACCTAGGTCATGATTGACTAGACTCGAGTTGGACTCGATTAGTGTTTTGATGTTTGACAATGTTTTGGGGAGATTGCTGGTGCAATCGACCCGGGTTATGATTGACCGGACTCGAGTTTGACTAGAGTAGTATTTTGATGTTTGACGATGGTTTGGCCATTGTTTGACTATATGGTTGACATGGGGTTGACCATATGATGGAGAAGTCCAAGTCTTGTGTACTTGGCATGGAAAATCCAAGTGGAACACTTGGCAATGGGAAAGTCCAAGCTTGAGTCTTGGCAATTGGAAAGTCCAACATGGGTTGGCAAGGAAAGTTCAAGGGGTGATATTAGCAGCGTAAAGTCTAAGGGTGGAATCTTAGCAGCATAAGTCCAATGATTGGCGGCATAAAGTTCAAGCGGTTGTCTTGACAGTATAAGCCCAATGTGCCTTGGCAGTATAGACCAACTTAGTATGACAATAGCCGATGGAAGCACCTGAAGGCTAGCGTATGGATGAATAAGTCATGGATGAGTTGGAGGGATCCAATAGGCGTGAGGCTGACGGAGGTGACTAGATGTCTTAGGTCTAGGCTAAGGGTGGTCTAGCAAGTATGAGGGCATCATACTTGGTGTTAAAACCTCATGGATGAGGTTATCAGTCGACTGAGAATGATATCAGTTGATTGATGTGAGTCTACTGGTGTTCGACTGCAGGAAATGGCCTGACAATCGACTGCCAATATTGGCCAGTCAACTGATGGCCTGACACTACAAAAAAATATATATTTGGCGACGAATTTTGCAAAAAAAATCGTTGCAAAAATGTTTTCGTCGCAAATAATTCGCCGCTAAATTCTACAACGAAAAATAAAAATTCATTGCCAATTTGCAATGAATAATATTTTCATTGCAAAAATCATCGCCAAATTTGGCGATGAATAAATGTTTCGTCACAAATTTGGGGACGAAAAGCAAGATTCATCGCAAAATTTTACGAGGAATAAGACTTTTCGTCGCCAAATATGGCGACGAATAAATCTTTTCATCGCCGAATTTGGCGACAAATTAAACTTTTGACGCCAAATTTGTGACAAAAATATTTTTTTCATCGCTAAATTGCGACGAAATATTTATTCGTCGCAAAACTCTCACACGCATACTCCAAAAAATATAATAAAATTTGGCGATGAATATATTTTTCATCGTCAAATTGGTAAAAAAAATATATTCGTCGCAAAAATCTAATGAACATAATTAACGAATAAAATTAAATTTGGCGACGAATTTATTCTTCATTGCAAATTTGGCAACGAAAAGGAAAATTTGTCGCAAACATTTTCAATATCAGTCGACTGATGAATACATCAGTCGACTGAATATGCGACCAGTTAGACTGATCGGTCGGCTACCAAAGGTTCTGTGAAATGCTACAGTATGACAGTCGATTGGTCATATTCATCGATCATTGCCGGGTGAGTAGTCATTGCTCGATCGCTACAAAATGTTCGTGCTAGAATAGCAATTGGTGATAATGTTTATTAATCGACTGTTGTTGAAAATATATTTAGAAGCCACAGTTTATCAAGTATCAGTCGACTGAATGTTTACATCAGTCGACTGATACATCTATTTTTGCAACGAAAATTATATTTTCATTGCAAATCTGGAAAAAAAAATTTAGATTATTTTTTTCCCCCTGTTTTACAACAAACACACAACAATATTAACAAATTTATACATCAAACATTAATATGGAATTAATATATATATATAACAAATACATCCAAAGGTACTTACTAACTACCATCATCATCAAGTAGCATTTAAATACAACAAACTTACAAAAACATAAATATCGTATATGTCATAAGTCAGGTAGCTAGCATTTAAATACAACAAATACAGTTAAAGATAACCACCATCATCACCATCGTCATCAAAAAATACATCATCATTGTCTCCATGACAGGGATCAGGAGGAGGAGGAGCAGAGCCAGAAGGAGGAAGTTGATTTGAGCTAGACGTTAACTGAAGATGTTGCATAATAAACATTTGTTGCCTTTGAAATTCGTTCATCTTTTCATTTAAGTCTTGTACTTTCTGAGCGTTTTCATTCGATTCAGTTTCCTTCTGCGCTAGTAACTCTCTCAAATGATTAACCTCTTCGGTTAATTGAATTAATTGTGCTTTTGATGCTGGGGAGGATGAAGAAGAGCACCAGGGACTCTATAGGATTGGCTCAAAGAGTCGAGTCCAAGTATTCTTCCACTTTTCGATCCTCCAGATGCTTCGAGCCATAAATTTATATTGCTAACAGATGGCTCAGATTCGACTGCATCATCGCTTGCACTCGAATTTCTTTGTGAAAGTTCATCGTATTTCTCCTATTGTCAAAGAAAAAAAAATTAAATAGTAACATAAGAAATTAAAGTTTTACAATTACACACCTTTATTGTTCTAGCTCTTTCCCCACTCCATGTCTTATCCTTCTTTTGGAATGTATGGGTGAAAGTGTCTATAAATAATGGCTCTGTTCCCGTCTCCTTGGCCTAAACAAATTAAATAGTTAAAATTTATAAATTTATGAGTATTAGATTACAACCAATCGATGTCTATGCTCATCGATATTTATGGATCCTCCCGCATACGTGGTAGACATAACGCCAGAATTATAATGCTGATTTTGCTTATTCTGTTCACTCCTCCATTTGCTTTCCTCAGATCCCCAATGTGCAAAAATTTTATTCCAATTCTCCTCGGTTATACAGTGTGGTTTTTTATTTCTAGTTTTCGCATGATTTAGTATGTTTCTCATATGATCACCACACTTTTTCTTAAAAATCCTCCTAATCTCTAGTGTTTGACTCTCCTCCCAAGTAAATACCCGTTGCAGTAGAGAAAAATAAAAATTGATTAATTATATTAACTGCAATTTCATATACAAAATAATTTAAATAAGTTACCTTGAACTCATTCCACCACAGTACTTTTATTTCTTCCGGCGTGCTTGTATAAGTCATAGAAGCGCCGCCCCAATGGTTATTCACTATTTCATTCACCTCGTGAATAACATGTACAAAATTTATAAATCTAACATAAAATAAAAACAAACCCCGTTATATACTTATAAAAATGCATATTGTATTAAAAATTAAATATAGATATTCTAAAACTTGAATACTTACGAATCTCCGCGCGAAGATATAAACTCTCTCGTATCTTTCCTCTCCACGAGTGATTGTTGTACCGGGGAAGATACATTAGCAGGTATATGCTGAGAATCAGAAGATCCTGCAACTGAGGAAGAGGTGGAGGGCACATTTCCTGCAAGAGCATCAGAATGTGCGGGGGCTGAAGCAGATGAAGACTGTGGTCTTCCTTCACTACTACGTCTATGACCGCCACGTCGAAACTAACAATCATGATTATTAGAAGAATATTATAATAAAAAAAATACATTTGCATATCAAATTTTTAATAAGAACAATATGAAAATATTGCCATATTCATAGCAACTGGATGACCCTAAAAAAAAAAGAGTTCATTAGTATATCAAATATATGGAATTCCGAATTACACAGTGAATTAAAACATAATTAGTATTCAATAAAAGGTTACCCACAATTAGAAATTGAAGTTTGCAATAAAATTTTCAGCCTGGTTATGCGTCTAATCATCATCATCATCGTCATCGTCTTTGTAACGACCTGGCCCCTATTGGCGGAATTCGGCGACCCCTATTGGTCGACGACCGTCGCCCCTGTTGGCCTGTCGTTACTCACCTAGTCTTCCCACCTCTGGAAGTGGGTTTTTTGCCTTCCCCAGGATTCGAACTCTAGACCTCTAGGCTAAGTACTAAAGTTTATGAATCCTGGTAACCAAGTGATCCTGGATCACTTGGTTGCAGATCATAAACTAGGAAGGCAAGCCAGAATCTAAGGAATCTGAAAAAACCCACTTCAGTGGAAGACAGTGTAACGGACGCAGCGATCGTCGACCAATAGGGGTCGCCGAATTTCGCCAATAGGGGCCAGGTCGTTACAATAAAAAGGCGCTAAAATTGTCACGCCCCGAGAGTATACCGTGCCGAAAAGCAAACGGACGGCATCTCCCCTGTACGTGGCAACATATCGGGTTAATACAAGGCCCATAGGCCCACAACAATAATATAACATAAAGATATCAATATATCAAACACAGCGGAAAGACACAACAGATAAAACAATATACAATGACCCAACTGTGCACTCCGGAGTGACTTGACACAATAAGAAACATAATAGAAGCCACATCGAAAGCCAAATACATACAACACGTCCGTATATCACAGATACGGAAACAATACAGGCTAAAACCACAAAACGACAATCCACAAAAATACCACAATGCGGATTAAATATCCATCCGTCCGGTGTGAGATGGAATCAGCTGGCGGAGCTCCGAACGTCCAAGGAATCTTCTACCTGTTATCTGGGCGACAGGAAGCCTAGGGTCCCGGGGTGGTGAGTATAAACTCAGGGGTAATATATAGAAAGTGCATGAACAACATATAAGGATATAGAGATCTACAAGTATACATGTGAAGATCTACAGGTATACAGCATGAGTCCAATAGACATATAGTCCTATCCGACTCTAATAACAAGTAACTACAGTAAAGTCATACTCAATGTATATACTAAACTGATCAACTAAACATAAAGTAATGTACCAACGTACCTGACGGTCTGCAACACCATAAGCTAGATCATCCTGACAGATATACAATACATAACCCATATAATGTACCAAATCAATCCCATACCTGACCAATACTCCAATATATGAACAGTATATGATCACCTGTAATAACAACCCGGTCCATACCACACAATGACATGATGCTAATCAAATGCATACAACAGTTTGAATCAACGCATGTATCATGCTCAACACATGGCAGTATATAAAATGCAAATGGCATGTATCATGATGTACAAGCATGTGCAACAATCATAGCTCAATCAAATGCAGCATCTCACAGGCATATGTAAAACATATATCAAATACATGCATACATATATATCAGCAATGCATATGCATGGCCATGTCTGCGGACCCGTCCAACCACGACCCCAGTATGGCCCGGGTGGCACGGCATGACGACTAGCCAGACTCCAGTCGCCACTACTCTCGAGTGACCGAGTTGGGTAGTATGAATGAGTAGCATATAAGCGTAAAGAGATAACTACTCCCCGGGGTCCCTGCTGCTGGTCGCTCCATCACTACCCATGAGTAGACGAGCTCTGCACACAAGACAACTGCACGTCACACAACCACCGTCTATAGTGGGCGAGTGCTAACACCACTCTGCTCAGTGGCCAGGTGCGCATCTCCAGCTACCACCATCCATAGTGGCCGAGCGCGGCACATCCAATGCTCTGCCCTCAACCCTGCTACCACTACCCCGAGTGGCCGGGGAGGCAGGATGACTGACGACTTGTCTCAACCACAAGGGAGACCCAGTCAACAACATGCATGCAATGTAATGATGCATAGCTCCAAACATGTATCCTCGCGACACTCCCTATCCCGCGGGGAGTCCTGGTCAACCAAAAGTCAACTATGCAAGGACTACAATCCATAAGACTCTCTCTATCGCATAAAGAGTCATACTCATCTGACAGTCAACCACGCTAAGACCTCTAGTCAGTAGCGAGATACTATCGACCATCCATATAACTATACACAGATATACGATCCATAATGGATATATAATCATGCTAGGACCTCTAGTCCATAACCACATACTGACAACCACACACATTTATCTATGCACGGACAACTAGATCCACCATAGATGCACAACTAACACGTGTACGATACAACACTCGACCTCATAACCCAAACCATCACCTAACCCTAGTGATGTAACACAGTAACCCAATCTGAGGTCACAAAGATAACCCTAACCACCTTTACTTACTAAACATCCATCAGCTAATACATAATAGGGTTTATAGTTCCTATCCGAGCTAGATAATCAATGAAGTACCAGAGTATATATATATATCTAAAAGGTCAATGCAGTACAAGCATATGATTAAATAAGAGTGGATTTAAGGTAAACAAGTATAAACATAAATCCAAGATCGTGCACTAGAATTTGATCAAAACTACCGGACCAGGTAGATATTACCCACCTGCTATGTAGCTCGTATCAGCCATCCCTACTACGAGCATCATCACTAATCAAAGTCCTGAAATCAACATCCTGTAATCAACATGCAATCACTGACAAAGTCTATCATAAGTCCAATGATAGTATCAAATCCCAAATCGACTTACCTAGCTCGATTCATTCATCCCTAGTAAATTTGAAACCAAGTCTTCAGTCGTATAGGAACAATCCCTATGCAGTTCACTATCATGTAGATACATCCTGTAACCATCGTCCAAAGTAACTACATGAATATCATCCCATTGCTAAATCCAAGAGTAATATCCATGCACAATTGATTGCATATCTATAATACAACAAAATTGATAGTTACCTTATACTGTTGATACAAAACCATCCTTCTCAGCTCCACTTCACCCACTGTCGATTCAAAAGAGCTGAGCTCTCAACCTTACAGCCAAATGCCCACAACCACAAGATAACCACAGAGCCAAGCCTCGAAACACAGGGACTGCAGATCACTGGTTGCAACACAAGACAATTGATCACATCATATCCATCGATGCTATCACAATAAATCATAGCTCTAACAAGATCCTTAACCGATCTACTTAACCGATCTACTGCTCCCCGAATTCACCATCCAAGAATAGTAAAAATGAAGGAGGAATTACTCACAAGACAACCCACAAGCTTACCTCCATTCTCTGCTCGATGAGATCATGACAATGGCAGCTCCCCCAATTCACATCCAGATCCATTCACGAACGACGATGATCGAGCTCACGATGAGGATTGGCTCCTCCTTGACCTCAGCGATGATCGCACAGTTGTTCAGTCGAAGATCTCTGGCGACAAAGCTTGTAGAAGATGACAATGGTAAGCTGGGCTCGGAGAAGAGAGGAGCAGCATCGTCGGCGAGACAGGCGGTGGAGGCGACCCTGTTCACCATCGGTGCTCCGCCCACCTCGAAGAGATGACCCGATGCGGCAAGTGGCTGACCGAGCTGATGGGAATAGCGATGATCAGGTGTGGCTGCTGCCGTCGTTCGTTGGAGCTGGCACTGCTTCGGCGATGCTCGAGGTGAAGAGGAAAGGCGACGAGCGAAGAGAAGAGAATCACAATCGGGAATGTGGAGAAGAATCGGCGACGTCGGCTGTAGAAATCACGAGAAGAAATCGGGATCGAGAAATGGGGAAAATCACGGCGAGGAAGAGGAAATCGGCGCGCGGTGAAGTGAGGAAGAAATCGCGATCTGAGGAAATTGGGATCCGGTTCTTATAAGCTAACCGATTCATTTGGGTTGACTCAAGCTTGACCCAAATCTAACCTAACCCAATCCAGCTCAAGCCAATCAAACCCAATCAAAACCTAATACAAGTCCAGAAGCCCATTACAGATTCTAACCCAATTAATCTACTTATTGAGCCCAATTTAATCCACTAATTAAACCGAATTAACCCACTAATTAAATCCAATTAATTAAAGGGTTAATCCATATAATAATTTTTTTTTTACATTTTACATTCTCCCCCACTTATAAAAATTTGGTCCCCAAATTTCCAACTCACGTACGAGTACAAGATGTCACAACAACCATCTCAAGTATCCGGAGCAAAGTCACACCTTAAGTGACTAAATGGAGTACTGAGCTTGAATATTATATTCCAACTCTTATATACACTCTCAATCAACCTATTAAGAGGTCAATAACTGTACCAGAGTGGAGCTCTATACCCGTAGCCGATGGGAAACTTTGCCAGAATCGTAAGGTGAATCATGAATCACTATCAGAAATGATACTCAAGGTTACTCTATAGATATAATTCCATCAAGCGATCCAACGGAGTCCATCTTACGGCTTGGAAGAAAATGAGCGGACCTAGCTAATCGATCATTGACTACCCAAATCCGATCAAGTCCTTTCCGAATTCTAGATAATCTCCCAACACAGTCTAACGTACTAGGCTCCCACTTCATCACGGTACGTAACCCTACAGGTCACTAATATTCCACCTTTACTTGTTGGCACACCCAACCTCAAATTATGGAATTAACCATATCCCACATATCGTTCCACCAACTGGAACGTCTCAATACTCACTATTTTCGGATACACTCCGAATAAATCATCACTCTCGAATGAAGAGTCTCCTGAAACCACTCTTCCTAAATCGAATGCAACTCTGGGAACCCACTATTCTCTTCGGAGATGAAGAATTCCTTTCTCACAAGAGAAGTCAATCTAATGTCCAAAATTCATTCTGTCACATAGAACTGAAAGTAACTAGAAGACTATAATGACTAATCTCGCTAGTTGCATCTATCCATGTTCTAACAACCCTATAGCAGCTATCCAGTAGCTAGCCAAAACTCCCTGATCACTCCTGCTCTATACATCTACTACTCAAGATAATAACTGCTAAGCTCCACGCTCGCAGTTCCTCAATTGACATAGGAATAAGGCACGTCTCATTTAACTGCATCGGGATCGCTCCTAATCCCTGAAATGATGCATCTGCGTACAATACCCTTCCATCCTTATCGGACGAATTACTAATACCGACATAAAAGTCAGCCACTATCTAGGCCGTAAATCCTAGCTTCACTAACTTCCGACCAGGTGATTTCCATCACCTTCTTGGTCCAACAAGTCGGTGATATAGTATCGCTAAAACACCCTATCCTCTTCTATGGTAAATATCAAATCAATCTAGGGAAACCACAACTTCCCTCAAGATTAGGAATATATCCATAAACATATCCTCCACAGATATGATGACAATCGATCTCAAATACTCCAAGAGTACTTGATTCCTCAAGTCCATGAACAACTAAATCGTCGATAAGTCTAACAACATTATCAACATCTCCTAAAATTCATACCAAGTATGAAATGTCGTCTTCTACACACCTGCATCCTTTTACTCTAAGCTACAGATAGTTCAATCATCACACCGATAATGATAATTGTATGACACTAAGTCACTACAATATCAAACCTCCAGTCGTAGGCTAACTCTAGGATATACACAGGTGTCATTTAGCTGATCTAACAGATCCTCTATCCACAACGAAGGATACTCATTCTCAACTACTGCGTTCAAATCATCGATAATCGATGCATAACCTCAAAGGTCCTCTCTCTTTTAACCAAGAGTTACAAGTCTTCTCAAGAAGAACACTGAGGCAGATAAATCTCCCATAGTGTTTATCAACACTGATACCCATAAAATCATCTCCCGGTATGAGGTCCCAATATCGGAACTATTCCCGAAATCACCTCAATCGCATATTCCACTTGCCCATGCAGTGATCAACCCGAGAGTTCATCCGTAACTACATCCGAATACTCTCGGATTATACGTCCATCCGAGAGTCCTAGTATACCAACACTCCAACAATCCAACTATCCGAAAGGATATGTCTATAGTGGAGGTATGTCTAGCAAAGGCTAAGGGTATCCCTTGACTTCTTGATTGTTGATCAATATCTCACCTGACGGTAGAAAATCGCGACCCACCAAGTCGATAGGAACCCTTCGAACCCTATCCAAGAATATTCTAGACAAAGTTACCTGTAAACTACCAGTATCTCTCGATATATCTACAAATAGGATAACCTAAAGTAATACCCCGAAGGACCGATCCTTCGGTCTTCTATACTTTTCCTCGAGTAATCATGTAAACTTGTCCAACATCTGTTCTGGATGGCTGAGCTCATGTAGATGCAAAGACTATCATGGAGAACTGAAGTCAACTGCTGAACTGAGATACAAACTGAAACAACCGCAATGGAGATGGTAAACACTGTTGTACTGGCGAAGGATACACATCCGACTGTAAAATACTGAAGAACTGTCAACATCATAGCATGCTCCAACTCTGCGAAAGATATAGCTGCAACTAAAGAAAACTGCATAGATATAACCATCGTCGTATACTCTCTCTCCTCTGAACAAATCATAACTATGCCTGGGAAGGTAACAGTTGCTGTCGTCTGGGAAGGTAACAATTGTTGTCTAAATGTCTAAATTTTCTGAGATGTCTTCGGCTGATACTGCTGAGTAACTTACTTCTTCCGGATGAAAGTATCAAAGAGCTCCAACTAAATCTGAGGTAATAAATCGCTGCTGATTGTTGGGTTTCCGGCACCGCGGCGTGTGTGTGTTCGATCATGTTTCGTAAACATGAGCACAGCGGAAGCAATTAAAAATAATAAATCTATATTTATTACAACACACACAACACACGCATGCTATTACAACAAGTGTAGACATAACCGTAAATTAAAATTTGCAATAAAAGAAATTTATCTACGTTATACCTTTCGTATGACGTGTAGCGGGAACGGCATCAACCGGAACGATCCTCGTAAGAATCGTCTCTATCCGTATCCACGCCGAGCTCCTCGGGATGACTTCACTAAGTCACGAGCTTCGTCTTCGTACGGGTTACTAGCCTCGTGTTGAAGACAACGTGATCGAGAGATGATCACGATCCGAATCCAAATTCGGATCCAAAAACGAGTCCTCAAAACTCGCTTCTCCGGAGAAGTATTCGTCAACCAATTGACGAATCCTTCGTCCTCCACCTCAGAGGATTACCGGAGATCAAATCCCCGGTAAGTTAGCTGCTGTCGGAGCACTAACCGTCGTCCAAACGACGCTCCGACGAGAGGAGGAGAAGCTGTCCAGAAAACTGGACAGCTTGGTGGAGGATATAGGCGCCGGCCAACCAAGGAAAGAAAAGCCTCACCTTGATGCCAAACCTATAGGGGATCACCGGAGGGTCGCCGGAGTGTTCACCGGCTGAAGCTTGGTCGCGGCAAGGACTTGACGGCGGCACAAAAGCTGGCGGCGACACTTAGGGTTGGCGCCGAATTCACCAACAAGGGGTGCTATGTTGGGCGGCCAAAAATAGATTAGAGTTTTGGATTAGGGTTTAAGCCCTATTTTATAGAGAACTAATTCTCTTAATGGTTAATGGATCATATCCATAAAGCCCGTTAACCCGCTCCATTAAGATAAGTTAAAATAAACCAAACCATGATGGTTTATTTTAAGTTAAAATGAACCGAACCAACCTTTGGTTCATTCGTTTAATATAAACCAAACCCTTTGGTTTATTCTCATCCATTGGATTAGAACCAAACCATTTTGGTCCATCCATTATGTCTTCATAAGACCACGGCCCATCCACGCTTCCATTGCGACTGAAACAATTTCATGCTCGCTTTATGTTTGGTCCAACCAAACATAGTTTCTCTCGGTCTGAGAATCCCATTCTCAAGCTCGTTTTAAATCCTTTGGATTACACTCGTTCTGCGTGTGACCAAATAGGTTCTCGGTTTATGTTGGCCGTCTATAATTAACCATTAATTATAGAACGATCATGAGTGGCACCTAGTAGTACATCATGATCCCCAATTAGCAGAAAAGATCAGCGGTTGATCGAACTATTTACGAAACCCTTGATGCTCGAATGAATCGTGCCCCATTCCCTTCACTCATCTTATACCCACTTGGTTCAGGACATGGTCTATTGTGTCAGTCCCCACTAGGCTGACTACGTCACACCTAGCCCAAGTATCATTTCCTAGTCCTACGGATTCTAGTTACTCCACATGTATCGAAGAGTACTTTACTCTAAACATGTAATGCTTTGGCCAAAGACTTTAGTAACAATCCGACGAGAGGCCATGGGTATACATCTCCTCGCAAGGAGTGGTGAATCCTTTATAGGCTATTCAAACACCTTGATCACTTGACTTATACCCAATCATCCGGGTCCACATCTCCTCGAGATGTTTGCTTAAGATGTCAAAGCATAAGTCTCCATGATCAAGATGACTTGAATACCGCAAGTCAAAGGAACATCGCACTTAAGCCACAGTAAGAACTTCATTGACATATCTATATATGCAGAGAACCATATGAAGTCTTACGGCTGGTCACTCCAATGAACTAGTTACCATAACTAGCATCCACGATTAACTCCGGACATCACAATGTCTCCAGCCAGTGAGAATCAGCTGCTTGGATACACCAAGGAGTATACCTCGTGCTAGTCTCGACAGAATTGATCGTGTCCAAATCCATCAATTCATCGACTAGGGATAATTCCGATGCATCACAATTACACATGTAGAGATACTCACTAGTTGTGATCCAATCACAAATTCTCTCATACTGTGAATTGTATCGTGGACATTCAGTAAATGAGTTTAAGATCCAATCAAATACATTAAACATGTATACTCAAATAGTGAATCTTCATTTATCATATAAATGGTTCATACATAAGGCGATTGCCTTAGGACATCTCTCATATATTACTAACAGACTCCCAATTGGCCTAATGCCAATCGCTACGGTATCCAATACCATAAGCTCTAACATGACCCTCAAACTTACTTTGAGGTAATGCTTTAGTCAAAGGATCCGCTAAGTTCCTTTCAGTGGGAATTTTCTCGATTTGTATTTTGTTCCTACTTATGATCTCTCTGATAAGATGATAGCGGCGAAGCACATGTTTGGATCGTTGATGAGACCTTGGCTCTTTCGCCTGTGCAATTGCTCCATTGTTGTCGCAGTAGACCGGTATTGCTTCAACAATGGCCGGAATCACACCAAGTTCATGAACGAACTTCTTGATCCAAACCGCTTCCTTTGCTGCTTCTGAAGCTGCAATATATTCTGCCTCAGTGGTAGAATCCGCTACAGTCTCTTATTTGGAACTTTTCCAACTCACTGCGCCCCATTCAAGGTGAACACGTATCCAGACTGAGACCTGGAATCATCCTTGTCTGTCTGGAAGCTGGCATCCGTATACCCGCGTATCACCATGTCCCCTTCTCCATATATTAGGAACACATCCTTAGTTTTTCTCAAGTACTTAAGGATCGTCTTAACAGCCGCCCAATGATCCATTCCTGGATCGGATTGGTATCTGCTCGTGACACTCAGAGCGTACGATACATCGGGCCTCGTACATAACATAGCATACATGATAGATCCTATTGCGGATGCATAGGGAATCTTACTCATGCAAATCCTCTCGTCTTCTGTGCGCGGACACATAGACTTCGAAAGGTGTTCCCCATGCCTGATGGGTAGATAACCTTTCTTGGATTCCGACATGCTAAACCTCTTTAGCACTCGGTCTATATATGTAGACTGCGAAAGACCAAGCAACCGTTTCGATCTATCTCTATAGATCTTAATCCCAAGGATGTAGGTTGCTTCTCCGAGGTCTTTCATGGAGAATGTCTTGGATAACCAAACCTTAACTGACTGTAAGATTGACACATCGTTTCCTATAAGTAATATGTCATCGACATACAATACTAGGAATACATTTGCCTCCCACTAACCTTCTTGTACACACAAGGTTCGTGCGGATTTTGTGAGAAATCAAACTTTTTGATTGTCTCATCAAAGCGGATATTCGACTCTGGATGCTTGCTTCAATCCATAAATGGATCGTAATTTGCATACCTTGGTTTTGTCAGCCGATGTGAAACCCTCAGCATATCATATACACATCCTCGGCAGGTTTCCATTAAGGAAAGTTTCACATCCATCTGCCATATCTCATAATCATAATGAGCCGCTATGGCCAGGAGCATCCGAATGGATTTAAGCATAGCTACAGGCGAATAGGTTTCGTCATAATCAACACCTTGTTTTTGACGATATCCTTTCGCCACTAATCTAGCCTTATAGGTAATCACATTACCATCCATGTCGGTTTTCTTCTTGAAAACCCACTTGCACCCTATAGGCTTTATGCCTTCAGGTGGGTCAACCAAGTTCCAAACTTGGTTTTCGTACATGGAATCCATTTCCGACTTCATGGCACCAAGCCACTTATCCCTTTCTGAACTTGTCAGCACTTCTTCATAACTGGTAGGCTCCTCATCATCAATGAGTAACACGTCGTTCGATTCACTTATGAGAAATCCATATCTCTCAGGAATATTGCGTGTTCTACCAGATCTACGAAGATGTGGTGTTACAATAGGTCCAGCCGATTGCTCATCACTATGAGTTGTCGGCTGTTGTGCTTCACCAGGTATCTCATCAATGTCTATTTGAGTCTCTCGAGCCTCCTCAAGCTCGACGACACTCCCACTATTTTCTTGCAAGAGAAACTCTTTCTCTAGAAACACAGCATGCCTTGAAACAAACACCTTTTGTTCCACAGGATGATAGAATTGGTAACCCCTTGTTTCCTTAGGGTATCCAATAAATAGACATTTATCAGACTTAGCATCCGGTTTATGTCGATACAGAAGGACAACCCCATATCTTCAAGTAAGATACATGAGGTTTCTTACTAGCCCATATCTCATATGGAGTAGTAGAGACTACCTTGGTAGGCATTACATTCAACAAGTAAACAAAGTATGCAAGTGCATAACCCCAAAAGGACTTGGGAAGAGTCGCATGATTCATCATTGACTGACCATGTCCAACAAGGTCGATTCGCCTCTCGGATACACCATTATCTTGTGGTGTATAGAGTCCATTGAGACAATATGCCATTGTCTCTTAGATAATCAAGAAACTCTTGACTTAAGTATTCACCACCTCGATCCGATCAAGTATTTTAATACTTTTGTCATGTTGTTTCTCTACTTCATTTCTGAATTCTTTGAACCTTTCAAAGGCTTCAGACTTGTGTTTCATCAAGAACACATACCCAAACCGTGAGTGATCATCGGTGAAGGTGATGAAGTAGCTATAGCCTCCTAAAGCTTGAGTTGACATGGGTCCACATACATCAGTATGTACTAGACCTAGTAACTCTCCCACTCGTTCACCTTTTCCAGTAAAAGGTAACTTAGTCATCTTGCCTTTTAAGCATGATTCACATGTATCGTATGAATCCAATTCAAACGATTCCAGAATTCCACATCGGTGTAATTCGGACATGCGTTTCTTGCTTATATGGCCAAGACGACAATGCCACATATAGGAGTCCATTTGATTATCCTTTCGAGCACGCGTGTTGCTCGCTTCGATATTGAAGATGTCACTGGATACGTCCAACGTATAAATGCCATTACTCAAAGTTCCAGTTCCATAAAGTACGCCATTCAAAGTTATATAACAACAATTGTTACTAAACGTTAAATGGAAACCATTTCTATTTAAGCAGGAAATAGAAACAATGTTCTTTATTAGAGAAGGAACATAATAGCAATTGTCCAGTTCCAAGACTAGTCCACTAGGGAGCTTCAGCAAATAAGTTCCGATGGCGACCGCAGCAACCTTTGCTCCATTGCCAACTCGCAAATTTGACTCTCCCCTTGACGAGTCTTCTTCTATTCCTTAGCCCATGTATGTCATTACATATATGTGAGCCACACCCAGTATCAAATACCCAAGTGTCTGAGGAAATAGAATGACAATCAATAAAGAAGATTTCTGAAGAAGATGGGGCATCCGATGCCTTATCCTTCTTCATGGACTCAAGATAAATCTTGCACTTTCTTCGCAAATGTCTCTCCTTGCCATAATGATGGCAAGTTTCCTTTTGTGCTAGTTCTACCTTCTTAGCCCTTCTCTTCTTTCCCTTCTGCTGTTCCTTTGACTTCCTCTTAGAACCTTTCTTCGAGGAATCAACTAACAGCACCGTCCCCTGCTCATGCTTCTCAGAAGACTCCACAGTCTTCAGCATATTGAGCAGTACCACAGATGAACCTCCTAGCATCTCAGAGGTGAAGAGGAGCTTTGAGACTTCGAACCTTTGAATCTCACTTGCTCATCAACCAACTCACAAAGATGAAGGACTACGATATGAGCATCCATATGCTCATGCTTTTTTTTCGTAACAGGTTCCATCATGGCTAGCATGATGCAACTCATTTGTTCAGAATCATTCACATGTTTCTGATAGGCCAACAATTGGTCCAGAGTTGCATTGTCACTAGGATGGGCGGGAAGAGGCGCTTCGAGGACATACACAAGCTTTTCCACCTAGAGAACAATTCTCAAGTTTCTAAGCTAGTCCAAGAAGTTCGGCCCAGTCAATTTATTTGAATCCAAAATGGAACGCAAATTCAAACACATCATGATCAATATATTAACTTAGAAATACAAAACGAGCATATATGAGAAAGATGATTTTAAAATGCATCAATATACATTTATAAATCCCATTCATTTTTCGAATTTCAAAAACCCTTAAAATCACTTCGGGAGATCGTAGGTCCATCTCCGAATGGGCTGATATCCATCATAGATAAGAACAACCTTGGAGTGAGTCCAACAAGCCATTCTTAGCTATGATGGTGGGTATCAAGTATACCGATTACATATCATGTATATGTAACTATCACAATGTGCTATCAACTAATTGAATGTTTACACATACATTGGGTTGTTAACACATTAACAAGTATGCATCATATGCATAGCACCCAACTTCACCTCTCTTCATCGACCTTGGAGTGAGTCTAACAAATCGATGCTCGAGTTAAAGCCGACCCATTAATCGCGAAATAGTTTTAATATGATTAGTGCATTCAACCAATTAGCGAGGCTTGGAGAGTCCAACAACCCAAACTAACGATTGACCTCGACTCTGACCATATTTGTGTTAAACTATTCCAATGATTTGAAAATGTTCAGTTTCTAGCCGGTCTTGGAGTGAGTCCAACAACCCAAACAAGAAACAGAACTCTGGTTCTAACCATATTAATGGAAGGTGTAGGCTTTAATATTGAGTTAGGGTTTTATGTCTCATCCTCTTTGCATGCAAATAACTATTATCTACATGTCATGGCATACATGGCATACATCTACATGTCACGACACGCATGGCATAATGTTATGCATCTAATGCAATTACATGGCATACAATTATGTCATGTACATAATTTCCTTATTTGTCATAACTATTTATGGAAATAAAATATGTTTAAGATTTGATTCTCCAAATCAAATCATAATTAAATTAGGAAACAAATTTCCAAATCTAATCACATATTTTATTCATGGAATTATTTGATTAAGGAAAATCTATTTAGGAAACCAATTTCCTAAATCTTTAAAACTACTTATGGAAATAAAATATTTTAAGATTTGATTTCCCAAATCAAATCATGATTAAATTAGGAAACAAATTTCCAGAATCTAATCAAATATTTTATTTATGGAAAATATCAATTTCCATAAATACTTCTAGACTTTCCAAAATTGAAAAATTTCCATAAATACTTCTAAATTTCCAAAATTTAGAAAATTTCCAGAAATACATTATGACTATCGCAAAACCATTTCACGATTATGTCGAAACACAACCTGGGCTCTGATACCACTGTTGGGTTTCCGGCACCGCGGCATGTGTGTGTTCGATCATGTTTCGTAAACATGAGCACAGTGGAAGCAATTAAAAATAATAAATCTATATTTATTACAACACACACAACACACGCATGCTATTACAACAAGTGTAGACATAACCGTAAATTAAAATTTGCAATAAAAGAAATTTATCTACGTTATACCTTTCGTATGACGTGTAGCGGGAACGGCATCAACCGGAACGATCCTCGTAAGAATCGTCTCTATCCGTATCCACGCCGAGCTCCTCGGGATGACTTCACTAAGTCCACGAGCTTCGTCTTACGTGCGGGTTACTAGCCTCGTGTTGAAGACGGCGTGATCGAGAGATGATCACGATCCGAATCCAAATTCGGATCCAAAAGCGAGTCCTCAAAACTTCGCTTCTCCGGAGAAGGTATTCGTCAACCAATTGGCGAATCGCCGTCCTCCACCTCAGAGGATTACGGAGATCAAATCCCAAGTTAGCGCTGTCGGGCACTAACCGTCGTCAAGCGGCGCTCAGGCGAGAGGAGAAAGCTGTCAGAAAACTGGACAGCTTGGTGGAGGATATAGCGCCCGGCCAACCAAGGAAAGAAAAGCCTCACCTTGATGCCAAACCTAGGGGATCATCGGAGGGTCGCGGAGTGTTCACCGGCTGAAGCTTGTCGCCGGCAAGGACTTGGGACGGCGGCACAAAAATGAGCGGCGGCACTTAGGGTTGGCGCCGAATTCTCAAGGAGGTGGCAACTCTATGTTTAAGCCCTATTTTATAGAGAACTAATTCTCTTAATGGTTAATGGATCATATCCATAAAGCCCGTTAACCCGCTCCATTAAGATAAGTTAAAATAAACCAAACCATGATGGTTTATTTTAAGTTAAAACGAACGAACCAACCTTTGGTTCATTCGTTTAATATAAACCAAACCCTTTGGTTTATTCTCATCCATTAGTTAGAACCAAACCATTTTGGTCCATCCATTATGTCTTCATAAGACCACGGCCCATCCACGCTTCCATTGCAGTGAAACAATTTCATGCTCGCTTTATGTTTAGTCGACCAAACATAGTTTCTCTCGATGCGAGAATCCCATTCTCAAGCTCGTTTTAAATCCTTTGGATTACACTCGTTGTCGTGTGACCAAATAGGTTCTCGGTTTATGTTGGTCTATAATTAACCATTAATTATAGAGCGATCATGAGTGGCACCTAGTAGTACATCATGATCCCCAATTAAGCAGAAAAGATCAGCGGTTGATCGAACTATTTACGAAACCCTTGATGGCTCGAATGAATCGTGCCCCATTCCCTTCACTCATCTTATACCCACTTGGTTGGGACATGGTCTATTGTGTCCGGTCCCCACTAAGTGACTCGTCACACCTAGCCCAAGTATCATTTCCTCGTCCTACAGTTCTAGTTACTCCACATGTATCGAAGAGTACCTTACTCTAAACATGTAATGCTTTGGCAAAGACTTTAGTAACAATCGGCGAGAGGCCATGGGTATACATCTCCTCAGGAGTGGTGAATCCTTTATAGAGCTATTCGACACCTTGATCCCTTTCGACTTATACCCAATCATCCGGGTCCACATCTCCTCGGAGATGTTTGCTTAAGATGTCAAAGCATAAGTCTCCATGATCAAGATGACTTGAATACCGCAAGTCAAAGGAACATCGCACTTAAGCCACAAGAAGAACTTCATTGACATATCTATATATGCAGAGAACCATATGAAGTCTTACGGTGGTCACTCCAATGAACTAGTTACCATAACTAGCATCCACGATTAACTCGGACATCACAATGTCTCCGGCCGGTGAGAATCAAGCTTGGATACACCAAGGAGTATACCTCGTGCTAGTCTCGGCGAATTGATGGTGTCCAAATCCATCAATTCATCGACTAGGATAATTCGATACATCACAATTACACATGTAGAGATACTCACTAGTTGTGATCCAATCACAAATTCTCTCATCTTGTGAATCGTATCGTGGACATTCAAGAAATGAGTTTAAGATCCAATCAAATACATTAAACATGTATACTCAAATAGTGAATCTTCATTTATCATATAAATGGTTCATACATAAGGCGATTGCCTTAGGACATCTCTCATATATTACTAACACTGATGATAATCCCTTCTTTTGTGATAATCTTGGCTTTCGAGGTTGTGGATCGTCCGCTCGAAAGCATCATCCATAGTCTTCCACTGAGTCTTCAAAGTACATACTCTCCTCGTAAATACCGGCTGCTTATAGTAGAAACAGATACAATGGTCCAACGGATAATCTGGCTCTGTGTCTCGTCGTAACCCGCACTGCACACACATAATCTCCCTTCGGAGTCTTTCCTCTGAGTTCGCTGATAACATGAGAAGCTGCTGACAATCTGCAATCGGTCTTCTATGATCGGAAAACTCTCTAATAGTCGCTCGTGACTCATGACTTTAATCTTGCTCCATTTGTCCAACATTCGGAGACTTCGAGTTCCAATAATTTGACTTGCAATATCTGCTTATCAAATCTCCAACTCTTAAAACACTTACTATGGTGTCATACTATACACATGACTCTATCTAATGCCTTCTGATAAGATCTGATAGAAGATCCAAACATCCTGATCAAAATGTCAGCCAATAATTGTGGGTGGCTTAAGACATGTCAATCACATTCTCGAGCTATTAGGTGGTCGTAACCCTCGCAAGTCTAACGACTTTGCTTGGTACCTTTGTTACCAAATGATCACCCAACCTGAGGCTCAAGAATTCCCTGACGATGAGTCAAAGAAGATGACGTGGGGAAATACTCTCTCACAACATCACTAAACTATGACCAAGTGATACCTTATTTCCCGTAGGTTACTTTCCATCTCTTCCACCAAGTACCGGCTAAATCCGGATAATGGTATTCCACTAACACTACTTTCTTTGTATAACACGAGTTAAGTACTCAAAAGTACTCCCAAAGTTATACAACCTAGAACGACCATCTCAGGGATCAACATTCCTATGAATATCATCCCCTAATTTTCTACTATCTGCATCAGTAATAGTATACTCGCTTAGTCCAATACCCCATAGGTAATGATCTAACTAACATAATTAGTGAAAATCTTAGGACTATAATCCTTGATCTCCACAAGAGATGTGACTACTAACCCCTGCTTTCTGACTCGGTATCAGTCGGCTCTCAAAGGTAATTCACCCTTTTCGATAGCAGATACATATCTAATAACCTCAACATATCGTTCCCGTGGTCAAACTCAAACCACGGTTACGAATACTAACCAATATCCTACAAGTCATCCATGTTATAAGCAACTAAATGCATAACCAATAGAAGGATATGTAATAACAATTAACATACCTTAAACATTGTAGCTCGGAGATGTCCGTAACAGCCAGATCCTAGAACTCACAAAATCAAAACCGAGTAAAGCAAAACTCGATGTCCGAACGAATCTGAAAGTGGACTTCGCAACCTAGGGCTCTGATACCAATAAAATTGTCACGCCCCGAGACTATACCGTGCCGAAAAGTAAACGGATGGCATCTCCCCTGTACGTGGCAACATATCGGGTTAATACAAGGCCCGTAGGCCCACAACAATAATATAACATAAAGATATCAATATATCAAACACAGCGGAAAGACACAACAGATAAAACAATATACAATGACCCAACTGTGCACTCCGGAGTGACTTGACACAACAAGAAACATAATAGAAGCCACATTGAAAGCCAAATACATACAACACGTCCGTATATCACAGATATGGAAACAATACAGGCTAAAACCACAAAACGACAATCCACACAAATACCACAATGCAGATTAAATATCCATCCGTCCAGTGTGAGATGGAATCAGCTGGCGGAGCTCCGAACGTCCAAGGAATCTTCTACCTGTTATCTGGGCGACAGGAAGCCCAGGGTCCCGGGGTGGTGAGTATAAACTCAGGGGTAATATATAGAAAGTGCATGAACAACATATAAGGATATAGAGATCTACAAGTATACATGTGAAGATCTACAGGTATACAGCATGAGTCCAATAAACATATAGTCCTATCCGACTCTAATAACAAATAACTACAGTAAAGTCATACTCAATGTATATACTAAACTGATCAACTGAATATAAAGTAATGTACCAACGTACCTGACGGTCTGCAACACCATAAGCTATATCATCCTGACAGATATACAATACATAACCCATATAATGTACTAAGTCAATCCCATACCTGACCAATACTCCAATATATGAACAGTATATGATCACCTGTAATAACACCCCGATCCATACCACACAATGACATGATGCTAATTAAATGCATACAACAGTCTGAATCAACGCATGTATCATGCTCAACACATGGCAGTATATAAAATGCAAATGGCATGTATCATGATGTACAAGCATGTGCAACAATCATAGCTCAATCAAATGCAACATCTCACAGGCATATGTAAAACATATATCAAATACATGCATACATATATATCAGAAATGCATATGCATGGCCATGTCTGTGGACCCGTCCAACCATGAGCCCAGTATGGCCCGGGTAGCACGGCATGACGACTAGCCCGACTCCAGCCGCCACTACTCTCGAGTGACCGAGTTGGGTAGTATGAATGAGTAGCATATAACCGTAAAGAGCTAACTACTCCCCGGGGTCCCTGCTGCTGGTCGCTCCGTCACTACCCATGAGTAGATGAGCTCTGAACACAGGACAACTGCACGTCACACAACCACCGTCTATAGTGGGCGAGTGTTAACACCACTCTGCTCAGTGGCCAGGTGCGCATCTCCAGCTACCACCATCCATAGTGGCCGAGCGCGGTACATCCAATGCTCTGCCCTCAATCCTGCTACCACTACCCTGAGTGGCCGGGCAGGCAGGATGACTGACGACTTGTCTCAACCACAAGGGAGACCCAGTCAACAACATGCATGCAATGTAATGATGCATAGCTCCATACATGTATCCTCGCGACACTCCCTATCCCGCGGGGAGTCCTGGTCAACCAAAAGTCAACTATGCAAGGACTACAATCCATAAGACTCTCTCTATCGCATAAAGAGTCATACTCATCTGACAGTCAACCACGCTAAGACCTCTAGTCAGTAGTGAGATACTATCGACCATCCATATAACTATACATAGATATACGATCCATAATGGATATACAATCATGCTAGGACCTCTAGTCCATAACCACATACTGACAACCACACACATTTATCTATGCACGGACAACTAGATCCACCATAGATGCACAACTAACACGTGTACGATACAACACTCGACCTCATAACCCAAACCATCACCTAACCCTAGTGATGTAACACAGTAACCCAATCTGAGGTCACAAAGATAACCCTAACCACCTGTACTTACTGAACATCCATCAGCTAATACATAATAGGATTTATAGTTCCTATCCGAGCTAGATAATCAATGAAGTACCAGAGTATATATATATCTCAAAGGTCAATGCAGTACAAGCATATGATTAAATAAGAGTGGATTTAAGGTAAACAGGTATAAACATAAATCCAAGATCATGCACTAGAATTTGATCAAAACTATCGGACCAGGTAGATATTACCCACCTGCTATGTAGCTCGTATCAGCCATCCCTACTACGAGCATCATCACTAACCAAAGTCCTGAAATCAACATGCAATCACTGACAAAGTCTATCATAAGTCCAATGATGGTATCAAATCCCAAATCGACTTACCTAGCTCGATTCATTCATCCCTAGTAAATTTGAAACCAAGTCTTCAGTCGTATAGGAACAATCCCTATGCAGTTCACTATCATGTAGATACATCCTGTAACCATCGTCCAAAGTAACTACATGAATATCATCCCATTGCTAAATCCAAGAGTAATATCCATGCACAATTGATTGCATAGCTATAATACAACCAAATTGATAGTTACCTTATACTGTTGATACAAAACCATCCTTCTCAGCTCCACTTCACTCACTGTCGATTCAAAAGAGCTGAGCTCTCAACCTTACAGCCAAATGCCCACAACCACAAGACAACCACAGAGACAAGCCTCGAAACACAGGGACTGCAGATCACTGGTTGCAACACAAGACAATTGATCACATCATATCCATCGATGCTATCACAATAAATCATAGCTCTAACGAGATCCTTAACCGATCTACTGCTCCCCGAATTCACCATCCAAGAATAGTAAAAATGAAGGAGGAATTACTCACAAGACAACCCACAACCTTACCTCCATTCTCTGCTCGATGAGATCATGACAATGGCAGCTCCCCCAATTCACATATATATCCATTCACGAATGACGATGATCGAGCTAACGATGAGGATCGGCTCCTCCTTAACCTCAGCGATGATCGCACAGTTGTTCAGTCAGAGATCTCTGGCGACCAAGCTTGTAGAAGATGACAATGGTAAGCTGGGCTCGGAGAAGAGAGGAGCAGCATCATCGGTGAGACAGGCGGTGGCGGCGACCCTGTTCACCGTCGGTGCTCCACCCACCTCGAAGAGATGACCCGATGCGGCAAGTGGTTGACCGAGCTGATGGGAATAGCGACGATCAGGTGTGGCTGCTGCCGTTGTTCATTAGAGCTGGCACTGCTTCGGCGACGCTTGAGGTGAAGAGGAAAGGCGACGAGCGAAGAGAAGAGAATCACAATCGGGAATGTGGAGAAGAATCGGCGACGTCGGCTGTAGAAATCACGAGAAGAAATCGGGATCGAGAAATGGGGAAAATTGCAGCGAGGAAGAAGAAATCGGCGCGCGGTGAAGTGAGGAAGAAATCACAATCTGAGGAAATTGGGATCGGGTTCTTATAAGCTAACCGATTCATTTGGGTTGACTCAAGCTTGACCCAAATCTAACCTAACCCAATCCAGCTCAAGCCAATCAGCCCAAGCCCAATACAGCCCAAGCCCAATTCAGCCCAAGCCCATTACAGATTCTAACCCAATTAATCCACTTATTGAGCCCAATTTAATCCACTAATTAAACCGAATTAACCCACTAATTAAATCCAATTAATTAAAGGGTTAATCCATATAATAATTTTTTTTTTCACATTTTACAGTCATCGTCATCGTCATCATCATCGTCATCCTCATCCTCATTTTCATACTCATTCAGTTCACTTGCATCAACGTCTATTACTACGCCGCTGAGATCTCGTAACGTTGAAATATTATACTCTTCGATATAAAATGTATTGACAACTTCATCTTGTTGATATGCTATGTCTTCCCAATGTTCCTCAATTTTATTACATGCTTTTTTTTTACAAACATCCCACCAATCACTTTTGTCTCGTCTCAGACTAGGATATGAAGCATAAAATACTTGAATCGCTTGCTGTGCTGACACAAATGGTTGGTACCTCTTGTATATTTTTTTTGTAATTAATTTCAACCAAATTAAACTGTGAATGCACCCTCATGCCTTTGATAGGATCAAACCAATGACACATAAATAAAATAACTCATAAATCTGAGCCTGGGTATGCTACCTCTAAAATTTCATCTAGTAAGCCGTAAAATTCATTCCTTGTACCCCCATCAATAGATGACTGAATACAAACTTCACTATTCATTGTAGTTTTCCCAGTTCCATAATCTTGAGTATGAAAATTATATCCGTTTATGAAATATGCCAGCCAAGTTTTCACCATTGAATTTGGACCCCATGACAGATGTTTTATTAGGTCTTGCTCAATGTGACCGTGATTATCAAGAACCTACAGTAAAATAAATATGTGTTAAAGTCAAGATTTATCAAATTTATTATCATAGACTACTTACATAATTTTTGAACCATTGTGCAAATTCTTCATCACAGAAATTATTAAACTCATGCTCTAGAAGCTCCGAATATAGAGTTTGAAAAATCCTACAATAAAATTAAATATAACATGAATAATAATTTATGATATATGAAATGTTTAATATAACTTTTATATACTGACTCGAAATACGACGTTACTTCTGGATAGTTCAATAAAATATATGTGTGGGCTGCTTGCCACTCCTGACCAGTTAAGTCTACTTGTACAAGATCCACTTGGTCTACCAAGGTAGTTAAAAATTGAGAATGCCCTCAAATTTGGATCAACGGGACCCTCATCATTTCTTCCTGCTTTCCGACTCTTGCATTGAATGTGAGGTTAAAAATAATATGATGCAAAAGTTGTAACTTTCTCCACAATATATGCATTAACAATAGAAGCCTCGACATGAGCCTTATTTTTCACTTTTTTTTTCAAGTGATAGAGGAATCTAAGAGTAATACAATAAAATTTATTAGAACATAAACCATACTAAATTTGACCAAATGAAATAACAATGAAAAAAAAGTCAAAAAAATTCACCTTTCAAACGGATACATCCATCGAAATTGAACAAGACCTCCAACTTTAGCCTCATATGGCAAGTGAACCAAAAGATGTTCCATTGAATCAAAAAACGCCGGTGGAAATATCCTTTCTAAGTTACACAAAATGATCGGAATGTCTCTCTCTAATGTCTCCATGTGTGAATGACTCAGTATTGTCGAGCAGATATCATGAAAGAAAATACTTAATTCTGTAATTGCACCCCAGACAAAATTTGGCAACAGTTCCTTCAAAGCAATAGGAATTAATCTTTCCATGAATATATGACAGTCATGACTTTTAAAACCCATCAATTTGCTTTCCTTCAAATCAACGCATCTACCAAGATTTGAGACATAACCATAAGGAAATCTCAATGATTTCAACCATTCGTAAATAATCCGTCTCTGATCCTTATTCAATGTATAGACATACTGCTTTCGGTTTTGGTCCCCTACTATTTTCATCAACATCAAGGGTGGGTTGTTTACATATGAGACGCAAATCTTTTCTTGCATTCAAATTGTCTTTTGTTTTTCCGGTAATATCCATCACCGTATTTATTAGATTATCAAAAATATTCTTCTCAATATGCATTAAATTAAGATTGTGATGAATCAAATTACTCTGCCAATACGGTAAATCCCAAAATATACTCTGTTTTGTCCATTTATACGTAATTCCATAGTCATATATTGTAACATTTGGCTCTTCAATAACAGATGAAAAGTTAAGTACTCTTTGCCATAAAATTTGACCAGTGAATCTCAATGGTGAAGGTGTTCTTTCAATTCTATTCTTAGTAAATTCTTCTTTATTTCTTCTGAATTTATGATTTGGCAGTAAAAATTGTCTATGACAATCAAAATAACTCGGTTTCTTTCCTTATTTCGATCTGAATGACTGATCTCTCCATACATATTGGACATCCAAAAATCCCCGCAGTACTCTAGCCCGATAACATCCCATAAGTAGGAAAATCATTTATGGTCTATAGAAGTGCAGCTCTCATTGTGAACATCTGATTAGTATGAACATCATATGTAGAAACACCCACATCCCATAGTTGGATCAACTCGGCAATCAACGGTTGCATGTAAACATCTATTAACTTCTTCGGATTATGAGGGCCAGGCATAATCAATGTTAAAAACATATAAGGTGTTTTCATACACATACCGGGTGGAAGATTGTATGGAGTTACGATAATTGGCCAGCAAGAATAAGTTCTTCTTGATTTGCCAAATATAGCAAATCCATCAGCATATAGACCCAAGCTGATGTTTCGGATCTCATTCGCAAACTCAGGATATGTTCGATCAAAAATTTTCCACGCCTTTGCATCAAATGGATGACACATTAGCCCATTCTCTGTTTCATGATTTGCATGCCAAGTTATGTGTTCAACAGTGACCTTTGAAGCATAAAGCCTTTGCAATCTAGGAGTTAAAGGCAAATAGAACATTTATCTGAATGATTTTAATCACTTATTATGATTTGATCTCGTGGTACTCTTGTACCTGAATTGACTACAGAATTTACAAGCCTCTAAATCTGCATTATCTACCCAATATAGCATACAACCATCTCTGCAAACATCAATTCTTTGCACCGGGAGATCCAAATCTCTCATAAGTTTTTTCATACTGTAAAAATCCTTCGGCATTATGTGATCACTCGGCAAGACTTCTCCAATAACTTGAACAAAATCATTAAAACATTATTCGGACATATTATGCCCAGCTTTAACATTTAACAATCTTGCGGTGAGAGATAATTTTGTGTGACTGTCATAACCAGACCACACGGGTTCATCTGCAGCTCTCAATACTTCTTGAAAATTTATATATGGCTCATTGTACACATTTTCATTAACACCAGTAACTTCTACCTTTCCCAACGGTGTTGAATAATTAGTATACATGTGTTCAAATACTTGAGGATAACTAGAACTTGCAGTGTTTGGTTCGCTATTCAAATTATGACCAACTGCATCAACTATCATCCTCTGGTATAGATTGAATTGATCGTAATATACTTGCTCTCCACTAACTGTCCTTTGTATGTTTCATCCAACCTCTTCATCGGATATAAACGGTTCACCATGACAAGTCCAATTATAATAATTTAGCGTAAAACCAAATCTACAAAGATGTTGTCGAACTTTATCACATTGGAAAAATTTACCATTATGATATTTTTTGCACGAACACCTTAATTTATTCCCATCCATAAACTCAACATTGTTATTAGCAAATCTTAAAAATTGTTCCAAACCACGATGTTCTGGTAAATTCTTTTTATACATCTAACTTCGTTCTCTCTCCATTAATCCTATTTTCGAAATTATATCAACGATTAATTTTAATTTCTTCCAAACTTCATCCATATATATCAATCTAACCATAAATTTATACTCAAAATAAATTTAATTTTTCTAGTACTAAATATGATTTTGTATGATATTTAATTGCAAACTATAATATCATTGCAAACAAATATGATCTATTAACAGTAATTAAATTACTTAAAATCAAACACTAAGAATAATTAATATAACAGAATTAATAATACTATAATTAATGTTATAAATATACAATATTTTAACGCATACCTGTCCAGATGAAAATAACTTGCGGATGAGCTCACAGCTAGATGAACACTGCACGAACACTTCACGAACACATCGAACACCGTAATGAAGTAGGACAAACCTATGAAAAATAATTTTGTATTTAGATTACAACACATTATACTAATTTATATAATTTGAATAACATTTTAATTCATGATCGAGACCACGTGACAATTGACAAGCATGCGCAAGGCGTAACAACTACGACGCGACATAACCTTACGCGAGCGAGGCGCGCGTCGGGCGCTGCCGCTGCGTGAGCGAGCACGTCGCGGCACTCGTGAGAACGCAGCGTCGGCGGTCCTACCGCGGCGAGCTGCGCACACGCGAGCACGCACGACAGGTGGTGCCCCGACCTCACGGCGGGCGCTGCGCCACATGCTCGGGACAGGAGGTGCCGCGAGCTCGCAGCGGCCACTGTCGCCGCGTGCTCGTGACAAGAGCGACCGTCGCTTGCTCGCAGTAGCGCCGTCGTTGCTCTGGCGACGGCGAGGGAAGCGGCGACGGCGAGAGAAGAAAACGAGGAGAGGAGAGCGCGTACCGGCGGTGGCGGCGGGAGGAGGAAGGAGCGAGCGATCGAGCGGAGAAAGGATGGAGGGATTGTGTGGTTCGGAACGGTGGGATAATTAGGGGAAAATTAGCGACGAATATTATTTCGTTGCAAATTTCATCGCCAATTTGGCAACGAATCCTATATTCGTTGGCAAATCTACGATGAATTTTTAATTCGTTGTAGAATCTCTAATGAATTTTGAATTCGTTGCAGAAATCTACAATGAAAATAAAATTCATTGTAGATTCTACAGCAAATTAAAAATTCGTCGCAGATTTCTGCAACGAAAATAAAATTCGTTGCATAATTCTGCAATGAAAATTAAATTCGTTGCAGAATCTGCAACGAAAAAAAAATCATTGTAGAATTTGCAACAAATTCAAAATTCGTTGAAAATATTTGCAACGAAAATATTTTTTGTCGCAAATTGGCGACGAAAAATGATTTGGTCGCAAATTTACGACTAATTTTGCAATGAAAATTAAATGTTGGAAATTTAAATAATTTTGCAACAAAATTTTTTTTGTTGGAAATTTTGTTACTAATTTGCGATGAAACATAAAATTCGTCGCAAAATTCGTTGTAGATTTGCAACGAACTATTTTCGTCGCCAATTTGATGTTTTTTTATAGTGTGTGAGCAGTCGACTGCTATGGCTGGCAGTCGACTGATGGTCGAGTTTTCGAACACAGAAGGTTTCAGAGTCGACTGTTAGGGTTTGATAGTCGAGTGATGACTCGATCAGTCGACGGATGGGTATGATCAGTCGATTGATAGTCTATCCATTGGAACTTATCCAACGTGGCTTGGGCCGTTGTGAGACAACAGCTATAGGAGCAGTCGACTGATGGTCTCTATCAATCGACTGCTAGGTAAAATCCAGCCCGAATGCAGGTTATAAAAGTAGCTCATTGAGGAGGTTTTTGCCAGGGTTTCTTGAGGCGATTTGGAGGAGATTTGCTACTGCAATCCATACCTTCAAGGCTATTCTCAAGCAACCCAAAGCAAGCATTCAAAGATCTCTTGTAAAGTGTTTTTCCTTTACTTGTAGTGTATTTCATATTTGTATTTTCTTATATTCATTGTATTACTTAGTGTAATCTCTTGTATGAGGTTTCTCCACCTCCGACGTGTTGTCAGAAGGAGCGTTATTATTTAGTGGTGTCGATTGCATCGCTAGAGCTCATTTGAGCTCAACCCGTGGAGTAGGAACCTTGAGGTTCTGAACCACATTATATCTTTGTGTTGTGATTGTGTATTTGTCTCTATATTCATATTCTACTTTGTATTTTCGCTGCGCTAACCAAATTGTATGTTGGTGCAATCGGCCCAGGTCACGATTGACCGGACTCGAGTATGACTCGTGTAAGTGTTTTGATGTTTGACATAGATGTCTGACATTGATGTCTGACATGTGTTGGGGAGATTGCTGATGCAATCGACCCAGGTTAGTATTTGATGTTTGAAGATGGTTTGACCATTGTCATGGGAAAAGTCCAAGTCTTGAGTACTTGGCATGTAAAGTTTAAGTATGGGTCTTGGTAAGAGAAAGTCCAACATGGGTTGGCAAAGGAAAGTACAAGCATGGGCATGGAAAGTCCAACATGGGTTGGCAAGGGAAAGTCCAAGCTTGAGTCTTGGCATTTGGAAAGTCCAAGGAGTGTGGTATTGGCGGCATAAAGTCCAAGCGGGAGTCTTGGTAGAATAAGTCCAATGGTTGGCGGCGTAAAGATTAAGCGGGAGTCTTGGCAGCGTAAGTCCAATGTGCCTTGGCGGTGTAGACACTATTAGCATGACAATAGGCAATGGAAGCACCTAAAAGCTAGTGTATGGATGAACAAGTCATGGATGACTTGGAGGGATCCGATAGGCACGAGGCTGACGGAGGTGGCTAGAAGGCTTAGGTCTAGGCTATGAGCGGTCTAGCAAATATGAGGGGCACCATACTTGGAGTAAAACCTCATGTTTAAGGTGTATCAGTCGACTGGGACCTATGGTCAGTTGACTGGTGTGAGTCAACTAGGGTTTGACTGTGGAAATTGACCTAGCAGTCGCTGCCAGCCTTTGGCCTGATCAGTCGACTGATATATCGATCAATCGACTGATGCTCGAGAATTCAAGCACAGAATGGAGTCAGACTCGACTATTGGGGTTAACAGTCGAGTGAAGGCTCTATCAGTCGACTGATGGGCATGATCAGTCGACTAATGATGAATCCATTGGATTATTCCAGCGTGGATCTAGTCATTGTCTCACAACAATAGTGACATCAGTCGACTGATGGTCCTGAGAAGTCGACTGATAGGCAGAAATCTAGCCCGATTATAGGTTATAAAGGTGGCTCGGAAGAAGGATTTTGGCAGCGATTTTCTTGGGCATTTTGGAGTGATTTGCTGGTGCAAATCAGGGTCTTCAAGGCTAGTCCAAGGCAATCAAAGATCAAGCAATCAAAAGCTCTTGTAAAGTGATTTCCTTTACTTGTATTGCATTTCATATTTGTATTTGCTTGAATTTGATTAGTATTACTTTTGTAATCATTGTACGAGATTTCTCCACCTCCGGATTGTTCCGAGAAGGAGTTATTATTGATTAGTGGTGTGTGGTCGCATCGCTAGAGCTCGTTTGAGCTCGATTCGTGGAGTAGGAACCGTTAGGTTCCGAACCACATTATATCATTGTGTTTGCGTGATTATATTCATGTTATTATTTTATTGTTATTATTCTGTTGTGCACTAACATGACTTGTAGAAGCAATCACGATCGTAATCCATCAAGCAACACCGACGCTATTCACCCCCTCCCTCTAGCAGTCACAACAGTCCTAACAATTGGTATCAGAGCCCAGGGCTCTTCTACGGATTAACAACCGGAGCCAAGATGCTAGAGGGTGAAGAGGAACAAGATTGAAATTCAAGAGAATTTGGGTTGGGACATCAACACCCCAATCCCATATGCTTTCTATGGACGAGAAGGCTTCAACCAATGGAAGGCAAGGATTGAAGACTTCCTGATGATGAGGGACTTTAAGGAGTGGTCCATTTTGATGGAGGGATTTAGCTATCCAAGAGGACCAAAGGGTGGATACCTCAAGAAAAAGAGATGGACCGAAGAGCAAGTCCAAGCCTTCGAGAAAAATAAGAAGGTAGTCCAATTTATTTTTGATTTGATTCCTAATGACATCTTGTGTAGCCTAGGGGATTACATGGATGCCAAGGAGTTTTGGAGAGAATTGTCAAAATATCACAAAAACCCTTAACCGGTCCAAGAACAAGAAGAAGAAGAGGAGTGCTCATCCTCTCAAGCTCAAGAAGAAGCAAACACATCCTCATCCTCACAAGCAAGTGAGGATTCGGATGTTTATAGAGAATCGACATCTGAATTGGTGGAAGAGGAAAAGATGGAAGAAGCCTCCACCTCTAGGATTGAGGGGGAGGAGAGGATTCCCATGCCGAAGCAAGAAGAAGAGCTTTTAACATCCGGTCAAGATGAAGAAGCTCAAAATCCAGCCGTCATTGACCTAGGTAACTCAAGCACATCATTTCAAAATAAAATTCATATAATGTGTTTTGAGTGTAGGGAGTATGGGCACTACAAGAGCAAGTGCCCAAAGAAGGTCAAGAAAAGTCCATCGGCACCTAAAAGTCAAGAAAAGTCAAAGGAAGTCGGTCCCCCAATCATCAAAAGCAAGGAGCACATTATATGCTTCAAATGTAATCAAAGAGTGCATTATAGGAGTCAATGCCCTATGGGGAGCAAGAAGGTCAAAGAAGGAGCAACACAAGTAGGAGGAGCCTCTAAGGCAAACCCTAAGGTATATTTTAATGCACCTTCTAGTTCTAGTTTAAATGTCAAAAAACATGCTAGAAATAATTTTAACAATCTTGCTATTGTACATGAAAATCATGCTAGAAACAATAAATACTTTTGTCTAGGTGCTAAGAATATTAATTTTTCAAATAAGGAGAAATTTGGGACTAATGTCCCTAGAAAAACTCTTCCTAAGGAACGCATTAGGAAAATAGAAAACCATTTAGGCATCAACCCTAAATGGATTAGGCATATGCCTAGGACAACAATGTCCAAAGAATAGATGCAAAATCAAAAATTGGACAATTAGAATTGGAAACCCAAGCCTTGAGGTCAAGGCTTGAGAAATCATAGAAGACCCTTAGAAATATACAAAATCAATTTAAAGGGTTAAATAGTCAAAAATCTAGGTCTAAGAGTCAAAGTCAAAGGCCTAGGAAATAAGAACCATCAAAGGGAAATCCTAAGCCCAAAAAGACCTACCACAATGTTTCATTTGATTATGGAACTAAACTTAGGTCTAGGAAGACCAAGGTCAATAGGGAAGTCATCCCTAAGGTTGACCAAGGTATGTACCTAGTGGCTAGGGTTTCAAGGAAACCAAGGGTGGCCACTAAGAAGGTTACAAGGGGAGTCACCCCTAGAGTTAACCTAGGCAAGACCACAATGACCAAGGCTAACAAGCCTAGAAGGGTCATTAGGAGGGTATCTAGGGAGGTCATCCCTAAGGAATACCTAATTAACCCAAGGAGCTCAAATAGGTTTTGGGTTTCTAGGAGTATGATCGATTCATGCTAAATGGTTTAGGTGTGCCAACTTTAAATGGATGGGTAATTAACCTAACCATCGTAAAGGTGGCACTTTAGGTCATTTCCAAGGTTATGGGTATCTTGGAAATAAGTTTGATCTTGTATCCTAAAAGACTTTAGGATGTGCCAATATTATTTAAGAAGTTTGAAAAATCAATCAAATTGACACAAGTTAAGTTTAGAGGTCTTAGTGTGTCATTTTGGGTTTTTGGCACACTTTGGGAAATAAGTAATAATATGGAAAAATGGACAAAATAATATCAAATGGAAATTAATATTAAAATTTAGGTATTATTATACCTATATATTTTATTTTCCATATTTTGTTTGCCATATACCATGTCATGACATCATGTTTATTTTTATCATTTTTATGTCATGATCATGCTTAGGATTTAGGTCTTAATGTCATGTATATTTAGATTATATCATATGTCATGACATCATGATCATTGGCCATGTTTACTTATGCTATCATTTATTCCATGATCATTTCATGCATTTAATAAGAATTGAATTAAGGACATATGACATGACTTGAAGTCTCACGTATAAGGGAATCAAGTAGGGTTGTCTTAGAAAAATACATGAGACCTTAGTTTAAGGTAAACCAAAACCCACATCTCACATTACATTAACTTGAGTGTGTTTGATACACCCTAGATATATGTGAGATGTTAGGATATGAGTTAAGTTCAAGGTGCATAGTTTTTGCATCTAGATGAACTCAAACTCATCTAAAATCATGGGTGGATCATTGGGAAAGCTTATGTTCAAGTCATGTACATTAAGCCCAAAGAATATGATCCAATATAAGGTTTTAAAACTATTTTTAAATCATTTTAGAAAACCTTGGTAAAGTCTATCTTTTGATAGCAATCACCATTGATGAACTTGATACAAAGTGAGCTAAAACATTGAAGTTTTTCTTCACTTTTGAACTTTGTGTCAATTTCACTATTTTATGGGTAAAATATTTTCCAAACATTTTTCACCCATTGTATTCGTCATAAGTATTATACGTATGAAGTTTCATGATTTTTTAAATTACGTATAATTATTTATGAATTTATGAATTTCGATTCTGATAACTAAAAATCAGATTTTTCAGTTATCAGTCGACTGATGGGCACGACAGTCAACTGATGACTGATAAAGTCGACTGCCAAGGCTAATTTTGGGAAAACATGGTATGTTTAGCCCAATTTCAGCTATGTTAGGGTTCCCTAACCACTCATAACCCTAGGATATGCTTTAGGAAGCATTATAAAGGGTGAAAATCCATTGGATATGGATTAGGAGAGTTGTTAGGGTGATGTATCAAATTTAAGATATGGAAAAGTTCAATGTTGAACTTTGAATCTTAATTTTGATGTTTTAGAGTTCCTATAGGCTTAGGGGCATCCCAAGGACATTGTTGGTGCAATGGTCAAGGGGGAACGAGCCTTTAGGGTGAGGTATCCATCATGGAATGATGGATGGTATTTTTCCTCATGAGGGGAAAAATGGAATTTTGAGATGCCCAATTTGGAAATTGGGAGAGTGTGTAGGATTGCCTCTCTTGAGTAGTATGAGACTTATCACTAGGAAGATTATAGGCATCCTAGGTATTTTTGGACCAAGGGAGAGATTGTAAGATCTCATTGGGACATGAGACATTGACTTGCTTGGGAGAACCTTTTTGATGTACATCAAAAAGGGGGAGAATGTTAAAATTACCAATTTGAGATAATTGGTAAGGGAATTTGAGTTAGGGGCCTAACTCAAGGGTGTTTTTGTCAAACATAAAAAAGGGGGAGATTATTAGTGAAATCGGCCCAGGTCACATTGACCGGGCTCGAGTTTGACTCGAGTAAGTGTTTTGATGTTTGACATGGATGTCTGACATTGATGTATGATATGTGTTGGGGAGATTGTTGATGCAATCAACCCAGGTTAGTATTTGATGTTTGACGATAGTTTGACCATTGTCATGGGAAAAGTCCAAGTCTTGAGTACTTGACATGTAAAGTACAAGCATGGGTCTTGGCAAGGAAAAGTCCAACATGGGTTGGCAAAGGAAAGTCCAAGCATGGGTCTTGGTGTCACGCCCCGAGAGCATGCCGTGCCGAAAAGCAAACAGACGACATCTCTCCTGTACGTGGCAACATCTCGTGTTAATACAAGACCCTTGGGCCCACACTAAACATAACATATAAAAATATAACCATAATAACACATCAAAACACAGCGAAAATAACACAACAACAATACAATCCCACACACATGCATATCGGTATGACTAACACCAAAACTAAGAACCACCATAACAAAACCAGAAAAGAAAGATACAACAACAATAGTCACAGACTACAATCATCACATAAAAACCAAAGACATATCGGAACACCAACGATAACCCCAAAACTTGGACTCTCGGAGTTGAGATGAGATGATGCCAGCCAGCCGTGCTCTAAGTCCATCACGAAGTCGGCTACCTGCTACCTGGGCGATAGAAAAAATCAAGGGTCCGTGGTGGTGAGTAAAACTCAGTAGGTAATAGGAAAAACAAGTATATATCAAATATCACATGTAATTTAACAGAAAAATCTACAGGTACATCAGGTAAAGACTAGCATGATAAACATATACATGCATAAACCGTCTAACCAAATAAACAACATATTATGCAGACATACTTGAAAGTCTGTTACGCTACTCTGATCCAACCTGAGCATATATCCAAATATATAATAGGAAGAGTAATACTAACTCACAATATACTCATGATACATGTCAAAGATATCTAATGGTCTGTCCAACAAGTATACAGGTATCCGACACAACCATACAAGTGATGCGGATAGCATGTATGAAGATGATGTACAACCAAATGCAACAAGCATAGTACAATCAAATGCAATATCACAATAAGCATATATATATAGACTGCATCAAGATATATATATATATACTAATCACAATCATCCATATATATATATACATGCATATATGTATATATATGACAATATGCAAAAATACCATAAGTCACAGCAATGCAGCATGCATGATCATGTCAGCTCACCCTAAAGCTACCACGACCCCAGTGTGACCTCAGTGGCTCGAGCATGACAATTGTCCCAACTCAACACCAACCACTACTCTCGAGTGGCCGAGTGGGCAGTATGATCGAGTAGCATATAAGTGTGAAGAGCAAGCTACACAATGGGGGTCCCTGTTGTTGGCCACTCCGACAGTCACTACCCATGAGTTGTCGAGTGCCACACATCAGAAATACAACATGCAAATCCAACTACCACCATCTATAGTGGTAGAGTGCGGCACCACAATGCTCTGCCCTCACACCGATTACTCTTCCTATGAGTAATGATAACTGTCATTTTGTTGTATTATTTTGGTCCTTAATATCACTGTTTTTATCCTCTCGAGTTATTTATTATTGATTATCTGCATGTTTTATGAGTTTGGATTCATTTTGGACCTTTTTGTAAATTCTCCAATATTTTGGACTTATTTGCGAATTTTATCTTTATTTGTAGGAGATCGAGATGAGCCACTGGACTAGACTCAAGTTGGATCAAATATGGCTTCATCTGGAGTCATAATGGACATTTCAAGATTATTTAATCTGAGCCCTTCATCCAGATCAGAAGACAAATTAAATCAAGGGTTCAGATCTGAGCATTATGGATCGTCCGAGGAAAGTGATTGATTCTGAGCCATCCATCTGGATCTGGAGCGATCCGGCCCGTACATTAAGATCTACACGTCTTGGCCGTTCATCCGGACCGTTGGATCGTGATTATACCTTCAGACGGATTAGATCCGTCCATTTCAAATCGGTCGATTTGGTAGTTGGATTGAGCAGCCAAATGAAGCCTATTTAATCGATTAATCAAGCCCTAGATCTAAGGAACGACTGAGATTGAGTGGCCGAAATGATCAGACGATTCACAAATTTCATTTAATTAAACCTGTCTTCCTCCTCGCGAGCGGCCGGCGGCCTTCTTCGCGCTTCGGCGGCGTGGCGGGATTACACAGCGGCGGTCGGCGACGCAGAAGAAGGTCCTTCCATATCTCGACGAGCAGCGCAACTCGAGCCACAACGTTTTTTCCCCCATTTTCACGCGCGGCAGAGTTTCTTCCCCACGATCGGCGGTGACAGTCCGGCATCCCCTTCCGACGACCTCCCCTCTGACAGCCGACGATGATCCCAGGCGAGCCTCGGCGGACGATCAGATGCCGTGATTTGGACAGCTGACCGGAAGAGGGGCGAGCGCGGGATTCCGGCGAGTCCAGCTCTATCACCGGCGATTCCATTACTTTTCGGCGACCGGGATTAGGCCGCTTCATCTCCGCCATCATCAGCTGCTGGGATTAGGCAGTTTCAGCTTGTCATCCGCCGGTGAAAAGGTTTTCCACCACTGTTCCGGCGATTCCACCCCATTCCGGCGACCGAGATTAGGCCACACCGCTTCGACATTCCATCCACTAGCTACCGGGACTAGGAGCTCCGCCATCCACAGCCGCCGGAGCATTGTTCACATTCCTCCACATTCAGCTCTTTGCCGCGGTGCCGAGATTAGGATCGCATCCGTAATCCATCGACGGAGGGGCTGTTCGGTTTATTGTCGCCATCGTGGGGTTACCAATTGCTTATTTTTGGATTTAGTCCATTTAATTGGATATTTTACTTTATCATGTTTGTTTTATTACGGTTAATTTGTTATGTTATGTTGATCATGTTTAGGTTAGTTTTCATTTAAAATTTTCCAATCAATGCATCGTATAGTGACAGTATGGTGTTTTGGTTGGAGTGCTTTCATTATTAGGGTAGATTTCCTTTACATTTGACCGATTCCGTATAGTATAGTGACGATTACGGTTTTGAATTGCTTTCGTTTATTGCATTTTGTTTATTGCAGTTTTCAGTGGTTGTTTGATCATTGTGCCGTATAGTGACAGTGCGGTGCATGGTTGAATAGTTCACATTTCTTTGATCAGTGTACCGTATAGTGACAGTGCGGTGCTTGGTCGCTTTCCTTCTGCATTAGTTTAGTTTTTTGATTTGTTTGATCATCGTGCCGTATAGTAATGATGACGGTGCTTGGTTGAATTGTTCACATTTGTTCGATCATTGTACCGTATAGTGACAGTGCGGTGCGTGATCACTTACTTTTGCGCATTAGGATAGTTGCTTGTTACTTATTATTTGGTAGTTAGATTTACTTCTTGCATGTTTAATTCTCATGTTTGTTTTTGATTTTGCATTTTAATTATTTTGATAATTGTAAAAACCCCTAGTGTTTATACATTTAAAAACAAGCGTCCGACCATTAGGTTCGTTGGGAGATGACCAGTCGATCTATCTGCATTAGTGTAGTTAGGGGGTTCGGTAAATAATTTGGGAACGGTATTATGACAATTCATCACTGCTCTATTAGATTTTGGCGCCGTTGCCGGGGAACTCTAATGGGTTCGTTTGTCTTTAAACTGTAGTTTGTTTGTTTGTTTTCTTTTTCTTTTGTTATTATTGTCCTTCTTATCATTTATATTTGTTTCTCATTATATTTGTTTGTGTGGATGACTAGGTCTTCAGGTGATCATCTACTTGAATTTTGCAGGTTTTGTTTCACGAGAAGTTGTACTCTTTCTATGGAGGTAGGAGATACTGTAGTTCGGTTCAGTATTTTGGATGCTATGAGGTACCTGATGGAGGATCATTCTATTCTTAGCATGGTTATAGCCGATGAGTTGGATTGCATGAATTTTATTTCTTAGTCTATTTTTCATTTGGATATCTCTGCACCTTCTATATTTTGTTATGATTTTATTGATTCTGTTGATTCTGATGTTGATAATGATTTGTTGTTAGGACCTATCTGTGGGCCCTCTTTTTATGTAGACCGGGATATGGATTGTGTAGGGACTAGCGCTCTTTAGGCGATGCCCCAAGGATCACTTCGATCATATGTTTGTGAGAAATGTTATTTCATGGTCGAGTATGGGATATCTTGGATTATATTATCTCTGTGTATGATATTGAAGTAGATCCTGCTAAAATTCATGTTATATTTTCTTTATCTTACCCCGCTTCTGTGCGGGAAGTTTGTGCTTTTCTAGGTTATGCATTTCTCTGAGACATTTTATCGAGACTTGATTGATTGCCCTACCCTTGACCAAATTGTTGCGAAGGAGGTGGTATTTGGTTTACAGGATTGCGATGAGATCGAGCCCACCCCCATGCGATTCTTTTCGGATGAGCAACTTTTTCACCTGTAGGGTAAGACACCATGGTATGCAGATCTTGCTATTTATTTAGTTGCCGTGTTGTACCTTCACATTTTACTCATGCACAAGTCCAGAAATTGAAAAGTGATGCCAAGTATTATGTATGGGATGATCTTTATCATTGAAAATTTTGTAATGATCAGATTATTAGATGATGTGCACTTGATTATGAGTTTCATTCCATATGTATTTACTTTTTGTTATTCTCTGGCTTGTGGGGGGTATTTTGGACCCCAAAGAACTGCTAGGAAAGTTTTAGAGTTTGATTTGTATTGGCCCACCTTATTTCATGATGTCTCTAAATTCTACAAGTCTTGTGAGCGATGTCAACGAACAGGGAACATAGGACGTAGAAATGAAATGCCTCAAAAACTTTTGTTATTTTGTGAGATTTTCGATATTTGAGGTATAGATTTTATGGGTCCTTTTCCTGTATCTTTTGGATTTCCATATATTCTTTTGGCATATGATTATGTTTCTAAATGGGTGGAGGTCGTCCCCACCAGGACTGATGATTCTCTAGTTGTTGTGGATTTTGTTAGGTCTCACATATTTTGCAAATTTGGAGTTCCCAGGGCGATCATTAGCGATCAAGGGTATCACTTTTGCAACAGCCTCATGAAGTGTTAAGCAATGAGATCAAGTCTATTCTAGAGAATACGGTGGGGCCAGACATGATGATGCTTCTTCTCCAACATGAAAGGGGAGTGTGTTCTTTTATTTACAACATTTATTTTCTTCCTTTCATGTTCGGAATAAATTGTATGGGTTGTGTGTTTGTTTGCCTGTTTACCTAGGTTTGTTTGTCTGTTGTTGAGTCAAATAATATTCTCTATGCATGCCTTAGTATCATTTCAGAGATGGTAAAAATTAGTTAAGTTTGATCATCAAATTATGGATTTTTGCGTATGATAGGAGACTTCACTTGCATACACTTGTTATGATGGTGAACTTTTTATTGATAGTCTAAGCTTGATGTTTATTCACCTAGTGAGGTTGCAAGCCATTTTTATCATCTACCCACTTTTGTGTGATAACACATGTGATTCTTGTTACTCTAGAACTTGCTTTGAGTCTTTTCAAAACTGCAGTAACATTTACTTGCATGAATATGATGAAGGATTTCATTCTTGACTCTTTTTCTGACTTGGTTTTCTTGTCTAATCCACATGATACTTATTTATTCCATGTCTTGTCATATCTCTTCATTTGCTATTCATTGTCTTTGTATCTTTGTAGATTATCTTTTCATATCTATTGCTTTCCATGTTGGAGGAATAGTTTGATGGGTTGTATTGTCAGACGGACAAAATTTTAAGTGTGGAGGAGGAGTTATATTATTTTGTTGGAAATATGATATGGAAGATATAGTTTTCAGAGGTCATTGGTTCTGAGATATATTTGTCTGTGATTAGTACTTGAGTTTCTGCACACAAAAAAAAAAAGGAAAAGAAAAAAAAATGGCGCCATTGATGTTTCTTTTGTAAAAAAAAAAAAAAAAAATTGTGCAATTGTAATGCAGGCAAATGAGATTGTAATGTGTTGGATAGAGTCATTTGATCCTGAATCTAATTCTAAAGTTTCCAATTATCCTAGCCTCTTCCCATATTGCTGGTTACTGAGTATTTCATAGAGCAACTCATCAGGTTTATTTCTCCAATTCTTCTCTTGTTCCCTATTCATTTGTACCTTTGTCTTGTACTTCTCTTTGCATACTTTATCTGCACTCTACTTTTGATCTTATTCTGATTCATGTTAAATCCTTTTGATTCATGTATGAGATGTATTGATAGCAGTAGAGAAGTAGATGATAAGCAAGCATATGGTAGTACAAAATTGCATGTTGTTTTGAGGGCGCCCCACTCCTACGTTATTATGTGAGCATCAGTGCATATATCCATTTTGGAGGTTTTGTATCAGCTTAGTCTATTTGATTTGATGTAAATCATCATACATGTTGATTGTTGTAGAGTCGGATCTTTTGAATACCCTAGATCTGATGAATTTGGTGATCCTAAGTAACTTATTTTTACTCTCGAATTATTGATCTAGGTATTGCTAGGGAATGAGTTAGGGTGTTAGTGTTTCTTTATTTTCATTATCGCTCAGGGCATAAAAATAAGTGTGGGGGAATTGATAACTGTCATTTTGTTGTATTATTTTAGTCCTTAATATCACTGTTTTTATCCTCTCGAGTGATTTATTATTAATTATCTGCATGTTTTATGAGTTTGGATTCATTTTGGACCTTTTTGTAAATTCTCCTATATTTTGGACTTATTTGCGAATTTTATCTTTATTTGTAGGAGATCGAGATGAGCCACTGGACTAGACTCAAGTTGGATCAAATATGGCTTCATCTGGGTCATAATGGACATTTTAAGATTATTTAATCTGAGCCCTTCATCCAAATCAGAAGACAAATTAAATCAAGGGTTCAGATCTGAGCATTATGGACCGTCCGAGGAAAGTGATTGATTCTGAGCCATCCATCTGGATCTGGAGCGATCCGGCCCGTACATTAAGATCTACACATCTTGGCCGTTCATCCGGACCGTTGGATCGTGATTATACCTTCAGACGGATTAGATCCGTCCATTTCAAATCAGACTGATTTCAGCCGTTGGATTGAGCAGCCAAATGAAGCCTATTTAATCGATTAATCAAGCCCTAGATCTAAGGAACGGCTGAGATTGAGTGGGCGAAATGATCGGACGGTTCCCAAATTTCATTTAATTAAACCTTACCTCATCGAATCGGCAGAATCGGCAGAAGGAGCTCGACAGAATCGTCGCGCGGCGACGGTCTTCCTCCTCGCGAGCGGCAGTCGGCGGCTTCTTCCCGCCGTCGGCCCGGGATTACCTGCGAGCGGCCCGGTGGCGCAGCGAAGAAGGTCCTTCAATATCTCGACGAGCAGCGCAACTCGAGCCACAACGTTTTTTTTCCCATTTTCACGCGCGGCAGAGTTTCTTCCCCATGATCGACGGCGACAGTTCGGCATCCCCTTCCGGCAACCTCCCCTCTGACAGCCGGCGATGATCCCAGGCGAGCCTCGGCGGACGATCAGATGTCGTGATTCGGACAGCTGACCGGAAGAGGGGCGAGCGCGGGATTCCGGCGAGTCCAGCTCTATCACCGGCGATTCCATTACTTTCCGGCGACCGGGATTAGGCCGCTTCATCTCCGCCATCATCATCTGCTGGGATTAGGCAGTTTCAGCTTGTCATCCGCCGGTGAAGAGGTTTTCCACCACTGTTCCGGCGATTCCACCCCATTCCGGCGACCGGGATTAGGCCGCACCACTTCGACATTCCATCCACTAGCTACCGGGACTAGGAGCTCCGCCATCCATAGCCGCCGGAGCAGTGTTCACATTCCTCCGCATTCAGCTCTTTGCCGCAGTGCCGGGATTAGGACCGCATCCGTAATCCATCGACCGGATATTGGTTTATTGTCGCCATCGTGGGGTTACCGATTGCTTATTTTTGGATTTAGTCCATTTAATTGGATATTTTACTTTATCATGTTTGTTTTATTACGGTTAATTTGTTATGTTATGTTGATCATGTTTAGGTTAGTTTTCATTTAAAATTTTCCAATCAATGCATCGTATAGTGACAGTATGGTGTTTTGGTTGGAGTGCTTTCATTATTAGGGTAGATTTCCTTTACATTCGACCAGTTACCGTATAGTGATAGTGCGGTGCCTGGTTGAATTGCTTTCGTTTATTGCATTTCGTTTATTGTAGTTTTCAGTGGCTGTTTGATCATTGTGCCGTATAGTGACAGTGCGGTGCATGGTTGAATAGTTCACATTTCTTTAATCGATTATCAGTATAGTAATGATCACGGTGCTTGGTCGCTTTCCTTTCATGCATTAGTTTAGTTTTTGATGTTGTTTGATCCTTTGTGCGTATAGTAATGATCACGGTGTTTGGTTGAATTGTTCACATTTGTTCGATCATTGTACCGTATAGTGACAGTGCGGTGCGTGATCACTTACTTTTGCGCATTAGGATAGTTGCTTGTTACTTATTATTTGGTAGTTAGATTTACTTCTTGCATGTTTAATTCTCATGTTTGTTTTTGATTTTGCATTTTAATTGTTTTGATAATTGTAAAAACCCCTAGTGTTTACTTCTGTTTAAAAACAAACGTCCAGCCATTAGGTTCGTTGGGAGATGACCCGAGTCAGTCCTATACTGCATTAGTGTAGTTAGGGGGTTCGGTAAATAATTTAGGAACGGTATTACGACAATTCATCACCGCTCTATCAAGTAACCGTGGAGACAAGATGATTGACGACCCTCTCAGCCATAAGGAAGACCACATCGCCAGCATGCATGCAAATGACATGAATGCTCTGTCACAAATAGACATCCACCACAGACTCTCTATTTTACATAGAGTCATACTAATCAGATCAATGCACTCTCTATCCTGCAGAGAGTCATACTCAACTGATCATAACACTCTCTATCCTGTAGAGAGTCATACCAATCTAATCGTCGCACTCTCTATCCTATAGAGAGTCATACCAATCTAATCGTCGTACTCTCTATCCTGTAGAGAGTCGTACTCAACTGATGGATGCACTCTCTATCCTGTAGAGAGTTGTACTCAACTGATTATAACAAGCTAGGACCATCGGTCTGTAGTGACACACTAAGTATCATTCACCTGACCATTTACACAATATATGGCCGGTGGTAACACATGCAACTTAAGGGTACTAGAATTAACCCTAGGTTCAAAATATTATCTACCTACGGATGACCTTTTTGCCTAATTTACAATTAGGTCGTCATCCGAACTTTACTATTTGCACTTAACTAAACAAAATTCTAGGTTACTTACATCACATATATAACTTCTAATCATGCTGAAGTGAAACATGATAGCAACAATAGAGTTTAATAACCAAAGATCAGGTATCAAGCGCAAGAGTAAATAAGAGAAGGGTCAAGGTAACATGATCATATAAGATGATCATGTATCTAAATCTGTATGCATTAAAACTACCTGACCAGGGTAGGAAATTACTCACCTGATATGTAGACTGTATCGATAGTCTTCACGTCCATGAACCTATCTTGAATCAAGGTCCCAATTGTAGAATACAATATAACCAGCCGCTATCATATATACTATAGGAATATGAATCTAAGCCAATCTTAGTCTATTTTGTAAACCATATATATACTGTAAGTAGAATTTCCTTACAGTACCAAATTAAATCAATTTAACATAGAAATCTCAATCTAAACTTACCTCACACTGATTCAACCTCCTCTCCTTCTTGATAGGCTAAAGAGGATCCAATCTCCAGTAAATATTAATTATTCATCTATCACTACACAATAGGAAACTATATTCCATTACCTGATTATAACATATCCAAACTAGTTACTAAACAACTGATATGCACTATAAACATTCAAATCTTACTTACCGAACTCAGCTTCCTTCTGCTCTACAAATCTACAAATCAACAACAAAACCAACACATTCATTAATTATCCAAATCCAAGCTTAACTTTACCAGCACAACTTCTTGATCCACCCTAGAAGGTCCAATCTGAATAATTGAGATGAACTGCAACCAAAACCCATTTCGATTACCCCAACACATGCAATCATAGGATATTCAAGTTCCCTCTGCTATAGCATCCTCACATTAATAACCCAAGGTAGAGCAATCAACATTTATCAGAAGGGGGTGTAGACGTTGTAGGGAACAAGAACTGTCGATTCCTCGATCTAAAGCTTCAAACCACCTTGAGTAGCAGTGATAATGCTCTTCCCAGATCAAGGTGGAGGCAGGCCGTAGCAACGTGCAAAGGGCATCCTTGACCTCGATCAACACTGACCACGATGTTGTGGCTGCAACGGAGGAGGAGGAGACGTCAGCGGCTGAGGCAGAGGCGTCGACGTTGCTTGCGTGGAGGAAAGAACTCAAATCCTCAACGGTGAAGGGAGAAGAAGGAGAAGCAGCGATGATTCAGCGGCTCCTCTTTGAGCACGGCGATGCTGCCACGGAGATCCAGCAAGAAAAAGAAAGGTCAGTGACCGGTGGGAAGAGCAGGGTCCAGTGGCGACGAGTGGGAAGCGGTGGCACAGATCACTCGGCGAGAAGGAAATCGAGAAGAGAAACATCGCGGTGAGAAGCAGTGAGGGAGTGGAGAAGTCGCGGAGAGATCGCGGTGAGGAAATGGATGAACGGAAGAAAAAGGGGAAAAATAATAGCTGGGCGTTAAGGAAAAAGCGGGTCGGGTTTTGAGGGAAAATGGATCGGGTTTAAGACCCTATAAAGCTTATCCCTAATTTCAATTAAACCTATATCATTAAGTCTAGGTTAGGTTTAATTAATCCATAAGCTTCAATAGGTTAGGCTCAATTAAATCCCCAACCATGCATCATCAAATTTAATTTATCCCAAACAGGCTTTCCCAAAGCCTATTAAATCCTTCCCCACAGTTTCCATTAAAATTTCCATTTAAGTCTAGGAAAATTTCTAAAATTTTTTGGGAAATTCCATAGGGTATTTTTCCTAATTAACAAGCATTTTATTATTATTATTATTATTATTATTTTCCCTTGATATTTTACATTCTCCCCCACTAATAAAAATTTGGTCCCCAAATTTCGTACTAACATGGCAAAAATTAATCAAGCAAGTTTCCGAAAGAACCACATACATTCTTCAAGTGAACATATGAGGGTATTGAGCTCAGATGGTTTTGTCCCATCACTGTCGCTCCCTACGACCCAAGATCCACCGTGGACTCTCCTCGTAAGTCACATTAGGCTGAAGTGGAATTGTTACCTCCTTCAGAACATGATCAACATGCGACACGTATTTCCTCATCATAGAAATAGGAAATACGTTGTGAACACCTGCCAGTGTCGGAGGTAAAGCTAGCCGGTAAGCTAAACCCCCAATCCACGCCAATATCTCATATGGGCCAATATAGTGTAGAACTAATTTCCCTTTTAGCCCAGATCGTTTCACCCCTCTCGTAGATGAAACACGCAGAAACACCCAATCCCCAAGTGAGAATTCCAAAGGCCTTCGCCTCCGGTCTGCGTAACTCTTCTATCGATCATGTACCTCTAATAACCATCATCTGATTCTCCGACTTCCTCCCATAACATAGGAGATCTATAGGGTCTACCGCATAAGGCCTCGAATTGAGCCATCAGAATAGACGAGTGGTAGTTGTTATTATAGACAAATTCCACTAAATGAACGTGGTCCTCCCATCTGCCTCTGAAATCCATAACACCCAAATCGCATCATGTCCTTTATGGGTTCTAGGCAATCCCGTAATGAAATCCATAGTGATACGCTCCCATTTCCATTCTAAAATCAGAATTTCCTGGACATATACAACGGGTTTCTGATGTTCAACCTTCACCTACTGGTATACTAAATATCGTGAAAGGAAGTCTGCAATATCACTCTTTATACCGTTCCTACTAGTATAAATGTTTCAAATCTCGATATATCCCAGTACCACCAGGATGTATAGCAAATCTCAAATAAAGTGCCTCTGGTAGTCAACTCTATAGTAGCTACACAATAGCTAGTCAACTCTATAGTAGCTACACAGTAGCTAGTCACAATAAGTAAATGTTTCAAATCCATGAGCACTTCTGCTCCATACCACTACTACACAAGATCATCTCTGTTCGAACCACGTTACGTGCCTAACAGCTTATCTCGTAGTTTCTCAACTATCGTAAGCTTAAAATACGTCTCATTTAACTACATCAGGATCGCTCCGATCCCTGAAACAATGCATCTGCATACAATACCCTTCCACCTACACCGAAAGGATTAGCTAACACTGATGTACAAGTCAACCCTTGTCTAGGCTCTGAAACCTAGTTTCATCAGCTTCTAACCAAGTGAATTCCATCACCCTTTTGGTTAAACAAATCTGTGGTATAGTAATGCTAAAAGTATCCTATCCACATTCGTAGTATTAACCAAATCATACAAGGAAACCACCATCTATGGTGGTCGAGTGCGCAACTCCAACTACCACAATCATCAGTGGCCAAGTTACGCAACTCCAACAACCACAAACTAATCCAATCGTGTCCCGAATACACGATTTCTCAATCCATGGATGACTAAATCGTTAAATACATCTAATATCATTAACAACAGCTCATAAATTCATACTAAGTATGAAATGTCATCCTCCATACACTTGCATCCTATTTACTCTAAGATGATGATATATCAATCATCACAATGACAATGATAATTGTATAACACGATGTCACGACAATATTAACGCTCTAGTCGTAAACCAACCCTAGAGTATACACAGGTGTCCTTAGCTGATCTAAACAGATCATCTATTCACAATGAAGGATATTCATTCTCAACAACTATCGCATTCCATCATCGATAATCGATGCATAATCTCAAAGGTCCATCTCTCCTTCAACAAAGAGTTCTGGATCTTCTCAAGGAGGAATACTGGGATAGATAAATATCCCTTCCAACATCTCCTATAATCGCAACTCACGTTCTTCCAATTTCTATAGTGTTTAGCAACACTGATACCAACAACACTATCACCCGATATGTGATCTTCAATACCAGAACTATTTTCGCAATCATTTCGATCGCCTACTCCACTTGAGTATGTAACGGCAAGCCTAGGAGTTCATCAGAATGCTCTCGGATTATACGCACATCTGAGACATAATCATACCATAATCTCAATAATTTGACCATCCATAAGGATACGTCTACAGTAAAGGTATGTCTATCAGAGTCTAAGGGCATCCCTTGACTTCTTAATTATTGATCCACATCTCACCCAACGGTAGAGATACCACTGACCCATAAGTCGATGTAAAGGAACCCTTCTAATACGAACTAAAAATGTTCTAAACAAGTATATTTGTAAAATACAAGTATCTCTCAATATATTAACCCAGAGGGTAAACTAGAGTAATACCCTGAACGATCAATTATCTACCGATCTGATCCAAAGGCTCCCTATAGGTCTCAACCTTTCTCTGAAGAGAACCAAATCAAATCCAACAGTCCACGATAATTCGGTCGCATTTCTACGACGAATAATCTGGGGATTTTCCTAGATTATTTGATCCCATCACTTAATCCTAAAAGCTGCAACTGTAGAACACTAAATAGATACAACCATCGTCGTATACTCTCTCCTCTGTACAAAGCCAATCCACATCTGGAGGTAATTGTTGTTGTTGTCTGCATGAGTCTTCTACGATGTCTTCTGCTGATACCGCTGAGTAAATCACTTCCCTTGAAGGAAAATATCATGGAACTCCAACCACGCCTGAGGTAGTAGGTCGCTGCTGATGAGATAACCCAATCTTCTGTGCTGATCTCTACTGTCGAGACGGTGCATCCTGTTGGACTTTTCGAGCCACAAAAAACTGCTTTTTGTATTGCGAAAACCCCGGAAGTCCGGCCACGGATCGTTGCAAAGATGTATTAAAACTAAAACATGTATGTGTTTACTAAAAACCCTAGATCTACCTTATATCTAGAAGGTGAGATCATTACCCTCGATGCGACGCCCTTCGCAAATCCCACTCGTCCAAAAGCTTCGTCGAAACTCAAGAGCATCAAGTGCACACTCCTCTATTGGTATCCACACAAGCAATAGGTGGAGAAAACACACCCTTGAGTGTGCTAGCACCCTATGGATGGTTCGGCCAAAAAGAGGGATGGGAGAGCAAGCTTGAGAGGAAGATGATCCAAGGAAGAAGATGAAGTTGTGTAACTCACAAAATGAATTCACATCTAATGGTAATAGTGGCCGGCCACTTTTCTTAGGGGGGGTGGCACCACATGATAAGTCAATGATGATGTGGAGCATCATCATTGGCCGGCCATGCCAAGTCATCATCATGACATGGCATTTGGTCAAGTCAAACTTGACCTTTCATCTTCCCTCTAAAGTCAAATCAAACTTGACCTCTTATCTCCCATGGTTGATCAAATCCAACCATTTGATTAAAGTCAATTTAATTTAATGAATCTCTATTCATTAATTTAAATTGATTTGATGAATCAAATCTAAATTAGACTCATTCAACACTTGAATCAAATTGAGTCCAACTCAATTAGTTTAATTAGGATTACTCTTAATCCAATTTGGTTCATCCCATGAACCTAATCCTCATGGTTCATCATATGAACCTAATCTCCATCTAATTTCCCTTAGTGTGTGACCCTATAGGTTCTTGTAATGTTGGCAATGTCCCTAAACTGATTTAGGAACATAAGCAATGAGCGGTATCTAGCAACACATCATTGCTACCCAAGTTACAAGAATGTTGAGCTCCAACATCACCTTTGTGACTACTAATTATGACTCTCACAATATGTGACAATGTCCCTCTATCCATGATATCTAGATTGACCAATTGAGGCATAGACTGTGTCATCCTCGGTACAATCTATATCTTGAACTCCAAGTAGACTCACTCTAATCAAATGAGCTCAATATCTCATATTGACTCATTTGGGCATGGCCATGCACTTCGTGGTCTCACTCTATCAAGAATATCAATGTCACCCCCGTCATATAAGAGGGATAGATCCCATCTACATCACTCACATCCCTCCGTATAATTTGTTACATACCTAGTAATCGCCTTTATAGTCCACCTATTTACGGGTGACATTTGACGAACCCAAAGTATGCAACTCCTTATGTAGGGAACCATAGTGACTTCAGGTCTAAGGACTAATAGTCATACTAATAGTCACATGAGAAAGTATATGACACTCATATAACGATCCATGATACTTTCTCATGGCGGGTCATTCAGTATACATTCTCCAATGCATACCCATGTGTCAACTTGATATCTCATATCCATGACTTGTGAGATCAAGTCATCATGTTGACCTACATGCTAGTCTCTACACATTAACATTGTCCCTGAATATTAATACTTGACTAGGAATGATTAAGAGTAGTGTTCTCTATATCATCTCATTATCGATTCTACCAATCGATTGATAAAGATAAAAACCTACTACTCAAGGACATTATTATATTTAGTTATTTGGCACCAATACAAGTAAATATAATAACCATGCCTTTATAAATAGGAATATGATACAATAAAGTCCATACAACAATCATCACATGATTGGCTCTAGGGCTTTCACTAACAATCTCCCACTAGCACTAGTGCCAATCACCATAGTATCTAATACCCAATGACCTAGTGTGACCATCATGCTTGTTCGTACAAGCCTTGGTCGAGGATCTATGATGTTAGCCTCTGTACTACAAATCTTCACATCTCCTCTATCGATAATCTCTCGAATGAGATGGAAGCGCCGTAGTATGTGTTTGGTCCGCTGGTGTGAGCGAGGTTCCTTAGCCTGTGCAATCGCTCCATTGTTGTCACAATAGAGCTCTATAGGATCTGCAATGCTAGGAACCACCCCAAGCTCAGTAATGAACTTGTGGATCCAAATTGCCTCCTTTGCTGTCTCAGATGCAGTGATATACTCAGCTTCTGCTATAGAATCAGCAACTGTGTCCTGCTTTGAACTCTTCCAGCTCACAGCGCCACCATTCAAGCAAAACACGAACCCTGACTGCGATCTATAATCATCCTGGTCAGTTTGGAAGCTGGCATCGCTGTAACCCTTTACAGCTAGCTCCTCATTGCCTCCAAATATCAAGAAATATTCTTTAGTCCTTCTCAAGTACTTTAGAATATTCTTGACTATTATCCAGTGACGCTCACCTGGATCTGACTGGTATCTACTCGTCATGCTCAAAGCATACGAGACATCAGGACGAGTACACAACATGGTGTACATGATAGATCCTATACCAGATGCGTAAGGGATCTTATCCATGCGGTCTCTCTCCTCTCTAGAAGAGGGACTTTGAGTCTTCGAAAAACTCACACCATGTGACATCGACAGAAGTCCCTTCTTGGAATTCTGCATGGAAAACCGTAGTAATACCGTGTCAATGTATGTACTCTGACTTAGGCCAAGCAATCTCTTAGATCTATCTCTATAGATCTTGATGCCTAGAATACAGGCTACTTCACCTAAGTCCTTCATTGAGAAGCACGTCCCCAGCCAAGTCTTCACAGACTGTAGCGAAGGGATGTCATTCCCAATGAATAGTATGTCATCCACATACAATATAAAAAAGACAACTGTATTCCCATTAACCCTTTTGTAGACACAGGGTTCGTCTTCATTCTTGATGAAACCAAACTGTATGATCGCATCATCGAATCGAAGATTCCAGCTCCGAGAAGCTTGCTTTAGCCCATAAATGGACCTTTGTAGCTTGCATACTTTTCCAGTATGCTGTGGATCTTCAAAACCCTCAGGTTGTGTCATGTACACATCCTCGAGTAAGTTTCATTCAGAAATGCGATTTTGACATCCATCTGCCAGATCTCATAATCATGGTATGTTGCAATAGCAAGCAAGATCCAAATGGACCTAAACATCGCCACTGGAGAAAAGGTTCCATCATAGTTAATACCATGAATTTTCTTGAATCCTTTAGCCACCAATCGACCCTTATAGGTATGTGTAAGTCCATCCATGTCAGTCTTTCTCCTAACGACCCACTTACACCCAATGGGTTTGACCACTTCAGGTGGATCAACCAAAGTCCATACTTGGTTAGTGTACATGGATTCCATCTCGGATCTCATGGCCTCTAGCCATTTCTCAGAATCTGGGCTCATCACAGCTTCCTGATAGGAGGTAGGCTCATTCTCAATAAGCATAACGTCATCATGGTCAGACAAGAGAAATGAGTATCTCTCAGGCTGACAACGTACCCTATCAGACCTGCGAAGAGGTAGGTCTACCTGAACAGGTGGTTGTTCCACAACTCTTTGTGCAACAACCTCATCACCCACAACACTTTGTGGTTCTTATTCAACCTCCATCAAGGCCTCAGTGCTATGGTCCTCATCTTGAATTTCTTCAAGATCGAACGTACTCCCACTAGTTTTTCTAGAAACAAAATCCCTTTCTAGAAAAACCCCAGTCTTTGCCACAAACACTTTGTGCTGACTGGGAATGTAGAAGTAATATCCCTTTGTGTCCTTGGGATATCCAACAAAATAGCACCTATCGGATTTGGGTCCCAGTTTGTTTGAGACTTGATGTCGAATGTAAGCCTCACAATCCCAAATCCTCATGAAAGACATCTTGGGATTTCTCCCTGTCCATATCGTATATGGTGTCTTTATTACAGCCTTGGATGGTACACGGTTAAGGGTAAAGTTTGTTGTGTCTAGAACATATCCCCAAAAGGATATAGGAAGATCTGTGTGACTCATCATAGATCGTACTATATCTAATAGGGTACGATTTCTCCTTTCGGATACACCATTCCACTATGGTGTTCCAGGAGGAGTGAGTTGGGATAGAATCCCACACTCAGCTAGATAGTCACGAAACTCATGGCTAAGGTATTCACCACATCGATCTGATCGAAGTATCTTAATACTCTTGCCAAGATGGTTTTGTACTTCATTCTTGAATTCTTTGAACTTTTCAAAGGATTTTAATTTATGTGTCATGAGATACACATAACCGTATCTACTGAAGTCATCAGTAAATGTAATGAAGTACCTGTAACCACTTCTAGTTGCAACATTGAAAGGGCCACATACATCACTATGTATAAGTCCTAACAAGTCTGTTGCTCTTTCGCTGTGTCCACTAAAGGGAGTCTTGGTCATCTTGCCTAAAAGGCAAGACTCGCATGTCTCATATGATTCAAAATCAAATGAGTCTAGCAGCCCATCCTTATGGAGCTGAGATAAGCGACTCTCGTTTATGTGACCTAAGCGACAATGCCAGAGATAGGTTTGGTTCAACTCATTTGACTTGAACCTTTTGGTACTTATGTTATAGATAGGGCTCTCTAAGTCTAGAAAGTAGAGTCCGTTCATTAGAGGTGCACTACAATAGAACATATCATTTAAATAAACTGAACAACATTTGTTCTTTATTATAAATGTAAATCCTTTCTTGTCCAAACAAGAAACCGAAATTATGTTCTTTATCAAAGTAGGTACATAACAATATTTATCTAATTCTAGTACAAGCCCAGAGGGCAGAGATAGATCATAAGTTCCTACAGCAACAACAGCAACTCTTGCTCCATTGCCTACTCGTAGGTCCACCTCGCCCTTTGTCAATGCCCTGCTATTTCTCAGGCCTGCACATTGGTACAAATGTGAGATGCACATCTGGTATCTAATACCCATGATGAAGAAATAGATAGATTGACTTCTATAACATTTATACCTGAAGTAGAAGTCTCACTTCTCTTCTTCTTAAGATCTTCCAGGTATGCCTTGCAGTTGCGCTTCCAGTGTCCAGCTTCCTTGCAGTGGAAGCAAGCCCCTTCCTTGGCTACCCCTCCTTTGGGGTTAAGTTCTTTGCCTTTGCCCTTGGCTTGGGACTTTCCCTTACCTTTAGGCTTGCCCTTGCCTTTCTTCTTTTGCACCATCAAAATGGTGTCAGATTTTCCCTTCTTAAGGTTAAGCTCAGCAGTTCTCAACATGCTGAGCATCTCAGGCAGTGGCTTATCAATTTCATTCATGTTATAATTCATGACAAATTGATTGTAGGCTTGTGGCAAAGATTGCAAGATCACGTCAGTGACCAACTCTTGGCCAAGTGGGAATCCCAACCTTTGTAGGTTTTCTACGTACCCAATCATCTTGAGTACATATGGACCTACTGAAGTCCCATCTTGCATTTTGGACCCAAACAATGCCTTAGAGACTTCATATCTCTCGTTCCTTGCTTGTCCTTGATATAGTTGACGAAGATGTTCAGCCATATCATAAGCATTCATGAACTCGTGTTGCTTCTGAAGCTCAGAGTTCATGGTCGTGAGCATTAGACATGACACATCTAATGCATCATCTTGATGCTTCTTGTAAGCATCTTTGTCAGCTCGCGAGGCAGTGGCAGGAGGTGCCTCCGGAATGGTCTGCTCTAGGACGTACAACTTCCTTTCTTGGGTGAGAACAATTCTCAGGTTCCTGTACCAGTCCAAGAAATTTGCTCCATTGAGCTTGTCCTTCTCAAGGACAGAACGCAGAGAGAGAGTGTTCGTGTTTGTCAACATAGTTATCTACAACATACAATGCAGAGAATTAATATCATATTCCTTTTATCATTTAATTAGGCCTTTAATCAAATGATGCTCTCACTGAATTATAGGAATTGTATAGAATCGAGTTATGGATGTGGTCAAACCACACTACTAGATTCATACAAACTAGCTATAATTCTTGCGGGACAAGATCCACATCATACTAAGCCTTGAGTTAGCTTTGGCTAAATCGCCCAAGACTTAGTATGATCGGTGGGTAACACATTACCGATTACATCTCTATGCAACTCTTGTTTATAGGATCAAGACCCACATTTACAAAAGACCTTGAGTTAGCTTTGGCTAAATCGCCCAAGATTTAGTGTAAATGTGATCTTATCCTATCTTTCCAATGGTTGTAATATGCCTATAGTTCTACTCGATCCAATTGAGTTAACTAGTTTTACTCAATCTAATTGAGCTTACTCTAACCCAAGCCGTGATAGGAGGGACCAAGATTGTCCCTCCGCACCCTACCAAGATAATATGCGTTGCTCTGCTTTGGCAGATTCAACAACTACAAATGATCGAGGTAGTGATAGGTATCAAGGACCCGGTAGGCATTTATGAGTTGATTCGATTAAGATCTAATCTAATCGTAATGTGTATCATATACACATTAAGGCCTTTATTATCCTATATTAGCATGCATCACATACATACATACATTATTCTAGAATGCATCATATACATACAAGCATTATTCTACTAGCATGCATCACATACATACAAGCAAAATTTTATATATATATATATATATATATATATATATATATATATATATATATATATCAACTGTGATGTGGTCATGGCCCTGCTACGATCTTCTCAATCCAATGAGAAGATCGGACGACCAACCTAGGGCTAGCGGCTTCTCCAAGCGCTTCCTTTGACCGCCATGTGTCGTTGGCACCCTTCTCGTAACTTCGTCTACAAGTGGACTTTCCACCGCTCTATTTTGTACATTACAAATATGAAACTCGAGTTACATTCGAGTCTAAAACTATTTACAACTAGAATTTCAAAAGAAGAGGTATGACGCGCAGGTCGCATACACTATACAACATGCACAACCACAAAAATGGCACGCAGGCCGTATTATGAATTACAACATATCATAATCCAATCAAATTGGGGTCATTGGGCCATGACAATCACAGAATTATATATAATTCTAAATTATGTATTTTTACAGAAAATTTCTATAATTTTTACTATTTTTTTTCAATTTTATGAGTCACCTCTCCGTAACGGTTCCGCTAAGCGGTTTCCGAGCGCGATCGCGGGACAAGGCCCCTTTCGGGGATAGGGGAAGTGCCCCTACTCACAAAATAAACTTTGCGAGTGTCCCTACTACGATCTTACAGTGACTTAAGTCGCTATCCCAAAAACCAAAACGAGAACTCGCCGTTTCGGAGAGTTTTTCTCGATGGTTGAAGCCTAAAAGTGTCCCAACACTCGTTGCTTCGACTCTTCGAGAAAAATACCCAAAAATTCTATAAAAATAGGAAATTTACAGAAATATAAAAATCTGTAATTTTTATATCTAATACAAAAATTACAAAAACGAAACTCATACATGCTTCGCACGTGGCTCTGATACCACTGTTGGACTTTTTGAGCCGTAAAAAACTGCTTTTTGCGTTGCGGAAACCCCGGAAGTCCGACCACGGATCCGTGCGAAGATGTATTAAAACTAAAACATGTATGTGTTTACTAAAAACCCTAGATCTACCTTAGATCTAGAAGGTGAGATCATTACCCTCGATGCGACGCCCTTCGCAAATCCCGCTCATCCAAAAGCTTCGCCGGAACTCAAGAGCATCAAGTGCACACTCCTCTATTGGTATCCACACAAGCAATAGGTGGAGAAAACACACCCTTGAGTGTGCTAGCACCCTATGGATGGTTCGGCCAAAGAGAGGGATGGTAGAGCAAGCTTGAGAGGAGGATGATCCAAGGAAGAAGATGAAGTTGTGTAACTCACAAAATGAATTCACATCTAATGGTAATAGTGGCCGACCACTTTTCTTAGGGGGGGGGGGGGTTACATGCATGCATGTAACTCCTCCAAGAGCCAATGGCTCTTGGTCTCCCTCATGAGGTGGCACCACATGCTAAGTCAATGATGATGTGGAGCATCATCATTGGCCGGCCATGCCAAGTCATCATCATGACATGGCATTTGGTCAAGTCAAACTTGACCTTTCATCTTCCCTCTCAAGTCAAGTCAAACTTGACCTCTTATCTCCCATGGTTGATCAAATCCAACCATTTGATTCAAGTCAATTTAATTTAATGAATCTCTATTCATTAATTTAAATTGATTTGATGAATCAAATCTAAATTAGACTCATTCAACACTTGAATCAAATTGAGTCCAACTCAATTAGTCTAATTAGGATTACTCTTAAACCAATTTGGTTCATCCCATGAACCTAATACTCATGGTTCATCATATGAACCTAATCTCCATCTAATTGCCCTTAGTGTGTGACCCTATAGGTTCTTGTAACGTTGGCAATGTCCCTAAACTGATTTAGGAACATAAGCAATGAGCGGTATCTAGCAACACATCATTGCTACCCAAGTTACAAGAATGTTGAGCTCCAACATCACCTTTGTGACTACTAATTGTGACTCTCATAATATGTGATAATGTCCCTCTATCCATGACATCTAGATTGACCAATCGAGGCATAGACCGTGTCATCCTCGGTAAAATCTATATCTTGAACTCCAAGTAGACTCACTCTAATCAAATGAGCTCAATATCTCATATTGACTCATTTGGGCATGGCCATACACTTCGTGGTCTCACTCTATCAAGAATATCGATGTCACCCCCGTCATATAAGAGGGATAGATCCCATCTACATCACTCACATCTCTCCGCATAATTTGTTACATACCCAGTAATCACCTTTATAGTCCACTCATTTACGGGTGATGTTTGACGAAGCCAAAGTATGCAACTCCTTATGTAGGGAACCATGGTGACTTCAGGTCTAAGGACTAATAGTCATACTAATAGCCACATGAGAAAGTATATGACACTCATATAACGATCCATGATACTTTCTCATGGCGGGTCATTCAGTATACATTCTCCAATGCATACCCATGTGTCAACTTGATATCTCATATCCATGACTTGTGAGATCAAGTCATCATGTTGACCTACATGCTAGTCTCTACACATTAACATTATCCCTGAATGTTAATACTTGACTAGGAATGATTAAGAGTAGTGTTCTCTATATCATCTCATTATCGATTCTACCAATCGATTGATAAAGATAAGAACCTACTACTCACGGACATTATTATATTTAGTTATTTGTCACCAATACAAGTAAATATAATAACCATGTCTTTATAAATAAGAATATGATACAATAAAGTCCATACAACAATCATCACATGATTGACTCTAGGGCTTTCACTAACACATCATCCTCCCGAAACACCATCGATAGTCTTCAACTGAGTCTTCAAAATACATCTCCTCAACTGTACTGGTTGCTCACAATAGCAACAGATGAACTGATACAATGGATAATCTATCTTCGCGTGTCTTCGTGATCCGCACTGCATGCACAAAATCCAGAGTCTTTCTTCTGATTTCGCAGATGTACACAAGAACATCCTAGTGATATGCAATTGGTCTTCTATAATCAGAAAGTAGCTCAAGGCCTATGACTCTGATCTTGCTCCTTTTTATCCAACAGTCCGAGACTTCTAACTCTAATAATTTGACCTGCAATATTTGCTTATCGGTCTCCAACTCTTAAACCCTTGTACGGAGTCATTTCTAAACTCTTGACTCAATCCAACGTCTTCCGACAGGATCTGATAGAAGATCCAGTCATCTTAATACAACAATAAGCCAACAATCGTGGGTGGCTTAAAACATCCCTTCACATTCTTGAGCTATTAGATGAGCATAAACTTTGCAAGTCTAATGACTCTGTATGGTATTCCCATTATCGACGATCACCCTACTTGAAGCTCAAGAATTTCCTACAATGTGTCACTGAAAGTTATGCGGGGAAATATTCTCTTTCAACATCACTAAACCATGATCAAGTGATATATCATTCCCCGAATGTTATTTTTTGCATTTACCACCAAATACCGGCTTGATCCCGATAATGGTATGCAAATAACTCCACTTTCTCTGTATAACATGAGTTAAGTACTCAAAAGTACTTCCAAAGTTATACAACCTAGTACACACAACTCAGGGATCAAAATCCCTATGAAACACCTTATACTAACCCTTCGCTTACTGTAGCAATAAAAGTATACACACCTAGTCTATTACCCCATAGGTAACGATCTGAGTAGCATAATTAGTGAAAATCTCTAAGACTGTAGTCTCTGATTTCCACAAGAAATGTGATGACTTGACCCCTATTTTTTGACTTGGTATCAGTCGACTCTCAAAGGTAAATCACCTTTTCGACACAGGTTCAAGACTCACAGACCCAATAGGTCGTTCCCGTGGTCAACTCATACCACGGTTACAAACAATAACCAACATACTATAGGTTATTCCCTGTTATATATACTAAATGCATAGTCAACTAAAATCGGGAGTATAAACACTAAAGATAACTTCGGTTGGTCGCCACGGTGGGCGACTTCTATTACGAGTCTGTACAGGTATAATAACTCTAACTGTATACACTTGTCAATCAAGTCTAGATAAGTATCCAACTAGAAAATAAGCCATCAGGAATACTTACTTCGTGCTGCTTGGAGCTCAGGCCACTGTCAATCTCATCACAGAAAACCAAAACTGAATAAATCGACTCCCGAGAAATCCAAGACTCGACACAAAACATCATTGTATGGCATCGTAGAACCTAGGACTCTGATACCACTAAAGTTGTCACGCCCTGAGAGAATGTCGTGCCGAAAAGCAAATGGATGACATCTCCCATGTACGTGGCAACATCTCGTGTTAATACAAGGCCCTTGGGCCCACAATAAACATAACATATAAAAATGTAACCATAATAACACATCAAAACACAGTGGAAACAACACAACAATAATACAATCCCACACACATGCATACCGGTATGACTAACACCAAAACTAAGAACCACCATAACAAAACCAGAAAAGAAAGATACAACAACAATAGTCACAGACTACAATCATCACATAAAAACCAAAGACATATCGGAACACCAACGACAACCCAAAAACCTGGACTCTTGGAGTTGAGATGAGACGATGCCAGCCAGCCGTGCTCCAAGTCCATCACGAAGTTGGCTACCTATTACCTGAGCAACAAAAAAAACCCAGGATCCGTGGTGGTGAGTAAAACTCAGCAGGTAATAGGAAAAACATGTATATATCAAATATCACATGCAATTCAATAAAAAAATATACAGGTACATCAAATAAACACTAGCATGATAAACATATACATGCATAAACCGTCTAACCAAATAAACAACTTATAATGCAGACATACCTGAAAGTTTGCTACGCTACTCTGATCCAACCTGAGCATATATCAAAATATATAACAAGAAGAGTAATACTAACTCACAATATACTCATGATACAAGTCAAAGGTATCTAATGGTCTATCCAACAAGTATACAGGTATCCAACACAACCAAACAAGTGATGCGGGTAGCATGTATGAAGATGATGTACAACCAAATGCAACAAGTATAGTACAATCAAATGCAACATCACAATAAGCATATATATATATATATATATATATATATATATACTAATCACAATCATCCATATATATATATACATGCATATATGTATATATATGGCAATATGCAAAAATGTCATAAGTCACAGCAATGCAGCATGCATGGTCATGTCGGTTCACCCTAAAGCTACCACGACCCTAGTGTGGCCTCGGTGGGTCGAGCATGACAACTGTCCCAACTCAACACCAACCACTACTCTCGAGTGGTCGAGTGGGCAGTATGATCGAGTAGCATATAAGCGTGAAGAGCAAGCTACACGATGGGGGTCCCTGCTATTGGCCACTCCGACAGTCACTACCCATGAGTGGTCGAGTGCCACACACGTAGGACTACGACATGCAAATCTAACTACCACCGTCTATAGTGGTAGAGTGCGTCATCACAATGCTCTGCCCTCACACCGATTACTCCTCCTATGAGTAACCGTGGAGGCAGGATGACTAACGTCCCTCTCAACCATAAGGGAGACCACGTCGCCAGCATGCATGCAAATGACATGAATGCTCTATCACAAATAGACATCCACCATAGACTCTCTATTCTACAGAGAGTTATACTAATCAGATCAACGCACTCTCTATCTTGCAAAGATTCGTACTCAACTGATCATAACACTCTCTATCCTATAGAGAGTTATACAAATCTAATCGTCGCACTCTCTATCCTGTAGAGAGTCGTACTCAACTGATGGATGCACTCAACTATCCTGTAGAGAGTCGTACTTACTGATCGACACACTCTCTATCCTGTAGAGAGTCGTACTCAACTGATTATAACAAGCTAGAACCACCGGTCCATAGCGACACACTAACTACCATTCACCTAACCATTTACACAATACATGGCCGGTGGTAAACATGCAACCTAAGGGTACTAGAATTAACCCTAGGTTCAAGACATTATCTACCCACGGATGACCTTTTTGCCCAATTTACAATCAGGTTGTCATCCAGACTTTACTATTTGCACTTAACTAAACAAAATTCTAGGTTACTTACATCACATATATAACTTCTAATCATGCTGAAGTGAAACATGATAGCAGCAATAGAGTTTAATAGCCAAAGATCAGGTATCAAGCACAAGAGTAAAAAAGAGCAGGGTCAAGGTAACATGATCATATAAGATGATCATATATCTAAATCTGTATTCATTAAAACTACCTGACCAGGGTAGGAAATTACCCACCTGATATGTAGACTGTGTCGATAGTCTTCATGTCCATGAACCTATCTTGAATCAAGGTCCAAACTGTAGAATACAATATAACCAGCCACTATCATATATACTATAGGAATATGAATCTAAGCCAATCTTAGTCTATTTTGTAAACCACATATATACTATAAGTAGAATTTCCTTAAAGTACCAAATTAAATCAATTTAACATAGAAATCTCAATCTAAACTTACCTCACACTGATTCAACCTCCTCTCCTTCTTGATAGGCCAAAGAGGATCCAATCTCTAGTAAATCTTAATTATTCATCTATCACTACACAATAGGAAACTATATCCCATTACCTGATTATAACATATCCAAACTAGTTACTAAACAACTGATATGCACTATAAACATTCAAATCTTACTTACCGAACTCAGCTTCCTTCTGCTCTACAAATCTACAAATCAACAAAAAAAATCAACACATTCATTAATTATCCAAATCCAAGCTTAACTTTACCGGCACAGCTTCTTAATCCACCCTAGAAGGTCCAATCTGAATAATTGAGATGAACTGCAACCAAAACCCATTTCGATTACCCCAACACCTGTAATCATAGGATATTCAAGTTCCCTCTGCTATAGCATCCTCACATTAATAACCCAAGGCAGAGTAATTAACATTTACCAGAAGGGGGTGTAGACATTGTAGGGAACAAGAACTGTCGATTCCTCGATCTAAAGCTTCAAACCACCTTGAGCAGTAGTGATAATGCTCTTCCCAGATCAAGGTGGAGGCAGGCCGTAGCATCACGCAAAGGGCATCCTCGACCTCGATCAACACTGACCACTACGTTGTGGCTGCAACGGAGGAGGAGGAGACGTCGGCGGCTGAGGCAGAGGCGTCGATGTTGCTTGCGTGGAAGAAAGAACTCAAATCCTCGATGGTGAAGGAAGAAGAAGGAGAAGCAGCGACGATTCAGCAACTCCTCTTTGAGCACGGCGACGCTGCCACGGAGATTCCACGAGAAAAAGAAAGGTCAGCAACCAGTGGGAAGAGCAGGGTCCGGTGGTGACGAGTGGGAAGCGATGGCACAGATCACTTGGCGAGAAGGAAATCGCGAAGAGAAACATCGCGGTGAGAAGCTGTGAGGGAGTGGCGAAGTCATAGAGAGATCGCAGTGAGGAAACGAACGAACAGAAGAAAAAGGGGAAAAATAATAGCTGGGCGTTAAGGAAAAAGCGGGTCAGGTTTTGAGGGAAAATGGATCGGGTTTAAGACCCTATAAAGCTTAACCCTAATTTCAATTAAACCCATATCATTAAGTCTAGGTTAGGTTTAATTAATCCATAAGCTTCAATAGGTTAGGCTCAATTAAATCCCCAACCATGCATCATCAAATTTAATTTATCCCAAACAGGCTTTCCCAAAGCCTATTAAATCCTTCCCCACAGTTTCCATTGAAATTTCCATTTAAGTCTAGGAAAATTTCTAAAAATTCTTAGAAAATTCCATAGGGTGTTTTTCCTAATTAACAAGCATTTTATTATTATTATTATTATTATTATTATTATTATTATTATTATTATTATTATTATTATTATTATTATTATTGTTATTATTATTATTATTATTATTTTCCCTCAATATTTTACCCTTGGCATGGAAAGTCCAACATGGGTTGGCAAGGGAAAGTCCAAGCTTGAGTCTTGACATTTGGAAAGTCTAAGTGGGAGTCTTGGCAGTGTAAGTCAAATGTGTCTTGGCGGTGTAGACACCGTTAGCATGACAATAGCCGATGGAAGCATCTGAAGGCTAGCGTATGGATGAACAAGTCATGGATGACTTGGAAGGATCCGATAGGTGCGAGGCTAACGGAGGTGGCTAGAAGGCTTAGGTCTAGGCTGTGGGTGGTCTAGCAAGTATGAGGGCACCATACTTGGAGTAAAACCTCATGTTTAAGGTGTATCAGTCGACTAGGACCTATGGTCAGTTGACTGGTGTGAGTCAACTAGGGTTTGACTGTGAGAATTGGTCTAGCAGTCGACTGCCAGCCTTTGACCTGATCAGTCGACTGATATGTCGATCAGTCGACTGATGCTCGAGAATTCGAGCACATAATGGAATCAGACTCGACTATTAGGGTTAACAATCAAGTGAAGGCTCTATCAATCGACTGATGGACATGATCAATCAACTGGTGATGAATCCGTTGGATTTTTCTAGCGTGGATCTAGTCGTTGTCTCACGACAACAGTGGCATCAGTCGACTGATGGTCCCGAGCAGTCGACTGATAGGCAGAAATCTAGTTCGATTTCAGGTTATAAAGCCAGCTCAGAAGAAGGATTTTGGCAGCGATTTTTTTGGGCATTTTGAAGCAATTTGCTGGTGCAAATCAGGGTCTTCAAGGTTAGTCCAAGGCAATCAAAGATCAAATAATCAAAAGCTCTTATAAAGTGATTTCCTTTACTTGTATTGCATTTCATATTTGTAGTTGCTTGTATTTGATTAGTATTACTTTTGTAATCATTGTACGAGGTTTCTCCATCTCTGGATTGTTCCGAGAAGGAGTTATTATTGATTAGTGGTGTGTGGTCGCATCGCTAGAGCTTGTTTGAGCTCGATCTGTGGAGTAGGAACCGTTCGGTTCCGAACCACACTATATCATTGTGTTTGCATGATTGTATTTGTGTTATTGTTTTATTATTATTATTCCACTGTGCACTAACACGACTTGTAGATGCAATCGCGATCGTAATCCATCAAGAAACACCGATGCTATTCACCCCCCTCTAGCGGTCACAATGGTCCTAACGTTGTAGAGACGAACGATCGAAATCCATCAAGCACGATGAAACACTATTCACCCCCTCTAGCGATGATCAATTCCCCAACAAGTGGTATCAGAGTGAAGTTGCTCTTCATTTGGACTAACCTTCAAGGGAGCAAGTTAGAGGGCAAGATGGATCATCAAGAGAAATTGGGTAATGACATCAACACTCCATCGTCCTTCGACTACGAAGATTTTGCATATTGGAAAAGTAGAATTATGCACTTTCTTATGTGCAATTTTGATAATTGATTAGTGTCATAGTAGGTTTCAACGCTTCAAAGGACGAAGAAGTAAGAAAGCTCAAGAAGAAGAATTGGAGCCAAGAGCTACTCCGATACTTCAACATAAATAATAAGGTAATGGATATATTACTTAGCGTAATTCCTAATGATATATTTGTAAGATAGGAGATTGTAAAGATGTCAAGGAGTTTTGGAGCAAGTTGGCAAAATATCATGAAAACCCATCACTGACACATGAAGTAGAAGAGGAGTCCAAGGAGGAGTGCTCATCCTCTCAAGCTCAAGAAGAAGCAAGCACATCTTCATCCCAAGAGCTTGAGGATTTGGAGGTTGATAGGGAATCAACATATGGATCGGAAGAGGTGGAAGAAGTGGAAGAGGCCTCCACCTCTAGGATTGAGGGGGAGGAGAGACCATCCACTCCGGAGCATCAAGAAGAAGCCTCTACTTCCGGTCAAGAAGAAGAGGAAGCTCAAAACTCCACCACCACTCTAGGTAACTCGAGCATTTTAATAAAAAATAAAAATCATATTCTATGCTTTGAGTGTAGGAAAAATGGGCACTATAAAAACAAGTGCCCCAAGAAAGTCAAGAAAAGTCAACTGTCACCAAAACCTCAAGAAAGGACTAAGGATGTCGGAGCCCCAATCATTAAGAGCAAGGAGCACGTGGTGTACTTCAAGTGCCACCAAAGAGGGCATTATAGGAGTCAAAGTCCTAGAGGGAAAAAGAAGGGGCAAGAAGGAGCTACACAAGTAGGGAGAGCTTCCAAAGCAAACCCTAAGGTATATTTTAATGCACCTTCTAGTTCCAGGTTTAAAAAGCATGTTTTTAGCACTCGTGCTATTACTCATGAAAAACATGCTAGTAAAAATAGGTTTTATTGCTTAGGAGCTAAACATGTCAAATTTATAAATAAGGAGAATTTTGGGACTAATGTCCCTAGAAAAATTCTACCTAAGGAGTCTATTAGGAAGCTAGAGAATCATCTAGGTTTTAACTCCAAGAATTCTAGGCATATGCCTAGGAGGAATCCTTCTCAAAGGATAAATGAAAAATCAAAATTGGGAAGATTGGAACTAGAGAACCAATCCTTGAGGTCAATGCTTGAGAAATTGAAAAAGATCCTTGAAAAGATGCAAAATCAAATTAAAGGGTCAAATTGCCAAAATTTAGGGTCTAAGAGTCAAAACCTAAGTTCTAGGAGGCAAGGATCATCTATGAGCAAGAGAGACTTGAGCCACAAGCCTATGTCCAAGGTAGATAAGCCTACCTATCACAACATTCCATTCGATTATAGAACTAGTACTAGGTCTAGGAAAACCAAGGTCACAAGGGAAGTCATCATTAGAGTTGACCATGGTTGGTGCCTAGTGGCTAGGGTTTTGAAGAAACCTAGGGAAGACACTAAGAAGGTTACAAGAGGAGTCACCCCTAGAGTTAACCTAGGCATGACCCAAATGACCAAGACTTTTAAGCCTAAGAGGGTCATTAGGAGGGTATCTAGGGAGGTATTTTAGGACCTGTGCGCCCACTAGAGGGGGGGGGGGCGGGTGAATAGCTATTTGTCGTCGTGCGATGGATCTCGATCGTGCTTGCTACAAGACGTGTTATACGCAGCGGAAATAGAAATAATATAATACAAAATATACAAACACAATCACACGACAAAACGATGTAACGTGGTTCGGAACCGTATGGTTCCTACTCCACGGATTGAGCTCAAATGAGCTCCAGCGATGCAACCAATACCACTAATCAAAACACTCCTTCTCGACAACAAGTCAGAGGTGGAGAAACCTCGTACAAGAGATTACAACAATAATACAAATAAACAACAAGCGTATACAAGTAAATACAACAAAAGAACATAAAGAATACTTTATAAAATATCTTTTGGAAGCTTGTTTGTTGATTGCCTTGGATTAGCCTTAAAGACCCTAATTTGCACTAGAAAATTGCTCCAAATCGCCCAAGAAAATCGCTGCTAAATCCCTCCCTTCGTGCTCCTTTTAAACCTGTAACTCGAGCTAGATTTCGCCTAGCAGTCGACTGATCGAGACCATCAGTCAACTGCTTTTGTAGCCGTTGTCTCACAACGGCATGAGCCATATTGGATAAGTTCCAATGGATAGACCATCAGTCGACTGATCATACCCATCAGTCGACTGATCGAGTCATCACTTGACTGTCAAACCCTAACAGTCGACTCGAAAATATTCTATTCTCGAATACCCAACCGAATGATCGATCTCCGGATCGCTTGGATCGCCTAATCAATGATCGCAGGCATTTCCAACTCGACGATCACATCAATCGATCGATCATAGTCCCTCAAACATGAGGTTTTACCTCAAGTATGATGCCTTCATACTTGCTAGACCACCCTTAGCCTAGACCTAATCCTTCTAGCCACCTCCATCAGCCTCACGCCTATCGGATCTCTCCAAGTCATCCATGACTTGTTCGTCCATACGCTAGCCTTCGGGTGCTTCCATCAGCTATTGTCATGCTAATGTGGTCTACACCGCTAAGGCACATTGGACTTACGCTGCCAAGACTCCGCTTGGACTTTATGCCGCCAAACATTGGACTTATGCTGCCAAGACTTCACCCTTGGACTTTACGCCGCCAATATCACCCCTTGGACTTTCCAATTGCCAAGACTCAAGCTTGGACGTTTCCTTTCCAAGACCCATGCTTGGACTTTCCTTGCCAACCCATGTTGAATTTTCCATGCCAAGACTCAAGCTTGGACTTTCCCTTGCCAAGACCCATGCTTGGACTTTCCTTGTCAACCCATGTTGGACTTTCCATGCCAAGACTAAAGCTTGGACTTTCCCATGACAATGGTCAAACCATCGTCAAACATCAAAACATGACCTGAGTCGATTACACCAACAATATCCCCAACACATTGTCAGACATCAATGTCAAACATCAAAACACTACTTGAGTCAAACTCGAGTCTGGTCAATCGTGACCTTGGCCGATTGCACCAATAATCTCCCCCTTTTTGATGTTTGACAAAAATCAAACACTTTTGAGTTAGGCCACCTAACTCAAATCTCCTTACCAATTTGTTGGTGCAACAATGCTCCAAGCATTTATATATGTTTTGATGTTTGGATAATCATCTAAGTTAGGCAATATCTTGTGATCTAATTGCGAAAATATTTAAGTGACAGGGAAGTCCAAGTATGATCTTGGAAAAGGAAGTACAAGGGATGGACTTGGCAGCGTAAGACCAAGCTTGTAGTCTTGGCAGCGTAAAGTCCAAGTGAACCTTGGCAAAGGAAGTCCAAAGTAAAGTCTTGGCAGCATAAGTCCAAGCTTGTAGTCTTGGCGGCGTAAAGTCCAAGCATTTGGCAACCCAAGACATGACGAAACCGAAGGAAGCTCTTGGAAGCAAAGCGCAAAGGATGAACAAGTCGCGGACTCGGAGGGATCCTGAAGGCGCAAGGCTTATTGAGGAGCTAGAAGGTTGAGTCTAGGTCTAGAATATAAAATCAAGTATGAATTACTCATACTTGATGAGTATCGATCGATCGATGTATCGACCTCGCGCTCGACCGAGCGTCGGTGAAACCTAACCATCGATCGATCGCCGGGCGAGCAATCGATATTGTGATCGATCGTGCCAAGGGCATCGATCGACCGATCAAGGGAATATCGCCACGAATGCGCCTCACTCGTTTCCTTGATCACTGATCGATCACCCCATCACGATCGTGATGGAGGATCGATCGGACCGATCACCTGGCCGTTGGAGATTGCGGCTACGAATCTCCGCGGAGATCGCATTTCAGAAGTCGTTGGCTTCGGCGGTAGTCGACTGATGGTAAGCATCAGTCGACTGATCGAAGCCCAACGGGAAAAACAGCCCCTCTTCTATAAAAAGGGGCCATGGGGAACTTGGTGAAGCTAGTGCTCTTGCTCCCAACTACACCTACGTGCTCACCAAGATTTCCAAGTGTTTTTAGCAATCCAAAACCTCCTCTTCTCTAATCCTAATCTTCCATCATTGTAAAGAAGAGGAGTGCATTGTAAGATAAGGTTTCTCCACCTTGGTTCATCCAAAGGAGGTTCTAGTGAGGATTGATTAGGGCTAATCCACCTTACGGATTGCCGTGGAGTAGGACCGTCATCTCCGAACCACGTTACATCGGGTGTTAGCTTTGTTTCTTGCTTTTATTTGTGTTTATATTTGTATTGCTTCCGCTAACGTTTTTGTAGAAAGAAAGAAAGGCTAATCACCCCCCTCTAGCCATTCCAAATATTCCTAACAAGTGGTATCAGAGCCCGGATAGCTTGGAAGATCTCACCATCAACCAAGACATCAATGGCTCTTCAAGAGGGATATAGCACCGCCAAGCCACCGCTCTTCGACGGGAGTCATTTTGCGTATTGGAAAGGTAGGATGAAGTACTATCTTATGAGTAATATTGAAATTTGGCATAGCATTGTAGATGGCTTCGAGGAACCAGTGGATAAACATGGAGACCCTATTCCAAGCAAGGATTGGACAAGGGAAATGAACCGCAAATTCGAATCAAATGCCAAGGCAGTACTCACCATTCAATGCGGCATTACCATGGAGCAACTCAACAAGGTGGGGCCTTTTGAATCCGCTAAGGAGCTATGGGAAAAGCTCATTGAGCTAAATGAAGGTTCCAAGGAGTCAAAGAGGGCCAAGAAGGACCTACTAATTGGACAACTTCAAGCCTTCCAAATGAAGATTCATGAAACCGTAAGCCAAATGCATGGAAGGTTCAAAGAAATTGTTAACGGACTCCATATCATAGGTGAGTGAGTTGACAACCGGGATTTGGTAAGGTATATTTTACAAGCATTTCCTAGAAATTCTTTATGGACTTCTATAGTTGATGCCATTAAGGTAACTAGGGATCTTTCGCAAATTAAAATTGATGAACTATTTTATGAGTTTGAATTGCATGAGCAAACTAACATGTCTTCTAAGGAAAAGGGCTTAGCTCTATTTGTTGAGAAGAAAGAAAAGAAGAAGAAAGAAAGGAAAGAGGTGTCATCATCATCCGAGTCGGAGCGTGAGTCAAGTAGTGACGAAGATTCGGCTAGTGAGATGGCCCATTTAGTCAAGAAGTTCCTTAGAAAATCAAAGGAATTCAAGAATAGAGATGCAAGAAAGGGGTCCCATTCTTCAAGAGGTAAAAATAGTGGTAATTCAAGTTTTAACAATAATGTGATTTGCCATGCTTGCAACAAGAAGGGGCACATAAAGCTGAATTGCCCGGAGCTAAAAAAGAAGGAGGAAAAGGAAAAGAAAAAGAAGGACAAGAAGGAGAAGAAGAAGAAGGAGGCCATGGTGGCTCAAACCACATGGGACACACCAAGTGTTGAAGACTCTTCCTCCGATGATGAGCTTTGCCATATCACACGCCATGTGGCACTCATGGCACTAGGAGATGATTCGGGCACATCAAGCCAAGAAGATTCCTCAAGCGATGAATCGTCATCTAGTGATGATGAGGTAATGAACTCTCCCAAGGTTAAGCTCCTTTATAAATCAATTTCCTATCTTCAAGAAGCTCTAGATAAGTCTAAATCTAAGGTTAAGAGCATGAAGGTAGAACTAAAGGCTATTAGAAATGAAAAACCTTCACATGTTGATTCTTGCATGCTTAAGGAAGAAAATGACAAACTTAGGGATGAGGTTAGTGAATTGAAAGCATGTTTAGAAAAATTTTCAAATGGCTCAAAGTGTCTTGATATGATTCTTAGTAGGCAAAGAGCGGTTTATAACAAGGCCGGCTTAGGATATAAGCCAAAAGAAAAAGAAGTTGCTTATATTTCATTGATTAATAGGAAAGCAACCATTAAGGGAAAAGTTAAGAAAGCATGGGTACCTAAGAAGTTTTTACTTAATGTTACCAGTCCAAATGTTTGGGTACAAAAAGCTTGTGTTTTTCATGTGATTTAGGTAGGAGAGCGAGGTATGTGGATTGTGGATAGCGGTTGCTCAACATATATAACCGGGGATGTGAGCAAGTTCTCCACAATTAAATATGTGAAGAAGGGAGCGGTGTCCTTTGGGAATAGTGGAAAACTTAAGATATTAGGTAGAGGTACAATTGAGGTATCCCCCAAGATTGTCATTCACAAAGTGTTACTAGTTGAAAATATGAAATTCAATTTATTAAGTGTTAGTCAACTTTGTGATGCAAACTATCATGTCTCTTTTGAATCCTCTAAATGCATGATTAGACACAAGGAATTAAATGATTGCATGTTAGTTGGATATAGGAAATCAAATATCTATTATGTTGATCTTTCATATGCTTCTAACATTTCTACTAAGTGTTTTGTTGCAAAAGAAGAGGAAAGTTGGCTATGGCATAGAAGATTGGGGCACATCAACATGAAAAACATAGCCAAGGTAGCCAAGATGGAGTTGGTCAAAGGGCTACCAAAGATCAAGTATGTCAAGAACAAATTGTGTGATGCATGCCAAGAAGGAAAACAAACAAAGGCATCACACAAAGGTAAAACTCTAACTAACACCTCTTTACCATTAGAGTTATTGCATCTTGACTTGTTTGATTGCCATAGTACTCCTTCTTTAAATGGTAATAAATATTGTTTGGTTATAGTAGATGATTTTTCTAGGTATACTTGGGTCCACTTTATGAAACATAAGGATGATACCTTAGAAATAATCATAGGATTTAGTAAAAGGGTTGAAAATGAAAAGAGTCTCAAAATCAACCGGATCCATAGTGATCATGGTGGTGAATTTGAAAACTTAAAATTTTCACAATTTTGTTTAGAGCAAGGGTACAAGCATGAGTTCTCTTGTCCTAGAACACCCCAACAAAATGGGGTGGTGGAAAGGAGAAATCGTGCCCTACAAGAGGCGGCTAGGACTATGCTTAATGCATATTCTCTACCTAGCTACTTGTAGGCGGAAGCGGTTAATACCGCTTGCTATATCCAAAATAGGGTTCAAATCCATAGGTTTTTAGGAAAAACACCATTTGAATTATGGAATGGGACTATACCCACAATTCATTATTTCAAAGTCTTTGGATGTAAAGTTTATATTCTAAACACCAAAGATAACTTAGAAAAATTTGAATCAAAAGCGGATGAGGGAATCCTAGTTGGATACTCATCCACAAGTAGAGGATATAGAGTCTACAATAAGAGAACCAAAGGGATTGAGGAGTCTTCCAATGTTCAATTTGATGAAACTACTAGTACCTACCCTAGAAAGTCCTCCATTGATAAGGATATTAATGACAATAATCAAGACATTACCCAAAAACTTCAAAATTTGACCATTAGGGGTAATGATCAAGGGGGAGGAAGAGGAGACTCCGATGATGAAAGAAGGGTGGAAGATAACAATGATCAAATTGAAACCCCTTCTAGAAACCTAAGAATTCATCAAGATCATCCACTTGACCAAGTAGTAGGAGATCTATCTCAAGGAGTAAGAACTAGGTCATTTCATAGACCTCCTACTAGTCAAGTGGCTCTTATCTCACAAATTGAGCCCAAATCGATCAATGATGCATTACATGATCCGGATTGGATTTTGGCAATGCAAGATGAATTGGCTCAATTTGAGAGAAGTCAAGTGTGAGAATTAGTACCTAGACCCAATGATAGCACCATAATTACTACAAGATGGGTCTTTAGAAATAAGCTAGATGATCAAGGAAACATCACTAGAAATAAGGCTAGGTTGGTTGCTAGGATTTAATCAAGTTGAGGGGCTTGACTATGATGAGACTTATGTCCCGGTTGCGAGGTTAGAATCTATTAGGATTCTCTTAGGGTATGCTTCCTACATGGGATTTAAACTTTACCAAATGGATGTTAAATCGGCATTCTTAAATGGTTATATTAAGGAGGAAGTATATGTAGAGCAACCACCCGGATTTGAGAACATAGATTATCCAAATCATGTATGTAAGCTTAGGAAAGCATTATATGGGTTAAAACAAGCTCCCCGGGCATGGTATGAAAGATTGTCATCGTTCTTAATTTCTAAGGATTTTAGAAGAGGTCAAGTAGATCAAACTTTGTTTATAAAGTCAACATTAAAAGATATATTCATAGCCCAAGTATATGTTGATGATATCATTTTGGGTCAACAAATGATGATCTTCTTCAAGACTTTATAAAAAATATGGAAAATGAATTTGAAATGAGTTTGGTTGGAGAGCTTACCTTTTTCCTAGGCTTACAAGTCAAACAAACCAATGAGGGTATTCATATTTATCAAACCAAATATGCAAATGAAATGATCAAGAAATTTGGTTTGGAAAATGCCAAAATTGTAACCACTCCTATGGCCACTAGCACTAGAATAGATAGTGATCATGAAGGTAAATCAATTGATCATAAACTTTATAGGAGTATGATTGGCAGCCTACTATACCTAACCGCTAGTAGACCCGACATTTTATTTGCGGTAGGTATGTGTGCAAGATACCAATCTTGTGCCAAAGAATCACATTTAGTAGCCGTTAAGAGAATATTAAGATATATTAAAGGCACCCTAAATGTAGGACTTTGGTATCCTAGGACTAGGTCATTTGAATTACTTGGTTATACCGATTCCGATTATGCCGGGTGAAAATTGGATAGGAAGAGTACTAGCGGTGGATGCCAATTTCTTGGGTCCTCCCTAGTTAGTTGGAGTAGTAGGAAGCAACATTGTGTTGCTTTATCAACCACCGAAGCCGAATATGTGGCTATGGGTGGTTGTGTAGCTCAATTACTTTGGATGAGATATACTCTTGTGGACTATGAGCTACACTACTCTAACATTAAAGTTTATTGTGATAATGTGAGTACCATCAACTTGACCAAAAATCCGGTACATCACTCTAGAACCAAGCACATTGAAGTGAAACATCACTTCATAAGAGATCATGTGGCAAGAGGGGACATTGAACTTAATTATGTAGAATCTAAGTCCAACCTTGCCGATATCTTCACCAAAGCTCTTCCCGTGAATTTTCATCATTAAGGAGAGCTTGGTATGTGCTTTGTAGAGTAAAATTCTAGGTTTGCATGATCCTATACTTATATAGCTTCTTTATACCTTGATGCATCTCACAAAAGCCTTAAGAAACCTTGATTTTTGTATTGAAATACTTAGAAACATGTGAGATGATAGGGAAGGTGTACTTGGCTCATCATGCTTATTATGATGCATTACTATGAGCCAATACCACACCTAGAGACATAAAAACCTTATGGACCAATCATTGGGAAGGCTTGTATTCAAGTAATGAATACATATCTCAAAGAACATGGTTGGAAATTCCAAATAATATATATTTTAAACTATGTTCATCATATTTTGAAAAACAGTTTTCAAATGGAACACAAAAGTGATACAAAGTTTGCAAAATCTTTGGAACTTTTGATAGGTTCCGAGTTTGTATCAATCTTGTAATCTGGAAAACATATATTTTTCAAATTATTTTTCCTTGATAAAATATGATTTCATAAATGTGTACGCAAAATTTCGTGATTTTAGTCTAAATTTCTCTGCATTTTAAAATTGGGATGAAAATTTGAAAATGAAATTTCGATTTGAGCTGGCGATCGTTGAAACCAGTCAGATCGATATGTTTTCTGATAATAAACTCCATTTTCTGATATTTGGTGTATCTTTGATGTCCTAACACTATAGTATGATAAAATTGCGTATAAACAAGTTTTAGGACTAATTAATGCAGTGTTTTAGGGGGAGGTTTCATAAATTATATCTTTTTCATCCCCAAAACCATTGTTGGTGCAAAGTTAGGACTTTATTTTTGAATTTTTGATATGCTTTGCTTCAACTATTGTTTACACATTATAAAGCATATCTTGGATTAAGGGGGAGCTTAATTTCTATCTTATGCCTTAGTCCAAGATCCAACACTTTTAATTCTTTCATTTTTTGAATCCCTCTCTTTTTGATGTATGTCAAAGGGGGAGAAGGAATGGTTAAGTTAGATGATTAAGTGTGTATCTTTAAAGACCTAACTTAAATGATTGTCAAACATCAAAAAGGGGGAGATTGTTGGTGCAACAATGCTCCAAGCATTTATATATGTTTTGATGTTTGGATAATCATCTAAGTTAGGCAATATCTTGTGATCTAATTGCGAAAATGTTTAAGTGACAGAGAAGTCCAAGTATGATCTTGGCAAAGGAAGTCCAAGTATGATCTTGGCAAAGGAAGTACAAGGGATGGACTTGGCAGCGTAAGACCAAGCTTGTAGTCTTGGCAGCGTAAAGTCCAAGTGAACCTTGGCAAAGGAAGTCAAAAGTAAAGTCTTGGCAGCATAAGTCCAAGCTTGTAGTCTTGGCGGCGTAAAGTCCAAGCATTTGGCAACCCAAGACATGACGAAACCGAAGGAAGCTCTTGGAAGCAAAGCGCAAAGGATGAACAAGTCGCGGACTCGGAGGGATCCTGAAGGCGCAAGGCTTATTGAGGAGCTAGAAGGTTGAGTCTAGGTCTAGGGTATAAAATCAAGTATGAATTACTCATACTTGATGAGAGTCGGTGAAACCTAACCATCGATCGGCGCCTTGCGAAGCGATCGGTAATCTTGTGATCGATCGCCCGAGGGCATCAATCGGTGATCAAGGGAATATCGCCCGCACGAATGCGGTCTCACTCGATCGCGCTTGATCACTCGACTGATCACCCCATCAGTCGACTGATGGAGGGATCAGTCGACTGATCACCTGGCCATTGGAGATTGCGGCTACGAATCTCCGTGGAGATCGCGTTTCAGAAGTCGTTGGCTTCGGCGGCAGTCGACTGATGGTAAGCATCAGTCGACTGATCGAAGCCCAATGGGAAAAACAGCCCCTCTTCTATAAAAAGGGGCCATGGGGAGCTTGGTGAAGCTAGTGCTCTTGCTCCCAACTACACCTATGTGCTCACCAAGCTTTCCAAGTGTTTTTAGCAATCCAAAACCTCCTCTTCTCTAATCCTAATCTTCCATTTTTGTAAAGAAGAGGAGTGCATTGTAAGATAAGGTTTCTCCACCTTGGTTCATCCAAAGGAGGTTCTAGTGAGGATTGATTAGGGCTAATCCACCTTACGGATTGCCGTGGAGTAGGAGCGTCATCTCCGAACCACGTTACATCGGGTGTTAGCTTTGTTTCTTGCTTTTATTTGTGTTTATATTTGTATTGCTTCCGCTAACGTTTTTGTAGAAAGAAAGAAAGGCTAATCACCCCCCCCCTCTAGCCATTCCAAATATTCCTAACACAATTGTCCCAAATTGGTAATTTTACTTTCTCCCCTTTTTTGACATACATCAAAAAGGTTCTCCCCAAGGAGGTCAATGTCTCATATCCCAATGAGATCTTACAACCTCCCCCTTGGTCTAAAAACACCTAGGATGCCTTCACTCTTCCTAGTGATAAGTCTCATATCACTTAAGAGAAGAAATCCTACAAACTCTCCCAATTTCTAAATTGGGCATCTCAAATTCCCATTTCTCCCCCCTTATGAGGAAGAAACGCATCCATTATCCCATGATGGATACCTCCCCCTAAAGGCTTGCTCCCCCTTGACCATTGCACCAACAATGCCCTTGGAGAGTCCCTAAGCCAATAGGAACACTAAACCATCAAAAATAAGATTAAAAGTTCAACATTGAACTTTTACATACCTTAAAATGATACTCACCCTAAACAACTCTCCTAATCCATATCCAATGGATTTTCACCTTTCTAATGCTTTCCAAAGCATATCCTAGGGTTAGGAGCAGTTAGGGTAACCTAACCTAGCTGAAACATGGGCTAAATATCCTTGTTTACCCGAAATCAGCTCAGGCAGTCGACTCTGACAGTAATCAGTCGACTGATAACTGAAATTTCCGAATTTCAATTATCAGAAATGAACTTTAGAAAAACATAAGTAATTCTACATATTTTGAAAAATCGTAAAAATTCATATGTACATTACTTATAAGCAATACAATGGGTAAAAAATATTGGAAAAATAATTTACCCATAAAATAGTGAAATTGATACAAAGTTCAAAAGTGAAGAAAAACTTCATTGTTTGAGCCCTCTTTGTATCAACATCATCAATGGTGATTGCTATCAAAAGATAGACTCCACCAAGGTTTTTCAAAATGATTTTCAAATTGTTTTAAAATCTTATATTGGATCATATTCTTTGGGCTTAATGCACATGGCTTGAACATAAGTTTTCCCAATGATCCATCAATAATATAAGATGAGTTTGAGTTCATCTAGATGCAAAAACTATGCACCTTGAACTTAACTCATTTCCTATCATCTCACATGTATCTAGAGTGTGTCAATACACATACATGTTCATGTAATGTGAGATGTGAGTTTTGGTTCATCTTAAACTAAGGCCTCATGCATTTTCTAATGCAATACTATTTGATTCCCTTATACATGGGACTTCAAATCATTCCAATAGTCCTTAACTCATTTTTTATTAATGCATGAATGATTATGGCATTAATGATGACATAAATAAGCATGGCCAATGATCATGATGTCATGACATATGATATAATCTAAATATACATGACATTAAAAGACAAACCCTAAGCATAATCATGACATTTATATGATTTAAATGAATATGATGTCATGACATGGTATATGGCAATCAAGGCATGGCAAATAAAATATAAAGGTATATAATACCTAAATTTTAATATTAGTTGTCATTTGTTATTATTAAATCCATTTTTCCATATTACCATTTATCTCCCAAGTGTGCCAAAAACCTAAAATGACACACTCAACCTTTAAACTTAGTTTGTGCCAATTTGATTGATTTTTCATAATCTTCAAAATATATTGGCACATCCTAAAACCTTTAGAACTATAATCATCCTTATTTCCAAAGTACCCCATTACCTTGGAAATGACCTAAAGTGTCACCTTTACCATGGTTAGGTTAACTACCTATCCATTCAAAAGTTGGCACACCTAAACCCATTTAGCGTGAATCGATCACGTTCCTAGGAACCCAATACCTATTGGAGCTCCTTGGGTTTACTAGGTATTCCTTAGGGATAACTTCCCTATATACCCTCCTAATGACCCTCCTAGGCTTTGAAGCCTTGGTCATTTGGGTCTTACCTAGGTTAACTCTAGGGGTAACTCCCCTTGTAACCTTCTTAATGGCTTCCCTAGGTTTCCTTGAAACCTTAGCCACTAAGCACCTATCTTGGTCAACCTTAGGGATGACTTCCCTATTGACCTTGACTTTCCTAGACCTAACTTGAGTTCCATAATCGAATGGAATATTGTGATAGGTCCTTTTGAGCTTAAGCTTGCCCTTGGATGGTTCTTGCTTTCTAAACCTTAGGTTTTAACTCTTAGACCTAGATTTTTGATCCTTTGACCCTTGTATTTGATTTTGCATTTTTTCAAGAGTCTTTTCTAGTTTCTCAATCCTTGACATCAAGGCTTGATTTTCTAATTCTAATATTCCCAATTTTGAATTTTCATATGTCCTTTGGGAATTGTTTATCCTAGGCATATGCCTAGTCCATTTAGGGTTAAAACCTAGGTGCTCTTCTACCTTTCTAATGGTCTCCCTAGGTAGAATAGTTTTAGGGACATTAGTCCCAAATTTCTCCTTGTTACTAAAATGGACATGCTTAGCTCCTAAACAATAAAGCCTATTTTTCCTAGCATGCTTTTGTTCATGAGTAATAGCAAGATTACTAAAATTATTTCTAGCATGCTTTTGCCTTTAACTTAAAGAATGAGCATTATTAAATTTTACTTTAGGGTTTGCCTTAGAGGCTCCCCCTAAATGTGATGCTCTCTCTTGAGTCTTCTGCCTCTTCCTAGGGAATTGATGTTAGGGCAATCTCTTGCCATGATAAGGTTTTGATGTGTGTGGCAAAGGGTTTAAGTTAGGTTGTGATTATGATTTGATATGTGCGTTGGAGTCTTGCAGGGCTTAGTAATTCACACATGGAGTCTTGGCGGGTTCACCACTCACTACCTCGTGCTTGAGTCGGAGAAGGAGCATTGCAGAGCCGTGCACTTGATGCTGCCGAGGGACCGTCGGACGAGATGACTTGAAGCGAAGCCAAGGTAGCAGACTACGGAGGCAAGAGATGCGAAGGAGCATTGCAGAGTCGTGTGCCTGATGCTGCCAAGGGACGTGGCCGCGAACGAAGAGAGCTTCGGCGAGGGACTTAGAGTGAGATGAGAGAATGAGTGAATTGTAAGTAGCTCATTAGGTGAACTTGGTCGAATGGCTAAGTGTCAGATGAGTTTTCCCGACATCGATCGCCATGGAATGACAATGATCGTATTCTCGAGTCGAATGGGTTCACTGTATCCGATGATGGTTTTATGCTCGTGATCAAGCCGAAGGATGTCGCGGCACGTAACCGCTCCAGAGCCGATAGGCGATTGACTACGGAGGCAAGCGAATGACTTATGAGGTCTATCAGTCGACTGCCAAGTGTTCCATTGGACTACAATGGTCGGGATCCGACGTGTTCGGAGGTCGTTGTAGTGGCGGCAGTCGACTGGTGGCGGCCAACGGGAAGAAATCAGCCCTCTCTATAAAAAGAGAGGGTGTGGGCTTTTGGATTGCTAATGCTTATATTCCAAACCATCATCCAAGTGCTCCACAAGTGATAAACTCCTTCTTCTAGATCTCTTTCACATCTATTGTAAAAGAAGGAGTGTTCTTGAGTTGTAAGGGTTACCTCCACCTAACTTAGTGCAAAGGAGAGACCGATAGTGATTTGGTTGCGGAGTGATTCACCGAGGACGAATCAGGGACCATGGATTAGCAGCGTAGCCGTGAACCACGTTATATTGTGTGTTAGTATTGTTTGTATTCTTCTTTGTTTATTTACTTGTCTTTATTAGTATTCTGCTTGCGCTAACAATTGTCTAGACGAGCAAATTCCACCATCCAATGACAAAGGGCTATTCACCCCCCTCTAGTCGGCCGATCGATCCCCTACAAGTGGTATCAGAGCCAAGGAAAGCTTGTCGAGGACTAACCGCCACAACAAGCACATTCAAGGATGGCCGGCTCTAACATTCACCCACCAAAGTTCGAAGACGAATTCTCTTGGTGGAAAAAGAGAATGGAGGTATTTTTCGAGACCGATTTCGAAATTATCTTAATTATGGAAAATGGTTTTGAATTGCCTAGGAATGAAAATGGGGAGCCATTGGAGAAATCAAGGTGGAGCAAGAAGCAAAGAGAGGAGTACTTGGCGAATTCAAAGGCCAAGCACCACCTCTACAATGTACTCCCCCAACAACAAGTAAATAGGATAGGAGAGTGTGCTAGCGCCAAGGAAATGTGGGAGAAGTTAATAGAAATTCATGAAGGCACATCCGAGGCGAAACTAGCAAGAAGAGATGTTCTTTGCTCCCAATTATCCAACATCAAACTCGAAAAGGGGGAGAAGGTAAAATCCCTACACTCTAGATTTAAGGAAATTCTAACCGGCTTGACAAGTGTAGGTGAAAGACTCTCCAATCGGGATATGGTAATGAAGGCCATAGATGTCTTTCCCCGGTCCTCAAGATGGAGCTCCATGGTAGACTCGTTTTACATCTCCAAGAATTTAGAAGTGAGTACCTTGGAGGAGTTCTTCTCAACAATGGAGCTCCACGAAACAAGGCTTGAAGGAATAGTTGAAGAGCCTAGAATTCAACCTTCAAGAGGAGTAGCATTTTTGGCCAACAAGGGGAAGAAGAAGATGGAGATTTCCTCCTCCTCCGATGAAGCATCCTCTTCCTCCTCCATGGATAGCACGGAAGGAGCCTACATGGTAAGGAGGGTAAGGCTCTCCAACCGGGACATGCTCATGAATGCAATTGATGCTTTTCCCTGGTCATCAAAATGGAGTTCAATGGTGGACTCCTTCTACATGTCCAAGAACTTGGAAGTGAGCACCTTGGAGGAGTTCTTCTCAACAATGGAGCTCCACGAAACGAGGCTTGAAGGAATACAAGAAGAGTCAAAGTTTCAACCTTCAAGAGGAGTAGCCTTGATGGCACACAAGGGGAAGAAGAAGATGGAGATCCCCTCTTCCTTCGATGATGAAGCATCCTCCTCCTCTTCCATGGATAGCACGGAAGAAGCCTATATGGTAAGGAGGGTAAGGCGTGCATTAAAAGGTTTTCATTTTAATAAATCTAATGATAGAAGAAGAAGACCAAGGAGAAAGGTAATTTGTTACAATTACCAAGGAGAGGGACACATAAGAGACAATTGTCCTCTCCTAAACAAGAGCAAAGAAGAGAGGAAGAAGAAAGAAGAAAAGAAGAAGAAGAAGGAGAGCAAAAAGAAGGAAGAAGAGAAGAAGGCCAAAGAAAAGGGGAAGACCAAAGTTTTAAAGGCAAGGACTTGGGATGACCCCTCCTCCTCATCTTCATCATCATCGGAAGAGGAGAATGCTTTTGTCACCAACTTAGCCCTAATGGCCTTTGACAACTTGGATTGCTCCTCCTCCGAAAATGAAGGATCAAGTTCAAGTGGAGAGAGCTCAAGTGAAGGGGGAGCCTCCTCTACCTCCTCATCCGAAGAAGAGGACATGGAAACTATGGTAACTAACCTTTCACCTAGTAAAATAGTTTCTATGATTTCTAGTCTCACTAAGGACTTATTTTGAGCAAAGAAGAAAACTAAAACCATGCTTGATCAAATTAAAGATTTAAAGAAAAAATTAGAAAAAGCATGTTTTAATGATGATGATGATGATGCATGCTCACATGATAACTACATGCCTTTGGATGTTAATGATGCATGCATAGAAGAAAATATGGCTTTAAGGAAAAAGGTAGACCACTTGACCAAAGCCCTAGAAAAGTTTACTATAGGCTCCAACACCTCGAACATGATCATAGGGAGCCAAAGGGCAAGTTTTAACAAAAAAGGCCTAGGATATAAGGAAAAGAAAAATGAAAAGGCCTATAAATGCCTAATAGCTAGGGGTCAAGACAAGAAGAAGGTAATTGCTAGAAAATGGATCCCTAAGGAATTTTTAGTGAACCCAATAGGAAAGAACTTATTTTGGGTTCCAAAATCCATCCTTAAGGGTTAGAAAAACCCTAGGGTAGTCAACCATATGCAATTTACCTATATCATATGTTGGTTGACTTAGGACGGCGAGACAATATTTTTGAAATAGTGTTAGGTGATGATAATACACCTATAAGTAGATAAATCATGCTTTAGGTGATATTTTCTTTGTTATCATGATATAATATCTAAGGCATGATAACAATTTGATGAATACATGTGTTTCATGATCATAACATAAAATTAATTCATATACATCTTTATGATCATGTGGAATGATAGGATGATACTTAACCTTGATAGAATTGCATGAAAATAATGGTTAAGTATATACAAATACCTTTAGGATACATCTCACACTCACCATAGGCTACCATGATTGAAAACATAGCATGGGTGAGATGTTAGGATGATACAAATATCCACTAATGCCTATGGCATTTAGATGGTCATTTAAGGTATCAAAATAACAATAATAGACCAATCATGGGGAAGGCTTATGTTTAATTCATAGACATATTGCCCAAAGATCATGGTTGGATATTTCATATGTTTTCAAAACAATTTCTTACTTTAAAATCTGTGTATTCATGTTTTGAAACAATTCAAAGCAAGACTAGGTGTTAAAATGGATACTAACATGATAAAAAAACCTAGTGGTTTTTAAAGTTTTTGGATTTTTGGCAAATACTTGAAAATATAATGATTTTTCATGGAAAACTATTTTTCATTGATAGATATACTTAAAAAAAAATATGTTCTCCAAATTTTACTATTTTTTGAATTTTCTAGAATTTATAATGCATTTTTGAAATTCGTCCAGAAAATCAGAATTTCGGAATTCACTGTGCCAGTCGATTGTCATACTGATAGCAGTCGACTGCTCACTTGAAAAACAACCTAAAAATTTCTGATACATGGTTTTAAGGCATGTTTTTGGTTATGTTTCTCTCTAGACTTGATGCCATGATATATAAACTTGTTTTTAATCTTTTTGATGGTGTCAAAGGGGGAGAAAACTATATGTTTAAGTAAGGGGGAATATATCTAGGGGGAGTCTCGTGTATTAAGGGGGAGTTACTAATCATGTTTACTTACATGCTTTCTTTCCTTAATAGTTTATCAAATGATTTTACCTAACTTAAACGGATTGTCACACATCAAAAAGGGGGAGATTGTTAGGGTAATCTCTTGCCATGATAAGGTTTTGATGTGTGTGGCAAAGGGTTTAAGTTAGGTTGTGATTATGATTTGATATGTGCGTTGGAGTCTTACATGGCTTAGTAATTTGCACATGGAGTCTTGGCGGGTTCACCACTCACTACCTCGTGCTTGAGTCGGAGAAGGAGCATTGCAGAGTCGTACGCTTGATGCTATCGAGGGACCGCCGGACGAGATTACTTGAAGCGAAGCCAAGGAAGCAAACTTCGGAGGCAAGAGGCACGAAGGAGCATTGCAGAGTCGTGCGCCTGACGCTGCCGAGGGACGTGGCCACGAACAAAGAGAGCTTCGGCGAGGGACTTCGAGTGAGATGAGAGAATGAGTGAATTGTAAGTAGCTCATTAGGTGAACTTGGTCGAATGGCTAAGTGTCGGATGAGTTTTCTCGACATCAGTCGACTGCCATGGAATGGCAGTCGACTGCTCTAAGTCGAATGGGTTCGACTGGTATCCGACTGATGGTTTTATGCCCAACAGTCGACTGCTATGGAATGACAGTCGACTGCCATTCCATGTCGCGGGCACAAAACCGCTCGTAGCCGACTGGGCAGTCAACTACGGAGGCAATGTTAGGGCAATCTCTTGCCATGATAAGGTTTTGATATGTGTGGCAAAGGGTTTAAGTTAGAGTGTTATTATGATTTGATATGTACGTTGGAGTCTTGCAGGACTTAGTAATTCGCACATGGAGCCTTGGCGAGTTTCACCTCTCATGACTCGGTCCTTGAGTCGGTGAAGGATGGCTTTGCGGAAGCCGTGCGCTTGGAGCATCCGAGGGACTGTCGGACGAGGAGCTTGGAGTGAAGCCGGAGGAAGTAGACTTCAAGGCAAGACGCGAAGGATGGCGCTGTAGAGTCGTGCGCTTGGCGCATCTGAGGGACGTGGTCGGACGAAGATAACTTCAAAGGTGAGGGACTCCGAGGGATGAGTGTGAGCGAATGTAACCCGGGAAGGGGTAGTAGCTCTTAGGTGAAACTTGGCCATTTGGCTAAGTGTCGGATGGGATTTCCCGACATCAGTTGACTACCATGTTAATGGTAATGAAGGCATCACCGACCGGGTCGCAAGTGTTTCGCATGTATAGAGTCGAACTGCCGATCGATGAAGGCATCAGTCGACTGGTCGCAAGTGTTTCGGGCACAGAATAGAGTCGAACTCGCGGAGCACTCGACTGGTTGAGCATCAGTCGACTGATGTCAGTGCCGTTGGATGAAATCTAACATGGAAAGCAGCCGTTATTGGGCAACAACTACAGGACCAGTCAACTGATAGAGACATCAGTCGACTCCTCCTGTGTCAACGGGAAGAAACCCTCTTCCTCTATAAAGAGGAATGGTGTGGGGCTTTGGGAACCTAATGCTTATGCTCTAATCTTCTCCCAAAGTTCCCTAAAGCTTTCCATCCTCTTACTTGAGCTTATTTCCATTATATTTGTAAGAGGAGTGTTTTTGTGTAAAAGAGGTTACCTCCACCTAGCTTTGTCCAAAGGAGAGATCTAGTGAAAGATTAAGGAGTGATTCACCTTGGACGAATCGGACCGTGGATTAGCGGCGTAGCCGTGAACCACGTTATATCTCGGTGTTTGCATTGTTTGTATTCTTGCTTATCTTTTGCCTTGTCTTTATCTATTTGTATTTGCATATTCCGCTTGCGCTAATCTTGTTTATAGATGAGCAAATACCATTATCCAACGAAAGAGGGCTATTCACCCCCCTCTAGCTGACCGATTAATCACCTACAAGTGGTATCAGAGCCAAGGAAAGCTTGTCGAGGACTAACCACCACAACAAGCACATTCAAGGATGGCCGGCTCAAACATTCACCCACCAAAATTCGAAGGTGAATTCTCTTGGTGGAAAAAGAGAATGGAGGTATTCTTTAAAACCGACTTTGAAATTTTATTAATAATGGAAAACGGTTTCGAGATGCCTAGGAATGAAGATGGGGAGCCATTGGAGAAATCAAGGAGCAAGAGGCAAAGGGAAGAATACTTGGCAAATTCAAAGGCCAAGCACCACCTCTACAATGTACTCCCCCAACAAGAGGTGAATAGGATAGGGGAATGCTCCAGTGCGAAGGAGATGTGGGAGAAGCTAGTAGAGCTTCATGAAGGCACCTCGGAAGCCAAACTTGCAAGGAGAGACCTCCTCCGCTCCCAACTATCCAACATAAAATTAGAAAAGGGAGAAAAGGTAACATCATTGCATTCTAGGTTTAAGGAAATTTTGATTGGACTAACAAGTGTAGGAGAAAGGCTCTCCAACCGGGACATGCTCATGAAAGCAATTGATGCTTTTCCCCGGTCATCAAAATGGAGTTCAATGGTGGACTCCTTCTACATGTCCAAGAACTTGGAAGTGAGCACCTTGGAGGAGTTCTTCTCAACAATGGAGCTCCACGAAACGAGGCTTGAAGGAATACAAGAAGAGCCAAAGTTTCAACCTTCAAGAGGAGTAGCCTTGATGGCACACAAGGGGAAGAAGAAGATGGAGATCCCCTCTTCCTTCGATGATGAAGCATCCTCCTCCTCTTCCATGGATAGCACGGAAGAAGCCTATATGGTAAGGAGGGTAAGGCGTGCATTAAAAGGTTTTCATTTTAATAAATCTAATGATAGAAGAAGAAGACCAAGGAGAAAGGTAATTTGTTACAATTGCCAAGGAGAGGGACACATAAGAGACAATTGTCCTCTCCTAAACAAGAGCAAAGAAGAGAGGAAGAAGAAAGAAGAAAAGAAGAAGAAGAAGGAGAGCAAAAAGAAGGAAGAAGAGAAGAAGGCCAAAGAAAAGGGGAAGACCAAAGTTTTAAAGGCAAGGATAATATCCTTGTAACTTCTGTAGTACGATCAACTGCCATCCAAGGAAGTCTAGCAATACGTAACTGAACGAAGCACAACTTTGATAACTTGGATTGCTCCTCCTCCGAAAATGAAGGATCAAGTTCAAGTGGAGAGAGCTCAAGTGAAGGGGGAGCCTTCTCTACCTCCTCATCCGAAGAAGAGGACATGGAAACTATGGTAACTAACCTTTCACCTAGTAAAATAGTTTCTATGATTTCTAGTCTCACTAAGGACTTATTTTGAGCAAAGAAGAAAACTAAAACCATGCTTGATCAAATTAAAGATTTAGAGAAAAAATTAGAAAAAGCATGTTTTAATGATAATGATGATGATGCATGCTTACATGATAATTATATGCCTTTGGATGTTAATGATGCATGCATAGAAGAAAATAGGGCTTTAAGGGAAAAGGTAGACTATTTGACCAAAGCCCTAGAAAAGTTTACTATAGGCTCCAACACCTTGAACATGATCATAGGGAGCCAAAGGGCAAGCTTCAACAAGAAAGGCCTAGGATATAAGGAAAAGAAAAATGAAAAGGCCTATAAATGTCTAATTGCTAGGGGTCAAGATAAAAAGAAAGTAATAGCTAGAAAATGGATCCCTAAGGAATTTTTAGTGAACCTAATAGGAAAGAACTTATTTTGGGTTCCAAAATCCATCCTAAAGGGTTAGGAAAACCCTAGGATAGTCAACCATATGAACTTTACCATCATATGTTAGTTGACTTAGGATGGAGGAACAACATTTTTGAAATAGTGTTAGGTGATGATAATGCACCTAAAAATAGATAAATCATGCTTTAGGTAATGTTTACCTTATTACCATTATGAAATACCTAATGCATGATAACAAATTGATGAATACATGTGTTTCATGATCATAATGTAAAATTAAGTCATATACATCTTTATGATCATGTGGATTGTTAGGATGATACTTAACCTTGATGGAATTGCATGAAAATAATGGTTAAGTATATACAAATACCTTTAGGATACATCTCACACTCACCATAGGCTACCTTGATTGAAAATTTAGCATGAGTGAGATGTTAGGGTGATACAAATGTCCACTAATGCCTATGGCATTTAGATGGTCATTTAAACTATCAAAATAGCAATAATAGACCAATCATGGGGAAGGCTTATGTTTAATTCATAGACATATTGCCCAAATATCATGGTTGAATATTTCATATGTTTTCAAAACAATTTCTTCTTTTAAAATCTGTGTATTCATGTTTTGAAACAATCCAAAATAAAACTAGGTGTTAAAATGGATACTAACATGATCAAAAACCTAGTGGTTTTTAAAGCTTTTGGATTTTTGGAAAATACTTGAAAATATAATGATTTTTCATGAAAAATTATTTTTCATTGATAGATATACTTAAAAGAAATATGTTCCCTGAATTTCATGATTTTTCAAATTTTATAGATTTTCTAGTGCATTGGTATCTGATAATATGGCCAATAACTTTTTGTATCCGATTTTAAGGCATGTTTTGGTTTTTGTTTACCTCTAGACTTGATGCCATGCTTGTATAAACCTTGTTTATTATTTTTGATGGTGTCAAAGGGGGAGAAATGTTATGTTTAAGTAAGGGAGAATAGTTTAAGTAAGGGGGAATATATTTAGGGGGAGTTTCATGTATTAAGGGGGAGAGTTTCTAATCATGTTATTTACATGCTTTCTTTCTTTAATAGTTTTATCAAATGTTTTACCTAACTTAAACGGATTGCCACATATCAAAAAGGGGGAGATTGTTAGGGCAATCTCTTTCCATGATAAGATTTTGATGTGTGTGACAAAGAGTTTAAGTTAGAGTGTTATTATGATTTGATATGTGCGTTGGAGTCTTGCAGGGCTTAGTAATTCGCACATGGAGCCTTGGCGAGTTTCACCTCTCATGACTCGGTCCTTGAGTCGGTGAAGGATGGCTTTGCGGAAGTCGTGTGCTTGGAGCATCTGAGGGACCACCGGACGAGGAGCTTGGAGTGAAGTCGGAGGAAGTAGACTTCACCGCAAGAGGCGAAGGATGGCGCTGCAGAGTCATGCGCTTGGCGCATCCGAGGGACGTGGCCGGACGAAGATAACTTCAAAGGCGAGGGACTCCGAGGGATGAGTGTGAGCGAATGTAACCCGGGAAGGGGTAGTAGCTCTTAGGTGAAACTTGGCCATTTGGCTAAGTGTCGGATGGGATTTCCCGACATTAGTTGACTACCATGTTAATGGTAGTCGACTACTCTAAGTCGACGGTGACTCAACTAGTGTTCGAGTCCAGTTCAGTGCAATGACCGCCATGGAATGACGATCAGTGAGACCACCGATCGATGAAGGCATCAGTCGACTGGTCGCAAGTGTTTCGGGCACAGAATGGAGTCGAACTCGCGGAGCACTCGACTGGTCGAGCATCAGTCGACTGATGGCAATATCAGTCGACTGATGCCAATGCCATTGGATGGAATCCAACGTGGAAAGCAGTCGTTATTGGGCACGGCATAGGACTACCAATCGATAGGGGCATCACGATCGCTTTGTGTCAACGGGAAGAAACCCTCTTCCTCTATAAAGAGGAATGGTGTGGGGCTTTAGGAACCTAATGCTTATGCTCTAATCTTCTCCCAAAGTGCCCTAAAGCTTTCCATCCTCTTACTTGAGCTTATTTCCATTATATTTGTAAGAGGAGTTTTTTGTGTAAAAAAGGTTACCTCCACCTAGCTTTGTGTAAAGGAGAGATCTAGTGAAAGATTAAGGAGTGATTCACCTTGGACGAATCGGACCGTGGATTAGTGGCATAGCCGTGAACCACGTTACATCTCGGTGTTTGCATTGTTTGTATTCTTGCTTATCTTTTGCCTTGTCTTTATCTATTTGTATTTGCATATTCCGCTTGCACTAATCTTGTTTGTAGACGAGCAAATACTATTATCCAACGAAAGAGGGCTATTCACCCCCCTCTAGTCGGCCGATCGATCACCTACATGCAGCAGTCGACTGATGAGGTCCATCAGTCGACTGCCAAGTGTTCCGTTGGACTACAACGGTCGGGATCCGACGTGTTCGGAGGCCATTGTAGTGGCGGCAGTCGACTGCCAAGGGCAGCGTCGACTGGTGGCGGCCAACGAGAAGAAATCAGCCCTCTTTATAAAAAGAGAGGGTGTGGGCTTTTGGATGGCTAATGCTTATATTCCAAACCATCATCCAAGTGCTCCACAAGTGATAAACTCCTTCTAGATCTCTTTCACATCTATTGTAAAAGAAGGAGTGTTCTTGAGTTGTAAGGGTTACCTCCACCTAGCTTAGTGCAAAGGAGAGACCAATAGTGATTTGGTTGCGGAGTGATTCACCGAGGCCGAATCGGGGACCGTGGATTAGCGGTGTAGCCGTGAACCATGTTATATTGCGTGTTTGCATTGTTTGTATTCTTCTTTGTTTATTTGCTTGTCTTTATTAGTATTCCGCTTACGCTAACAATTGTCTAGACGAGCAAATTCCACCATCCAACGACAAAGGGCTATTCACCCCCCTCTAGCCGGCCGATCGATCCCCTACAATTGACTCCTATAATACCCCTTTTGGTTGCATTTGAAGCACAACACGTGCTCCTTGCTTTTCTTAGTGGGGACCCAGTTTCATTGGTCTTTTCTTGAACTCTTGGCGCCGATTGATTTTTCTTGACTCTTTTAGGACATTTACTCTTGTAATGTCCAATTTCCCTACACTAAAATCATATGATATGATTTTTAATATTAATTGAATTGCTTGAATTTCCTTCCATGGTAGGGGAATCCCAAGCTTCCTCTTCCTCTCGACTGGAGGTAGATGGTTCTTCTTGAGGTTGCTCCGATGTACACGATCTAATCTCCTCCCCTTCAATCCTAAAGGTGGAGACTTCTTCTACTTCTACCTCTTCCATTGATTCCGATCCGGATGTTGATTCCCTATCAACTTCCGAATCCTCACTTTCTTTTGAGGAAGAGTTTTCTTCTTTGGCCTCCTCCTCTTCTTGAGCATAATGTGGGTTCTCATGGAATCTTGCCACTTGGCTCCATAGCTCCTTGGCATCCATGTAGTCCCCTAAACTAGACAAAATATTGTTAGGTATTAAATCAATAAAAAATTTCATTACCTTTTTATTTTTCTCAAACCCTTGGAGTTGTTCCTGTTGGGATGTATACTGAAAGCCTAGCTCTTTTGTATGAACATCTTTATTTTGAAATAAGAATCACATGATCATTGTTTGCACGTTATATTTATATGTGTGCATATTGTCTAATATTTTACATTGTAGATAACATGGTGCCTGGGTGCGGCACAGAAGATCATGTTATCAGTCTCTTGTAGAATATAAGTAAAGGCTCACAACCAAGATGGTTTTGGACAAACCATTGGCATGGTTGTAGTGTAGCTTGGTATTGTTTTGTCTTGAACATAGAGTTACACTAGTACACTTAGGTGTATTGAGCAGGACCGACATAGAGGTGATTCAATTTGTTGCTGACTACATAATTGAATCGTACCTCGGATATTATGTTGTACATGCTCTTAATCCCGATATAATAACGGACACATGTACTTAGTATTTATTTCTTTGATTTACCAGAGGGTGAGATTTCTATGGATTAAATCAATATGCCCGGTAAGTTGGGAAATGATATTATTTACATGGTGTGTCGTTGATTATAGGAGAAATCTATGTCCTATGTATTAGGTTGATGATGTCCCCTTGAGGAGCTCATAAGGTTCATCATGTAAACCCTGCAGGTTGACTTAGTCAACATGATGATAAGGTTGAGTGGTACTACTCGAGGAGTTAGATGTTAATTAATTGATGGTCAGTAAATCAATTAATTGACGGGCATTCGATGTCTTAAACACGGGGAGATGGATGTACAAATAATATATGGAGCCCATATTAATTTATGGGGTTGGTGAGGTAGTTCGATGATGATCCTCTAGTGGAATGGAACATCATTGATGGATCAAGTTTGTGTGGTTCCGATCCATCAGGTGGCCAAGACCCAACTCCTCCTCATGGTCCCTATCGTAGCCTAATATAAATCTCATGAAGTCTAGATAAAATGATGGAAAACAAATCTCTAGATCCAACGGTTGGGATTAGATCCCTAGAACCGACGGTTGAGATTAAATCTCTAGATCCGACGTTTGGGATTAAATTCCTAGAACCGACGGTTGAGATTAAATCTCTAGATCCGACGGTTGAGATTAAATCTCTAGATCCGACGGTTGGGATTAAATTCCTAGAATCGACGGTTGAGATTAAATCTCTAGATCCGACGGTTGAGATTAAATCTCTAGAACCAATGGAGGAGATTGAACCAAGGCCTAAACCTAACTCTATATATATGGGCTTAGGCTTGGGCGGCAAAGATATATGAAAAACCTAATTGAGACAAGGTGGCTTGGGCGGCAAGAAATGGATTAGGGTTAGGGTTTGGTTGATGGTGTTGGGCGGCAAGGCTTCTCCTTCTTCCAATAGTTGGCCGGCAACCCATCCTCCCTATTCCTCCTTGATTTGGCCGGCGCCCAAGTTTTACCTTTCCTTCTATGGCTTAGGTTGGATGGAATTAGGATGGCTTCCCTTGGGCGGCAACCAAAACCTAGATGGGATAGGATTGGGGTTGGGCAGCTAGGGTTAGGGTTTTGGGATTAGGTTGGGCGGCAACATGGAGATGAAGATCTTCTTCTTCTTCCTTCTAAGTGTTGGTCGGCCACTATCCATGTTCCCTATACCTTGGCCGGAGCTCAACCTATTCTCCTTCCCTTCATCCTTGGCCGGAAATTAGGAAAGCTTTGTTTAGGGTTTGGGCGGCAACAAGGAAGAGGATTGTTTTCCTTTCCTTTCTCCAAGTGTTGGCCGGCGCCCATACCCTTGGTGTTTCTCTTTGGTTGGCTTCCATACTCCATTACATCTTCTCTTTGGACCAGCGGCAAACATCATGCTTGGAGCTTGATGGTTGGTCCTAGATAAGAGATGAGTTTTGTTTCCATTTTGTTCTCTCTATTCTTGGGGCCGGCGGCATCAATCCTTTGTGGATTGGTGGTTGGATCAAGCAAGAAGGGAAAGAGAGTTCTTCTTTCTTTGGATTGAAGAAGATCTAGGATGCTTCAACTTGTGGAGGATCTTCGCCCACACGAAGTCTACAAGGAGGTTAGGACATACGATAGAAGATCAAGAGGTATAAAAGTTTTATAACTTTTATTATTCTTCTTTGCATGTTCTTATTTGATATGCTAGCTTATGTTCTTTATGTTAGTATATGTTGATTATACTAGTTTACATTTGCATGTATTTGTATAATCATGGACCCCGATAAGAAACACAAAAACCGGCGATCCGTCTGCTGCCTCTTCCGCGCTAACCGACTAGAAGAGTTGTGTTGCTTGAACAACTAGTTTGTTCAAGCGATCACCGAGTCGCTAGCACGACGACGAATTGTTTGTTCTTAGGAAAATCATCCGATCCGGTTTAGTTTTCATTTGTGAAAATTTTAATCCGGGACATGGGAGCCAATGAGCCTCCGAGGATTAGCACATTGCCAACAATTGGTATCGAGAGCCACGGTTTCGGTTTTGTGTGTTTGGATTCTAAGCATTTCACGCACTTATCATATATTGTGTATGCCGGATAATAGTAGGATGTGCGGAGGCTAACTTTTTGGTTGCAGGCATAAGATCCAACTATTATGGCTATATATGTGTGTATGTGATTGCATGTGTGTGTGATTGTATATTATTTGAATCCTCGGGGTTGACGAGGCTAGATTAGTATTTAATTTTTGTAATTAAGTACGGCATTGTTTAGCCACTCTTTATTTTATTTTACTTTGATCTAGATTTCATGTACACTCCTTGTGGAGTATAGGATCGATGGATGTAAAATAAAATAGGTTTTATTCTCTACTGGATCTCGGATGGCTCGTATATGGCATAGAGGAGGAGCGGACGAGGTGGCGACAGAGACGACGATATTGAGAACAATGCCATAATAGTTGGAAAAATTCTGATTTTTCCATATTTATTGATTTGTTTTATATGCATGTTGTGTGTGCTTGAAAATTCCTCATTTGCAATTTACTAAGTGGGAGAGGGACATTTTAATTAATTCTCGACCATTACAATTTGACGTGTGATGCAACAAACTTGTGTGTCGGCTCTGAGTGCCTTCCTCCCCGAGGACGGGTTTGTTTACGGATCACTAGGTCAAATAATGGTTATAGGAAATTATCTAGGAGCATGTGTACTTCCACAGAGGTAAGGTACATAATCCAAAATAATTCCCTTAGTATCGTGTAATGGTGCACACTTAGATGCAAATAAAAGTATCCTCCCCATATGAGTCACTGCTTTTATTTGTAGGGCCAAAGAGGAACCGACTATTAATTTTATTTGTCAAAAAGTAAGGTTGACAAGATAATAAAATTAATGGGTAAAACCTCCTCTTACAAATGTAGAATTCGTATACGTCCACACAGAGTGGCATACGATATTCTCGGTGTTTTGAGGTGTTGGTTGATTTCGGAATTTTATTGTTTTGAGGAATCAATAAAATTTGAAATCTAAAGTTTTGATCATTGTGATTCTTAGGATTTTCAAAATGACTTTCAGTCCACTTATTTTGATACTAAAGTAAATAAACTTACTGTACCCAAATTATATTGATTGGAAATGAATCCAAATATTGTCTTATCTACTAGTATGCACTCTTCGAAGAGTATCCTCAAGCCATGGTTGCTCAAAAAGGTTTCTACTTCTAAGCCGAAAGGCAAGAAGAAGGAGAAACAAGGTGGAGCAAATGTGGTGGGAGGATCTCAGGGAGGAGTGAAGAAGCCGAAAGGCAAGTACTTCACTTACAAGCAGGATGAACATTGGAAGGAGGACTGTCCCAATCCAAAACAGAACAAAGGTATATCTTTTGGAGTAGTCATTGAAACATGATTAGCGGTGATATCTACCGGCACCTGGTAAGTAGATACGGGAGCCACTAATCATGTCTGCAACAATTTGCAGGGGTTCCAGGAAACCCGATGACTAGCTAAAGGGGATATTACCATTTACTTAGGCAATGCCATGAAGATGGTGGCCATTGCAGTAGGAGATGTTTTATTTATCTTTTGAGAAAAATAAAGGTTTTGGTTCTTAAGAATTTCCTTTATGTACCCTTATTTAGAAAGAATTGATTTCGGTTTCTAAATAGTTTTTGGATGGATAATCTATTTCTTTTCATGACAGATTTGTTATAAAAGGAATAGGGACATTATCTATTCAGGTACATAGATAGGAAATTTATAACTTGAACCACAAGCTCCCACGATGCAAATAGAAGTTAATAACTCATCTTTTAATTCTAATAAGAGAAAAGAACCTTCGAAGATGAACCAAACATATCTTTGGCTTCTTAGGCTTGGTCACATTAACTCAAGGTAATTCAAAGGTTGAAAGTGATGGACCTTGGGTTCATTAGTGGTGGAGGATCTCCCAACCTACTAATCTTGCTTGGAGGGTAAGATGACCAAGAGGCCTTTTAAGGCCAAGGGTATAGAGCCAAAGATGTGTTAGAAATGGTTCATTCTCGATTTGTGAGGTCCTATGGCTATCTAGGCAAGAGGTAATCTTGAATATTTCGCCTCTTTTGTAGATGATTGTTCAAGATACGCATGACACTACGATCTGATCGTGGTGATGAGTACCTCTTGGGAGAGTTTAGGAACTACTTATCAGAGGTTGGGATTCAATCCCAATTGACTGCACCTGGCACACCCCAGCAGAACAGTGTAGCAGTACGAAGGAATAGGACTCTTATGGAGATGGTTAGATCGATGATGAGTTATTCTGACTTGTTTTGTAGTCCTAGAGATCAGAGGGTGATCGTTAACACGAATGCCAGATTTCTAGAGGAAGACTATGTGATAAGCCACAAGCCCAAGAGTAAAATTGTTCTGGAGGAGTTAAAAGCGCAATGAACGCGATTTCTAGAGGAAGACTATGTGATAAGCCACAAGCCCAAGAGTAAAATTGTTCTGGAGGAGTTAAAAGGGAAGTCACTTCTTTAGTACCACCGGTACAAGAGGATATACCACATGTCACTGCACCGCGTGTCACAGAGGATACACAGATGATACCTCGTCATAGTGGGAGGGTTGTGAGACAGCCTCTCAGATTCATGTTTTTGGACAAATCTTCTGATTTGGTCCCTAGCAAACATGAACCTGATCCCTAGACATACGATGAGGCAATCCAAGATATAAATACAGCATCTTTGCAAAGTGCAATGAATACTGAGATTGAATCTATGGATTCAAGATAGGTCTGGGAGCTCTTATGCATAGCAACTCATATGGATTATGAGGTGTGACAGATGGATGTCAAGACAGCATTCCTTAGTGGAAGTCTTGAGGAATCCATCTACATGAAGCGACCAGAGGGATTCATTGCTAAGGGCAAAGAGCGTATTGTATATAAGCTTAATCGGTCCGTTAATGGACTGAAGCAAGCTTTGAAGTCTTGGGACATCTGCTTTGAGGAAGTAAATCCAGTCTTATGGATTTATTCAAAGTTCGGATGGGTCTTGTGTATATCAGAGATGTGACGGAAACGTAGTGGTATTTTTGTACTATACGTAGATGACATTTTGGTGGTTGGCGACAACATCGAAGTGTTATCAGACGTAAGGGTATGGTCGTCCAAACAGTATGATATGAAGGACTTGGGAGAAGTGGGTCACAACCTATGGGATCAAGGTTGTTGTGCTTATCCCAAGCTTCATACATAGACATGGTTTTGGATCGTTTTAAGCATACAAAACTCCAAGAAGGGTTTTCTACCCTTCAGGCATGGAGTTACTTATCTAAGGAGATGTGTCCTAGATCATCTGAGGTGATAAAGGAGCTGAAGGCGGTTCCTTATGCTTCGGCAGTAGGAAGCCTCATGTATTCTATGTACGAGACAAGATATCTGCTTTGCCGTGGGCATGGTAAGCAGATATCAGAGTAATCCAGGACAGGGACATTGGACTGCAGTAAAAGCATATATTGTAGTGCCTGAGAAGGACTAGGGATTATATGCTAGTTTACCGGGCAGACCAATTACTCCCTATGGGTTGCATGGATTGCGATTTCCAATCAGATAGGGATAACAGTAAGTCTACCTCGGGGTTTGTGTTTACTTTTGGAGGTGGAGCCATAGTATGGAGGAGTGTCAAGCAGAAATGCGTGGCGGACTCCACCATGGAAGTTGAGTATCTGGCAACCCCTGTGGCGGCCAAAGAAGCTGTGTGGTTCAGGAACTTCCTGATGGACTTGGATGTGATTCCTGGTTTGCCAAGAATTATCACAATTTATTGTGATAATAATGGTGCAGTTGCAAACTCGAAGGAACCACGAGCCCATAAGGCTAGTAAACACATAGAGTGCAAGTACCACCTGATACGAGAAATCATAAAGGAGGTAGAAGTAAGCTGTCGCCTAGATTGCATCAGAGGATGACCTGGAAGACCCTTTCACTAAGGCCCTTATAGGCAAGTGGAGGAAGGGAATCGGATGTATGTGACAAAGATAATGACATAGTCTTTTAGTATAAGTGGGAGATTGTTGGGATGTATACTGAAAGCCTAGCTCTTTTGTATGAACATCTTTATTTTGAAATAAGAATCACATGATCATTGTTTGCACGTTATATTTATATGTGTGCATATTGTCTAATATTTTACATTGTAGATAACATGGTGCTGGGTGCGGCACAGAAGATCATGTTATCAGTCCCTTGTAGAATATAAGTAAAGGCTCACAACCAAGATGGTTTTGGACAAACCATTGGCATGATTGTAGTGTAGCTTGCTATTGTTTTGTCTTGAACATAGAGTTACACTAGTACACTTAGGTGTATTGAGCAGGACCGACATAGAGGTGATTCAATTTGTTGCTGACTACATAATTGAATCAGACCTCGGATATTATGTTGTACATGCTCTTAATCCCGATATAATAACGGACACATGTACTTAGTATTTATTTCTTTGATTTACCAGAGGGTGAGATTTCTATGGATTAAATCAATATGCCCGGTAAGTTGGGAAATGATATTATTTACATGGTGTGCCGTTGATTATAGGAGGAATCCGTGTCCTATGTATTAGGTTGATGATGTCCCCTTGAGGAGCTCATAAGGTTCATCATGTAAACCTTGCAGGTTAACTTAGTCAACTTGATGATAAGGTTGAGTGGTACTACTCGAGGAGTTAGATGTTAATTAATTGATGGTCAGTAAATCAATTAATTGACGGGCATTCGATGTCTTAAACACGGGGAGATGGATGTACAAATAATATATGGAGCCCATATTAATTTATGGGGTTGGTGAGGTAGTTCGATGATGATCCTCTAGTGGAATGGAACATCATTGATGGATCAAGTTTGTGTGGTTCCGATCCATTGGGTGGCCAAGACCCAACTCCTCCTCATGGTCCCTATCGTAGCCTAATATAAACCTCATGAAGTCTAGATAAAATGATGGAAAACAAATCTCTAGATCCGACGGTTGGGATTAGATCCCTAGAACCGACGGTTGAGATTAAATCTCTAGATCCGACGGTTGGGATTAAATTCCTAGAACCGACGGTTGAGATTAAATCTCTAGATCCGACGGTTGAGATTAAATCTCTAGATCCGACGGTTGGGATTAAATTCCTAGAACCGACGGTTGAGATTAAATCTCTAGATCCGACGGTTGAGATTAAATCTCTAGAACCAATGGAGGAGATTGAACCAAGGCCTAAACCTAACTCTATATATATGGGCTTAGGCTTGGGCGGCAAAGATATATGAAAAACCTAATTGAGACAAGGTGGCTTGGGCGGCAAGAAATGGATTAGGGTTAGGGTTTGGTTGATGGTGTTGGGCGGCAAGGCTTCTCCTTCTTCCAATAGTTGGCCGGCAACCCATCCTCCCTATTCCTCCTTGATTTGGCCGGCGCCCAAGTTTTACCTTTCCTTCTATGGCTTAGGTTGGATGGAATTAGGATGGCTTCCCTTGGGCGGCAACCAAAACCTAGATGGGATAGGATTGGGGTTGGGCGGCTAGGGTTAGGGTTTTGGGATTAGGTTGGGCGGCAACATGGAGATGAAGATCTTCTTCTTCTTCCTTCTAAGTGTTGGCCGGCCACTATCCATGTTCCCTATACCTTGGCCGGAGCTCAACCTATTCTCCTTCCCTTCATCCTTGGCCGGAAATTAGGAAAGCTTTGTCTAGGGTTTGGGCGGCAACAAGGAGGAGGATTGTTTTCCTTTCCTTTCTCCAAGTGTTGGCCGGCGCCCATACCCTTGGTGTTTCTCTTTCGGTTGGCTTCCATACTCCATTCCATCTTCTCTTTGGACCGGCGGCAAACATCATGCTTGGAGCTTGATGGTTGGTCCTAGATAAGAGATGAGTTTTGTTTCCATTTTGTTCTCTCTATTCTTGGGGCCGGCGGCATCAATCCTTTGTGGATTGGTGGTTGGCTCAAGCAAGAAGGGAAAGAGAGTTCTTCTTTCTTTGGATTGAAGAAGATCTAGGATGCTTCAACTTGTGGAGGATCTTCGCCCACAAGAAGTCTACAAGGAGTTTAGGACATACAATAGAAGATCAAGAGGTATAAAAGTTTTATAACTTTTATTATTCTTCTTTGCATGTTCTTATTTGATATGCTAGCTTATGTTCTTTATGTTAGTATATGTTGATTATACTAGTTTACATTTGCATGTATTTGTATAATCATGGACCCCGATAAGAAACACAAAAACCGGCGATCCGTCCGTCGTCTCTTCCGCGGCTAACCGACTAGAAGAGTTGTGTTGCTTGAACAACTAGTTTGTTCAAGCGATCACTCGAGTCATTAGCATGACGACGAATTGGTTGTGCTTAGGAAACTCATCCCCTCCGGATTAGTTTTCATTTGTTGAAAATTTTAATCTGGGGACATGAGAGCCAATGAGCCTCCGAGGATTAGCACATTGCCAACAGTTCCTCGGTCCATCTTTTCATCTTGAGGAAACCTCCCTTTGGCCCTCTTGGATAATTGAACCCTTCCATTAAGATGGACTATTCTTCAAAGTCCCTCATCATGATGAAGTCTTCAATTCTTCCCTTCCATGAATTGAAGCCTTCTCATCCATAAAGTGCATATGGGACCGGCGTGTTGATATCTCATCCTAGTCTTTCTTCGAATTCTATCTTCTTCCCCTAGCGGTGCTCTCTTGGTTGTTAATCCTTGAAGAGAGGCCTCGCTCTGATACCACTTGTTAGGACTAGTGTGCCCGCTAGAGGGGGGGGGGTGAATAGCTATTCGTCGTCGTGCGATGGATCTCGATCGTACTTGTTACAAGATGTGTTATACACAGCGGAAATAGAAATAATACAATACAAAATACACAAACACAATCACACAACAAGACGATGTAATGTGGTTTAGAACCGTATAGTTTATACTCCATGGATTGAGCTCAAATGAGCTCTAATGATGGAACCAACACCACTAATCAAAATACTCCTTCTCGACAACAAGTTAGAGGCGGAGAAACCTCATACAAGAGATTACAACAGTAATACAAGTAAACAACAAGCATATACAAGTAAATACAATAAAAGAACATAAAGAACACTTTACAAAAGATCTTTTGGAAGCTTGCTTGTTGATTGCCTTGGACTTGCCTTGAAGACCCTGATTTGCACCAGTAAATCGCTTCAAATCGCCCAAGAAAATCATTGCTAAATCCCTCCTTCGTGTTCCTTTTAAACCTGTAACTCAGGCTAGATTTTGCCTAGCAGTCGATTGATTGGGACCATCAGTCAACTGCTCCTGTAGCTGTTGTCTCACAATGGCATGAGTCACGTTGGATAAGTTCCAACAGATATATCATCATCCGACTAATCATACCCATCAGTCGACTGATCGAGTCATCACTCGACTGTCAAACCCTAACAGTCGACTCGGAAATATTTTGTTCCCGAATACTTGACCAGCAGATCAATTGATTGCTCAGGCCAGCAGTCGACTGCCCAATGCTGGCAGTCGACTACCAAGCCATTTCCCTTTAGTCGAACTCCGATCGACTCATATCAGTCGACTGATCATAGTCCCAGTCGACTGATACACCTCAAACATGAGATTTTACCCCAAGTATGATGCCCTCATACTTGCTAGACCACCCTTAGCCTAGACCTAAGCCTTCTAGCCACCTCCATCAGCCTCACACCTATCAGATCCCTTCAAGTCATCCATGACTTGTTCATTCATACGCTAGCCTTCAGGTGCTTACTTTAGCTATTGTCATGCTAATGTGGTCTACACCGCCAAGGTATATTAGACTTACACTTCCAAGACTCCGCTTGGACTTTACGCCGCCAACCATTAGACTTATGTTGCCAAGACTCCACCCTTGGACTTTACACTGCCAATATCACCCCTTGGACTTTCCAATTGCCAAGACTCAAGCTTGGACTTTCCCTTTCCAAGACCCATGCTTGGACTTTCCTTGCCAACCCATGTTGGACTTTCCATGCCAAGACTCTAGCTTGGACTTTCCCTTGCCAAGACCCATGCTTGGACTTTCCTTGCCAACCCATGTTGGACTTTTCATGCCAAGACTCAAGCTTGGACTTTCCCATGATAATGGTCAAACCATCGTCAAACATCAGAATATGACCTGAGTCGATTGCACCAACAATCTCCCCAACACATTGTCAGACATCAATGTCAAACATCAAAACACTACTCAAGTCAAACTCGAGTCTGGTCAATCATGACCTGGGCCGATTGAACCAACAAGGTCATCCCTAAGAAAAACCTAGTTAACCCAAGGAGCTCCAATAGGTTTTGGGTTCCTAGGAGCGTGATTGATTCACGCTAAATGGGTTAGGGTGTGCCAACTTTAAATGGATGGGTAGTTAATCTAACCATGGTAAAGGTGGCACTTTTGGTCATTTTCAAGGTTATAGATATCTTAGAAATAGGTTTGAATATTAAATCCTAAAAGATTTTAGGATGTGCCAATATTATTTAAGAATTATGAAAAATCAATCAAATTGTCACATACTAGGTTTAGAGGTCATAGTGTGTCATTTTGGGTTTTTGGCACACTTGGGGTATTAGTAGTAATATGACAAAATAAATTTAATTCTAACAAATGGCAATTAACACTAAAATTTAGGTATTATATTCCTTTATATTTTATTTGCGATGATTGATTTGTCATATACCATGTCATGACATCATATTTACTTTTATCATTTATATGTCATGATCATGCTTAGGTTTATGTCATGTATATTTAAATTTAATCATATGCCATGACATCATGATCATTGGCCATGCTTATTTATGTTATATTTATGCCATGATCATTTCATGCATTAATAAAATTGATTTAAGGACTATGACATGACTTGAAGTCCCATGTATAAGGGAATCAAGTAGGGTTGCCTAGAAAATGCATGAGACCTTAGATTAGGATGAACCAAAACCCACATCTCACATCAAATTGACTTATATGTGTTTTCATACACCTTAGACATATGTGAGATACTAGGAAATGAGTTAAGTTCAAGGTGCATAGTTCTTGCATTTAGATGAACTCAAACTCATCTTATATCATGAGTAGATCATGGGGAAAGCTAATGTGCAAGTCATGTGCATTGAGCCCATTGATCATGATCCAATATAGGTTTTCAAAAACATTTTAAAATCATTTTAGAAAACCTTGGTGAAGTCTATCTTTTGATAGCAATCACCATTAAGAGAGTTGATACAAAGTAGGGCCAAAACATTGAACTTTTCAATCGTTTTGAACTTTGTGTTAATCTCACTATTTTATGGGTAAATTAATTTTTAAATATTTTTCACCCATAATGTTTGTCATAAGTATTATACATATGAATTTTCATTATTTTTCGTATTATATATAATTACTTATGAATTTCCGAAATTCATTTCTGAATCTTGATTTATGCATTTGCAGAAATTAGTCGACTATCGCTTATGGCAGTCGACTGGCGTCAACGATAGTCGATTGGTAACTGTAAGAGTCGACTACTAGAGCTGATTTCGAGTAAACAAGGATGTTTAGCTCATATTTCAGCTATGTTAGGTTTCCCTAACTGCTCCTAACCCTAGAATATGCTTTGGAAAGCATTGGAAAGGGTGATAAACCCATTGGATATGAATTAGGAGAGTTATTGGAGTGTATATCGAATTTTAAAAGAGGTAAAAGTTCAATGTTGAATTTTTCTCTTAATTCTGATTGGTTAGTGTTCTTATAGGCTTAGGGACTCTCCAAGGATATTGTTGGTGCAATGGTCAAGGGGAAGCAAGCCTTTAGGAGGAGGTATCCATCATGGGATGATGGATGTGTTCTTCCTCATGAGGGGGAGAAATGGGAATGTGAGATGCCCAATTTGGAAATTTGGAAAGTTTTTCTTTTATAGGAAGCCTCTCTTTAGTGATATGAGACTTATCACTAGGAAGATGAAGGCATCCTAGATGTTTTTGGACCAAGGGGGAGATTGTAAGATCTCATTAGGATATAAGACATTGACACCCTTGGGGAGAGAACCTTTTTAATGTATGTCAAAAAGGGGGAGAATTTATGGGATTACCAATTTGGGAGAATTGGTAAGGAGATTTGAGTTAGGTAGCCTAACTCAATGGTTTTGTAGTTTTTATTAAACATCAAAAAAGGGGAGATTGTTGGTGCAATCGGCCCAGGTCACAATTGACCAGACTCGAGTTAGACTCGAGTAGTGTTTTGATGTTTGACAATATTTTGGAGAGATTATTGGTGCAATTGATCCGGGTTATGATTGACCGGACTCGAGTTTGACTCGAGTGGTATTTTGATGTTTAACGATAGGTTGACCATTGTTTGACTATATGGTTGACATGAGGTTGACCATATGATGGAGAAGTCCAAGTCTTGTGTACTTGACATGAAAAGTCCAAATCATGGGTACTTGGCATGGAAAGTCCAAGTGGGATACTTGGCAATGGGAAAGTCCAAGCTTGAGTCTTGGCAATTGGAAAGTCCAACATGGGTTGGCAAAGAAAGTCCAAGGGGTGATATTGGCAGCGTAAAGTCCAAGGGTGGAGTCTTGGCAGCATAAGTCCAATAGTTGGCGGCATAAAGTCCAAGCGGTGGTCTTGGCAGTGTAAGCCCAATGTGCCTTGGTGGTATAGACCAGCCTAGCATGACAATAGCCGATGGAAGCACCTGAAAGCTAGTGTATGTGTCACGCCCTGAGGGAGTCCCCGCCAGACAAAAATCCGGCAGCATCTCCCCTGTATGGGTGACAATACCAATTTTCATACAAGGCCTACACGGCCACTATACATCGGTCAACATGACCGAAACAAAAACTACACACACAGATAATAAATTGGCCTCAGGCCATCAATCCGGGTAAATAGCAACAGTCTACTATATCTAGACTTGCCCCTTCTGCCATCTGAGCAGGAATATACAACCAAACCAATCGAAATAAATCCGATCAAAGGTCCCTAAGGACATACCAAAACATCTAATCAAAATATCCAAAATCGTAAACACAACAAATAAAACTTTCATGACGAGTGGGGTTTGGCAGCTGGACTCTCCTGACAGCTTCATCCTGAAATAGATATAAATCAACGGGGTAAGTTCAAAGAACTCAGCGGGTATAGTCGATATGGAAAGTAAGATATAGCTAACAATAAAAATCATGCCAGTACAGTCTCACATATAGGGTAAGCAAGAAATAAATGCAAAAGGACTGTACTCGCCTGAATCTCCTACCCTGATATAGGAACATGTGCCCTACTATAAGAGATAAAGTCATCACCATATACGAATATGAATCCTGTATGCATGGCAATCATATGCAACATCCAAGGCATCAATAAAATAATACAGCAAACACAATACAAATGCGATTCGTGCAAAGTGCATGTCGTGCAAATGACATGGTCACCCCTGACGCCAGTCATCCGCCTCAGACGCGATGGTGAAGCCGAGTGGGTAGGGCTATGACAACTGTGCACTCTGCCATCACTGCTCCTGAGTGACCGAGTGGACAGGATGTTGTCGGAGTACACCTATCCTCCTGCCCCAAACAAAGTGGGGGAGCTAAGCTCTCATCTCCCGGTGTCATAGACCAGAGGAGGGATCCCTGCCCGCTACCACGCTGCCTCATCACTACCCATGAGCGGACCAGCGGAACCTGATAGAGAAACTACACACACCCTCCTGATGTACCACTAACCCATGAGTGGCAGCGTGTGCAGGCCATGTAACTGGCTGCGGGCTCAACTATAAAGGAACCCCGTCCAGCCATCATGCAATCATGCAAGATGGTGCATGATACTAAAGCATGTAAATCCAACTAAATACACCTATCCGAATAATATGCACAATCAATATGTACATATTCATAATCCAAGTAACTATGATCCAAATAAAACAGGGAAGGTATAATCATAATCTATCACATGCATGTATCAAGTAGGCACCAAAAACATACTAGGCATATAATCATGAAAATTATTGCAAGCTATCCTAACTAGCATATCAACTTGACTATATCTAAAAGATAAATCAAAATACCCACCTAATAAAATGTCCGCAAAAGAACCAAATTGTCACGACCGTGAACCTGCCTCGTGACCGAAACCTGCGTACATCATAACTATTGTAAAGCACAAAATGAAATCCTCCGCTAAATCGAATACTTAATCGATTTCTTACATAATCCAATTAACCCAAATCAACTTCCAATTTCACTAATTTATCCAACCCTTACACAGTCGACCAAAACCACCCAAATAGAACACCTCAACCCTCACAGCCAACCCACTCAAAGTAGATCCATCCCACAGATCAAAATTTATCTGAAATCAACCAACAATCTAATCTCCACTGAACAATTACAATTAACCGAATAACACAATCAAATCATGTTATGAATGTTGCCTACCTGTATTAGAATTCCACCGACAACCAATATCCTCAACTCCTTTGTTCGTCGGTTGCGATCGCTGTTCACAATCACCTGCCCAACAAGGATCCTCGTTAAGACAAAAGAAGTCACAGCCATCCAAAATAAGGAGCAGATCAACGCTCACCTCTTCTGACACTGATTGATAGGGACCTAGCTCGCCCACTTACCTACTCCGACCGAAAATCGCAGCCCTAGTTCCGAATTGCATATAGCTGCTACCGAGCCACCGTCTATTTCCGACAGAAATCCAAGCCCTAAAATTAGCACGCGGTGTCGACGAAGAGAAACAAACCGAGCTTACCACCAATTGGAATCTCACCGGCAGAATCCCCCATTTTTTACCTAGATCCCATGATCACCAGCGACGCAGAGGGGCTCACGACGGCGATCCGGTGGCTGCAGGTGCACTGGGGAAGAAGAAACAGCGACAACGACCCTATGGCTGCAGACGCGAGGAAGATAAAGTGCTGCTCTGGCTCGATCGTGGCACTGCCGAGGTGGCGATCAGAAGCGAGGAGGGCGGTGCCGCCGAAGGGGAGCACTTCCTGTGAGCAGCGACCACAGCGTCGGGCAGCGAAGGGAAAGAGGAGGCTCGGGCGGTCCTGTGGCCACGGCGGCCGGCGCGCGTGGCTGTGGTCGGCAAGGAAGAGAAGAACGGCGGCCTGGTCATCGGCCGCTACGGTCAGAGATGGGGAGGACGACGCGAACGGCCGCTTGGCCAAAGTCGTGAGGAATCGTAGAGGATAATTATAACCTATCTCATTAAATTAATCAACGTGATTAATCCCTTTTTTTATAACTAAGCTTAATTAATCAATCTGATAAATTCTTTTAATCGTTATAAACAAAGCTTCGAATTAATCAACTCGATTAATTCTTTTAACTGAGTCCTAACAATTTTTATCCCGAAATTATTAACTAGGATACTAATAAATAACCAGTTCCATTTAAATTCAGAAAAATTCTAAAAAAAATCCTAAAAATCCCTAAAAATCCCAAAAAAAAAATCTAGGATTATTTCTTAAAATTTTTGGCCATTTAATTTAATATTTTAAATTTTAGTATTTAACAGTATGGATGAATAAGTCATGGATGATTTGGAGGGATAGATAGGTGTGAGGCTGACGGAGGTGACTAAAAGGCTTAGGTCTAGGTTAAGGGTGGTCTAGCAAGTATGAGGGCATCATACTTGGTGTTAAAACATCATGGATGAGGTTATCAGTCGACTGATGTGAGTCGATTGGTATTCGATGCGAGAAATGATGCGCGATCAATGACGCCAACATCGGCGCTGGCCATGGCTCGATCAAGCAACCGCTATGGTTGGCAGTCGAGTGATTGTTGAGTTTTCGGACACAGAAGGTTTCAGAGTCGACTGTTAGGGTTTGATAGTCGAGTGATGACTCGATCTATCGACTGATGGGTATGATCAGTCGATTGATGGTTTATCCGTTGGAACTTATCCAACGTGGCTCGGGCTGTTGTGAGACAATGATTACAGGAGCAGTCGACTGCTAGGCAAAATCCAATCCAAATGCAAGTTATAAAAGTAGCTTGTGGAGGAGGTTTTTTCTAGGGTGTCTTGAGGTGATTTGGAGGGGATTTGCTGCTGCAATCCAGACCTTCAAGGCTATTCTCAAGCAACCAAAAGCAAGCATTCAAAGATTTCTTGTAAAGTGTATTTCTTTACTTGTAGTATTCATTGTATTACTTAGTGTAATCTCTTGTACGAGGTTTCTCCACCTCCGACGTGGTGTCGAGAAGGAGCGTTATTGTTTAGTGGTGTCGGTTGCATCGCTAGAGTTCATTTGAGCTCAACTCATGGAGTAGGAACCTTGAGGTTCTGAACCACATTATATCTTTGTGTTGTGATTGTGTATTTGTCTCTATATTTGTATTCTACTTTGTATTGCTGTTGCGCTAACTGAATTGTAGAGATGAATGATCGAAATCCATCAAGCACGATGAAACGCTATTCACCCCCTCTAACGACGATCAATTCCCCATCAGATTCTCCCATTTTCTCCCCGTGACTTCTTCTCTTCCGGCGATTTTCTACTCTCCGACGATTCTTCGATGACAATCTCCACGTGACTCTCTGGCGACAAGCTCCGGTGACAAGCCCGGTGCCCTAGCTTCCGCTCGCGTGCGACTTCTTCTCGGGTGTAGCTCGCGGCGACTCCCACGACTCGGTGCATCTCTCGGCCTCGGCCTCCTTCTTCTCGACTCAATCTCATCCTTTAACTCAAAGAATTAGGTTTATCCAAATTCTTTCTTCACGGTTTTAAAATACATTTAGGATTTTTTATATTGTTTTTATGATTAGATGATAAATTTAGGGTCTATTTATAATTTCAGACGATGAATTTAGGATTTTGTTAGAGTTTAAGGTTATTGTAAATTATATATCATTAGGATTTTTTTATGGATTAGATGATGAATTTAGGGTTTTTTTATTATTTAGATTTAAACTTATTAATGGTAATCAAGCAGTATAACTTATTGCTTAGATAATAAATTTGAAGATACATTTTCAATTATATGATGATTTTAGAATTATTTTGCGATTAGAGGATTAGTTTAGGCTTTTCTTATTCTTAGATTATAATGTTCAATGATAAACATAGAGTTATGATGCAAATTGTAAGTTATGTTGTGTGAGGTGACAAATATAATTTTTTAATTATTTTGAATGTGATATCTACATTTAAGTTGCTAAATTTATTTTATTAAAAATTAACATAAAAATTATTTTATATATGTTTAATCAGGGTTCAAAAATATGGATAAAAGTTGGATAATGATTCAGAATCGGATTAGTCTTGAATATATAAATGGGTTGAATCAGTTTATAAATATGGCAGCAAATTACATGATCAATCTGAATCTATCAAAAGTTCATTGTTCATGTCGACGGTGTGGCAATTTATTTCAATATGAATTAGATTATGTCCGAGGACATCTTTATAGATGGGGATTCGATAGATTATATAAAGTCTAAAATTTTCATGGAGAAGCTTCTACATCATCTGGTAGTATAAATATTGTCAATTAAGATGGAAATAATTTTGATGTTGAAGTAAATGATTTCGAAGACGATTTTGAAGACATATTTATTGATTTACAAAATGCAAAAAATCTAAATAACAATGAGCCTCAATCAGATGATATCAATGTAAACACGAATGCAAATGATTATAGATGACGTTATACTTCAATGTTGGAAGAAGAACAAAATGAATTGTATCTCAATTGTACTAATTTTTTGGTTTTCAATTTTGTGGTGAAGCTAATGCATGTGAAGGTGGTAAATGGTTGGAGCAATAAATCTTTTGATATGTTACTTCAGTTATTGCAAGAGGCATTTCCTAAACCGAATGTGATTCCAAACTCTTATTATGAAGCCAAAAAATTATTAAAAGAGTTAGGATTGATATATGAGAAGATACATATCTGTAATAATGATTGTATATTATTTTGGGATGACCACGAGAATAAGGATGCATATCCAATGTGCAAGGAGCCCAGATACAAGTACGAAGGGATGAATAAGAAAAAAAATCCTCAAAAAATTCTTCGATATTTTCCTCTGAAACCGAGACTTAAGCGGTTGTTTATTTCGAAGCATACAACCAAAGAGATGAGATGACATAAGGAAAAGCGAGTTGAAACATATGGTGTATTAAGACACCCAGCTGATAGTGAATCATGGAAAGAATTTGACAATGCACATGAAATATTTCCAGGTGATCCACGAAATATTCGATTAGGGTTGGCTACTGACAGGTTTAATCCATTTGAAAATATGTAAAATACTTATAGTATGTAGCCTGTTATACTTGTGAATTATAATTTGCCATCATGAAAAATGATGAAGCCACTATATATGATTATGTCTCTTTTAATTCCTGGGCCTAGATCACCTGGCAAAGAGATAGATATATATCTACGACCTCTGATAAACAAACTGAAGGAGCTATGGGATGACGGGGTGGAAGCATATGATGCATCGAATGAATAAGTATTCCAATTACATGTTGTTGTGATGTGGACCATTCACGACTTTCTAACATATGGAACAGTTTCTGGATGGAGCACAAAGGGCTATAAGGCATGTCCAGTATGTCTGAATGAAACTAAATCTCAAGGATTAAGGAGTAAAATATATGCTTGGATAACTCGGAGGCCAAACTAAATCTTTATTCAGACATATATGCTACACATGTCATCGTCGATTATGTGCAACACCCATGATGTAGAAATAAAGATTTCAATGGAAAGGTTGAAAAAGAAGGACCACCACGAGTAATGAATGAATATGAGATTTTAGCACAGTTAGATGTGTTACCCTAAGTGACATTCAGTAAACATCCTTCATTTAGTAAAAAACGGCACCGATCTTCGGATGATACAAATTGGGTAAAGAAGTCTATATTTTTTGAGTTACCATATTGGTTAGATTTAAAGTTTAGACACAATTTAGATATGATGCATATTGAAAAGAATGTCTGTGATGCTTTAATTGATACATTATTAAATATAGACGGAAAGTCAAAGGATACTCTTAAAGAAAGATTAGACTTGGAGGATATGGGGATAAGAAGTGAGTTGCATTTACATCCAGTAGGAGACAAATTCAGGAAGTCGTATGCAAGTTACATGTTGACATTGGAAGAAAGACGTGAATTTTATCAATTTTTGAAATCTATGAAGTTTCTAGATGGCTATGCTGCTAATATATCTAGACATGTGAATGCAAATGAAGGAAAGATATATGTACTAAAATTACATGATTGCCATGTATTGTTGCAAAGAATACTTCCAGTTGTTGTACGTAAATTTTTTCCAAAAGACATATGTAGCACACTAATTGAGTTATGTGATTTTTTTAAAAAAATATCACTGCAAGATCTTTACACACAACGGACATATGTAGAATAGAGGAACAAATAGTCTTGATATTGTGTAAGATGGAACGGATATTTCCTCCAGCATTTGTTGACATTATGATTCATTTGATAGTTCATTTACCTAATGAAGCCATGTTGGCTGGGCCAGTTTCGTCATGATGGATGTATCCCTTTGAGCGATATTTGGGAAGACTAAAAAATATGTTCATAATAAAGCATGATCTGAAAGATCAATTGCAGAGGGGTATATTATAAATGAGGCTTTGACTTTCAGTTCATTATATATGAGTCAAATTGAGACAAACTTTTCTAGGCTAGAATGGAATAAAGATGTTTAACAATCAATATGAAAATTAAGTATTTTCTCACAAGAAACAAGAGTCTTTGGCAACCAACAAAGCCTAAAATTGCCATTGTCGTTGTTTAAGAAAGAACATTGGTACATTCTGAACAATTGTAAAGAAGTCGACCGATATCAAAAGTAAGTTGTTACATTAAGTTATTACTTTAATTCTATTTTATTCGCAGAGTTTAAATTGATTAAGTTTTCATACAGTGATCATCTGCAACTTATGTCCCAAAAGGTTCATGTTGATCAAGTTATGCAATATCACGAGCGAGATTTTCCACTGTGGTTTAGGGATAAAATTGTAGCGCTAAATTTTTTACAAATTCAGAGATCACATATGAGTTGTATTATTTAGCAATGGGACCTGATGCTGAAGTTCAACTGTATGATGCATGCATTGTAAATGGGATTCGATATCATATGACATCCTGTGATTCACATAGAACTACTCAGAATAGTGGGGTCAACATACCATCCTCTAACGATGGGGACAATTTGAATTTTTTGGGTGTGTTGAAGGATGTGGTTCAAATATCTTACTCTTTTAGGTATAAAGTCCAATTATTTTGGTACGAATGGTTCCAATGTAATCCCAAAAAAAAACGTTGGTGGAAGAGTATGATCTCTTGTCAATTGACACTTCTAAAATATGGTACGATGATGACCCATTCATTTTGACAAACCAAGCAGATTAAGTGTATTATTTGAATGATATCAAACATGGAGGTCATTGGAAGGTCATGCAAAGGGTTCACCACCGAGAAATATACGAAGGAACTGAAGTTGATGAAGTATCTGAAGATTTTGAGGGTGGTAATATCTTGAATATGGAGTCAAACCAAGAGATTTCATCCAATGATTCAACTTTAGTAGTCGGTGAAGACTTAGCAATAACTCAACTATGTCGATTAGATGTTGAGCATCAACAAATAAATATGACAAATGCACAAGTGGTTCTGGATATGGGCACTCAAAGTAATCGTATTACTAAGGGTGAAGATAGTGAAATTGACAGTGAGGCGGATGACTATTTATCCTTTTTAGATGATGATAGAGATTAGATATATTTACTTGGTATTTATATTGTTCTTCATTTATAATTCATGTATTTAGTATAATCTTTCATTATACATCGATCTTTATATAATGCTTATGTCACAGCTATGTCGCCTAAGAGAATTGAGCGTCCCTCAGTTGTGCCTACACCTGATGATGACAGTGCTCCTGCTCCTACTGGTTAGTCATGTGGTTTTATATATGTATATTTTGTTTTCTATTTATTTAACTTGTTAATTGTTAACATTCTTTGATTTATAGTTCATCCGAGACGTATAGAGACACAAGGCACACACTCCGATCGGTTCCGATGGCAAATCGAGGAACAGGGTAGATTACCCATTACCTTTCGTAAGATCGATGGTCACCCTATCGGGACAAATATAGCTGCTTTTTTGACAGAGTTAGGTCTGTGAATTAAGAAGTTCGCTCCCCTACAAGCTAAGAGCTGGAAGCATATCCCCGTAGATAATAAACAAATGATATATGACCGATTAGCAGTAAGTACAAGTAATTTGATATTTATATAATCAACCATCATTCGTTACTAAATTTCAATATTGGTATTTTTTTCAGGATGCTTTCGATATCAGTTTTGTCGAGGAGGCAACATCGATAAGAAAGGAGACCGATAGATTAATGAGTGCATGGTACAGAGAAAATTGAAATAAGATGCACACTCATTATAAGTGTCTACTGTATCTTCCACCTACCGAACACCGGTATCATATGTCGATCGAGTTTTGTGAGACACAGGAAGATTGAAACTATATGTGCGATCTGTTTGAATCAGAGAAATTTTGTAACTCAATCTATACAATTTATCTGAGATATATATAAATTAAAATATTTGTTCTATAACTCATGTTTTACGGTTTATGTTAACAAATTTTTATATTGTAGACACGATCGACAATAAATACCCAAAATCGAGCACAACTACTATTTACCCATCAAGGTTGCTCAAAATCATTCATCCAATACAGTTACGATGGTGTAAGTATAAACTTCATAGTTACAGTATATTGTTTAGTATTTTTAATATTAACATATTATAATATTTTTCAGACCGATTAGTCTCAAAGAAAAGATCAGATTACTGTCTTTAATACAACCCATTGTAGCTTGTCAAAAGGGTGGAGTGGGGAGAGAGTCGAGGCTGCATACGTAAGATATAATCAATAAAATTTAGTAAAGTTATTTTTAAATTTGCATAATTTTTTGTAAATATATTAATAATATATTTGTTATTCTTAGGGTGATATGGTGAGACTGCGAGATGAGCACATCCAATCACAAGAAATCAATGATGACATCGATGCAATTCAAATTGTAAATCAGGTTTGTGATCAAGTCCTCGGTGTTTGTTCAAGATATATTAGAGGACTTGGAAGTGGGCCAAAACCAGTTAGATCCATTTCTTCAGATACCAGCTCCTCCTCCAGAACAACTAACGCAACACTGCGTGAACAACTTCAGTCCACCCAACAAGAATTAGAGGGGACGAAAGAAGAGCTAGCAAACACTCAAGTTCAATTAGCTAGAACAAAAGATAAGTTGGCATCAATGAGATCAAGACAAGATATGTTTGAAGCAATTCTGAATCGGCTTGCACCTGGAGCATTACAATCATTGATGCATGAGTCATCTTCAGCTCCACCTCCTCCTCCATCTTAGAGTTTGTAACATTTATATTTTGAGCTACTGAAATTGTGAATTTGAATGTTTTTGCATTTAAATATTATGAATTTGTGAAATTCGATGTTCTGGACTTTAAATTGGATGTTATGTTAGTTTTTTTAAATGTATATATGTTGGTTGTATTGTTTGAGTTGTATGTTGTTAAGTTAAATTGTGGTTGATATTGTATTACGGGATTTCGAATACAAATTAAATGAATTCTAGAAATCTGTATTTTCATGGTTAGCAACGATTTTTTCCCATTTCGTCACTAACTGTCGATATATGGCATTAGGATTTTGAAGTTTAATAACGAAATTTATAATTTCGTGGCTAGAGTTTGGTGTATCAGTCGAGTCGCTAGTTGATGCAGTCGCCTGCTATAGGACATTAGCGACGAAATTTATCAATTTCGTCGCAAAGGAGTCCCCAGTCGAGTCGCTAGTCGAGGGTCTCCTAATTTTGTGGTTGGTCAAAAATTAGACAGTCGACTGCTTTCTTACGTCAGTCGAGTGATATTTAGCGACAAAATGAGTTATTTTTGTTGTTAATCGACTAATGTTTAGCGATGAATTTGATATATTTCGTCGCCAATATCAGTGATTTTTCTCTTTCCGACATTCTAGATTTTGCGATGAAATTTTTTATTTTTGGCGAAATTTTTTATTTCGTCGGTAATATTAACGATGAAATATTTTTAATTCGTCGCTAATGTGTCTTAGCGACAAGCTTATTACGACGACTCTAGCGACAAAATAGTTTCGTCGTAAAATGTATTTAGCGGCGAATTTTTGGTATTAGCAACGAAAAAATGTCATCGCTATTTTCCCTTTTTATTGTAGTGTATTTTAAATTGCTAGATAGATTTAAAGTAATTTTATTCTTTAAATAGGTAATATATTGTGTTCTTCATAGTAGATTAAGGTTGTGTAGATATATACTTGATTTTAGATAAAATTCAAATAGGTCAAGTTAATTTGTTAGTGAAAGTTCAAGCATGTCAAAAGGATCAAATGTTTGACAATTGAAGTTCAAGCAAATCAAAAGGATTGAATGTTTGACAATGAAAGTTCAAATATGTAAAAGGTTGAGTTGAGGCTAGGGAAGTATGAATCTTGATGAGTTAAGATTCACTAGAGGTTGAACAAGTGGATGTTCAAAGAGTCAAAATTAACTTGAAGTTAGACACATGAAAATCCTAGTAAGTCGAGGTCAATTAAATACTAAACAAAAGATAAAATTCTAGAGTCTAGGCTAAGAAGTGGATGATCTCACAACTATAGACATGGCGATGTCTAAACAAGCATATGTGCATAGTTATGTTAAGATGACTCACAAAATGTGGATTGCTATAAGACCCGTTTGATATGTTCCTAACATATATAGGATCTCTTGCAGTCTAGTACATCTAGTCATTCGACTTGAGGGATCTACTTATCTCAAAAGAGGATCAACATATTTTGACACTTGTTGTTTAGTCCCTGGAAAGGTTTCATTCCAATTTGTTGTTAGGCATGCTATAAATTTTATAGAGATGAGAGGGCAATCAATTAACTTATCATTATTAGGACCATGAAGGATTGTGATTGAATAATTTGAGAGGATGAATAACACTTGACTTGAAAATGCATTTTTCTACTCTTGTTAATGCCATGACAAGGTCGATCAAATAGGTTAGTTTGAGTGAAAATAAGAAACATACAAGTCAATGCAAACAACCGCATACAACATGGTTAAAACCCTTGTTCCTACTCAACATCCAATAACATTCAGTGAGTCACTCTGGGATTCCCACAATTTTTTCTCCTTATATTCTTCTAGAGGTGGAAAACTTCTTACAAGATTAAGAACAAGTGAAAACGCAAACAAATAACACTACAATACAATGGAGGACAAGAGATTAAGAAATAAACATGGATTTGCTAGTCCTTGCAAGCTCTCCTTGGTCCTCCCTTTGTAGGTCATCTTCAACTTTACTTTTCTATCACTATAAGAAAAATGGGAAATAGCGATGAAATTTTTTCATCGTTAATACCAAAAATTCGTCTCTAAATAATATTAATGATGATAATATTTTGTCGCTAGTTTCGTCATAATAAGCTTGTCTCTAAGAGAAGTTAGCGACGAATTATAACTTTTTCATCGATAATATTACCGACAAAAAGAAAAACATTGCGAAAAACAAACATTTCATCGCTAAATCTTGAACATCGAAAAGAGGAAAATTCTTAATATTGACGATGAAATATACCAAATTTGTCACTAAATATCACTCGACTGATGCAAGACAGCAGTCAGTTGTCTATTTTTTGGCCATCCACAGAATCGAAAGAGCTTCGACTGGCGACTCGACTGACGGGTTAACGATGAAATGAATTCATTTTGTCTCGATTTAGTTGAATCATTTGCGATAAATTTTTATAAAATTCATCACTAATATCCTACAGTAGGCCACTGTGTCAACTGGCGACTCGACTGATACGCAAAAAATTTGCTACGAAATTAAATATTTCGTCGCTAACCCTTAAAATCCTAATGTCATGTATCAACAGTTAGCAACGAAATTGAAAAAAATCGTCGCTAACCATGAACATACAGATTTCAGAATTCATTTAATTTGTATTCAAAATCCTATAATACAATATCAATCACACAATTTAACTTATCAACATACAACTCAAACAATTTAACAACAATTGCATTTAACATCCAACTAACATAACATCCAATTTCACAAATACATCCAATTTAAAGTCCAAAATATCCAATTTCACAAATTCATAATATCCAAATTCAAACACATTTAAGTTCACAATTTCACTAAGTCAAAATAGAAATGTTCACAAACTCTAAGATGGAGGAGGAGGTGGAGCTGAAGATGACTCATGTATCAATGATTGTAAAGCTCCAGGTGCAAGTCGATTCAGAATTGCTTCAAACATATCTTGTCTTGATCTCATTGATGCCAACTCATCTTTGGTGCTATATAATTGAGCTCAAGTGTTTGCTAGCTCCTCTTGTGTCCCTTCTAATCATTGCTCGATGAACTCAAGTTTTTCACACAGTGCTGCATTAGTTAATCTGGATGAGGAGCTGGCATCCGAAGAAGTGAATCTAACTGGTTTTGTCCCACTTCCAAGTCCTCTAATATATCCTGAACGAACACTGAGGACTTGATCACAAACCTAATCTGCAATCTGGACTACATTGATGTCATCTCCGATTTCTTATGATTGAATGTGCTCATTTCGCAGTCTCACCATATCACCGTAAGAATAACAAACATGTTATTAATATGTTTGCAAAGAATTATGCAAATTTAAAAACAACTTTACTAAATTATATCGATTATATCTTACGTATGCAACCTCGGCTCTCTCCCCACTCCACCCTTTTGATGAGCTACAATGGGTTATATTAAAGACAGTAATCCGATCTTTTCTCTGAGACTGATTAGTTTGAAAAATATTATAATGTGTTAATATTAAAAATAACAAACAATATACTATAACTATAAATTTTGTACTTACACCGTTGTAACTATATTGAATGAATGATTTTGAGCCACCTCGATGGGTAAATGGTAGTTGTGATCGATTTTGGGCATTTATTGTCGATCGTGTCTACAAAATAAAATTTGTTAAGATAAAACATAAAACATGAGTTGTAGAACAAATAATTTAATTTATATATAACTCAGATAATTGGTATAGATTGAGTTACCTGAAATTTTTCTGATTCAAAAAGATCGCATATATAGTTCCAATCTTCCTGTGTCTCACAAAACTTGATTAGCATATGATACTGACGCTCAATAGGGGGAAGATGTAGTAGGCTCTTATAATGAGTGTGCATCTTATTTCAATTGTTTCTGTATCTTGCACTCATTAATCTGTCAGTCTTTTTTCTTACTGGCGTTGCCTCCTCGACAAAACTGATATTGAAAGCAGCTTGAAAAAATATCAATATTGAAATTTATTAACGAATGATGGTTGATTATATAAATATCAAATTACTCGTACATACTCATAATCGATCATATATCATCTGTTTATTGTCTGCGAGGATATGCTATCAACTCTTAGCTTATAAGGGAGTCAACTTCTTAATTGATAGACCTAACTCTTTCATAAAAGCAACTGCACTTATCTCGATAGGATGATCATCGCTCTTACAAAAGGTAATGGGTAATCTACCCTGTTCCTTGATTTGTCGTCGGAGTTGATCGGAGTGTATGCCTCGTGTCTCTCTACGTGATAACAATTAACAAGTTAAATAAATAGCAAACAAAATAAACATATTTAAACCCACATAACTAACCAGTAGGAGCAGGAGCAATGTCATCATCAGGTGTAGCCACAACTAGGGGGCACTCAATTCTCTTAGGCGACATAGCTTTGACATAAGCATTATATACATATCGACATATAATGAAAGATTATATTAAATACATGAATTATAAATGAAGAACAATATAAATACCATGTAAATACATCTAATCGCTATCATCATCTGAAAAGGATAAATAATCATTCGCCTCACTGTCAATTTCACTATCTTCACCCTCATCAATACGACTACTTTGAGCCCCCATATCCAGATCCACCGGTGCATTTGCCTTATTTATTTGTTGATACTTAATATCTAATCGACATAGTTAAGTTATCACTAAGTCTTCACTGACTACTGAACTTGAATCATTAGATGAAATCTCTTGGTTTGCCCTCTATTTTCAAGATATTACTAACCTCAAAATCTTCAGATACTTCATCAATTTCAGTTATTTCGTATATTTCTCAGTGGTGAACCCTTTCCATGGCCTTCCAATGACCTCCACATTTGATATCATTCAAATAATGCACTTGATTTGCTTGGTTTGCCAAAATGAATGGGTCATCATCATACCATATTTTAGAAGTGTCAATACACAAGAGATCATACTTTTCTACCAACGATTTTTTTGGGGATTACATTGGAACCATTCGCACGAAAATAATTGGATTTTATACCTAAAAGAGTAAAATATTTGAACCACATCCTTCAACACACCAAAAATATCCAAATTGTCCCCATCGTCAGAGGATTGTACGCTGACCCCACTATTCTGAGTAGTTCTGCATGAATCACGGGGCCTCGTATGATATCGAATCTCATTTATAGTACATGCATCATACAATTGACCTTCAGCATCATGTCCCATTACTAAATAATACAACTCATCTGTGATCTCTAAATTTGTAAAAAAAATTAGCGCTATAATTTTATCCCTAAACCACAGTGGAAAATCTCGCTCGTGATATTGCATAACTTGATCAACATGAACCTTTTGGGACATAAGTTGCAGATGCTCACTGTATAAAAACTTAATCAATTTAAAATATGTGAATGAAATAGAATTAAAGTAATAACTTAATGTAAAAACTTACTTTCGATATCGATCGACTTCTTTACAATTGTTCAGAATGTACCAATGTTCTTTCTTAAACAACGACAATGGCAATTTCTGACTTTGTTGGTTGCCAAAGACTCTTATTTCTTGTGAGAAAACACTTAATTTACATATTGATGGTTGAACATCTTTATTCTATTCCTGCCTGGAAAAGATTGTCTCAATCTGACTCATATATAACGAACTGAAAGTCAATGCCTCATTTACAATATATCCCTCTACAATAGATCCTTCAGGTCGTGATTTATTATGAACATATTTTTTTAGTCTTCCCAAATATCGCTCAAAGGGATACATCCATCGTGACGAAACTGGGCCAGCTAACATGGCTTCATGAGGTAAATGAACTGTCAAATAAACCATAATGTCAAAAAATGTCGGAGGAAATATCTATTCCATCTTACACAATATCAAGACTATTTGCTCCTCCATTTTACATATGCCCACTGTGTGTAAAGATTTTGCAGTAATCTTTTTTGAAGAAATCACATAACTCAATTAGTGTGCTATATATGTCTATAGGGAAAAATTTACGTACAACAACTGGAAGTATTCTTTGCAACAATACATGACAATCATGTGATTTTAGTCCATATATTTGTCCTTCATTTGCATTAACATTTCTAGATATATTAGTAGCATAACCATTTGGAAACTTCACAAATTTCAAAAATTGACAAAATTCACGCCTTTCTTCGAATGTCAATGTGTAACTTGCATATAGTTTTCTAAATTTGTCTCCTACTAACTATAAATACAATTCACTCCTTATCCCCATATCCTACAAGTCTAATCTTGCTTTGAGAGTGTCCTTTGACTTTCTGTTTATATTTAATAATGTGTCAATTAAAGCATCATAGATATTCTTTTCAATATGCATCACATCTAAATTGTGTCTCAACTTTAAGTCTGACCAATATGGCAACTCAAAAAATATAGGCTTCTTTACCCAATTTGTATCATCCGAAGATCACTGTCGTTTTTTACTGAGTGAAGGATTCTTATTGAATGTCACTTGGGGTAACGCATCTAACTGTGATAAAATCTCATATCCATTCATTATTCGTGGTGGTCCTTCTTTTCCAACCTTTTCCATTGAAATCTTTATTTCTACGCCATGGGCGTTGCACATTCAAGAATCGACGGTGACATATGTAACATATTTTACTCCTTAATCCTTGAGATCTAATTTCATTCAGACAAACTGGACATTCCTTATAACCCTTTGTGCTCCATCCAGAAACTGTTCCATATGTTGGAAAGTCATGAATGATCCACATCACAGTAGCATATAATTGAAATACTTGTTCAGTCGATACATCATATGTGTAAAATACCACGAAAAAATAAAATAAAATAAAATAATAATAATAATAATAATTATAGATGTGGGGTAATTAGGAGAATACCCTATAAAAATTTTCCAGAAATTTTTAGAAATTTTTCTGGACTCGAATGGGGATTTCTAAGACCCTTTTTGTTTAAGTGTTAGTAGGCTTAACGGGTCTGAAATCCAACCTGTTAAACGAAAGAAACCCGATCCGTTTTCTCAACCTAACGTCGAGCCGCCGTCCAGCTCTTAATTTCTTTGAAAACCCATTTCCCGAGCGTTCGCGATCTCGCGTCCTCTTCTTAACTTCTCCGCGACCACAGCCGCCACGCCGATCATCTTCCTTGCCTCCCGAGACCTACGGAGCCTCCTCCTACCTCCCCTCTCCTTGCCGTCTTGTTCTCAAGCCTTCCCGCTCGCGACCTCTTCGACGCCAGGTCGTTCCCTCTCTACAAGCACCGGTCTTCTTCCTCGCGGCAGGCGGTGGCTATTGGCTTGGACGACCCTCGAACGGGCTGGGACCAGGAGGACAGGAACGGGATGGAAGCTTTGATTTGGCTATTTCTTATGGTAGGCGACCGGGTGATTTCTGATCGCTGTTGTCCGTTCATCGCCGAAGCGAGGTAAGGACTGTCTGTTCCCTGGTTTTCCTTTGATCTCAAAGGGGATCCGGTTGTGGATGAAATTTGGCAGTGGTTTTCCTTCGCTGAGCTTGACCTGTCAATTAGGTCAGTGTCGTTGTGGTTGGGGTGTCTAGCGAACCAAGCAGAATTGGGGGAGATTCCGACTGTCGGTAAGTTGATCTCTCCTCCATTTACCTTGCTGTTCATCTTCCTTGGTTAAGCCGATCTTTAGATTTGGGCAGGAGGTGGGTCGGCAAACAGGGGGTGGCTGCCGGTTATTGGGGATTCTAATTGCGTTGAAGTTCAATTTCGGGTAAGAAAGAATAATTTTCCTTTGTTCGGTGAATTCTTTTCGGTAAAGATTCATGGGTGATGTTGTTGGGGTTTGGGCAGTGGGTTCGATCAGTTGAACGGGGCTTCCAATTCTAGGGGATTCGCTGCCGGTGGAGACTTCAATTGTTTGTAAGCCAATTGCCTATTTTTTTTCTACCAGTCCAGTTCTATGTATTTTATTGGCTGTGAGCGAGAGGAGAGGATGTGTGTGGCTTGTCCTGGTGGATAAAATAGGTAGGGATGGCTGTAAATGATTATAGGTTAGCATACTTGTTAACCAGGAATGATAGATGTTAATAATAGAATTAATTATAGTAGGGGGAAGCGGTGATTTAAGTGTTGTGTATGAATTAGATTTATAACTGATTCTATTGGTGATACTATTACAATAGGTTGGGGGAAAAAGGTTAAATCTTTATGAGATTAACTTTGTTAAGTCGAATATAGAATTGGATGAGGGAGTTAGCACTTTTGCTAATTGAAACCGATGGATGTAAAATAAATGGTCAAGTCTAGCAAATTGGGGTTTCTAAATCGTATTCGATAAGGGATATGGATATGTGGATAACGTAGTAGCTAATTCGTATTGTTGTTGTATGCTCTCAATGAATGATAATTGATGATGTTTGCAAGACGTGGATACGAGACTGGTCCGCAGACGTGAGGACTCTATTACCATGCGCATTGACAGCAGGTGGGTAATTTTCTACCGGTCGGGTAGATGTAATGACTTTCAAATTTAGACATAGATATGAGCATGTTAGGTGTTCATATTACCTTGACCCTGCTCTGTTTATCGTATGCTTGAACTTATCGTTGATATATATGTGTTCTCAATTGATGATATCACATATTCCCTAGCATGATCTAGGAGTTACAGATGTGATGTATGTAGGTCTAACTATTTAGTAGGGTGTAGATGTTAGAGTACGGAGGATGACCTAAATTGTAAATTTGGCAAAAAGGTCCTCCGTGGATAAGTAAGGCCCTAAATGTAGGACTCATTCCATATCTGTATGTTGCACATTTATTTACCAACCACAGGTTGCGTAAATGGTCAGGTGAGTCGTGGACAGTGTGTCGCTACGGACCGATGGTCCTAGCTTGTCTTGATCAGATGAGTATGACTCTCTATAGGATAGAGAGTGTACTGATCAATTGGTGTGACTCTCTGTTGAACAGAGAGTCTATGGTAGATGTCTGTACGTGAGACTGTACCCTCATGTCATTGCATGCATACTGACGACATCGTCTCCCCTTGGGGTTGAGAGAGAGCCGTCAATCATCCTGCCTCCCAAGTTACTCCTAGAGGAGTAACTTGTGTGAGGGCATAGCATTTGTTGTGCCACACTCTACCATTATAGACGATGGTAGTTGGAGTTGCGTGCAGATGTCCTGGGTGCGTGGCACTCGACCACTCATTTGTAGTGTCAGTCGGAGTAGCGGCGAGGACCCCGTTCGTAGCGAGCTCTTTACGCTCATATGCTACTTGATCATACTGCCCACTCGACCACTCTATAGCAGTGGTTGGTGTGAGTTGGGACAGTTGTCATGTCGTTCCACCTAGGCCACATTGGGGTCGTGGTAGCGAGTAGGGGTGAGCAGGCATGACCATGCATGCTGCATTGCCGTTTCATACGGTGTTTTTCATATGGTTATATATATATACATACCTGCTTGTATATATATATATATATATATATATATATATATATATATATATATATATATATATATATATATATATATATATACGTGGATGATGGTGATTAGTATACATACAGATACAGTCTATATGTATACTCACTTTGATGATGCATTTGTATGTACTATGCTTGTTGCATTTGTTTGTACATATTCATACATGCTACTGCATTTCCTGTATGGTAGTAGGCTGGTATTTGTATACCTGTTGGTTATTCACGGTGATACCCTTGGATCATATTCAGGATATTGTGTGATTTAGTACTATTCTTTTATACCCTATGATGTGGTTATATGCCCAGGTTGGATCAGGATAGAGTAGCTGACTGTCAGGTATGTCAGCATCATTGTTGTTCAGTTTATTTAGTGTATGCATGCATATATACCTGTTATGCTGATGTATACCCATTGTTCAAGTAGATTTAAATTGTTGAATGACATGTAATATTGATACATATATTTACATGTTTTCTCTTATTACCTGCTGAGTTTTACTCACCACCATCGACCCTGGGTTTTTCTGTCGCCCAGGTAATAGGTAGACGCCTTTGTGACGACTTGGAGCTGCGCCGACCGATCCATCCCATCTCCGTTTTCCGAGTCTCCCGAGGAGTTTGTTTTTCTTATGGCTTGGACTTTGTTTATGTGTTATGGATTTTGGTCCTATGTCATGGACCCTAGTTATTATGGACTTTATCGTGATGTCGTGGACTTTATTTGGATAGTCTTTGTTTTATTTATGATTTTATCACTGTGGACTTGTCAGGTGGTATACACCTGTATGTTTTTGTTATGTATGTTGTGGGTATGTGGTTTTTCATTTCCGCTGTTGTTATTATGTTATATTATGTTGTTATTGTGGGCCTACGGGCCTCGTATTAACCCGAAATGTTACCACGTACAGGGGAGATGTCGTCCGTTTGATTTTCGGCACGGTATACTCTCGGGGCATGACAACTTTATTGGTATCAGAGCCGAAGGTTTTGTGATGTCATACAATGATTTTTGTTTTGAGTCTTGGATTCTCGGGAGTCAGTATATTTTTCGGATTTGTTTTTTGTGAGATGGGATTGACAGCGGCATAAGCTCCAGGCAGCACGAAGTGAGTATTCCTGATAACTCATATTTCTGATAGTTACTTATCTAAATTTGTTCAACAGGTGTATATCGTCAAAGGTTATGGCACCTATGCGGACTCGTAGTAGAGGTTGTCCATCAAGGCGATCTGTCGGAGCTGAGGGACAGGAGGCTGCTACTACTGAGCCCGTTATTCGGGAACAACCTTAGTTTTCCCCTATTGGTGATTTGGAGCCTCAGAATCTGGATGTACCACTGACTATGCCAGAGCCTACAGAGTCCAGTTGGCTTAATGGTAAGGCACGAATACTCGTGTTAGCATGATCAGCCAAGGAAAAGTTCACCTTGTTAGAAGTCGACCCATGGATTGCCTCGATCTTGGTGGAAAATATGGAAGACACCTTGAGTATATAGAACTACATATGTGGAGAAGGTGGGCCTTCTTGCATATTATCTCGTAGATCAGGTGTCACTTGTGGAAATTGCGTAAGACTCGTTCGGGAGCGTGGGATTTCTTAGGCGGCCAGAGACGCTCGAGATGCATTTCTTGGTGTTTTCTACAAAGACGTCGTCGGAATTTTCGAGCTCAAGCAAGGTGATCGTTCTGTTATTGAGTATAATGCAGAGTTTACCAGACTATCAGAGTTCTGTTCTCACCTGGTAGCACAGGATGCAGATCAAATGTATCAGTTCACACAGGGTCTTGCTACCTATATACGGAACCGGATGTCAGGATCTATCATTACCTCATACAGGGAGGCATTGGACCGCGCCCTCTTCATCGAGATGACTTCCCAGTAAATTTCCAGGGAGAAAGATATCGAGAAGAAAATGACTAAGGGCAAGCAGCAGAACCAGAGTTCAGCTCAAGGGACTCATAAGAAAGGGGAGTAAAAAGGAACTACACGAGGTGCAGCAGAAGGATCAGCTAGATCGCAGAAGGGGAAGCATCCAGCATCAGAGTTTTCTAGAGGATCTCAGAGTATTCGTAAAGGCCGAAGCAGGAATGGATGCTATAAATGTGGATCTTAAAGCCACAGAGTATCAGAGTGTCCTTTGGAGCAGCCGGTTTGCTATTATTGCAAACAACCGGGTCATACTAGTCGTGATTGTACACTGAAAGCACAGTTGGAGTTTCCTGACAGCTCCAACAAGGGGAAGAAGTCTACCCGGCGGCAGAGAGGCGATCGTGGACTCGGACATATGGATAGAGGCCGCGGTACCTCCACCACGGCTGATTGTACGGATGCGAGGGTTGCTCATGATGACGATGATCCGATGATCCAGTATCCTGCATCTCCGGTGATCTACTATCCAGGAGTATCCGCACCGTAGCAGTTCTTACCAGCCATCTCTCAGGGATATCTTATGCCGACACCAACTACTCAGCCTCCAGTACCACAGAGCCAGATCCAGCCGGAGTGGAGGCACACTACTACCGTCGAGGATGCAAAAGCGAATATCAAGACTGGACGAGTTTTTGCCATCACTAGAGATGAGGCACAGCGGGTTGAGGGATCAGTCATACGCGGTATGGTTTCAGTTTATTCTATATATGCTGATACGTTGATTGATACCGGTAGTTGTCATTCATTCGTATCTAGAGTATTTCTGAGTAGAGTTGGAAGAATCGTTCTTGTGGGTTAGCAATATCCTTGCCATCGGGAGAGGTGCTGACTAGCCACCAAGAAATCAAGGGTTGCCCATTAGACTTTGACGGGCATATCCTTACAGTGGGCTTTCAAGTGTTGGAAATGATAGAGTTCGATATTATTCTCGGTATGGACTGGTTGGCCGCTTATCACGCTACAATGGATTGTAGAGCATGAGTGGTGACTTTCCGACCACCAGATCAACCAGCTTGGGAATTTGTTGGTACTAGAGACGATGGATTATCTATTATATCGGTTTTATAGGCTCAGAAGCTATTGGCCTAGGGTTGTCAGGGTTATTTGCTATCTCTGGTCAAAGTTGAGAACGAAGGACTACCACCTCTCTCTGATGTGCGAGTAGTCCGAGAATATCCAGATGTATTTCCAGATGAACTTCCAGGCTTGCCACCTCCTAGGCAAGTTGAATTTACGATAGAGGTGATTCCAGGAACTGCGCCTATATCGAAACCTCCTTATCAGATGGCGCCAAAGGAGCTGAATGAACTTAAAGTTCAACTGCAGGAGTTGCTGGATAATGGATTCATCTGACCTAGTGTTTCACCATGGGGAGCATCGGTACTCTTTGTCAAGAAGAAGGATGGATCGTTGCGGTTATGTATTGACTATCGAATCAATGCAATTAAGAACAAATATCCACTGCCGAGGATAGAAGATTTGTTTGATCAGCTTAAGGATACATGTGTGTATTCTAAAATTGATCTGCGCTCAGGATATCATCAGCTTCAGATAAGAGATGAGGATGTTCATAAAATAGCTTTCTGCACCCGTTATGGGCATTACAAGTTTCTAGTGATGTCGTTCGGTCTCACGAATGCCCCAGCTGCATTTATGGATCTAATGAACCGGGTATTCCTGAGGTATATAGACCAGTTCGTGATAGTGTTCATCGATGACATATTGATTTATTCTCGATCAGAGCAGGAGCATGAACAACATCTGCGGATAGTATTAGAGACGTTGCGACAGGAGCAGTTGTATGCCAAATTTAGCAAGTGTGCGTTCTGGTTATCCTCAGTGGGTTTTCTTGGACATGTGGTGTCCAACAGAGGTATTTCTGTAGATCCCCAGAAGATTGAGGCGATTACCAGTTGGGAGCAGCCAAAATCAGTACAGGAGGTTCGTAGTTTCCTTGGTCTGGCCGGGTATTATCGGAGATTCATGGAGGGATTCTCGAGTATCACCATGCCACTCACTCGCCTGACTCGGAAAGGGGTCAAGTTCACCTAGTCAGAGGCCTGTGAAACTAGCTTCCAGGAGCTTAAGCGACGGCTAGTTTCTGCACCTATCTTAGTGATTCCTTCTGGTGTTGATGGGATGGTTCTCTATACGGATGCTTCTATCCAAGGGTTGGGAGCAGTTCTGATGCAGTCCAACCGTGTGGTATCTTATGCCTCCCGTCAACTAAAAGATCACGAGAGAAATTACCCAGTGCATGATCTGGAGTTAGCCGCCATTATTTTCGCATTGAAGATATGGAGGCACTACTTGTATGAGATTACGTTTGAGATCTACATGCACCTATAAAAGTTCAAATATCTGCTCACATGAAAGAGAATAGACAGAGAGGCGGTGGATGGAATATCTCGAAGGATTACGACCGCACCATCTAGTATCATCCGAAAAGCTAATGTAGTAGCGATGCTGAGCAAAAGTCTTGGGAGTTCTCGGTCGCCGCCATTCTGATCAAATGGGATTGTTTGAACATGGTCAAACATCCCGGGGAGTATTGGTATCTATGGTTGCCCAGTCCGCCATTGCTGAGAGGATTAAGGAAGCATAAGTTAGTGACCAGCATCTGCAGTTCTTGAGCAGCATGATAGACTCAGAGCGTCAGACGGATTTCTCGAGTGACGAGAGTGGTGTACTTCATTTTCGAGGATGACTATGTGTTCCAGACACACACCCAGTTAAGGAAGAATTGCTATAGGAAGCACATCAGTCGAGATTTGCTATACATCCTGGTGGTACTCGGATGTACCGAGATTTGAAGCGCTTATACTGGTGGAACGGTATGAAATGAGATATCGCGGACTTTATTGCACGATGTCTAGTATGCCAGCAAGTGAAGGCCGAACATCAGAAACCTACTGGCTTACTTCAGGAAATTCCGATCCCGGAATGGAAATGGAAAAATATTACGATGGATTTTGTTATGGGATTACCCAGAACCCGTAAAGGACATACTGCGATTTGGGTGATCGTGGATCGATTAACCAAATCAGCTCACTTCCTTCCGATTCATGAGACATACTCATTGGATCGTCTAGCGGAATTGTACTACCGAGAGATCATCAGATTGCACGGTGTACCATTGAGTATCATATCTGATAGAGATCCGTGATTTACTTCGCGATTCTGGCAGAGTCTGCAGTAGGCCATGGAGTGCGAGCTTTGACTCGATGCGACCTTTCATCCGACAGATGGGTCCAACGTAGACTGAGGATCTATTGAGATCTTGCATCATGGATTTCGGTGGCAGTTGGGAGGATCACATTCCTTTAGTGGAATTTGCCTACAACAACAGCTACCACTCTTCTATCCAGATGGCTCCTTTCGAGGCATTATACGGAAGACCCTGTAGATCTCTTGTGTTATGGGAGGAAGTTGGGGAACGACAGATATTGGGGCCTCAGAGTATCCAGCATGATGCAGAGTTGGTAATGCAGTGATCGACGAGCGGTTATCCGAGGCCTGGGATCGGCAGAAGAGTTATGCGGACCGAAGGCGAAGGCCTCTGGAATTCTCAGTTGGGGACCATGTATTCTTACGAGTGTCACCCACCAAAGGAGTCAAGAGATTTGGGCTAAAAGGGAAATTAACTCCACGTTACATTGGTCCATTTGAGATATTAGAGCGGATTGGAGGTGTAGCTTATCGGTTGGCTTTACCTCCGACACTTACGGGTGTTCACAATGTATTCCATGTATCTATGCTGAGAAAATACGTGCCGCGATCTGACCATGTTCTGAAAGAAGTTCCGATTCCACTCCAGGCAAATGCGACTTATGAGCAGACTCCGGTGCGGATTCTTGGTCGCAAGGAGCGGCAGTTGCGGAACAAAACCATCCGACTCGTAAAGGTGGGATGGCAGCATCATACGGATGAGGAGGCTACATGGGAGCTGGAGGATACTATTCGAGCTCGATACCCTCATCTGTTTACCTAATGTATGTGGTTATTTCAAAATATGCTTGAATTAAATTTTGCATATAAGTACGAAATTTGGGGACCAAATTTTAATAAGTGGAAGAGAATGTAAAATACCACAAAAATAAAATAAAATAAAATAATAACAATAATAATAATAATAATAATTATAGATGTGGGGTAATTAGGAGAATACCCTATAAAAATTTTCCAGAAATTTTTAGGAATTTTTCTGGACTCGAATGGGGATTTCTAAGTCCCTTTTTGTTTAAGTGTTGTAGGCTTAACGAGTCTGAAATCCAACCCATTAAACGAAAGGAACCCGACCAGTTTTCTCAACCTAACGCCGAGCCGCCGTCCAGCTCTTAATTTCGCCGAAAACCCATTTCCCGAGCGTTCACGATCTCGCGTCCTCTTCTTAACTTCTCCGCGACCACAGCCGCCACGCCGATCATCTTCCTTGCCTCCCGAGACCTACAGAGCCTCCTCCTCCCTCCCCTCTCCTCGTCGTTTTGTTCTCAAGCCTTCCATCTCACGACCTCTTCGATGCCAGGCCGTTCCCTCTCTGCGAGCACCGGTCTTCTTCCTCACGGCAGGCGGTGGCTATTGGCTTGGATGACCCTCGAACGGGCTAGGACCGAGAGGATAGGAACGAGCCGGAAGCTTTGATTTGGCTACTTCCCGACGGTAGGCGACCGGATGATTTTTGATCGCTGCTGTCCATTCATCGCCGGAGCGAGATTAGGACTGTCTGTTCCCTGCTTTTCCTTTGATCTCAAAGGGGATCCGGTTGTGGATGAACTCTGGCAGTGGTTTTCCTTCGCTGAGCTTGACCTGTCAATTAGGGCAGTGTCGTTGTGGTTGGGGTGTCCGGCAAACCAAGCAGAATTGGGGGAGATTCCGGCTGTCGGTAAGTTGATCTCTCCTCCATTTACCTTGCTGTTCATCTTCCTTGGTTAAGCCGATCTTTGGATTTGGGCAGGAGGTGGGTCGGCAAACAGGGGGTGGCTGCCGGTTATTGGGGATTCTAATTGCGGTGAAGTTTAATTTCGGGTAAGGAAGAATAATTTTCCTTTGTTCTGTGAATTCTTTTCGGTAAAGATTCATGGGTGATGCTATTGGGGTTTGGGCAGTGGGTTCGATCAGTTGAACGGGGCTGCCAATTCTAGGGGATTTGCTGCCGGTGGAGACTTCAATTGTTGGTAAGCTGATTGCCTATTTTTTTTTCTACCAGTCCAGTTCTATGTATTGTATTGGCTGTGAGCGAGAGGAGAGGATGTGTGTGGCTTGTCCTGGTGGATAAAATAGGTAGGGATGGCTGTAAACGGTTATAGGTTAGCATACTTGTTAACCGGGAATAATAGATGTTAATAATAGAATTAATTATAGTAGGGGGCAGCGGTGATTTAAGTGTTGTGTATGAATTAGATTTATAACTGATTCTATTGGTGATACTATTATAATAGGTTGGGGGAAAAAGGTTAAATCTTTATGAGATTAACTTTGTTAAGTCGAATATAGAATTGGATGAGGGAGTTAGCACTTTTGCTAATTGAAACCGATGGATGTAAAATAAATGGTCAAGTCTAGCAAATTGGGGTTTCTAAATCGTATTCGATAAGGGATATGGATATGTGGATAACGTAGTAGCTAATTCGTATTGTTGTTGTATGCTCTCACTGAATGATAATTGATGATGTTTGCAGGACGTGGATACGAGACTGGTCTACGGACGTGAGGACTCTATTACCACGCGCATTGACAGCAGGTGGGTAATTTCCTACCGGTCGGGTAGATGTAATGACTTTCAGATTTAGACATAGATATAAGCATGTTAGGTGTTCATATTACCTTGACCCTGCTCTGTTTATCGTATGCTTGAACTTATCGTTGATATATATGTGTGCTCAATTGATGATATCACATATTCCCTAGCATGATCTAGGAGTTACAGATGTGATGTAAGTAGGTCTAACTATTTAGTAGGGTGTAGATGTTAGAGTACGGAGGATGACCTAAATTGTAAATTTGGCAAAAAGGTCCTCCATGGATAAGTAAGGCCCTAAATGTAGGACTCATTCCATATCTGTATGTTGCACATTTATTTACCAACCACGGGTTGCATAAATGGTCAGGTGAGTCGTGGACAGTGTGTCGCTACGGACCGATGGTCCTAACTTGTCTTGATCAGATGAGTATGACTCTCTACAGGATAGAGAGTGTACTGATCAATTGGGTGTGACTCTCTGTTGAACAAAGAGTCTATAGTAGATGTCTATACGTGAGAATGTACCCTCATGTCATTGCATGCATACTGACGACATCGTCTCCCCTTGGGTTGAGAGAGAGCCGTCAGTCATCCTGCCTCCCAAGTTACTCCCAGAGGATTAACTGGTGTGAGGTCATAGCATTTGTTGTGCCGCACTCTACCATTATAGACGATGGTAGTTGGAGTTGCGTGCAGATGTCCTGGGTGCGTGGCACTCGACCACTCATTTGTAGTGTCAGTCGGAGTAGCCAGCAGTAGGGACACCCATTGCGTAGCGAGTTCTTTACGCTCATATGCTACTTGATCATACTGCCCACTCGGCCACTCTATAGCAGTGGTTGGTGTGAGTTGGGACAGTTGTCATGTCGTGCCACCTAGGCCACACTAGGGTCGTGGTAGCGAGTAGGGGTGAGCAGGCATGACCATGCATGCTGCATTGCCATATCATACGGTGTTTTGCATATGGTTATATATATATACATACCTTCTTGTATATATATATATATACGTGGATGATGGTGATTAGTATACATACAGATACAGTCTATATGTATACTCACTTTGATGATGCATTTGTATGTACTATGCTTGTTGCATTTGTTTGTACATATTCATACATGCTACTGCATTTCCTGTATGGTAGTAGGCTGGTACTTGTATACCTGTTGGTTATTCACGGTGATACCCTTGGATCATATTCAGGATATTGTGTGATTTAGTACTATTCTTTTATACCCTATGATGTGGTTATATGCCCAGGTTGGATCAGGATAGAGTAGCTGACTGTCAGGTATGTCAGCATCATTGTTGTTCAGTTTATTTAGTGTATGCATGCATATATACCTGTTATGCTGATGTATACCCGTTGTTCGAGTAGATTTAAACTGTTGAATGACATGTAATATTGATACATATATTTACATGTTTTCTCTTATTACCTGCTGAGTTTTACTCACCACCACCGACCCTGGGTTTTTCTATCGCCCAGGTAACAGGTAGACGCCTTTGTGATGACTTAGAGTTGCGCCGACCGATCCATTCCATCTCCGTTTTTTGAGTCTCCCGAGGAGTTCGTTTTTCTTATGGCTTGGACTTTGTTTATGTGTTATGGATTTTGGTCCTATGTCATGGACCCTAGTTATTATGGACTTTATCGTGATGTTGTGGACTTTATTTGGATAGTCGTTGTTTTATTTACGATTTTATCACTGTGGACTTGTCAGGTGGTGTACACCTGTATGTTTTTGTTATGTATGTTGTGGGTATGTGGTTTTTCATTTCCGCTGTTGTTATTATGTTATATTATGTTGTTATTGTGGGCCTACGGGCCTTGTATTAACCCGAAATGTTGCCACGTATAGGGGAGATGTCGTCCGTTTGATTTTCGGCACAGTATACTCTCGGGGCATGACAATATGCTTACACCCCATCATCCCATAGCTCCTTTAGTTCGTTTATCAGAGGACGTAGGTATACATCTGTCTCTTTGCTAGGTGATTTAGGCCCAGGAATTAAAAGAGACAATCATATATGGTGGCTTCATCATTTTCTATGATGGAAAATTATAATTCACAAATATAACAGGCCACATACTATAAGCATTTGACATGTTTCCAAATGGATTAAACCCGTCAATAGCCAACCCTAAACGAATATTTCGTGGATCGTCTATAAATATTTCATGTACATTGTCAAATTCTTTCTGACTATCAGCTGGGTGTCTTAATACACCATCTGTTTCAACTCATTTTTCTTTATGACATCTCATCTCTTTGGTGTAGGGTTCGAAATAAACAACCGCTTAAGTCTCAGTTTTATAGGAAAATATTGAAGAATTTTTTGAGGATTCTTTTTCTTATTCATCTCTTCATACTTGTATCTGGGTTCCTTGCACACTGGACATACATCCTTATTCTCGTGCTCATCCCAAAATAATATATAATTCTTCTTACATACATGTATCTTCTCATATATCAATCCTAACTCTTTTAATAATTTTTTTGCTTCATAATAAGAGTTTGGAATTGCATTCGGTTTAGGAAATGCCTCTTGCAATAACTGAAGTAACATATCAAAAGATTTATTTGTCCAGCCATTTAACACCTTCACATGCATCAGCTTCACCACAAAATTGAAAATCGAAAAATTAGTACAATTGTGATATAGTTTTTTTTGTGCTTCTTCCAACATTGAAGTATAACTTTGTCTATAATCATTTGCATTTGTGTTTTCATCAATATCATCTGATTGAGGCTTATTGTTGTTTATATTTTTTACATTTCATAAATCTGTAAATATGCCTTCAAAATCATCTTCGAAATCATCTACTTCAACCTTAAAATCATTTCCATCTTCATTGCCAATATTTATATTATCGGATGATGTAGAAGCTTCTCCATGAAAGTTTCAGACTTTATATAATCTATCGAACACCCACCTATAAAGATGTCCTCGCACATAATCTAATTCATATTGAAACAAATTGCCACACCGTCGATATGGACAATGAATTTTTGATAAATTCAGACTAATTATGTAATTCTCTACCATATTTATAAATTGATACAACCCATTTATATATTCAGGACTAATCCGATTCTGAATCCTTATCCAACTTTTATCCATATTTTTAAACCCTGGTTAAACATATATAAAATAATTTTGATGTTAATTTTCAATAAAAGTAATTTAGAAATTTAAATTTATTTATCACATACAAAATAATCAAAAAATTTATAATTTAAACCTCACACATTTATAATCCTATGTTTATCATCAAATATTATAATCTAAGAACAAGAAAACCCTAAACTTATCCTCTAATTGCAAAATAATCCTAAAATCATCATCTAAATGACAACATATCTCCAAATTTATCATCTAAGCAATAAGTTACTGCTTGATTACCATGAATAGGTCCAAATATAAATGATAAAACCCCCTAAATTCATCATCTAATCCCTAACAAAACCCTAACAACTGCATATATAAACTACAATAACTTTAAACCCTAACAAAATCCTAAATTCATCATCTAAGTATAATAAAATCTAAATTTATCATTTAATCATAACAAAAATAAAAAAAATATCATTAATTTTATTTTAAAATTGTGAAGAAAAAATACTTTATCCCTAAGTTGTCGAAGGTTTGAGACAGAGCCGAAAAGGACGTCGGAGCTGGAGACGGAGGCCAACAGAGGCTGGAGATGTCACCAAAGCCGACTAATCGGGAATTCGGAGTTGGAACGGAGAATTGTCGGAGAAGCCGCCGAGCCTCAAGGAGAGAAACCAGAGCATGAGATGGAGACGAAAAGTAGAAACAAAAGAGGGACCAGAAGAGGATCGTCGAAGAATTGCCGGATTGAGAATCACTGAAGGAAGAGAGGAAGGGAGTCGTGCGGAAAAATTAGGGCAATCGACGCGGGTCGAGGTTTTCTGCGTATCTTAGCGATGAAAATTTAATATCGTCGCAAATGTTTTTTACTCGACCGAATATTTTTCACTCGACAAGTCAGTCGAATGTTAGTTTTGGCGACGAATTGAAGTAATATCGTCGCTAAATGTAAATATATTTGCAATGAACAATATATATCATCGCAAATGTTTTTTACTTGACTGGATGTTTTTTCACTCGATTGGTCAGTCAACTATTTGTTTTGGCGACGAATTGAAATAATATCATTGCTAAACGTAATATATTAGCGATGAAACATATGTTTCGTCACTAATACTCATTTGGAATATATGCTAGCGATAAATATTTTTAATTCGTCTCTAATATGATATTATTTATGACAATCATAAAATTCATCAGTAATTCCTACTATTAGCGACGAATTAATAATTCATCGCTAATATTTCATCGCTATTTATCATTTTTCTTGTAGTGTATTTTGCTACCAATTAATCAATCGATTGCATTTCCAATTAATTTTTTTTGTGATCACTAAAATCTACTAATGAATTTCTTAATCGACTCCACTTGATCATCATTCAATTGCTCTCTAAGCCAATAACTACTTGAGTCGATTGATGATAACTTTAGTCAACTTCATGACATCATCAAATCTACAATTAGATGGTCGTGTTAGGACCAAATGGTAAAGCTAGAAGGGGGGAGGGTGTATAGAGATTCTATATACTCTTTCTATCATTAATATAAAGACAACAAATATGATATTAGAAATGAAAATAAAACAACCATTCAAACATACTTACTAATAACAAACACATAAGACTTAATGTGGTTCAATATTCCTCATACTCTTACTCCATGGCTTATGATCCGCCAATGAATCACTTTCAAAAAGCATCACTAACTTTCTTCTTCTTAGTCAACTACTGAATGTTAAAAAGTCTCTTACAAAGTCAAGGGTTTATAAAGAAATTACAAGAGGAAAGCACAACAAAAAAGGGCTTCTAATAGAGTTTAATTAGATCAATTTTGTCAACCATGAAACCACCTCAAAGCCCTTCTTTTATAGCCTTTAAATTTAGTTGTAAGTTTGTATGCCACCAAGTATCGACTCAGTCAACTAATCTTTGTGATCAAACTATTATCGCATGACAATGACTTCCACATTAGTAATTAGTCAATTGGTAACTTACTAACAGCCAACATCAATTCATTTCCTAGTCGACTCAACCATGAACAAAACTATTTTATTTGTGTGCTCCTTGGACCTAGTTGACTACTCCATTCTATTGTTCAACCACTTACCTAGAATCTATATTAGTTAACTATTCTAAACCCCAAGCCCTAGCTTATCACTACTTTAGAGTTTTGGTTTATTAGTTAATTATCTATTTTGTCATTTTATTGGATTCCACATGAGTCAAGTAGTTGTCCCTTTAACCCTGAAACCATTGTGGGTATCCAAATTTTGAACAACCAATTGATTGTTGTCTATCATTAGTTGACTGTGACATTACTTATGACCTATTCGAAGGTTGAATCTTCTTATGTTGAGTTCTAACCTTCATCCCTAAAGACTTACCATTGTAGCTTAACTTCATCCCTCGACCATCTCTTATTAAGTTACTCAATCCCTTAGATGTGCATGAGCTCTCGACTTCTCTAAATGTCATCCTTCACCCCTTCATCCTTTGTCCTTGTTGTCTTGATACACCTCATCCTGCAACCCCTCAATCTGCCTTAGATAACCTTCTTTGTTTTTATATACATTGATCCATTAAGCTTTCAATTTTGACATGCTAGATCATTAGTCTAGAGTTGCTCCAATACTATGCTCCACATCCCATGACCCCTTAGATGTTTCATACCATCTTTCTCTAATCTCATAGGACCTCTAAGCCATTGATCACTTCTCGTTGGTCATACTAAGCAAACATCGAACAATTAACCTCACCAAGCACCAAGCTCTCCAAGCTCCAGCTACATTCTTGTATGTCTTTGCAAATCAAACATACATATCAAATACACAAGATAAGACCAAAATTAAACCCCTTTGCTCGAACATCAAAACTCAAGGTTAATTTTGAGGCATGATTACACCAACAATATCTCTACTTTGATGTTTGACAACCTATTTAATTAGAGAAATTAATAAAATAAAATAAAATAAAGTGTTCATACATATACGACAAAAGAAATACCATGCACCAGGACCTACATCTAGGCTCCTCCTCCACTTAAGCTCCCCCTAGAGCTAGACATTTTTCAAAGTCATCATTAGAGGAGAACAAGCTCCCATAACCTTTTATCTAATCTTCTCTAAGTTCAAGTCAGGTTCCTCCTAATCCTAACATAGGAGAACCTCTCAAAAGGATAACAAGGTTTTCCACTTAAACTTTTTCTCTCATCCTCCTTGTGATACATTAAAAATATGCACCCACAATAGCCTAGATATTAGTCATAAGTATCTACAATGACCCTCATTTGTATTCAAACCGCCAAATAGATTTTTTACATAAATACTAAGTTTCTATGACCATTTTTGTAAGCTAAACCCACATGTTTAGCTTTCCAATAGAGTGTCAGTCAACTGATCATGTGGATTTGTTTCTAAAACAATCAATTGTGTCTTCGAAAAACTTAGCCTTGTCATTTTTAGAATCTCTTCAAAAATTCTACAAACCTTCTAAAATTCTCAAAAAATTTGGAGAGGTTTGTTTAACCCATTTCTACTTGAGAAAAAAAATAGATTTTCTCCAAAAAGCTTTACCAATCTTATGTTTGATGTAAAATCCAAAACTAGTCAAATAGTTTAATTGAACCTTAAACAAAAGTCCTAGTTTTGTTTCTCATTCATTGTATCTACAAAACACAAATTAAAATGCACTGATAACATCAATTTATTTGTCATTTCATATAATTAGATCTTAATTTCATGCTTCTTTAATATATCCCAACATATTCTATCCATGAAACTCACCCTTAATGTACATTTCTAGGGGTTGAGATTCTCAATTATCTCCAAACCCATTGGCTCATCTATAGACCCATTCTAAGATCCCAAGCATTCCTAGCTACCTTAGGATCCAAAAACTATGGGTCCCAACTTGGCTTATGAAGCTCTCCTTAGATATTCCAACCTTAGCCACCCTCTTAGGTCCAAATGCCACCTTGGTGTTGAGTAGATGGCCTAGCTAGAGGGGGTAAATAATGAATATTACTTTTTCCTATAGTTTCCCAAACTCATCTCAATGGAGTAGGAACCAAAGATTTTTAACCATATAAATCACAATGCATTAGAGTTTGATCTTATATTTGTTGATTGAATTAACCCCTAGTCAAGTTGACCATAATTTAGATTGAGTTTTGACATTTAAACAATATGTTTAATAGTTGAATGATGTATCAAGCAAGTCAAAGTTGACTAGATACTCAATGGTAGAAAAGTTTAAGTGGGTTAAGATTGATCGAATACCTAGCAATTAGAAGTCCAACACAAAGTTAATAAAGGAACATTTTAAATGGGTAAGGTAGATTATGTTGATGCAATCAACCTTGGATAAAGGTTGACTAAGCTCGAGTTAAGTTTCGAGATTGAGTAATATATTTGATGATTAAGTAATATTCTTAAAGGAGAGATTATTAATCAAGAGTGAGCAAGCTCAATTTGATCAATATGTTTGATATTTGAGGGAGACGACAAGTAAATTTTGGAAATATTTGGTGTACTAGAGGGGGTGAATAGAGATTTCTTTGATTCTTCGATTCGTTCATTGTCGTGCTCATCTACAATTGTTAGTAATACATAGTAGAAATACATTAAATTATAAATAAAATAAACAAGACAATCACACATGCACATCGGATTTTACATGGTTTTGAACCTACGATTCCTACTCCATGGTCGAGCCTTAATGTCCACACCACTAAAACTTATCTCCTTCTTGGAATAACACCGGAGGTGGAGAAATCCTCTTACAATGGAGCTTACAATGAAGAAACAACAACCAAACAACAAAATACAAGAAGCAAATGATAGAAATACAAAAAACACTTTACAAGAAAATGCTTTTGATTGCTTGTTGATTTGGTTTCTTTGAATGGCTTGGAAGGTCTAGATTGCAACAACAACTCTCTTTCAAAATCCTCAGGAATCAGCTATGGTTGTGTCTTCCTTTTAAAGCTCCACACAAGCTATTTTTTTGCCTCCCAGTCGACTGACCATATCCACTAGTCGACTGGGTACTATGTCATTGTCTCACAACGGACTAATCTATGTTAGATTATTGCCAATCAATCGACTTGATTGGCGCACTTGATTACATGTTGTGAAAAGTTTAATTTTTTATAGTGATATTTTTAATAGCGTGCAAAATGCACGTTGTTATTATTTAATATTAACATCGCACATTGTGCACTATTAAAATGAGTATTAACAGTGTATTATTTTTGTATGTTGTTATTTATAAAAATATAATATTATCCGCAGCTACAAGATTGGGTGTGCTACAAAAACTATTATTAATAGCGTGTTATAATTATGTGATGTTGATAACGTGTTGCAGAAAGTCATATTTATTGTAGTGTCTAAAGTGTCAACTCTACCATGGTTAGATTAACTATCCATCTATTTAGGGTTGACATACCCTAAACCCATCTAGGGTGAAGGGATCATGCTTCTAGGAATCCAAAATCTATTGAAGCTCCTTGGATTTACAAGGTACTCACTAGGGATAACCTCCCTTAGTACCTTTCTAATGACCCTCCTAGACTTGGAAGCCTTGGTCATTATGGTCTCATTAAGGTCAATCCTAGGGATATCTTCCCTTTTGACCTTCTTGGTAACTTTTCTAGACTTCTTCAAAGCCTTAGTCACTTGACTTTTACCATGGTCAACTCTAGGGATGACTTTCCTTATCACCTTGTATTTCCTAGACCTAGGACTAGTTCCATAACTATATGGAACACGATGGTAATGTAGGAACTTCGGTGAGCACTAGAGGGGGGAGGTGAATGGCGCATTTTCGTTCGTCGATAGAATTCAATCGTGCTTGTCTCTACAATTTGTTAGTTTGCACAGTGGAATATAGAAATACAAAAGACAAATACATAATCACATGCAAAACACAAGATATAACATGGTTCGGAACCTTAAGGTTCCTACTCTATGGATTGAGCTCGAATGAGCTCTAGTGATGCACACACCGCCACTAATCAATAATACTCCTTCTCGATGACACACCGGAGGTGGAGAAACCTCTTATAATGATTACAAAAGTAATACAATGGAACAAGCAATTACAAGTGAGATACACAAAAACACGTAAAGAAAACTTTACAAATGTGAGCTTGAATGCTTGCTTGTTTGGTTGTTTGGGCTGCACTTGAAGACCCTGAATTGCACCAGCAAATCGCTCCAAATCGCCCTAAGAACCCTGGCTAAAAACTTCCCCTTTGTGCTCTTTATAAAGCTACAACTTGGGTTGATTTTCACCTAGCAGTCGACTGCTCATACCCATCAGTCAACTGCTCCTGTAGTCGTTGTCTCACAATGACTTAATCCACTCTGGAAAAACTCCAATGGATACCTAGTATTCGACTGATCATACCCATCAGTCGACTGCCATTACTCAACGGTTGACTTAGAAACATTCTGTACCTGTGTCCTCGACTAGCAGTTGACTGCCCTCCATGGCATTCAACTAATCAAGGCCAGTCGACTATGAAAGGACCGTGTATGCAAGACGGGGGGGGGGGGTACCCTTTTTATGAAAAATCAGAAGATGCAGCGGAAATTTAACTTGCGAAAGTTAGTTGAACGTAAAAGCACAAAGAATGTAGTTTTGACAAAAAGTGATGAATATGAGCACGAAAAAAAAAACTACCACAAGACAGAATATAAAACAGAGAGAAAGAAAGAAAGACGCAGTCAATTTTTACTTGGTTCATAGCTCTCTCATAGAGCTGCTAGTCCAAGGCCTACCACTAGCTTTTTCCTTTACGAAGCTAAGCTCCGATGGTGGAGAAACCTCTTAAAGCTTTTACAGTCCACAGATTCAAAGGATTACAAGTTTATGTATAGGAAATATGAACCGTAAAGAAATTTGCCAATGAATTTTATAGTAATACTGAATGCTGGATTTTGTCTTTGGTTAGGTCGGAGTGGCTTTGACAGAAAGAGATCTTCCAAGACAGAATTGTGGCACCAAGAACAGGGATGAAGTGGCGCACAGGGAGCAACAATCACCCGGTTAAAGTGATCAGGTTGCAACACAGGAAGACAAATCCATTATTGTGGTGAGAGCAGGGTGCACAGGGAGAAGAAGCTTGTGGCGGATGCACGGAGTGAGAGCGAAGAGAAAGATCATGGTTGTTTAAGTGCAGCGCAGAGAGATCAGAAAAATTACTTATTAACATTTGCATTGTCACGGGAGTTTTAAAGATCACCGCCCATCCGAAGCTTTCTCTCGACCGACTATGCGTAAGCTTGGACGTCCATTCCTTCAACAAAATCTCTGGTCGATCGTTGGAATTTGAATTTTTGCCTTTGGAGCTCATCCACGCGTCGAAACAGAGACGATTTCTCATCGAAATCGTGATTTCGATTCCCATCAGTCGAGGCACCAGTCGAGCCTCCCTTGCATTTGAGCACTATTTCTGCAGTCCAATCGAGGCATTGGCTTGACTACTCGAGTCAAAACTCAAGATTTTCTCTTGTGTAGTCGAGGCACCAGTTGAGTCCCCCTTGCGTCTGATTGATGCTGCTAACGACCAGTCGAGGCACTGGCTAGACTGCTCCAAGCTAAATTGCAAGTCTGCCTCGTGACTGCCAGCCTCTGCCAGAGGCCAGTCGAGGCACTGCTGTTGGGTTTCCGGCACCGCGGCGTGTGTGTGTTCGATCATATTTCGTAAACATGTGCACAGCGGAAGCAACAAAAATAATAAATACTCCTATTTATTACAACACACACAACACACGCATGCTATTACAACAAGTGTAGACATAACCGTAAATTAAAATTGCAATAAAAGGAAATTAAACTACGTTATACCTTTCGTATGACGTGTAGCGGGAACGGCATCAACCGGAACGATTCTCGTAAGAATCGTCTCTATCCGTATCCACGCCGAGCTCCTCGGGATGACTTCGCCAAGCCACGAGCTTTGTCTTCGTACGGGTTACTAGCCTCGTGTTGAAGACGATGTGATCGAGAGATGATCACGGTCCGAATCCAAATTCGGACCTAAAGACAAGTCCTCAAGACTTGCTTCTCCGGAGAGGTATTCGTCAACCGATTGACGAATCCTTCGTCCTCCACCTCAGAGGATTACCGGAGATCAAATCCCCGGTATGTTAGCCGCTGTCGGAGCACTAACCGTCGTCCAAACGACGCTCCGACGAGAGGAGAAGAAGCTGTCCAGAAAACTGGACAGCTTGGTGGAGGAGTAGGCGCCGGCCAAAACCAAGGAAGCAAAGTGCTCACCTTGATGCCAAACCTAAGGAGGATGACCGGAACTCTTCCGGCAGCAGCTCGACGCCGGCGAGGAGGAAGGAAGCAACCTTCTGGACGCCGGTTGGAGGACCTTTGGGCTGGGCGGCGGCAGCTTGGAGTTGGGCGCCGAATAGGAGAGGGAGGGGTTGGGCGGCCAAGTTTGATTAGGTTTAGGGTTAGGGTTTAATCCCTATTTTATAGAGAACTAATTCTCTTAATGGTTAATGGATCATATCCATAAAGCCCGTTAACCCGCTCCAGTAAGATAAGTTAAAATAAACCAAACCATGATGGTTTATTTTAAGTTAAAACGAACCGAACCAACCTTTGGTTCATTCGTTTAATATAAACCAAACCCTTTGGTTTATTCTCATCCATTGGATTAGAACCAAACCATTTTGGTCCATCCATTATGTCTTCATAAGACACGGCCCATCCACGCTTCCATTGCGTCTGAAACAATTTCATGCTCGCTTTATGTTTGGTCCAACCAAACATAGTTTCTCTCGGTCTGAGAATCCCATTCTCAAGCTCGTTTTAAATCCTTTGGATTACACTCGTTGTGCGTGTGACCAAATAGGTTCTCGATTTATGTTGGCCGTCTATAATTAACCATTAATTATAGAACGATCATGAGTGGCACCTAGTAGTACATCATGATCCCCAATTAACCGAAAAGATCAACGGTTGATCCAGAACTATTTCTGAAACCCTTGTGACTCGAATGAATCGTGCCCCATTCCCTTCACTCATCTTATACCCACTTGGTTCGGGACATGGTCTATTGTGTCGGTCCCCACTAGGTGACTACGTCACACCTAGCCCAGTATCATTTCCTCGTCCTACGGATTCTAGTTACTCCACATGTATCGAAGAGTACCTTACTCTAAACATGTAATGCTTTGGCCAAAGACTTTAGTAACAATCCGACGAGAGGCCATAGGTATACATCTCCTCGCAAGGAGTGGTGAATCCTTTATAGGCTATTCAAACACCTTCGATCACTTCGACTTATACCCAATCATCCCGGGTCCACATCTCCTTAGAGATGTTTGCTTAAGATGTCAAAGCATAAGTCTCTATGATCAAGATGACTTGAATACCGCAAGTCAAAGGAACATCGCACTTAAGCCACAGTAAGAACTTCATTGACATATCTATATATGCGGAAAACCATATGAAGTCTTACGGTTGGTCACTCCAATGAACTAGTTACCATAACTAGCATCCACGATTAACTCCGGACATCACTATGTCTCCAGCCAGTGAGAATCAGCTGCTTGGATACACCAAGGAGTATACCTCGTGCTAGTCTCGACAGAATTGATGGTGTCCAAATCCATCAATTCATTGACTAGGGATAATTCCGATACATCACAATTACACATGTAGAGATACTCACTAGTTGTGATCCAATCACAAATTCTCTCATGCTGTGAATCGTATCGTGGACATTCAGTAAATGAGTTTAAGATCCAATCAAATACATAAAATATGTATACTCAAATAGTGAATCTTCATTTATCATATAAATGGTTCATACATAAGGCGATTGCCTTAGGACATCTCTCATATATTACTAACAGACTCCCACTTGGCCTAATGCCAATCGCTACGGTATCCAATACCATAGTCTCTAACATGACCCTCAAACTTGCTTTGAGGTAATGCTTTAGTCAAGGGATCCGCTAAGTTCCTTTCAGTGGGAATTTTCTCGATTTGTATTTCGTTCCTACTGATGATCTCTCTGATAAGATGATAGCGGCGAAGCACATGTTTGGATCATTGATGAGACCACATCAAGTTCATACATGAACTACTTGATCCAAACCGCTTCCTTTGCTGCTTCCAAAGCTGCAACGTATTCTGCCTTAGTGGCAGAATCCGCTATAGTGTCAAGCTTGGAACCTTTCCAACTTATTGCGCCTCCATTCTAGGTGAATACATACCCATAAGACATGGAATCATCCTTATGCATGCGGATCTGCATCCGTATACCCACGTATCACCATGTACCCTTCTCCATATATTAGGAACACATCCTTAGTTCTTCTCAAGTACTTAAGGATCGTCTTATGACCGCCAATGATCCATTCTGGATTGGGTGGTATCTGCTCGTGACACTCGAGCATACGATACATCGGGCCTCGTACATAACATAGCATACATGATAGATCCTATTGCGGATGCATAGGGAATCTTACTCATGCAAATCCTCTCGCCTTTGTGCGCGGACACATAGACTTGAAAGGTGTTCCCCATGCACGATGGGTAGATAACCTTTCTTGGATTCCGACATGCTAAACCTCTTTGCTTTCGGTCTATATATGTAGACCGCGAAGACCAAGCAACCGTTCGATCTATCTCTATAGATCTTAATCCCAAGGATGTAGGTTGCTTCTCCTGTGTCTTTCATGGAGAATGTCTTGGATAACCAAACCTTAATCGATCAGAAGATGGACACATCGTTTCCTATAAGTAATATGTCATCGACATACAATACTAGGAACACGACTGCACTCCCACTAACCTTCTTGTACACACAAGGTTCGTCTGGATTTTGTGAGAAATCAAACTTTTTGATCGTCTTATCAAAATGGATATTCCAGCTCCTGGATGCTTGCTTCAATCCATAAATGGATCGTCGCAATTTGCATACCTTGGTTTTATCAACCGATGTGAAACCCTCAGGCTGTATCATATACACGTCCTCGAGCAGGTTTCCATTAAGGAAAGCTGTTTTCACATCCATCTGTCATATCTCATAATCATAATGAGCCGCTATGGCCAGGAGCATCCGAATGGATTTAAGCATAGCTACAGGCGAATAGGTTTCGTCATAATCAACACCTTGTTTTTGACGATATCCTTTCACCACCAATCTAGCCTTATAGGTAATCACATTACCATCCATGTCGGTTTTCTTCTTGAAAACCCACTTGCACCCTATAGGCTTTATGCCTTCAGGTGGGTCAACCAAGTTCCAAACTTGGTTTTCGTACATTGAATCCATTTCCGACTTCATGGCACCAAGCCACTTATCCCTTTCTGAACTTGTCAGCACTTCTTCATAACTGGTAGGCTCCTCATCATCAATGAGTAACACGTCGTTCGATTCACTTACGAGAAATCCATATCTCTCAGGGAATGTTGCGTGTTCTACCGGATCTGAAGATGTGGTGTTACAATAGGTCGGCCGATTGCTCATCACTATGAGTTGTCCATTTGTATGCTTCACCGGGTATCTCATTAATGTCTATTTGAGTCTCTCGAGCCTCCTCAAGCTCGACGACACTCCCTATTTTCTTGCAAGAGAAACTCTTTCTCTAGAAACAGCATGCCTTGAAACAAACACCTTTTGTTCCACAGGATGATAGAATTGGTAACCCCTTGTTTCCTTAGGGTATCCAATAAATAGACATTTATCAGACTTAGCATCCAGTTTGTCTGATACAGTCCGCTTCACATATGCAGGACAACCCCATATCTTCAAGTAAGATACATGAGGTTTCTTACCATTCCATATCTCATATGGAGTAGTTGAGACTACCTTGGTAGGCATTCTGTTTAACAAGTAACAATGCAAGTGCATAACCCCAAAAGGACTTGGGAAGAGTTGCATGATTCATCATTGACTGACCATGTCCAACAAGGTCCTAAGATTCGCCTCTCGGATACACCATTATCTTTGTGGTGTATAGGCGGAGTCCATTGAGACAATATGCCATTGTCTCTTAGATAATCAAGAAACTCTTGACTTAAGTATTCACCACCTCGATCCGATCGAAGTATTTTAATACTCTTGTCATGTTGTTTCTCTACTTCATTTCTGAATTCTTTAAACCTTTCAAAGGCTTCAGACTTGTGTTTCATCAAGAACACATACCCAAACCGTGAGTGATCATCGGTGAAGGTAATGAAGTAGCTATAGCCTCCTAATGCTTGAGTTGACATAGGTCCACATACATCAGTATGTACTAAACCTAGTAACTCTCCCACTCGTTCACCTTTTCCAATAAAAGGTAACTTAGTCATCTTGCCTTTTAAGCATGATTCGCATGTATCGTATGAATCCAATTCAAACGATTCCAGAATTCCACATCGGTGTAATTCGGACATGCGTTTCTTGCTTATATGGCCAAGACGACAATGCAACATATAGGAGTCTATGTGATTATCCTTTCGAGCACTCTTGTTGCTCGCCGATAATATTGCAAATGTCCTTTGGATACGTCCGATAAACACCATTGCTTAAAGTTCCAGTCCCATAAAGAACCCCATTCAAAGTTATGTAACAACAATTGTTACTAAACGTCAAATGGAAACCATTTCTATTTAAACAAGAAATAGAAATGATGTTCTTTATCAACGAAGGAACACAAAAGCAATTGTCCAGTTCTAAGACAAGTCCTACAGGGAGTTCCAACAAATACGTTCTGATGGCGAGTGCAGCAACCATTGCTCCATTCCCAACACGTAAATTTGACTCTCCCTTGACGAGTCTTCTTCTATTCCTTAGCCCATATATGTCATTACATATATGTGAGCCACACCCAGTATCAAATACCCAAGTGTCTGAGGAAATAGAATGACAATCAATAAAGAATATTTCTGAAGAAGATGGGGCATCCGATGCCTTATCCTTCTTCACGGACTCAAGATAAATCTTGCACTTTCTTCGCAAATGGCTCTCCTTGCCATAATGATGGCAAGTTTCCTTTTGTGCTAGTTCTACCTTCTTAGCCTTTCTCTTCTTTCCCTTCTGTTGTTCTTTTGACCTCCTCTTAGAACCTTTCTTCGAGGAATCAACTAACAGCACTGTCCCCTGCTCATGCTTCTCAGAAGACTCCACAATCTTCAGCATGTTGAGCAGTACCACAGATGAACCTTCTTGCATCTCAGAGGTGAAGAGGAGCTTGGAGACTTCGAACCTTTCGAATCTCACTTGCTCATCAACCAACTCACAAAGATGAAGGACTACGATATGAGCATCCATATGCTCATCTTTGCTTTCGTAGCTTGGGTTCCATCGCGGCTAGCATGATGCAACTCATTTGTTCAGAATCACTCACATGTTTCTGATAGGCCAACAATTGGTCCAGAGTTGCATCGTCACTAGGACGGGCGGGAAGAGGCGCTTCGAGGACATACACAAGTTTTTCACCTTGAGAACAATTCTCAAGTTTCTAAGCCAGTCCAAGAAGTTCGGCCCAGTCAATTTATTTGAATCCAAAATGGAACGCAAATTCAAACACATCATGATCAATATATTAATTTAGAAATACAAAACGAGCATATATGAGAAAGATGATTTTAAAATGCATCAATATACATTTATAAATCCCATTCATTTTTCGAATTTCAAAAACCTCAAAATCACTTCGGGAGATTGTAGGTTCATCTCCGAATGGGTTGATATCCATCATAGTTATGAATAACCTTGGAGAGAGTCCAACAAGCCATTCATAGCTACGACGGTAGGTATCATCTATACCGATTGCATATCACGTATATGCAACTATCACAATGTGCTATCAACTAATTGAATGTTCACACATACATTGGGTTGTTAACACATTAACAAGTATGCATCTTATGCATAGCACCCAACTTCACCTCCCTTAACATCGACCTTGGAGAGAGTCCAACAAGCCGATGCTCCAGGTTAAAGCCAACCCATTAATCAAGAATAGTTTTAATATGGTTAGAGCGCATTCAACCAATTAGCCCAGCTTGGAGAGAGTCCAACAACCAAAGCTAACGATTGACCTCTGACTCTTACCATATTAGTATTAAACTATTCCATGGTTTGAACATATTCGGGTTCGAGCCGGGCTTGGAGAGAGTCCAACAACCCAAACAAGAAACAGAACTCTGGTTCTAACCATATTAATGGAAGGTGTAGGCTTTAATATTGAGTTAGGGTTTTATGTCTCATCCTCTTTGCATGCAAATAACTATTATCTACATGGCATGGCATACATGGCATACATCTACATGTCACGACACGCATGGCATTATGTTATGCATCTAATGCAACTACATGTCATACAATTATGTCATGTACAATATTTCCTTATATGTCATAACTATTTATGGAAATAAAATATGTTTAAGATTTGATTCTCCAAATCAAATCATAATTAAATTAGGAAACAAATTTCCAAATCTAATCACATATTTTATTCATGGAATTATTTGATTAAGGAAAATCTATTTAGGAAACCAATTTCCTAAATCTTCAAAACTACTTATGGAAATAAAATATTTTAAAGATTTGATTTCCCAAATCAAATCAAGATTAAATTAGGAAACAAATTTCCAGAATCTAATCAAATATTTTATTTATGGAAAATATCAATTTCCATAAATACTTCCAACTTTCCAAAAGTGGAAGATTTCCATAAATACTTCTAGACTTTCCAAAATTGAAAAATTTCCATAAATACTTCTAAATTTCCAAAATTTAGAAAATTTCCAGAAATACATTATGACTATCGCAAAACCAATTTTACGATTATGTCGAAACACAACCTGGCTCTGATACCACTGTTGGGTTTCCGGCACCGCGGCGTGTGTGTGTTCGATCATGTTTCGTAAACATGAGCACAGCGGAAGCAACAAAAATAATAAATACTCCTATTTATTACAACACACAACACACGCATGCTATTACAACAAGTGTAGACATAACCGTAAATTAAAATTGCAATAAAAGGAAATTAAACTACGTTATACCTTTCGTATGACGTGTAGCGGGAACGGCATCAACCGGAACGATTCTCGTAAGAATCGTCTCTATCCGTATCCACGCCGAGCTCCTCGGGATGACTTCGCCAAGCCACGAGCTTCGTCTTCGTACGGGTTACTAGCCTCGTGTTGAAGACGACGTGATCGAGAGATGATCACGATCCGAATCCAAATTCGGACCTAAAACAAGTCCTCAAGACTTGCTTCTCCGGAGATGTATTCGTCAACCGATTGACGAATCCTTCGTCCTCCACCTCAGAGGATTACCGGAGATCAAATCCCCGGTATGTTAGCCGCTGTCGGAGCACTAACCGTCGTCTAAACGACGCTCCGACGAGAGGAGAAGAAGCTGTCCAGAAAACTGGACAGCTTGGTGGAGGAGTAGGCGCCGGCCAAAACCAAGGAAGCAAAGTGCTCACCTTGATGCCAAACCTAAGGAGGATGACCGGAACTCTTCCGGCAGCAGCTCGACGCCGGCGAGGAGGAAGGAAGCAACCTTCTGGACGCCGGTTGGAGGACCTTTGGGCTGGGCGGCGGCAGCTTGGAGTTGGGCGCCGAATAGGAGAGGGAGGGGTTGGGCGGCCAAGTTTGATTAGGTTTAGGGTTAGGGTTTAATCCCTATTTTATAGAGAACTAATTCTCTTAGTGGTTAATGGATCATATCCATAAAGCCCGTTAACCCGCTCCATTAAGATAAGTTAAAATAAACCAAACCATGATGGTTTATTTTAAGTTAAAACGAACCGAACTAACCTTTGGTTCATTCGTTTAATATAAACCAAACCCTTTGGTTTATTCTCATCCATTGGATTAGGACCAAACCATTTTGGTCCATCCATTATGTCTTCATAAGACACGGCCCATCCACGCTTCCATTGCGACTGAAACAATTTCATGCTCGCTTTATGTTTGGTCAAACCAAACATAGTTTCTCTCGGTCTGAGAATCCCATTCTCAAGCTCGTTTTAAATCCTTTGGATTACACTCGTTGTGCGTGTGACCAAATAGGTTCTCGATTTATGTTGGCCGTCTATAATTAACCATTAATTATAGAACGATCATGAGTGGCACCTAGTAGTACATCATGATCCCCAATTAACCGAAAAGATCAACGGTTGATCCAGAACTATTTCTGAAACCCTTCAGCAGCTCGAATGAATCGTGCCCCATTCCCTTCACTCATCTTATACCCACTTGGTTCGGGACATGGTCTATTGTGTCAGTCCCCACTAGGTTGACTACGTCACACCTAGCCCAAGTATCATTTCCTCGTCCTACGGATTCTAGTTACTCCACATGTATCGAAGAGTACCTTACTCTAAACATGTAATGCTTTGGCCAAAGACTTTAGTAACAATCCGACGAGAGGCCATAGGTATACATCTCCTCGCAAGGAGTGGTGAATCCTTTATAGGCTATTCAAACACCTTCGATCACTTCGACTTATACCCAATCATCCCGGGTCCACATCTCCTTAGAGATGTTTGCTTAAGATGTCAAAGCATAAGTCTCTATGATCAAGATGACTTGAATACCGCAAGTCAAAGGAACATCGCACTTAAGCCACAGTAAGAACTTCATTGACATATCTATATATGCAGAAAACCATATGAAGTCTTACGGTTGGTCACTCCAATGAACTAGTTACCATAACTAGCATCCACGATTAACTCCGGACATCACTATGTCTCCAGCCAGTGAGAATCAGCTGCTTGGATACACCAAGGAGTATACCTCGTGCTAGTCTCGACAGAATTGATGGTGTCCAAATCCATCAATTCATTGACTAGGGATAATTCCGATACATCACAATTACACATGTAGAGATACTCACTAGTTGTGATCCAATCACAAATTCTCTCATGCTGTGAATCGTATCGTGGACATTCAGTAAATGAGTTTAAGATCCAATCAAATACATAAAATATGTATACTCAAATAGTGAATCTTCATTTATCATATAAATGGTTCATACATAAGGCGATTGCCTTAGGACATCTCTCATATATTACTAACAACTGCCTCGACTGCCGCAGTCAAAAATCTAATTGAGTCATCGGCTTGCTTCTGTTCGCTTCATCCTGGTATCAGTCGATGCGCTACCTCGATTGCTACTCCTTCAGCAACTTTTTGAGTGTCATCTGTTCAGGCTGGTTGTAGGCTGTAATCAGTCGAGTCACTGCCTCGACTGAAACAAGGCCAGTTGAGGCGTTGACATGACTATTCCTTGGTGTCGGCAACTTTGTCAACTAATGTATGTGGTAAGGGCTTAAGACCCATTGTTTCAGTCAACTCTAAGACTGAAACACGCCTAGTAAAGACTCTACCCAAAGACCCTTTACTTGCCAAGACTTCGACCTTCAGCCTTTCTTGGACTTTTCACCTTGCCACTGTCGCAAGGACTTTCTGCCAAGGAATTTACCCTCTTGGACTTTTCACCTTGCCACTCCCGCAAGGACTTTATGCCAAGAAGTTTACCCTTCTTGGACTTTTCACCAAGGTTCCACCCTTGGATTTACCATCTGCCAAGGAATTATCCATCTTGGACTTTTCACCAAGGTTCCACCCTTGGATTTCTCCAGTCGCCAAGGAATTAAACATCTTGGTCTTTTCAGGGTACTCCTTTTCCCCTTAGTTTACCGCATACCAAAAAGCATCCTGTCAATACAGGGATTGTTCGGCAGATTGCACCAACTGCTCTGTAAACAAAATGGCCCAGGAAGCTCTAGAGCAGTGTCAAACTGCCCTAGAATCGAACTGCTCTGGAAGCTCTAGAGCAGTCAAACTGCTCTGGCAATCAAACTGCATTGGCAATTAAACTGCCCTGGCAATCAAACTGCCCTAGCAAACTACCCTGGTGAACTTCCCTGGCAAACTACCCTGCTAATCAAACTGCCCTGTCAATCAAACTTCGTGAATCGCCTCGCAACTCACGAACAACGCCTAGTGAATCGCCTGCAACTCACCAAATCGCCTGGCGACTCTTCAATTTTACCAGTAGCTCTTTCGTAGCTCTTCGCTCTAAACTTAAACATTTGTCAAACACCAAAACATATCTTGGAGTATCATCTCCAACAGTTTCCCCCTTTTTTATGTTTGACAACCCATTTATGTTTAGGTTCTTTTGATAACCCGTTTAAGTTTAGGTTCTCTTGACAACCCGTTAAAGTTTAGGTTCTCCTTTCTAGGTTAATCAGATCAAGTCAAGTAATAGTACTTGATCTGTAATGTGAAACTAGTAAACACCTAAACTCTATCCATTTAAGTTTAGGTTCTTTTGACAACCCGTTTAAGTTTAGGTTCTCTTGATAACCCGTTAAAGTTTAGGTTCTCCTTTCTAGGTTAATCAGATCAAGTCAAGTAGTAGTACTTGATCTATAACATGAAACTAGTCAACACCTAAACTCTATCCTCCCCCTTTGGCAAACACCAAAAAGGGATCATAGGGGTATTGAGAGTATGAGAAATGCAATGATCAAGGAAGGATTAAAGTATCCTCCCCTTGAATCCTTACTCTCAGTTATCCATACTAACAATGCATATTCATAACATGTGAGCAACAAGTAATGATTTTCATAGAAAATTTTGACAGAGTTTTCCCTAAAAATGTTTGTGAGAAATATGTTCTAACATCCTATCATAATCATATAAGGACTAAATCTCATCGACCGAAACTATGCAAATATGCAAACAAGTAAAAACGAAACAAGTTCAAGAGAGTCGCTCAGCCAATATAATGCCAAGTTAACCTATACACTTTGTTTTAGTTTGCACAATCCCATCCAGACAAACAAGATCAATTCTACTATACTTTACTGACAAGAGTCTATCAAAGCTAAAATACCGATGACGATGGGCCTGACGAGTCAGTAGTCAAGGAACACAGAAGTCTCAATATTTCAGCCTGCTGATCTAGAATTTGCGTTTGTCGGGTTGTGACTTCTGAGAAACGTGTATCTATGGTCATCTCTAGATCTTGGAGTCCTGTGTACACCGTCTCGGTGAACTCGTCATAGTCACGGCGTAGGCTATCCAGCTGCTCGGATACAGACTCATAGGGCTCATCGGCAAGAGCCAATTGTTCTTCTTCATCTTCATCTCGTGCCCCCATATCCCATCTTTCACTAGCTTGTCGTCCATTAGCCCATTGCGCATTCTTTTTGTCCCGAACCATGCCGGCCAAGGCAAAATTCAATGCCATGGCTGAAGCTAGGTTGACACCGAGTTGCCTTGGTCTCTTAAAGAATTGTTCATGAATGTCGTTTAGAGAGATCCCTTCAATGGGTTCTTGGATACTAGGATAGAATTCTAAAGTTGATGTTGACTCTTTACAACATAAAAATGCTCTAAGGATATCAGGAGTGAAGGAAATGTCTGCCCTTACTACCCTACTCCTATAGATGAGTCGATCTTTAGTAGGTTGTAAGTTATTGAAAAACTCAGAAACTAAGTCCATATTTATATCGTGGTCGCAGTAGACTAGCTTCTCAAGTTGGTAATACTCTATGACGCCCTTAACTTCAGGAGCAAAATCCTTGAAGAAATCTTTATCTAAAGAGCGTGTAGATATCTTTTGGAATTTGTAAGTTCTATATGTATGTTGATGCAATGCAGAGGGGAATCGGGGATCAGTAGAGGGGTTTTCCCTCGACGTTTCCTTCCAACTAGTATTGGAATATTTTTGTTTTTTTCTAGAGATGTAAAAATGATGTCCAAAATGTAGAATGAATGCGGTATGATGCATGACATGGATAAATACTGATTAGTATTCAACCGTTGACTAATAATCGCATAAGTAAAGTGAATGAGGAAGAAGGGTTATACTTGGGTGACATTGCTCCTTGTCCAAGTAATTTTGAGCTGATGAGATGTTTAGGTTGGAGCCCCTTCTATCTAAAATGGACTTTTTCGGCGAGGAGAAAGGGTCCAGCAAACCCTAGCTGTCAATGCCGGTGGAGTTAGGGTTAGGATGCTAACCTAGAGATGGAGATAGATTGTTAAATAAAGAAAATTTAAATACTGAATTTAATGGTAAAAAAAATTTAAGAAAATAATTCTGGAAATTTTTTGGGATTTTTAGGGAATTTTAGGAATTTTTTCGGAATTTTTTTGGATTTAAACGGAGTTCGTACGAGATAATTACAGGGATAAAATAAATAGGCTTTGGAGGAGTCTATTTAAAGGGGGTTAATCGATGACATTAACCTAAGTTTTCTATTTTCTTTTTCTATTTTTCCCCACCGCGACCCCTTTTCCTCCTTCGGCAGTTCCTCCCGCACCGTTCCTTCACACGCCGAAGCCATCCCTTCTTCCCCCGCGTCGCAACCGCCGCAGCGCCTCTGACCGCCGCTTTCCCGGAGCTCAGGCCGCCGGCTCCTCGCCTCTGATCCGCCGCGAGCTTCTTCTCTTCCTCATTCCCTTCTCTCGTGCAGCCATCCCTTCACCGCTCGACCTTGCGCGCTACCCTCTCGCACACTGCCGCCTGCTCAGCATTTCTTCACTCCGGATCGTGCGCCACACCCGCCGAGCCCTGACGCGACGAGCCAGACACCGCCGCTGCGCACAAGAACCATCGTGGGTGCCCTTTTCATCATCGACGCTGAGGCCACCGCTCGCCACATCGGGCCTCTCCTTCTCTGCTGCAGCCACCTTGGATGTGATCGGCCCGCACTGAGGAAATACTACCAAGGGGAAACTTCTAATTTCTAGTATATATATATATATATATATCATGTTTTCCTTATTCGAAGTGAATCTATGATTTGAGCCATAATCGGTGAGTGTTGATGGTGCCGGTGAACAGGGTAGTAGGGAAGAAAACTGTGGCTGGCTGAGAGGGGTTGTGAGGGTTATTTGGAGGTGGTCGTGCAAGGTCGGCTATAAGTGGCCAGTGTACGGCTGTGAGTCAGAGTTGTGGTCGAGTTAGGGGCTATAAATTTAGGGATTTGCTAACTGTGTTGGGGGTAGATCCACTTTGGGTTGTGATGAGATTTCAATTAGGGTGATTAGATCCCTAAATTGGTGTAATTGGTAGTTGTGAGGGTTGTGGAAGAGTTAGATAAATTAGTGGAATTGGAAATTGATTTGGGTTAATTGGTTTATGTAATAAATTGATTAAGTATTTGATTTGTCGGTGAATTGCATTTTTGTGCTTAACAATAGTTATGCATTATGCAGGTTTCGATCACGAGGCAGGTCCCCGATCGTGACGATTTCATTCTTGCGGACATTTTTATTCAGGTGAGTATTTTGACTTATCTCCTAGATATAATCATGTTGATATGCTAGTTAGGATAGCTTGCAATAATTTTCATGTTTATATGCCTAGTATGTTTTTGTGCCTACTCGATACATGCATTTGATCGGTTATGATTATATCTTTCCTATGTTACTTGGATCATAGTTACTTGGATCATATATATGTACTTATTGATTGTGCATATTATTCGGATAGGTATTTTTAGTTGGATTTACATGCTTTAGTATCATGCACCATCTTGCATGATTGTATGCTGGCTGGACGAGGTTCCTTTATAGTTGAGCCCGCAGCTAGTTACATGGCCTGCACACGCTGCCACTCATGGGTTAGTGGTACATCAGGAGGGTGTGTGCAGTTGCTCTATCAGGCTCCTCTGGTCCGCTCATGGGTAGCGATGAGGCAGCGTGGTAGCGGGCAGGGATCCCTCCTCTGGTCTATGACACCGGGAGATGAGAGCTTAGCTCCCCCACTCTATTTGGGGAAGGAGGATAGGTGTACTCCGACAGCATCCTGTCCACTCGGTCACTCAGGAGCAGTGATGGCAGAGTGCACAGTTGTCATAGCCCTACCCACTCGGCTTCACCATCGCGTGTGAGGTGGCTGACTGGCGTCAGGGGTGACCATGTCATTTGCACGACATGCATTTTGCATGGATAGCATTTGTATTGTGTTTGTTGCATTTTTATTGATGCCTTGGATGTTGCATATGATTGTCATGCATACAGGATTCATATTTGTATATGGTGATGACTTTATCTCTTATAGTAGGGCACATGCTCCTATATCAGGGTAGGAGATTCAGGTAAGTACAGTCCTTTTGTATTTCTTTCTTGCATACCCTATATGTGAGACTGTACTGGCATGATTGTTATTGTTAGCTATATCTTACTTTGCATATCGACTATATCCGGTGTGTTCTTTGAACTTACCCCATGGTTTTATATTTATTTCAGGATGAAGCTGTTAGGAGAGTCCAGTTGCCATACCCCCCCCCTCGTCGTGATAGTTTATTAGTTGTTTGAGTTATGGTTTTGGATTTTGTATAGAAGATATGTTTAGGTCCTAATGTTTTGGTTATGTACTTGTGGAAGTTTGGAGATATTTATTGTGTCCTTATGGACTATTCGATTGGTATGGTTGTATGTTCCTACTCAGATGGCAGAAGGGGAAGGTCTCGATGTTTTAGATCTTTTATTTATTTTGGTTGATGGCCTGAGGTCGCATATTGTGTTGTGGTATGTTCCGGTCGTGATGATCGATGTATAGTGGTCGTGTATGCAAGATTGGTATTGTCACATGTACAGGGGAGATGTTGTCGGATTTTCATGTCACGCCCCGAGAGTATGTCGTGCCGAAAAGAAAACAGACGACATCTCCCCTGTACGTGGCAATATATCGGGTTAATACAAGGCCCGTAGGCCCACAACAACATGACATATATATGGACAATACCAAACAATACATCCACAACAACACAAAAGGTGCGCACCGGTGCGACTCTAACATACTACACAAAAACAACATACAAACCAATAGCCAAATACAACACTGATTATACATGGTCATAATACAAAACAACAGTGGAAGCAAATACGTGGAAAACCCCAATTGTTCGGTGTGAGATGGGATCATCTGGCGGAGCTTCGAACGTCCAAGGAATCTTCTACCTGTTACCTGGGCGACAGGAAACCCAGGGTCCCATGGTGGTGAGTATAAACTCAAGGGTAATATGTAGAAAGTGCATGAACAACATATAAAGATATAGAAATCTACAAGTATACATGTGAAGATCTACAGGTATACAGCATGAGTCCAATAGACATACAGTCCTATCCAAATCTACTAAAAGTAACCACAGTATAGTCATACTCAAGGTATATACTAAACTGATCAACTGAACATGAAGTAATGTACCAACGTACCTGACGGTCTGCAACACCATAAGCTATATCATCCTGAACAGATATACAATAACATAGCCTATATAACGTACAAGGCCAGTCCCATACCTGACCAACACTTAGACATATAAACAGTATATAATCACATGTAATAACATCCCGGTTCATACCACACTATGACATGATCCTAATCAAATACATACAACAGTCTGGACCAACACATATATCATGCTCAACACATAACAGTATAAAATATACAAATGGCATGTATCATGATGTACAAACATATGCAGCAATCAAGCAGCATCTTACAGGCATATATAAAACATATATCAAATACATGTATACAAATATATCAGGAATGCATATGCATGGTCATGTATACGGACCCGTCCAACCACGACCCCAGTATGGCCCGGGTGGCATGGCATGACAACTAGACTGACTTCAGCTGCCACTACTCTCGAGTGACCGAGTTGGGTAGTATGAATGAGTAGCATATAAGCGTAAAAAGCTAACTACTCCCCGGGGGGTCCCAGCTGTTGGCCACTCCATCACTACCCATGAGTAGACGAGCTCTGCACACAGGACAACTGCATGTCACACAACCACCATCTATAGTGGGCGAGTGCTAACACCACTCTGCTCAGTGGCCAGGTGCGCATCTCTAGCTACCACCATCCATAGTGGTCGAGCGCGGCACATCCAATGCTCTACCCTCAACCCTGCTACCACTACCCCGAGTGGCCGGGGAGGCAGGATGACTGACGACCCGTCTCAACCACAAGGGAGACCCGATGTAATGATGCATAGCTCCACACAAGTATCCTCGCAACACTCCCTATATCACGGGAAGTCCTGGTCAACCAAAAGTCAACTATGCAAGGACTACAATCCACAAGACTCTCTCTATCGCACAAAGAGTCATACACATCTGACAATCAACCACGCTAAGACCTCTAGTCAGTAGCGAGATACTATCGACAATCCATATAACCATACACAGATATACAATCAATAATGGATATACCATCACACTAGGACCTCTAGTCCATGGCCACATACTGACAACCACACACTTATCTATGCACAAACAACTAAATCCACCATAGATGCACCACTAATACGGGTATGATATAACAATCGACTTCATAACCCAAACCATCACCTAACCCTAGTGATGTAATACAGTAATCCAATCTGAGGTCACAAGGATAACCCTAACCACCTGTACTTACTGAACATCCATCGGCTAACACATAATAGGGTTTATAGTTCCTATCCGTGCTGAATAATCAATGAAATAACAGCAATATCTCAAAGGTCAAAGGCAGTACAAGCATATGATTAAATAAGAGTAGATTTAAGGTAAATAGGTATAAACATATATCCAAATTCATGCACTAGAATTTGATCAAAACTACCGGACCAGGTAGATATTACCCACATGATATGTAATCCGTGCTATCCGTCTTCACGTCCATGTATCCATCATAATCAAAGTCCTGTAACAATAGGATACAGTTAAGTATCATAATACATCTAATGACCGAATCAAATCCTACATCAACCTGGTATCTCGATCAACTAGATTGATCTAGTTATCCAATTAGCCTAATCAATCCTTCAGCAACACAGAACAAATCTATATCAGCTTAATATCAAAACTGATCACAATAACCAATATACAACTTCTCTATCAAATGCACAAATCCTGTCATTAAAAGCTAACTAACTGTAGATCTAGATTAGAACTCACCTCACCTGGTACTGCTTATCCACCACCTCCTGATCCAATAATAGGGTATCAGCTCCAGATCAACAGTCAAATTGGAAGCAAAATCTCCCAACTCCCGTAACACAACAAGGGCTACAACTGTGTCGTGCTTCTCGATCACACCGACAGTGCAGCTGCCCTCCATAAATCGCAGATCACAGCTTAATCAACCACCTGCAAGGAAATTCCATACCCATGCCCCATCACAGCTGAAATCACAGCGATCTCTTGATCCAAACTCTACTACCTTCCAAGCAACATCCAGATCGGCTTACCTTGCACAAGGAAATCTGACGATGGCAGAAATCAGCTAGAGGCAACTCCTGATCCAGCTGAGTGGAGTCGCTGTCGTAGCCATCCTCAACAAATCTTCACACCAGCGAGGATCGCCCAATCCGGTCGGTTAGAGAATTGCTCGTGGCCTGTTCCGCGCACACCGCCCTATTTACTTGCTAACTCCGGCAGCGATCGGAATGGCAGCTCCCCAATCCAGCAGATTGAAGTCGCTGCCGATCCAAACTCCCAGCCACTTATACTCCAGCTCGTCCACGGAGAACATCAAGAACCCTAAGCCACCAGCCTCTCCTCTTGAAATCGCCAACTCGAGTAGCTGTAGCGTCGGCCGACGAGAGACAGCAGAGATTGACCGGAGCTCAGCTCGACACGACATAAAGCAACAACGAACGGACAAGGAAGAAGAGACGTCGACGAACCGAGATTCGCGATCCAAGGTGACTGCCGATCGGGTCGGCGTCGAAGGAGATCAGCCGCGGCGACGAAGCAGGGAAGAAAATCGTGCGATGGGGATTTGGGGATTGCGGCGCAGAATCGAAACAGGAGAAGAGAATCGCAGCTAAGAAATTAGGATTTAAAGGCTGGTTCGGTTGAGCTAGCTTAGGTTTGACCTAAATCTAACCTAATTAACATTTAATCCATCCCTTATTAAATCAAATAATACCAAATGAACTCAGCCCAATGGGCTCAACCCAATAGATTCAGCCTAATAAACTAATTAAACCCCATTAACCCACTAATTAAACCCAATTAATTAAAGGGTTAATCCATATAATTTTTTTTTTCGTATCTTACATTCTCCCCCACTAATAAAAAATTTGGTCCCCAAATTTCTGACTCATGTACGAGTATAAGATGTCACAACAACCATCTCAAGTATCCGGAGCAAAGACAAACCTCAAGTGACTAAGTGGGGTACTGAGCTCGAATATTATATTTCAGCTCTTATATACACTCTCAACATATCGACCATCTATCAAAGATACATAACTGTGCCAGAGTGGAGCTCTATACTCGTGACTGGTGGGAAACTTTGTCAGAATCGTAAGGTGAATCATGAATCACTATCAGAAATGATACTCAAGGTTACTCCATGGATATAATTCCATCAAGCGATCCAACGAAATCCATCTTACGGCTCGAAAGAAAATGAGCAGACCTAGCTAATAAATCATCAACTACCCAAATCCTATCAAGTCCTTTCCGAATTCTAGATAATCTCCCAACACAGTCTAACGTACTAGGCTCCCACTTCATCACGATACGTAACCCTATTGGTCACTAATATTCCATCTTTACTTGTTGGCACACCCAACATCAAACTACAAAATCAACTATTGTCTCATATATCATTCCACCAATATGAACATCTCAATACTCACTATTTTCGGATACACTCCGAATAAATCATCACTCTCGAATGAAGAGTCTCTTGAAACCACTCTTCCTAAATCGAATGCAACTCTGGGAACCAACTATCCTTCCCAGAGACAGAGATTTATTCTCACAAGAGAAATTAATCTAATGTCCAAAATTCACTCTGTCACACAGAACTGAAAATAACTGGAAGACTAATATGATTAATTTCGCTAGTTTCTCAACTAGAATACACATAATATATGTCTCATTCAACTGCATCGGGATCGCTCCTAATCCCTGAAATGATGCATCTGCGTACAATACCCTTCCATCCATATCGGACGGATTAACTAACACTGACACAAAAGTCAGCTACCTTCTAGGCCTTGAAACCTAGCTTCCCCAACTTCCGACCAAGTGATTTCCATCACCTTCTTGGTCCAACAAATCATCTAAGAAGGCAACCACCAGTGGGTCCAGTCGCTTCATGAACGACTAAATCGTCGATAAGTCTAACAACATTATCAACAACTCATAAAATTCATACTAAGTATGAAATGTCGTCTTCTACACACCTGCATCCTTTTACTCTATGCTGATGATATATCAATCATCACACCAACAATGATAATTGTATGACACTAAGTCACTACAATATCAACCCTCCAATTGTAGATCAACCCTAGGACATACACAGGTGTCCTTTAGCTGATCTAAACAGATCATCTATCCATGACGAAGGATATTCATTTTCAACAGTTTCCGCGTTCCAACATCGATAATCATGCATAACCTCAAAGGTTCATCTCTCTTTTAACAAAGAGTTACGAGTCTTCTTGAGAAGAAACATTAAGAAAGATAAATCTCCCATCTGATACTTCTGATATAATCACAACTTACGTTCCTCTAATTCCCACAGTGTTTAGCAACACTAATACCAATAAAATCATCTCCCGATATGAGGTCTCAATATCGAAACTATTTTCGAAACCACTCCAATCGCTTACTCCACTTGCCCATGCAGTGGCAAGCTCGAGAGTTCCTCCGAATCTACATCCAAATACTCTCAGATTATCCATACCTCTGAGAGACATAGTATACCGTCATTTCAATAATTTAACTATTCGCAAAGATATGTCTATAATAAAGGTATGTCTAGCAAAGGCTAAGGGTATCCCTTGACTTCTTGATTGTTGGTCAACATCTCACCTGACGGTAGAGATACCACCAATCCATAAGTCGATAGGAACCCATCTAATCCTATCTAAGAATGTTCTAGACCTGGCTACCTGTAACTATCAGTATCTCTCAATATATCCACACAGGGTAAACTAAGGTAATACCCCAAATGATCAATTCTTCGGTCTTCTACACCTCTTCTTGAGTAATCATGTAAACTCGCCCAACATTTGTTCTTGACGACTGAGCTCAAGTAGCTGCAAAAGTCTACCATGGAGGACCTGAAATCAACTGATGAACTGAGATACAAACTGAAACAACTGCAATGGAGATGGTAAACACTATTGTACTGGCAAAGGGTACACATCCGGCTGTAAAATACTGAAGAATTGTCAACATCATAGCACACTCCAACTCTGTGAAAGGTATAGCTACCACTGGAGAATACCGCATATATACGACTATCGTCGTAAAATCTCTCCTCTGTATAAAGCATAACCACGCCTGGGAAGGTAACAATTGATGTCTGGACGTCTAAATCTTCTAAGATGTTTTTTGCTGATACTGCTGAGTAAATTGCTTCTCCCGGATGAAAGTATCAAAGAACTCCAACTATATCTGAGGTAGCAGATCGCTGCTGACGTGATAATCTAATCTTCTATGATAAACTTGACTTTCGAGGTTGTGGATCATCCTCTCGAAAGCTTCATCCATAGTCTTCAACTGAGTCTTCAAAGTACATCCTCATATGTACTGACTGCTTATAGTAGAAACAGAAAAATAATCCATCGGATAATCTGACTCTGTGTGTCGTCGTGACCCATACTACACGCACATCATCTCCCTTCGGAGTCTTTCCTCTGATTTCACTGATAAACATAAGGAGATGCTAACGATCTACAATCGGTCTTCTATGATCGGAAAACTCTCCAATAGTCGCTCGTGACTCATGACTCTAATCTTGCTCCTTTTGTCAAACATTCGGAGACTTCCAATTCCAATAATTTGACTTGCAATAGATGCTTATCAAATCTCCAACTCTTAAAACACTAGCTACGAAGTCATTCCTATACACATGACTCGGTCTAAGGACTTCCGGTAGGATCTGATAGAAAATCCAAACATCCTAATCAAGATGTCAACCGATAAACCGTAGGTGGCTTAAGACATGTCGATCACATTCTCGAGCTATTAGGTGGTCGTAACCCTCACAGGTCTAACGACTTTGCAGGGTACCTTCGTTACCAAACGATCACCCAACCTGAAGCTCAAGAATTCCTTGACGACAAGTCAAAGAAGATGACGTGGGGAAATACTATCTCACAACATTACTAAATTGTGACCAAGTGATACCTTATTTCCCGTAGATTATTTCCTATATCTTCCACCAAATACCGGCTAGATCCAGATAATGGTATTCAACTAACACTACTTTCTTCGTATAACACGAGTTAAGTACTCAAAAGTACTATCAAAGTTATACAACCTAGATTGACCATCTCAGGGGTCAAAATCCCCATGAATATTATCCACTAATTTTCTACCATCTGCATCAGCAATAGTATACTCGTTTAGTCCATTACCCCTCAGGTAATGTTCTAACAAGCGTAATTAGTGAAAATCCTTAAGACTGTAATCTTTGATTTCCACATGAAATGTGACTACCTAACCCCTGCTTTCCGACTCGGTATCAGTCGGCTCTCAAAGGTAATTCACCTTTTCGATAGTAGGTACATGTCTAATAACCTCAACATGTCGTTCCCGTGGTCAACTCAAACCACGGTTACGAATACTAACCAACACCCTACAAGTCATCCATGTTATAAGCAACTAAATGCATAGGTAATAGAAATATATGTAATAACAGTTAACATATCTTAATCCTTGTAGCTCGGATATGTCCGCAACAGCCAGATCCCAGAACTCACAAAACCAAAACCGAGTAAAGCAAAACTCGATATCCGAACGAAACAAAATCCGAAAATGGACTTCACAACCTAGGGCTCTGATACCGATAAAATTGTCACGCCCCGAGAGTATGCCGTGCTGAAAAGCAAATGGACGACATCTCCCCTGTACGTGGCAACATATCGGGTTAATACAAGGCCCGTAGGCCCACAACAACATGACATATATATGGACAATACCAAACAATACATCCACAACAACACAAAAGGTGTGCACCGGTGCGACTCTAACATACTACACAAAAACAACATACAAACCAACAGCCAAATACAACACTGATTATACATGGCCATAATACAAAACAACAGCGAAAGCAAATACGTGGAAAACCCCAATTGTTCGGTGTGAGATGGGATCAGTTGGCGGAGCTCCGAACGTCCAAGGAATCTTCTACCTGTTACCTGGGCGACAGGAAACCCAGGGTCCCGTGGTGGTGAGTATAAACTCAAGGGTATTATGTAGAAAGTGCATGAACAACATATAAGGATATAGAAATCTACAAGTATACATGTGAAGATCTACAGGTATACAGCATGAGTCCAATAGACATACAGTCCTATCCAAATCTACTAACAAGTAACCACAGTATAGTCATACTCAAGGTATATACTAAACTGATCAACTAAACATGAAGTAATGTACCAACGTACCTGATGGTCTGCAACACCATAAGCTATATCATCCTGAACAGATATACAATAACATAGCCCATATAACGTACAAGGTCAGTCCCATACCTGACCAACACTCAGACATATGAACAGTATATAATCACATGTAATAACATCCCGGTCCATACCACACTATGATATGACGCTAATCAAATACATACAACAGTCTGGACCAACACATATATCATGCTCAACACATAGCAGTATAAAATATGCAAATGACATGTGTCATGATGTACAAACATATGCAACAATCAAATGTATCATCTCACAAGCATATGTAAAATATATATCAAATACATGCATACATATATATCAGCAATGTATATGCATGGTCATGTCTGCGGACCCGTCCAACCACGACCCCAGTATGGCCCGTGTGGCACGGCATGACGACTAGCCCGACTCCAACTGTCACTACTCTCGAGTGACCGAGTTGGGTAGTATGAATGAGTAGCATATAAGCGTAAAAAGCTAACTACTCCCCGGGGGTCCCTGCTGTTGGCCCCTCTGTCACTACCCATGAGTAGACGAGCTCTGCACACAGGACAACTACACGTCACACAACCACCGTCTATAGTGGGCGAGTGCTAACACCACTCTGCTCAGTGGCCAGGTGCGCATCTCCAGCTACCACCATCAATAGTGGTCGAGCGCGACACATCCAGTGCTCTACCCTCAACCCTGCTACCACTACCCCGAGTGGTCGGGGAGGCAGGATGACTAACGACCCATCACAACCACAAGGGAGACCCAGTCAATAGCATGCATGCAAATGTAATGATGCATAGCTCCACATAAGTATCCTCGCAACACTCCCTATATCACGGGGAGTCCTGGTCAACCAAAAGTCAACTGTGCAAGGACTACAATCCACAAGACTCTCTCTATCGCACAAAGAGTCATACACATCTGACAATCAACCACGCTAAGACCTTTAGTCAGTAGCGAGATACTGTTAAGAATATTTGTAACGGCTAGAGGGGGGGTGAATAGCGTCAATGGAATTCTTTTGCGTTTGTTCGTCTCTACAATTTCGTTAGCGCAGCGGAAATAGAAATAACACAATAACGAAATATACAATCACATACGAACACGAGTATGTAACGTGGTTCGGAACCGCACGGTTCCTACTCCACGGATCGGGCTCAAACGAGCCCTAGCGATGCCAATCACACACCGCTATAAAATAACTCCTTCTCGGAACAATCCGGAGGTGGAGAAACCTCGTACAATGTATACAACAGTAATACAAGATGAATACAAGCAATATAATGAAATACAAAGCAATACAAGTAAAGAAAACACTTTACAAATGCTCTTTGAATGCTTGATTACTTGGTTGATCGAGTAGCACTTGGAGACCCTGAATTGCAGCAGCAACTCGTCCCAAATCGCCTCAAAGAACCATGCAAATTTCCTCCATCACGAGCTCCTTTTATAGCTTCAACCTGTGCTGGAAAAAGTTGATCAGTCGACTGATCGGGACCATCAGTCGACTGATGCCACTGTTGTCGTGAGACAATGACTAGATCCACGCTGGATAAGTCCAACGGATCTACCATCAGTCGACTGATTGTGACCATCAGTCGACTGATGGAGTCCTCACTCGACCAGTCGAGTCTCGACTCCATTCAGAGTCCGATTCGAGCACCACGATCGATCACACAATCGGCCGACTACTGAGCCATCGATCGGCCCACCTCTCGGCGATCATCTAGGCTATAACCCGCAATCAAACCCTAGTTGACTCGGTCCGATCAGCGCCACATGGCACCGACCGCACACCTCAAACATGAGGTATTAACCCAAGTATGGTTCCCCCATACTTGCTAGACTACCCTTAGCCTAGACCTAAGCCTTCTAGCCACCTCCATCAGCCTCACGCCTCTCGGATCCCTCCAAGTCATCCATGACTTGTTCATCCATCGCGCTAGCCTTCAGGTGCTTCCATCGGCTATGTCATGCTAACGGTGTCTACACCGCCAAGGCACATTGGACTTACGCCGCCAAGACTCCGCTTGGACTTTACGCCGCCAACCATTGGACTTATGCTGCCAAGACTCCCGCATGGACTTTACGCCGCCAATATCAATCCCCTTGGACTTTCTCTTGCCAATCCATGTTGGACTTTCCATGCCAAGACCATGCTTGGACTTTCCTTGCCAACCCATGTTGGACTTTCCATGCCAAGTACTCAAGACTTGGACTTTACCTTGCCAAGACCCATGCTTGGACTTTCCCAAATGCCAAGTGTCCCACTTGGACTTTCCATGCCAAGTACTCAAGACTTGGACTTCCCTATGACAATTACATTGTCATATGTTTTTGTCGAACATCAAAACATCACTCGAGTCAAACTCGAGTCCTGGTCAATCGTGACCTGGGCCGATTGCACCAACAGATACTATCGACAATCCATATAACCATACACAGATATACAATCCATAATGGATATACCATCACGCTAGGACCTCTAGTCCATGGCCACATACTAACAACCACACACTTATCTATACACAGACAACTAAATCCACCATAGATGCACCACTAATACAGGTATGATATAACAATCGACTTCATAACCCAAACCATCACCTAACCCTAGTGATGTAACACAGTAATCCAATCTGAGGTCACAAGGATAACCCTAACCACCTGTACTTACTGAACATCCATCGGCTAACACATAATAGAGTTTATAGTTCCTATCCGTGCTAGATAATCAATGAAATAACAATAATATCTCAAAGGTCAAAGGCAGTACAAGCATATGATTAAATAAGAGTGGATTTAAGGTAAACAGGTATAAACATATATCCAAATTCATGCACTAGAATTTGATCAAAACTACCGGACCAGGTAGATATTACCCACATGATATGTAATCCGTGTTATCTGTCTTAATGTCCATGTATCCATCATAATCAAAGTCCTATAACAATAGGATACAGTTAAGTATCATCATACATCTAATGACCGAATGAAATCCTACATCAACCTGGTATCTCAATCAACTAGATTGATCTAGTTATCCAATTAGCCTAATCAATCCTTCAGCAACACAGAACAAATCTATATCAGCTTAATATCAAAACTGATCACAATAACCAATATACAACTTCTCTATCAAATGCACAAATCCTATCATTAAAAGCTAACTAACTGTAGATCTAGATTAGAACTCACCTCACCTGGTACTGCTTAGCCACCACCTCCTGATCAAATAATAGGGTATCAACTCCAGATCAACAGTCAAATTGGAAGCAAAATCTCCCAACTCCCATAACACAACAACGGCTACAACTGTGTCATGCTTCTCAATCACACCGACAGCGTAGCTGCCCTCCATAAATCGCAGATCACAGCTCAATCAACCACCTACAAGGAAATTCCATACCCATGCCCCATCACAGCTGAAATCACAGCGATCTCTTGATCCAAACCCTACTACCATCCAAGCAACATCCAGATCGGCTTATCTTGCACAAGGAAATCTGACGATGGCAGAAATTAGCTAGCAGCAACTTCTGATCCAGTAGAGTGGAGCTGTTGTCGTAGCCATCCTCAACAAATATTCACACCAGCGAGGATCGCCCAATCCGGTCGGTTAGAGAATTGCTCGTGGCCCATTCCGCGCACACCACCCTGTTTACTTGCTAACTCCGGCAGCGATCGGAATGGCAGCTCCCCAATCTGACAGATTGAAGCCACTGCCGATCCAAACTCCCAGCCACTTATACTCCAGCTCATCCACGGAGAACATCGAGAACCCTAAGCCACCAGCCTCTCCTCTTGAAATCGCCAACTCGAGCAGCTGCAGCATCGACCGACGAGAGACAGCAGAGATTGACTAGAGCTCAGCTTGACACGACATAAAGCGGTGACGAACGGACAAGGAAGAAGAGACGCCGACGAACCGAGCTTCGCGATCCAAGGTGACTGTCGATCGGGTCGGCGTCGAAGGAGATCAGCCGCGGCGATGAAGCAGGGAAGAAAATCATGCGATGGGGATTTGGGGATCGCGGCGTGGAATCGAAACAGGAGAAGAGAATCGCAGCTGAGAAATCAGGATTTAAAGGTCGGTTCGGTTGAGCTAGCTTAGGTTTGACCTAAATCTAACCTAATTAACATTTAATCCATCCCTTATTAAATCAAATAATACCAAATGAACTCAACCCAATGGGCTCAACCCAATAGATTCAGCCTAATAAACTAATTAAACCCCATTAACCCACTAATTAAACCCAATTAATTAAAGGGTTAATCCATATAATTTTTTTTTTCGTATCTTACATTTCGTTTAGCGGGGACTCCCCCGAGGCGTGACAATTTATTTGGTATCAGAGCGTAGGTTCTGAGTTCCTTAGGGTCTTTGGGTTTTCGGAGTTTGTCACATTTGGCAGGTTAACTGGGGTATTTTCGGATTGGTACAGATTTTCGACGATTTTTATGTTTCGAAAATTCGAGGTATTATTGACGAGGTCAATATGGGGGATTTGGCGGCAACAGGACATCTCCAGACGGCTAACAGGTGAATAAATTCTAGAAAATTTTCTAGATTTAGTGCATATTTGTATTGGTTATATTGGTTATGCGGTGGTATCATGTTTTGTCTAGTATTGTTTTAACCTTATATCTGTTAGACTGCATATGGTTATTAATTTCTATTACTGCTATACGTAGCTAGTTATCATTGTGATGTAAATTAATAGATATTATTGGTCAATGTTACTTCTTAATTTTTGGACTAGTATTAGGATTGGACTAGTACTAGGATTAGACTAGTTGAATAATATAAATAAGATGGATAAATTTGTAGAAGGTGTATATATAGGTTCTTGAACTCTCTAAATCCTAGTGCATGATGACATGATTACATTGCTTATGTAGTTTAGGGTATATATAGGTATCTGATGCTTTATTTAGTATTGCCTTGACTTTGTTCTGGCATGACCCTTTAGTTATACCCTAATTTATTTCAGCCATTGATTGCCATTAGTATGACTATGCTGTCATTTATTAGACAGTGTGTTATATGTTTATATGGTTATGTGTTTTTGTGGTGGATACCATGATTAAGACTAGTAGAGGTAGAATAACTTAGATGAGGTTATTCTGTAGGAGCGGATCTCAGGAATGAAACAACATTAGTAGAACCCTAGGTGTTGGAACCCTAGGCGTAATAACCCGGATGTGCTTAATGATATATGGTTATCCATTTACTGTTTCAGTGATATGGTGATCGGACTAGTAGAGTTCGTATGGTTAGGATGCAATTAATCTTTACTATATCTCCCATTCTTGGTTGAGAGAGAGTCTGTAGAAGAGTCTCTCTATGGTTGCTTTGTATATCTGTGGTCGAATATGTCTCCCTTGCATGGTTGAGATAATCTACGGTAAGGTTATATTCTTGCATTATCCGTTCGGAGTTGGTGATAATCGTATTCGTATGACGCCTGTAGCTAGATAGCTACTTTACATGTTAAGTACCCACGAGATCTGTTCATGGTAGCATGTTGTAGCATGCATGATTGAACTGGTAGAATGGTATAATTTAGGCTTAACCCTCTTAAAGGGCTTGATAGTAGATTTGTGGTCCTTATTGGCCTTGATAGGTGTTTCCTAGTAGCTGGGGACGAAACCCTATGATTAATCATCTTGACGTGTTTATTAGTGGACTTATGATTTTTATCGACTTTGATAACCGATCATGTTAGAAGGGTTGGAACCCTAGAATTAACCATCTCGACTTATTTATTTATAAGTCAATGATCTTTACCGGCTTTGGTAAACATTTCGTATTAGAGGTGTTGAAACCCTCGCTTGACCTCCTCAATGGGTTTAATTGTAGATCAATGATCTTTATCGATTTTGATAGTCGTTCTATGTTGGATGTATTGGATAACCCTAGGCTTAACAATCTAGAATAATCGACTGCCCACGCGACCCATTAGTGGTAGTATGTTGTTGCGTGCAGTCAATAATTAGATATCTATATACCCTGTCTACCCACGAGACCCATTCGTGGTAGTATGTAGTTGTGCGTAGATAGTGCTTGGTATATTGATTGTCGACCTACGAGTTCCGTTCGCGGTAGCTCATAGATAGTTCACTTTGTATTACCTCGAGAGCCACAAGGCTTTGTCATGGTATCTGGATGGGCATTGCATGTAGATTGCAGTGGTTGTGTATGTTGCAGGTATATCTATTATAATGTTGATCAGGTTAGTTGCAGACTAATATTGGTACTCTGAAGGTTGGGTTACTCTAGTTGTTTCCTTTGACTTCCATTATGTGCATTATGAGTATGCACTATTGTCTATCCATCCACTGAGTGGTTGTACTTACTCCCTCCTCACTTATTTTCTAGGTTAACTGATGGAGGACGTGTCTTGTTGACCTACCTTTGTGTCGCTCAGAGAGTTTCTTGTCGTGCTTGTCTCCCTGCATCATCAGGATGCCGCTTTATTTACTTTATCGGTGTTGCATTTTGTTTATGCACTTTGGATTTTGTCGCAATTTGATTTGGTGTCATAAAACTATTTTACTTTAATTGATATATGGTTAGTCGTGCATGCATGCAATTAATAAAATATTTGTATTTCTATAATTATTTCGAGGTTTTTACCAGATCTGATCCATATTTTGGAATATTATCACTAAGGAGCTCCTTTTTCATTTGAATGACAGATATGCCCCCAGGACGTGACAATTTTATTGGTTTGCGGTTTTGGTTTGTGGGTTTTGTGTTTCGAGGATTTTCTTTTCCTTGGATTTTTGGGAGTTCTCGTGTTTTGGGACCAGGCGAGCTGAAGGATATCTCTGAGCTATAGGAAAAGTGTTGTCTTTAGTGGTTACTGTACTTTAGTGGTTAGGAAGAGTATTGACTTAGTGAAATTGCCCCTACTCATGGTCGGGGACGAGGTCGAGGACATAGTGACCTTGCGGAACCTAACGATGATTTCAGAAGTACGGACTATTTAGAGGTGTCGACTGATGACGAATTAGGAAACTAGGGATTTGGCCTGCTTGCCACCAATTTGAAGGACAAGGAGTAAACCCTCAGAAAATATCAGTCCCTACTAAAAGTGATTTGGTTACGGATAAGGCGTGTATGCCTACACTGGTCAAGACGATGAAAGATCGTTTTACCTTATTATAGGAGGTGTTGGATGGGATATTTATCTGTCCCAGTATTTTTCTAGAGAAGATCCGGAACTCTTTGTTAAAAGAGAGACGAACCTTGGAGGTTATGCATCGATTATCGATAATGGAATGCAGTAGTTGGGAAAGGAAATGAATATCCTTCATTTGGGATAGAGGATCTATTTAGATCAGCTATAGGACACCTGTGTATACTCTAGGATTGATTTATAACTAGTGTGTTGATATTGTAGTGACATGGTGTCATATAATTATCATTGTCAATGTGATGATTGTTATATCATCAGCCTAGAGTAAAGAGAATGCAGGTATGTAGCGACGACAATTTCATACTTAGTATGAATTGAATGAGCTTATGATTATTTTATTAGACTTATTGACGACTTAGTCATCCAGGGATTTGGGAAGTCGTGTATTTTGGACACGATTGGATCAGTTGTGGTCGTTGGATTGCGTAACTTAGCCACTGTTGAGGGTGGTAGTTGGAGTTGCGCACTCGGTCACCGTTGATGGTAGTTTTCTCGGTATTGATTTGATTATTACTATAGATATGGATGGGATGCTCTAGCGGTACTACATCGCTGACTGGATGGACCAGGAAGGTGATGGAATTTACTTGGTCTGAAGCTTGTGAAACTAGTTTCAGGGTTCAGACGATGTTTGACCTTTACGCCAGTGTTGATTAATCATTCTGGTTTGGATGGAAGGGTAGTGTACATGGATATATCATTTAGGGGATCATAGTGATTCCGATGCTATTGTATAAGACGTATCCTAACCTTGCGACAGTTAAAGAACTACAAGATAAGTCGTCATATATATATGACGTGGACTTAGCAGTTATTATGTTGTTTTTCAGCGGTGAGGAGAAGAAATGCTCATGGAGTTTTGGCTAGCTACTAGATAGCTACTATAGAGTAGCTGGAATGCGAACAGTTGTAACAAGAAAGTTTGGTCGTAATAGCCTCCCAAGCACTTACAGAGTGTGTGGTGGAGTGGATTTTGGACGATATATGGACTTCTCTTGTGGAAAGAAAATTCCTCGTCTCTGACTCCGAGGAGGATAATGGTTTTCGGAGTTGCATTAGTTTAAGGAACAGATGCTTCAGAAAATTCTGATTTTCAGAATGGAAGTCGAAGCATATTATGATGGATTTTGTGGTGGGTTTGCCTAGGACACATCAAGGGCATGACGCAATTTGGGTAGTCGTTGATCGACTAACCAAATCCACATACTTCATAGCGATTCGGAAGATCAACTCTCTAGATCATTTGGCAGAGTTATATTGTCGGGAGATCATCAGATTGCATGGTGTTCCATTAAGCATTATATCAGATAGAGATCCCCAGTTCATGTCTTGGTTCTGGCAGAGTCTGCAGCAGACCTTAAGCACGCAACTTCATTTTAGTACTGCTTTCCATCCGCAGACAGATGGATAGTCTGAGCGGACCATTCAGACACTAGAGGATTTACTGAGGTCCTATGTTATAGATTTCGGAGGCAACTAGGAGGATCACTTGCCGTTAGTGGAATTCGCCTACAATAACAGCTATCATTCGGCTATCCAAATGGCCCCGTTTGAAGCATTGTATGGTAGACAGTGTCGTACACCCACCCTCTGGGAGGAGGTTGGGGAGGCCCAGTTGCTAGGACCCCAGAGAGCTCAGCATGAGGCAGAGTTGGTCCGTACTATCAGACGTAGGATGGCAGAGGCGCAGAATCGCCAGAAGAGTTATGCATATCAGAGATAGAGACCTCTGGAGTTCTCTATTGGTGATCATGTATTCCTGCGAGTTTCGCCCACGAAAGGGGTGAAGAGATTTGGACTCCGTGGTAAGCTAGCTCTTAGATACATTGGTCCGTTTGAGATTTTGGAGAGGATCGGAGCAGTCGCTTACCGACTAGCGCTACCACCATCTTTGACGAGTATTCATGATGTGTTCCATGTGTCCATGCTGAGGAAGTATGAACCAAACTCTACACATATTCTGTCAGATGTGTCAGGTTCAATTCAACCTGATGCTACTTACGCAGAGGTTCCGGTACAGATTTTGGACCACAAGGAACGATAGTTGCGAAACAAGGTTGTGCGACTTGTCAAGGTCGGGTGGAGTCACCACACCGACGAGGAGGCTACTTGGGAGCTTGAGGAAAAGATCAAAGATCAATACCTCCACCTGTTTGCTTAAGGTACGTGAAATATATTATTCAGTACTTATGGTATTTCTTACTCGTTATGCATCTGAGTAGGAAATTTAGGGACCAAATTTTTATTAGTGGGGAAGAATGTTAAATACGGAAAAATTAAATACTGAATTTAATGGTAAAAAATTTTAAGAAAATAATCCTAGAAATTTTTCGGGATTTTTAGGGATTTTTTGGAATTTTTCCAGAATTTTTCTGGATTTAAACGGAGTCCGTACGAGATAATTACGGGGATAAAATAAATAGGCTTTGGAGGAGTCTATTTAAAGGTGGTTAATCGACGACATTAACCTAAGTTTTCTATTTTCTTTTTCTATTTTTCCCCACCGTGACCCCTTTTCCTCCTTCGGCAGTTCCTCCTGCACCGTTCCTTCACGCGCCGAAGCCATCCCTTCTTCCCCCGCGTCGCAACCGCCGCAGTGCCTCTGATCGCCGCTTTCCCGGTGCTCAGGTCGTCGGCTCCTCGCCTCTGAGCCGCCGCGAGCTTCTTCTCTTCCTCGTTCCCTTCTCTCCGCAGCCATCCCTTCGCATCTCGACCTTGCGGTCGTCTACCCCTTTGCCACCAGCGTTGTCGTCTGCGCCAGCATTTCTTCACTCCAGATTGCGCACCACCATAGCCGCCCGAGCCCCAGACGCGACGGCCAGGTCACTGGCCATGCTGCAACTAGCAACCGTCGTGAGTGCCCTTTTCACCGCTGATCGCCTGAGCCACCGCTGTTCGCCATAGTCGATAAGTCTCTCCTTTTCACTACGGCCACTGCTCTGCGGGTACACCACTGAGGAAATACTACCAAGGGGAAACTTCTAATTTCTGTTATATATATATATATATATCATGTTTTCCTTATTCGAAGTGAATCTGTGATTTGAGTCGTAATCGGTGAGTGTTGATGGTGCGGGTGAACGGGGCAGTAGGGAAGGAAACTGTGGTTGGCTAAGAGGGGTTGTGAGGGTTATTTGGAGGTGGTCGTGCAAGGTCGACTGTAAGTGGCCAGTGTATGACTGTGAGTCGGAGTTGTGGTCGATTTAGGGGCTATAAATTTAGGGATTTGCTAACTGTGTTGGGGGTAGATCCACTTTGGGTTGTGATGAGATTTCAATTAGGGTGATTAGATCCCTAAATTGGTGTAATTGGGAGTTGTGAGGTTTTGGAAGAGTTAGATAAATTAGTGAAATTGGAAATTGATTTGGATTAATTGGTTTATGTAAGAAATCGATTAAGTATTCGATTTGTAGGTGAATTGCATTTTTGTGTTTAACAATAGTTATGCATTATGCAGGTTTCGGTCACGAAGTAGGTCCCCGGTCGTAACGATTTCATTCTTGCGGACATTTTTATTCAGGTGGGTATTTTGACTTATCTCCTAGATATAGTCATGTTGATATGCTAGTTAGAATAGCTTGCAATAATTTTCATGTTTATATGCCTAGTATGTTTTTGTGCCTACTCAATACATGCATTTGATCCGTTATGATTATATCTTCCCTGTGTTACTTGGATTATAGTTACTTGGATCATATATACGTACTTATTGATTGTGCATATTATTCGGATAGGTATTGTTAGTTGGATTTACATGTTTTAGTATCATGCACCATCTTGCATGATTGCATGCTGACTGGACGGGGTTCCTTTATAGTTGAGCCCGCAGCCAGTTACATAGCCTGCACATGCTGCCACTCATGGGTTAGTGGTACATCAGGAGGGTGTGTGCAGTTGCTCTGTCAGGCTCCTCTGGTCCGCTCATGGGTAGCGATGAGGCAGCGTGGTAGCGGACAGGGATCCCTCCTCTGGTCTATGACACCGGGAGATGAGAGCTTAGCTCCCCCACTCTGTTTGGGGCAGGATAATAGGTGTACTCCGACAGCATCGTGTCCACTCGGTCACTCAGGAGCAGTGATGGTAGAGTTCACAGTTGTCATAGCCCTACCCACTCGGCTTCACCATCGCGTGTGAGGCGGCTGACTGGCGTCAGGGGTGACCATGTCATTTGCACGGCATGCATTTTGCATGGATAGCATTTGTATTGTGTTTGTTGCATTTTTATTGATGCCTTGGATGTTGCATATGATTTTCATGCATACAGGATTCATATTTGTATATGGTGATGACTTTATCTCTTATAGTATGGCACATGCTCCTATATCAAGGTAGGAGATTCAGGTAAGTACAGTCCTTTTGTATTTCTTTCTTGCATACCCTATATGTGAGATTGTTCTGGCATGATTGTTATTGTTAGCTATATCTTACTTTGCATATCGACTATATCCGGTGAGTTCTTTGAACTTACCCCGTGGTTTTATATTTATTTCAGGATGAAGCTGTCAGGAGAGTCCAGTTGTCATACCCACCCCCCTCATCGTGATAGTTTATTAGTTGTTTGAGTTATGGTTTTGGATTTTGTATAGAAGATATGTTTTGGTCCTAATGTTTTGGTTATGTACTTGTGGAAGTTTGGAGATATTTATTGTGTCCTTATGGACTATTCGATTGGTATGGTTGTATGTTCCTGCTCATATGGTAGAAGGGGTAGGTCTCTATGTTTTAGATCTTTTATTTATTTTGGTTGATGGCCTGAGGCCGCTTATTGTGTTGTGGTATGTTCCGGTCGTGTTGACCGATGTATAGTGGCCGTGTAGGCCTTGTATGCAAGATTGGTATTGTCACCCGTACATGGGAGATGCTGTCGGATTTTCATCTGGCGGGGACTCCTACGGGTCGTGACATAGATGCATAAGGACATACCCTAGCTTGGCTTGGTTCCTAGAGACCTACGGGCTGTGGTGGTAGGTGTCGGAAGTCGACCGGAGACCGAGCGGTGACAGTGAAAGCGACCGAAGAAGAGGAAAGGTCGCGGTTGTGTCGAACGCGAAGAAGGATTCCCTTATATAAATCTGCATTCACCAGTCAAGGCGATAAGTTAAATGCTTCGACTGATTAAGGCAGTCGAGACGTGAGTCGAGTTTGCCTCGCCTCTATGCCTTCGTAGATTTTTCCAATCGAGGCGTTGGTCGAGCGTGCCTTGGTTCTTTTCATGGGTTAATTTGAACAGTTGAGGCGCTGGTCTAGCGTGCCTCGGTTCTATTCGTTAGTGATTGCAGCCGAGAGTATCAGTCGAGTTGGTGCCTCAAATGGAATTTCGGTTAAGTCCTTGATCGAGAGAAAAATCGATTGAAGCAATGGGTAGTCGAGGCACTGCCTCGACTGGTTTATGATAACTAATTTGCTCAATTTTTCAGACAAACTTCAGAAATTTATTGATAATTCCAGAGATTTCAAAAAATCTTGAAATTTTATGTACAGAATCCTAAAGTCATGATCATCCATAGAAAAATCTATGAAAAATATATAGCCTAATATTTTCATGGGTTGATACAATTCTCAAAAACCTAAAAATTAGCTTTTCTTGAGTTCCAATAGTATCACTAACTTCAAAGGTGATCCATACACTAACACGTGATTGACCACCGTGAAGATAGCATCCTTTTAAAACATTTTAAGACACTTGTCTAGGTTCGCATTTGTCTTAAGTGGTCCAACCAATTTTACTTGGTTGGAATGTCCAATTATGATCTTCGGACCAAATATGTTGGTGCAGAGGCACTAGATAATCGAACTTATGTTTTGATTATGGGAAAGACACAAAGTTAAGTTTACATCGTTATCTCACGAGCTAAATCGAGTGTGCAGAAAAGTACTAAAGTTGGAGTTGAAGGCTAGTGACACCCGGAGGAAGCCACGATGGTCGGGCGACACTCGAGTGACTTCGGAGGGAGCCAAAGGAATCGAGTGAAAAACCGGAAGCGAAAGCGACATAGTAAGTATCGAGGTAAGCTCGTGTGAGTGAGAGATGGTAAGGTCGTGTCCTCTGTACGGGGACGACCGTAGGTGGCGATCCGACTAAGACTTTCTGTGGAAGGTCTAGGTCGAGATCGGACGGTCAGAAACCATCGCATTTATCATTTTCCGTGCTAACCTCTTATTGCAGAGAAGTGGCCAGGTTGGCAGTCGACTGCAGAACATTTGGTAGTCGACTGATGCTCATCAATCGACTGATGGGAGGCATCAGTCCACTGATGGAGACGAATCAGCCTTTGCACTAGGTCAAAACGGATAACGTTTGACGCGGCCACTTTGCGATAAAATTTATACAACTTCGTGATTTGTTCCGAAAGATGAGGAGTCATATTCATAGGCCAAAATCTATAAAGGAGGGGAGGATTCCAACTCCAAATATTATCAAGTCTATTCTCAAGTGCTCCTACAATGCTAAAGCTCCAACACCGTCATAATGCCGACACGATGACAAGTTCTCATCCTCTTTGTCGGCAGCAGCAACAAGTAACATATTCTATTGTATTCTTTATTTTTATTCGCAACGAGGTGAGGTAGGCTTGTCGTCTCATTCTCGTAATTTCGGTTTTGTGGTCGTTGTCTCCTACCTCCAACGAGGAGGAGACGTTATAGTGTTTTGCCCTCCGTATGCAGTCTAGGACCGATAGGGCCTTGGAGTAGCAACCGCTGGGTTGTGAACCAAGTAAAATAAACGTGTCTCTTTATTTTCCGCTATGCTTACTCGTGTATCGAATGAATGAACAAAAAGATGTACGCTCGCTATTCACCCCCCCCCCCTCTAGCGACGCTTCTCGATCCAACAATTGGTATCAGAGCAATGGCGCTAAGATTTGGTGAAACCACCAATCTAGCACTTTTTGGTTTTCTTTTCGTATTTTTCGAGTCACGTTTTCTTTAGTTTTTTTTTCCTCCCGCACTACTAATCTAAGACGAAGTCTTGGTATGCTTCTTTTGGTTGTGTGTTTGCAAGTATTCTATTTTGGAGTAGTCAACGGTAAAACGGCCATATCTTTTCACACAAGAGGACTCTCAAAACGATCTACCTACCAAATCGAAGCTCTCTGAGAGATCTATATTGCTTACATGGGTTTACCTTTGTAACTGTTAGTGAAAGCCCTAGAGCCAATCATGTGATGATTGTTGTATGGACTTTATTGTATCATATTCCTATTTATAAAGGCATGGTTATTATATTTACTTGTATTGGTGCCAAATAACTAAATATAATAATGTCCTTGAGTAGTAGGTTCTTATCTATATCAATCGATTGGTTGAATCGATAATGAGATGATATAGAGAACACTACTCTTAATCATTCCTAGTCGAGTATTAACATTCAGGGACAATGTTAATGCGTAGAGACTAGCATGTAGGTCAACAAGATGACTTGATCTCACAAGTCATGGATATGAGATATCAAGTTGACACATGGGTATGCATTGGAGAATGTATACTGAATGACCCGCCATGAGAAAGTATCATGGATCGTTATATGAGTGTCATATACTTTCTCATGTGGCTATTAGTATGACTATTAGTCCTTAGACCTGAAGTCACCATGGTTCCCTACATAAGGAGTTGCATACTTTGGCCGTCAAGCGTCACCCGTAAATGGGTGGACTATAAAAGCGATTCTTTGGGTATGTAACGAATTATGCGGAGGATGTGAGTGATGTAGATGGGATCTATCCCTCCTATATGGCCAGGGGTGACATCGATATTCTTGATAGAGTGAGACCATGAAGTGCATGGCCATGCCCAAATGAGTCAATATGAGATATTGAGCTCATTTGATTAGAGTGAGTCTACTTGGAGTTCAAGATTTAGATTGTACCAAGGATGACACGGTCTATGCCTCGATTGGTCAATCTAGATGTCAAGGATAGAGGGACATTGTCACATATTGTGAGAGTCACAATTAGTAGTCACAAAGGTGATGTTGGAGCTCAACATTCTTGTAACTTGGGTAGCAATGATGTGTTGCTAGATACCGCTCATTGCTTATGTTCCTAAATCGGTTTAGGGACATTGCCAACGTTACAAGAACCTATAGGGTCACACACATGAGAGCAATTAGATGGAGATTAGGTTCATATGATGAACCATGAGGATTAGGTTCATGGGATGAACCAAATTGGATTAAGAGTAATCCAAATTAGACTAATTGAGTTAGACTCAAGTTGATTCAAGTGTTGAATGAGTCTAATTGAGATTTGATTCATCAAATCAATTTAAATTAATGAATAGAGATTCATTATATTAAATTGACTTGAGTCAAGTGGTTAGATTTGATCAACCATGGAAGATTAGAGGTCAAGTTTGACTTGACTTGAGAGGGAAGATGAAAGGTCAAGTTTGACTTGACCAAATGCCATGTCATGATGATGACTAGGCATGGCGCCAATGATGATGCTCCACATCATCATTGACTTGGTCAATTAGTGCCACATCATGAGGGAGACCAAGGGTCATGGGAGTTACATGCAGGCATGTAACTCCCCCTCCATGAAGTGGCCGGCCACCATTTTTATGTGAGTGAAAATTCATTTTGTGAGTAATCACTCATTACTTCATCTTCTTCCTTGGGAATTTTCCTCTCAAGCTCTCCCTCTCCTTCCTCTCTTTGGCCGAATAACCAAGGAGTGCTAGCACACTCAAGGTTGAGTTTTTCTTCCACCTATTGCTTGTGTGATACCATAGAGGAGTGTGCACTTGACACTCTCGAGTTCCGTGACTTTGGACGAGCGGATTTGCGAAGGGCATCGATCAAGGGTAACATCCTTATCTCTTAGTTCTAAGGTAGATCTAGAGGATTTTGTAAGCACATACATGTAATTATTTTTAATACTTCTTCAGACGGATCCGCGGGTCGACTTCCGGCTCGCAACGCAAAAGCGGTTTTTGCTCTAAAAAGCCCAACAGGGTATCGAGCCACGCATAAGCATGTATGTGTTTCGCTTTTGTATTTTTATATTAGATATAAAAATTACAGATTTTTATGTTTCTGTAAATTTCTAATTTTATAGAATTTTTGGGTATTTTTCTAGAGAGTCAAGCAACGAGTGTTGGGACACTGTAGGCTTCAACCGTCGAGAAAAACTCTCCAATCAGTTCTCGCTTAGGTTTTGGGACAGCGACTTAAGTCGCTGTAGGATCGCTAGTAGGACACTGTGAAGTTTATTTTAGCAGTAGGGCGCTGCCCCTATCCTAAAGGGGCCATGTCCCGCGATCGCACCAAACCGCTTTAGCGGACCGCTCGGAGATGACTCATAAATTGAAATAAATTAGGAAAAATTATAGAAATTTTCTGTAAAAATACATAATTTTGAATTATGTATGAATTCTGTGATTGTCATGGCCCAATAACCCAATAGGATTGGATTATGTGTGTTGTAATTCATAATACGGCCGCTTTGTGGTCAGGTGTTGTAAAATGTTTATGCACCGCCGCACGCTCCTCTTCTTTAATATTCTAGTTGTAAATAGTTTTAGACTCAATGTAACTCGAGTTTCAGATTTGTAATGTACAAAAATGGAAGTGGAAAGTCCACTTGAAGACGAGCTTACGAGAAGGGTGTGACGACACATGGCGGTCAAAGGAAGCGCTGAGAAGCCGCTAGCCTTAGGTTGACCGTCCGATCTTCTCATTGGCTTGAGAAGATCGTAGTAGGGCCATGACTATATCACATTTAATTATATATATATATATATGTTGATATATATATATTTAATTGATTTATGCTTGTATGTATGTGATGCATGCTAGTGAAAAAAAAAAAAAAAAATTGCTTGTATGTATATGATGCATGCTAGGTTAATTTTCTTGTATGTATATGATGCATGCTATAATAATGAATGTATGTATATGATGCATGCTAATATAGGATAATAAAGGCCTAAATGCGTATAAGATACACATTACGATTAGATTAGATCATAATCGAATCAACTCAAAATGCCTAATGAGCCTTGATACCCATCACTACCTCGATCATTTGTTGTTGCTGAATCGCCAAAGCAGAGCAACGATATTATCTTGGTAGGGTGCGAGGGACAATCTTGGTCCCGCCTATCACGACTCGGGTTAGAGTAAGCTCAATTAGATTGAGCAAAACTAGTTAACTCAATTGGATCGAGTAGAACTATAGGCATATTCCAATCGTTGGAAAGATAGGTTAAGATCGCATTTACACTAAATCTTGGGCGATTTAGCCAAAGCTAACTCAAGGTCTTTTGTAAATGTGGGTCTTAATCCTATAAACAAGAGTTGCATAGAGATGTAATCGGTAATGTGTTACCCACCGATCGTACTAAGTCTTGGGCGATTTAGCCAAAGCTAACTCAAGGCTTAATATGATGTGGATCTTGTCCCACAAGAATTATAGTTAGTTTGTATGAATCTAAGTAATGTGGTTTGACCACATCCATAACTCGATTCTACAAAATTCCTATAATTCAGTGGGAGCATCATTTGATTAAAGGCATAATTAAATGATAAAAGGAATATGATATTAATTCTCTGAATTGTATGTTGTAGATTACTATGTCAAACAACACGACCACTCTCTCGCGATCTGCCTGAGAAGGACAAGCTCAATGGAGCAAATTTCCGGATCGCATGTACAGAACTCGAGAATTGTTCTCACCCAAGAAAGGAAGTTGACGTCCCGGAGCCCATTCCGAGGCACCTCCTGCCACTGCCTCGCGAGCTGACAAAGATGCTTACAAGAAGCATCAAGATGATGCATTAGATGTGTCATGTCTAATGCTCGCGACCATGAACTCGAGCCGTAAGCAACATGAGTTCATGAATGCTTATGATATGGTTGGACATCTTCACAACTATATCAAGGACAAGCTAGGCATGAGAGAGATATGAAGTCTCTAAGGCATTATTTGGGTCCAAAATGCAAGAAGGGACTCGTAGAGGTTCATATGTACTCAAGATGATTGGGTACGAGAAAACCTACAAAGGTCGGGATTCCCACTGCCAAGAGCCGCCATCGACCTAATCTTGCAATCTTTGCCAAGAGCCTTCAATCAATTTGTCATGAATTATAACATGAATGAAATTGATAAGCCATCGTCAAAGATGCTCAAAGATGTTGAGAATCACGAGCTTAACCTTAAGAAGGGTAACTGACACCATTTTGATGGTGCAAGAAGAAAGGCAAGGGCAAGCCTAAAGGTAAGGGAAAGTCCTGCCAAGGGCAAAGGCAAAGAACTTAAACCCAAAGGAGGGGTAGCCAAGAAGGGCTTGCTTTTTCGCAAGGAAGCAGACATCGGAAGCGAGAATCGCAAGGCATACCGAAGATCTTAAGAAGAAGAGAAGTGAGACTTCTACTGTATAAATGTTATAGAAGTCAATCTATCTATTTCTTCATCATGGGTATTAGATACGGATGTGCATCTCACATTTGTACCAATGCCAATGGTGAGAAATAGCAGGCATTGACAAAGGGCGCAGGTGGACCTACGAGTAGGCAATGGAGCAAGGGTTGTGCTTGGTCAGAGGAACTTATGATCTATCTCTCGCCTCCGGGCTTGTACTAGAATTAGATGAATGTTGTTATGTGCCCGCTTTAACTAAGAACATAATTTCAGTTTCTTGTTTGGACAAGAAAGGTTTTTCATTTATAATAAAGAACAAATGTTGTTCAGTTTATTTAAATGATATGTTCTATTGTCGTGCACCTCTAATGAACGGACTCTACTTTCTAGACTTAGAGAGCCCTATCTATAACATAAGTACCAAGAGGTTCAAGTCAAATGAGTTGAACCAAACCTATCTCTGGCATTGTCGCTTAGGTCACATAAATGAGAGTCGCTTATCTCAGCTCCATAAGGATGGGCTGCTAGACTCATTTGATTTTGAATCATATGAGACATGCGAGTCTTGCCTTTTAGGCAAGATGACCAAGACTCCCTTTAGTGGACATAGCAAAAGAGCAACAGATTTGTTAGGACTTATACATAGTGATGTATGTGGTCCTTTCAATGTTGCTGCTAGAGGTGGTTATGTGTACTTCATTACATTTATCGATGACTTCAAGAGATATGGTTATGTGTATCTTATGACACATAAATCAATCCTTTGAAAAGTTCAAAGAATTCAAGAATGAAGTACAAAACCACTGGCAAGAGTATTAAGATACTTCGATCAGATCGAGGTGGTGAATACCTTAGCCATGAGTTTCGTGACTATCTAGTCGAGTGTGGGATTCTATCCCAACTCACTCCTCCCGAACACCACAAAGGAAAATGGTGTATCCGAAAGGAGGAATCGTACCTTATTAGATATGGTACGATCTATGATGAGTCACATGATCTTCCTATATCCTTTGGGATATGCTCTAGACACACTTTTTACCCTTAACCTGTACCATCCAAGGCTGTGGTAAAGACACCATATACGATATGGACAGTGGAGAAATCCCAAGATGTCTTTATGAGGATTTGGGGTTGTGAGGCTTACGCTCGACGCCAAGTCTCGCATAAACCGGGACCCAAATGATAGGTGCTATTTTGTTGATATCCCAAGGATACAAAGGGATATTATTTACATTCCCACAAGACAAAGTGTTTGTGGCAAAGACTGGGTTTTTCTAGAAAGGGATTTTGTTTCTAGAAAAACTAGTGGGAGTACGTTCGATCTTGAAGAAATTCAAGATAAGAACCATAGCACCGAGGCCTTGATGGAGGTTGAACAGGAACCACAAAGTGTTTTGCCTGATGAGATTGTTGCACAAAGAGTTGTGGAACAACCACCTGTTCAGGTAGACCTACCTCTTCGCAGCCGATAGGTACGCCGTCCACCGAGAGATACTCATTTCTCTTGTCCGACCATGATGACGCTATGCTCATTGAGAATGAGCCTACCTCCTATCATCGAAGCCGTGATGAGCCCAGATTCGAGAAATGGCTAGAGGCCATGAGATCCGAGATGGAATCCATGTACACCAACCAAGTATGGACTTTGGTTGATCCACCTGAAGGGGTCAAACCCATTGGGTGTAAGTGGGTCTTTAGGATAAAGACTGACATGGATGAACTTACGCATACCTATAAGGGACGATTGGTGGCCAAAGGTTTCAAGCAAATTCATGGCATTGACTATGATAAAACCTTTTCTCCAGTGGCGATGTTTAAGTCCATTCGATCTTGCTTGCTATCGCAAAGATACCACGACATGAGATCCGCAGATGGATGTCAAAACCGCTTTCGAATGGAAACTTACTCGAGGATGTGTACATGACACAACCCGAGGGTTTTGTAGATCCACAAAGATATCAAAGGTATGCAAGCCGCAAAGGTCCATTTATGGGCTAAAGCAAGCTTCTGAGCCGGAATCTTCGATTCGATGATGCGATCAAACAGCTTTGGTTTCATCAAGAATGAAGATGAACCTCGTGGTCTACAAGAGGGTTAATGGGAACACAGCTTGTCTTCCTTGTATTGTATGTGGATGACATACTACTCATTGGGAATGACATCCCTTCGCTACACCGAAGACTTGGTCCGGGACGTGCTTCTCAACGTGAAGGACTTAGGTGAAGCCATGTATTCTAGGCATCAAGATCTATAGAGATAGATCTAAGAGATTGCTTGGCCTAAGTCGAGTACATACATTGACACTGAGATTACTACGCAGAATTCCAAGAAAGGACTTCACGATGTCACATGGTGTGAGTCTTTCAAGACTCAAAGTCCCTCTTCTAGAGAGGAGAGAGACCGCATGGATAAGATCCCTTACGATCCGCTATAGGATCTATCATGTACGCCTATGTTGTGTACTCCCGATGTCTCGTATGCTTTGAGCATGACAGTAGATACTAATGATCCGTGAGCGCCATCGATAGTCAAGAATATTCTAAGTACTTGAGAAGGACTAAAGAATATTTCTTGATATTCGAGGCGATGAGGAGCTAGTCAGAAGGGTTACAAATGATGCCAGCCTTCCAAACCGACACTGTGATGATTATAGATCGCAATGTGGTTCGTGGTTTTGCTTGAATAGGTAGCACTGTGAGTCGGAAGAGTTCCAAGCAGACACGCTATTCGATTCTACAACAGAGGCCGAATATATCGGTGCTTCCATCTCATTCGAGAGATTATCGATAGAGGAGATGTGAAGATTTGCAGAGTACCCACAGAGGCTAACATCGCAGATCCCTGACCAAGGCTTTGGCACGTAAAAGCATGATGGTCACACTAGGTCATTGGGCATTAGATACTACTTGATTGGCACTAGTGCTAGTGGGAGATTGTTAGTGAAAGCCCTAGAGCCAATCATGTGATGATTGTTGTATGGACTTTATTGTATCATATTCCTATTTATAAAGGCATGGTTATTATATTTACTTGTATTGGTGCCAAATAACTAAATATAATAATGTCCTTGAGTAGTAGGTTCTTATCTATATCAATCGATTGGTTGAATCGATAATGAGATGATATAGAGAACACTACTCTTAATCATTCCTAGTCGAGTATTAACATTCAGGACAATGTTAATGCGTAGAGACTAGCATGTAGGTCAACAAGATGACTTGATCTCACAAGTCATGGATATGAGATATCAAGTCGACACATGGGTATGCATCGAGAATGTATACCGAATGACCCGCCATGAGAAAGTATCATGGATCGCTATATGAGTGTCATATACTTTCTCATGTGGCTATTAGTATGACTATTAGTCCTTAGACTCAAGTCACCATGGTTCCCTACATAAGGAGTTGCATACTTTGGCTTCACAAACGCCACCCGTAAATGGGTGGACTATAAAGGCGACATCGGGTATGTAACAAATTACGCTGAGGGATGTGAGTGATGTAGATGGGATCTATCCTCCTATATGACGGGGAGCATCGATATTCTTGATAGAGTGAGACCACGAAGTGCATGGCCATGCCCAAATGAGTCAATATGAGATATTGAGCTCATTTGATTAGAGTGAGTCTACTTGGAGTTCAAGATTTAGATTGTACCAAGGATGACACGGTCTATGCCTCGATTGGTCAATCTAGATGTCAAGGATAGAGGGACATTGTCACATATTGTGAGAGTCACAATTAGTAGTCACAAAGGTGATGTTGGAGCTCAACATTCTTGTAACTTGGGTAGCAATGATGTGTTGCTAGATACCGCTCATTGCTTATGTTCCTAAATCGGTTTAGGGACATTGCCAACGTTACAAGAACCTATAGGTCACACACATGAGAGAAATTAGATGGAGATTAGGTTCATATGATGAACCATGAGGATTAGGTTCATGGGATGAACCAAATTGGATTAAGAGTAATCCAAATTAGACTAATTGAGTTAGACTCAAGTTGATTCAAGTGTTGAATGAGTCTAATTGAGATTTGATTCATCAAATCAATTTAAATTAATGAATAGAGATTCATTATATTAAATTGACTTGAGTCAAGTGGTTAGATTTGATCAACCATGGGAGATTAGAGGTCAAGTTTGACTTGACTTGAGAGGGAAGTTGAAAGGTCAAGTTTGACTTGACCAAATGCCATGTCATGATGATGACTAGGCATGGTCGGCCAATGATGATGCTCCACATCATCATTGACTTGGTCAATTAGTGCCACATCATGAGGGAGACCAAGGGTCATGGGAGTTACATGCATGCATGTAACTCCCCCTCCATGAAGTGACCGGCCACCATTTGGGGGTTATGTGAGTGAAAATTCATTTTGTGAGTAATCACTCATTACTTCATCTTCTTCCTTGGGAATTTTCCTCTCAAGCTCTCCCTCTCCTTCCTCTCTTTGGCCGAACCAACCAAGGAGTGCTAGCACACTCAAGGTTGAGTTTTCTTCCACCTATTGCTTGTGTGGATACCATAGAGGAGTGTGCACTTGACACTCTCGAGTTCCGGCGGACTTTGGACGAGCGGGATTTGCGAAGGGCATCGCATCAAGGGTAACATCCTTATCTCTTAGTTCTAAGGTAGATCTAGAGGATTTTGTAAGCACATACATGTAATTAGTTTTAATACTTCTTCGCACGGATCCGTGGCCGGGACTTCCGGGGTTTCCGCAACGCAAAAAGCGGTTTTTGCGGCCCGGAAAAGCCCACAGTAACAAACTGTTTCCAGCCCCAAAATTCAATATTTAGTACCCTTTCGGGGACATCAAAGCTCGTAAGTTTCTAGCTTTTGTTAGTTTCTTATTCTTCTTATTTATTTATGTTTATTTCCTATTATTTCCCGCACTACTAATCCATGACCGAGTCTTGGAATTCTCTTTGGTTTTTATTCATGTTTTGAAAGAGACTTAAAGGCTCACATTGAGGGGTATAGCACCACCCGACCGCCGTTCTTTAACGGAAATGATTTCCATTATTGGAAAGGTCGGATGGAGTGTTTCTTGAAAACACAAGTCGAGACTTGGATAATAATCCAAACCGGCTTTGCTCTACCCACCAATGATCAAGGGGAGCCCTTGGATTTTAACAAGTGGACAAATGCAACCAAGAGGCAAATCAAAGTCGATGCAAGAGCAACCCAAATATTGCAATGCGGCTTGTCCAAGGAGGAACTCAACCGCATCCGACCATTCATTAGCGCCAAAGACCTCTGGAACAAATTGATTGATCTACACGAAGGGACGCCCGATGCTAAGGTATGTAAAAGAGATTTACTTTTAAATAAACTGTACAATCTAAAGATGCAGGATCGTGAGACCGCCACCCAACTACATGCGCGGATCTAAGATATCGTCAACGGTCTTCACTTGATCGGGCAAGCCGTAGAGAACCGGGACCTTATAAGGTACGCTTTAAATGCTTTCTCTAGGACTACCTTGTGGGCATCCATGGTCGATGTCTACAAGGTCTCTAAGGACCTTTCGAAGCTTAGGTTAGACGAATTATTTTCCGAGTTTGAACTTCATGAGCAAACTAACGTGGTCCGAGCTGAGAGAGGTATTGCTCTACTTGCAGGACAAAGAAGTAAGCCACCTACTAGGCAAGTAGATGAACTCGAACCCGAAGATGAATCAGAGTCCGAATCGGAAGAGGTGGAAGCAATAGTGAATGTAGTGCGAAAAATCGTTCTGAGGGAAAGGAGGCTACTAAAGAACCAAAAGAGGGCACAATTCAAATCAAATCAAAAGAAGACTTTTCGTGCAACATGGGACAACGAAGAAGGCGTCGGCATAGCATGCATGGCAAGACCCGAAGAGTCCTAGTCAGAGTATGAATCCGAATCCAATTACAACACCGACTCCGAACTCAAGGACTATTTCGAGAAGCAACTCAAAGCTGGATCAAAAGAGAAAATTAAGGTTAGCCGCTCACTAATTCATACGCTTTACAATACAATTAAAGTGCTTACTAGGAAATTAACTAAGTCCGAGTCTAGGGTCGAGTCGTTACTTGAGGAGGTTGAAACCCTCGAGCAAGAGGCTACTCTAACCTCTTCAACTAGTCAAGTTCAAGAGGAAAACTCAACCCAAATTGAAAAACTTGAGGAGGAGAATTCTCTCTTGAAAGATCGAGTTCAAGAGGTTGAGGCTAGGTTGGAAAGGTTCACGTTGGGATCTAAGAATCTTAACCAACTACTTGGAACCCAAAGAGCCGTATACAACAAAGTCGGACTCGGATTTAGGTCAACGACTATGAATAGGTCTTATATGTCTATCATAAATCATAGTCATCAAAGAGTCCAAGCATGGGTCCCAAAGGTTTTATTGAACTCACATATAAGGACTAATAAATTTTGGATTCCCCAGGATCAAATTCATTATTTGAATAGACCATATTGGTTCAATGGTCCAGGGGGAGCTGATACTAAAATAGTATACCCACTTACTTAGCAAATCCTTTACATTTTAATTTTTAGAATGGCTAGATAGGGAAAATAAGTTAGTCAACTCTTGACAACATAGTATCAGGATGCGGCGAGATGATAGTACGTTAGGGAAACAAAGTCTCGTGTATTCGAGCTAGATAAGGCATATCTAGCTTGGTGCACTTGACCGAGTGGAATTAGCTGAAGCTACCTCGGCGTATCCTAAACTAGTTAGACCAGGAAGTAAACCTAAGTGACTTAAGTGATATTTTCTTGAATTTGGCTTTGTCTAAGGAAGTGGTCGTTGTTCCGATCAAAGAAGGCCTCTGTGCCTCGCCACGACCTGGAAGCCAGTTTCTCAAAAAGTTACTTAACGATCTAAAGGTTAAATCCGAATCTAACCCAAGGTTGACTATCTTTAATCAATTTAAAATCATCTCACAAAACATATAAGGTGAACAAATTTTGAGACACAAAATGGGTAAGGTAGGGGTAAGGTAGTCACATTTCTTATGGAGAGCAAAGATTACAGTCTTAGAGATTAGCACTAATTATGCTAGTTGGATTGTTACCTTGGGGGTAATGAACAGGGCATGTGTACTATTATTGATGCAGATAGTAGAGGATTAGTATAGGGTGTTTCGTAGGGATTTTGATCCCTTAGTTGGTCATGTTAGGTTGTATAACTTTGAAGGTACTTTTGAGTACTTAACTCATGTTATATAGAGAAAGTAGAGTTAGTTGCATACCATTATCGGGATCAAGCCGGTACTTGGTGGAGGATGTAGGAAATAAACTTCGAGAAATGACACATCACTTGGTCATGGTGTAGTGATGTTATGAGGGAGTAATTCCTTACATCATTTTCTTTGACTTATTGTCAGAAAATTCTTGAGCATCAAGTAGGGTGATCGTTTGGTAATGGGAGTACCATGCAGAGTCGTTAGACTTGCAGAGGTTACGACCACCTAATAGCTCAAGAATGTGAATAGATGTTTTAAGCCACCCATAGTTTATTGGCTTACATTTGAATTAGGGTATTTGGATCTTCTATCAGATCCTGTCAGAAGCCATTGGATCGAGTCAAGAGTTTAGAAATGACTCCATACAAGTATTTAAGAGTTGGAGACCAATAAGCGGATATTGTAGGTCAAATTAGTAGAATCAGAAGTCTCCGAATGTTGGATAAAAGGAGCAAGATCGGAGTCATGGATTATGAGCTACTTTTCGATTATAGAAGACCAACCATAGATCATCAGGATGTTCTCGTGCACATCCATGAAATTAGAGGAAAGACTCCAGATTATGTGCGTGAAGTGTAGATCATGAAGACACGCAAAGTCAGATTATCTGTTGGATCAGTTCATCTGTTGCTATTGTAAGCAACCAGTACATTTGAAGAGAAGGTGTACTTCGAAGACCCAGTTGAAGACTATCAATGTTGTTCTGGGAGGATGATGCATAATCTCGACAGTAGAGATCATCACAGAAGATTGGGTTATCACACCAACAGTGATTTACTACTTTAGGCCTAGTTAGGGTCCTTTGATACTTCCCTCCAAGGGAAGCGATTTTACTCAGCAACATCAGCAGAAGACATCTCAGAAGACTCAAATGTCCAGACAATAACAACTGTTAATCTCCTTAGGTGTAGCTATACCATTTGCAGAGTATGGAGTGTGCTATGATATTGGTAGGTATTCAGTATTTTACAGTCAGTGGTGTACTCTTTACTAGTACAACAGTGGTTACCACCTCCATTGCAGCCATTCCGATTTGCATCTCCATTTTGGTAGTTGACTTTAGTTTCTCCATGGTAGTCTTTTGCACCTACATGAGCTCAATTGCCAAGAGCAGAAGTTGGATGAGTTACATCTTTACTCGAGAGGAGATGTAGAGGGTCGAAGGATTGATTATTTGGGGTATTACTGTAGTTTACCTTACTTGTTGATATATTGAGAGATACGGGTAGTTTACAAGTATCTTTGTCTAGAATATTCATAGATAGGATTAGAAGGAATTCTATATTTGGATCATGTGGATTAGTTGTGTTCTCACCGACAAGTGAGATGTTGATTTGATTACTGTGATGATTATCAGAGGGTTATGATATTGATTTTGATGTTTAGAGGTTGATTAATAGAGATTCTATCTTATTGTTGGAGAGTTGATGTAGTTGCTATATTTTTGATTTGGTGGATATGGTGTGAATAGGGATATCCTGATATTAAATTGGATAGTTAATTGTTGAAATGATGATATAATATGTCTCTCGGAGGTGTGTATAATCTGAGAGTAGTCGGATGTAGGTTCGGATGAACTCCCAGGTTTGCCACTGCATAGGCAAATGGAGTATGTGATCGGAGTGATTTTGGGAATAGCTTCGATATTGAAGACCTCATACCGGGAGCTAATTTTGTTGGTATCAGTGTTGCTAAACACTATGGGAATTGGAAAAATGTAAGTTGCGATTATAAGAGGTATTAGATGGGAAATTTATCTGTTCCAATATTTCTTCTCGAGAAGATTCAGAACTCTTGGTTAAAAGAGAGACAGACCTTTGAGGTTATGCATCGATTATCGAAGATGGAATGCAGTAGTTGTTGAGAATTAATATCCTTCATTGTGGATAGATGATATGTTTAGATCAGTTAAAGGACACCTATGTATACTCTAGGGTTGATATTGTAGTGGCTTGATGTCATACAATTATCATTGTCGGTGTGATGATTGAGATATCATCATTTTAAAGTAAAAATGATGCAGGTGTGTAGAAGACGACATTTCTTACTTGGTATGAATTTTATGAGATTTTGATAATATTATTAGACTTATTAACGATTTAGTCATCCATGGACTTGAATAATTGAGTATTCTGGAAGCGATTGGATCAGCTTGTATTAGTTAGAGTTGCGCATTCAGCCATTATAGATGGTGGTTTCCTCGTATTGATTTGGTTATTGTCGTAGATGTGATAGGATGTTATTAGCGTTATTATACCACTGATTTGTTTGACCAAGTAGGTGATGGAATTCTATTGGTTAGGGACTGGTGAACCCAGTTCCAAGGCCAGACGATGGCTGACTTTTGCGCCAGTGTTGATTAATCCTTTCGGTGTGAATGGAAGGGTATTTCACACAGAAGCATTATTTCAGGGATTGGAGATTCTGATGTAGTTGAAGAGACGTATCCTAAGCTTACGGTAGTTAAGGAACTACGAGATAAACTGTCATACACATGACATGGACTTAGTAGTCATTATCCTGATTTGTAGATGTATGGAGCAGGAATGCTCATGGGGGTTTGGCTAGCTTCTGGGTAACTGCTATAGAGTTGCTAGAACACGAACAGTTGCAACCAGGGAGATTGGTCATTATAGTCTCCCAGTCACTTCTATTGTGTGTGGTAGAGTAGATTTTGGACAGTAGATTGATTTCTCTTGTGAGAAAGTAATTCTCCGTCTCTAAGGAGGATAGAGGTTTTGGAGTTGCATCTAAAATAGGAAGAGTTATTTTAGGAGATGCATCATTCGAGATTGGTGATTTATTCGGATTGTATCCGAAAAATAGCGAGTTTTGAAATGTTCTTGGTGGTGGAACGACGTGTAGAACATGATTGATTTCATAGGCTGGTGTTGGTGTGCCAACTAGTAAAGGTGGAATATTAGTGACCAGTAGGGTTATATACCAAGATGGAAGTGGTAGCCTAGTAATGGACTGTGTTGGGAGATTATCTAGAATCCTTACTTCTTTTTTTTTTTTTATGAAAGGTAAATATATATCATCAAGAAAAGCACAGTCATACAAAATCTTGGAATGCACGCTCATGTCATGTCTGACGATGTGTCAGATCTGAGATGCATCTAGGGGGGTGTACATGTGCACTCATGGGTACCTCACCTCTCATGCCTACTAAACCTCTCATGGGTACATGCCCTCATACATGACCCACACTTGTACAGTGCAAGAGTTTCTCCCATGTTCCTTTGGCTCGTGCATACTATCCTTCTGCGTCCATCGCTCCATGTGTACCTCCTCACACTGTCCATCGTTCAAAGCATTTGCCACTTTTGGTAAGTGACCAACCGTCAACGGATTTGCCTTGTCTTTACCGTAGCCGTTTGCTACGGACTAGATAGGACATTCAGGTGGGCCTATTCACCTCTACTTGGCTTATTGGTTAAGCCTCAACCATAAAAATGGATTTTGTGCGTCTTTACCATAGTCGTTTGCTACGGACTAGATAGGTCATTATGGACGGGCCTATTCATCCAAAAAAATGGTTTTTTTTTTACAGTGTCCTAACCTCTCACCCTCTCTAGATCAGTGCCATGGACCCCTAGACCCTGTTGCTTGCCTTCCATCCTGCGAAACCGCCCTACTTTACCACACCGGCCTGACTTTCTGCTTGTGTAAACTAACCAGCCTTCCAAAACGAGCCTGCCTTGGGGAGTCACCCATCTTGCTAAAACTGCCCTGTCTTCAAAACCACCCTGGGCGGGAAACCTCGCTGCCTCCTTGTGCACAAATCGCTCTGCCTTGAAACTGCCCTTCCTTTTGAAAGCGCTCCACCTTACTCCTTGTGCGCAAAACCACCCTGCCTTTTCAAAACCACTCTGTCACACTCTTTGTGCAAACCCACCCTGCCTTTACAAACCACCCTGCCTTACAAAACCTCCCTGCCTGTACAAACCCGTTCTGTCACACTCTTTGCACAAAAACCACCCTGGCTTACTCCTTGACAAAACCACCCTGGCTTACTCCTTGCGCAAAAAACCGCTCTGCCTCGAAACTACTCTTCCTTGCAAAACCGCTCTACCAACAACCTCTCTGCCTTACTCTTTATGCAAAAAACCGATCTGCCTTAAAAACTGCCCTTCCTTTCGAAACCGCCCTACCTTATAAAAACCTCTCTGCTTTATTCTTGCGCAAACCACCCTGCCTTTTCAAAACTGCTCTGTCACCCTCTTGCACAAAACCAGGTCTGCTCATTTTCTATCTAGAATCCTTACTTGATGTTATGTGGGGTAATCGATGGTCGATTAACCAGGTCTGCTCATTTTCTATCGAACCCTAAGATGTAATTCGTTGGGTCACTCGACGAAATTATACTGCAAGAAGATTTTCAATTTTTTTTGGAGTATCCTTGATTATCATTTCCGATAGTGACTAATGATTCACCTTACGATTCTGGCAAAGTCTCCCACAGGTCATGGATATAGAACTCCACTCTGGTACGATTATTTACTTTTGATAGATGACCAATATGAAGGTACTGATCATACTTTAGAGGATCTGTTGAGAGTATGAGTGACAGAGTTTGGAAACTATGTGAGAGCTGGAAAATAATATTAGAGCTCAATACCCCCACTTAGTTACTTGAGGTGTGTGATTTTCTTGTAAGTACTTGAGTCGAGATGTGTGTTATTGTTTACTCATTATACTTGAGCAGGAAATTTGGGGACCAAATTTTTATTAGTGGGGGAGAATGTAAGATATCGAAAAAAAATATAGAATATCCCTTATTAATTAAGAAATTATTTTATATAATTTTTCAAAAAATTTTAGAAATTTTTCTGCATTTAAACAGAAGTGGTATGGATGTTTCATGGGAATAAAATAGATTGGCTTTATAAAATCTCTTTGGGTTAATGAGTTTAATAAGCCTAGGTTTAAAGAACTAAACCTAGGTTTAGTTATTTTCCCTACTTTTCTCCTCCCCTATCACGATTTTCCTCCTCCCAGCCGCAGCCGCAAGTCCCTTCTTCCTCTTCATCGCCGCCACCCAAGTTTCTCTGCCGTCGTCTCCTCCCACTCCCGATCGTGCGCCACATCGAGCACCGACTATGCCTCCTCGCAATGTCATGGCCAAGCAGTTACTGATGCAAGTAACGTCGTCGATGGCTAGCTGAAGGGCAGCATCTGACGGTGTCGACGCGATGCTTCACTGGAGCGACGCGTGACCATAGATCGACTATGTGCTACCCTCTTTCCTGACTCCGCACGTTCTAGCCAGTTTCTTCGATCGCCTTCCTTCTGTCTGCGGTCGTCGTCGGAGCTCTCCATTATCTTTCTCCGCCGATCCAAGCAACAACAAGCTCAGTCTCGATCTATCGTCGTCGTCGGATCTCTTTCACCTTTGGTTTCTACGTTACGGTGAGTACTTACCCGCCCACGGACTGATTCTTGTTTTCCTCTGCCATAGCTCAGACCGTTGTCGCTGCTTGCCTCTCCAGATCGCGTGCCATGCCGGTGGTCTTCCATCCTCGATCTTGATCATTTACTCACTATCGCAATTGCCTTTTGGGTCGCCGCAAACAGCCACTACGTTCGATTACAGCCACCCCGGATAGCCCCGTCGCCACTGTTGGATCTGTTAGGCCAGCCATCTTCATCTGCAGCCAGCTTACCAATGGCTCAGCCTCGTTGATCACCTACCCTGCATTGCAACCAATGATCGTGGTGATTGTGCTTCGGTGTTCAGATCTGTGGATCGATCGGTGGGTTCTTATAACTGATATGCCCTAATTTATGGTAAGTCTATTAGTAATCCCTGTTATCTCTTTTGCTTTATTGGTGTGTAGAATTTGGAGGTTGTTTTCAGTTTAACAGGATTGGCAGTTGGTTTACCTTCCAGATAGGTTGTGGGCAATGGCTTTGATCTTTCTGAATAGGTTGTGAGCAATTGAATTAGGATGAGGTAAGGTTTTCGGATGTTGGATTATGAACTGTACATGATTAAGTCACAATGGATTTGGCTGTGATGTTAGGTGGTAGCTATGGTTGAATTCATCTTGTTGTTATAGATTGCTACTTCAACAGTGAATCAAGAAGATGGATGATTTTGGAAGAGGATTGTTCTTTCAGATAAGCTATGGGAATTGATGTGATGTAAGGTAAGTTCAGATTTGGATGTTTACGGATGCATGCAGATATATGAGTTGGTTCATCTTATAGTATTAGATTATTTGGTTAATTAGTCAGGGATTAAAATTGGATTAGATTCTTATTCCTACTATTTGGTTATGCTAGCACGAGTTATATACCCAGACTTTGATTTGAGTTAGAGTTCTCGGACATGAAGACAATTGGTGTCTATATATCATGTGCGCAATTTCCTACCCTGGTCAGGTAGTAGCTAAATCCTGATGCATGTGATTTCATGTTGATGTCACTTATACCTTGACTCCACTCTAATTTTTCTGTTGCTTAATACTTATATTTGCACTTTGAGATATACTGTTGATGTTGTCATATTTCGTTCATCATTGCTATAGATTACTGTTGCTATGGTATGTGAATCTTTAGATTCTTAACCATGTGTGTGTAGCTGAGTATGGTTGTTAATTTGACTCGTGTCATCTAGAACAATCATCCGGGGGTAGGTGATGTCCTTAATGTAGAGTTGGTAGTTGTATCATCTTACCTTTCGTTGTATAACTATTACGGATCATATGTCTATACATGGTAGTACGGGTTGTCGACGATGTGTCGCTACGGACTAGAGGTCCTAGCAAGGTTGATTGTTAGTGGTGTACGACTCTTTGTGGGATAGAGAGTGTGTCGTGGATGTACATATGTGTGGTTGTGCATTCATTCCATTTACATGCATACTGGCAACTTGGTCTCCCTTGTGGTTGAGAGGGTCGTCAGTCATCCTGCCTCCACGGTTACTCGTGGTAGTAGTAACTGGTGTGAGGGTAGTTCATTTATTGTGTCGCACTTGGCCACTATTGATAGTGGTAGTTGGAGTTACGTGCAGTTATCCTATGTGTGTGGCACTCGACCACTCATGGGTAGTGTTAGTCGAAGTGGCCAACAACAGGGACCCCCGTTGTGTAACCTGTAGCTCTTTAGTTTATCGCTACTTATTCATACTGCCCACTCAGCTACTCGAGAGTAGTAGTTGTTATTGAGTTGGGACAGTTATCATGTCGAGCCACCTAGGCTATGTCACGCCCGCCCTTCCGGGACCCTAAATGTCCGGAGAGGCGGCGCGTGACGCGACCGTACATACATTTCATACAGCGGAAGACTTTATATATATACTTCTTATTTCTTACAGCGGAAGACTTAAGACCTAAATACTTTTTTTTTCTTTTAAACATAAATATGCATTAACACTTCTTCTTAACATAGAGTATGTTTCATAGCATAGCATGCATAGATACTTCTTCTTACTTCTTCTTTACTTCTTCTTATCAACATAAAGCATGCATCATATATATATATAGATACTTAAGGCTTAGTAGGTTCATAACATCATCGTCATAGGGAGACATAAGTAAAGACATCCATAGACATCATCATTATAGATAATACATGTATAAGTAGACTTAACGGATCTTCTCCACCATGCCACTACCACACACATTGACCCCTCCTGCTGTTCCCTTTAGTTTATCCATCCCTTACCTTTATCTGCAGTACGAGGGAAAGATAAACTATAAGCACATAGGCTTAGTAAGATCCTGTCCTACTCACAAAAACCATACATCATCATTGATCATGACTTGTGGCATTTATAACATATAATCAATATATCATGTAACATACATGGCATCATCAACTTAACTTGTAGCTTAAGTAACATAAACATAACATACATGGCATCATATGTAACTTGGTAACCTAACATCATAGCGTGCCATCGAACATAACATGTAACTTATACATCATGACATATCATCTAACATAACATGTAACTTAACAATCATGGCATATCATCTAACATAACATGTAACTTAACAATCATGGCATATCATCTAACATAACATGTAACGTAAACAATCATGGCATATCATCTAACATAACATGTAACTTAACAATCATGGCATATCATCTAACATAACATGTAACGTAAACAATCATGGCATATCATCTAACATAACATGTAACGTAAACAATCATGGCATATCATCTAACATAACATGTAACTTAAACATTATGGCATATCATCTAGCATAACACGTAACTTAAATATTATGGCGACATCTAACATAACATGTAACTTAAACATTATGGCATATCATCTAACATAACATGTAACTTAACAATCATGGCATATCATCTAACATAACATGTAACTTAAACATTAACATGCAAACATATGCAAGATGCTTTTGAAAACATATATGTTAGGTAATGTAAATATAGATCTCAACATATTTGGGCCCGGCATTGTACCACTTCTTCATTATCATAGCGCGCATCCCTAAATAGGCCCGAGGTAGCAAGTCTCGAACCTAATAGGTTCCTAGGCCCGAGTCTTATTCCATCGACCTAGGGGCAATCGTCGTAGCGTAGAAGCCCATCCTAGGCCCGAGTCTTACTCCATCGACCTAAGGCATCTTGGAGCCCATCCCGTACTAGGCCCGAATCTTATTCCATCGACCTAGGGGCAATCATACATAGAAGCCCATCCTAGGCCCGAGTCTTATTCCATCGACCTAGGGCATCTTAGGAGCCCATCCCTTCTTTGGACCTTGTTAAGGTCTTGGTACAAGCCATGCAGAAAGTAAAATACTTATATGCTTATTTTACAACATAGCTTATTTCTTTAACATAGCATAGCATACTTCATTTCATAACACATCATGCTTCATTTCATTCACATAGCATAGCATACTTCATGTCATAACAACATAGCTTATTTCATTAACATAGCATAGCATACTTCATTTCATACACATCATACTTCATTTCATTCACATAGCATAGCATACTTCATTTCATAACATCATAGCTTATTTCATTAACATAGCATAGCATACTTCATTTCATACACATCATACTTCATTTCATTCACATAGCATAGCATACTTCATTTCATAACATCATAGCTTATTTCATTAACATAGCATAGCATACTTCATGGTATGAACTTCATTGTAACCTAAAAGACCAAAGGTGGCCGAATGGCCCTTATAGGCTTTTTAGGGTTTAGACCTTTAACCTAATTCAAGTAACATACATATGCATACAAATTCCATAAAATTCATGGTATGAACTTCATTGTAACCTAAAAGACCAAAGGTGGCCGAATGGCCCTTATAGGCTTTTTAGGGTTTAGACCTTTAACCTAATTCAAGTAACATACATATGCATACAAATTCCATAAAATTCATGGTATGAACTTCATTGTAACCTAAAAGTAGGGTTTGGCCGAATAGGTCTTTAGGGTTCATTAGGGTTAGCTTTTGTCCTAATCCACTTTAACCCCTAACATCATCATCTAGTTACAAAAACATGGCATGGAACTTCATTGAAACCCTAAAAGTAGGGTTTGGCCGAATAGGTCTTTAGGGTTCATTAGGGTTAGCTTTTGTTCTAATCCACTTAAAACCCTAACATCATCATCTAGTTATAGAACATAGCATAAACATAACATGGAGCTTCATTTAGACCCTAGTCCATGACTTGGCCGAATGGTTCATGGAGACCTTTGGGGTTAGATCTTTATCCTAATCCCTCTAACATGCTATCATCATCATTTGCAAGTAAAGCAAGATATAAACTTCAACAAAAAAACACCAAAAACCCATGTTGGCCGAATGGTCCATAGGGTTTCCTAGGGTTAACTTTTGACCTAATCCCTTTTTAAACCCTAACTACATCATATAGCAATTAAAACATGGCATTCATGAAACCCTAACCCTAATTTCCTAGGGTGGTCAAACACATAAGGGCTCAACTAGGGTTAGCTTTTTAACCAACCCTCTTTTCCCATCTTAGCATCATCATATCCTTCCTAAACATAGATTTCAACTTCATTGGTAAACTAAAACATGCTTGGCCAGAATATAACATACTGAGGTTGTTCAAACATTCAATCGCAACTACTGTATGCGGTGAGGGATACTTACATCCTTCGCTTGTAGTGTGAAGAAGATGACCTAACACAAACCCTAGCCCTTGCTTCTTGCTTGGAGGAGTTTCGCCAAAGGTGGAGAAGGGCTAGAATTTTGGTGAGGAGAAGAAGAAAAAGAGTGGAAGTGACCAAATCCAACCTTCCCTCTTCTTTATAAAGGGGGGGAGGAAGAGAAGTTCCTCTTTTCTTTTCCATGCCTCTTCATTTACTCTTAGTCCCACTTATCTATAGTTTCCCCCTCTTCCTTAATCATGTAATCCTATTGGTCTTCTGGTTAGTGGGTGCATCTATTAGGCTTGGCTATCTCTAGAGGTTTGGGGTTCAATTCCTAGGCCTTGCACCCCTTTTTGGCTTATTTTATTTTATTTTTGAAAAGGCCCACATAAAGCCCATGATCATCAAGCCAAAAATTTCTGTAAAATTGCTAGGAATTTTACATTTACATAGCATAGTTACACTAGGGTCGGTAGCGAAGTGGGTGTGTTGTAGCAGCATGACCACGCATTTGCATCATTATGTCATTTGTATATATATACATATACATATATTTATGTATATATATGTGTGTGAGTGTGATCAACATATATAGATACAGTCTATATATGCTTGTTGTGTTGTTGCATTTGTTTGTGCTATGTTTGTTGCATTTGGTTGTACATCATCTTGCATGTTATTTGCATGACCTATACTGTTGTGTGTGAGATACCAGATTATGAGTTGGACCAGACTTTTGTACGCCTATAATCAGTATCATGATGTTGTATAGGGTTGATTAGGTTTAATTGATGATGTTGCTTATAGGTTCCTAGGGCAGTGTGTCGATTACATGCTTAGTGATGTTCTTTCATGTTGTATGGGTTATATTATGACTTATGTGTTCAGGTTGTATGAGTTAGAGAGTGGCAGAGCTCCAGGTATGATAGTACCTTATATTGTTCAGTAGATCTTTTTGGATGCACTTTAGTTACATTATGCTAGTGGTTATCTGATACACCTTTAGCTTGTATGTTGTTGACTCTCATGTGGTGTATATTATGCATGCACTTCTTTTCCATATTACCACTGAGTTTTATACTCACCACCACAGACCCTGGGTTTTTTTGTCACCTAGGTAACAGATAGCCGACTTCGTGATGGGCTTGGAGCATCGCTGGCCGATATCATCTCATCTCACTTCCGAGGGTCCCCCGTCTTTTGATTTATTTTTCCTTTAGTTTCGGATGTTTCTTATTATGAACTTGGTTTCATATGGTAGATTGTATAGTTGGACATTTGTTGGTATTCGCACATGTCTCTTCGGATTTGCTGAGTTATTTTCTTTATGTTGTGGTCAGTCATACCGGTATGCAGTGTTATCGAGTTTTTTTTACTCTATTGTGATGATTTTCGCTGTGACTTTAGTTATATACATTTATATGTTGTGTGATTGTGGTCGAAAGGCTTTGTATCAATAGGATATTGTATCACGTACAGGGGAGATGTTGTCCGTTTATTGGGCTCGGCATACTCTCGGGGCGTGACACATATTGTCATCCATACATCGAAACTCAACTCTAACTCGAGTCTCACTCGAGCTTGGTCTATCTTGACCTGAGGTTGATTACATCAACAATCTCCCTCATACCATCCTTTACCTTTAATCATATTGTCAAACATTGAAACTCAACTCGAGCTTGATCAATAATCTTGACTTGAGGTAGATTACCTGACAAATTAGACACTTGATAAATGTTGAAAGTCCAACAAATAATTGACAAGAATGAACTCTAAGCAGTCAGAAGTCCAATATGGAGTGGTTAGGGCAAAGTCTAAGTGGGTCACAATTGACTAAAAACTTAGTGGTTTAAAGTCCAATAAGGAGTTGGAAATCTAAGTGGGTCATGATTGATGATCAGAAGTCCAATAGAGAGTTGACAAAGACGATGTCTAAGTAGGTCACAGTTGATCAGATACTTAACATGAGAAACCTAAGTGAGTTATAGTTGATTAGACACTTGGAATGAGAAATAAAGCCCTAATAGGTCATGGAAGACTAGATGTTAAGTGTGAGTATGGAAATCATAACAAGTCATGAAGAATTGAATGATAGACAAGTGTGGAAAGTCCTAATAGGTTATGGAAGTACCAGATGTTAGGCAAGTGTACGAAGTCCTGATAGGTCATGGTCATAGAAAGGCCAGATATTAGGTAGGTATGGAAAGTCCTAACAAGTTATTGAAGGATCAAATTGTTGGTGCAGGGGCACCAGATAATCGAACCTGTGTTTTGATTATGGCAAAGACACAAAGTTAAGTTTACATCGTTATCTCATGAGCTAAATCGAGTGTGCAGAAAAGTGCTAAAGCTGGAGCTGAAGGCTAGCGACACCCAGAGGAAGCCGCGATGGTCGGACGACACTAGAGTGATTTCGGAGGGAGCCGAAGGAATCGAGTGGAAGGCCGGAAGCGAGAGCTACAAGGTAAGTATCGAGGTAAGCTCGTGTGAGTGAGAAATGGTAAGGTCGTTTCCTCTATACGGGGACGACCGTAGGCGGCGATCTGACTAAGACTTCCTGTGGAAGGTCTAGGTCGAGATCAGATGGTTAGAAACCGTTGCATTTATCATTTTCCATACTAACCTCTTACTGCAGGGAAGTGGCCAGGCTGGCAGTCGACTGATGGAAGGTATCAGTCGATTGATGGCGACGAATCAACCTTTGCGCTAGGTCGAAATGGATAAGGTTTGCGCGGCCACTTCGCGATAAAATTTGGGACAACTTCATCATCTGTTCCAAAAGATGAGGAGACATATTCAGAGGCCAAACTCTATAAAAGGAGGAAAGGATTCCAACTCTAAAGATCATCAAGATTATTCTTAAGTGCTCCTACAACACTAAAGCTCCAACACCGTCATAACGCCGACGCGACGCCAAGCTTTCACCTTCTTCGTCGGCAGCAGCAACAAGTAACATATTTTGTTATTGTATTCTTTTTTTTTATTCGTAACGAGGTGAGGTAGGCTTGTTGCCTCATCCTCGTACTTTCGATTTTGTGATCGTTGTCTCCTACCTCAAACGAGGAGGAGACGTTATAGTGCTTTGCCCTCCGTACGCGATCTAGGACCGTTAGGGCCTTGGAGTAGCAACCGCTGAGTTGTGAACCAAGTAAAAATAAATGTGTCTTTTTATTTTTCTTCTATGCTTACTCGTGTATCGAACGAACGTATGAAAAGATTTACGCTCGCTATTCACCTCCCCCCCCTCTAGCGACGTTTCTCGATCCAACAATTGGTATCAGAGCGGGGGCGCTAAGATTTGGTGAAACCACCAATCTAGCACTTTTTGGTTTTCTTTTCATATTTTTCGAGTCACGTTTTTTTATGTTTTTTTCCCTCCTGCACTACTAATCCAAGACGAAGTCTTGGTATGCTTCTTTTGGCTGTGTGTTTGCATGTATTCTCTTTTGGAGTAGTCGACGGTAAAAGGGCCATAACTTTTCGCACAAGTGGACTCACAAAACAATCTACCTACCAAATCGAAGCTCTTTGAGAGATATACATTTCTTATGAGGGTTTACCCTCGTAACAAACTGTTTCAAGCCCCAAAAACCAACGTTTAGTACCCTTTCAGAGACATCGAAGGTCGTAAGTTGTTAGTTTTTGTTAGTTTCTTATTCTTCTCATTTATTTCTGTTTATTTCCTATTATTTCCCGCACTACTAATCCAAGACCAAGTCTTGGAATTCCTTTTGGTTTTTATTCATGTTTTGCAAGATACTTAATGGCTCACATTGAGAGGTATAGCACCACCCGACCTCCATTCTTTAATGGAAATGATTTTCGTTATTGGAAAGGTCGGATGGAGTGTTTTTTGAAAACACAAGTCGAGACTTGGATAATAATCCAAACCAGTTTTTCTCTACCCACCAATGATCAAGGGGAGCCCTTGGACTTTAACAAGTGAACAAATGCAACCAAGAGGCAAATCGAAGCCGATGCAAGAGCAACCCAAATATTGCAATGCGACTTGTCCAAGGAGGAACTCAACCGTATCGGACCATTTATTAGCGCCAAGGACCTATGGAACAAATTAATCGAGCTACACGAAGGAACATCCGATGCTAAGGTATGTAAACGTGACCTTCTTTTCAATAAGTTGTATAACCTTAAGATGCAGCAACACGAGACAGCGACGCAACTACACGCCCGCGTCCAAGACATTGTCAATGGCCTGCACACCATCGGACACAAGGTCGAAAACCGCGACCTCCTAAGGTACGTTCTTAATTCATTTCCTAGGACTACCTTGTGGGCATCCATGGTCGATTCCTACAAGGTCTCTAAGGACCTTTCAAAGCTTAGGTTAGATGAATTATTTTCCGAGTTTGAACTTCACGAGCAGACTAACGTGGTCCGGGCCGAGAGAGGTATTGCTCTACTTGCAGGACAAAGAAACAAGCCACCTACCAGGCAAGAAGATGAACTCGAACCCGAAGACGAATCAGAGTCCAAATCCGAAGGGGTGGAAGCAATAGTGAACGTAGTGCGGAAGATCGTTCGGAGGGAAAGGAGGCTACTAAAGAACCAAAAAAGGGCACAATTCAAATCAAATCAAAAGAAGGCCTTCCATGCAACTTGGGACAACAAAGAAGACATAACTTACATGGCAAGACCAGAGGAGTCCGAGTCAGAATCCAAAGCTGAGTCCAACTATAACTCCGACTCCAACCCCGAAGACTACTTCGAGAGGAAACTCAAAGCCGGACCAAAAGGGAAAGTCAAGGTTAGCCAATCTTTAATTAGCACACTTTACCTTACAATTAAAATGCTTACTAGCAAATTAACTAAGTCTGAGTCTAGGGTTGAGTCGTTACTTGAGGAGGTTGAAACTCTCAAGCAAGAGGCTACTCTAACCTCTTCAACTAGTCAAGTTCAAGAGGGAAACTCAGCCCAAGTTGAAAAACTTGAGGAGGAGAATTCTCTCTTGAAAGATCGAGTTCAAGAGGTCGAGGCTAGGTTGGAAAGGTTCACGTTGTGATCTAAGAATCTTAACTGACTACTTGGAACCCAAAGAGTCGTGTACAATAAAGTCGGACTCGGGTTTAGTCCAAAGACTACAAATAAATCATATATATTTATCGTAAAGCGTAATCATCAAAGAGTCCAAGCATGGGTCCCAAATGTTTTATTGAACTCAAATATAAGGACTAATAAGTTTTGGATTCCCCAGGATCAAGTTCATTATTTGAATAGACCATATTGGTTCAATGGTCCAAGGGGAGATAACACTAAAATTGTATATCCGCTTACTTAACAAAACCATTGCATATTTTACTTTAATTTTTAGAACGGCTAAATAGGAAAAATAGTTAGTCAACTCTTTACAACATAGTATCAGGACGCGGCGAGATGATAGTACATTAGGGAAACAAAGTCTCGTGTATTCGATCTAGATAAGGCGTATCTAGTTTGGTGCACTTGACCGAGTGGAACTAGCTGAAGCTACCTCGTCGTATCCTAAACTAGTTAAACCAAGAAGTAACTCTAAGTGACTTAAGTGATATTTTCTTGAATTTGGCTTTGTCTAAGGAAGTGGTCGTTGTTCCGATCAAAGAAGGCCCCTGTGCCTCGCCATGACCTGGAAGCCAGTTTCTCGAAAAGTTACTTAACGATCTAAAGGTTAAATCCGAATCTAACCCAAGGTTGACTATCTTTAATCAATTTAAAATCATCTTACAAAACATATAAGGTGAACAAATTCTGAGACACATAGAATGGGTGAGATGTTAAGGATAATTGAAATATACATAAAATAACCTTTTCAAAATACTACTTATTTTCTCAACTATTATACTTAACGACTATTTACAATCCTTTAGGCCAAAGTTTAGCGCCCCCTACATCTCTTATACTTCATATATTTGACTAAGGGGGAGGGCAAACTAACCCTAAGGGTTATATTATAAACCTTTAGATTATTGGTGCAGAGGGAGACACCTCGAACCAATCTATCTAACTACTGCTAGATGCATGCTTGGACTCATATTTGATTTATCTAGATGCATGCATATACGATATTGTTTTTAAACCCCTATTTTATACAAAAACCCCAACATTTTTTTTTATTTATGGCAAAAGGGGGAGAAGAGCGAAAGTTAAGGGGGAGTAACACAAAATTTGATTTTGAAAACTAAAGTATCTCTTTCAAAACTCACCTAGGGTTAAGGGGGAGTTTTGGTTAGGGGGGAGTTTTTGGAAATGGCATTCATCATTTACTATACTTATTTTAGGCTTTAATTTCCCTTAACTTTGTGTTGGTTTGCCATAGATGAAAAAGGGAGAGATTGTTGGTGCAGGGGCACCAGATAATCGAACTTGTGTTTTGATTATGGCAAAGACACAAAGTTAAGTTTACATCGTTATCTCACGAGCTAAATCGAGTGTGCAAAAAAGTGCTAAAGCTGGAGCTGAAGGCTAGCGACACCCGGAGGAAGTCGTGATGGTCGGGCGACACTCAAGTGACTTCGGAGGGAGCCGATGGAATCGAGTGGAAGGCCGGAAGCGAGAGGTACAAGGTAAGTATCGAGGTAAGATCGTGTGAGTGAGAGATGGTAAGGTCGTGTCCTCTGTACGGGGACGACCGTAGGCGGCGATCTGACTAAGACTTCCTGTGGAAGGTCTAGGTCGAGATCGAACGGTTAGAAACCATCGCATTTACCATTTTCCATGCTAACCTCTTACTGTAGGGAAGTGGCCAGGCTGGCAGTCGACTGATGCTCATCAGTCAACTGATGGAAGGCATTAGTCGACTGATGGCGACGAATCATCCTTTACGCTAGGTCAAAACGAATAAGGTTTGACGCGGCCACTTCGCGATAAAATTTGGTACAACTTCATGATCTGTTCCAAAAGATGAGGAGACATATTCAGAGGCCAAACTCTATAAAAGGAGGGGAGGATTCCAACTCCAAAGATCATCAAGATTATTCTTAAGTGCTCCTACAATGCTAAAGCTCCAACACCATCATAACGCCGACGTGACGCCAAGCTTTCACCTTCTTCGTCGGCAGCAGCAACAAGTAACATATTTTGTTATTGTATTCTTTGTTTTTATTCGTAACGAGGTGAGGTAGGCTTGTTGCCTCATCCTCGTACTTTCGATTTTGTGATCATTGTCTCCTACCTTCAACGAGGAGGAGACGTTATAGTGCTTTGCCCTCCGTATGTGTGTTAGTAATATATGAGAGATGTCCTAAGGCAATCGCCTTATGTATGAATCATTTATATGATAAATGAAGATTCACTATTTGAGTATACATGTTTTATGTATTTGATTGGATCTTAAACTCATTTACTAAATGTCCACGATACGATTCACAGCATGAGAGAATTTGTGATTGGATCACAACTAGTGAGTATCTCTACATGTGTAATTGTGATGTATCGGAATTATCCCTAGTCGATGAATTGATGGATTTGGACACCATCGAGACTAACGAGGTATACTCCTTGGTGTATCCAAGCACCGATTCTCACCGGCCGAGACATAGTGATGTCCGAGTTAATCGTGGATGCTAGTTATGGTAACTAGTTCATTGGAGTGACCAGCCGTAAGACTTCATATGGTTCTCTGCATATATAGATATGTCAATGAAGTTCTTACTGTGGCTTAAGTGCGATGTTCCTTTGACTTGCGGTATTCAAGTCATCTTGATCATAGAGACTTATGCTTTGACATCTTAAGCAAGCATCTCTAAGGAGATGTGGACCCGGGATGATTGGGTATAAGTTGAAGTGATCGAAGGTGTTTGAATAGCCTATAAAGGATTCACCACTCCTTGCGAGGAGATGTATACCCATGGCCTCTCGTCGGATTGTTACTAAAGTCTGTGGCCAAAGCATTACATGTTTAGAGTAAGGTACTCTTCGATACATGTGGAGTAACTAGAATCCGTAGGACGAGGAAATGATACTTGGGCTAGGTGTGACGTAGTCAGCCTAGTGGGGACTGACACTATAGACCATGTCCTGAACCAAGTGGGTATAAGATGAGTGAAGGGAATGGGGCACGAATCATTCGAGCTGCTGAAGGGTTTCAGAAATAGTTCTGGATCAACCATTGATCTTTTCGGTTAATTGGGGATCATGATGTACTACTAGGTGTCACTCATGATCGTTCTATAATTAATGGTTAATTATAGACGGCCAACATAAACCGAGAACCTATTTGGTCACACGCACAACGAGCGTAATCCGAAGGATTTAAAACGAGCTTGAGAATGGGATTCTCAGACCGAGAGAAACTAGGTTTGGTTGGACCAAACATAAAGCGAGCATGAAATCATTTTAGTCGCAATGGAAGCGTGGATGGGCCGAGTCTTATGAAGACGTAATGGATGAACCAAAATGGTTTGGTTCTAATCCAATGGAGAATAAACCAAAGGGTTTGGTTTATTTTAAACGAATGAACCAAAAGTTGGTTCGGTTCGTTTTAACTTAAAATAAACCATCATGGTTTGGTTTATTTTAACTTATCTTAATGGAGCGGGTTAACGGGCCTAATGGTTATGATCCAATAACCATTAAGAGAATTAGTTCTCTATAAAAGAGGGCTTAAGGGATGGTTTAAGCCCTAATCCACAACCCTAAGTTGTCGCCCGCCTCTCCTTGGAGAAATTCGGAGCTAACTCTCCTCCTCCTTGCCGCCGCCCACCTTGAGGCTCCAACCGGCGTCCAGAAGGCTGCTTCCTTCCCCCTCGCCGGCGTCGAGCTGATGCCGGTTAGTGCTCCGGTGATCTCCTTCAAGTTTGGCATCAAGGTGAGCTCTATCTCCCTTGGTTGGCCGGCGCCTATCACCTCCACCAAAGCTGTCCAGTTTTCTGGACAGCTTGTTCTCCTCTCGTCGGAGCGTCGTTTGGACGACGGTTAGAGCTCCAACAGTGGCTAACTTACCGGGGATTCGATCTCCGGTAATCCTCTGAGGTGGAGGATGAAGGATTCGTCAATTGGTTGACGAATACCTCTCCGGAGAAGCGAGTTTTGAGAACTCGTATTAGGATCCGAATTTGGATTCGGATCGTGATCATCTCTCGATCACGTTGTCTTCAACACGAGGCTAGTAACCCGTACGAAGACGAAGCTCGTGGCTTAGCGAAGTCATCCCGAGGAACTCGGTGTGGATACGGATAGAGACGATTCTAGCAAGGATCGTTCCGGTTGATGCTGTTCCCGCTACACGTCATACGAAAGGTATAACGTAGATAAATTTCCTTTTATTGCAAATTTAAATTTACGGTTATGTCTACACTTATTGTAATATGCATGCGTGTGTTGTGTGTGTTGTAATAAATGTAGATTTATTATTTTTATTGCTTCCGCTGTGTTCATGTTTACGAAACGTGATCGAACACACACACACCGCGGTGCTGGAAACCCAACAGTGGTATCAGAGCCCAGGTTGTATTTCGACATAATCATAAAATGGTCTTGCGATAGTCATAATGTTATTTCTGGAAATTTTCTAATTTTGGAAATTTAGAAGTATTTATGGAAATTTTTCAATTTTGGAAAGTCTAGAAGTATTTATGGAAATCTTCCACTTTTGGAAAGTTGGAAGTATTTTATGGAAATTAATATTTTCCATAAATAAAATATTTGATTAGATTCTGGAAATTTGTTTCCTAATTTAATCATGATTTGATTTGGAGAATCAAATCTTAAAATATTTTATTTCCATAAGTAGTTTTGATGATTTAGGAAATTGGTTTCCTAAATTGATTTTCCTTAATCAATTATTTTCATAAATAAAATATGTGATTAGATTTGGAAATTTATTTCCTAATTCCATCATGATTTGATTTGGAGAATCAAATCTTAAACATATTTTATTTCCATAAATAGTTATGACAAATAAGGAAATTATGTACATGACATAATTGTATGTCATGTAATTGCATTAGATGCATAACATTATGTCATGCGTGTCGTGACATGTAGATGTATGTCATGTATGTCATGTCATGTAGATAATAGTTATTTGCATGCAAAGAGCATGAGACATAAAACCCTAACTCAATATTAAAGCCTACACCTTCCATTAATATGGTTAGAACCAGAGTTTTGTTTCTTGTTTGGGTTGTTGGACTCACTCTAAGCCCGGCTTGAACCTGAACATGTTCAAATCATTGGAATAGTTTAACTCTAATATGGTAAGAGTCAGAGGTCAATCGTTAGTTTGGGTTGTTGGACTCACTCCAAGCCTGGCTAATTGGTTGAATGCGCTCTAACCATATTAAAACTATTTCGCGATTAATGGGTCGGCTCTAACTTGGAGCATCGATTTGTTGGACTCACTCCAAGGTCGATGTGAAGAGAGGTGAAGTTGGGTGTTATGCATATGATGCATACTTGTTAATGTGTTAACAACCCAATGTATGTGTAAACATTCAATTAGTTGATAGCACATTGTGATAGTTACATATACATGATATGTAATCGGTATACTTGATACCCACCATCATAGCTAAGAATGGCTTGTTGGACTCACTCCAAGGTTGTTCTTATCTATATTGGATATCAGCCCATTCGGAGATTGACCTACGATCTCCCGAATTGATTTCAAGGGTTTTTGAATTCGAAAAATGAATGGGATTTTGTAAATGTATGTGGATGCATTTTAAAATCATCTTTCTCATATGTGCTCGTTTTGTATTTCTAGGTTAATCGCTTGATCATGATGTCTTTGAATTTGCGCTCTATTTTGAATTCGAATAAATTGACTGGGCCGAACTTCTTGGACTGGCTTAGAAACTTGAGAATTGTTCTCAAGGCAGAAAAGCTTGAGTATGTCCTCGAAGCGTCTCTTCCCGCTCGTCCTAGTGATGATGCAACACCGGACCAATTGTTGGCCCATCAGAAACATGTGAGTGATTCTGAGCAAGTGAGTTACATCATGCTAGGGGCGATGGTACCCGAGCTGCGAAAGCAGCATGAGCATATGGATGCTCATACCATAGTCCTTCATCTTTATGAGTTGTTTGATGAGCAAGTGAGATTCGAAAGGTTCGAAGTCTCCAAGCTCCTCTTCACCTCTGAGATGCAAGAAGGTTCATCTGTGGTACTGCTCAACATGCTGAAGACTGTGGAGCCTTCTGAGAAGCATGAGCAGGGGACGGTGCTGTTAGTTGATTCCTCGAAGAAAGGTTCTAAGAGGAAGTCAAAGGAACAACAGAAGGGAAAGAAGAGAAGGGCTAAGAAGGTAGAACTAGCACAAAAGGAAACTTGCCATCATTATGGCAAGGAGAGCCATTGGCGAAGAAAGTGCAAGATTTATCTTGAGTCTGTGAAGAAGAATAAGGCATCGGATGCCCCATCTTCCCCAGATATCTTCGTTATTGATTGTCATTCTATTTCCTCAGACACTTGGGTATTGGATATTGGGTGTGGCTCACATATATGTAAAGACATACATGGGCTAAGAAATAGAAGAAGACTCGTCAAGGGAGAGTCAAATTTACGTGTTGGGAATGGAGCAAAGGTTGCTGCACTCGCCATCGGAATGTATTTGTTGAGATTCCCTACAGGACTTGTCTTAGAACTGGACAATTGCTTTTATGTTCCTTCGTTGATAAAAAACATCATTTCTATTTCTTGTTTAAATAGAAATGGGTACCATTTGACTTTTAGTAACAATTGTTGTTACATAACTTTGAATGGAGTTCTTTATGGGACTGGAACTTTAAGAAATGGTATTTATACGTTGGACGTATCCAGTGACATTTTCAATATCGAAGCGAGCAACAAGCGTGCTCAAAAAGATAATCAATTAGACTCCTATATGTGGCATTGTCGTCTTGGCCATGCAAGTAAGAAATGCATGTCCGAATTACACCGATGTGGAATTCTGGAATCGTTTGAATTGGGTTCATACGATACATGCGAATCATGCTTAAAAAGCAAGATGACTAAGTTACCTTTTACTGGAAAAGGTGAACGAGTGGAAGAGTTGCTAGGTCTAATACATACTGATGTATGTGGACCCATGTCAACTCAAGCTTTAGGAGGCTATAGCTACTTCATTACCTTCACCGATGATCACTCACGGTTTGGGTATGTGTTCTTGATGAAACACAAGTCTGAAGCCTTTGAAAGGTTCAAAGAATTCAGAAATGAAGTAGAGAAACAACTTAGCAAGAGTATTAAAATACTTCGATCGGATCGAGGTGGTGAATACTTGAGTCAAGAGTTTCTAGATTATCTGAGGGACAATGGTATATTGTCTCAATGGACTCTGCCGTATACACCACAACTTAATGGTGTATCTGAGAGGCGAAACCGGACCTTGTTGGACATGGTCAGGTCAATGATGAATCATGTGAATATTCCCAAGTCCTTTTGGGGCTATGCACTTCAGAAAGCTGTTTACTTGTTAAACAGAGTCCCGACCAAGGTAGTCTCTACTACTCCATATGAGATATGGGCTAGTAAGAAACCTCATTTATCTTACTTGAAGATATGGGGTTGTCCTGCTTATGTGAAGCGGACTGTGTCAGACAAATTGGATGCTAAGTCTGATAAATGTCTATTTATTGGATACCCTAAGGAAACGAGGGGTTACCAATTCTATCATCCCTTGGAACAAAAGGTGTTTGTTTCAAGGAATGCTGTGTTTCTAGAGAAAGAGTTTCTCTTACAAGAAAACAGTGGGAGTGTCGTTGAACTTGAGGAGGTTCAAGAGACTTCAGTAGACATTGAAGAGATACCTGGTCAAGCACTTCGACTGATGACTCATAGTGATGAGCCATCGGCTGGACCTATTGAGGCACCACATCTTCGTAGATCTAGTAGAGCACGCAATATTCCCGAGAGATATGGATTTCTCGTAAGTGAATCGAACGACATGTTACTCATTGATGATGAGGAGCCTACTAGTTATGAAGAAGTGCTGACAAGTTCAGAAAGGGTTAAGTGGCTTGATGCCATGAAGTCGGAAATGGATTCCATGTATGAAAAACCAAGTTTGGAACTTGGTTGACCCACCTGAAGGCATAAAGCCTATAGGGTGCAAGTGGGTTTTCAAGAAGAAAACCGACATGGATGGTAATGTGATTACCTATAAGGCTAGATTGGTGGTGAAAGGATATCGTCAAAAGCAAGGTGTTGATTATGACGAAACCTATTCGCCTGTAGCTATGCTTAAATCCATTCGGATGCTCCTGGCCATAGCAGCTCATTATGATTATGAGATATGGCAGATGGATGTGAAAATAGCTTTCCTTAATGAAAACTTACTCGAGGACGTGTATATGATACAGCCTGAGGGTTTCACATCGGTTGATAAAACCAAGGTATGCAAATTGCGACGGTCCATTTATGGATTGAAGCAAGCATCCAGGAGATGGAATATATCCGTTTTGATGAGACAATCAAAAAGTTTGATTTCTCACAAAATCCAGACGAACCTTGTGTGTACAAGAAGGTTAGTGGGAGTGCAGTCATGTTCCTAGTATTGTATGTCGATGACATATTACTTATAGGAAACGATGTCTCAATCTTACAGTCAGTGAAGGTTTGGTTATCCAAGACATTCTCCATGAAAGACCTGGGAGAAGCAACCTACATCCTCGGGATTAAGATCTATAGAGATAGATCGAAACGGTTGCTTGGTCTTTCGCAGTCTACATATATAGACCGAGTGCTAAAGAGGTTTAGCATGTCGGAATCCAAGAAAGGTTTCCTACCCATCAGGCATGGGGTACACCTTTCGAAGTCTATGTGTCCGCGCACAGAAGACGAGAGGATTTGCATGAGTAAGATTCCCTATGCATCCGCAATAGGATCTATCATGTATGCTATGTTATGTACGAGGCCCGATGTATCGTATGCTCTGAGTGTCACGAGCAGATACCAGTCTGATCCAGGAATGGATCATTGGGTGGCTGTCAAGATGATCCTTAAGTACTTAAGAAGAACTAAGGATGTGTTCCTAATATATGGAGAAGGGGACATGGTGATACGCGGGTATACGGATGCCAGCTTCCAGACAGACAAGGATGATTCCAGGTCTCAGTCTGGATACGTGTTCACCTTGAATGGGGGCGCAGTGAGTTGGAAAAGTTCCAAACAAGAGACTGTAGCGGATTCTACCACTGAGGCAGAATACATTGCAGCTTCGGAAGCAGCAAAGGAAGCGGTTTGGATCAAGAAGTTCGTTCATGAACTTGGTGTGATTCCGGCCATTGTTGAAGCAATACCGGTCTACTGCGACAACAATGGAGCAATTGCACAGGCGAAAGAGCCAAGGTCTCATCAACGATCCAAACATGTGCTTCGCCGCTATCATCTTATCAGAGAGATCATCAGTAGGAACGAAATACAAATCGAGAAAATTCCCACTGAAAGGAACTTAGCGGATCCCTTGACTAAGGCATTACCTCAAAATAAGTTTGAGGGTCATGTTCGAGCTTATGGTATTGGATACCGTAGCGATTGGCATTAGGCCAAGTGGGAGTCTGTTAGTAATATATGAGAGATGTCCTAAGGCAATCGCCTTATGTATGAACCATTTATATGATAAATGAAGATTCACTATTTGAGTATACATGTTTTATGTATTTGATTGGATCTTAAACTCATTTACTGAATGTCCACGATACGATTCACAGCATGAGAGAATTTGTGATTGGATCACAACTAGTGAGTATCTCTACATGTGTAATTGTGATGTATCGGAATTATCCCTAGTCGATGAATTGATGGATTTGGACACCATCAATTCTGTCGAGACTAGCACGAGGTATACTCCTTGGTGTATCCAAGCAGCTGATTCTCACTGGCTGGAGACATAGTGATGTCCGGAGTTAATCGTGGATGCTAGTTATGGTAACTAGTTCATTGGAGTGACCAGCCGTAAGACTTCATATGGTTCTCTGCATATATAGATATGTCAATGAAGTTCTTACTGTGGCTTAAGTGCGATGTTCCTTTGACTTGCGGTATTCAAGTCATCTTGATCATAGAGACTTATGCTTTGACATCTTAAGCAAGCATCTCTAAGGAGATGTGGACCCGGGATGATTGGGTATAAGTCGAAGTGATCGAAGGTGTTTGAATAGCCTATAAAGGATTTACCACTCCTTGCGAGGAGATGTATACCCATGGCCTCTCGTCGGATTGTTACTAAAGTCTTTGGCCAAAGCATTACATGTTTAGAGTAAGGTACTCTTCGATACATGTGGAGTAACTAGAATCCATAGGACGAGGAAATGATACTTGGGCTAGGTGTGACGTAGTCAGCCTAGTGGGGACTGACACAATAGACCATGTCCTGAACCAAGTGGGTATAAGATGAGTGAAGGGAATGGGGCACGAATCATTCGAGCTACTGAAGGGTTTCAGAAATAGTTCTGGATCAATCGTTGATCTTTTCGGTTAATTGGGGATCATGATGTACTACTAGGTGCCACTCATGATCGTTCTATAATTAATGGTTAATTATAGACGGCCAACATAAACCGAGAACCTATTTGGTCACACGCACAACGAGCGTAATCCGAAGGATTTAAAACGAGCTTGAGAATGGAATTCTCGCATCGAGAGAAACTAGGTTTGGTTGGACCAACATAAAGCGAGCATGAAATCGTTTGACGCAATGGAAGCGTGGATGGGCGAGTCTTATGAAGGCGTAATGGATGAACCAAAATGGTTTGGTTCTAATCCAATGGATGAGAATAAACCAAAGGGTTTGGTTTATTTTAAGCGAATGAACCAAAAGTTGGTTCGGTTCGTTTTAACTTAAAATAAACCATCATGGTTTGGTTTATTTTAACTTATCTTAATGGAGCGGGTTAACGGGCCTAATGGTTATGATCCAATAACCATTAAGAGAATTAGTTCTCTATAAAAGAGGGCTTAAGGGATGGTTTAAGCCCTAATCCACAACCCTAAGTTGCCGCCCACCTCTCCTTGGAGAAATTCGGAGCTAACTCTCCTCCTCCTTGCCGCTGCCCACCTTGAGGCTCCAACCGGCGTCCAGAAGGCTGCTTCCTTTTCCCTCGCCAGCGTCGAGCTGCTGCCAGTTAGTGCTCCGGTGATCTCCTTCAAGGTTGGCATCAAGGTGAGCTCTATCTCCCTTGGTTGGCCGGCGCCTATCACCTCCACCAAAGCTGTCCAGTTTTCTGGACAGCTTGTTCTCCTCTCGTCGGAGCGTCGTTTGGACGACGGTTAGAGCTCCGACAGCGGCTAACTTACCGGGGATTCGATCTCCGGTAATCCTCTGAGGTGGAGGATGAAGTATTCGTCAATTGGTTGACGAATACCTCTCCGGAGAAGCGAGTTTTGAGAACTCGTATTAGGATCCGAATTTGGATTCGGATCGTGATCATCTCTCAATCACGTCATCTTCAACACGAGGCTAGTAACCCGTACGAAGACGAAGCTCGTGGCTTAGCGAAGTCATCCCGAGGAACTCGGCGTGGATACGGATAGAGACGATTCTAGCGAGGATCATTCCGGTTGATGTCGTTCCCGCTACACGTCATACGAAAGGTATAACGTAGATAAATTTCCTTTTATTGCAAATTTAAATTTACGATTATGTCTACACTTGTTGTAATATGCATGCGTGTGTTGTGTGTGTTGTAATAAATGTAGATTTATTATTTTTATTGCTTCCGCTGTGTTCATGTTTACGAAACGTGATCGAACACACACACGCCGCGGTGCCGGAAACCCAACAATGTGGTCTAGGACCGTTAGGGCCTTGGAGTAGCAACCGCTGGGTTGTGAACCAAGTAAAAATAAACGTGTCTTTTTATTTTTCTGCTGTGCTTACTCGTGTATCGAACGAACGAACGAAAAGATTTATGCTCGCTATTCACTCCCCCCCCCCCCTCTAGAAATGCTTCTCGATCCAACACAAATGTTAGACAAGTAAGAAAAATCCTAACATGTCATGGAGGACTAGATGTTAGGCATGAGAAGTGTAATTCTAATAAGTTAGAAAGGACTAGATGTTAGTTAGGCATGAGAAGAGAAGTCCAAATGAGTCAAAGAGGATCGGAATTTAACCATAGTGAAGTTCTGACAGGTCGAAGTTGACTCAATTCTTGACAATGCTAAAGTTTTGGCAAGTCAAGATTAACCTAATACTAGGCAGAAGAAATCTTGATAGATTGAGGTAAATCGAATACTAAACAAAGTGAGGGTTTAACCTGGATAAGGCTAAGACAAATGTAATAGTTGAATGATATAGGTTTACTAGTTGATTAATGAGCCTGAAATCATGAAACTAAGTCGAGTGCTCAAAGCAGTCAGTCAATAGGGTAGTAGTCAACTGATAGGAAGAGCAGTGATTGCTTGAGCAGTTAAGTAGTCGAGTGGCAATCGACTGATAGGAAAAGTAGTCAATTGCTTGAGTAGTCGAGGTGTTTGAGTTGCTAGGAATGCTTGGCATCCGTCAACTACCATCAACATAGAAATTGACTGCCTGACTCAAATTCCCAAGCCAAACCATAATCCATTCAAGTTAGTGGCATAAGCAATTGACTACTATGTATTAACAATCGATTGTTGTATCAATTGAGTGAAGGACTTGATTGACGATATGTTGCAGAGCAAATAAAAGGTCTTTTAATTGATTTGGAAACTTGATCAATGATATTATTAGTTAACTAATGATGTAAAATAATTGACTATTGGTCATTATTGAGCTAGAAAGAGTCATTCTATAAATGCAATTTTCAAATCCACGATGAAGCAATTGATTGATGAGAACTTGCAGTCAACTATTGGGTGGAAAGCAATTATGACAACCCTAAAAAGAGGGATCCATGGAAGATTTCATAGATGTTCTTTATCTGTTGGAGGTCATTTCTAGAGAGTATTGAAGGAGAGTGCTATTGTATTTCTAGACTTTCAAGAGGAAATCTGAAGCAATTACAAAGTGAATAAAGAGATTTATTTATAAAGTTATTTCATTTGCATTGTATTTATTTGTATTTACATCTTTTGTTTTCTTATTCGTATTGCCTGTAAATAATAGGTGTTGCAAGAGTTTTTCTTTACTTTTGAATGTATCCAGTAAGGAGAAAGATTAGTGGTGCTATCGCTAGGAGTCTAGTCCATGTAATAAAAATCATGGGTTTTAAACAACATAAAATTGAGATGTCTCTGTGCTTGTACTTTCTTTCTTTTTTATGTTATATTTTTAGCTACATATTAACCTTTGTAGAGAAGTACACATGGATGATCAAGAAATGCATCGTAAATCACTATTCAACCCCTCTAGCGACATCAACGACCCTAATAGATTAAACACTTGGTATTGAAGAAGTGCAACTAGTGTTGACAATGGATGTCTTAATAAGCCATGGAGCATTTGATGTTAGGAATGTGACAAAAAAACCTAATAGGTCATAGAGAATTAGATGTTAGACACACGAAAAATTTTTTAATATATTTTGGAAGACTGAATGCTAGGCATTTGGGAGAAAGTCCTAATAAGCCATGGAAGATTAGATGTTAGTCAATTGATAGAAAGTCCAAGCGGGTTATATAGGACAATTATGCTTGATAATGATAGAAGTCTAGATAGATAGATCATAGAGGACTATATGCTTGGTGGTTATGAAAGTACAAACAAGTTATGGAGGACTAGAAGAATGATAAGTATCGAAGTTCTGACTAGATGTCAAGAAAATTTGAAGTCCCAAAGGAGTGAACTCCAAGCAGAGGAAGTTGAAAGTCGTGGTAGATCAAGGTTGACTTAAGGCTAGGCAAGGGAATGTCTTGGTAAACTATGGTCAGTTGGATACTGAGTAATGGGTGAAGCCCAAAGATAAGAAGTCTCTAAGCAAGGGAATCCCTAATAGGTTGAGGTTCACCTATATTAGGCAGATGAGGAAGTCCAAGAGTTTTGTCATTGTATGAATTCAACCATGTGTGGTTGGCATCAGAGTATTAGTCAATTGGTAAAAGAGAATTAGTTAACTGATGAATTTAAAATCACAAAATTATGGTTTAGACAATCGATTAATGCTAGTATTAGTTGACTAATAGTTGAGTCAATTGGGTAGTTGACTCAAGCTTCAATGAGAATGAATATAATAATTTGCAATTGATTGAGGTAGTCGATTGATGTATCCACTACAAGAAAAAGAGGGAATTAGCGACGAAACTTTTTCGTCGCTAATAGTAAAACTTCGCCGCTAAATAATGTTTACGACGAAAAACTTTCGTCGCTAGACTCGTCGTAATAAGTCTATCGCTAAGACACATTAGCGACAATTTATAATATATTTGTCGGTAATATTAACGACAAAAATAAAAACATCGCTAAAAAAAATTATTTCGTCGCAAAACCTCGACAACGGAAAATAGGAAAATCATATATATTAGCGACGAAATATACAAAAATCATCGCTAAATGCTTATTTTTGCCCAGGCGACTAGCGCCTCGACTGGAGACACTTTTACGACGATATTAAAATTTTCGTCGCTAATGTCTAATCTTGGGCCAGCCACAGAAGCAAGAGCTTTTCGACTGGCACCTCGACTGGATGTACTTTGGCGATGAACATATATAATTTTCGTCGCTAACATCCTACAGCAGTCGAATGCCTCGACTGGCGAGTCGACTGATACTCCAAATATCGTCAGTTAGCGACGAATTTGTCAAGTTTCGTCGCTAAACCTCAAAATCCTGAAGTCGTATATCGACAGTTAGTGACGAATTTATATAATTTCGTCGCTAACCATCAAAAAAAAAATTTCCAAAATCCTTTTTATTTGTATTTGAAATCCTGTAATACAATATCAACCACACAATATAACTTACCAACATACAACTAAAACAATAAAACCTACATATACATTTAAAGGCAACTAACATAACATCAAATTTAAAGTCCATAACACGAAATTTAATAAATTCATAGTATTTCTTTACAAACACACTAAAATTCACAAGTTCACTAACTCTAAGATGGAGGAGGAGATGGAGCTGAAGATGGCTCATGCATCAATGAATGTAATGCTCCAGGTGCAAGCCGATTCAGAATTGCTTCGAACATATCTTGTCTCGATCTCATTGATGTCAACTCTTCTTCGTTGCTAGCTAATCGAGCTTTAGTGTTTGCTAGCTCCTCTTTGGTGGACTGAAGTTCTTCATGCAGTGCTACGTTAGTTGTTCTGAATGAAGAGCTGGCATCTGAAGAAGTGGATCTAACTGGTTTCAGCCCACTTCCAAGTCCTCTAATATATCCAGAGCGAACACCTAGGACTTGATCACACACTTGATCTGCAATCTGAACTGCATCGATGTCATCTCTGATTTCTTGAGACTGGATGTGTTCATCTCGCAGTCTCACCATATCACCCTAAGAATAACAAACACATTATCAAAAATTTTACAAAGAATTACTAATATTTTAAAAAAACTTTACTAAATTTTATGGAGTATATCTTACGTATGCAGCCTCGGCTCTCTCCCCACTCCATCCTTTTGACGAGGTACAGTGGGTTGTATTAAAAACGGTAATCTGATCTTTTCCCTAAGACTGATTGGGCTGAAAAATAATATAATGTGTTAATATTAAAAATACCAACCAATATACTGTAACTATAAAATTTATACTTACACCGTCGTAATTATACTGGATGAAATGATTTTGAGCCACCTCGATGGGTAAAGGGTAGTTGTGCTCGATTTTGGGCATTTATTGCCGATCGTGTCTATAATATCAAAATTTGTTAAGATAAAACTTAAAACATGAGTTGCACATATTTTAATTTATATATAACTCAGATAATTGGTATAGATTAGTTACCTAAAATTTTTTTGATTCAAACAGATCGCACATATAGTCCCAGTCTTCCTACGTCTCACAAAACTCCCTCGGCATATGATGTCGCCGCTCGGTGGGGGCAAAATGCAGTAGACTCTTATAATGAGTGTGCATCTTGTTTCGATTATCTCTGTACCGTGCACTCATTAATCTGTCGGTTTCCTTCCTCACCGACGTTGCCTCCTCGGCAAACCTGATATCAAAAGGAGCCTAAAAAAATTCCAATATTAAAATTTAATAATGAATGATGGTTGATTCTTTAAATAGCAAAATATCCGTACTTACTGATAATCGATCATATATTATCTGTTTATTATCCTCAGAGATATGCTTCCAGCTCTTAGCTTGCAGGGGGCGAACTTCTTAATTGACAGACCTAACTCTGTCATAAAAGCAGCTGCATTCGTCCCTATAGGGTGACCATCACTCTTACGGAAGGTAATGAGTAATCTACCCCGTTCCTCTATTTGCCGTCGGAGCCGATCCGAGTGTGTGCCCCGTGTCTCTCTATGTGTCGGATGACCTGTAAATAAAAGAATGTTAACAATTATCAAGTTAAATATATAGGAAACAAAATATATATACATACTTAAAAGCACATAACTAACCCGTAGGAGCAGGAGCACTATCATCGTCTGGCGTAGGCACAACTAGAGGGGGCTCAATTCTTTTAGGCGGCATAGCTGTGACAAAAGCATTATATATAGATCGACATATAAAAGAAAGATTATATTAAATACATGAAATATAAATGAAGAACAATATAAATACCATGTAAATACATCTAATCACTATCATTATCTGAAAAGGATAAATAATCATCTGTCTCACTGTCACTTTCACTATCTTCACCATCAGCAATACGATTACTTTGAGCCCCCATATCCAGATCCACTTGTGCATTTGCCATATTAATTTGGTGATGCTCAACATCTAATCGACAAAGATGAGTTATTGCTAAGTCTTCACCAACTACTGAAGTTGAATCATTGGATAAAATTTCTTGGTTTGGCTCCATGATCAAGATATTACCACCCTCAAAATCTTCAGATACCTCCTCAACTTCAATTACTTCGTATATATCGTGATGGTGAACCCTTTGCACAACCTTCCAATGACCTCCACGTTTGATATCATTCAAATAATACACTTGATTTGCTTGGTTAGCCAAAATGAATGGATCATCATCATACCATTTTTTAGAAGTGACAATACACAAGAGAGTAGAGCTGTCAAGTTGGGTTAGGCCCGCCGGGTTGGCCCGCCCCACCAAATAATTTAAGCGGGTTGGGTTGAACTTTTATCAACCCGCTATTTTGATGGGCCTAAACGGAGCGACCCGCGCGGGTTGCGGGTCTAGACGGGTTGGCCCACCGTGGGACGGGTTGGCCCGCGGGTTGAGAAATGTCAAAAGATAAGTTTTTCACCATTACAATCTTCTTCTATCACACATACACCTTAACAAAGTATAAAAGAAGTTAAGAGTAAAGAACAAAAGAATATTTTTTATACTCTAATTATTTTTTATTATCTTGTCACTACTATTCTAATCAATATAGGAAATAATAACATATCAAAATCAAATAATTACCCAAGCTAAAAAATCTCAATTGAATCTCTATTTGAAAGAGAAAAAATTATATTTATATATTATCAAAATTTAAATATTTTAGAACATTGGAAAAGAATCAAAAACATCGGTACTCAATTTTATAAGTCGATAATTGAATCTCAATTATAAGATTTTAGTTACTTCAAATATTTATTTTTTTAATCATGGTACTTTATCTGTCATACAAATTATTACCTCAAGCCCTCAACACCTTAGTAATTTTAAATATATTTTTTAAATTTGTGTGGCCCGCGGGTTGGCCCGCCTAACCCGCAACCCGCCTTGGGTTGGGTTGGGTTGAAAATTTCTCAACCCGCCGAGATGGCGGGTCGGCCCGCCCCTCTTCGTTAAATATTGAGTTTACGATGGGTTGGCCCGCCCCGCCATGGGTCGGCCCGTTTGACAGCTCTACAAGAGACCATACTCTTCCACCATCGATTTTTTTTCTTTTTTGGATTACATTGGAACCATTCACACCAAAATAATTGAACTTTATACCTGAAAGAGTAAAATATTTGAACCACATTCTTCAACACACCAAAAAAATCTAAATTGTCCCCATCATCAGAGGATACACTGACCCCACTATTTTGAGTAGTTCTGTGTGAATCACGGGACGTCGTATGATATTGAATCCTATTTACTATGCATGCATCATACAGTTTAACTTCAGCATCGGGTCCCATTGCTAAATAATACAACTCATCTGTGATCTCTGAATGTGTAATATTTTTTAGCGAGACAATTTTATCCCTAAATCACAGTGGGAAATCTCGCTCGTGATATTGCATCACTTGATCAGCATGAACCTTTTGGGACACAAGTTGTAGATGCTCACTGTATAAAACTTAATTAATTTAAACTCTGTGAATGGAATAGAATTAAAGTAATAACTTAATGTAAGAACTTACTTTCGATATCGGTCAACTCACTTTTCTTTATGTCATCTCATCTCTTTGGTTGTATGCTTCGAAATAAACAACCTCTTAAGTCTCGGTTTCAGAGGAAAATATCGAAGAATTTTATGGGGATTCTTTTTCTTATTCATCCCTTCGTACTTGTATCTAGGCTCCTTGCACAATGGACATGCATCCTTATTCTCATGCTCTTCCCAAAATAATATACAATCATTATTACAAACATGTATCTTCTCATATGTCAATCCTAACTCCTTTAATAATTTTTTGGCTTCATAATGAGAGTTTGGAATCGCATTCGGTTTAGGAAATGCATCTTGCAATAACTGAAGTAACATATCAAAAGATTTATTGCTCCAGCCATTTAACACCTTCACATGCATTAGCTTCACCACAAAATTGAAAACCGAAAAACCAGTACAATTGGGGTAGAGTTCTTTTTGTGCTTCTTCCAACATTGAAATATAACTTCGTCTACAATCATTTGCATTTGGGTTTACATTTATATCATCTGCTCGAGGCTCGTTGTTGGTCATATTTTGTGCATTTTGTAAATCAGTAAACATGTCTTCAAAATCTTCTTCGAACTCATCTACTTCAACATGAAAATCATTTTCATCCTGATTGACAATATTTATACTATCGGATGATGTAGAAGCTTCTCCATGAAAGTTCCAGACTTTATATAGTCTATGAAATCCCCAACTATAAAGATGTCCTCGCACATAATCCAATTCAAACTGAAACAAATTACCACACTATCGATATGGACAACGAATTTTCGATAAATTCAGACTGATCATGTAATTTTCTGCCATACTCATAAATTAATTCAACTCATTTATATATTCAGGACTAATCCGATTCTGATTCGTTATCCAACTTTTATCCATATTTTTAAACCCTGGTTAAACATATATAAAATAATTTATCAACTTAAATGTAGTTATCATATAGGAAATAATTAAAAAACTTATAATTTAAACCTCACACAATATAACTTACAATTTGCATTATAACTATTGTTTGTCATCGAACATTATAATCTAAGAATAAAAAAACCTAAACTTATCCTAACCTGAGACTGTGTGTCTTGCGAAAAACAACACACAATGAGTAATTAATCTTACGAAAAAACAACACACAATGAGCTCTTAACCAAGTTTGAGATACTATTGTTGAACACAAGGTGCATGAATTTAAAAGTTGACTAGCTTCAGAATGGCAAAGGTAGTGCACTAGTGTAGAAAGATGACTCTCATTCAATTGAACAAATTGAGCTTAATTTTACCATGAATAAGTCCAAATCTAAATGATAAAAAAACCCTAAATTCTTCATCTAACCCCATTCAAAATCCTAAATTCATCATCTACAATAACCTTATACCATAACAAGTGAAATGATAAAAAAATCCTAAATTCTTCATCTACAATAACCTTTTGCCATAACAAAATCCTAAATTCATTATCTAAACGCTAAATTTATCAAGCGAATTGATAGATATAATTTCATGTGCGACAAAAAGATATCAAAATAAAGTTGTTACCGATCAAGCCAAAGTGTCGAGCTGTCGCCGGCGTTGGAGAACGAGGTCGGAGGTCGGAGGGCCGAGCTATCACCGGTGCTGGAGAAGGAGGGCGGAGGGCCGAGGCCAAAGGGTGGAGCTATCGCCAGAGTCGATCACGGGAGATAAGCGCCGAGAAGGGATCAATCGCGCGTAAGAGGAAGCTAGGGGACGGGACCGGAGCTAGTCGCCGGAGAGTCGCACGGAGAATCACCGGAGAATCGTCGGAGAGCAGAATCGCCGAAAGAGATAAGATGGCATGCAGAGAAAATGGGAGAATCGGCATGGTGTAGGGTTTTTTGGCATATATTAGCGACGAAATAAGATTTATTCGTCGCTAATATTAATTATATTACCGACGAAAACTCAATAATTCGTCGCTAATATTCATTTACGACTCGTTGGCCCCAAATATAAAATCGAGTTAACTCGACTGGCGCCTCGACTGAATTGTTTGTGACAAAATATTTCAATTTCGTCGCTAATATTCAGTCGACTGGCTTGATTGATGACTCGACTGCCTGACATTTGGCCGGCCACACAGAATTCATTTTACTCGACTGGCACCTTGACTGAATTGTTTGCGACGAAATTGAAATATTTCGTCGCTAATATTCAGCCGACTGGATGGATTGATGACTCGACTATCTGACATTTGGCTGACCGCAGATTTCATTTTGCTCGACTGGTGGCTCAACTGATCATTTTGCGATGAAATATTAAATTACGTCACAAATAATTTACGATGAATATATATTTATTCGTCGCTAAAAGAATTTTACGACGAATATTTTTATATCGTCATTATATTGGCGATGAAATTTTATTGTTTTATCGCAAATGTAAAATTATTTACGACGATTGATAAATTCGTCGTAAATATCTAGTTTTAGCAATGAATAACTAATTTGTCGCTAATGTTTCGTCGTTATTTTTCATTTTTCTTGTAGTGATCATCAGTTGACTAAAAATGGTATTATAGTTAACTGATACCAAAATAAAAATCTATTGATGGCATGTGAAATGAATAAAGCTTCCACAAGGATCAAATTTTAGACAATTATAGTAGGATTAGTGGACTAATCAACAAGTGGTTGTTTGGAGAATACCAACTAGTCAACTAATTAACAAATTCAAGTCATGAAAAGAAACCCTAAAAAGGAGAATTTAATGAAGAAAAATCAGAACAATTATTCTTAGAAGTTTTGAGTGAGTGATATTGTATTTTAGTGCCTTCAGGGAGCAAATTAAAGCAACCAAAGCCCTTCTTTTGTGTGATTTCATTTATATGTATTGTTATTGTCATTGTTTGTATTCATGCATTTCTTATGTTGCTATGAGATTTTTCAACCTTTAAAATTTATCCAAAGAGCATAAAAGATAACAGTGATACTGAAAGTGATCCACTAATATGTCATAAGTCGTAGAGTAGGAATCGATAGTTTTATACTACATAAAAGTTGGGTTGTGCTTATGTGTTTTGTTTTTCAATTTATTTCTGGTATACAAACTAAAATATCATAGATTAAATCATGATTAAATGACAAAAATTGAATGCAATTATTTACCCCCTCTAGTCGTGCCATTTGATCCCATAATTTTATTTTATTTTCACTGCACTAACTTAATTATATGACCCTAAGCATTAGTGAGAGTAAGAATCTATAATTCCAACTTAAGCTATATTTTTATCCATCCCTCCTATCCATTTGGTGATCCACCTCATCAATTTAACGATTATCCCCTTCAAGTTTTGCAACTCAAGAGGCATCATGTTCCTCATTATTGAAAGTTACTAGAGTTCTTTTTTCCTTTTTAAGGATTTTAATTCAATTTTCTAGTTTTTTATTACTTTTTTATATTTCAATATTGAGTTTGATAATGATGGTACAATATCAAATTGTTAGTGTTCCACTTTTGAATTCTCATAGTTAACCACCATGACTTCTACTTGATTACTATCCCATGCTGGGATTGTGAGATAAGAAATGACAATATTTGATAAAAAGTTGGGGCTATGTAAAGAAAATTTCGAAAGACATATTTAGGATGGTATAAACACATATTTGAGTGTCCAATAAATACTTTGGTTAGACAATGTGATACTAAGACAAATACACAAATTAATAGAGAAAGAGAGATCAAAAAAGACTTAGCTAACAAAGGTCAAAAACAAGATAAAATTCATCTAATTAAATATAGATTTCATATGGCTAACCCCATTTAGTGAGATAAATATTTGGTTGTTGTTTCCAAGAGGTAGAGAAACCTCATATGGAAAAGTTTTTATTCTCATTTTCAAAATGATAAAAAATAAAAGCATAAAGAGAAAAATACCTAGGAATAAGAAAGATAGATCTTTATATATAGAGAAACCTCTCCTTCAAGGTTGTTGTGATCACATTTAAGCTGTAAGAATGAAGAAGAGAATGTAGATTGAGAGGTTATGATTGAGATGGTTCAGAGTCAACTTGATCCTCTATATATATGCACATTTGTTGAATAAAACATTGGTTTTAGAAAAATACCCATAGCGGAAATTTCTTCTCCAATCAATCTAAAGTCCATTTAGTTGACTCAATCTTCATCACTCTACTCAAAATGACATCAATCAACTAACTAGATAGCCATTGACCTTGTTGTCCAACGAGGATTGTGTCTTCAATCGACTCACATTGTTCTTTGACTGACTCTAACCTCTATTAGTTAACACATTCAGATGATCTTTTGACCTTTTTTCCTAATAATTGTGACCTCAATCAACTCATCTTTGCTCAGTTGACTTATTTGGAAAAACCCATAACCTTTCTATTGTTGACATGACTCTAGTTGACTCTTGATGCGATGGGGAAAATCCGTTCACTCCTTTCCAATGCAGTGAAGCACGGAGGGAGATCTCAGAGGGTTCTCACAGGCCGCAATCAGTAAAGAACAAGAAGATGAAGTAGATGAAACGCAATCGAGACTCAGACACAAGATCTAACATAGTTTGGAATAAGGATTCCTACTCCACAGAGGTGAGCTTTCTCACCGGATGCAGTGCCTAAGCACTTTCACTATGAAGGTCCTCCTTTACGGAAAGTAAGTTTCCGAAGGTGGAGGAGAAAAACCTCTTACAGTGATCTCACAAGACGAGAAAAATACAAGAGATGTAACAACGACAGATCTCCGTCCTTCTTCTCTGGCGAGGCGGTTGTCGCTCTCCTTCTCCTCCTGCGTCCCCTTCTCTCTTGCTGGGTGGGAATAATTGCGGATCCCTCTTTCCTCCTTGCTTCCTCCCTTTTATCTTCCTTTTTCCTTCATCGTAACGTCGTGGGCTATCTCCATCGTACACGTGGCCACCACCTCCACCTGGAGAATAATTCTGTTACAGATATGAGGAGTGAAGACTCCTTGGAATATTGCGTGGGGCCTCCCAAGTCGTTGCCTAACACCTCTTCCTCTACTTTTCGGGTAACTAGGTTAGACTATCTCCCTCAACCATCCGCTTTGAGTGAAGCTAGCTTAGGTCTATAGCCCACGGGTGCCCTAGCCCTAGGGTTCCTCATCAACCCGAACCAATTCCTCTTTTTCCCGTGCCAAACTTCCTTCGTATCGATCAGGTTAAGTCGACCCTCTATCCATCCCATCGGCTTCTGGAATTATCTAGTTGAACCAATTCTTGTTCCACTCTTAGCGAAGTGCCTTCCATCTCTTCTTTGTCGTGTCAATTGCTTCTGCTAACTCTCCCGTACCAATGGCTTCTGATATTCATGCCCGAACCAATGGCTTCTGATATTCGCGCCCAAACCAATGGCTTATGATATTCGCGCCCGAACCATTCTACCTTTTCTCCCTTCGCTGAGCCGAATATTTTGGATCGGATCATGGGTCACCCGCTAACCCTTCTATCGGGAACTATATAGAAAAGGTACCAGCAATATCATTAGTCAACCCCGAAAAATAGTCAAGCGAAGTTATAAGCTTGACTTTCCAAATGTATATAAAGTTTCTGACCTATTCTTCATTTCTCAACTTAAATCCATCCGTTCCCTTATAACTCCCTTTTGTATACTCAAGGAGGCCCGATGGGCTCATGGGCTCCGCTTCTCCTTCTCCTTTCGTGCAGTTGAATCATCACGGAAAACCCTATATAAACCTCTGCCTTCTCCTTTTAGGTATCATTTAGTGTGCTTAACAATCCAGCCTGTTCTTCTCCTTCCGTGATTGTCACCGGCGGCATTTCGGCGACCCAGTCCTTCCTTTCCCCACACGATTCTTCCTTAACCTCCGAGTAAGTGCTCTGCTTTGTTCACACCCATGGCTCCTAGGACCATCTCTTCACCCGCCTGGTATGAACATACCATAACCCAGTTAGATTGCAACCATTATTTCTTTAATATTAAGAACAACTACATAGACCCCTCTATAAAATGTTGTTTCACGACTAAACTGCATCAGCCCCATAATCCTCCTCCCGGTTTGACATGCTTTTTCTCCGAATAATTTTTAATCTACCTATCCTCACGCATCAAATGTCTATTTTGACCTTCTAAACTTCTATGGACTACCCCGGAACCAATTCACCCCCAACTCCTTTCGAATTTTATCGGGAGCCCATATAGTGTTTCAACACTTGAACCTCTCTTTAACCCCCGAAATATTCCATTGCTTCTTCCAATTAAAATCTTCCAAAGCAGGTCTCTTCTATTTATCTAGCCATTCAGACTGCCAATTCTTGGTGAACCTGCCTACTTCCCACAAGGGCTGGGAAGAATTGTATTTCTTTGTACAGCTTCCTGAGTCTCTACCCCATTCTGATACATGGAAGGTAGACCTTCCCGAATTGCCTCCCTTCCGGGAAATGAGGACCAAATGTCCCTTCCCGGAAGTGTATAGAGTATTAGGAGAGTTACATTACTGCACAAACCATCTAACAGAAACTCCCCTTTTAAGCCACTTTGGATTGTCTCCTCTACCTTTGACGACTTCGGTTGTTGTAGGTAGGGTGATACTTACCCTGCAATATGATTTCCTTTCTATGTTATTCATCTTTCTCATCAATGTACCTTGCAGATAATCTAATGCAGAAGGCTTTGGTGGAAGGGGAGGCGATTGAGGCTGCCAAGAAGAAGAAAACCTCGACTAAAAGAGGCAAATCAGTAGCAGCTCCGTCATCCCCCCGGAAAAAGTTGTGACTCACCAAGAAAGGAGCCTCAAGTTCATCGGCTCGTCTCCCCTCGCCTTCGGACCAACCAGGGTCTCAGCCCCTAACCATTTATGAGCCGAGAAGAGGAGGCACTACCTCATCTGCCCTTTCTCCCTCTCCTCAAGGAGGGGATTCTCCCTCTCATTTTCTTCATTCCTCCCCCTCTGCACAAAATTCACCCCCTCCTTCTCATGCGGAGTCTCTCCAAGCTCCTGTCCCTTCCGACTCAAGAGCTACCCCTACCCCCCTTCGACGTATCAGACCCCCACTTTCCTCTGAAGGGGAGGATCCTTCCCTTCCCATTCCTCCGAGGGCCACGTTGGGATCCCTGCTGAAGATTCGGCACCCCTCGGAGGTTAAATTTTTCAATCAGTCGGGCGTACAAGGCCCCTGTGAGCAAGTGAGCAAGCTGCTGGAGAAGGTACCTTCTATTTCTTCCTTCCCTCTAATATTCATCTTTATACATCGGCATATACTAACATTGATTTCCTTCTTCCAGGCCTCATCCCAGCACCACAACATGGTAGTCCAGCTGGCTCGGTTCCAATCCAGCATGGAGACTCGCCATTTCACCGCCGTAACGCAACAAAAAGAGCTCGTTCGGCGGTTAAACGAGCAAGAGGCCAAGGATGCGGACCTAAGGGGCCAATGTGAAGATGCAATGATGCAATTGGCCCTGGTCCGAAGCGAGAAGGAGGAGCTGCAGCGAAAAAATGAAGAACTTGAACAACGCCTCTTCTTGCAATCCAGTGAGCTGCAACAGGTAGATACCCTGACCCGTGAACTGAGGGAATATAAAGGGTATCTTGGGGACGCCATGATCAAAGCGGCTGACTCCTCGACTACCATTATACAGCTTCAGCAAGAGCACCACCGGCTTAAACTGGAGCGTCAAACATGGGAAGCTACCAAGGAATCTTGTACAGAGAAATGTCAAGAGCTTTCCTCCATGGTGGCAGCTCTTTCTCAAACTTTATCGCAGGTGGCTCAGCAACAGTCTACTCTCCACACAGAGTATTTTGAAGCTCTTTCATCTCTAGAACGGCAAGCTATACAGGCAACCACCGAAAGAGATGCCCTGGCGGCTAAATTGGCAGAAAGTCAAGCCCAGGTGGCTGAATGTCAAGACCAGCTGAAAGAGCAAGAAGCCAACCTCAAAGGACGCTATGTCAAGAAGGGAGTATATTTATTCATATTAGGTTTTGAGGGGTCCTCGGCTCAAAATGCCGAACAAGGATACCCGCCTCCTGGCACAGACACTAGCTATTTAGATCCCACGGAGGCGCTAGCTAAGTGTCTGCCCGAACTCTTTGAGTTGTAATTTCTACTATTCTCCTTTTGGTAATTTTGTCAATAGCCTCTCTTTTGCTTATGAATGATGAATTTGTCCATATGTTTAGTTATCATCATCTTGTCATGTTTCTTGACGGGTCGGGAATTCTGGACCAATTTTAAACTACTCCCTTTTTATACCGTTATCTCTTTTCCCGTATTGTATGGCGCAATCACCTTGTTGGTTCGGGCTTATTTGAGAGATCTCGAATAACATTATTCACATCCGTCCCAATTTTGGTTCGGGAATCCGCTTGAAGTATCTTGCCTGATATTATTCACATCCGTCCCGATTTCGACTCGGGGATTTGCTTTAAGTGACTCTTGCCTATTGATTTTCCCCATTCCTTGTACTGCTTCGGAAACTGTATCAATCTCTTCGTCTTCTTCCCCTTCCCAAGAACTTCTGCCGTCGCTTTTCTTCCATTATAAATCATTGCCCTCCATGTCTTCGTCCTCCTATCTCACTATCATGGCTTCAGAGGGGCACCCCATCAAAATTTCTTCAAATTAAGAATCTTTCGAGTTGCAGGACTGGGTTTCTGAAGGCACTGAAGATTCGGAGACCCGCTCAACTGCCACTTCAGCTTTTCGTCCTCTTCCTTTTCCGCCTCACACTCCAACTCCAACCCCTCCTATAGGGAGGTCCTTTCGTGTCCCCTTCCCTTCCTTCCGCAATAGAGTGTGGAATCCTCCCTTCACATGGGAGTATATAGTGGGAGACCCCTGTGCCACTGTCGAACTTCCTCCACTTCCACCAGTGCTGGCTTTCATCCTAGTCCCCCCGGCGGAAGCCCATCCTTCTCCGTTTGATGAAGGTCCATCATCCATTCCTCCGTCTCAAGGCGAGCGCTTCAAGGTGGTCTTTGGCGCCCTCTCCACCCAAAGAGACTTCTCCCGCTTCGTCTGTTAGGAGTAATCAGAGAAAATCTGTATAGATCAAGTTAATGTAATCATTTCAAATATATCAATAAAAACGAGGGAGGGAACTTGATGTTTGCTTTTGTTTTTTTCTCGTAGAAGTAAGGTTTCTGTCTTCAAAAGGACTGTAATCTGGTCCGAACATACCTTCTTCTATCATCGCCCGGGGATTCGGACCCTCTTAATTACAGTTATAGTCCCGTCAACCTTCCCCCTACTGCCCCCACATTTCCTCTTCTTTACTGGCATTTATTGTCCCTATTTCTTCTACCAATAAATGCACTTTTCCCCTTCGTCGCTATAAAAACCTCCGCCCCTTACCTGATAGCTTCCATCCTTTCCCTTTCCTTTTATTTGCCATGGATAGAATATCTGAACAGGGCAGCAGTTCCTCTCCTGCTGAAGAACAGATAAACGAACGCCACTACATATCTAGCCTGGAGGAGCAAGTGAAGTATTTACAACAACGGTTGAAGGAAACTTCCGCCAGCAATCGCTCCCTGCGTCAACAACTGGTCGGGTCCCAAAAGGAACTGGCCAAGCAAATCTTCCTGCAGCAGTCTTACCGCCGGCAATTACTGTGTCATTCCCGACCGCACAAAGGAGCTCCATCCGTTCCTCCCAACAAAGAACTGTAATACCCAAGATGTATAAGGGTTTCTGTTTGTTATTTCCCTCTTGTAAATGACTTGAAATATGTAATTTTTCCGCATCAATGAACTTTTCCCTGTTTATCTTCTTCTTCCCGTATCTCTTGAGTTGTGTCGTGCTTTACTTCTTTTCGTACTGACATATAGTTGAGGCATATTTTGGTTCTCCTTCCTTTTCTCCCTACCGGGAATATAGAACCATTAAATGAATCGACTCTGCTATTTTACAGAAATAAAACAATATAAAGTTAAACAAGGACTTCAACTTCTCCCCCTTTACGGGGACAAAAAGTGATATATAACTGAGGAGATCTCAGTTCTTCCGTTCCGCCACCACACGGGGATATCTTCCGCTTCGCGGGGATAAAAATTTTGAGTATAACCGAATGAATTTTGGTTCTTCCATTCCGCCACCACACGGGGATATCTTCCGCTTCACGGGGATATAAATTTATATATATAATATATAACCGAGGAATTTCGGTTCTTCCGTTCCGCCACCACACGGGGATATCTTCCGCTTCGCGGGGATAGAAATTTATATATATAATATATAACCGAGGAATTTCGGTTCTTCCGTTTCGCCACCGCACGGGGATATCTTCCGCTTTGCCTCGCGGGGATAGAAATTTATATATATAATACATAACCGAGGAATCTCGGTTCTTCCGTTCCACCACTTCACGGGGATATCTTCCGCTTCGCCTCGCGGGGATAGAAATATATATATATAATACATAACCGAGGAATCTCGGTTCTTCCGTTCCGCCACCGCACGGGGATATCTTCCGCTTCGCCTCGCGGGGATAGAAAGTTATATATATAATACATAACCGAGGAATCTCGGTTCTTCCGTTTCGCCACCGCACGGGGATATCTTCCGCTTCGCCTCGCGGGGATAGAAATTTATATATATAATACATAATCGAGGAATCTCGGTTCTTCCGTTCCGCCACCGCACGGGGATATCTTCCGCTTCACCTCGCGGGGATAGAAATTTATATATATGGCTCAGAAGCCATCAACATAAAGGAGGCAACGTTTTCATATCATTCCTCTTTTGTGCTTTTCTTTCGAAGGGGAACGCCTATATCCGCCCCTTCCCATGAAAATGAAGGCTTTAGTACATAGTGGGCCATTTAGAAAAAATAACCCTTCTATCCCTTTCATTTAGGGCCTCCTTCACTATAGACGAGGAGCCCAATAATTGTTACAAGCCCACTCGCCTCCCTTTTATAGGGGATCCTTTTGTCTTCATTTCTTTTGCTATTTTCATCCCTTTGCCTTTTCATCTCCTTCTTCTCGGTCTGTTCGTTCCTCCGCCGCCACACTCCGTTGCCTCAATCCCTTTTTTCAGCCCTTTCTCTTTATTCTCAGACCCTCGAAATGCATTCTACCTTCTTCTAGGAGATAGCGGGCCGTTATCCGCATCGCAAGAGGAAGGCCGGTCAGCCGTCGGCTCCGTCTTCTTCTTCACTTTCCTCGGTCACCACCACACCTACTTCATCTCGTCTGTCTTCCTCTCCTCCCCCTGCACCCCTTGTTACCTCCGCCCCGGAGGAAACCGGGACAATTAGTCTTTCCTCGATTTCTCCAGCATTTACAAACCCTAGCTCTCATACTTTTTCTCCCTCTGCCACCAATATTCGGAAGTCGCCTTCTCCTTCCCTGCAACCTGAGGATGAACCTGGGAAGGATGCATTTCCATGTCAGCCGATGACAGAGGCTGGCTCACCCCTGCCTTCTATCTCCCCTGAATATCATTCTTCCTCCCAACCCATGGCAGTTGATATCCCCTTACTGCAAACTTCCCCCTCCACTCATCGCCCGAAGAGCCCTTCTCCTCCCACAAACGTCATCCCCACTCTCCCCATCACCAGTGAACTTCCCCCCTCAGTATCATCCGTCCCATCTTCTTCCCATCTTCTTTCTTTTCTCCCAGGAGTCTTCGGATCCTGAACTTAGAGGAAGTGGTTCCTCGCATGGAAGGCCTACGCCATGCTCTGGATTTGGTATGTTTTCTCAATTAGCTTCCTTAGCTTTGTCTTACTAACCAATTTCTTTTCCCTGCACAACCCGCATCAAGAGTTGGATCGCTCCCTCCATCAATATCGGACTCAAGCTCGAGAATGGGAACGGCAACAACGGGAGGATTTGGCGAATGCTCAGAATCAAGAACAGCTCCTGTTGCACCAATTGCACCTGTGCCAGGAGAAATTAGCCGCAGCTCGCCAACAAATTCAGAAGGATGCTGATACTATTGCAGCGTTAAGGGAATAACGGCGATCAGGTGTGGAGCCACCCGTCCCCCAGCGGGAAGTCCAATCGGCTCCTCTTGATAAGGGGTCTTCCTCGGCTCAAGAATTAACACGTCTTCAAGGGCAGGTAGCAGAGCTCCTCAAGGGGAAGCAACAAAATTCTGACACCATCGCTCGCCTTCAGGTTCAATACCGGCAAGCGCAGGATAAGATAGGAGACCTCCGCACCCGCTTATGCAAGGAGGTACAAGAAAACTCATCCCTCATAAATTCTAGGGCGCATGCTCACGCCCGTCTACGCAGGCAAGAGACTTCCCTCCAGAGGTTGGGCACTGAACTCGCCCGAACCAGATCTTATTCTGAAGCAGTGGAGGGAATTTCAGCTTCTATGCATCAAAATATGATGGAGATGACGCACCTTGTGCAACAGGACCAAAATTCCCGAGCCGACGATGTTTCCATACTAGCCGATGCTATTATGGAGGTGTCACGCCGCTATGTTGATGTACGCCGAGAACTTCGAGAACAACAAGAAAAATGCCAAAGGCTTCATCGGGAGCGAAGCCCTGACCGTCCGAACCGTCAGGAGCGACTAATCATTTTACTGCGCGCCACTTATCAGGACAGATTTAATGAAGCGGTTCGACAGTATACCGACCAAGGATTACCTCCTCCAACTTATCCTTCGTTTTCTTTAAATTGGGAGGCTGGCTTTCGACGTTATCCTCCCGACCTATTTAAGCTGTAATTCGATATCTTGTTTTGAAACGGGAATTTCCTTTCCATTTTCTTTCTCTTTTTCAAGATTTATCAACAGTACCGTATTGCATTGGTCAATAATCTATTAATGAAATTTGAAGGGTATTTTACGTCTAATTAATGCCATCAAGTCAGTAAGTACACCCCTTCAAAGTCTCATAATTCTTCTTCTTCTATTCCCGACTTCTCATATAGTGTGAAAAAGCTTTAAATGTATGGCATTCCAAGGTCGTGGAAGTTCTTTGCCTTGGTCATCTTTCAAATAATATGTGGACCCTGCTACGCGGCGCGTTACTTCATAGGGTCCTTCCCAATTTGGAGCTAGCTTTCCGGGGTCTCCAGCGGGATTAACTTTACGCAAAACTCAATCCCCTTCTTGAAATCTTCGAGGCATCACTTTCTTATTAAAGGCTCGCTGCACTCTTTGCTTGTAAAATTCCGCTCGCCTCAGTGCCATCTCCCGCTTTTCCTCTACCAAGTCCAATTCAGCGCTTCGGATAAGTTGGTTCTGATTTGGTTCGTACGCCTTTATCCGAGCGCTATTTAGTAGAACTTCGATCGGAATAACAGCTTCCGTCCTGTACACCAAACTGAAGGGAGTTTCTCCTGTTGCTGTCTTGGGTGTAGTTCGATAGGCCCACAGGACGCCTGGTAATTCTTCTACCCAGTTCCCCCTCTGAGCCCCCAATTTGGTCTTTAATCCTTGAATGAGGATCCTGTTAGTCATCTCCACTTGCTAGCTAGCGAGGTGAGCTCACAAGTGAAAGTCTGACTTTGGCACCATTCTTGGATCTTTTTCCTTAGGAATCGCCGTCATATTGTCACTGACTATTTTTCGAGGAATACCGTATCAACAATAATGTTTCTCCATAAGAACTGTATCACAGCATTCTCAGTAATTTTGGCTAGGGGCTCTGCCTCCACCCATTTGAAAAAATAATCCACAGCCACCAACAAAAACTTCTTCTATAAAGGTGCCGCTGGCATCGGACCTACTATATTCATTCCCCATTGATCAAAAGGACATGAAGAGACCACGGCTTTCATTAACTCGGCCAGTTCGGAAACGGTTGCTATGCCGACAAGCGTAGGTGCACTATGCCAAAAATATCCTGCTAATAAGGCCTTTCTTGCTAAAGCTCTTCCTCCCAAGTGATTCTGCAGCAACCTTCATGAATCTCCCGGAGTACCCATTCCGCATCCTCATTTCCCAAGCATTTCAATAAGGGTCGTCCGAAAGAAGTCTTGTATAAGTCTCCATTTAAGAGGGTAAACCGTTTGGCTCGGCTTATTAAAGCGGATCTGCTATTTTCTTGAGGACCTTCAGTGCAGTAAATAAGCTATGATGTCGATCCTCGATCAAGAATTAGGCTTGATTGGTGCATCTTCCTCCACGTTGCATATTGCTAGGAAGTATGGATTTCCGTATGGACCGTTTCGAGGACTTCATTCCTTCCATAGCACTAGCCATCAAGGCCAATTCATCGCCTTCCGTTATTCTCCTTGGGATTTGCTTAAGAGGACTTGACGGAATTGAGCTTTTTCTTTCTCAAAAGTCTTCAAGTACTTATGCAGCCTTTCCTCTCGAACCGCAAAAGAACCTTGAAGTTGTGATATTACCAACTGGGAATCCGAATGGATTATAATGGAAGAAGCCCCCATCGCTTTAGTAGCCTGCAATCCCGCTAGAATGGCTTCATATTCCGCCTCATTATTAGATGCTCGATATTCAGCGAGCGGCTGGTCGAGTTTCTTCACCATCGAGGAAATTAATGAACAAACGCCACGCTCAAGATCCTCAAGAACCGCTTCACGAATATATTCCATGCCCCTGATCCCTCCTCTTTTGCTGTCGACCCATCTTCCGAGCCACAAGGTACCTCTGCTAGAAAATCAGCAAGCGCTTGGGCCTTGATAACCGTTCGGGGTTGGCAGTGGATATCGTACTCGCTTAGTTCAACTACCCATTTGGCCAATCTTCCGGAGAAATTGGGCTTAGTGACGACCTTGCCCAATTCGCTGTGAGTTAGAATGGTGATGGGATGAGCCAAAAAGTACGACCTCAATTTGCGGGCGGTTAACACCAGGATATAGGCCAACTTTTCTAACTCTGTATAACGGAATTCGCCTCTTAGGATATGGCCGTATAATAAATAGGTCGGTGAGAACCTTCCTGTTTCAATAAACCGAACTAATAGCTCCTCCGAGACGGGCCAAATATACATCCATAGTGGTTCTCCGCTATTGGTTTGGCTGCTAGGGAGTCCACCCAAATATTTCTTCAACTCCTGGAAAGGTTCACATTGATCATCCCACTCAAATTTAGTAGCCTTGCAAGATCTTGAAGAAAGGTAGCCCTTTGTCCCCGATCCGCTATGAATCGTGATAAAGAAACGATCCCGCCACCAACTTCGGGTTTCAGATTAGCTGGGTGACTTCATGTTACATAGTGCAGACCTTCTCGTGGTTGGCTTGCAACCCTTTCTCACCACGATGTACCCCAAGAACTTGCCGCTCTTACCCAACAATAGGCATTTGTTAGGGTTTAGCTTCATATTAAACCGCCAATGTAGCAAAGGTTTCATTTAAGTCCTGACTAAATCCCGAGTGGCCTTCGATTTGACTAATATGTCATCCACGAGACTTCCACATTTTCCCTTTGTTTTCGCAAAGATTTTGTCCATAAGGCGTTGATAGGTGGCCCTCAAGGTTTCTTTAATCCGAACGGCATTACCACATAAGCGTATAACCCTCCCAAATACAAAGCTAACCCTCTTTTGATCTTCTTCGGCCAAAGGTATTTGATGATATCCTTGATATGCATCCATTAGGGACACCACTTCATATCCCACAGTAGAATCCACCAATTGATCAATACGAGGCAAGGGGTAGCAATTTAGGGCACGCTTTATTTAAATCACGAAAATCGATACACATCCTCCATTGCTCAAGGCTTGGGGACCAAGACTACATTGAAACCCATTCGAAACTCGGATTTTTTTACATGACTCGCTTAGCTTTGTCCACTTCTTCTGGCTATGACCTTGTCCTTTCCTCGGTCCAAAATGTCGCCTTCGTTGACGGTCGGGCTCCTTTAGTGATATTGAGATGGTGTTCAGCCACTCGAGGGTTGATCCCCATGAGATCATGCACATCTTTTGCAAAGATGTCTTCATTCTCCTTCAGGCAAGCCACCAGCTCTTCTTTGATTTCCAAATTGCCGCGGTTATCCGTGTGGCCTTCCTAGAGCGATTTCCACCGCTTCTCCTTCCTCTATTTTGCCACTTTGGGGGATTCTCCAGACGCAAAACATCGCTGATGATGACAGCTTTACCTTTGAGGTCATCGGTTCGGGCCTTCTTCTGATCATCCCGAACCATTTGTACGTAGCAGCTCCTGGAGGCCCTCTGTTCTCCACGAACTTCTCCCACCAATTGACCCACCGAAATTTCACTCGTGGTACTGGAAGCCACTGCCTGAAAAAGGGTGAGGAAAGGACGCTCAAGAATAGCGTTATAAGTGGATGGGACATCTACAATGAGAAAAGAGATTATACTAGTTTTTTGGCTGGGCTTTACGCCCAGAATCAGAGGCAATGAAATCTGCCCCGTAGGGTGTACTACATGCCCTGCGAATCCAAAGAGGGGGGTGGACACATCTTCTAGCTGGGCATTCCCCAACTGCATCTGTCCGAAGGCTTTCTGAAAGAGGATGTTAACGGAACTTCCCGAATCGACCAACACCCGGGCCACTTCATAATTGGCCAAGGATATACGAATAACCAAGGCGTCCGTATAGGGCAGTAGGACACCCTGTAAATCTTCTGGCCCGAATGAAATGGGCGGTGCAACTTGAATAGTCTGGTCGGTGACGATGGCCAAACTCCCCATGAGACGGGCATACGACTTTCGCGCTTGGTTGGAGTCCCCATCGGTAGGTCCTCCAGCTATAACATGAATAACTCCTCGTGTGGGAGCGTTATCTAGATTGGATGAAGGGCCCTCACCTGATGGGCCTCCTTGGGAGACAACCTCTTGGGACGGCGTTTGAGGGAAAGTGACTTGAGGTTGTTGATTATAGGGCCCTGGACGAGTTACATTGGGTCGGGGGTCTCGCCGTGCCGGTCCTCCTGCCTGGAACCTTACTTGCGGATATACAGTATGGAGCCGATCCAATTCCTCTTATAACTTGAAACATCGGCCACTAGTGTGGCCATATTCCGTATGATATTGGCAGAAGAATGGGGCAGGGGGGTTACGTGGGATCCCCCTGTATCCTAAGGGTCGTTGCAGCAGACCCTGTTGGTCATAGAATTCCATTTCCCGTTCTTTCCAAGTCCTCACAGGAGGAAGCGCTTCAGCGGCCATGATTTGTAATGGCGAGACGGGGCCAACACCTTGCAGCATTGGACGAGGCCTCGGAACCTCCTGTCGAAAAGGTCTTGTATACTCCCGCCGAGGGTGCGATTGAGGAACAGCGGGACGAGCTCTTTCAGTTGGGACTGCTGTGGTAGTCCGTTCAGCTCTCCGTACCTTTAATCCTTCTTCTTCGCGAATAAACTGCTCCGCACAGCTTAGTAGCTCCTCATAACTATCCGCAGGTTGTCTTAACAAGGAACTGAGGAAGGGGCCCTCCTTCAGCCCGTGCTGAATAGCGCCTCTGAAAGATTCGGATCGGGCTGAGGGGATTCCCCTAGCTGCAGAAGTGAATCGGTGGAGATACCCTCTAAGGGATTCTGAGGGTCCCTAGGTGATATGCATTAACATAGAGGCGTCCTGTTTATATGCCTTGCAGCTGACAAATTCCCGACTGAACATTCTCTGGAAATCAGCAAAACAAGTGATGGATCCTGGGGGCAGAGTATTGAACCACTTTTGTGTCGAGCCAGTTAGGGTGGTTCGGAAGACTCGACACTTGAGAGCGTCAGTATAACAGTGGAGCGAGGCCGCTCCGTCAAATATAGATATGTGCTCTTCGGGATCCGTCGAACCATCATACTTATTGATCTGAGGATTCTGAAAGTAAGGTGGAGGGAGCTCAGAGAGAATGTCCATTGTAAAGGGACTGGGCTCGTATACTTCCGGAGGTCTGGTTGATTGACTTTCGCCCTGTTCTTCCCTGCGCGTTAGGGTGAAGGGCATAGTGTTCTGAGGCGTTCTTCCCCCAAGTCCGCCTCCAGGCAATATTTCCCCATTGACGGCTGTACGAGATGGAGGAGACATTTCTGGGGGTGGGCCTCTGGAAGAAGGTTCACCGGAATGCGGATGCAGATATCCGGTCCTTCTCCTTTCCCTAACGAGGGCTTCTGTAATAGCGTCATCCATCAGGGCCTTCAGCTACGATGGTAGAAGGGTGATGGGGCGCTCCTCCGCTGCAAAGGTAGCAGGTTGTTGTACTTCTTCAGGTTGCATCTCGACGTCCAGCTCAAATGTTCCCACAGACGGCGCCAACTGATGCGACGGGGAAAATCCGTTCACTCCTTTCCAATGCAGTGAAGCACAGAGGGAGATCTCAGAGGGTTCTCACAGGCCGCAATCAGTAAAGAATAATAAGATGAAGTAGATGAAACGCAAGAAACCGACACCAGCAATCGAGACTCAGACACAAGATGTAACGTGGTTCGGAATAAGGATTCCTACTCCACGGAGGTGAGCTTTCTCACCGGATGTAGTGTCTAAGCACTTTCACTATGAAGGTCCTCCTTTACGGAAAGTAAGTTTCTGAAGGTGGAGGAGAAAAACCTCTTACAGTGATCTCACAAGACGAGAAAAATACAAGAGATGTAACAACGACAGATCTCTGTCCTTCTTCTCCGGCGAGGCAGTTGTCGCTCTCCTTCTCCTCCTGCGTCCCCTTCTCTCTTGCTGGATGGGAATAATTGCGGATCCCTCTTTCCTCCTTGCTTCCTCCCTTTTATCTTCATTTTTCCTTCATCGTAACGTTGTGGGCTATCTCCATCGTACACGTGGCCACCACCTCCACCTGGAGAATAATTCTGTTACATATATGAGGAGTGAAGACTCCTTGGAATATTGCGTGGGGCCTCCCAAGCCGTTGCCTAACACCTCTTCCTCTATTTTTTGGGTAACTAGGTTAGACTATATCCCTCAACCATCCGCTTTGAGTGAAGCTAGCTTAGGTCTATAGCCCACGGGTGCCCTAGCCCTAGGGTTCCTCATCAACCCGAACCAATTCCTCTTTTTTCCGTGCCAAACTTCCTTCGTATCGATCAGGTTAAGTCGACCCTCTATCCATCCCATCGGCTTCTGGAATTATCTAGCTGAATCAATTCTTGTTCCACTCTTAGCGAAGTGTCTTCCGTCTCTTCTTTGTCGTGTCAATTGCTTCTGCTAACTCCCCCGTACCAATGACTTTTGATATTCGTGCTCGAACCAATGACTTCTGATATTCACGCCCGAACCAATGGCTTCTGATATTCGCGCCCGAACCATTCTACCTTTTCTCCCTTTGCTGAGCCGAATATTTTGGATCGGATCATGGGTCACCCGCTAATCCTTCTATTGGGAACTATATAGAAAAGGTACCAGCAGTATCAACTCTAATTATCCTAGTAGCTCAAGTCTAATTATAATCACATACCTTAGTCTAATTATAATCACATACCTTACCTTGCAAGAAAAAACTAGTCTGCAGTTAAAAACTAATTAAGTCAACTCAACTATTTAATCAATTTAATCTGATTGACTTCGCGAGCTTACTCATTGACTTTGACCTAAAACACCTAGTATCTAATTGAGTATGTATCTAAGTAAGAAAATTGCCCAAACCCCAAAATACATTCATTTGTACTCTCTCATACATTTGGATGCCATAGATTCTCCTCCCTTGAGTCCTTTTTGTTAGATGTAGTGACCTAGAAAGTAAATGATTGTAATATTTTTATGAATTAATAAAAGAATTACACATTTGAATTCTAAATGTTTTATATATTTTACAAAGATTTATATTGATATAAAATTGTTTTATATATATGGTGTGTTAAAGTGAACATTTATTGAAAATCTGAGTACTCTGACTTTATTATAATTTGGTTATGTACAAGAGGACTGGAATTATATATTTCAGAATACTAAATTGTTTGTGATTAGATTAAAGTAAGGGCCCTTGATTGGGAAATCACAAACACGGTCCATAAGCTAGCATTGAGAATGTGATTACCATATTCAGGTTATCGTGTGTTAGACGACTTTAGTTGGAGGTGTTGCGTATAATAAGATTATATAGGACAGGACCGATGTTATTCTAGAGACTTTAGTGTAGTGCTGTTATGACAACTTGAATCAACATCACTAGATGATCATATGAGAATCAACCTTAATCTTGAGTAATAATAAACTCTTCTCATAAACTATGACCCGATGCACAAAGCTCCCGCCACACGGGGTATCGGAGAAGAAATTCATTGTACGCAACTTTATCTTGCTTTTTTTGTAAGAGGCTGTTTTCAGGATTTGAACCTGTGACCTCTTGGTCACAAGACAACAATCTTACCGTTGTGCCAAGACTCCCTTCTATAAACTCCTCTCATGCATGGATCAATTGATGTTTTGGACCCTGCCTACATCTATGTGGTCTCATGGCTGGTACCTTAGAGATCTAGTAAGACATTTGCACCATGAATACATATATTACAAATATGGAATATATAACTTTTGCAAGGAACATATCTCATAGTTTAATCAATTTTTATCTTGTGACACAATCTTATCTTCTTTTGAGTTGTATTGAAGTACAATTAAGACTTCAAATAAGAATTTCAACATCTCCATAGCTACCTAACATGGATATGCTCCATTATGGATTAGAATGAGACATAATAAAGCACAGAGAGGCTACCATGACCTATCCTTGATTACCACCATGGGTATGGATCATTCCATAGCTTGACACGAGATCTCCAACGTGAACCACGACCTATCTGTGGTCCCCATTGCGGTCATGGTCTTAACCACAGCTAGGTCATGGCCACTTACACGATCATGGTCTATACCATAGCTGAGTCGTGGATCCCTCCACAGTTGTGTCGTACTGCCACCGATAATTAGGGTTTTATTATTATTATTATTATAAATTTTATAGTTAGGTTTAAAATGTTTATATTTAGTTTTAAGAATTTTTTTGTTTAGTTTTTAAATTTTTTATTGTTTGAAATTTTTTATTTTTGTTACGAATTTGTAGTTTAAAAGTTTTTTTACTTATTAAGAAATTTTTGTAGGACTGTTGGCGTCCCTAGAAGGGGGCATGAATAACGAATGATCGTCTCTACGATTCGTCGTGCTTGTCTACAAACATTAGTACGCAGCGGAAATACGAATACAAGTACAAAAATACATCACAAGCATAACACACGGATTTTACGTGGTTCGGAACCCTAGTTCCTACTCCATGGGCGAGCCCTAGCGAGCTCTAGTGATGCACACCACCACTATATCACTTCTCCTTCTCGGTGATACACCAGAGGTGGAGGAATCTCGTACAAGTCTCTTACAATAATAAGAATGAGATAAAAACAAGCAAATATAAAAGCAAATGAACACACATTACAGATTTAGGGATTTTGAATGTTTACTTGTAGGTAGCTTTGAGAAGACTTTGAAGGCTCTGAAATGCAGCAGCACCTCGCTTCAAATCGCCCCTAAAACCTCCAAGAGAACTATACTCAAAGATGCCCTCGATCCTCCTTTTATAAAGCTTCGTCGAAGCTTCTCGATTTGCAACGGTCGCTTCGCCAGTCGAGGCGCCGCCTCGATTGTAACTCTAGTCGAGGTGTCAGTCGAGTCACCTTGCTTTTGAGCAGCTGTCTTCATACCTATGCTAGGACCAGTTGAGGCACTAGTCGAGTGATCCAGTCGAGGCACCGCCTTGACTGTCCACTAGTCGAGGAGCTGGTCGAGTGCACCTCGCTTCTGTGCCTCCATCCAAAACAACTAGTCGAGGCACCAATCGAGTTGTCCAGTCGAGGCGCTGCCTCGACTGGCCTCTAGTCGAGGCGCTGGTCGAGATCACCTTGCTTTTATTTGCCTACAAACAAAGCCCAATCGACTGAACCGAACTGGCAGTCGATAGTTATACCTCTACATTGAGGTTTAACACTCCAAGTATGATCCCCTCATACTTGATACTCACTCTAAGTCTAGACCTAAGCCTTCAACCCACTTCTATCAGCTTCACGCCTTCCGGATCCCTCGAGTCTGTGACTCTTCATCCTTGCACTAGCCTTCAAGTATTTCCATTAGCCATTATCATGCTCTAGGGTCTACCTTTGCCAAGCTCGATCTCCCTGATCAGTTGGGTCTTCCCTTGCCAAAACTCCTTGTCCGGGACTTCACTGCCAAGACTCCCCATCCGGGACTTCATTGCCAATCCGAGACTTCATTGCTAAGAGGTCATACCTCTGGGACTTCACTGCCAAGACTCCCCATCTGGGACTTCATTTGCCAAGCACGGTCTCCCAAACCTGCCGGGACTTCCCTCGCCAACTCTCCGTTAGTCTTTCCTACACCAAGTGTCCGGTCAACCTTGACCAACGTGGATGTCTCCAATAATCTCCCTCATATGACCTTAGATATCCCATACCATCCACTGGTCATATGGTCAAACCATATTGTCAACTATTGTTGAACATCAAAACCCTACTGGAGTCTCACTCGAGTCTGGTCAATCGTGACCTAGGTCGATTACACCAACAATTTTCTTATGTTGTTTCAAACTTTTCTCCTTCTCTAGTCTATTTAAAGTAGGCTAAGACTCTTGTAAAGACAATTCTAGTCATGGATTAATAAAATTTTATTTTATTGAAGCCTAGAGATGGATCCTCTTTGGTTAACAACTCCCCTTTTCCTTCGATTCTCTCTGCCCTATTAACATTGCACATGAAAGGATGCACCCGCCGCACTACTCCACCTGCCCAATCAGTTTCATAGCCCTAGATCAATAGAGGGTTATCATAGTCATGGTCATTGATGCGGCGAGGAAAATTTCGCTTCACCCCCTTTCGATGCGACGAAGGCATGAAGGGAGCTTTTGGAGGGTTCTCACAGGCCACAATAGTAAAAGATGTCTTGAGAAGACAAAGCCAAGGAACGCAAAATCCCAAAACAAACAGCGGAAACTAGAACACAAGATATAATGTGGTTCGGAATGAGTATTCCTACTCCACGGAGGTGAGCTTCTCTCACCGGGGACAATGCCCAAGCACTTTCCACTATGAATGCCCTCCTTTACGGAAAGGAAACTTCCCGAGGCGGAGGAGAAAACCTCTTACAGTTTGGTTACAAATATAAGAAAGAGTATGTGCGACGCAACGGTCAGGGTCGCTGCTCTTCTTCTCCGGCGAAGTGATGACAGCTCTCCTCCTCCTCTTGCGTCTTCGTTTCGCATCCGATGAGATGATTACGGATCCCCTTCCTTCTCTCCTCCTCTTGCCTTTTATCCTCCTCCTCTGATCCACCACTATCTCACGGGCGGTCCTCATCGTTCACGTGGCCACCATGTCCACCTGGAGAATAATTTTGTTACAGGTCTGAGGGGCGAAGGCTCCTCGGAATATTATGTGGGGACCTCTCTTTCTGTTACATATCACCCCCTTATCCCTATTCCAGGAAACTAGGTTAGCTTGTCCCCCTCAACCATTTACTTCTGGTAAAACTAACTTAGGTCTCCAACTCATAGATAGTATAGCCTTAGGCTCCTTTCGCTGGACCGATTCTTATCCGCCCCGTCTGCCTTTAGGCTTATGTGGCCGAACCGATTCTTATCCGCCCCGTCTGTCTTCTAGGCTTATGTGGCCGAACCGATGCTTATCCGCCCCGTCTGTCTTCTAGGCTTATCTGGCCGAACCGATTCTTATCCGCCCCGTCTGTCTTCTAGGCTTATCTGGTCGAACCGATTCTGGCCTATTTCCCAATGAAGTACTTCTTCGCTTTGCCGTGCCGATTACCTTCACTTACTTTCCCGTACCAATTATCTCAGGCGTTTGCGCCCGACTCGTTCCTCTCTTTTCCGTCCACTAAACCCTCTAATTGGTTCGGGTAGTGCCTTGCCTATGAGCTCTTCTATCTAGTTCATAAAAGAATAGGTAACGACGGTATCATTAGTCAACCCCAAAAAATAGTCTAGCGAAGTTATAAGCTTGACTTTCCCCCTATATATAAGGTTCCTACTCCACCCTTGGCCTTACTAATTCAAATTTATTCTTTTCTTAAAGCTTTACCGCATATACTTGAGGCGGCCTAATGGGCCCATGGGTCTCGCTCCTCTTTTCTCTCCTGTAGTCGAACCGTCACGAAAAACCCCTATATAAACCTCCGTCTTTTCCTTTTAGGTATTACTTAGCGCATCCAACAATCTTGTCCCTTCCACTTCTTCTCTCCTGCGACTTTCACCGGCGGCGTTCCAGCGACCCAACCCTCTCCTTCTTGTACGTTCTTCTTCTAACCCCCCAAGTAAGTGTCCTGTCCTGCTTTACACCTATGGCTCCTAAGACCATCCCTTCCCATGCGTGGTATGAGCATACCATAACCCAACTAGACCGCGACCACTATTTCTGTAATCTTAAGGACAGGTTTATAGACCCTTCCTTAAAATGCTGCTTCACGACCAAAATGCACCGACCAAATCATCCTCCTCCTGGTCTGACTTGCTTCTTCTCTGAACAGTTTCTTAACGGCCTGTCCCTACCAGCACCAGCTATCTATTTTGACCTTTTAGACTTCTATGGACTACCCCTGAACCAATTCACCCCCAATTCCTTTTGGATTCTGTCGGGAGCCCATATAGTGTTCCAACACTTAAACCTCTCTTTAACCCCCGAAATATTCCATTGCTTCTTCCAATTGAAATCTTCCAAGGCAGGTCTTTTTTATCTATCTAGCCACCCAGACTGCCAATTCCTAGTGAACCTGCCTACTTCCCATAAGGGATGGGAAGAATTATACTTTTATGCGACTTCGGGATCTTTACCTTATTCGATGCGAAGGTAGACCTTCTCATTGCCTTCCTTAGGAAATGAGGACCAAATATCCTTTCCCAGAAGTTTATAGAATATTAGGAGAGTCACACTACTGTTCAAATCATCTGATAAAGACTCCCCTTTTAAGCCACTTTGGACTATCCCCTTTTCCTTCGACGACCTCGGTGGCTGTAGGTAGGATGATACTTATCTTGCAATATAATTTTCTTCCTACCTTATTCATCTGTCTCACCAATACATTTTGTAGATAATCTAATGCAGGAAGCTTTGGTAGAAGGAGAGGCAATTGAAGCTGCCAAGAAGAAGAAGGCCTCCACCAAGAGAGGTAAATCAGTAGCAGCTCCCTCCTCTCTTCGGAAGAAACTGCAGCTCGCTAAGAAAGGAGCCTCAAGTTCCTCTGCTCTTCCCCCTCCTTCTACCGGTCAACCTAGTTCGCAATCTCTGACCATCTATGAATCGAGGAAAAGGGACACTACCCTATCCGTCCCGTCTTCATCTCCTCAAGGAGGGGACTCTCCCTCCCATTCTCCCAATTCATCCCCTTCCGCACATAATTCGCCCTTACCTTCTCGTACCGAATCCCTCTCTGCTCCTATCCCCACCGACGCACTTGCTTCTCCTACCCCTCTTCAGCGCGTCGGACCCACACTTCCCTCCGAAGGAGAGGATCTTCCCCTCCCCATTCCCCCGAAGTCCACATTGGGGTCCTTGCTGAAGATTCGTCATCCTTCAGAGGTAAAATTCTTCAACCAATTGGGCGTACAAGGCCCTTGTGAACAAGTGAGCAAATTGCTGGCTGAGGTATTTACTATCTCTTTTTCCTTTTTACTATACGTCTCTACGCGTCAGCATATACTAATGTTACTTTCCTTCTTCTAGGCCTCATCCCAGCATGACAAAATGGTAGTCCAACTGGCTCAGTTCCAATCCAGCATAGAAACACGCCACTTCGCCTCTATAACGCAACAGAAAAAGCTCATTCAGCAATTAAGCGAGAGGGAGTCGAAGGAAGCTGACCTAAGGGGCCAATGTGAAGATGCGATGACACAATTGGCCCTGGTCCAGAGAGAAAAGGAGGAGCTGCAGCGAAAAAATGAAGAACTCGAACAGCGAATCTTCTTCCAATCCAGTGAATTGCAGCAAGTGGAGATCCTTGCCCATGAACTAAAGGAATATAAGGGGCATCTTGGGGACGCTATGATCCAAGCCGCTGATTCTTCGAGTACTATCGAACAGCTCCGGGAAGAACGCCGACTGCTTCGACTGGAGCGTCAAGCCTGGGAAGCCACCAGGAAATCTTGTATAGAGAAATGCCAAAAACTTTCTGACATGGTGGCGGTCCTTTCTCAGACTTTATCAGCAATGGCTCGACATCAATCTGCTCTTCAGCAAGAACACTCCGAAGCCCTGTCAACTTTGGGATGACAAGCTATAAAAGCAGCCTCCGAGAGGGATGCCTTGGCAGCACAACTAACGGAGAGCCAAATCCAACTGGCTAAATGTCAGGACCAGCTGAAGGAGCAGGAAGACGATCTCAAGGGATGATATGTCAAGAAGGGGGTAGACCTGTTTATATTAGGCTTTGAAGGGTCTTCGGCTCTAAACGCTGAACGAGGATACCCTCCCCCTGGCACAGACACTGGCTACTTAAATCCTGTCGATGCCTTAGCTAAATGTCCCCCTGAACTATTTGAGCTGTAACTTCTAATGTTCCGCTTCCTATAATGACTTTTTCCTTATCAATGAAACAATTATGTTAACCATAACTTTTACCATTATCCTTGCATGTCTCCTTGCGGGTCGGAAATTCTGGACCAACTTCAAGTTTTCCTCTTTTTATACTATCATTTATTTTCTCGTGTCATATGGCGCAATCCCATAGTTGGTTCGGGGACTTACTTGGAAGATCTCGAATGATATCATTCATATCCGACCCAATTTTGGTTTGGCCAACACTTTAAATGACTTTTGCCTGTTGGTCTTCTCTATCCCTCTTACTGCTTCGGAAACGGGATCAGTCTCTTCATCTTCTTCCCCTTCCCAAGAACTACTGTCGCTTTCCCTCCACTATAAATCATCACCCTCCATGTCTTCGTCTTTCTATCTCAATCTCATGGCTTCAGTAGGACACCCCATTGAGATTTCTTCGGACTCCGAATCCTTCGAGTTGTAGGACTGGTTTTCCGAAGACATTGAAGATTCAGAGACACGTTCAACTGCCACCTCAACTTTTCGTCCCCTTCCTTTTCCACCTCACACCTCAGCTCCAACCCCTCCTACAGAGAGGTCTTTTCGTGCACCATTTCCCTCGTTCCGCAATTAGGTGTGGAACCCTCCTTTAACATGGGAATACATAGTAGGAGATCCCCGGGCCACCGCCGAACTTCCCCCACTCCCACCTGCCGTGGCCTTCCTCCCAGTCTCCCCGGCGAGAGTTCATCCTCCTCCTTTCGATGAAGGTCCATCAGCAACACCTCCCGTTCAAGGTGAGCGCTTCAGGGTCATTTTGGAGCCTTCCCCCCCCCCCCCCCCCAAGGAGACTTCTAACGCTTCGTCTGTTAAGAGTAATCAGAGAAAATCTTTATAGATTAACTGATGTAACTATTTTAAATATGTTAATAAAAATGAAGGAGGAAATTGATATTCACTTTTGTCGTTTTCCTGTATAAGTGAAATTTCTGTCCTCAGAAAGACTGTAATCCAGCCTGACCATACTTTCTTTCACCATCTCCCTGGGATTCAGACCCGTTCACTTATAATTACTATACCAGCGACTTTTCACCTGTTGTCGTTACCTTTCCCCTTCTTTACTAGCATTCATTATCCCCACTTCCTCTGTTAATAAATGTGCTCTTCTCCTTCATCGCTATAAAGACTTTCAACCCTTACCGTATAGCTTCCATCTTTTCCCTTTTCTTTCCTTCGCCATGGACAGAATATCTGAACAGGGCAGCAGTTCCTCCTTTGCTGAAGAAACGATTGACGATCGCCGCTATATAGCTAATCTGGAGGAGCAAGTGAGGTATTTGCAGCAACGGCTGAGGGAAGCTTCCGCCAGTAACCGCTCTCTGTGTCAACACCTGGTCGGGTCCCAAAAGGAGTTATCCAAGCAAATCTTCCTGCAGCAGTCTTACCTTCGGCAATTACTGGGCCAACCCCGGCCACGCAAAGAGACTCCGTCGATTCTTCCCAACAAAGAACTGTAGTACCCTACATATATATAAGGGTTTTCTTTTGCTATTTCCTCTTTGTGAAGGAATTAGAATATGTAATTTTCTCGAATCGATGAACTTCTTCCGCTTGTCTTCTTCTTCTTATATTTCTTAAATCATACCCCATAGTGCCTTCCTCATATCAACATAAAATAATATACAGCGGAGGGTATACTTCATCTCTTCTGCCCCTTTACCCTACCAGGAATATAATAATATAGATTCACTAAATGAGTCAACTTTGCTGCTCTACCCTGCACGGGAATAAAATAATACAGGGTTAAATAATGACTTCAACTTCTTTCGCTTTGCGGGGACAAACATGATAGATAACTGAGGAAATCTCAGTTCTTCCGTTCCGCCACCACACGGGGATAATATAAAGTTGAATAATAAGTTCAACTTCTTTCGCTTCGCGGGGATAAAATTAATGTATAACCGAGGATATCTCGGTTCCTCTGTTTCACCACCGCACGGGGATTTCTTCCGCTTCGCGGGGATAAAAATGATGTACAACCGAGGATATCTCGGTTCTTCCGTTCCACCACCGCACGAGGATTTCTTCCGCTTCGCGAGGATAAAAATGATGTATAACCAAGGATATCTCGGTTCTTCCGTTCCACCACCACACGGGATTTTCTTCCGCTTCGTGGGGATAAAAATGATGTATAACCGAGGATATCTCGGTTATTTCGTTCCACCACCACATGGAGATTTCTTCCGCTTCGCGGGAATAAAAATGATGTATAACCGAGGATATCTCGGTTCTTCCGTTCCACCACCACACGGGGATTTCTTCCACTTCGCGGGGTTAAAAATGATGTATAACCGAGGATATATCGGTTCTTCCATTCCACCAACACACGGGGATTTCTTCCAAGACGCAGACATCAGAAATGATGATAGCTTTGCCTTTGAGGTCATCGGTTTGGGCCTTCTTCTGGTCATCCCGAACCATTTGGACATAACAACTACGGGCGGCCTTCTGTTCCCCTCGTACTTCTCCCACCAGCAGTCCAACTGGGAATTTCAACTTCTGATGGTACGGAGAAGCCACCGCCTGAAAGATAGCAAGGAAAGGACGACCAAGAATAGTATTATAAGTGGACGGATCATCCACAATGAGGAAAGGTATAATATTGGTTTACTGGCTGGGCTTCATGCCCAGAGTTAGGGGCAGCGAAATCTGCCCGGTAGGGTGGACCATATGCCCGGCGAACCCAAAGAGGGGTGTAGCCACATCTTCTAGCTGGGCATTTACCAACTGCATCTGTCCGAAAGCCTCCTGAAAAAGGATATTAATAGATCTTCCCGAGTCAACCAGTACCCTAGCCACTTCGTAATTGGCTAAGGATATTCGGATAACTAAGGCATCCGTGTGGAGCAGGAGGACACCTTGTAGATCTTCTGGCCTGAATGAAACGGGCGTTGCAGTCTGTACAGTCTGGTCAGTGATAATGGTCAAACTCTCCATGAGACGGGCGTATGACTTCCGCGCCCGGTTGGAGTCCCCGTCAGTAGGTCCTCCAACTATAACATGGATAACCCCCCGTGTGGGAGCGTTATTTAGATTGGATGAAGGGCCCTCACCTGATGGGCCTTCTTGGGAAACAATCTCTTGGGACGGCGTTTGAGGGAAAGTGACTTGAGGTTGTTGGTTATACGGCCCTGGACGGGCTACATCGGGTCAGGGGCCTCGCCGTGCTGGTCCTCCCGTCTGGAACCGCAATTGCGGATATGCGGTTGGGCGATCGATTCCTCCTGTAACTTGAAGCATCGGCCACTAAGCGTGGCCATATTCCTTATGATATTGGAGAAAAATGGGGTAGGGGGTTCGTGGGATCCCCCTATATCCTAAGTCGTTCTGTGAGACCACATTGATCATAGAATTCCATCTCCTGCTCCTTCCAAGTCCTTGCAGGAGGAAGTGCTTCAGCAGCCATAATTTGTAATGGCAGTATAGGACGAGCGCCCTGTAACAATGGCCGAGGCCTAGGAGCCGCCTGTCGAAAGGGTTGCACATACCCTCGACGAGGAGGTAGTGGAGAAGCGGCCGGGGAGTTCTTTTGGCCGGGGCTACTGCGGCGGACGTTGACTCTCCGCACTTGCAGTCCTTCCTCCTCGCGGATGAATTGTTCCGCACGACTTAACAGCTCCTCATAACTGTTGGCAGGTTGCCTCAAGAGGGATCTGAGGAAGGGGCCTTCATTCAATCCGTGTGGAATGGCGACTCTGAAAGATTCTGTTCTGGCAGAAGAAATACCCCTAGCCGCAGAGGTAAACCAGTGAAGATACCCTCTGAGCGATTCCGAGGGCCCTTGCGTGATGTGCATCAAGATAGAGGCGTCAGGCTTATACACCTTGCAACTGGCAAACTCTTGGCTGAACATCCCCCGAAAATCAGCGAAACAAGTGATGGATCCCGGAGGCAAAGTATTAAACCATTTTTGTGCCGAGCCGGTTAAGGTGGTCCGAAAAACTCGGCATTTGAGGGCATTGGTATAACAGTGGAGCGAGGCTGCTCCGTCGAACTGCGATAGGTGCTCTTCGGGATTCGTCGAATCATCATACTTATCTACTTGAGGATTCCAAAAGTAAGATGGGGGGACTTCAGAGAGGATGTCCATGGTAAAGGGACTAGGCTCGTAAACTTCTGAAGGTCTGGTCGATTAACTTTCGTCCTGTTCTTCCCTTCGAGTTTGGGTTAAGGGCATAGTGTTCTGAGGTGCTCTTCCCCCAAGTCCTTCTCCAGGCACTACTTCCACATTAACGGCGGTACGAGATGGAGGAGGCATTTCTGGGGGTGGGCCTCGAGAAGAAGGTTCACCGGAATGAGGATGCAGATATCCAGTCCTTCTCCTTTCTCTAGCAAGGGCCTCTGTAATAGCGTCGTCCATCAGGGCATTCAACTGTGATGGTAGGAGAATGATGGGGCGCTCCTCCGCTGCGGAAGCAGCGGGCTGTTGTATCTCTTCTGGTTGCATCTCGACGTCCAGCTCAATGTTTCCCACAGACAGCGCCAACTGATGCGGCGAGGAAAATTTCGCTTCACCCCCTTTCGATGCGACGAAGGCACGAAGGGAGCTTTTGGAGGGTTCTCACAGGACGCAACAGTAAAAGATGTCTTCAGAAGACGAAGCTAAGGAACACAAAATCCCAAAACAGACAGCGGAAACTAGAACACAAGATATAACGTGGTTCGGAATGAATATTCCTACTCCACGGAGGTGAGCTTCTCTCACCGGGGACAATGCCCAAGCACTTTCCACTATGAACGCCCTCCTTTACGGAAAGGAAACTTCCCGAGGCGGAGGAGAAAACCTCTTACAGTTTGGTTACAAATATAAGAAAGAGTACATGCGACGCAACGGTCAGGGTCGCTGCTCTTCTTCTCCGGCGAAGTGACGACAGCTCTCCTCCTCCTCTTGCGTCTTCGTTTCGCGTCCGATGAGATGATTGTGGATCCCCTTTCTTCTCTCCTCCTCTTGCCTTTTATCCTCCTCCTCTGATCCACCACTATCTCACGGGCGGTCCTCATCGTCCACGTGGCCACCATTGTTGGATCGAAAGTGTCGCTAGAGGGGGGGGGTGAATAGCGATACGGTGTCGTTAAAAAAAAAAACTTTTGCAATAAGTAAAAAGCAAGTAGAGAGTGCACAGCGGAAATATAAAGTAGACAAGATATTTTTACGTGGTTCACAATCTTTCGATTGCTAATCCACGGCCCTAGTGATCCTTGATCACGTACGGAGGGCAATTCACTAAAACCACTCCTCCTCGTTGGAAGTAGGAGCAACGATCACAAAAAGAAATCAAGGCAAAGGGACACTTCCCCTTTCCTTGTTACGATTAAAGCACAAAGACAATTTAAAGAAGTAGAACTTAAATAAATATACCGACAACTCTTATAAGTAGAAGATGTAGCTTTCGTTGTCGGCGGCACTTCGTCGTAGCAAATGTGAGTAGTAGTAGCGGCGTTACGACGGCGTGTTGAGAGCTCTTGATTTCTTATGTTTTTTGCTTGGCGTGAACATGTCTATTTATGGATATTGATCTATGAATTTAGACATAGGTAGTGTCCAAGGTGAGGTTCTTATCCCCCAAGACTTGTTCATCCACATCCTTTGCGCCAACTCAAGGATGAGGTGCTTCATCCAACCACCTTGTGCCACAACTCAAGGATGAGGTGCTCATCCAACCACCTTGTGCCACCTCAAGGAGGCCTTCACGCCAACTTGTTGGAGCCATCCAACTTGTGCCACATCATGGGAGCCAACCATCTTGTGCCAACTCTCCTCATTTTGGGTGTCCAAGCTTGATGGTGGTTTGCCAACCATCTTGTGCCAACTCACCTCATTTTGGGCGTCCAACTTGATGATGGTTTTGGATGTCCACCTTGATGCCACATCACCCTTTGTACCAAAACACGAGTCAAGTCCAAATTCACCCCCTTGAAATTCGAGCTCTTCTCGAAATTTGGAACTAGACCACGATTGGATTGTAGTAGGCAGTAGTCAAAGGGTTTTGCTTAAAATATAAAATCACGATGGTTCTAACCAACTGATCTCGACCTAGACCTTCCATTGGAGGTATTGGGTCGGATCTCGCTGCGTCCTTGCCCCGGCTTTCACACGAGCTTACCTTGTAGCCTCGCTTAGGTCTTCACCCAGTACCTCGGCTTCCTCCGAAATCCCTCTGGCGTTGCGGACCACCTCGGTTCCCACCGGGTATGGAACCTTCCGCTCAACTTTAGCATTTACGCACACTTAATTGAGCTCGTAAGATAACAAATATACCCTTAACTATTGAGCCTTTTGCCATAATCAAAATCGGTTCGACTTTGGTGCCCACTTTGCACCAACAATCTCCCCCTTTTGATTCATGGCAAACCGACACAAAAGTTAAGGAAAAATTAAGCATAACAGTAAGCTAGCATAATGATTAAGCATGAATGAGCTAGCATAAAGATTAAATATGAATGAGCTAGCATAATGATTAAGTATGAATGAGAAATATTATTGTTTCAAGTTCTCCCCTTTGAGGTAACCTCCCCTTGAGAAGGTGAGTTCTTGAAAAATAATTTTTACTCCCCCTTAATAGTTGCTTAAGTAATCGGAATTACTTAATATAAAAGGTAATAATTTTGTTTACTTTCTTCCCCTTTAATTTTGGTTAATTTTGGTTACTTTTGTGACTTTCTCCCCCTTTTGCCTTAACTCAAAAAAGTTTGTAAATATATTTTAGGGTTTGTAAGTCCAAGCAAGTTCCCAATATATATATATATATATATATATATATATATATATATATATATATATATATATATATATATATATATATATATATATATATATATATATATATATATATATATATATATATATATATATATATATATATATATATATATATATATATATATATATATATATATATATATATATATATATATATATATATATATATATATATATTTTTAAAAAAATAATAATAATAAGCTTGAAAATATGTTCATCTAAAATGTCTGACTCGGTTGGACTTGATTGATATAGAATGATCAATAAGTCTTGAAGGAGTTGATTAATTTTAAATAATTATACTCCATGGTTCATATCGATGCAATGAATCTACATACGGAACCAGGAGTAAGGTCCTAACATCTCACGCTGCTGGCTAAGTACACAAACACATTAGTCCTATGTGTTGTGAGATGTGTTAGCTCCTTAAATCTATAGGTATATGATTTCTAAGGTAAGACTTAGGCTAATTTCATAAAAGAAGCAAAATAGAGTACATATATAGAAATTTAAATCCTACTCTATTACGCACATACCTAACTTTCGTCTTAATAAACTAAATTAAACCGGGTAGTGGTTTGGTGAAGATGTCCGCTAGGTTTGATTTGGACTCAACATACTCTAGTTGTATAGTTCCATTAGTTACATGTTCCCTAATGAAGTGGTGTTTAACTTCTATATGTTTTGTCCTAGAATGACATATTGGATTTTTAGTTAAGTTAATTGAACTGATGTTATCTATGTAGGTTTTAATGTTGTTAAAGATTAAGCTAAAGTCTTGGAGAGTGTGCTTCATCCACGAGGTGAGAGACACACTCACCCATCGCATAGCGTATTCGGCCGGTGGTAGATAAGGCAAGCAATCTTTGCTTCCCTCTTGCACCAACTCACTAGACTCGGTAGAGGATTTGACAACAACCACTCGTGCTCTTTCTATCGAGTTTACTACCGGCATAGTCGGTCGGAGTAGCCGATTAGATTAAACTCGGTAGATCTAGGGTACCAAATACCTACGTTTAGCGTGCCCTTTAGATATCTAAGGATACGCTTGACTAGGGTTAGGTGAGACTCCTTGGCACGAGTTTGTAACCTTGCGCACATACTTACTTGAATAAAATGTCGGGTCGGCTCGCGGTTAAGTATAGGAGACTTCTATTAGCGCTCCTATAGTATTTTTAGGTCAACGGGTTTTCCTTCTACATCTTCGTTTATATTAACATTAGTTGCTATAGGTGTATTAATTATTTTAGCATCTTGCATTCCAAATCGATTTATTAAGTCCTTAGTATATTTTTGTTGATGTAAATATATTCCATCTTTAGTTTGTTTAATTTGTAAACCTAAGAAGAAACTTAACTCTCCTACTAAATTCATTTCAAATTCACTTTCCATAAGTGAGATGAATTCGTTTAGCGAGGATCGAGTTGGTAGTTCCAAAAATTATATCATCTACATAGATTTGGGCTATAAAGATTTCTTTTCCTACGGTTTTACGAATAAGGTTGGGTCGACTAAACCTTGGTTGAATCCTTTGGACTTAAGATAGATCGAAAGCCTTTCGTACAAGCTCTTGGGGCTTGTTTGAGTCCATATAGGGCTTTCTTAAGTCTAAGGACATGGTCGGGTTTATCTAGATTTTGAATCGGGAGGTTGGTAGCGTAAACTTCTTCCTTAATGTATCCATTCAAAAATGCTGACTTGACATCCATTTGAAACAATTTAAAACCTCGATGTGCGGCATATGCTAACAACATTCGGATGGACTCTAGTCTTGCTACGGGGCGTAGGTCTCATCGTAATCTAAACCTTACTTGACTAAACCCTTTTGCGACTAACCTAGCTTTATTTCTAACTACTTCACCTTTATCATCAAGTTTATTTGAAATACCCACCTTGTTCCAATAATTGATTTTTCTTTAGGTGGTGGTACTAATTCCCGACTTCATTTCTAGTGAATTGAGCTAGCTCTTCTTGCATAGCAATAATCCGGTCGGGATCGAAGTGCTTGTTCAATAGTTTTGGGTTCGATTTTGGAAATTAGCGAGATTTGACTAATGTTTGGTATGAAGCTCTAGTTCGAACCCTAAATTTGGATCACCTATAACTTGATTGATAGGATGACTTGGGTTAGGGTCATCTATCACTTGGTCGATAGGATGACTTGGGTTGGGGCCGAGATTCAAGTTCAAGATCGAGTCGGGTTTGCTATAAGTTGATTTGCTAGTTGGTTTTGTTAAGGATTGAGCGGGTTCATGTCCTTCGTCGAAAACTATATTAATGGTTTCTTCGACTCTAAGAGTGTCGTGATTGTATACCCTATAAGCTCTCTTGGTGGTTGAGTATCCTAGAAAGGTTCGATGGGGTTTTGGATTTGAATTTCCCTAGGTAATCCTTAGTGTTTAAGATATGTACCTTGCATCCAAATACCTAAAGTATTTGATGTTGGTATTTTATCGTGATAAATCTAAATCTGAGGACTTTTGGTGCCTCTTTACCATAAGGATCCTATTTTGGACATAGCAAGCCCGTACTAACGGCCTCTGCCCAAAATCTATCGGGTAGGTTATACTCGTTTAACATTGTCCTAGCGGCTTCTTGTAGGGTTCTATTTTTCCGTTCGACTAACCCATTTTGTTGTGGGGTTCTAGGACATGAAAACTCATGGTGATATCCGTTTAGGTTCTGAAATCTGTAAACCTGTGGTTTTCGAATTCACCACCATGATAAACTTCTAAGTCTTTTAATCTTAAGGTTCTTTTGATTTTCGATTAACCTACAAAGATTGATTAGTTGGTCTAGGTATCATTTTTATGTTTGATAAACCTAACCCAAGTAAATCTAGAATAGTCGTCAATTATGACTAAGCAAAATTGACTACCATTGAGTGACTTAGCTCCATGTGAATCAAATAGATCCATGTGTAGGAGCTCAAGAACACTTTTGGTTCATTCTTGATTAGTTAATTGATGTTGTGTCCTAGATTGTTTACCTTGTTGACAAGCATTACATATTTTATTATCCAAGTTGTTTAGTTTAGGCAAACCTATAACCAAGCCACTCGACTCATCTTGTGGGCCGAGTCTTGGGTGCAGTGTCAGAGTCTTGATTGCCATAACCAAGATTCCTCTTCTTTGTGTCATAAGACACTTGGTTGAGAGTTGGGTAAATTTATTGTGTAGATGTTGCTATTCCTAGTTCCTTTAAGTATTATTTTAGATGTTGCATTTATCTTGATTACGCATTCATTTTCTAGAAATATGACCTTATAATTGTTATCACACAATTGGCTTACACTAAGTAAATTATATTGAAAGTTTTCTACTAATAAGACATTTTGAATTGTAAAGTTAGAGTTGAGCTCAATATCACGATCCGATGATTTTGAGCTTGCCGTTATTTCGAAGGCTACGATCCTTGTCGTTTGAATCGTAACCCGAAAATTTGAGTTGATCCCGGTCATGTGTAGGGCAACCAGCATCCAACATCCATTGATCCTACATATAAGGTAGTTGGATCGGATATTGGAATTACTAAAGGGTTGTTTGTAAGTTTTAAACCTAAATCATCTCACCAATATCTACATGATCAAAACATGTTATTCCTATGTGTTATTGTGAGATGACTTTCAATTACTTGATTAATTTTAATGAATTTAAATTAACCAACATTAGCTTAGATTCGGATTTAGTCTAAGCTCATCAAGTAATCTTTTCAAGAGATTAGCTTCCAGGTCGTGGCGAGGCACAGAGGCCTTCTTTGATCGGAACAGCGACCACTTCCTTCGACACAGCTAAGTTCAAGAAATTGATAACTCGACTTACTTGAGACTACATCTTGGTCTAACTAGTTATTTTTGAAAAGAGGCTCCCGAGGCTCAATCTTTTAAATAGGATTTTAGTTGGTTATGAGTCCTATCTAACCATTCTAAAAATAAAGGAAAAACTAAGCATGCAATTTCTAAGACTTAACAAAAATACATTTTGTATTGGCTCCCCCTGGACCATTGAATCGAGTGGGTCTATTCACATAGTGAATTTGGTCCTTGGGAACCCAATACATGTTAGATCCTAAAGTTGAAAACAAAGTGGTCTTAAGGACCCCTGCTAGGACATTATTCTTATGTTGGTTTACTATAGACATATATGACTTATTGGTTGTATTTGAGTTAAACCGAGTCAGGCCTTGTTGTACCACGGCCCTTTGTGATCAAGTAAGAGGTCAAGTCCCTTGGATCCCAAAGTGAACCTTTCCAACGTGTTCCTAAGGTCTTGACTTGTGTTTTCAAAGCGAGTTCTCAACTTCAAGCTTTTCAACTTGAGTTGAGTCCTCCTCTTGAATCTGAGTAGTCGAAGAGGTTAGGAGACCTCATGTTTGAGGAGGTTAACCTCCTCAATTAGGGTCTCGACCTTGGACTCGGACTTAGCTAGTTTCTGTTTTAAAAATTTATTTGCTCCATACAAAGTATTTAGTAACGACCGACTTACCCTTAATGATTCTTTTGAACCGGATACGGATACGTGGCTTGTCTTGAATGGAAGCTCATCATCGGATTCGACTCGACTCTTCTTGCTTCGAGTCGTGCTCGGTCGACTTGGCCATTAGAGCTTGATATCGCCTTCTTCCTCCGACAACTCCTCCCAAGTAGCGTTTAGCGCTTTCTTGGTCTTTGATGCTATTCTTTAGCTTTGGGCACTCGGACTTGATGTGACCGAACTGTTGCACTCATAGCATCTAAAATTAGAAGTATTTGAATTAGGTTTAGGCTTACCTTGAGTTGTTGGTCGTTGCCTCTTGATCATCTTCAACTAGATTGACTAGTTCGGATTCTATTTCGGAGTCTACTTCCGATTCGGACTCGTCTTCTTACATCGGGGGAGGCTTGCTTGCGTGCTTCTTCTTCTTGGAAACTGCAACTAACGCAATACTCTTCTCGGCCTGGACCACGTTAGTTTGCTCATGTAATTCAAGTTCCGAAAACAATTCATCTAACCTAATTTTAGAAAGGTCCTTGGAGACCTTGTAGGCATCGACCATGGATGCCCACAAGGTGGTCCTAGGAAACGAGTTAAGAGAATACCTGATAAGGTCGCGATTCTCGACCTTTTGTCCGATGGCATGGAGTTGGTTGATGATGTCTTGGATACGAGCATGTAGTTGAGTTGCGGTCTCGTTTTCCTGCATTTTCAAGTTATACAATTTATTTAAAAGTAAATCTCTTTTACATACCTTCGTGTCGCTTGCCTTCGTGTAGTTCCACTAGCTTGGTCCATAAGTCCTTTGCACTAATGAAGGGCCGACGCGGTTGAGCTCTTCCTTGGACAACCCACATTGCAAGATTTGAGTTGCCTTGGCATCGGCTTCTACTTGTTTTTTCATGGAATTTGACCATTGATCGTAACCCAAAGATTCACCATCTTCATTAATAGGAAGTGTGAAACCGGTTTGGATTACGATCCACATCTCGATTTGGGTTTTAAGAAAGCATTCCATCCGACCCTTCCAATAACGAAAGTCATTACCGTTGTAAAACGGGGGTCGGGCGGTGCTAAACCCTTCGAGATGGGCCATTTAAAAACAAGAAGAAGAACGCATTTAAAAGAATCTTGCAAAACACACACGAAAAGAATATTCCAAGACTTTCGTCTTGGATTAGTAGTGCAGGAAGTAAAAAAAATATATATAAAATGTAACTTGCAAAAAGAAATAAACAATCAAATGCGAATGTCGTTGAAGTTCCGGAGGACAACCTTACTCGGGATCTAACCCGAAGGACAACCTTATCCGGATCCTAAAGCCTCTAATGCAATTCTATATGTAGGAGAAGATAAGCAAGTGAAATAATTATACGAAAACAGAAATAAATAAATAAAAAATCTGTGAAAAAAAGAAAAACAAAGCTAGATTGGTGGTTTCACCGAATCTTAGCGCCCCCGGCTCTGATACCAATTGTTGGATCGAAAGTGTCGCTAGAGGGGGGGGTGAATAGCGATACGGTGTCGTTAAAAAAAACTTTTGCAATAAGTAAAAAGCAAGTAGAGAGTGCACAGCGGAAATATAAAGTAGACAAGATATTTTTACGTGGTTCACAATCTTTCGATTGCTAATCCACGGCCCTAGTGATCCTTGATCACGTACGGAGGGCAATTCACTAAAACCACTCCTCCTCGTTGGAAGTAGGAGCAACGATCACAAAAAGAAATCAAGGCAAAGGGACACTCCCCCTTTCCTTGTTACGATTAAAGCACAAAGACAATTTAAAGAAGTAGAACTTAAATAAATATACCGACAACTCTTATAAGTAGAAGATGTAGCTTTCGTTGTCGGCGGCACTTCGTCGTAGCAAATGTGAGTAGTAGTAGCGGCGTTACGACGGCGTGTTGAGAGCTCTTGATTTCTTATGTTTTTGCTTGGCGTGAACATGTCTATTTATGGATATTGATCTATGAATTTAGACATAGGTAGTGTCCAAGGTGAGGTTCTTATCCCCCAAGTCTTGCTCATCCACATCCTTTGCGCCAACTCAAGGATGAGGTGCTTCATCCAACCACCTTGTGCCACAACTCAAGGATGAGGTGCTCATCCAACCACCTTGTGCCACCTCAAGGAGGCCTTCACGCCAACTTGTTGGAGCCATCCAACTTGTGCCACATCATGGGAGCCAACCATCTTGTGCCAACTCTCCTCATTTTGGGCGTCCAAGCTTGATGGTGGTTTGCCAACCATCTTGTGCCAACTCACCTCATTTTGGGCGTCCAACTTGATGATGGTTTGGATGTCCACCTTGATGCCACATCACCCTTTGTACCAAAACACGAGTCAAGTCCAAATTCACCCCCTTGAAATTCGAGCTCTTCTCGAGGCTGGAACTAGACCAGAGTGATTTGTAGTAGACGGTATCGTCAAAGGGTTTTGAGCATGCAGTACAAGTTAGCTTAAAATATAAAGTACGATGGTTCTAACCAACTGATCTCGACCTAGACCTTCCATTGGAGGTATTGGGTCGGATCTACGCTTAACGTCCTTGCTTCGCTTTCACACGAGCTTACCTTGTAGCCTCGCTTCCGGTCTTCACCCGAGTACCTCGGCTTCCTCCGAAATCCCTCTGGCGTTGCCCGACCACCTCGGTTCCCACCGGGTGTCGCAGACCTTCCGCTCAACTTTAGCATTTCTGCACACTTAATTGAGCTCGTAAGATAACAAATATACCCTTAACTATTGAGCCTTTTGCCATAATCAAAATACCGGTTCGACTTTGGTGCCCACTGCACCAACAACCATGTCCACCTGGAGAATAATTCTGTTACAGGTCCGAGGGGCGAAGGCTCCTCGGAATATTATGTGGGAACCTCTCTTTCTGTTACATATCACCCCCTTATCCCTATTCCAGGAAACTAGGTTAGTCTGTCCCCCTCAACCATCTACTTCTGGTAAAACTAACTTAGGTCTCCAGCTCACGGATAATATAGCCTTAAGGCTCCTTTGGCCGGACCGATTCTTATCCGCGCTGTCTGCCTTTAGGCTTAAGTGGCCGAACCGATTCTTATCCGCCCCGTCTGTCTTCTAGGCTTATCTGGCCGAACCGATTCTTATCCGCCTCATCTGTCTTCTAGGCTTATCTGGCCGAACCGATTCTTATCCGCCCCGTCTGTCTTCTAGGCTTATCTGGCTGAACCGATTCTTATCCGCCCTGTCTGTCTTCTAGGCTTATCTGGCCGAACCGATTCTGGCCTATTTCCCAACGAAGTACTTCTTCGCTTTGCCGTGCCAATTACCTTCACTTACTTTCCCGTACCAATTCTCTCAGGCGCTTGCGCCCGACTCGTTCCTCTCTTTTCCGTCCACTGAACCCTCTAATTGGTTCGGATAGCGCCTTGCCTATGAGCTCTTCTATCTAGTTCATAAAGAAGAGGTAACGGCGGTATCAGTCATGGTCATGATAGTCAAGTTCCAACTAAGGAAGCCGCACCTCAGGATCGAAGTCCCTATAAGCCTTACGAGAACCTACAAAGACCAATCATGGAGTTATCTTGGCAATCAATGGATGATTATCATGGTCATGATTATGGTCGTGATCGGTAGGTCTCAATTGAGGAAGCCACACTCCAAGATCGATGTTCCCAAAAAATCATCAAGGATCTACAGAGATAAGTCGTAGAGTTATTTCGATATCTAGATATTGAAGATCATGAGGTATTTAATTGACACACTACTTTGAATTTTTAACATTCTTCACATCATCGAGATCATTGTAATTGCGAAGAACGGTATGGAGACTTTGATTTTCGCATCGAGCTTCCAGAGTTTTTCAGGAGATTACACACAGAAAATTTAGTAATTGAATTGATGAAGTCGAATAGATTTTCATTTCGAAGAAGGTCTTGATCTTGATAAAATAAAGTTGGTAGCCATGATGCTCAAGGGCCAAGCCTTCGCTTGGTGGAAATAATTGCGACACTCATGCAAGAAATAAAGCAAGACCAAGATTACTAATTGGGAGAAGATGAAAGGTCATTTCCTTCCTTTTAGCTATATGCAGTCATTATTTTGTCTTCATACCCTGAGATAGGGCACTCGATCAATCAAAGAATAGTCACTATTTGTTGAAGAAGTAGGAGGTCATGCGTAGATAATGACCCCGGTTCAAACTCGAGGATGAGTTTTTTTTTTCAAAATGGGGTGAAAGATGGAGGAGCAGTACTTGATTAAAGAAGACATATAAAATCCCGTCTACAATGATGATGACATTGGTGCCATCTACGACGATGATAATGTTGATGAGGAAATTGGAGAAGATATAGAAGACCTCATCTACGATGATGATGACATTGATGAGGTAATTAAAGAAAACATAGAAGACCCCATCTATGACGATGATAACGTTGACGAGGTAATTGAAGAAGACATGGAAGACCTTATCAATGACGATGATGACATTGATGAGGTAATTGAAGAAAATCTAGAAAACCCCTGTCTACTACAAAGATGATGTTGATGAGGTGATAATCGCTTGCAAGAATCTTCTCCCTCTCAAAGACAAAGTACTTTATGGAGATGAGCCTGAGAAGACTGAGGAGCAGCCTTGGCTGGTTGAAGAAGATATGAGCGACCCCATATACGACAAGAGTGATAATGAGGTACTTTATGGAGATAACCAAGAGACGCTGATAGTTTGTAAGAATCTTCTCACTCCCAAAGATAAAATAATGGATGCATGCTATGTATTATTGGAACAACTTCGGTTATATGATCATGAAGCTATCCATGATGGATGGAAGAGCACATATACTGGAGGTCAAAAGATTGTTCTAGCACTTCGACGAGAAGATTCCACCCCTATTTTAGTATCTTCTAACTTCACCCTTCTTATGTCTATGTATTTGGAGGGGGTCGCACTAGGGAAAGTCACATATACCTTACTTCTCTACTTGGATAGCGTCTTATTGGCAAAGCAACAAATGATAAAGCTAGTAAACTATGGATGCATTCAAGGGAGCATGAGTCCTTATATCAAAGAAGATGATGACACTGATTTGAACTCAAGGTCAAGTTCATTTCAACTCCGGGTGTCTGATGTAGGCGCATCTCGTAGTTTAATTAACTTTTATCTTGTGACATGACATTGTCCTCTTATGAGTCATGTTGAAGAACAATTAAAGGCTCAAATAAGGATTTCAATACCTCCATGGTCATATGACACATATATGCTTCATTCTAGATCGGAATGAGACATAATGGAGCTCTCAGAGGCTACTATAACCTACTCATGATTACAACTATAGGTGTGGATCATTTCGTAGCTTGACACGAGACCGCCAACAGGGACCATGGCCTACTTGTGATCCCCACCATGGTTGTGGTCTCCACCAGAGCCATGGTCGTGGCCACTTACACGGTTGTGGTCCAGACCACGGTTGGACCGTGGACCCCTCCACAGTTGTGGCGCCCCACCACCGATAATTAGAGTTTCATTATTTATTATCATTATTATTATTTTGAATTTCCTTTTTAGTTTTAATATTTTTATACTTAGTTTTAATATTTTTCTATTTAGTTTTAAATTTTTTATACTTAGTTTAATATTTTTCTATTTAGTTTTAAAAAATTTTATTGTTTGAAAATTTCTATTTGTGTTATGAATTTTTAGTTTAAAAGTTTTCTCACTTGTTAAGAAATTCTCTTATTTTGTTTTGAAATTTTTTCTTTCCTTAACCTATTTAAAGATGGGCTAAGGCTCATGTAAAGATAATTTTAGTTATGGATTAATAATATTTTATTTTATTTAAGCCTAAAAACGGATCCTCTTTGTTTAACGAGTCATATTCTCCTTCGATTCTCTCTACCTCCCTTTATACTATTTGTCGCATGTGGAAAGATGTACCTATACCTCACCTGTGTCATTCCCTTACAGTATTAGTTCTATAGCACCAAATAGTTTGAGTGCTCTAATTCTTGATTAGATCATGAATTAACTGTTCACTAGTGAATCAATAGCATTTTGACTTCATTTAATAAGATTATGCAAAATAGTTATCGATATTATTTTAGAAACTTCGTTTAAATACCTATACGAGAACTTGAATCAACTAGATGATCATATGAGAATCGATCTTAATTCTTAATAATAATAAATGGATCAATAGGTCTTTTGACTTGTCGGACCTTACTCATATCTATGTTGGCTCATTGCTAACATCTTGAAGATCTAGCAAGACATTTGCACTGGGAATATATATATTACAAATATGGAATCGGCCATAACTTTTGTAAGGATGGATAATTGATTCTCGCACCGAATAGTTGAGCGCTCTAATTCTTGATCAAATCATGAATTAACTATTTGCTAGTAAATCAATGGTACTTAAGGAATAAAAAATATGATCGAAGAGGTTTTAACAATGGCAACACCTAACTTTGATTGTGAATCATGTATGGAGGATCAAATTTTCATGTAATATTGATTATATCAATGGGATATTCAATCTCTTTGAGTAAAATTATTCTGTGAATTAAAGAGTTTATAGTCTTAAGTTTATAATTGAATAACTACGAGATTAATAAATTAATAATTAATTAGATGTTGATTAATTATACAATTTATTGGAGCTTAGATTCATGAATCCATGGTCCACTCTCTACCTTTGAAAATCTGAATCATATGCTTTTAGTATAATTAAGTGTTAATTATTTTTGTTTACTCTTCACTTCATTTTAGATTAATTAATTATTTAACTGTTAGAGAAAATTAATAATTTATTAATAAAAGTTATTAATAATTATCAATTGATAAATATTAGATATTTATTAAAAACCATTGTCTATATTATTTAGACTATGTTCTAATGAATAGGATTTAATTCTAATTTGATTAGTATTATAGCAAATAATTTTGTAATTATTTTCTTAATCCTAGACACCATTTATTAGAAATTAAAGAAAATTATATTTTCTTTTATTTCAAATTTGATTGGATAATTATTTAAATAAAATATTTTGATGATAATTGTGCTCATAATAGGCACCATTTAGGAGAGAGAAGGAGAGAAAATATTCTCACTGGGATTTTTCTTTTCAATCCATTGGATAATTATACAATCCAAATGAGATATTTCAAAAGCTGAAAATTTTCAATTAATTATACAAGAATGGCACGTATTGCTACGATTTTTGGCCCTATATATACATCTCATTCTCTTCAATAAGAAAAAGAACGTAATATAGTCCTTCCGTGATTTACTCCCTCTTAAATTCTAAGGGACCGAGACAAAGAAATCATTATGTGACGATTTCAATCTTTTACACAATAGACACCCATACAGATCATTTTATGTGATTCAAACTTTAGCTAATGCTTGTTAAAATTCTTTCACATCTGCCAAGTGCCTATTGAATGTTTCCTCTGTCAAATATGTCCAACTTCAAGTGGCTACACATAGAAACATTACAACAAAAATACTAAAAGATAACACCACAAAGACAACGATTTTAGAAGAAACCGTTGTGATTTTAATAAAAGACAATGATTTTTGATAAAACCGTTGTCTTTGAGTGTTTATATAACACAAAAGATAACGGTTTTACATTATCCGTTGTCGTTGAGCATATTTTTTTACCAACAACGTATTTTATAACGATTTTTCAGAACTGTTGTCTTTAAGATTTTTTTATCTTAACAACAGTTGGGACAACGGTACAATTAACCATTGTCAATGAAAATATTTTCGTAACATTTGGTAACAACGGTAAAAAATTATTGTCGTTGTGATAATAATATAACGGTTTTAAACCATTATCAATGAAATTCAATGAAATTTTAATGATGTAATTGAATTAAGAGAAATACAACATAATTCGTTAATAATAATTATTAATTTTAAAATATTTTTAAAACAAATAAAAATTATTATTTTTATTATCAATACTATTTTTTTAAAAATTATTGGAAATCAATTTTTTTTAAAAAAAATTATAAATATATAAGATTACAAATATAAAATAAAATTATTTAACCAATAATAAATTAAATAAATTTTAATGTATTATAAAATTTAAATCATGATATTTAAATTATATATAAGGAATAATATATATCATATACGGATAAATATATATATATATATATACTATTTTTTTTTAAATTATTGGAAATAAGTTTTTTTTAATTATAAATATATAAGATTACAAAAATAAAATAAAATTATTTAACCAATAATAAATTAAATAAATTTTAATGTATTATAAAATTTAAATCATGATATTTAAATTATATATAAAGAATAATATATATCATATACGGATATATATATATATATATATATATATATATATATATATATATATATATATATATATATATATATATATACACCGCGATTCGACCGGATCCGACATTCCGCCGGGAAGGACCGCCCTTCCTCGACGCGATTCGGCCGATCGCGGCCGACACGGCCAGAATCGCCGGGGCCGAAGCTCTTCCGATCACCGACGAGGTGCGCTAACGCACCGGTCCGGGCCAGGTGGGGACGCGGAAGTGGCGGCGATGTGTCGGGCGCAGTTATCAGACATTTCTTCTGTCGGACGCGCAAAGAAGTTAAGCGGCAGTGATCTCTCTCTCTCTCTATATATATTAAAAGGTTAAATTCTTCGTTGCTTTTCTGTGTTTCCAGCTTCCGTCGTTTTCCCGAGCCTCTGTTTTCGTCGTTTCTCTGTTCGATTTTTCCCTGCTTTCGTCCGATTCCGTTCATTGCTTTTTTGCGTCCCCTTCCGCCGTTTTTCTGAGCTTCTGCTTCCGCCGTTTCTCCTTTCGACATTTTCCCCGCGTTAGTCCGATTCCGCTCGATAGCTCGTTTTTCCTATAGCTTCCGTCGTTTCCGTAGCTTCGCCGATACTTCCGGGCCGATAATTCGCTTTACTGCCTCGTCGATCCCCTTCCTCTTCTAGCAGATTCTCACGGAACTTCAATACCCTTGGGTCATTCAGTATTGTAGGTATACAGTATGTAATATATCGAAAAAAAATTAATTAAAATTAATTTTTGATAATATAATAATAATATAATTTAAAACGAGATAAATAACATAAATTTATTAAAAGAAAATTGATTACTTATTTTAGTTGGTAAATTTGAGATAAGATTTTATTAATTTGAGCTAAGTTTAATAAGAATGTTGATTTAGTCAATTAAAAAAATCTAAGTTTATATAAATTAAACTTAGTTTAAAATTTTAACTAAGTTTGGGTTGAAAATTAAACCCTAAATTTTATTTTCCTTACCCCTTTTGTATTTTTTTCCCGTGCTTCTCCGCGCCGCCAACGCGCACAGTTCCGAACTCCTTGCGCTGTCCTCTGGTTCCCTTTCTCCCGTCGCGCCTCCCACCTGCAGCGCCCGATCCTTTCCTCCTCGCATCAACCTAGCCGTCGCCGACCTCCACGCGCCGCCATCATTCCTCCTCCCATCCGCCGCGCTCCGTCGCTTGCTGCCTTCCGGCCATCGTCCGGCGCCGCGACTTGCTATTTTATTTTGTTCTGCTTTTGCTATTGTAACCAGGTGCCTTTTGCTTGGTCATCTCTCAATCGTGATGACATATTCATCCTGGATACTACATCCAAGATATTCCAGTTTAATGGATCAAATTCTTCAATTCAAGAAAGGGCTAAGGCTCTTGAAGTTGTGCAGTACCTCAAAGATACTTATCATAAAGGGAAGTGTGAGGTGGCAGCTGTTGGTAAGATGGTTCTGTATATTTGTTGATCTGCTGGCAATGGAAAATTTGCTCACTAATTCTTTCTGAGTAGAGGATGGGAAGATGATGGTTGATGCTGATGCTGGAGAATTTTGGGGTTATTTTGGAGGTTTTGCTCCCCTACCCCGGAAGGTAGCTTCTGAAGGTGACAGGAAGTTATACTCCTCTTACATGAAGTTATTATGGTAAATTGACACGAGAATAATCCTACAGATTATTAGTTGTTACTGATTCATGATGTGGAAATCTTTGTTTTCCAGTGTTGACAAAGGACAAACATCGCCTGTTGAAGCTGAATCATTGACAAGGAAATTGTTAGACACTTATAAGTGTTACTTGTTAGATTGTGGTGCTGAAATATATTTGTGGATGGGTCGAAGTACATCCCTTGCACAAATGAAAACTACTAGTTCTGCAGCTGAAGTGAGATTTTCTTCTTCAACTTTTAATTCTCCAAAACATTATTCAATTATGAATTTTTCTTTGTTCACACACAAAAAGATTATTAGCTAAGAGGATAAGTCATAGGAACACAAGGGGACCCTTGGTCCCATAATATAATCTGTTCTTGAAGTCAGAAACCTATTAATGATATTCTACAGTTAACATGATTATGTTACACAGGAATTACTACTTGAACCTCCCAGGCCACATGCTTATTGATCATGGACTGTTGATGTCATTTTTGTAATGCAACAACAACAACAATCAAGCCTTATCTTGTTTTATCTTACAGCAGTTCTATTCTGATCATGGACTGTTGATGTCATTTTTGTAATGCATTAAAGAAATAATTCTTTTCATAACAAGTACTCTTGCAATTCTTCTGCCCACATTTGCCAAAATCTTGATGCACAACCATCTTTCGAATCCTGAATTACAAGAACAAATTTGGTCTATATTCAGAAAGTGAGTATTATACTTTTTTTTTACCTATTCTGCTTAGTTATGTATAATAATTTATTATGTCTATATTTCTGTATGTTCGTTTCATAGTCATAGTGGGAAATATTTTTGTGCATTCTGGCAGATATAAAAGTTATATTGATGTTGAAATCTAGCAAAGATCCGTTAAATATTTTGTACTTTGTAGGAAAGGAGAAGCTTTAGTGGATGTATTGGTTGAAATGCCCAAATTTCCAAAATGTTAGGTGGATTTTTTTTGCCTAAATCCGTTAAATATTCATTGAGATGATTTTGAAACATGTTTATGTTACCATCATTATCAAATTGTATTTTAGAAAATTTTTACGACCTTGATAAATTAAAAGTGCTTAATATGTTACTCCTGTTTTACCTTATAGTGATGCAATCCTTTGAACTATGATCACATGCTTGACATTTTATCTTGGTCTTTCATCATGTTTTACGCATGATTGCAATATTTTCACTATCCCAGGTCTTTTATGTTATAACCTTGATAGATATCTGTGTTCTCTTGAAGCTATATTTTGGGATTAGCATAATATATATGTCTTCATGATTGTTGTTTTCTAAAATTTTTTGAGGATATAATAACTAGCCAAGACTCTGCTCCCAATACATCAATAAAACAATGTAGCATGACTGATTCTCATGAGCCTACGAAGATCCCTAATTGCATCTAACCAAATAGGATGGATGTTCTTTACTGATGTAGAATCAGCTCCCATTTAGCGTGTGAGATTATCTGTATTTTGCTAGTCTACTTTGTTCATTTGTTAGATGCTTTGTCAACAAGTTGCTTCTTATCTTCATTTCTTGCACCTCTCTCTCTCAATCATATATGCATTAGGATCCTTTTTGGAATTAGTATAATTTAGGACCTTATTTGGTCTATGGCAGATGAATTTGTTTGACCAACTAACAATTGCATTTCTTTTACAGTTAACCTTAATCCAGTCGGAATGTAATATGGATTTTTTTTCTAATTTATCAGAATTGTTTGTTTGATAGTAGTATGTAGTTGGACCACTGAAGGATAATGTGGAGTCAGGTTGTTTTGTTGTTGGATCCTCTCGGTCAACGTAATCATGATGAGACTTGGAAGAATATTGTGAAGATGTAAGTTTTAGTAGGAAAATATTGTGAATATTTATTATAATTTTTTTTATATATACTAGATGCACTAAAAGTCTATAATCTCCTATGATTTTATGAAGGGTTAAAATTGTTCAACACAGAGATTGATAAGCACGGGAAGAAACAATCTTTGTGGGAAATAATCAAGGTATGTTTTACATTGTGGGGAACTTATATAATTTGAGGAGTAATTATTTAGTGACATTTTTATTAATGTAGATGTGAATCATATACTTTCTTGTGTTATTTGTTAAAGTAGATGTGAATTATTTAGTGACATTTATATAATTAAGTTATTTGTTATTTGTTATTTGTTATTGTTATTAGAAGGATGAATTGTACACTTTCTTGTGTTATTTCTCATTGAGAAAAGATTTGTGAAAATCTCCGCATAACTACTATAATTTTTATCATCACAGGTTCCCCTTCAACCAAATGGAGTTCAATGCGGTTATTTTGTTTTGCGATATATAATCTCCTCAAAATTTGTGATAGCTGCAAAGGAAATTGATGAAGTACGTTCGAAGTGGGTTGAATGTATACAAGATCACATATCTGTTGATTAGGAGATTTAAGTGTGCATACCTCTTTTGGTTAGATGTGGTAATCTATAAGTGTTTTGGTTATTATGCATAATACTTTTGGTGCAGTACTAAGCATATGATGTGTAGTTGTTTTGCTACAGTATTTTTTTATATATGTTTTTAAGAGTGGTTATTTAAAATAGAATGATGTGACTTTGTATTTTACATTGCTATAAGTGTAATGTATATGTATTTTCTATAATTCTTTTTGATATTGTTATATGATTTATATTAAAAACACAATACTATAAATCGATAACGGTTTATTGTTCTCTAAAGTAACAGTTGAGAAATGACAACGGTTAATAACCGTTGTCTATAACTCAAAAAATTATAATAAATTTATGCATTGAGAAAAATAAGACGCTCAAAGACAACGGTTATAATCCGTTGTAATTTTAGTTGAAAGACAACGATAAAAAATTGTTGTCTGTGATTCAAAAAATCCGTGGTAAATCGATCCGTTGTGAAAAGTGGGGCACTCAAAGACAACGGTTAAAAACCATTGTCTTTTCCTTAAATCGACAACGATTTTTAATCGTTGTTTTTGAGCATTCCATTTTTCACAACGGATCGATTTACCATGAATTTTTTGGATCATATACAACAGTTTTTCACCGTTGTCTATTCGACTTTTTGTTGTAGTGAAAGAAAAATATAAGTATTTCCTTCGTTTGGGAAGTGAGAATTTTAACCTAAAAGCAAACCAACTCTTAAGTCTAATTCCAACCAGAGGCTAAGAGTAGTGCAAGCTTGTAGTGTCAAGGAGACCAAGCTTATTCAACATTTCCACCAGTAAATTTGATAGATCAATGAGGACTTGATCGACATACGACATTAGGAGTCATAATTACTTATAATATTAGTCTTGTTTGACTAATTAGGAATTAGGAATTTCTATTAATCAACTTTATGATCCCAAATTACACATTAGTTATTCAACTTGATTAAATAAACTAAAGATTTATTAAATTGTATAATCGATTATTTTAATTAAAAAGTTTTAAAATTCTATTACGTTTAATAACACATATTTATGGCATTTCAAATGTGGTAAGACAAACACTTTCTCAAAATGTCTTCATTGCTCTCCAAGCATAACCTGCCTTCAAGTCCTACTTGCATTGATTTGTGTCTCTGAGATATCAAACCAACATCTTCATAGAGATATGTGTGTTTTCTCAACACTTGTTGAATCATGTGCTACTTGCACCATGATAAATATATTACAAGTTCAACTATATGGAACTTCATTAGCCTAAAACTTCTCAAACTTTAGCTAACAAACTTCTTCCACAATTTTCAAATGCCTCTTGGATGTTTCCATTGTCTAAGTGTCCTAATTCACTGCCAGAAAAGAAGGGATTAGTGATCGAATTAGTGATGGAATATTAATTCGGTCACTAATATAGTGACGGAATATTAAATCGAACATTAATTAATGATGGAATAATAAATCGATTACTAATTAGTGATCGAATATTAAATCGGTTGATAATTAGTGACGAAATATTAAATTGATCATTAAATTAGTCACGGATTATTTTTCCCATACTAAAATAACGATGAATTAATTTTTCTATTACTAAAGTAGCGATGGATTATTAATTCCGTACCTAAAATAGTGACAAAAATATCTAATAATGATGAAAATTTTTTCATCTCTATTTTAGTGACTAAATTAAATTTTGTCTCTATTTTAGTGACGAATTATTTTTTCCTAGTCACTAAATTAGCAACGAAAAGAAATTTTCCGTCACTATTTGATTTTCTCAATTAAATTTTCGAAACCTTCATCACTAAAATAATGACGGATTATTATTTCTATCACTAAAATAATGACGGAAAAAAAGTTGTGTCACTAAAATAGAGACAAGAAATTTTGTTGTTGCTATTTTAAAGACAAAAGATTTTTCCATTTTAAAATTGTAATAATTTGTCGTATGATATAAAATTGTTAAAAAATCATTTAGTTATTATTAATTTAAAAAAATCAATCATTTAATTATAAGCCTAATTAGTCGATTAATTAATGAAGTAGAAAATTTTATTATTTAATTAAATAGGAAATAGGGATTAGAGACAGAATATTAATTTAGTCAAAAATATAGTGACCAAATATTAATTTCGTATCAAATATAGTGACTGATTGTTAATTCGATCATTATTTTAGTGAAGGATAATTAATTTTGTTACAAATTTAGTGATCAGATATTGATTCCGTCACAAAATTAGTGATCGATTATTCATTCGGCCACTAATTTAGTAATGGATTATTTTATGTATTTTTTCGATCGCTAATTTATCGACGGAAATTATTTCCGTAGCTAAATTAGCTTCCGAAAAAAAATTCACCACTAAATTAGTGACGGAAAAAATTTTCTTTCGCTAATTTTCCTATACCGTGTGTACTTCTCTCCTTCTCCTCTCTCCTTGCATCCCATCCCTTTACTTCTCTCCTTCCTTCCCTCTCCCCCATCGGTCGGCATCGATTCTCTCGGATTTCTCCTCCTCGACTGCAACACCTATTTCTCCCCCGATCCTTCGTTCATCGTCGACAATCTCCTCCGTTCGTCCTCGGCGATCTTCTCTTGGGTATGATCCTCTCTCCCATAAGTGTGCTGCTACGATCTTGGCGTCGATCGCGGCTACAGCCAAGTGTGACCTCGGCCACGCTCGGGCGCAGCCATGGCCGAGCGCGAACTCGGGCATGGTCGAGCGTGAGTGCCACCTCGGCCTCCACGACAACCGAGCACCACCTTGGGCTCGGTCGTGGCCAAATGCAACCTCGGCCTGGCAGTGGAGGGCAGGCTTCCACCGAGCATGACTAAAGTGCAAGGGTGTGTCCTAATAGTGGTCGGCTAGGCATGGGTCTACTGCGACCTCGGGCGTGGCCAAGCAACGCTCGACTAGGCATCTGCCTGGCGCGGCCTCGCCCATGGCTAGGCATCTGAGTTGCAATCAGAACAAGTTCATGATTAGGTTGCAAATTGTGGTTGTAACCAAAGAAATTGCATTCTACTTTTAGAATGCTTTCTGCTTTCCATGTAATGTGAATAATTTAATAATATGCATGTTAAAATTTACAAGTTTAATGATGTTACAAATTTATTTCTCTTTATGTTACAATGTATAAGAATAAAACTTGGATGCATAATAAGTTAGTAAATGGATTTATCACTAATGAATATTTTGATGGAGTAGAAGATTTTGTGAACTTTGCTTAGCAACATCCAACCTGTATGGGTGGTGACAAGTTATATTGTTCGTGTAATCATTGCAAATGTAGAAATACAACTTTTCGTGATGAGAATTTTATGAATACATCTAGGTAAAAATGATTTTGCTCCAAATTATTACAATTGATACTATCATGGTGAGCCTTGTGTGTTTGAGTCAATTGGACCTTCGGTGCTTCATCATCCAATTCTATTACTCGAGAGGAATCATCATCTAATGACAATGCAATGTAATCAATGGTTTACGACGTGATAAATGCTCTTGATCATTCAAATATAGACCCAGAGATACCAACACATGAAATCCAGAAACTGTATGTCATGTTAAAGGCTAGTGAAAGTGTCACGCCCCGAGAGTATATTTGTCCGTCCGGACATTACCCTCTTGTGACAATATAAGATGAACTACTGATACATGACTCAAATAGCTGCTATCACAAATAAGCCATAAAACACATCAGAATCCTCTGACAAATAATAAAGATATAAAGACTCAAGTACGTGCGTACGGATAAGACTTTGACATAACAAGAAAATATAGTTGAAACCAACATCCAAATTGACTTCATAGTAAAGGTCAAGTACATACAACACAACCATATACTCCAAATACGAAAACAACATAGGATAAAATCCCAAAAACAAACAATCCAAAATAATACAATAATATGGAATATAATCCATACACTCGGTGTGAGATGGGATCAGCTGGCGGAGCTCCGAGCACCCAAGGAAATCTTCTACCTATTACCTGGGCGACAAGAAAACCCAGGGTCTATGGTGGTGAGTATAAAACTCAGCGGTAATATGAGAGATAGTGCATGAACAACATATAACTTGTGGAGATCAACAAGTATACATATGGAAATCAACAGGTATACAATCTTAAAGATAATAACAAATAACCAGTAGTATAACTATAATCAATGCATAAACAAACCAACTGATCAACTGAACATAATGTAAGGTACTGACATACCTGAAGGTCTGCAACGACACAACATATAACATCCTGAACAAATATACAGTAACATAACGCGTATAACATTCAAGGTCAATACCACACCTGTGATCAACACCCAACCATATGAACAATATATATATACATATGCCTCACACCCGACAATGCATATGCATGGTCATGCCTGCTCACCCCGCACACCACCATGACCCCAGTATAGTCGGGGTGACACGACATGACAACTGTCTCAACTCACACCTACCACTACTCTCGAGTGATCGAGTGGGCAGTATGAGTAAGTAGTTAGCTACAAGAGCTATAAGCTACACAACGGGGGTCCATACTATTGGTCGTTCCAACTATCACTATCCATGAGTGGTCGAGAATCACACACAAGACAACTGCACACAACTCCAACTACCACCATCTATAGTGGTCAAGTGTGCAACTCCAACTGTCACCACAAATAATGGCTAAGTAACGCAACTCCAACTACCATCATCTATAATAGCCGAGTGTGGCACAACAAATGATCTACACTCAACCCTGCTACCACTACCCTGAGTGGCCGAGGAGGCAGGATGACTGGCGACCCATCTCAACCACAAGGTAGACCCAGTCGACAGCATTCATGCAATGTAATGGTGCACAACTCCACACACATAACTTCGCAACACACTCTCTATCACACAGAGAGTCATAACCAACCGACAATCAACCATGCAAGGACCTCCAGTCCATAGCAACCCACCAACGACAACTCACGCAACCACACCCACAATATAATCCACAATAGATGCACAATGCAAGGGATGTGACTCGACAATCAAACCCACCTTTGGATCCACCGCCTACCACTAGTAATACAACATGATGACTCAATCCAAGTTTACAACCATGCCCGGCTACATGCACTTATTTAAACCTCTATAGGTCAACATACAATAGAGTCTGTAATCTATAACAGTGATGAACGAACTATAAAGATAACAACAACGCATCTCAAAGTACAAAGGCTAAGTAATAAGCACATGATTAAATAAGAGTGAAGTCAAGGTAATGGTGTCATCATCATCATAAAGTCTCATGCACTAGGATCAACAATCTACCTGACCAGGGTAGGAATTACCCACCTGATATGAGGTTCGTGACAATAATCTTCACGCTCGTTGACTTGCCTCGTATCCCAATCGTGCACATATCATCGACTACGATTAAGTTCAAGCACCCGATAAATATACAAATTAACTATTATATCGTTCCTATATTCACATCCTTTTATTAAATATGAATTAGAAACCCCGATCACCCACTCTTCACAACCCCAGATCTACATTCATCCTTCTACCACCAGCTCACATCCACACCAACAGATGGAAGAGTCGTTGATAACCCACTGCAAAAATAGGGAAGCTTAATCACGGAAGTGAACCAAGACAACTCAAGCTCACCCTCACAATTAGGATAATTTTACCAAGGGATTATCTCACAACACAGTAGCAATCGATTTTCGGCGTGTGAACAACCCCCTTCCCCGATCCTCTTTGTTCACCGAAACAACCCAACACCAAATGTTGTTGCCTTATCACCACACACAAGAATTATGAGCTACAAGGGAAAATGCAATCGGAAATGGATCTCATCCGAGATCGGGACAGAAGAATGACACCTCACCTTGCTCCTGCAGAGACCGCGAAGAGCAGCTCATGATCAGAACAAAATGAAATGTCGCCGATCCAAGCTCATAGCCACTCACACACTCACCATTCTAGCCTGTCCGCAGAGACCATCGAGGATGATCCGATTACCGCCGCTTGCAGGGAGGAAGAAAGAGCGAGAGGAAGAAGATGACAGATCAGCGATGAAGAGAGGGGAAAATCACGATGAGGAAGAGATGGGGAAATTGGGACTTTAGGGGCTGACCGAATTGGTTGAGCTAGGCAAAGTTTAATCTAAGACTAACCTAGGTTAACCCAATCACCCATTTAAAGCATAATTAATTTCCTATATACATTACTATTATTCTATAAGTAAATTTCTTCATCAACAAGAGGTATTTTATTTTCCGGATCTCATAGAAAGAGAAGTTTAGGAAGGCATTCCTTTAGGTCATTCCCAACTATCAACTATTGCAAGACTATTGAACATCAAGACAGAACTTCATTTCTCAGAACAATGTTACGATGTCATTTGTCAATTGATGTCAAAGTTGCTTCCTACTGATAATATAATGACTGATAGCTTCTACAGTACAGAGAAACTTGTCAGAGATTTATGTTTCCCTGTAAAAAAGATTGATTGTTGTATAAATAACTATATGATATTTTGGAATGAAGATAGTGAACTTATTGAATGCATAATGCGTAATCACCCTCGCTATAGGCAGTGTAGTCAGATATTAGGGAAGATGAAGAAAAATCTAACTTGGAAATTATGTATTACTTCCCATTAACTGTTAGACTTCAAATCTTCAATGCTTGTATGCATCTGCAGCAACAACAAGCAACATGAGGTGACATCAGGAGCATGTACACAAATGAGATATAATGTGTCATCGGTCTGACTCTTGCATGGAAACATCTTGATACAACATTTTCCTCATTTGCAAATGAACCACATAATGTAAGATTGAGACTTTCAGCTGATAGATTTCAACCATTTGGTTAATCTGGACAACAATATTCATCTTGTCCAGTCATATTAACACCAAATAACTTACTGCCATGGATGTGCATAAAAGATGAATACATGTTCCTTACTGTGCTTATTCCAGGTCCAAAGAACCCAAAAGAGAAGATATATTTTTTTTTGCAACCTCTGATTGCCGAGCTGAAAGAATTATGGAATGTAGGACCAAAGGCTTATGATATTGCAAGTAGAACTAATTTTACCTTGAATGCTGCTTTATTATGGGAAATTAGTGATTTTCTGGCTTACTCAATGTTGTCAGGATAGAGCACGACTGGTAAGTTAGCATGTCCACATTGTATGAAAGAGTCTGATGCATTTTCATTACCTTGTAGTCGGAAGATATCTTGGTTCGATAATCATCATAAATTTTTACCTTTGGAGTACCCTTTAAGAAAGAGTTGCAACAAAGAAACTTCCACCCATAATCAAGTCGGGAGAGGAAATCTTGGAGGAAATAGACAATTATGGATTTGTTCCAGTAATTCAAATGGGTTCTGATGATATCAATAAATACATTGCTAGGGTGTGCAAGTGTGGTTGGAAGAAACAAAGTATATTTTGGAAGTGACCATATTGGAAATATCTACTTATTCAACATAATTTAGATGTGATGCATGTTGAGAAAAAAATTTGATAATATTGTAGGGACCTTCATGACCGCTAGAGGGGGGGGGGGTTGAATAGCGTCGGCGTTGCTTGATGAATTACGATCGCAATCGCATTTAAGAATTGTGTTAGTACGCAACGGAATAATAACAATAAAAATAATAACACGAATACAAGCACGCACACAACACCAAATATAATGTGGTTTGGAACCAAATGGTTCATACTCCACGGATCGAGCTCAAACGAGCTCTAGCAATGCGTACAACACCACTGATCAAATAAACTCCTTCACGGAACAATCTAGAGGTGGAGAAACCTCGTACAAATAGTCTTACAATAGTAAGGAACAAATACAAGAAATTACAATGAAATACAACAAAAGAAATGCAAAGAAAACTTTACAATCAATCTTTTGGAAGCTTGCTTGTTGATCGCCTTAGATTAGCCTTAAAGACCCTGATTTGCACTAGCAAATCGCTCCAAATCGCCCAAGAAAATCATACCAAAATCCCTCCTTCCGAGCTGCCTTTATAACCTGCATTCGGGCTAGATTTTGCCTAGTAGTCGACTGATCGGGACCATCAGTCGACTGCCCCTGTAGCCGTTGTGAGACAACGACATGTGTCACGTTGGATAAGTTCCAAGGGACGGACCATCAGTCGACTGATAACTCAATCAGTCGAGTGTTCGGGCTGATCACTTTACTGGAGAACTCACTGTGCCCGAGTTCTCGACCATCAGTCGATTGATATTCAGATCAGTCGATTGATCAGGCCATCAGTCAACTGGCCAATGCTAGCAGTAGACTGCTAGGCCATCTTCCCGCAGTCAAACCCTAGTTGACCCACATTAGTCGACTGACCATAGTCCCAATCGTCTGATACACCTCAAACATGAGGTTTTAACCCAAGTATGGTGCCCCCATACTTGCTAGACCACCCTTAGCCTAGACCTAAGCCTTCTAGCCACCTTCATCAGCCTCACGCCTTTTTGATCCCTCCAAGTCATCCATGATTTGTTCATCCATACGCTAGCCTTCAGGTGCTTCCATCGGCTATGTCATGCTAAGTTGATCTATACCGCCAAGGCACATTGGACTTACGCTGCCAAGACTCCCGCTTGGACTTTACACCACCAACCATTGGACTTATGCTGCCAAGACTTCACCCTTGGACTTTACACCGCCAATATTTCTCTTGGACTTCTCATTTGCCAAGACTCAAGCTTAGACTTTCCCTTGCCAACCCATGTTGGACTTTCCATGCGAAGACCCATGCTTGGACTTTTCCTTACCAAGACCCATGCTTGGACTTTCCTTTGCCAAGACCCATACTTGGACTTTCCATGACAATGGTCAAACCATCGTTAAACATCAAGTATGACCTGAGTCGATTGCATCAATAATCTCCCCAACACATGTCAGACATCAATGTTAAACATCAAAACACTACTCGAGTCTGGTCAATCGTGACTTAAGCCGATTGCACCAACAATCTCCCCCTTTTTTATGTTTGACAAAAACACCCTTGAGTTAGGCCCTTAACTCAAATTCCCTTACCAATTTCTCAAATTGGTAATTCCATACATTCTCCCCCTTTTTATATACATCAAAAAGGTTCACCCAAGGATGTCAATGTCTCATATCCAATGAGATCTTACAATCTCCCTCTTGGTCCAAAAACACCTAAGATGCCTTCACTCTTCCTAGTGATAAGTCTCATACCACTAAAGAGAGGCACTCCTATGAACTCTTCCAATTTCCAAATTGGGCATTTCACATTCCTATTTTTCACTCTCATGAGGAAAAATAACATCCATCATCCCATGATGGATACCTCCTTTTAAAGGCTTGCTCCCCCTTGACCATTGCACCAACAATGTCCTTGGGAAGTCCCTAAGCCAATAGGAACTCTAAACCATCAAAAATAAGGTTAAAAGTTCAACATTGAACTTTTCAACTCCTTAAATTTGATACATCACCCTAACAACTCTCCTAATCCATATCCAATGGATTTTCACCCTTTCTAATGTTTTCCAAAGCATATCATAGGGTCAGGAGTGATTAGGGAACCTTAACATAGCTGAAATTGGGCTAAACATACATTGTTTACCTGAAATCAACCTGGCAGTCGACTTTATCAGGCAACAGTTGACTGTCGTGCTCATTAGTCGACAGCCAGTAGGCGACAGTCGATTGATAACTGAAATTTTGAATTTCAGTTATCAGAAATGAATTTCAAAAAATCATAAGTAATTATACGTATATCGAAAAATTATGAAAATTCATACGTACATTACTTATAAGCAATATAATGGGTGAAAAATATTAGAAAAATAATTTACCTATAAAATAGAGAAATTGACACAAAGTTCAAAAGTGAAGAAAAACTTCAATGTTTTAGCTCACTTTGTATCAACTTCATCAATGGTGATTGCTATTAAAAGATAGACTTCACCAAGGTTTTCCAAAATGATTTTAAAATATTTTTGAAAACCTATATTGGATCATGTTCTTTGGGCTTAATGTACATGGCTTGAACATAAGCTTTCCCAATGATCCATAAATAATATAAGATGAGTTAAAGTTCATCTAGATGCAAAAACTATGCACCTTGAACTCAACTCATTTCCTAACATCTCACATGTATCTAGAGTGTATCAATACACATACATGTCAATGTAATGTGAGATGTGGGTTTTGTTCTCCTAAACTAGTGTTTTATGCATTTTTCTAAAGCAACACTACTTGATTCCCTTATACATGGGACTTTAAGTCATATCATATGTCCTTAATTCAATTTTTATTAATGCACGAAGTGATCATGACATAAATGATAACATAAATAAACATGACCAATGATCATGATGTCATGACATATGATATAATCTAAATATACATGACATTAAAAACTAGCCCTAAACATACTCATGACATTTTACATGATAAAGATAAATATGATGTCATGGCATGTTATATGATAAACAAAGCATGACAAATAAAATATAAAGGTATATAATACCTAAATTTTAGTATTTATTGCCATTTGTTATTATTAAGTCCATTTTGCCACATTGTCAATTATCTCCCAAATGTGCTAAAAATCCAAAATGGCACACTAAGACCTCTAAACTTAAGTTGTGTCAATTTGATCAATTTTTCATAGTTCCATAAATTATATTGGCACATCCTAAAATCTTTTAGGATTATAATCAAAAAATATTTCCAAGGTACCCATGACCTTGAAACTGACCTAAGGTGCCACCTTTACTATGATTAGGTTAACTACCCATCCATTCAAGGTTGACACACCTAAACCCATCTAGCATGAATCGATCACGCTCTTAGGAACCCAAAACTTATTTGATCTCCTTGGGTTTACTAGGTATTCCTTAGGGATGACCTCCCTAGATACCCTCCTAATGACCCTCCTAGGCTTGGTAGCCATGGTCACTTGGGTCTTGCCTAGGTTAACTCTAGGGGTAACTCCCCTTGTAATCTTCTTAGTGGCTTTCCTAGATTTCCTTGAAACCCTAGTCACTAGGCACACACCTTGGTTACCCTTAGGGATGACTTCCCTAGTAACCTTGGTCTTCTTAGACCTAGGTTGTATTCCATAATCGAATGGAACACTATGATAGGCCTCCTTGGGCTTAGGTTTGTGACTCAAACCTTTCTTGCCCTTGGTTGGACCTTGCTTTCTCAACCCTAGGTTTTGACTCTTTGACCTAGATTTTTGATCCTTTGACCCTATAATTGAATTTTGCATCTTTGCAAGGGTCTTTTCAAGTTTTTCAAGCCTTGACCTCAAGGCTTGATTTTCTAACTCTAATTGTCCAATTTTTTTTTTCATCTATTCTTTGTGTTAGTGAAATCCCTAGAGCCAATCATGTGATGATTGTTGTATGGACTTTATTGTATCATATTCCTATTTATAAAGGCATGGTTATTATATTTACTTGTATTGGTGCCAAATAACTAAATATAATAACGTTCTTGAGTAGTAGGTTCTTATCTATATCAATCAATTGGTAGAATCGATAATGAGATGATATAGATAATACTATTCTTAATCATTCCTAGTCAAGTATTAACATTCAGGGACAATGTTAATGCATAGAGACTAGCATGTAGGTCAACACGATGACTTGATCTCACAAGTCATGGATATGAGATATCAAGTTGACACATGGGTATGCATTGGAGAATGTATACTGAATGCCCCCCGTGAGAAAGTATCATGGATCGTTATATGAGTGTCATATACTTTCTCATGTGGCTATTAGTATGACTATTAGTCCTTAGACCTGAAGTCACCATGGTTTCCTACATAAGGAGTTGCATACTTTGGCTTCGTCAAACGTCACCCGTAAATGGGTGGACTATAAAGGCGATTACTGGGTATGTGACAAATTATGCGGAGGAATGTGAGTGATGTAGATGTGATCTATCCCTCCTATATGACGGGAGAGACATCGTTATTCTTGATAGAGTGAGACCACGAAGTGCATGTCCATGCCCAAATGAGTCAATATGAGATATTGAGCTCATTTGATTAGAGTGAGTCTACTTGGAGTTCAAGATATAGATTGTACCGAGGATGACACGGTCTATGCCTCAATTGGTCAATCTAGATATCAAGGATAGAGGGACATTGTCACATATTGTGAGAGTCATAATTAGTAGTCACAAAGGTGATGTTGGAGCTCAACATTCTTGTAACTTGGGTAGCAATGATGTATTGTTAGATACCGCTCATTGCTTATGTTCCTAAATCAATTTAGGGACATTGCCAACGTTACAAGAACCTATAGGGTCACACACAAAGGGCAATTAGATGGAGATTAGGTTCATATGATGAACCATGAGGATTAGGTTCATGGGATGAACCAAATTGGATTAAGAGTAATCCAAATTAGACTAATTGAGTTATACTCAAGTTGATTCAAGTGTTGAATGAGTTTAATTTAGGTTTGATTTATTGAGTCAATTTAAATTAATGAATAGAGATTCATTAAATCAAATTGACTTGAATCAAGTGGTTAGATTTGATCAACCATGGGAGAATAGAGGTCAAGTTTGACTTGACTTGAGATGAAAGATGAATGATCAATTTTGACTTGACCAATTGCCATGTCATGGTGACATGGCATGGGGCCGACCAATGATGATGTTCCACATCATCATTGACTTATCATGTGGTGCCACCTCATGAGGGAGACCATTGGCTCTTGGAGTTACATGCATGCATGTAACCCCCCAAGTCATGAAGTGGCCGACCACTCCATTTGATGGGTGTAATTGATTTTGGTGAGTTACTCCAACTTCATCTTCTTCCTTGGATCATCTTTGTCTCAAGCTTGCTCTCCCATCCCTCATCTTGGCCGAACCATCCTAAGGGTGCTAGCACACTCAAGGTTGTGTTTTCTCCACCTATTGCTTGTGTGGATACCAATAGAGGAGTGTACACTTGACACTCTAGAGTTCCGACAAGCTATTTGGACGAGCGGGATTTGCGAAGGACGTCGCATCGAGGGTAACACTCTCACCTTCTAGATATAAGGTAGATATAGGTTTACTTAGCACATACATATTTTTTATTTTAATATATCTTCGCACAGATCCGTGGCCAGACTTCCGGGGTTTCCGCAACACAAAAAGTGATTTTTGCGGCTCGAAAAGTCCAACAATTCGGACATTATTTTTCTTAGGAATATATCTAGTCCATTTAGGGTTAAAACCTAGGTGATCTTCTATTTTCTTAATGGATTCCCTAGGTAAGGTTTTTCTAGGGACATTAGTCCCAAATTTCTCCTTATTTGAAATATGATATGATTTTGCACCTAGACTATAAAATCTATTTCTAGCATGCTCTTTATGATAAATAGTGATGCAGGGCAGATTTCCAAGGGTGATAAATTAAACAAAAAAAACTTGGAAATTGAAGTCAAAAGTTGGGAATCAAAAGAAGAGGAAGTCAAAACAGATTACCAAGGCTAATGAACCCCATCGTCTTGAAAATTGAAGGCACGGGTTGGGGATTGACAAAGTATGCAGGAAGTGGTGCCTAGTTTATGGAAAACATAAAGTTTTTATTATAGTAATGGAGTCTAAGTCAGTCTTTAAATAGATGTCATGTGAAGGAGATAAGGGGAAAAAAAGGAACAATCTCTGAGATTAGCTTTCTCTATGTTTCTGTGAGTTTCCATTCTTGTGAAGTCGAATTAACAGCCCCTCTAAGCATCTGTCCATTTCTTGTTTGCCCAACTTTCCACCGGTGTCTTCCTTCATTATCTGGTATCAGAGCTGGAGTCTTCGCTTTGGGGCCTTTGTTTCTTACAGCAATGGCAGCAAGACGAGGGAGAGGTGGACGTGGCATAGGCATAGACAATCTGGAAGATGAACGAGATGCTGAAATTTAGGCGCTTCGAAGACAAGTTGAGGAATTGAACTTACGTCTTGTTCTGCGGAGTAGAAGAGGGGCAAGCCATGGGTATTCAAGCGATGACTCCGAGTATGTGAATCCTTTTTCTCGCAGACAAGCGCGAGAGTTTATACAGTCTGAAACTATCAGGGTTGATCTCCCGGAATTCCACGGTCATCTTCAACCTGAGGAGTTTTTGGATTGGCTAAGTGCCATAGAAAAGTTCTTTGAATATAAGGAGGTGTTGGAAAATCAGAAAGTCAAGTTAATTTCAACACGACTACCAGGATATGCTGCAATGTGGTGGGATAAAATACAAGAGATGAGAGTGCGAAAAGGCAAGGCTAAAATTGCAGTCTGGGAAAAAATGAAGGCCATAATGCGTGAACATTTTCTTCCTCTAAATTTTGCTCAAATCATTTTTATGAAGTTCAATAATTTGCATCAAGGCAACCAAAGTGTAACTGATTATACCGAAGATTTCTACAAATTAATGGCTAGATGTGATATTCAAGAATCTGAAGACCAACTGATTGCAAGGTATACTAATGGACTCAAACTTCATATCAGAGATGAAGTTGAAGTACATCAGATATGGAGACTAAATGATGCTTTTCAGTTGGCCTTAAAAGTTGAAACAAGACTTCTAAGGCGGGGAGTAAAAAAGTTTGTCGATGTTCAAGCTTTGTACCCACAAAAGGTTGAATCTTCCAACAAGGGTGCACCAAAGAAAGGAGGAGGATATGGCAGTGGGATGACCTCTAACAAAAATAAGGCCAAGGCATGTTTCAAGTGCGGTGAACCCGGTCATTACATGAATGAGTGCCCAAGGCGAAGAAGTGATGTTCGTACCGCAAATATCAATGAAGGGGAAGGCTACGAGAGTGAAGATGAAGCACCAAAATATGATGATTATAATAACCATGAAAGAGAAGAAATTGAACCTGAGAATGGTGAATGTTTGGTTATTCAAAAAGTACTTGCAGCTGCTAAGAAAGATAATTATCAAAATTGGCTTCGACATAATATTTTCAAGACAAGGTGCAAGTCACACGAGAAGGTATGTTCACTAGTCATTGATGGAGGCAGTTTTGAGAATTTTGTCTCTCAAGAAATGGTGGACAAGCTCAAATTACCAGTGGTGCCACATCCTCATCCATATGCAGTCTCTTGGATAAAGCGGGATAATGAGGTAAAAATTAATAAAAAATGTCTTGTTTCTTTTTCTATGGGGAAAAACTATCATGATACAGTTTGGTGTGACGTAACTCCTATGGATATTGGTCATATCCTATTGGGAAGGCCTTGGCAATTTGATAAAAGTGCTATTCATGATGGTCGAAAGAATACATACACATTCGTTATGGGAAAGATGGAAATCATTCTTTTGCTTTGCAAAGATTTTTACAACCCCAAATCTTTCGAAGAAGAGGGGAATGCAATTCTTACTTTGTCACAGTTTGAAAATGAAACTCGAAGAAATGGAATCGTGTATGTCTTGGTCGCTAATGATCATGCAAAGGCTGTGGAAGTACCTGGAGATGTCAAAGCTCTCTTGGAAGAATTCAGCGATATACTACCTGAAGAATTACCTAATGGTCTTCCTCCTGTTTGAGAAATTCAACATCATATAGACTTGATTCCCGGAGCTGTACTTCCAAACAAATCACATTATCGGATGAGCCCAAAGGAGCATGAGGAGTTAAATCGACAGGTACATGATTTGTTGAATCAAGGGTTCATTCGAGAAAGTTTAAGTCCTTGTGCAGTCCTTGCTCTATTAACTCCAAAGAAAGATGACTCGTGGAGCATGTGTATTGATAGTCGAGCACTCAATCGGATCACTATCAAATATAGATTTCCCATACCAAGAATTGATGATATGTTTGATATGTTAGCTGGTGCACAAGTGTTCTCCAAACTTGATTTGCGAAGTGGCTACCATCAAATCAGATTCAGACCAGGGGATGAATGGAAAACAACATTCAAAACAAGGGATGGTTTGTATGAATGGCTCGTCATGCCTTTCGGGCTTTCTAATGCTCCAAGCACCTTCATGAGGACAATGACTCAGGTTCTTCACCCTTTCATTGGAAATTTTATTGTTGTGTATTTTGATGATATTCTTGTGTATAGCCAAACTATGTGTGATCATATGGAGCATCTAAGAACTGTTTTGATGACCTTGAGGAAGGCAGAACTCTATGTGAACCTAAAAAAATGTCACTTTTAACTAGCCACCTAGTTTTTCTAGGTTTTGTCTTGACTCCTTTAGGTGTGATGGTGGATGATGAAAAGATTAAAGTTGTCTGAGAGTGGGCTAGTCCTAAGAATCTACGTGAAGCCCGTAGCTTCCATGGGTTGGCTTCCTTTTATCGTTGTTTCATAAGAAATTTTAGTACTATTGCAGCACCATTAACAGATTGTTTAAAGGGAGAGTTCAAGTGGACTTCTGTAGCAGAAAAAAGCTTCAACATCATCAAAGAAAAGCTCTCCAGTGCCCCTGTCCTAGCGCAGCCCAATTTTTAAAAAATCTTTGAAGTAGATTGTGATGCATCCCACGTGGGAATTGGAGGTGTACTTAGTCAAGAAGGGCATCCGGTAGCATACTTTAGCGAAAAACTAAATGAGACAAGGAAGAAATATTCTACTTATGATGTGGAACTGTATGCAATTGTTCAAGCACTTCGACATTGGCGACCTTATCTCATTCAAAGGGAATTTATTCTTAACTCAGATCATGAAACCCTCAAACATATAAATTCACAAGCCAACTTAAATCGAAGACATGCTGGTTGGGTCTCCTTCCTTCAAGAATATACTTTCATGTTGAGACACAAGAGTGAGAAGCTTAACAAAGTGGCTGATGCCCTTAGCTGAAGGGTTGCGTGGATTAAGTCAATGACTATGCTAGTGGAGGGAGTTGATGTCATTCGGGATATGTATAAGGATGATACAGATTTCCAGAACATTTATCAAAGGTGCAAGGAGGGATTTCACCAAGATTATTATTTACAGGATGGTTTTCTTTTTAAGGGGGCACGTTTATGCATTCCCAAAGGCTCATTTAGGGATCATATCATTAAAGAACTTCATGGTGGAGGGCTTGGTGGACATTTCAGACGAGATAAAACTTGGGGGATGGTTAAAGAAAAATATTGTTGGCCTACACTTTATCGGGATATTGCAAAATTTGTGAAAAGGTGCCGAGTGTGCCAAATGTGCAAAGGACAAAGACAAAACTCCGGTGCTTATACTCCCCTACCTATTCTGGATACTCCTTGGGAGGCAGTAAGCATGGATTTTGTGGTTGGATTGCCATGAACACAACGAGGTATTGACTCTATCTTTGTGGTGGTGGATCGTTTTTCAAAGATGGCTCATTTTATTCCTTGTAAAAAGACAATGGATGCCTCACATATTGCTGACTTATATTTTAAAGTTGTCAAACTTCATGGACTCCCCAAGACTATTACCTCAGATCGCGACACAAAATTCCTTAGTCATTTTTGGAGAAGTTTATGGCAGAAAATGGATACTAAGCTACTTTATAGTAGTGCATATCATCCTGAAACGGATGGACAAACTGAGGTGGTGAATCGCACATTGGGAAACTTACTTAGAAGCTTTGCTTCAAAAAGGCCAAAGCAATGGGATATTGTCCTTTCTAGAGCCGAGTTTGCTTATAATTCTGTGGTAAATCGCTCTACTGGGAAAACTCCTTTTGAAGTAGTATATGGTAGCAATCCTCGTCACTATATGGACCTTGTTGATGTTCCTGTATCTAGTAAAGTGGCGGAAGATTTTGCAACAACCATGGCAAGAGTCCGAGAGGAGGTTAAAAAGAAGATCCAAGAAAGTAATAAAGCCTATGAAGAAACTGCAAACACGCATAGAAGAATTCGAATTTTCAATGAAGATGATCTTGTTTGGGTTTATTTGAAGAAAGAAAGATTTCCGACGGGCACATACAACAAGCTCAAGGAAAGGAAGATTGGGTCGTGTCGAATTTTGAAGAAAATAAATAATAATGCCTACAAGGTAGAACTCCCGTCTCATATACATACTCATCCAACCTTCAATGTTCGTGATTTGACTCCCTATTACGGAGAAAACAAGCTAAACTCAGAGGCGAGTTCTTTCTCGCCTGGAGAGAAAGATGTAGGGCAGATTTCCAAGGGTGATAAATTAAATAAAAAAAAACTTGGAAATTGAAGTCAAAAGTTGGGAATCAAAAGAAGAGGAAGTCAAAATAGATTACCAAGGCTGATGAACCCCATCGTCTTGAAAATTGAAGGCAGGGGTTGGGAATTGACAAGGTATGCAGGAAGTGGTGCCTAGTTTATGGAAAACATAAAGTTTTTATTACAGTAATGGAGTCTAAGTCAGTCTTTAAATAGATGTCATGTGAAGGAGATGAGGGAAAAAAAGAAGAACAATCTCTGAGATTAGCTTTCTCTATGTTTCTGTGAGTTTCCATTCTTGTGAAGTCAAATTAACAGCCCCTCTAAGCATCTGTCCATTTCTTGTTTGCCCAACTTTCCACCGGTGTCTTCCTTCATTAAATAGCAAGATTGCTAACATTATTTCTAGCATGCTTTTGCCTATAACTTAAAGAATGTGCATTAATAAATTTTACCTTAGGGTTAGCTTTCAAAGCTCCCCCTACTTGTGATGCTCCCTCTTTATCTTTGATTTCCTTCTTCTTAGGGCATTGACTTTTATAGTGCCCCTTTTGATGGCACTTGAAGCAAATGATGTGCTCCTTGCTTCTTCTAGTGGGGGCACCGACATCCTTAGATTTCTCTTGACTTTTATACATCGGTGGAGTCTTCCTAACTCTTTTTGGACACTTACTCTTGTAGTGTCCTTGCTCCCTATACTCAAAACACATAATATGGATTTTATTTTGAATTAAAGTGTTTGAGTTACCTAGGGTGGTGGTGAGGGTCTCTTGAGCTTGTACATCATTTCTCCCTGAAGTAGATGACTCTCCTTGCTCTTGCCCTTGTTCTGGAGTGGACGGTCTTTCCTCCCCCTCAAACCTTGAAGTGGAGGCTTCTTCCATCTCTTCTTCCTCTTTCGATCCGGATGTTGATTCCCTATCAATCTTCGAATCATCAAGCTCTTGGGATGAAGATATGCTTACTTCTCTTGAGCTTGAGAGAATGAGCACTCTTTTTCTTCTTCTTCTTGGATCGGTGATGGATTTTCGTGATATTTTTCCAATTCGCTCCAAAGCTCCTTGGCATCCATGTAATCCCCTAGGCTACACAAGATGTCATTAGGAATCACATCAAAAATAAATTTGACTACCTTCTTATTTTTATCAAACTGTTGGAGTTGCTCCTCAGTCCATCTCTTCTTCTTGAGGAAGCCTCCCTTTGGTCCTCTGGAATAGTTAAATCCCTCCATTAAAATGGACCATTCTTCAAAATCCTTCATCATGATGAAGTCTTCAATTCTTTTCTTCTATGAATTGAAGACTTCTCATCCATAAAGTGCATACGGGACCGGTGTATTGATGTCCCATCCTAGTTATTCTTCAAACTCCATCTTCTTGCCCTCTAGCGGTGCTCTCTTGGTTGTTAGTCCGTAGAAGAGCGACCTCACTCTGATACCAATTGTAGAGACCTTCGTGACCGTTAGAGGGGGGTGAATAGCGTCGGCATTGCTTGATGAATTACGATCGCGATCGCGTCTACGAATCATGTTAGTGCGCAGCGGAATAATAACAATAAAAACAATAACACAAATACAAGCACACACACACAACACCAAATATAATGTGGTTCGGAACCGAATGGTTCATATTCTACGGATCGAGCTCAAACGAGCTCTAGCGATGCGTACAACACCACTAATCAAATAAACTCCTTCACGGAACAATCCGGAGGTGGAGAAACCTCGTACAAATAGTCTTGCAACAATAAGGAACAAATACAAGCAATTACAATGAAATACAACAAAAGAAATGCAAAGAAAACTTTACAATCGATCTTTTGGAAGCTTGTTTGTTGATCGCCTTGGACTACCTTGAAGACCCTGATTTGCACCAGTAAATCGCTCCAAATGGCCCAAGAAAATCATACCAAAATCCCTCCTTCCGAGCTGCCTTTATAACCTGCATTCGGGCTGGATTTTGCCTAGCAGTCGATTGATCGAGACCATCAGTCGACTGCCCCTGTAGTCATTGTGAGACAACGACATATGCCACATTGGATAAGTTCCAACGGACGGACTATCAGTCGACTGATTATACCCATCAGTCGACTGATGGCTCAATTAGTAGAATGTTCGGGCTGATCACTCTACTAGAGAACTCACTGTGCCCGAGTTCTCGACCATTAGTCGACTGATATTCAGATCAGTCGACTGATCAGGCCATCAATTGACTGCCCAATGCTAGCAGTTGATTGCTAGGCCATCTTCCCACAGTCAAACCCTAGTTGACTCACATCAGTCGACTGACCATAGTCCCAGTCGATTGATACACCTCAAACATGAGATTTTAACCCAAGTATGGTGTCCCCATACTTGCTAGACCACCCTTAGCCTAGACCTAAGCCTTCTAGCCACCTCCGTCATCCTCACGCCTATCGGATCCCTCCAAGTCATTCATGACTTGTTCATCCATACACTAGCCTTTAGGTTCTTCCATCGGCTATGTCATGCTAAGTTAATCTATACCGCCAAGGCACATTGGACTTACGCTGCCAAGACTCCCGCTTGGACTTTACGCCGCCAACCATTGGACTTATGCTGCCAAGACTTCACTCTTAGACTTTACGTCGCCAATATTCCCCTTGGACTTCTCAATTGCCAAGACTCAAGCTTGGACTTTCCCTTACCAACCCATGTTGGACTTTCCATGCTAAGACCCATGCTTGGACTTTTCCTTGCCAAGACCCATGCTTGGACTTTTCCTTGCCAAGACCTGTCACGCCCCTGAGAGCATGCCGAGCCAAAAATCAAACGGACGACATCTCCCCTGTACGTGGCAATATTTCGGGTTAATACAAGGACCGTAAGCCCACAATAACAACAATATATATATATCAAAACAACAACTACACAAAACACAGCGGAAACATAATACAACAACAATACAATCCCACACATGCATACTGGTATGACTAACACATCACAACAACACGGAACCTCAACAAAATTTGAATATATAACATGTACATCATGAAAATTTTAAAATACAATACACAATGGATGGAAAGCCCAAAACAAAACACGGGAGCCTCGGGGGTGAGATGAGACGTCACCAATGTGCTCCAAGTCATCACGAAGACTTCTACTTACTGGGCGCATGTAAAAACCTGTGGTCCATTGGGGTGGTGAGTAAAACTCAGCAGGTAATAGAAAACATACATATATGTAATATCACATGTATTTCAATAACATAATCTAGAGGTACAACAGGTATATCTGCATAGTATATAAATACAAGCATATACCGTCTAACCAATGAACAACGTAAAATGCAGACATACCTGAATTCTGCTACGCTACTCTGATCCAACTTGAACATATATCCAACATATATATAACAGGAAGAGTAATACCAACTCATAATCTACTCATGCTACAGGTCAAGGTATCTAATGATCTGTCCAACACATATACCAGTATCCGACACAATCGTATAACATATGCAAGAAGCATGCATGAATATGATGTACAAACAAGTGCAACAAGAATAATACAAACAAATGCAACATCACAATAAGTATATATATATAGACTGCATCTATATATGTATACTAATCACAATTATCCATATATATATATACATGACAATATGCAAAATGTCATAAGTCGGCAATGCAGCATGCATGGTCATGTCGGCTCACCCTAAAGCTACCACGACCCCAGTGTGGCCTCGGTGGCTCGAGCATGACAACTGTCCCAACTCAAAACCAACCACTACTCTCGAGTGGCCGAGTGGGCAGTATGATCGAGTAGCATATAAGCGTAAAGAGCAAGCTACACGATGGGGGTCCCTGCTGTTGGCCACTCCGACAGTCACTACCCATGAGTGGTCGAGTGCCACACACACAGGACTACGACACGCAAATCCAACTACCACCGTCTATAGTGGTAGAGTGTGGCACCATAACGCTTTGCCCTCACACCGGTTACTCCTCCTATGAGTAACCGTGGAGGCAGGATGACTGACGACACTCTCAACCACAAGGGAGACCTCGTCGACAGATTGCATGCAAATGACATGAATGCAATGTCTCACATACAGACATCCACCATAGACTCTCTATTCTACAAAGAGTCATACTAATCAGATCAACACACTCTCTATCCTGCAGAGAGTCGTACTCAACTGATCATAACACTCTCTATCCTATAGAGAGTCATACCAACCTAATCGACGCACTCTCTATCCTATAGAGAGTCGTACTCAACTGATGGACGCACTCTCTATCCTGTAGAGAGTCGTACTCATCTGATTATAACAAGCTAGGACCACCGGTTCGTAGTGACACACTAAGTATCATTCCCTTGACCATTTACACAATACATGGTCGGTGGTAACATGCAACCTAAGGGTACTAGAACTAACCCTAGGTTCAAAACATTATCTACCTACGAATGACCTTTTTGCCCAATGTACAATCAGGTTGTCATCCGGACTTTACTATTTGCACATAACTTAAACAATTTCTAAGTTACTTACATCACATATATTTATAACTCCTAATCATGGTAAAATAAACATGATAGCAGCAATGGAGTTAATAGCCAACGGTAAAGTATCAAACATACGATAATAAGAGCAGGGTCGAGATAATATGAACATATAACATGATCATATCTATGTCTAAATCTGAATGCAATTACATCTACCGGACCAGGTAGAAAATTACCCACCTGCTGTAAATGCTCGTAGTAATGAAGTCCTCACGGCCGCGGACCTGTCTCGTATCCACGTCCTGCAAATAGCATCAATTACATTTTAGTGCAAGCAGACTACAACATACGAATTAATTACTATATCGTTCTTAAAGTCGCATCCTTTTTATCGAATATGATTTAGGAAAATCCCTCAAATTATCCAAGGTCAATTTACTATAACCAACCTTCACTTTAGACCCTCAACTGGTACGGTTAACATCATAATTAAAACCCCCTTGTTTCCAATTAACAACTACTCAAAATCTATACATTCGATTCCCTACACCAATTTCCATATGAACTGGATATTCTACAACCCAGAACAACTCTCTAATCATGTACTCCACCGATCACAGCTCCTGTACTGCCATTTACAACCCATACTAACCTCCACTCACAGCCTACTCCATTCTTCCGATCACTCACGACTGTACGATAATAGAAATTCAAATAGCAACAATCACTGATGAACATGTGATAAACTAAGCTTACCAATGGTTGGAACTTTCCCTCAATTGCTCAGTTTGCCCGATCAGCTCCTTGCTGCCCTAATTTTGACAGAGGTCACCAATCAGCTTCCAACCGCTTGCTGCAACAACAATCACAGCCACTCAGTTTCATAAATTTAGATACCTAACTATTTAACCATTGTAACTAGCTAAATCAAGGGCACAATGAGTTGATCTGCACTGATAGAACCAAAACTGAAGATGGCTTGCTTATCGGCAATTGAATCCTCACCGGTAGCAACTCCTCGAAACTTGGCAGCCCCATTCAATTGCTCGAGACCGCTGCCCAAACAAAAAATCGGCTTAGCCAAGGAAGATGAACAACAAGGTAAATGGAGGAGAGATCAAACTTACCGATAGTCAGAATCTCCCCCCCTAATCTGCTTGGTTCATTGGACACTCCAACTTCACCGCCACTGCCCTAATTTCCTACGGTAATCCCCTGTTCACGGTCACAAGCCTCTGTCAACCATCGTTCCAAGCTAGATTGCACAACTAGGATAAATCTCTCATCCAGGAACAAGGAGAAGGTCGACAGCTTACCTAGCTACCACGACGATCGGCCAAAACAGCTCACCCTCAAGCAGAACGACGCCACTGTCGGTCCAAGCACGTGAGGAGGCCGAGGAGTTGGGATGGAAAGGCCGGCGGGATCTCAGCGACGGAGCAGAGATCGCGCGAACGGGAAGAGATCCGCTGCTCGGAACTACTGGATCGACGGAGTAGGAAGATCGCACAAATGGAAAAAGAAGAGCGAGCTCCGGCCGTTGGAACGAAATCGTCGAAGAATGGCACGAGTTGCGAGAAGAAGAAGAGGAAGAGGAAGATCTGCTCGTGCGGAGAAACCGATCGGCATCGCGGAGAAGATAAGAGGAGGATGCGAGATCGGGAAACGCTTGGGCGAAAATAAAGGTCAGTGGTGTAGAAACGGAAAAGAAACTGGGCATTAAGGTTTAACGGGTCGGATCGGGTTTGTTTAACGGGTTGGATTTCAGACCCGTTAAGCCTTTTAACTCTCTCTAAACAAAGTGGGTCTTAGAAATCTCCTTTTTAGTCCAGAAAAATTCCTAAAAATTCCTGAAAAATTTCATAGATTATCCTTCTAATCAACCGACAAATTTTTTTTTTCCTGTATTTTACATTCTCCTCCAGTAATAAAAATTTGGTCCCCAAATTTCGTACTAACATGCAAAATTACTTCAAGCAAGTTTACGAAAGGACCACATACCTTCATCCAAGTGATCAGATGAGACTATCGAGCTCGGATAGTATCTTCTAGCTCCCACATAGCCTCCTCATCAGTATGATGTTGTCATCCAACCTTTGCGAGTCGGATGGTTTTCGTCCCACTACTGTCGCTCCTTGTGACCCAGGCTCCACCCTGGAATCACCTCGTAAGTTGCATTAGACTGAGGTAGAATCGGAACCTCTTACAGAACATGGTCAGATCCCGACACGTATTTCCTCAGCATATAAACATGAAATACGTTATGAACACTGCAAGTGTCGGAGGTAAAGCCAATCGATAAGCTACACCTTCATAATCCATGACACAAGATCTGAATAGATCCTCCAACGTCTAAATGATACACTCAGATTGTTCATCTGTTTGCGGATAAAACGTTGCACTAAGCTGAAGCTCTGTGCCCATAGTCTGGTGCAGACTCTGCCAAAATCACAAGGTAAATCGCGAATCTTTATCCGATATGGTACTTAAAAGTACCCCATGCAATCTGATAATCTTTCGGTAATACAATGCTGTCGGATAGTCCAACGAGTACGACCCACGAATAGGAAGGAAATGAGATGATTTGGTCAGTCGATCCACAATCACCCAAATCGCATCATGTCCTTTACGGGTTCTAGGCAATCCCGTAACGTAATCAATCGCGACATGCTCCCACTTCCATTCCGGAATCAGAATTTTCTAGAGCAATCCAACGAGTTTCTGATGTTCAGCCTTCACCTACTGGCATACTAAACATCGAGCAACAAAATTTGCTATAACTCTTTTTATACCATTCCACCCGTATAATCATTTCCAACTCTCGGTACATCCGAGAACCATCAGGAAGAATAGCAAATCTCAAACGAAGTGCTTCCTGCAACAACTCTTTCTTAAACACTGCAACTCCGGAACCCACTATCCTTATCAGAGACGGGGAGTTATTTCCTCATAAGGGAAATCCATCCACCATCCAAAATACACTCCACACACGCTGTAAGTGCATGGAGGACTATAGAGATCAATCTCCCTTGTTGCAACTATTCGTGTTCCAGCAACTCAATAGTAGCTACCCAGTAGCTAGTCAAAATTCCATGAGCACTTCTGCTCCATACAACTACAAATCCAGATAATAACTACTAAAACCACGTCATTTATATGACAGACTATCTCGTAGTTTCTTATCTATCGTAAGCATAAGGTACGCCTCATTCAACTGCATCGGAATCGCTCCGATCCCTGAAATGATGCATCCGCGTACAACCTCATTTTTATCCACTCCGGAAGGATTAACTAATACTTGCGTAAAAGTTAACCGCCATCTTGGTCCTGTAAACTGGTTTCACCAGCTTCCGACTAAATGATTTACAACATCACCTTTGTCAAACAAGTCTGTGGTATAGTAATGCTAAGACATTCTATCCACATCTACAGTACTAACCAAAACATACAAGGAAAACCACCATCTACGGTGGTCGAGTGCACAACTCCAACTACCACAATCAACAGTGGCCAAATTACGCAACTCCAACAACTACAAAAGGATCCAATCGTGGTCAGGATACACGATTCTCAAATCCAGTGACGACTAAATCATTAATTAGTCTAGCAACTTAAATCAAAATCCATACAATTCATACCAAGTATGAAATTGTCGTCTCCACACACCTGCATCCCCTTTACTCTACGTTGATGATATATATTAATCATCACAACGACAATGATAATTATATGACACCATGTCACTACAATATCAACCCTCTAGTCGTAAATCAACCTTAGAGTATACACAGGTGTCTTTGGCTGATCTCAATAGATCATCTATCCACAACGAAGGATATTCATCACAACAACTATCGTATTCCATCATCGATAATCGATGCATACTTTCAAAGGTCCATCTCTTTTTCAACAAAGAGTTCCGGATCTTCTCAAGGAGGAATACTGGGATAGATAAATATCCCTTTCAACATTTCCTATTATCGCAACTCACATTTTTTTTTCCAATTTCTATAGTGTTTAGCAACATTGATACCAACAACACTATCACCCGGTATGTGATATTCGATACCAGAACTATTTTCCGCAATCATTTCGATCGCCTACTCCACTTGCCTATGCAACGGTAAGCCTTGGAGTTCATCCGAAACTATATCCGAAGGCTCTTGGATTATATGCACATCCGAGAGACATATCATACCATACTTCCAACAATTTGACCATCCGTAAGGATATGTCTATAGTAAAAGTATGTCTATCAAAGTCTAAGGGTCTCCCTTGACTTCTTAATTGTTGGTCCACATCTCACCCAATGATAGAGATACCATCGACCCACAAGTCGATGTAAATGACCCTTCTAATCCAACTAAGAATGTTCTAGACACAGATACCTGTAACTACAAGTATCTCTCAATATATTAACCTTGAGGGTAAACTAAAGTAATACCCTGAACAATCCATTATCTGTTGATCGGTTCCAAATGCTCCCCGCAGGTCTCGGCCTTTCTCCGAAGAGAATAAGATCAGATCCAACAGTCCATGACAATTCGATCGCATTTCTGCGATGAATGATCCGAGGATCTTGCTTATCTGATCACATCACTTAATCCTACGAGCTGCAACTATAGAATACCAAATAGATACGACCATCGTCGTATACTCCCTCCTCTGTACAAATCAATTCACATCTGGGGGTAATTGTTGTTGTCTGCATGAGTCTTCCACGATGTCTTCTGCTGATACATCTGCATAAGTCACTTCCCTTGAAGGGAAGTATCACGGAACTCCAACCACGCCTGAGGTAGTAGGTTGCTGCTGATGAGACAACTCAATCTTCTGTGCTGATATCTGTTGTCGAGACAATGCATCTTCCTCCCGGAACACCATTGGTAGTCTTCAACTGAGTCTTCAAAGTACACCTCCTCCACGGTACTGGTTGCTCACAATAGCAACAGACGAACTGATCCAATGGATAATATGACTTCGCGTATCTTCGTGATCCCCACTGCACGCCCACAATCCCTTCAAAGTCTTTGTTCTGATTTTGCTGATATCCACGAGAACATCCTAATGATCCGCGGTTGGTCTTCTATAATCGAAAAATAGCTCAACGCCTATGACTCCGATCTTACTCCTTTTATCCAACAGTCGGAGACTTCTGACTCTAATAAGTTGACCTGCAATATATGCTTATCGGTCTCCAACTCTTAAACACTTGTACAGAGTCATTTCTAAACTCCTGTCTCAATATAACGTCTTCCGGCAGGATCTGGAAGAAGATCCCGGCATCCTTATCCAACTATAAGCCAATAACTCTGGGTGGCTTAAATCATCCATTCATCTTCTTGAGCTATTAGGTGGTCGTAACCTCTACAAGTCTCACGACTCTGCACAGTACACTATTACTAACCGATCACCCTTTCTTGAAGCTCAAGAATTCCTTACAATGTGTCACTAAAAGTGACATGGGGAAATACACTTTCAACATCACTAATCCATGATCGAGTGATATATTATTTCCCGAAGATTATTTTCTTTATTTAACACCAAATACCGGCTTCATCCCGATAATGGTATGCAAACAATTCTTATTTTTCGGTATAACATGAGTTAAGTACTCAAAAGTACTCTCAAAGTTATACATCTCAGTATGAACAACTCAGGGATAAAATCCCTATGAAACACCGTAACCTAGCCTTCCGCTATCTGCATCACAGTAGTCTACAAGTCTGTTCATTACCCAAGGTAATGATCTGACTAGCACAGTTAGTGGAAATCTCTAAGACTATAGTCTCTGATTTCCATAATAAATGTGATGACTTGGCCCCTATTTTCCGACTCGGTATCAGTCGGCTCTCAAAGGTAAATCACCTTCTCGACACAGGTTCAAGACTCACAGACTCAACAGGTCATTTCCATGGTCAACTCATACCACGGTTACGAATAATAACCAACACACTATAGGTTATTCCCTATTATAAGCATCTAAATGCATAGGCAACAAAACTGGGAGTATAAACACTAAGGTAACTCCGGTTGGTCGCCTCGGTGGACGACCCCTACTACAAGTCTGCACAGGTGTCATAACTCTATTGTATACACCTACTGATCAAGTTTAGATAAATATCTACTAAACCATATGTTATCAAGAATTCTTACCTCGTGCTGCTTGGAGCTGTAGGGATCTTTTATGCAAAATAGCATATGCGCAACGGAAAAATAGGATCCCTTCCAAGTGATCCTTGCGAAAGAAAACCTCGTACAAAAATAAATTTCTCAAAACCTATCTTATAGGAGAATATTACCTTTGTTGCGTGCCCTTTTTTAATCCCGCTTCTCCTTGGGTTTGTTGGATCTTTTAGCACGTTCAAATGTCCGTGCCTCTATATGTATCCACACGAGCAAGCTCTTGTCTCACAAAAGAAACTAGAAGAGCTCTCCTTTACTTCTTGCTAGAGAAGTCCCTAAAGGAGAGGAAGGTAGGGAAAAGAGAAAGGAAGAAGAAGACCACTCTTCTTGCTAGCCTACACTCACAAAAGCCACACAACCAAAACCTCTCACCACCAAGCTCTCTCCAAGCCTCAAGCTTCAACCAAGCCTCAAGTTTTTCACATTGTTGGCCGGCCACCCCATGGGGTGTTTTATAGGATTGAAAAAACCTTTCACCTCCTATCACATTCAATACAATCAATTGCATTGAAACATAATCACTCCTTGTTTGGCCGGCCACATGTGGAGAAATTCCAAAGGTCAAAACCCTTTGTCTCCTTCCACCTCATCAAGCTTAGGTGGCATGCTTAGGTGGCATGCTTATGTGACATTCATGCATGTTGAATTAATCTTATTAATCCAATAAGCTTATGTTATTATATTGAATTAATCTCATTAAATCAATAAGGTAACATATTGAATTAATCTTATTAAATCAATTAAGCTTAGCATATTGAATTAATCTCATTAAATCAATAAGCTAAAATTCTCATTAAGCTTAAAGTCCAAAAACCATTTTGTACTTAAGCTTATTCCCAAATTATTCTAGTCAAACTAGAATGCACTAATTCTTCTAATCATCATGCTCTTTGTGTGTGACCCTATAGGCTCTCATAACGTTGGCAGTGGATCTAAACTCTTTTAGATACACAAGCAATGAGCGACATCTAGCAATACATCATTGCTACCCAAGTTACGAAATAAGTCAAGATCCGATTAACCTTTCCGTGACTACTATAATGTATGACCGTGTCCTTCTATCCTTGATATCAGATTGACCAATGAGGCATAGACCGTGTCATCCTCGATCAATCTATGTGTTTCTTGATCCCTGAGTAAACTAACTCAAACAAATGAGCTCAATATCTCATATTGACTCATTCGAGCATTGCCATGCGTTTTAGTAGTTCTACTCAATCAAGGGGCCCATGATATCACTCCGTCATATGGGAGGATAGATCTCATCTACATCACTCACATCCCTCCGCATAATTTGTTACATACCCGATGTCGCCTTTATGGTCCACCTATTACGGGTGGCGTTTGTGATACCAAAGTACATAACTCCTTATGTAGGGAACCGTAGTGACTTGAGGTTTGAGGACTATTCATACCAATAGTCACATGAGAAAGTTTATGACACTCATATGACGATCCATGAAACTTTCTCATGGCGGGTCAGTTCAGTATATATTCTCTAATATATACCCATGTGTCAACTTGATATCATATATCCATGACTTGTGAGATCAAGTCATCAATTGACCTACATGCTAGTTTTTATGTATTAATATTGCCTTTGCATATTAACACTTGACTAGGAACATTTAGGAAAGTGTTCTCTCTGACCTCTCATAATCAATTACGCGATTGATGTGCTATAGATAAGAACCTACTTTTCTAGGGCATTATTATATATTTAATTTAGCTGGCACATGCATGACGTAAATATATAATAACCAATCCTTTGCCTTTATAGAATATGATACAAAATGTTCCCTATTCAACCATCACATGATTGGTTCTAGGGCTATAACTAACAATCTCCCACTAGCACTAGTACCAATCACTATAATATTTGATACCTAGTGACCTAGTGTGACCATCATGCTTCCTCTGTGCCAAAGCCTTGGTCAATGGATCTGCGATGTTAGCTTCTGTCGGTACTCTGCATATCCTCACATCTCCTCTATCGATGATCTCTCGAATGAGATTGAAGCGCCCTTGATATGTGTTTGGTCATTGATGTGATCGAGGTTCCTTAGCACAATGCAATAGCCCCATTGTTGTCACAATAGAGGTCTATTGGATCTGCAATGCTAGGAACTACCCCAAGTTCAGCGATGAACTTGCGGGCCAAACAACCTCCTTTCTTTGCATCGGATCAGCGACAATATACTCTACATTGTAGAATCGACAAGCTGTGTCTGCTTGAACTCTTCCGACTCACGGCTCCACCATTCGAGCAAAACACATTACCGATTGCGATCTATAGTCATCCTTATGCATTTGGAAGCTTGCATCAACGTAACCCTTCTGATTAGCTCCTCATTGCCTCAAATATCGGAAAATATTCTTTCGTTCTTCGTAAGTATTTAAGAATATTTTTGCTATCCGATGACTTTCACTGGATCCATTGGTATCTACTCGTCATGCTCAAAGCATCACGAGGCGTCGGAGTACAAAGCATGACATACATGATAGACCCTATAGCGGATGCATAAGGGATCTTATCCATGCGATCTCTCTCCTCCTTAGAAGAGGACATTGAGTCTTCGAAAGACTCACACCATGTGATAAAGGCAGAAATCCTTTCTTGGAATTTTGCATAGCAAAGCGATCTAGCACTTTATCAATGTATGTACTCTGACTTAGGCCAAGTAATCTTTTAGATCTATCTCTATAGATCTTGATGCCTAGAATATAGGCAGCTTCACCTAAGTCTTTCATCGAGAAACAATTCCCTAACCACATCTTCACGGTGGGTGAGAATATCATTTCGATGAGAAGTATATCATCTACATACAAGATAAGAAATACAAGCTGTGCTCCCACTATTTCTCTTGTAGACACAAGGTTCATCTTCATTCTTGATGAAACCAAACTCCTTGATTGCATCATCGAATCGAAGATTCCGGCTTGAGAGGCTTGCTTTAGTCCATAAATGGACCTTTGCGGTTTGCATACCTTTCCGAGGATGCTTTGGATCTTCAAAACCCTCGGTGTGTCATGTACACATCCTCGAGTAGCTTTCCATTGAGCGGTTTTGACATCCATCTGCGGATCTCATAATCGTGGTAGGCTGATAGCAAGTATGATCGAATGGATTTAAGCATCATGGGGTGAAAAGGTTTCATCATAGTCAATACCATGAATTTGTTTGAATCCTTTAGCCACGATCTACCTTTATAGGTATGCTTATTACCATCCATGTCAGTCTTTACTTTAAAGACCCACTTACACCCAATGGGTTTTACCCCTTAGTGGATCAATCAAAAGTCCATACTTGGTTAGTGTACATGGATTCCATTTCGATCTCATGGCCTCTAGCCATTTCTCGAATCTGGGCTCATCATAGCTTCTTGATAGGATGTAGGCTCGTCAAGATCGACAAGCAATACATCACCGTTGTCGGTCAAGAGAAAAGAATATCTCTCGGGTTGACGACGGATCCTATCGATCTGAAGAGGTTGGTCTACTTGAGCAGTGTTTGCTCCACAACTCTTTGGGAACAATTTCCTCATCCACAACACTTTGTGGTGTCTTCTTTTCCATCGAAGCCTTAGTGTTATCTTCATCTTGAATTTCTTCAAGATGAATTTTACTCCCACTAGTTTTCTAGAAATAAATTCTCTTTCTAGAAAGAGATTTCCGCAACAAACACCTTGCCAGGTGTGGGATTGTAAAAGTAATATCCCTTAGTTTCCTTGGGATATCCTACAAAATAACACTTATCTGATTTGGGTCCTAGTTTATCTAAGACTTGACGTCTAACATAAGCTTCACAACCCCAAATCTTTATAAAAGATATTTTGGGACTCTTCCCGGTCCATACGCATTATATGGTGTCTTTTCTCGGCTTTTGATGGGGCGCGATTAAGTGTAAGCGGTGTCTCTAGAGCTAAACCCCAAAAGGAAGTAGGTAGATCGATCGGCTCATCATTGATCGTACCATATCTAATGAGTCGATTTCTCCTCTCAGATACACCATTCCATTGTGGTGTTCCAGGTGGAGTGAGTTGGGATATTATCCCACACTCAGCCAGGTGATCACGAAACTCTTGACTAAGGTATTCACCACCTCGATCTGATCGAAGTAGCTTAATACGCTTACCAAGTTGGTTTTGTACTTCATTCTTGAATTCTTTGAACTTTTCAAAGGATTCTGACTTATGTCTCATCAAATATAAGTAGCCAAATCTACTCATATCATCAGTGAAAGTAATAAAGTACTTATAGCCTCCTCTGGCTTCGACATTGAAAGGGCCACATACATCAGTATGTATGAGTCCTAAAAAGTTCGTCACTCTCTTGCCATGTCCACTAAATGGAGTTTTAGTCATCTTTCCTAAAAGACAAGATTCACATACCTCATATGATTCAAAATCAAATGAGTCCAATAATCCATCTTTATAGAGTTGGGATATGCGTTTTTCATTTATGTGACCTAAGCGACAGTGCCAGAGATATGTTTGGTTCAAATTATTCAATTTGAACCATTTGGTATTTACGTTATAAATTGGATTTTCTAAATCTAGAACATAGAGATCATTCATAAGTGGTGCATTACAATAGAACATTTCATTCAAATAAATGGAACAACATTTGTCCTTTATTATAAAAGAAAAGTTTTTCTTGTCTAAACAAGATACAGAAATTATGTTCTTCGTTAATGCAGGTACATAAAAGCACTCCTCTAGTTCTAAGATAAGCCCAGTGGGCAAAGACAAAGAATATGTTCCTACAGCTACAGTAGCAACTTTTGCGCCATTGCCTACTCGTAGGTCCACTTCGCCCTTTGCCATTAGTATACTATTTCTCAGTCCCTGTACATTAGTACAAATGTGAGATGCACATCCGGTATCTAATATCCATGTAGAAGAAATAGATAGATTAACTTCTATAACGTGTATACCTGAGGCAGAAGTCCCACTTCTTTTCTTCTTTACTTCCTCAAGGTAGACTTTGCAGTTCCGCTTCCAGTGTCCAGTCTCACCGCAATGGAAACAGTCCCCTTCCTTAGGTACTTTACCTTTACCCTTTGAAGTGGATGAATTGTCTTTGCCTTTGGCTTGGGTCTTACCCTTACCTTTGCATTTACCTTTTCCCTTCTTGACCATTAGTACGTTACTAACTTTCTTCTTGAGATTCGGTTCAGCAGTTCTTAACATGCTGAGAATCTCAGGCAAAGGCTTATCAATTTCATTCATGTTATAATTCATGACGAATTGATTATATGCTTCCGGCAATGATTGCAGGATAACATCGGTTGCCAATTCTTGGCTCAGTGGAAAACCTAGTCTTTCAAGGTTCTCAATGTACCCTATCATTTTAAGTACGTGAGTTCCTACAGGTGTTCCTTCTTGCATCTTGCGTGCAAAAAGAGCCTTAGACACTTCAAAACGCTCGTGCCTAGCTTGTCCTTGATATAGTTGTTTCAAATGCTCAACCATACCATAGGCATCCATGTTCTCATGTTGCTTCTGAAGCTCAGAGTTCATGGTGGCAAGCATAAGACATGACACATCTAATGCGTCATCTTGATGCTTCTTATAAGCATCCTTTTCAACATGAGTGGCGGGCGGTGTTTTGAGGATAGACTGCTCTAGGACATCTGATTTACATTCTTGCTTGAGGATAATCGTCAAGTTCCTATACCAGTCTAGAAAGTTAGCTCCATTGAGCTTGTCTTTCTCAAGGACAGATCGCAAGTTGAGGGGGTGTGTCGTGTTAGATGACATGGTGATCTACAACATTAAAATGCAAAATTAAGTATCATACCTAAGTCATTTAATTAGGCCTTTAATTAAATGAGGCTCCCATTAAATTCTCATAGCTTTGATATGAGCTAATCATTGATGTAGGCAAACACATTTTGCTTACATCATTAGCTTCTATTTAGCTATAAATTTATATGGGATAAAGATCCACATCATACTTCGTCTTGAGTTAGCTTTGGCTAATCGCCCAAGACGTAGTATGATTAGGTAGGCAATCTTTTGCCAATTACATCTGATGTAACTCTTTAATAGCTTTGGTTAAGTTTAGATTAGTTTAGTGCTTATTCCTAAACCAGCTTCCAGGCCGTGGCGAGGCACAGAGGCCTTCTTTGATATCGGAGCAACGACCACTTTCTAAGACAAAGCTGATGTTCAGAAATCACACAAAACTAATTTTTAAAACTTATGTTCAAAGCTAATATATGCCTCTACTTTCTTAAGTAAATAAGAAAAACTTAATTAAGTCTTAACCAAGTTTGATAGCAGGACATCACGATTGTCCATGTTAGGGATCTTGTAACGGCTAGAGGGGGGGTGAATAGCGTCAATGGAATTCTTTCGCGTTCGTGTCTACAATTTCGTTAGCACAGCGGAATATAGATATAATACAATAATGAAATGGACAAGCACACACAAAGACACGAAGATTTAACGTGGTTCGGAACCACACGGTTCCTACTCCACGGATCGAGCTCTACGAGCTCTAGTGATGCACACACACTCACTAATGACAAATACTCCTTCTCGACACAAGTCGGAGGTGGAGAAACCCCTTACAAGTAATCTTACAATAATAAGATATAAATACAAGCAATATACAATAATACAATGCAAAATTAGTAAAGAAAACAACTTTACAAATGCCTTTGGATTGCTTGCTTGTTGATCGCTTGAATCGTGGTTGAAGATCCTGATTTGCAACAGCAAATCGCCTCAAGACGTCCAAGAAATCGATCAGTTTTTCCTCCATCACGAGCTCCATATATAGCTTCAACTGTCCGAAAGTCGATCACCGATCGATCGAGACCATCACCGATCGATGCCATCGCTGTTGCGGAGACAACGGCTAGATCCACGCTGATAAGTCCAACGGATTCATCATCACGACCGATTGTGACCATCACGACCGATGGAGTCCTCACTGACCAATGAGTCTCGACCCATTCTCGCGGGCCGATTTTCGAGCACCACGATCGATCACACTATCACGATCGCTGAGCCATCACCGACCGCCCACCTCTTGCAATGATCGCTAGGCCATAACCCGCAAATAAACCCTAGTTGATTTCGGTCCACCGATCGTCACATGGTACCCGACCGCACACCTCAAACATGAGGTTTTAACCCAAGTATAGTTCCCCCATACTTGCTAGACCACCCTTAGCCTAGACCTAAGCCTTCTAGCCACCTCCATCAGCCTCACACCTCTCGGATCCCTCCAAGTCATCCATGATTTGTTCATCCATCGCGCTAGCCTTCAGGTGCTTCTGTCGGCTATATCATGCTAACGGTGTCTACACTGCCAAGACACATTGGACTTACGCCGCCAAGACTCCGCTTGGACTTTACGCCGCCAACCATTGGTCTTATGCTGCCAAGACTCCCGCTTGGACTTTACGCTGCCAATATCAAACCCTTGGACTTCTCAAATGCCAAGACTCAAGCTTGGACTTTCCCTTGCCAACACATGTTGGACTTTCCATACCAAGACCCATGCTTGGACTTTTCATGCGCCAAGTATCCCACTTGGACTTTCCATGCCAAGTACTCAAGACTTGGACTTTACCAAATGACAATTACATTGTCATATGTTTTTGTCGAAACATCAAAACATCACTCGAGTCAAACTCGAGTCCTGGTCAATCGTGACCTGGGCCGATTGCACCAACAATCTCCCCCTTTTTGATGTTTGACAAAAACCAAACAAATTATTGAGTTAGAACACTAACTCAAATCCCTTACCAATTATCCCAAATGTTCTCCCCCAAACATTCTCCCCCTTTTTGACTAACATCAAAAAGGTTTCCTCCCCAAGAGGGTCAATGTCTCATGTCCCAATGAGATCTTACAATCTCCCCCTTGGTCCAAAAATACTTAGGATGCCTACCATCTTCCTAGTGATAAGTCCAATATCACTCAAGAGAGACAATCCCATTTACTCTCCCAATTTCCAAATTGGGTCTCTCAAAAGTCCCATAAATTTCCCAATTGACGTCATATTCTCCCAATAACTTCTCCTTTTCAAGGAGAAAAACACATCCATCATCCCAAGATGGATACCTCCCTCTAAAGGCTTGCTCCCCCTTGATCATTGCACCAACAATGTCCTTGGGCAGTCCCTAAGCCAATAGGAACTCTAAACCATCAAAATTAAGATTAGAAATTCAATATAGAACTTTCCAACACCTTAAAATTGATACAAACCCTAAATACTTCTCCTAATCCATATCCAATGGATTTTCACCCTTTATAATGCTACCCAAAGCATATCCTAGGGTTAGGAGTGATTAGGGGCCATAATCAGACAAACCGGTTAAACAATCTTGTTTTCCCGAAATCGAATACCAATGAGTGATTCGAAATCATCGATCGGCACCTCCATCATCGATCGCCACCAATATATCACGATCGATAACTGAAATTTTGAATTTCGATTAATTTCATAAAATCATAACTAATTATACGTATATCGAAAAATCACGAAATTTGGTACGTATAATACTTATAACACATACAATTAGTGAAAAATTTTGGAAAAATATTTTTACCATCGAAATAGGAGATTGATACAAAATCCAAAAGTGATTGAAAACTTTAAAGTTTAAGCTCACTTTGTATCAATCTTATCAATGGTGATTGCTATCAAAAGATAGGCTTCACCAAGGTTTTTCAAAATGATTTTAAAATATTTTTGAAAGCCTATTTTGAACCATAATTTATTGGCTAGATAACATAGCTTGTATATTAGCTTTCCTTATGATTCTTGGTGGTAATTAGAATAAGTTTGAGTTCATCTAGATGCACTACCCATGCACCTTGAACCTAACTTATTATCCTAACATCTCACATGTATCTAGGATGTATAAATACACATACATGTCAATGTGATGTGAGATGTGGGTTTGGGTTCACTTTATCTATGGTTTCATGCATTTCCTAGGCAACCCTACTTGATTCCCTTATAAATGGGACTTCAAGTCATGCCATAGTCCTTAAATCAATTTCAACCAATTGCCTTAAATGCATGAATGATTATGGCATTAGAAATGATAGAAATAAGCATATTCTCATAATCATGATGTCATGACATAAGATGAAATTTAAGAACACATGACATCTAAAATAATCCTAAGCAATAACATGACATGGTATATGATAGGATGCAATTTCATGTCATGATATATCAACTTTCATAAGCAATACAATCATACAAGTACTCATCCAAACACACAAGATTTTCATAAACAAAAATTTCATTTAACTTAAAATTTTTAGTCTTTTACATTCAAAATCGAGATTGGCTATACTCAATCTCACTACAGAAACTGACAACAAAAGAAAATCTAACATCCTAAATATCTAATCGTCTGCAGGAGGTGGCGGTGGAGGAGGCTGCTGACTCAGGGTTCAGGCACGCATCATCTCTAACATATCGAGCCGACGCTCCTCCATCCTATCAAGATGTGCGCCGAGGGATGCCTGGCCTGCCAATATCTCTGACAGCCTGGAGTCAATCGACTGCTGATAGTCCTGAAATCTGGACTCCAACTGGCCACGATGATCATCTGATGGACTCGCCGCTGATGCATCTGCAGGCATCTGATCGTCCTCATCAGCGGCGTCTACATCCTCGTAGTCCTTTGCTGCATCTCTGGGTACTGGAGGATGCTCTCTGCGTGCCCTGGGTGGTGGTCGTGGCACCAACTCCATCTGGTCAGGCCCCATCCGTAGCTTTGCTAACGAGAAGTTACGAACTGATATACAGTCGTACACCTCCGATAGCGCTCTCAGAGAACCCCTGTGGATGTTGACGCCTACGGACTCTAACCATGCGGTAATGATATGACCAAAAGGCATATGCACTTTCCCTTGTACAGGGGAAATGAAATGCACAATGCAGTGGAACATGTTTAATGCAAAGTTAATATCTAACCTATGACGCATGGCGTATAGTAGAAAGAGATGGGGAGGCCGAATCTTGGCCAGACCCCGAGTGACAATGGGAAGAAAACACCCAACAATGACCTTGTAAAGGACATTGTCAGGTGCAGACAACTCAGTGATAGGAAATAAGTTTTGGGCCGGTGGACGAGGATAACCAAAAATGTGCTCATGCATGGACTCCATAGAGATATGGGCAAAGGGCTCTGGTAAAGGGAAATCCATGGTAGGGTAACAGATAAAAGTGTCATCTGAGGGCTTACACTCGAGAAACTCCTGCAGTATCGCAGGAGTGAACTCTAACTCGCGTTTTGCAATGCGAGTAGTGTAAGTAGGTCCGTCATCCACTTTCTTTAGGTTTTGATAAAATTCCTTAAGAAGGTCGTCGTTAATAGGATGGGTGCATAGGACGACTTTCATGAGACTATAGTATGAAATTAACTCCATGACATCACTACAATGACGGTTGAAAAAATCCCTGTCGATGTACCTAACCAACATTGGTTGGTACAATCGAGATTCACCCTCAGGTGGATCATTCCTACGGGCTCTCCTATTATGAATGCAATGTATGATATGACATGCAAGGGCAATAATACATGATTAGATAAACCTAAATTGTAACGGAAATGAAAATTAGGGCTTGGGTAAAAAAAAATTGTTACTTAGGCACCATTTGAAGGTGTGGTCGGAGAGAAAACTCAGATGTTGCTGGGGGTCGCCGGAAAACTCGCCGGAGAACTCAGACACCGGAACCCTAATCGGAACAAAGAAAAATACACCCTAAAACATGTGAACTAGGGCTCGAAACAAGTGAAAAAATGGAAGAGGAGAGGGTTATCTATCAAACCTAACACTTTGGGCGGTTGGCACGGCCGGAAGACTTGGTCGGAGAAGAAGAGCGATCGGAGAGGAGAAGAAGAAACTGAAGTCGCGTCGCGTGAAGACGCCGAACCCTAGCGGTTCGGCGTTATAAAATCGCGATGCAGTCGACTGATGTGGAGCATCAGTCGACTGATCGCGGTTTATTACCGGGTTTACCGAGCCGACAGTCGACTGATCCGGCTCGGCAATCGACTGCTGAACCTTCTGTGACGTGCTACAGTAGCATCAGTCGACTGATGTGCACATCACTCGACTGCTTGTCGAGCACTCGACTGATGACCCTCGGCCTCGGTGAACAGTACCATCAGTCGACTGATGTATCTCATCAGTCGACTGATGTTCAATCAGTCGAGTCATGAAGCTAGCACTCGACTGATGACCGTATCGTATCGCGCTACAGTGTTATCAGTCGACTGATATCTGATTTCCAGTTCTGAAATTCTGAAAATCTCGATTTCTTCATCTAATTGGTTCCATTTTATCATGTTTATCTTGTATATCGAATGTATTGATGTTATACTTATATTCATATATTTGTTAATGTATTTTTAATGTTTTATTCCATTTTTTCAAACATTAACATTCAATGATTTCCAAATCCTAACATCTCACCCTTTCTAAGTGTTAAAATACACAATCAAGGTAAAAGACTTGTTTTGTGAGATGCAATCCATCCTAAACATTCCTTCCATGCAAACATATGACAAAACATATGAAGCATGGTGAGTACAAGACATCAAGTTGTGTGACACTTGAGTATCGCTCTTGATGTTACTTTTACACGAACTCTTGAAGTGTGCCAACAATCAAAGTTACACACTATGATCTCTAAATCTAGATTGTGCCAATTTCGATCATTTTATCAAACTTCTCAATTAGCATTGGCACATCCTAAATCCACCTAGCATGAGTCAATCACGCTCTTAGGAACCCAAAACCGATTTGAGCTCCTAGGGTTAATTAGGTATTCCTTAGGGATAACCTCCCTAGATATCTTCCTAATGACTTTCCTAGGCTTATTAGCCTTGGTCATTTTGGTCTTGCCTAGGTTAACCTTAGGAATTGCCTTCCTAACAACCTTCTTAGTGGCCACCCTAGGTTTCTTTGAAACCTTGGCCACTAGGCACAAACCTTGGTCAACTCTAGGGATGACTTCCCCATTGACCTTGGTCTTTCTAGATCTAGTTAATGTTCCATAGTCAAATGGAACACTATGATAAGTCACCTTGGACTTAGGTTTGTGACCCAAACCATTCTTGCCCTTGGTTGACTTTTGACTCTTAGGTCCTAGATGTTGACTTTGACTTCTTGACCTAGGAGTTTGACCATTAGACCCTTTAAATTGATTTTGCATAATGTTAAGGGTCTTTTCAAGTTTTTCAAGCCTTGACCTCAAGACTTGATTTTCTTTTTCTAATTGCCCAATTTTAGAATTTTGATTTAAACCATGGGCATTGTACTTCCTAGGCACATGCCTAGTCTATTTAGGGTTAAAATCTAGATATTCTTGTATTTTCTTAATAGATTCCCTAGGTATGATTTTTCTAGGGACATTAGTCCCAAATTTCTCCTTATTCTTAAGGTGAACATTCTTAGCTTCTAAACAAATATGTTTGTTATTTCTAGCATGCTCTTTATGATACATAGCAAAATTGCTAAAATTAGTTCTAGCATGCTTTTTAACGTTTAAATTAGACGGAGCATTATTTAAATGTACCTTAGGGTTTGCCTTAGTGGCTCCCCCTACTTGTGATGCTCCTTCTTTGGTCTTTTTGCTTCCCCTAGGACATTGATTCCTATAATGTCCTTTTTCATTGCATTTGAAGCATATGATGTGCTCCTTGCTCTTGATATTTTGGGAACCGGCGTCCGTTGACTTTTGTTGACTCTTAGGCATCGGAGGAGCTTTCTTAGGCTTCTTTGAGCATTTGCTCTTGTAATGCCCATACTCCCTACACTCAAAGAACATTATATGATTTTATTTGAAAATAAAGTGTTTGAGTTACCTAGGGTGGTGGTAGGTGCCGGAGTTGAATTTTGAGCTTCCTCATCTTGATCGGATGTTGAAGGCTCTTCTTGAGGTTGCTCCGGTGTAGAGGATGGTCTCTCCTCCTCAATCCTAGAAGTAGATGCTTCTTCCACCTCTTCTACTTCTTCTTTCTCCGATCCGGAAGTTGACTCCATCTCAACTTCTGATTCCTCACTTTCACTTGAGGATGAACTCTCCTCATGGAATCTTGCCAATTTTCTCCATAGCTCCTTGGCATACATGTAATCCCCTAGCTTGCACAAAACATCATTAGGGATTAAATCTTCCAAAAGTTTCGTTACCTTAACTTCGGTCTTGAGCTTTTGACGTTGCTCTTGGGTCCACTTTTTCAATTTTAGGACATTCCCCTTCTTATCCCTAGGGGGTTCAAGGCCTTCAACGAGGATGAACCAATCCTCTATGTTCATCATCAAGAATGTTTCCATTCTTGCTCTCCATGCCAGAAAATCTTCTGGATCATATGGAGGTGGAGTGTTGATATCCCATTCAAGCTTGTCTTGGAATTCCATCTTCACCCTCTAGCCTTTTGTCTTAGCTCCGGGCGGTTAGTCCGTAGAAGAGCCCTGGGCTCTGATACCACTTGATAGGGATCTTGTAACGGCTAGAGGGGGGTGAATAGCATCAATGGAATTCTTTTGCGTTCGTGTCTACAATTTCGTTAGCGCAGTGGAATATAGATATAATACAATAACGAAATGGACAAGCACACACAAAGACACGAAGATTTAACGTGGTTCGGAACCGCACGGTTCCTACTCCACGGATCGAGCTCTACGAGCTCTAGTGATGCACACACACTCACTAATGACAAATACTCCTTCTCGACACAAGTCGGAGGTGGAGAAACCCCTTACAAGTAATCTTACAACAATAAGATATAAATACAAGCAATATACAATAATATAATGCAAAACTAGTAAAGAAAACAACTTTACAAATGCCTTTGGATTGCTTGCTTGTTGATCGCTTGAATCGTGGTTGAAGACCCTGATTTGCAACAGCAAATCGCCTCAAGACGTCCAAGAAATCAATCAGTTTTTCCTCCATCACGAGCTCCATATATAGCTTCAACCTGTGCTGGAAAAAGTCGATCAGTTGACTGATCGGGACCATCAGTCGACTGATGCCACTGTTGCCGTGAGACAACGGCTAGATCCACGTTGGATAAGTCCAACGGATCCATCATCAGTCGACTGATTGTGACCATCAGTCGATTGATGGAGTCCTCACTCGACCAGTCGAGTCTCAACTCCATTCTGTGGCCGATTTCTCGAGCACCGATCGGTGATCACACTATCGGGCCGATCGCCGAGCCATCAATCGACCACCCACCTCTGCGATCATTGCTAGGCCATAAACCGCAATCAAACCCTAGTTGATTTCGGTGATCGCCACATGGCACTGGCCGACCGGGCACACCTCAAACATGAGGTTTTAACCCAAGTATGGTTCCCCCATACTTGCTAGACCACCCTTAGCCTAGACCTAAGCCTTCTAGCCACCTCCATCAGCCTCACGCCTCTCAGATTCCTCCAAGTCATCCATGACTTGTTCATCCATCGCGCTAGCCTTCAGGTGCTTCCGTCGGCTATGTCATGCTAACGGTGTCTACACCGCCAAGACACATTGGACTTACGCCGCCAAGACTCCGCTTGGACTTTACGCCGCCAACCATTAGTCTTATGCTGCCAAGACTCCCGCTTCGACTTTACGCTGCCAATATCAAACCCTTGGACTTCTCAAATGCCAAGACTCAAGCTTGGACTTTCCCTTGCCAACACATGTTGGACTTTCCATACCAAGACCCATGCTTGGACTTTTCATGTGTCAAGTGTCCCACTTGGACTTTCCATGCCAAGTACTCAAGACTTGGATTTTACTAAATGACAATTACATTGTCATATGTTTTTGTCGAAACATCAAAACATCACTCGAGTCAAACTCGAGTCCTGGTCAATCGTGACCTGGGCCGATTGCACCAACAGTCCACTCGCACTCTTCCAAGATAAAATGCATTGCTTTGCTTTGGCAAACCCAACAACAAATGATCGAGGAAGTAGTGAGTACCAAACTTTGGTAGGCATATCGTTTTTGACTTATTAAGAAATAAACTTAAACATGCATCACATACATATTAGCATACATCACATATAAGCTAAATTAACATGCATCACATACATATTAAACTAAGCGTGTCATGGTTATGACCCTTATTCTACAATCTTCTCAAGCCAATGAAAAGATTGATTGGTCAACCTAGGGATAGCATCTTCTCCCAAGTGCTTCCTTTTGGTTGTCTTGTGTTGTTGACTTCCTCCTTGTAACGTCATCTTCCAATGGACCCTCCATCTTTATTTTGTATATTACAAAAGGAGAATTACTCGAGTTACATTCGAGTCTAAAACTAATTTTACAACAAGAATTTTAGGAGAAAGACACGACACGCAGGCCGTATTAAGAATTACAACACACACATTCACAAACTTTTTGGGACTAGGTCATAACCATGCACCATGTCAATTTTAACTTTTAAAAGACATCGGATATTTTATTATGTTTGAAAAATTGCTAATGCAATTATCAACTCATAATAAAATTTATCCTACTTCTATATCACATATAAAATAGAGAAAACCTATTTTTATACGATCTTTCGCAAGTGGCTCTGATACCACTGTAGGGATCTTTTATGCAAAATAGCATATGCGCAACGAAAAAATAGGATCCCTTCCAAGTGATCCTTGCGAAAGAAAACCTCGTACAAAAATAAATTTCTCAAAACCCATCTTATAGGAGAATATTACCTTTGTTGCGTGCCCTTTTTTAATCCCGCTTCTCCTTGGGTTTGTTGGATCTTTTAGCACATTCAAATGTCCGTGCCTCTATATGTATCCACACGAGCAAGCTCTTGTCTCACAAAAGAAACTAGAAGAGCTCTCCTTTACTTCTTGCTAGAGAAGTCCCTAAAGGAGAGGAAGGTAGGGAAAAGAGAAAGGAAGAAGAAGACCACTCTTCTTGCTAGCCTACACTCACAAAAGCCACACAACCAAAACCTCTCACCACCAAGCTCTCTCCAAGCCTCAAGCTTCAACCAAGCCTCAAGTTTTTCACATTGTTGGCCGGCCACCCCATGGGGTGTTTTATAGGATTGAAAAAACCTTTCACCTCCTATCACATTCAATGCAATCAATTGCATTGAAACATAATTTGTTTGGCCGGCCACATGTGGAGAAATTCCAAAGGTTAAAACCCTTTGTCTCCTTCCACCTCATCAAGCTTATGTGGCATGCTTATGTGGCATTCATGCATGTTGAATTAATCTTATTAATCCAATAAGCTTATGTTATTATATTGAATTAATCTCATTAAATCAATAAGGTAACATATTGAATTAATCTTATTAAATCAATTAAGCTTAGCATATTGAATTAATCTCATTAAATCAATAAGCTAAAATTCTCATTAAGCTTAAAGTCCAAAAACCATTTTGTACTTAAGCTTATTCCCAAATTATTCTAGTCAAACTAGAATGCGCTAATTCTTCTAATCATCATGCTCTTTGTGTGTGACCCTATAGGCTCTCATAACGTTGGCAGTGGATCTAAACTCTTTTAGATACACAAGCAATGAGCGGTATCTAGCAATACATCATTGCTACCCAAGTTACGAAATAAGTCAAGATCCGACTAACCTTTCCGTGACTACTATAATGTATGACCGTGTCCTTCTATCCTTGATATCATATTGACCAATGAGGCATAGACCGTGTCATCCTCGATCAATCTATGTGTTTCTTGATCCCTGAGTAAACTAACTCAAACAAATGAGCTCAATATCTCATATTGACTCATTCGAGCATGTCCATGCATTTTAGTAGTTCTACTCAATCAAGGGGCCCACAGATATCACTCCCGTCATATGGGAGGGATAGATCCCATCTACATCACTCACATCCCTCCGCATAATTTGTTACATACCCAGTAATCGCTTTTATGGTCCACCCTGTTACGGGTGACGTTTGACGATACCAAAGTACATAACTCCTTATGTAGGGAACCGTAGTGACTTCAGGTTTGAGGACTATTTATACCAATAGTCACATGAGAAAGTTTATGACACTCATATGACGATCCATGAAACTTTCTCATGGCGGGTCAGTTCAGTATATATTCTCTAATATATACCCATGTGTCAACTTGATATCATATATCCATGACTTGTGAGATCAAGTCATCAATTGACCTACATGCTAGTTTTTATGTATTAATATTGCCCTTGCATATTAACACTTGACTAGGAACATTTAGGAAAGTGTTCTCTACAGCCTCTCATAATCAATTCTGCCAATTGATGTGCTGTAGATAAGAACCTACTTTTCTAAGGCATTATTATATATTTAATTTAGCTGGCACATGCATGACGTAAATATATAATAACCAATCCTTTGCCTTTATAGAATATGATACAAAATGTTCCCTATTCAACCATCACATGATTGGTTCTAGGACTATAACTAACAGGAGCTCAGTCCGCTGTCCATCTCATCTCAAAAAATCAAAAACGAACAAATCGACGCCCGAGAATCCAAGACTCGACTAAAAAATAACATTGTATGGCACGCAGAACCTAGGGCTCTGATACCACTAAAGTTGTCACGCCCTCGAGAGCATGCCGAGCCGAAAATCAAACGGACGACATCTCCCCCGTACGTGGCAACATTTCGGGTTAATACAAGGCTCGTAGGCCCACAATAACAACAATATATATATATCAAAACAACAACTACACAAAAAATAGCGGAAATATAATACAACAACAATACAATCCCACACATGCATACCGGTATGACTAACACATCACAACAACACGAAACCTCGATAAAATTCGAATATACAACATGTACATCACGAAAACTCCAAAATACAATACACAACGGACAGAAAGGCCAAAACAAAACACGGGAGCCTCGGGGGTGAGATGAGACGTCAGCCAGCGGTGCTCCAAGCCGTCACGAAGACTTCTACCTGTTACCTGGGCGATAGAAAAACCCAGGGTCCGTTGGGGTGGTGAGTAAAACTCAGCAGGTAATAGAAAACATACATATATGTAATATCACATGTATTTCAACAACATAATCTAGAGGTACAACAGGTATATCTGCATAATATATAAATACAAGCATATATCGTCTAACCAATGAACAACGTAAAATGCAGACATACCTGAAGTCTGCTACGCTACTCTGATCCAACCTAAACATATATCCAACATATATATAACAGGAAGAGTAATACCAACTCATAATCTACTCATGCTATAGGTCAAGGTATCTAATGATCTGTCCAACACATATACCAGTATCCGACACAACCATATAACATATGCAAGAAGCATGCATGAATATGATGTACAAACAAGTGCAACAAGCATAATACAAACAAATGCAACATCACAATAAGTATATATATATAGACTGCATCTATATATGTATACTAATCACAATCATCCATATATATATATACATGCATATATGTATATATATGGCAATATGAAAAATGTCATAAGTCGGCAATGCAGCATGCATGATCATGTCGGCTCACCCTAAAGCTACCACGACCCCAGTGTGGCCTCGGTGGCTCGAGCATGACAATTGTCCCAACTCAACACCAACCACTACTCTCGAGTGGCCGAGTGAGCAGTATGATCGAGTAGCATATAAGCATAAAGAGCAAGCTACACGATGGGGGTCCCTGCTGTTGGCCACTCCGACAGTCACTACCAATGAGTGGTCGAGTGCCACACACGCAGGACTACGACACGAAAATCCAACTACCACCGTCTATAGTGGTAGAGTGTGGCACCACAATGCTCTGCCCTCACACCGGTTACTCCTCCTATGAGTAACCGTGGAGGCAGGATGATTGACGACACTCTCAACCACAAGGGAGACCTCGTCGCCAGCGTGCATGCAAATGACATGAATGCAATGTCTCACATACAGACATCCACCATAGACTCTCTATTCTACAAAGAGTCATACTAATCAGATCAATGCACTCTCTATCCTACAGAGAGTCATACTCAACTGATCATAACACTCTCTATCCTATAGAGAGTCATACCAAACTAATCGATGCACTCTCTATCCTGTAGAGAGTCGTACTCAACTGATGGACGCACTCTCTATCCTGTAGAGAGTAGTACTCATCTGATTATAACAATCTAGGACCACCGATCCGTAGTGACACACTAAGTATCATTCCCCTGACCATTTACACAATACATGGTCGGTGGTAACATGCAACCTAAGGGTACTAGAACTAACCCTAGGTTCAAAACATTATCTACCTAGGATGACTTTTTTGCCCAATGTACAATCAGGTTGTCATCCAGACTTTACTATTTGCACTTAACTTAAACAATTTCTAAGTTACTTACATCACCTATATGTATAACTCCTAATCATGGTAAAATAAACATGATAGCAGCAATGGAGTTAATAGCCAACAGTAAAGTATCAAGCATACGATAATAAGAGCAAGGTCAAGATAATATGAACATATAACATGCTCATATCTATGTCTAAATTTGAATGCAATTACTTCTACCGGACCAGGTAGGAAATTACCCACCTGCTGTAAATTCTCGTAGTAATGAAGTCCTCACGGCCGCGGACCTGTCTCGTATCCACGTCCTGCAAATAGCATCAATTACATTTTAGTGCAAGCATACTACAACATACGAATTAATTACTATATCATTCTTATAGTCGCATCCTTTTTATCGAATACGATTTAGGAAACTCCCTCAAATTATCCAAGGTCGATTTACTATAACCAACCTTCACTTTAGACCCTCAACTGGTACGGTTAACATCATAATTAAAACCCCCCTGTTTCCAATTAACAACTACTCAAAATCTATACATTCGATTCCCTACACCAATTTCCATATGAACTGGATATTCTACAACCTAGAACAACTCTCTAATCATGTACTCCACCGATCACAGCTCTTGTCGCCATTTCTGACCCATACTAACCTCCACTCCACCCATTCCTCCGATCACTCCATGGTCATGCGATAATAGAAATTCAAATAGCAACAATCACTGATGAACATGTGATAAACTAAGCTTACCAATGGTTGGAACTTTCCCTCAATTGCTCAGTTTGCCCGATCAGCTCCTTGCTGCCCTAATTTCGACAGAGGTCACCAATCAGCTTCCAACCGCTTGCTGCAACAACAATCACAGCCACTCAGTTCCACAAATTTAGATACCTAACTATTTAACCATTGTAATTTGCTAAATCAAGGGCACAATGAGTTGATCTGCACTGACAGAACCAAAACTGAAGATGGCTTGCTTATCGGCAATTCAATCCTCACCGGCAGCAGCTCCTCGAAACTTGGCAGCCCCGTTCAATTGCTCGAGACCGCTGCCCAAACCAAAAATCGACTTAGCCAAGGAAGATGAACAGCAAGGTAAACGGAGGAGAGATCAAACTTACCGACAGTCGGAATCTCCCCCCTAATCTGCTTGGTTCACCGGACACTCCAACTTCACCGCCGCTGCCCTGATTTCCTGCGGTAATCCCCTGTTCATGGTCACAAGCCTCTGTCAACCATCGATCCAAGCTAGATTGCACAACTAGGATAAATCTCTCATCCAGGAACAAGGAGAAGGTCGAGAGCTTACCTAGCTACCGTGCCGATCGACCAAAACAACTCACCCTCAAGCAGAACGACACCACTGTCGGTCCAAGCGCGTGAGGAGGACAAGGATTTTGGATGGAAAGGCCGGCGGGATCCCAGCGATGGAGCAGAGATTGCGCGAACGGGAAGAGATCCGCTGCTCGGAACTGCTGGATCGACGGAGCAGGAAGATCACACGAATGGAAAAAGAAGAGCGAGCTCCGACCGTTGGAATGAAATCGTCGAAGAATGGTAGGAGTCGCGAGAAGAAGAAGAGGAAGAGGATGATCTGCTCGTGCAGAGAAACCGATCGGCACCGCGGAGAAGATAAGAGGAGGATGCGAGATCGGGAAACGCTCGGGCGAAAATAAAGGTCAGCGACGCAAAAACGGAAAAGAAACCGGGCGTTAAGGTTTAACGGGTCGGGTTGGGTTTGTTTAACGGGTTGGATTTCAGACCCGTTAAGCCTTTTAACTCTCTCTAAACAAAGTGGGTCTTAGAAATCTCCTTTTTAGTTCAGAAAAATTCCTAAAAATTCTTGGAAAATTCCATAGATTATCCTCCTAATCAACCGATAAAATTTTTTTTTTCTGGTATTTTACAAGACCCTTGCTTGGACTTTCCATGACAATGGTCAAACCATCATCAAACATCAAGTATGACCTGGGTCGATTGCATCAATAATCTCCCCAACACATGTCAGACATCAATGTCAAACGTCAAAACACTACTCGAGTCAAACTTGAGTTTGGTCAATTGTGACCTGGGCCGATTGCACCAATAAATATTTTCAATGTTATGATGAATATTCCAGGAAAAACTAATGACACAACAAAATCACACAATGAATTAAAAATATTGGTGAATAGACCTGAGTTGCATCAGTATGAAACAACCTATAAATTTTCAAAGGCTTTCTATACATTGGACAAAGATAGTAAGCAAATATTATATAGTTGGTTGAAAGAAAACAAATTTTTTGATGGGTATGCCTCAAATATGGCTCGATGCATGGATATGAACAAATTAAAAATTTTTGGAACGAAGAGTCATGATTATCACATGTTTATGCAAAGACTTATTCCAATCGCCTTTCATGACCTACTTCCTAACAATGTTTGGCAAGCACTCACAGAATTGAGTCTTTTTTCAGAAATTTGACATCAAAAGTTATTATGACAGGGGAGATGCTTGGGTTGGAAATAAAAATACCAATTATATTCTGTAAACTTGAGCATATATTCCCACTTAGTTTTTTTTATTCAATATAACATCTACCAATTCATTTAGCTTATGAGGCATGACTAGTTGGCCTTGTGCAATATAGATGGATGTATCCATTTAAACATTTTTTTGAGAAGATTGAAGAATAATGTATGCAACAAAGAAAAAGTTGAGGGGTCAATATGTAATGATTATTTGGTTGAATAAGCATCTTCGTTCTTCTCATATTATTTTGTCAATAATGTGAAGACCAAACATCGCAAGTGTCCTCGAAATTCTATTGATATTCAATCAATAGATCCAAAGATGTTATCTATTTTCAAGTTTCATAGTAGACCATTTGGTGCATCTTTTTACAGATGGTTAAATCACAAAGAATACCATCAAACAAGAACTTACATACTCCTGAACTGTGACAAGGTCAAACCCTACACAAAATGAGTTTACTTTTATAGTTAAACATTTATCCACTTTTGTTTGTTTGTTATAATTCAGGTGGGGAAAATACCATATTTTTTAAAAATATCTTCCTTGACAACTTGTTCTAACAACAAATACAACTACAGAATCTAAGAATAGCTGCAAGTGAGGGAGAAAAAAAGTTAGAGACAAAATTTACATTTTGGTTTGAAATCTATGTAAGTTAGCGAATAAAGTATTTTCTTCGATTGTATTATATAATTGACAATTTATATCACAACTACTCTTCTAGGTTAAGGAACATAGATCAGATGGGCAAGATCAAAGGTTATTGGATCTTGCATCGGGACCTCTACATAAGAGTCTACTCCGATTATTATGTTAATGACTTCAAATTTCACATGGCACAATGCGATTCACACACATTGGCCTATAATTCAAGTGGTTGCGTAACAAGATTTATCAACAATACTAATATTGGATTTGATTACTATGGTAGACTTGATGAAATCATTGAGGTTGAATATCCTAATTTACCCATAAAAAGTTGTGTTATTCAAATGTTCATGGTATGATCTGACTCCAAGAACAGGTATAGAGTACATTCAAAGTACAATTCAGTTAAAGTTAATGCAAACAAAAGATTCAACAAGTTTGAACCTTTCATTTTTGTGGTAGAAGCTAGTCAAGTTTTCTATCTTCAATACCCACTGAAGAGAAGAATATATAGTGAATGGTTAGCAGTTTGTCGAATGAAACCTCACTCAACCATAGAAATATCAAACTCCATCACGACCCAAAACCATGATGCATTTTAAAATGAGAAAGTGGAGATACATTCTATTGATTCACAAATCCAACACACATCTCAATTACTTGTAGATGTAAATGTCACTTACGAGGAAATAGATGATGGAGAGATGTCCAGTAAAGAGCTTGATGTACTAATAGAGTCTAGCGATGAAGACTTAGAAAATGTTAATGTTAATGATTTGGATTGTAATGATGATTAAACTTCAGGATTGAAAACTATATATGATAAAGTGATAGTGATATTATTAAATTTTAGGATTAATATTAATGATTGAGTTATGTATATGCTTGCTTTTTACATGTAAATCTCACTAGTTCTATCAAATACCTTAATTATTATTATGATTTAACTATTAGTTGGAATGAGTATGTGTTGTAATGTTATTTTGCAGATCTAATTATGGAGGATATTACACTAGTACACGATAGCCAAATTATATCGAGTGTTATTGGGGATTCATAAGTATTGATGTTATTGTAATTTAAATTAATTTAATCTTTTATTTATTATTTTGAAAAATGAATGTTTATTTTATGCAGTTTTATTCCCAATGGTCATAGTGTAGAGATGCGTATATCACAAAAAAAATTAAATAACATCAATGCGCTTCCAGATCTACATAGAGGAATGTATATCAACATTTGAAAGATTTTTATTATCATGAATTTTTTGTATGTAGATTGAATATTAATAATGCTGTAAAATATCATTTTATACTAATTTTCTTGATATTATTGTAGAAAAAATATATATGGGAACAAGAACACGAAGTAAAATTTAAAGAAACATGGAATAAATACTGTAAAAAATTATACAAAAACTTGCTATACAAATGGAAAAGGAAGGGAACAAGACCAACCTATGTATCAGAAGAGATTTGGAATGCATGGAATAATATTTAGGTTGAAGAAAATTGGTAGCATAATTCATCGATTGCTCAAAACAATAGAAATACTAAGCTCGCTGACCTGAACATAGAATTGATTCTTATCTTAGATCCTTATGTTGCGTACCCATTTCGAATCATGTGTTTATGTATAGTCATGTGGATTGTGGATAGTGCATCGCTACGGACCGGTGGTCCTAGCTCGGTTGTGATCAATTGACTATCACTCTCTGTAGGATAGAGAGTGTGTTGATCAGTTGAGTATGACTCTGTGGGATAGAGAGTCTGTGATTGATGTTTGTATGTGTGACTGTGCATTCATGTCATTTACATGCATACTAGCGACTTGGTCTCCCTTGTGGTCGAGAGAGTCGTCAGTCATCCTTCCTCCATGGTTACTCGTGGTAGTACTAGCTGGTGTAAGTGTAGAGCATTTGTTGTGTCGCACTCGACCACTATAGATGGTGGTAGTTGGAGTTGCGTGCAATTGTCCTGCATGTGTAGCACTCGACCACTCATGGATAGTGATTGTTGGAGTGGCCAACAATAGGGACCGCCGTTGTGTAGCTAACTCTTTACTCTTATATGCTACTAGTTTATACTGCCCACTCGAGAGTAGTGGTTTGTGTTGAGTTGGAACAATTGTCATATCGAGCCACCTAGGCCACATTGGGGTCGTGGTAGCGGTTAGGGTGAGCATGCATGACCATGCATTCTGCATTTCCATGTTCTTATGGTGTTTTGCATATTGCCATATATATATATGGTTGTGATTAGTATATATATAGATGCAGTCTATATGTATGCTTGTTGTGATGTTGTATTTGTTTGTGCTATGCTTGCTGCATTTGTTTGTACATCATCATACATGATACTTGCATTTGCTATATGGTTGTGTGTGGGATACCTGTGTATGAGTTGGTTGGACTATTGCATATCTTTGACCAGTATCATGATGTAGTATGAGTTAGACCAGATTTATTATTGTATATTGTGGATATATGCTCAGGTTGGATGAGTGTAGCGTAGCAGACTTTCAAGTATGTCAGCACCTTACTTGTTCAATTGTTTAGTTGGTATATATATATATATATATATATATATATATACACACACACACACACACATACATATAGTTGTATCTCATGAGTTTTATGCTATATATGCATTATTTTCATATTACCGCTGAGTTTATACTCATCACCACAGACCCTGGGTTTTTCTTGTCGCCCAAGTAATAGGTAGAAGACTTGGTGCTAACTTGGAGCATCGCTAGCTGATCCGTCTCATCTCACGTCCAAGGCTCCTAGTGTTATTTGAGTTTTTCGTATGCTTTAGTATGTATTTGGAGTTTATGTGATGTTTTATGTTGTGGACTTGTTCTGTTGGTGTACACCTGTGTTGTTTTGGATTTTTATGTCGGTATGCATTGTTGTGAGGTTTGTTGTTTCATTGTGATGGTTTTCGTTGTGTTTTGATATATATACATTTATATATGTTGTTGTGGTTGTGGCCAAAATGATTTGTATCAATAGGATATGGTGTCATGTATAGGGGAGATGTTGTCCATTTTTTTTCGACTCGGTATACTCTCAGGGCGTGACAACTTTATTGGTATCAGAGCCCTAGGTTTTGCGATGTCATACAATGATATTTTTCGTTGAGTTTTGGATTCTTAGGGAGTCCATTTGTTTTTGATTTTTGTTTTGTGAGATGAGATCGACAGCGGCATGAGCTCCGAGAAGCACGAAGTATGAATTCCTGATAACTTATATTCTAGTAGATACTTAGCTAAACTTGTTCAACAGGTGTATACAGTCAGAGTTATGACACCTGTGCAGACTCATGGCCGAGGTTGTCCATCAAGGCGATCAACCAGAGTGGTGGGACAAGATACGACTACGACTGAGCCGACTACTCAGGAACAACCTCAGCATCCCCATGTCGGAGGTTTGGAATCTCAAAATATGGATGTACCATCGATTCAGTCGGGACCTGCAGACTCCAGTTGATTGAATAATAAAGCAAGGATACTTGTACTGGCGCGTTCGACCAAGGATCGACTTACTCTGTTCCGAGGGGAGTCTGATCCATGGATCGCCCGTGCTTGGCTAGACAATTTGGAGGACACTTTCGAGTACGTGGATTGTACAAATGAGGAGAAAGTGGGTCTAGCTGCATACCACCTTAGGGATTAGGCAGTTACCTGGTGGAAGATGCAGAAAACCCTACTCGGGGAGCATGGGATTACCTGGGCAGTCTTTTGAGATGTTTTCTGGAGACAGTATTTTCCTTCGTCGTTTTCTACGACATGTCGTTAGGAGTTCCTCAGCCTGAAGCAAGGTGATTGATCGGTTATGGAGTATAACATGGAGTTTACCAAACTTGCGGAGTTTTGCCCTCATCTGGTGACTCAGGATGCAGATCGGATGTTTCTGTTTACTCAGGGTCTAACTGCTTATTTTCGGGCCAGAATGTCGAGATCTTCTATTACCTCTTACAGAGAGGCATTGGATCGAACTATTTTCATTGAGATGACTTCCCAGCAGATTTTGAGGTAGAAGGATATCGAGAAATAGATGATCCAGAGTAAGTAGCCGAAATATAATACAACAAATCAGACTCAAAAGAAGCAGGAACGAGGTGGTGCTACTCGAGGTATTGCAGAGGGATCTTCTAGATCACAAAAAGGGAAGCGACCAGCTTTTGAGTATTCTGGAGGTTCTCAGAAGAGTCATAAGGGCTAGAATAGAGTCGGATGTTATAGATGTGGATCTGGAATCCATAGAGCTCCAAAATGTCCCTTGGAGCAGCCTGTTTACTATTATTACAAGCAACCTAGGCATACCAGTCAGGAGTGTACTTTGAGAGCACAGTTGGAGTTCTCACATAACTCCAATAGGGGAAAGAAGTCTAGCCAGCATCGACAGCAGAGGACAGCACCACGGACACCGACGTATGGTCAGAAGCAGCCAGTACCTCCATAGGCACAGCTATATCAGATACAAGGGGGTGCCTCTTCAGTGATGCCGATAGCTATTCAGTATCCTGCATCTCCAATGATATACTATCCAGGGGTATCTATGCAGCAGTTGTTACCAGTTGGCTCTCAGGGTTATCTTATGCCTGCACCGACAACTCAGTCTTCAGTACCACAAAGTCAGACTCAGCTCGAGTGGAGGCACACAACTATTACGTCAGGGACGCAATCGTCAAATGTGGAGGCTGGATGCATATATGCTATAACCAGAGAGGAGGCATAGCGGGCTGAGGGATCAGTCATTCGGGGTATGGTTTTAGTTTATTTCATATATGTTGATACTTTGATTGACACTGGTAGTTCACATTCATTCATATCTAGAATATTCCTGGGTAGAGTTGGAAGGATTCCGAGGGTTCGTTCTTGTGGGATAGCAGTATAGTTGCCATCAGGAGAGGTGCTGACTAGCCACCAAGAAATCAAAGGTTGCCCATTAGATTTCGATGGGCATATCCTTACGGTGGACCTTCAGGTGTTGGAAATGGTAGAGTTTGATATTATTCTCGGTATGAACTGGTTGACCACTTATTATTCTACAGTGGATTGTAGAGCAAGGGTAGTGACTTTTCAACCCCCAGATCAACCATCTTGGAAATTTGTTGGCACTAGAGATGATGGGTTATCTATTATATCTACATTACAGACTCAGAAGTTATTGGCCCAGGGTTGTCAGGGTTATTTATTATCTTTAGTCAAAGTTGAGAACGAAGGACTACCACCCCTCTCTGATGTGTGGGTAGTCCGAGAGTATCCGGATGTGTTTCCAAATGAACTTCCAGACTTGTCACCTCCTAGGCAAGTGGAATTTGCGATAGAGGTGATTCCAAGAATTGCACCGGTATCGAAACCTCCTTATCGGATGGCACCAAAAGAACTGAATGAACTTAAAGTTTAACTACATGAGCTATTGGATAATGGATTTATTCGACCTAGTGTTTCTCAATGGGGAGCTCCGGTATTTTTTTGTCAAAAATAAGGATGGATCATTGTGATTATGCATTGACTACCGGCAACTGAATGTGGTAACTGTAAAGAACAAATATCCATTGCCAAGGATAAAAGACTTGTTTGACCAACTTAAAGATACCTGTGTATACTCTAAGATTGATTTGCGCTTAGGATATCATCAGCTTCGGATAAGAGATGAGGTGTGCAGAAAATAGCATTCTGCACTTGTTATGGGCATTACGAGTTTCTGGTGATGCCTTTTGGTCTCACGAATGCTCCAGCTGCATTTATGGATTTGATGAACTGGGTATTCTTGAGGTATATAGATCAGTTTGTGTTAGTGTTCATAGATGATATATTGATATATTCTCGATCTGAGCATGACCATCATCTTCAGGTTGTGTTAGAGACGTTACGGCGAGAGCATCTATATGCCAAGTGTAAGCTACCGGGAAAAAATAAAATAATAATAAAATAATACTTGTTAATTAAGAAAATACCCTATAAAATTTTCCAGATATTTTTAAAAATTTATTTGGATTTAAATAGAATTTCTATTAACATAGGGGGAAAGATTTAATTATCTAGTTGATGAATTAATGGGTTTAATTAACCCTATGTTTCAAATACCTAAACCTAGGTTTTATTTCTTGGTTTTTATTTCGTTTCCTCCTTATCCCTTTACGCTGTAACTTTTCCCCCCTAATCCCGATTCTCTTCTCCACTTGCGAGCCCCATCACCGTCTCCTCTTCTCCACTCACGAGCCCTATCGCCGTCGTCTTCTCCTCTCCACCGTCGTCGCTTGAGCACCGACCCCTCCTTCTATTCTCTTGACTGTGCGCCTCACCCTATCGCCGTCGCCACATTGGTCGTTGGCACCTCATCGCCACTGCGGTTGATCTACAATCGCCAACCACACAGTGTTGCCCCTTCATTTTCGCCGCTCCCCTTCGAGCGATTGCCCAGCTCCAACGCCGCCAGCCCTACGTCTGACCTCCGACGTCCTCTGCGGTCGAGTGAGAGTAGTGAGTGGGCAAGGGGCGAGGGAGCTTGAGACGACGACATTGGCATTGTGTCCTGATCGAATCTGCAACCTCTGTCGAAGCTAGGTAAGGGTTCGATTATTGGTTTCTTCATGAGATTTAGCTTCGATCGTGTATGCCAATTGAAGCTTCCTGTTCTTGCGGTGGTTGATCAAATTCTAGGTGGGGTTCATGATTGTCGCAATGATCGGATCGTTGTTCGTCCTGTTTGTCTTCTGTTCTTGCAGTGGCTGTCTTCAACTGACCTTCTCCATAGGAAGCTTATATCACGGTGTGGAGAATGTTGGGAGGGATTGGACGGCTAGAGGGGGTGAATAGCCCTCGTTCGTTGGATGTCGTAATTCGCTCGTCTACAAAAGATTAGCGCAAGCGGAATATGCAAATAAAGACAAGCAAATAGAAATTACAAGAAAGCAAACGCTAACAAGAAGATGTAACGTGGTTCACGGCTACGCCGCTAATCCACGGTCCGATTCGTCCAAGGTGAATCACTCCTCCAAAACCAATCCAATATTGGTCTCTCCTTTGCACCAAGCTAGGTGGAGGTAACCTTTACAACCAAGATCACTCTTCTACAATGGAATGAAGATTAAAGCAAGTAGAGGAGTGGAAAAACGTTTAGGGCACTTTGGGAGTAGTTGGGCGTTCAAGCATTAACCTCCCAAAACCCCATCCCCTTCCTTTTTATAGAGGAAGAGGGTTCTCGATCACCGATCGGTTCTCAGAGCGCTGCCCAATAACGCGGCCACTTTCCACGCTTGGATACCATCCAGCGATCGCATCAATCGACCGATCCTACCATCGATCGATGCTCGATCGTCGAGTGCTCAATCGAGTCGACTCCATTCTCGCGTGCCATGATCCCGTTATCACGGCCGATCATTCTCGCCGACATTATCGGGCCGACTTCACCCCATGGCCGATCGCCAAGCACTAAACCGGTCTTATACCAGTCGATCGAACCATCGACTTAGAGCGCCGATCGCCATGACATGGCTGATCCGTGTCGAAAACCCATCCGACACTTGGCCAAATGGCCAAGTTTCACCTAAGAGCTACCCTTCCCGTTACATCGCCACTCTCATCCCTGAGTCCTCGCCGAAGTTCTCTTCGCTTTGCGGCCACATCCCTAAAGATCAGCGACGACTGCAATGCTCCTTCGCGTCTCTTGCCTCGAAGTCTACTTCCTCCGGCTTCACTCCAAGCTCCTCGTCCGGCGGTCCCTCGGATGCTCCAAGCGCACGACTTCCGCAAAGCTATCCTTCACCAACTCAAGGCACGAGTCATGAGATGTGAAACTCGCCACGACTCCATGTGTGAATTACTAAGCCCTGCACGACTTTAACGCACATATCAAATCAACATATCAAACTAACTTAAACCCTTTGCCACACCATCAAAACCATATTACGACAAGAGATTGCCCTAACAATCTCCCCCTTTTTGATGTGTGGCAATCCGTTTAAGTTAGGTAAAAACATTTGATATAAATTTTAAAGGAAAGAAAGCATGTAAACATAAACATGATATAGCAACATGCAACTCCCCCTTAATCCATGAAACTCCCCCTTAATTTCTCCCCCTATCATAATTAACTTAAACATAATCATTTCTCCCCCTTTGACACCATCAAAAAGATTATCACTAAGTTAAAAGCACATGGCATCAAGTCTAATAGAAAGAAAATACCACAAGTTGATTTAAAATCAGAATTCAGCCTTTACTGGTCTGATATTCAGGTCATCGATCCGGGCACTTATTTGTTTCGGGATTTCGATTGGGTGAATTTCAGAAATGCATTAAAAATTCCAGAAAATTTGAAAAATCATGAAATTTGGGGAACACATTTCTTTTAAGTATATCTATCAGTGAAAAATATGTTTTCATGAAAAATCATTATATTTCCACGTATTTGCCAAAAATCCAAAAGCTTTAAAAACTACTAGGTTTTTGATCATAAGAGTATCCATTTTAACACCTAGTCTTGCATCCAATTGTTTCAGAACATAAATACATGTATTTTAAAGTAAGAAATTGTTTTGAAAACATATGAAATATCCAACCATGATCTTTGGGCAATATGTCTATGAATTAAACATAAGCCTTCCCCATGATTGGTCTATTATTGCTATTTTGATACTTTAAATGACCATCTAAATGCCATAGGCATTAGTGGACATTTGTATCATCCTAACATCTCACTCATGCTAAGTTTTCAATCAAGGTAGCCTATGGTGAGTGTGAGATGCATCCTAGGGGGTATTTGTGTATACTTAACCAATATATTCATGCAATTCTATCAAGGTTAAGTATCAACCTAATAATCCTCATGATCATAAAGGCATATATGAATGAATTTCACATTATGATCATGAAATACATGTATTCATTAAATAATAATCATGCATTAGGTATTATATGATGATAATAAACAAAGTATCACCTAAAGCATGATTCAACCATATTTCTCATGATTGCGTGCCAAATATTAAAATCATAAATCATGATTTCAAACATACATAGCAATTACATTAATCATCATGATTTAAGCATTATTATCTATTTATGGGCACGTTATCATCACCCAACACTATTCTAAAAATGTTGTCCCATTATCCTAAGTCAACCAAAATATGATATAGGTCAATTGCATATGGTTGACTACCCTAGGGGTTTTCTAACCCTTAAGGATGGATTTTGGAACCCAAAATAAGTTCTTTCCTATTGGGTTCACTAAGTATTCCTTGGGGATCCATTTCCTAGCTATTACTTTCTTCTTATCTTGTCCCCTAGCAATTAGGCATTTATAGGCCTTTTCATTTTTCTTTTCTTTGTAGCCTAGGCCCTTTTTGTTGAAGCTAGCTCTTTGGCTCCCAATAATCATATTTAATGTGTTGGAGCCAATTGTGAATTTTTCTAGGGCTTTGGTTAAATAGTCTACCTTTTCCCTTAGAGCCCTATTTTCATTTATACATGCATCACTAACATCTAATGGCACATAAAGATCATGTGAGCATGCATCATTTAATCTAGAAGAAATATTATCATTTAAGCATGCATTTTCTAGCTTATTTTCCAATGCCTTAATTTGATTAAGCATGCTTTTATTTTTCTTTTTCATTCCAAATAAGTCCTTAGTTAAACTAGAAATTATGGAAACTATTTTCTTAGGAGAGGCATTCGTTACCATAGTTCCCATGTCCTCTTCTTCTTCGGATGATGAGGATGTAGAAGCTCCCCCTTTATTTGAGCTCTCCCCACTTGAGCTTGATTCTTCATTTTCGGTGGAGGAGGAGCAATCCGAGTCATGAAGAGCCATTAGTGCTAGGTTGGAATAGACATGCTCTTCTTCTTCGGATGAGGATGAGGAAGCAAGGTCATCCCATGTCTTTGCTTTGAGTGTCATGGCCTTCCCTTTTCCTTTTGCCTTCTTTTCTTCTTCCTTTCTCTTGCTCCCCTTCTTCTTCCTCTTTTCTTCTTTCTTTTTCTTCTCTTCCTTGCTCTTGTTTAGGAGGGGACAATTATCCCTTATGTGTCCCTCTCCTTGGCAATTGTAGCATATGACCTTCCCCCTTGGTCTTCTATTCCTATCATTAGATTTATTAAAATGAAAACCCTTTAAAGCACGTCTTACCCTCCTTACCATATATGCTTCTTCGGTGCTATCCATGGAGGAGGATGAGGATGCTTCATCATCGGAGGAGGAGGGGATTTCCATCTTTTTCTTCCCCTTGTTCGCTATCAAAGCTACTCCTCTTGAGGGTTGAATTCTAGGCTCTTCTTGTATTCCTTCAAGCCTAGTTTCGTGGAGCTCCATTGTTGAGAAAAATTCCTTCAAGGTACTTACTTCCAAGTTCTTGGAGATGTAAAACGAATCCACCATGGAGCTCCATCTTGAGGACCGAGGAAAGGCATCTATGGCCTTCATTACCATATCCCGGTTGGAGAGCTTTTATCCTACACTTGTTAGCCCAATTAATATTTCTTTAAATCTAGAATGTAGGGAAGTTACCTTTTCTCCCTTTTCTAATTTGATGTTTGGAGTTGGGAGCGGAAGAGGTCTCTCCTAGCTAGCTTGGCCTCGGATGTGCCTTCATGGAGTTCTACAAGCTTTTCCCACATCTCTTTGGCGCTAGCACATTCTCCAATCCGGTTGATCTCTTGTTGAGGGAGCACATTGAGAAGATGATGTTTTGCCTTTGAGTTTGCAAGGTGCTCCTCTCTTTGCTTCTTAGTCCAACGTGATTTTTCAATTGGTTCACCCCTTTCATCCCTAGGCAACTCGAAACCATTTTCCATTATAAGCATAATATCAAAATCGGTCTCGAAGAATACCTCCATTCTCTTTTTCCACCAAGAGAATTCACCGTCGAACTTCGGTGGGTGGATGTTTGAGCCGGCCATTTGAGATGTAGAGCTTGTTGCGGCGGTTAGTCCGGTGACAAGCAACCTTGCTCTGATACCACTTGTTGGGAGGGATTGGCCGGCTAGAGGGGGGTGAATAGCCCTCGTTCGTTGGATGTCGTAATTCGCTCGTCTACAAAAGATTAGCGCAAGCGGAATATGCAAATAAAGACAAGCAAATAGAAATTACAAGAAAGCAAACGCTAACAAGAAGATGTAACGTGGTTCACGGCTACGCCGCTAATCCACGGTCCGATTCATCCAAGGTGAATCACTCCTCCAAAACCAATCCAATATTGGTCTCTCCTTTGCACCAAGCTAGGTAGAGGTAACCTTTACAACCAAGATCACTCTTCTACAATGGAATGAAGATTAAAGCAAGTAGAGGAGTGGAAAAATGTTTAGGGCACTTTGGGAGTAGTTGGGCGTTCAAGCATTAACCTCCCAAAACCCCATCCCCTTCCTTTTTATAGAGGAAGAGGGTTTCTTCCCGTTGACACAGGATCAGTCGACTGATTCCCTCGATCAGTCGACTGGTCCTGTAGCCGTTGCCCAATAATGACCGCTTTCCACGTTGGATACCATCCAATCCAGATCGCATCACGATCGATCCTACCATCACGATGATGCTCGATCGCTTGAGTGCTCAACTAAGTCGATCGACCGCCATTCCTGGCGATCATTCTGCATCGACATCGATCCGACTGCCAAGCACTAAACTGGTCTTATACCAGTCGATCGAACCATCGACTTAGAGCAGTCGACTTCCATGACATGACAGTCGACTGGTGTTGGGAAAACCCATCTGACACTTGGCCAAATGACCAAGTTTCACCTAAGAGCTACCCTTCCAGGGTTACAATCGCTCACTCTCATCCCTCGGAGTCCCTCGCCTTCGAAGTTCTCTTTGTTTGCGGCCACGTCCCTCGACAGCATCAGGCGCACGGCTCTGCAATGCTTCTTCGCGTCTCTTGCCTCGAAGTCTACTTCCTCCGGCTTCACTCCAAACTCCTCGTCCGGCGGTCCCTCGGATGCTCCAAGCGCACGGCTTCCGCAAAGCTATCCTTCACCGACTCAAGGCACGAGTCATGAGATGTGAAACTCGCCACGGCTCCATGTGAGAATTACTAAGCCCTACACGACTTCAACGCACATATCAAATCAACATATCAAACTAACTTAAACCCTTTGCCACACCATCAAAACCATATTACGGCAAGAGATTGCCCTAACAGAGAAGGGGGCAGCAGCAGATCCGGTGAATAGATTTGCCGGTAAGGTGAAATTTTGATATAATCTCTATTTTTTCCCCTTTTCTATTTTTTTCAATGTGTTCCTATAGATCAATGGAGTTGCTGATTCTTGTGGTGTGGTGATGCTCTACGTTTTGTGTGAAGCTATGAAGGTAATGAGATGTTCTGAGTGTGTTGTTGAGGGGTCATTGTGTCGGCTGTGGTGAGTAAAGAAGACCTGGGTGAGTTGCATGAGGGTTGTTGGATGTGAATTAGAGGGGCTATAAATGGAGCGGTGAATTAGGTTTGAGGAAAATGAAGAATTGATCTAGGATGCTGTTAAATTTTCCTTGCTGCAATGGGGATGGCTGTGATTGGGTTTGATGTCGGTTGTACGACCATAATTGGTATGTTGGTCGGCTGTGAATAGGTGTTGCACGGTCATGGCTGAGTGAGAGGTGGTTGTGAAGGGGTTGTTTTGTTCAGGTAAACTTGGTGGTTGCTGAGGTGTTGTGGGTGTGTCGAGAGGTTGTGCTCGTATTCGATAGATTAAGTGAATACAGGGTCGATGTAGAATTTAATTGAATATTAGTTGTGTGCTGAAACTTAATGGTATTTATGTTATATGCAGGTTTTGATTGCGAGACAGGTCCACAGGCATAAAGACAGTTAGTATTCTTCATAGCAGGCGGGTATCTTTGACTTATCTTCTTTTAGATATTGTCATATTGTTGTGCATTATTTACTATTGTTAAATACCGAAAATTTAAAAATACTAAATTAAATGGCCAAAAATTAAGAAAAATAATACTGAAAAATATTTTGGGATTTTTAGGGAATTTTTTTAGAATTTTTCTGGATTTAAACGGGGCATGTACGAGATTTACGGGGATAATTAAATTACTGAGGGATTAATAGAAACCAAGCCTAGGTTTTCTATTTCTCATTTTTCTTTCCACGCCGCGCCCGACTCCCTCTTCGCTCGCGATAACTCCTTTTCCCCAACGCCACAGTTTTTCTTCTCCTCTCTTCTCCCCGCGCATTGCCCACGCCAGATCTAGCCACCGTAATTTTTCTTCTCCTCTCTTCTCCCCGCGCGTCACCCATGCCAGATCTTGCCGCCGTTGCCCTTCCCTTTGCCCAGGACACCGCGGGTTGCCCTCTCCACCGCTGCTCGCCCGAGCCGCATGCGCCGACGGTCAAGCCACTGCCCGTGCCGTAGCAAGCATCCGCCGCACTGACCTCTCTTTCTCTGCGAGTTCTCTTCCTCGCTGCGAACGATGGCTCTCGGACTAGCCTTGTGATCTTCTCTATGCGAACTTGCTATCTCACGATTCTCTCCTCGCCATGACCTCCAAGCTTTCCTGGCCCCTCATCTTCCTGCTCCTTCGTTTCCTTCGCAATCCAACGACTGTCGATGCTCTTGGTGGGAGATTCGACCGGTTTGTCGTCGAAACTAGGTAAGGGCTTATCTCCTCTTACCTTGGACAAGCAGTAATTTTCTATTCATTGAGCTTGATTGATGAATTTGGCATTGGTATGGTGCCGGTGAACAGGGTTTCCAGTGGGAGCTAAGGCAGCGGTGTTGGTGTTAGGTTTCCAGCGGACTGAGCAATTGGGGAGGACTGCCGAGTGGAGGTGCTAATTTCTGGTATATGGCTTGTCTTCCTCTGTTTTTGTTCTCTCAATCCATTTCGATTTTGTGAATTGCCGTTGAACAGTGGACTGTGGGTGCCAATTTGCTCGGCTGTGTAACGGTGTTGATGGAATTAGAGGGGATGTGAATGGAGGGTCGTTGTTGATTGTTTTGTTTGAGTTTCATTATCTATATGACACTTGTTAGATGATTGATGTTGGTTAATGGGTGGTTATGGAAGGTGTTCAGTCTGTGCTTTTGATGGAGCAGCGAACAAGAGATTTAGGGGGTTTCTAATTCGTATTCAATAAAAGGATGCGAATATAAAAACTATATAGTAGTAAGTTAGCACATTGTCGTGTGCTTGGATTTGATGGTAATTATGTTATATGCAGGTTTCGGTCACGCGATAGGTCCACGGGCGTAAAGACAGTTGGTAATCTTCATAGCAAGCATGTATTTGGCTTATCTTTTAGATAATGTCATATTGATATGCTTAGTCGGTTATAGCTTGCAATAATTTTTATGTTTAACTACCTTGTATGTTATTGTGCCTACATGATACATGCATTTGATCAACTTTTAGTATACCTTCCGTGTTTTACTTAGGTCATTGATATGTACCCATTTGTTTGTGCATATTATTCGGGATACGTATTTTAGTTGGTGTTACATGCTTTAGTGTCATGCACCATCTTGCATGATTGCATGCTGGCTGGACGGGGTTCCATTGTAGTTGAGCTCACAGCCAGTTACATGATCTGCACACGCTATTACTCATGGGTTAGTGGTACATCAGGAGAGTGTGTGCAGTAGCTTTGTCAAGCTCCGCTGGTCCGCTCATGGGTAGTGATGAGGCAGCATGGTAGTGGGCAGGGATCCCTCCTCTGGTCTACGACACCGGGAGATGAGAGCTTTGCTCCCCCACTCTGTTTGGGGCAGGAAGATAGGTGTACTCTGACAGTATCCTGTCCACTTGATCACTCAGGAGCAGTGATGGCAGAGTGCACAGTTATCATAGCCCTACCCACTCGGCTTCACCATCGCATGTAAGGCGGCTGACTGGCGTCAGGGGTGATCATGTCATTTGCATCGCATGCATTTTGCATGGATGTCATTTGTATTGTGTTTGCTGCATTTTGGTTGCTGCCTTGGATGTTGCATATGATTGTCATGCATACAGGATACATTTTTGTATTTGGTCTGACAACTTTATTTGCTAGTATGGCACATACTCCTAGGACAGGATAGGAGATTTAGGTAAGTACAGTCTTTCCGCATTTCTTTCTTGCATTTCCTATTATTGATTAGTAGACTGTACTGGCATGATTATTATTGTTAGTTATATCTGACTATGCATATCGACTATTACCCGCTGAGTTCATTGAACTTACCCCGTTGTTTTATATCTATTTCAGGATGAAGCTGTCAGGAGAGTCCAGCTGCCAAACCCCCTCGTCATGATGATTTTTGTTATTGGATTTATGGTTTTGGTTTTGATTAGAAGACATGTTTAGGTTTTGTGTTTTGGTTATGTACTTGTGGTTGGTGATATTTGTTATGTCCTTATGGACTTCTATTCGGACTTTATTTTTGATTGGTTTAGTTGAGTATTCCTGTTCAGATGGCAGAAGGGGTAAGTCTAGATATTATAGACTTTTTTATATTTACTTTAATTGTTGGCCTGAGGCCTATTTATGATCTGCATGTGTGGTTTTTGTTCCGGTCGTATTGATCGATGTAAAGTAGGTCGTGTAGGCCTTGTACGTAAGTTTCATATTGTCACCCGTACAGGGGAGATGCTGCCATATTTTTGTCTGGCGGGGACTCCCCCGGGGCGTGACAATTTATTTGGTATCAGAGCATAGGTTCCGAGTTACTTAGGGTCTTTGGGTTTTCGGAGTTCGCCACGTTTGGCAGGTTAACTTGAGTATTTTCGGATTTGTACGGATTCCCAATGATTTTTATGTTTTAGAAATTCGAGGTATTATTGACGAGGTCAATTTGGGGATTTGGCGGCAACAGGACATCTCCATACGGCTTACAAGTGAATAAATTCTAGAGATAAATTTTCTAGATTTAGTGCATGATGATATGATTACGTTGCTTACGTGGTTTAGGGTATATTTGCACTTGATGCTCTATAGCATATTGCTTTGACTTTGTACTGGCATGACCTCTTTAGTTATACCCTAATTAATTTCAGTCATTGATTGTCATTAGTAGGACTATGCTGTCGTTTATTAGACAGTGTGTTATGTGTTTATTTGGCTATGTGATATTGTGGTGGATACCATGATTGAGACTAGTAGAGATATAATAACTTAGATGAGGTTATTTCGTAGGAGCGAATCTCAGGAATGAAACATTAGTAAAACTCTAGGTGTTGGAACCCTAGGCGTAATAACCCAGATGTGCTTATTGATATATGATTATCCATTTACTATTTCCATTGATATGGTGATTGGACTAGTAGAGGTCGTATGATTAGGATGCGATTAATCCTTAGAGGGTATATAACATTGTTCATATCTCGGCTGCCAACTATATCTCCCATTCTTGGTTGAGAGAGAGTCTGCAGTAGAGTCTCTCTATGGTTGCTTTGTATATCTGTAGTTGAATATGTCTCCCATGCATGATTGAGATAATCTACTGTAAGGTTAAATTCTTGCATTATCCGTTTGGAGTTGGTGATAATCGGATTCGTATGATGTCTGTAACTAGATAGCTACTTTACATCTTATGTACCCCACGAGATCTGTTCGTGGTAGCATGTTGTAGCATGCATGATTGAACAGGTAGAAATGGTATAATTTAGGCTTAACCCTCTTGCTGGGCTTGTTAGTAGATTTGTTGTCCTTATTGGCCTTGATAGGCATTTCCTGTTTGCTGAGATGAAATCCTAGACTTGACCATCTTGACGTATTTATTTATAAGTTGAAGATCTTTACCAACTTTGGTAAACATATCGTATTAGAGGTGTTGAAACCCTCGCATGATCGCCTCAATGGGTTTAATTTTAGATCGATGATCTTTGTCGACGTTGATAGACGTTCAATGCTAGATGTATTGGATAACCCTAGGCTTAACAACCTAGGATAGTCGACTGCCCCCGCAACCCATTAGTGGTAGCATGTTGTTGTGAGCAGTCAATAACTAGATATCTATATACGCGATCTGCCCACGAGACCATTTGTGGTAGCATGTCATTATCGCAGACATTGAGTCTTTATACTGCCTGTTTACCCACGAGTTCCATTCGTGGTAGCATGTAGTTGTGCGTAGACAGTGCTGAGTATATTGATTGTCGATCCACGAGTTTCGTTCGCGGTAGCTCATAGATAGTTCCCTTTGAATTACCTTGAGAGCCACGAGTCATTGTCGTGGTATCTGGATGTGCATTGCATATAGATTGCAGTGGTTGTGTATGTTGCAGGTATATCTATTACTGCTGACCAGGTTAGTTGCAGACTAATATTGGTACTCTGAGGGTTGGGTTACTCTAGTTGTTTTCTTTGACTTCCATTATGTGCATTATGATTATGCACTATTGTCTATCCATCCACTGAGTGGTTGTACATACCCCCTCCTCACTTATCCTCTAGATTAACTGAGGGAGGACGTATCCTGTTGACCTACCTTCGTGTCGCTCAGAGAGTCCCTTGTCGTGCTTGTCCCACTGCATCGTCGAGATGCCGCTTTATTTACTTTACTAGTTTTTCATTTTGTTTATGCACTTTGGATTTTGTCGCAATTTGATTTTGGTGTCATAAAACTATTTTACTTTAATTGATTTATGTTTAGTCGTGCATGCATGTAGTTAATAAAATACTTGTATTTCTATTATTATTTCGAGGTTTTTACCAGATCTGGTCCATGTATTTCTGAATATTGTCACTAAGGGGCTCCTCCGTCATTTGGATGACGGATATGCCCCCGAGACGTGACAATTTTATTGGTTTGCAATTTTGGTTTGTGGGTTTTGTGTTTCGAGGATTTTCTTTTCCTTGGATTTTTGGGAGTTCTCGTGTTTGGGACCAAGCAAGCTGAAGGATATCTCTGAGCTATAGGAAAAGTAGTTGCCTTTAGTGGTCACTTTAATTTCCTTATGTAATAGGAAGTTATCATTATGGTTTTGTTAGATACTTGCATATTTGCTTACAGTAGGAAAAGTCACCTTGGGAAATTGCCCTTACTCATGGTCGTGGACGAGGTCGACCTCGAAAGTGACCTATTGATGCTGTGGGACCTAACCTCAAGCTTAAAAAGGTAGACTCTTTAGAGATGTCGACTGATGTTGAATTAGGAAGCTAGGGATTTGGCCTGCTAGTCACCCATTGGAAGGTCAAGGAGTAAACCCTCAGAGAATATCAGTCCCTACTATTAGTGATTTGGTTTTGGATAAGGCGTGTATACCTACACTGGTCAAGACGATGAAAGATCATTTTACCTTATTATAGGAGGTGTTGGATGGGATATTTATCTGTCCCAGTATTTCTTCTAGAAAAGATCCTGAACTCTTTGTTAAAAGAGAGATGGACCTTTGAGGTTATGCATCGATTATCGATGATAGAATGCGGTAGTTGTAGAAGGAAATGAATATCCTTCATTGTGGATAGACAATCTATTTAGATCAGCTATAGAACACCTGTGTATACTCTAGGATTGATTTATGACTGGTGTGTTGATATTGTAGTGACATGGTGTCATACAACTATCATTGTCATTGTGATGATTGTTATATCATCAACCTAGAGTAAAGAGAATGCAGTTGTATAGCGACAACAATTTCATACTTGGTATGAATTGTATGAGCTTTTGATTATCTTATTAGACTTATTGACGACTTAGTCGTTTATGGATTTGGGAAGTCGTGTATTCTAGACATGATTGGATCAGTGGTGGTCGTTGGAGTTGCGTAACTTGGCCACTATTGATGGTGGCAGTTGGAGTTGCGCACTCGGCCACCGTAGATAGTGGTTTTCTGGTATTGATTTGATTATTATTATAGATATGGATAGAATGCTCTAGCGGTACTACATTGTTGACTGGTTGGACCAGGAAGGTGATGGAATTTACTTGGTCTGAAGCTTGTGAAACTAGTTTCAGGGCTCAGACAATGGTTGACTTTTACGTTAGTGTTGATTAATCATTCTGGTGTGGATGGAAGGGTAGTGTGCATGGATGCATCATTTCGGGGATCGTAGCGATTTCGATGCTATTGAATAAGATGTATCCTAAGCTTACGACAGTTAAAGAACTGCGAAGTAAGCCATCATATATATGACGTGGACTTAGTAGTTATTATGTTGTTTTGTATAGGTAAGGAGCAAGGACCAACAGAGCAGGACGTTCTTGTTACCATGGTTGCTCAGTCATCTATCAGGATTAGAGTCCGAGAGGCTCAGGCCGGTGATCAGTACTTACAGTTCATTGGCAGCCAGATAACCTCTAGACAGCAGACTGAGTTCATCCAAGATGATGAAGGTATAATTTACTTTCGGGACAGATTATGCGTACCTCAGTCTCACCCGGTCATGGAGGAGTTACTTCAGGAGGCTCATCGCTCTCGATTTGCGATCCACCCAGGCGGAACCCGCATGTATCGAGATTTAAGGTGTTTGTATTGGTGGAACGGCATGAAGAAAGACATCGCAGATATTGTTGCTAGATGTCTAGTTTGTCAACAGGTGAAGGCTGAACACCAGAGACTAGCTGGATTACTTCAAAGGATTCCTATTCCCGAGTGGAAGTGGGATCACATTACCATGGATTTCGTGGTGGGTTTGCCTAGGACACGTCAAGGCCATGATGCGATTTGGGTAGTCATTGACCGACTAATCAAATCGGCACACTTCTTAGCGATTTGGAAGACTGACTCTTTGGATCGTTTGGCAGAGTTATATTGTCGAGAGATCATCAGATTGCATGGTGTTCTTTTGAATATTATATCAGATAGAGATCTCCGGTTCATGTCCCGGTTCTGGCAGAGTCTGCAGCAGGCCTTAGGCATGCAGCTTCGTTTTAGTACAACATTCCATCCTCATACCGATGGACAGTCGGAGCGGACCATTAAGGCACTAGAGGACTTGCTGAGGTCCTGTGTTATGGATTTCGGAGGCAACTGGGAGGACCACTTGCCATTAGTGGAATTCGCCTACAACAATAGCTATCATTAGACTATCCAAATGGCCCCGTTTGAAGCATTGTATGGTAGACAGTGTCGTACACCCACCCTTTGGGAGGAGGTTGCGGAGGCCCAGTTGCTAGAACCCCAGAGAGCTCAGCATGAGGTAGAGTTGGTCCGTGCAATCAGATGAAGGATAGCAGAGGCGCAGGATCGTCAGAAGAGTTATGCAGATCAGAGACGGAGACCTCTAGAGTTCTCTATTGGTGACCATGTATTTTTGTGAGTCTCACTAACGAAAGGGGTGAAGAGATTTGACCTTCGTGGTAAGTTAGCACCAAGGTACATTGGGCCTTACGAGATTTTAGAGAGGATTGGAGCAGTTGCTTACTGCCTAGCGATACCACCGTCCTTGGCTAGTATTCATGATGTGTTTCATGTGTCCATGCTGAGGAAGTATGTGCCAGACTCTACACATATTCTGTCAGATGTGTCAGGTTCCATTCAACCTGATGCTACTTATGAAGAGGTTCAGGTATGGATTCTGGATCACAAAGAACGACAGTTGTGGAACAAGATTATGCGACTTGTCAAGGTCAGGTGGAGTCACCACACCGATGAGGAGGCTACTTGAGAGCTTGAAGAAAAGATCAGAGCTCAATACCCCCACCTGTTTACTTAAGGTGCATGAAAAATATTTTTAGTACTTGTGGTATCTCTTACTCATTATGTATTTGAGTCGGAAATTTGGGGACAAAATTTTTATTAGTGGGGGAGAATGTTAAATACCAAAAATTTAAAAATACTAAATTAAATGACCAAAAATTAAGAAAAATAATACTAAAAATTATTTTGGGATTTATAGGGAATTTTAGGAATTTTTCTGGATTTAAACGGGGCCTGTATGAGATTTACGGGGATAATTAAATTACTGGAGGGATTAATAGAAACCAAGCCTAGGTTTTCTCTTTCTCATTTTTCTTTCCACGCTGCGCCCGACTCCCTCTTCGCTCGCGATAACTCCTTTTCCCCAGCGCCGCAGTTTTTCTTCTCCTCTCTTCTCCCCGCGCGTCGCCCACGCCAAATCTCACCGTTGCTGCCCTTCCCTGTGCCCAGGCCGCCGCAGGTTACCCTCTCCACCACTGCTTGCCCGAGCCGCATGTGTCGACGGTCAGGCCACTGCCCGCGTCGCAGCAAGCATTCGCCGTACTGACCTCTCTTTCTCCGCGAGTTCTCTTCCTCGCTGTGAACGATGGCTCTCGGACTAGCCTTGCGATCTTCTCTGCACGAACTTGCTATCTCACGATTCTCTCCTCACCGCGACCTCCAAGCTTTCCCGGCCCCTCATCTCCCTACTCCTTCATTTCCTCCGCAATCCAGCGACTGTCGACGCTCTTGGTGGGACATTCGTCCGGTTGTCGTCGAAACTAGGTAAGGGCTTATCTCCTCTTACCTTGGACAAGTAGTAATTTTCTCTTTGTTGAGCTTGATCGATGAATTTGGCAGTAGTATGGTGCCGATGAACAGGGTTTCCAGCAGGAGCTAAGGCAGTGGTGTTGGTGTTAGGTTTTCGACGGACTAAGCAATTGGGGAGGACTGCCGAGTGGAGGTGCTAAATTCTGGTATATGGCTTGTCTTCCTCTGTTTTTGTTCTCTCAATCCATTTCGATTTTGTGAATTGCCATTAAACAGTGGACTGTGGGTGCCAATTTGCTCGGCTGTGTAAGGGTGTTGATGGAATCAGAGGGGATGTGAATGGAGGGTCGTTGTTGATTATTTTGTTTGAGTTTCATTATTTGTATGACACTTGTTAGATGATTGATGTTGGTTAATGGGTGTTTATGGAAGGTGTTTAGTCTGTGCTTTTGATGGAGCAGTGGATGAGAGATTTAGGGGGTTTCTAATTCGTATTCAATAAAAGAATGCGAATATAGAAACTATATAGTAGTAAGTTAGCACATTGTCTTGTGCTTGGATTTGATGGTAATTATATTATATGCAGGTTTCGGTCATGCGACAGGTCCACGGGTGTAAAGACAATTGGTAATCTTCATAGCAGGCGGGTATTTTGACTTATCTTTTAGATAATGTCATATTGATATGCTTAGTCGGTTATAGCTTGCAATAATTTTTATGTTTAACTGCCTTGTATGTTATTGTGCCTACTTGATACATGCATTTGATCAGCTTTTAGTATACCTTTCTTGTTTTACTTAGGTCATTGATATGTACCCATTTATTTGTGCATATTATTCAGAATACGTATTTTGGTTGGTGTTACATGCTTTAGTGTCATGCACCATCTTGCATGATTGCATGCTGGCTGGATGGGATTCCTTTGTAGTTGAGCTCGCAGCCAGTTACATGATCTGCACATACTGCCACTCATGGGTGTTGGGTTTCCGGCACCGTGGCGTGTGTGTGTTCGATCATGTTTCGTAAACATGAACACAGTGGAAGCAATAAAAATAATAAATACTCCTATTTATTACAACACACACAACACACGCATGCATATTACAACAAGTGTAGACATAACCGTAAATTTAAATTTGCAATAAAAGGAAATTTATCTACGTTATACCTTTCGTATGACGTGTAGTGGGAACGGCATCAACTGGAACGATCCTCGCTAGAATCGTCTCTATCCGTATCCACGCCGAGTTCCTCGGGATGACTTCGCTAAGCCACGAGCTTCGTCTTCGTACGGGTTACTAGCCTCGTGTTGAAGACGACGTGATCGAGAGATGATCACGATCCGAATCCAAATTCGGATCCTAATACGAGTTCTCAAAACTCGCTTCTCCGGAGAGGTATTCGTCAACCAATTGATGAATCCTTCGTCCTCCACCTCAGAGGATTACCGGAGATCGAATCCCCGGTAGTTTAGCCGCTGTCGGAGCTCTAACCGTCGTCCAAACGACGCTCCGACGAGAGGAGAAGAAGCTGTCCAGAAAACTGGACAGCTTGGTGGAGGAGTAGGCGCCGGCCAAAACAAGGAAGCCAAGTGCTCACCTTTTCACCGAAGCCTAGGAAGATCACCGGAGGGTCGCCGGAGGATCACCGGCTGAAGCTTGGTCGCCGGCAAGGAGCTGGACGCCGGCACAAGGGGCTGGGCGGCCAAGGAGGTTGGGCGGCAACTCCTTCAATGGGGTGGGCGGCAACTCCTTGCTAGGGTTTTGATTAGGGCTTAATTATCCATTAAGCCCTCTTTTATAGAGAACTAATTCTCTTAATGGTTATTGGATCATAACCATTAGGCCCGTTAACCCGCTCCATTAAGATAAGTTAAAATAAACCAAACCATGATGGTTTATTTTAAGTTAAAACGAACCGAACCAACTTTTGGTTCATTCGTTAAAATAAACCAAACCCTTTGGTTTATTCTCCTCCATTGGATTAGAACCAAACCATTTTGGTTCATCCATTATGTCTTCATAAGACACAACCCATCCACACTTCCATTGCGACTGAAATGATTTCATGCTCGCTTTATGTTTGGTCCAACCAAACCTAGTTTCTCTCGGTCTGAGAATCCCATTCTCAAGCTCGTTTTAAATCCTTTGGATTACGCTCGTTGTGCGTGTGACCAAATAGGTTCTCGGTTTATGTTGGCCGTCTATAATTAACCATTAATTATAGAACGATCATGAGTGACACCTAGTAGTACATCATGACCCCCAATTAACCGAAAAGATCAACGGTTGATCCAGAACTATTTCTGAAACCCTTCAGCAGCTCGAATGATTCATGCCCCATTCCCTTCACTCATCTTATACCCACTTGGTTCAGGACATGGTCTATAGTGTCAGTCCCCACTAGGCTGACTACGTCACACCTAGCCCAAGTATCATTTCCTCGTCCTATGGATTCTAGTTACTCCACATGTATCGAAGAGTACCTTACTCTAAACATGTAATGCTTTGGCCAAAGACTTTAGTAACAATCCGACGAGAGGCCATGGGTATACATCTCCTCGCAAGGAGTGGTGAATCCTTTATAGGCTATTCAAACACCTTCGATCACTTCGACTTATACCCAATCATCCCGGGTCCACATCTTCTTAGAGATGTTTGCTTAAGATGTCAAAGCGTAAGTCTCCATGATCAAGATGACTTGAATACCGCAAGTCAAAGGAACATCGCACTTAAGCCACAGTAAGAACTTCATTGACATATCTATATATGCAGAGAACCATATGAAGTCTTACGGCTGGTCACTCCAATGAACTAGTTACCATAACTAGCATTCACGATTAACTCCGGACATCACTATGTCTCCAGCCAGTGAGAATCAGCTTCTTGGATACACCAAGGAGTATACCTCGTGCTAGTCTCGACAGAATTGATGGTGTCCAAATCCATCAATTCATCGACTAGGGATAATTCTGATACATCACAATTACACATGTAGAGATACTCACTAGTTGTGATCCAATCACAAATTCTCTCATCTTTGTGAATCGCATCATGGACATTCAAGATAAATGAGTTTAAGATCCAATCAAATACATGAAACATGTATACTCAAATAGTGAATCTTCATTTATCATATAAATGGTTCATACATAAGGCGATTGCCTTAGGACATCTCTCATATATTACTAACAGACTCCCACTTGGCCTAATGCCAATCGCTACGGTATCCAATACCATAAGCTCGAACATGACCCTCAAACTTATTTTGAGGTAATGCCTTAGTCAAGGGATCCGCTAAGTTCCTTCGTTAGGAATTTTCTCGATTTGTATTTCGTTCCTACTGATGATCTCTCTGATAAGATGATAGCGGCGAAGCACATGTTTGGATCATTGATGAGACCACATCAAGTTCAGAGATGAACTTCTTGATCCAAACCGCTTCCTTTGATGCTTCCAAAGCTGCAATGTATTCTGCCTTAGTGGCAGAATCCGCTATAGTGTCAAGCTTGGAACCTTTCCAACTTATTGCACCTCTATTCTAGGTGAATACATACCCAGACTGAGACATGGAATCATCCTTGTCTGTCTGGAGCTGGCATCCGTATACCCACGTATCACCATGTACCCTTCTCCATATATTAGGAACACATCCTTAGTTCTTCTCAAGTACTTAAGGATCGTCTTAACAGCCGCCCAATGATCCATTCCTGGATCGGACTGGTATCTGCTCGTGACACTCAGAGCGTACGATACATCGGGCCTTGTACATAACATAGCATACATGATAGATCCTATTGCGGATGCATAGGGAATCTTACTCATACAAATCCTCTCGTCTTCTGTGCGCGGACACATAGACTTCGAAAGGTGTACCCCATGCCTGATGGGTAAGAAACCTTTCTTGGAATCCGACATGCTAAACATCTTTAGCACTCGGTCTAAATATGTAGACTGCGAAAGACCAAGCAACCGTTTCGATCTATCTCTATAGATCTTAATACCGAGGATGTAGGTTGCTTCTCCCAGGTCTTTCATGGAGAATGTCTTGGATAACCAAACCTTCACTGACTGTAAGATTGAAACATTGTTTCCTATAAGTAGTATGTCATCGACATACAATACTAGGAACACGACTGCACTCCCACTAACCTTCTTGTACACACAAGGTTCGTCTGGATTTTGTGAGAAATCAAACTTTTTGATGGTCTCATCAAAACGGATATTCCAGCTCCTGGATGCTTGCTTCAATCCATAAATGGACGGTCGCAATTTGCATACCTTGGTTTTATCAACCGATGTGAAACCCTCAGGCTGTATCATATACACGTCCTCGAGCAGGTTTCCATTAAGGAAAGCTGTTTTCACATCCATCTGCCATATCTCATAATTATAATGAGCCGCTATGGCCAGGAGCATCCGAATGGATTTAAGCATAGCTACAGGCGAATAGGTTTCGTCATAATCAACACCTTGTTTTTGACGATATCCTTTCGCCACCAATCTAGCCTTATAGGTAATCACATTACCATCCATGTCGGTTTTCTTCTTGAAAACCACTTGCACCCTATAGGCTTTATCCTTGGTGGGTCAACCAAGTTCCAAACTTGGTTTTCATACATGGAATCCATTTCCGACTTCATGGCACCAAGCCACTTATCCCTTTACGAACTTGTCGGCACTTCTTCATAAGCTGGTAGGCTCCTCATCATCAATGAGTAACACGCGTCGTTCGATTCACTTACGAAATCCATATCTCTCGGGAATATTGCGTGTTCTACGGATCTCTGAAGATGTGGTGTTACAATAAGTCCACCGATTGCTCATCACTATGAGTTATTATTTGTGCTTCACCGAGTATCTCATCAATGTCTATTTGAGTCTCTCGAGCCTCCTCAAGCTCGGCGACACTCCCACTTGTTTTCTTGCAAGAGAAACTCTTTCTCTAGAAACACACATGCCTTGAAACAAACACCTTTTGTTCCACGATGATAGAATTGGTAACCCTTTGTTTCCTTAGGGTATCAATAAATAGACATTTATCGGACTTAGCATCCAATTTATGCGTCTGATCACTTCACATAAGCGAGACAATCCCATATCTTCAAGTAAGATACATGAGGTTTCTTACTATTCCATATCTCATATGGAGTAGTTGAGACTACCTTAGTAGGCATTACATTTTAACAAGTAAGCTTACTATGCAAGTGCATAGCCCCAAAAGGACTTGGGAAGAGTTGCATGATTCATCATTGACTGACCATGTCCAACAAGGTCGATTCGCCTCTCGGATACACCATTATCTTTGTGGTGTATAGGGCGGAGTCCATTGAGACAATATACCATTGTCTCTTAGATAATCAAGAAACTCTTGACTTAAGTATTCACCACCTCGATCCGATCGAAATATTTTAATACTCTTGTCATGTTGTTTCTCTACTTCATTTCTGAATTCTTTGAACCTTTCAAAGGCTTCAGACTTGTGTTTCATCAAGAACACATACCCAAACCGTGAGTGATCATCGGTGAAGGTAATGAAGTAGCTATAGCCTCCTAATGCTTGAGTTGACATAGGTCCACATACATCGGTATGTATTAGACCTAGTAACTCTCCCACTCGTTCACCTTTTCGGTAAAGGTAACTTAGTCATCTTGCCTTTTAAGCATGATTCACATGTATCGTATGAATCCAATTCAAGCGATTCGAATTCCACATCGGTGTAATTCGGACATGCGTTTCTTGCTTACATGGCCAAGGCGACAATGCCACATATAAGTCTATTTGATTATCCTTTCGAGCACTCTTGTTGCTTGCCCGATATTGAAAATGTCCTTTGGATATGTCCAGCGTATAAACACCATTGCTTAAAGTTCGATCCATAAAGAACTCCATTCAAAGTTATGTAACAACAATTGTTACTAAAAGTCGAATGGTACCCATTTCTATTTAAACAAGAAATAGAAATGATGTTCTTTATCAGCGAAGGAACATAAAGCAATTGTCAGTTCTAAGACAAGTCCTCTGAGGAGTTTGACAAATACGTTCAGATGGCGAGTCGTGACCTTTGCTCCATTCCCAACACGCAAATTTGACTCTCCCTTGACGAGTCTTCTTCTATTCCTTAGCCCATGTATGTCATTACATATATGTGAGCCACACCCAGTATCCAATACCCAAGTGTTTGAGAAAATAGAATGACAATCAATAACGAAGATATCTGAAGAAGATGGGGCATCCGATGCCTTATTCTTCTTCACGGACTCAAGATAAATCTTGCACTTTCTTCGCAAATGGCTCTCCTTGCCATAATGACGGCAAGTTTCCTTTTGTGCTAGTTCTACCTTCTTAGCCCTTCTCTTCTTTCCCTTCTGCTGTTCCTTTGACTTCCTCTTAGAACCTTTTTTCGAGGAATCAACTAACAGCACCGTCCCCTGCTCATGCTTCTCAGAAGACTCCACAGTCTTCAGCATATTGAGCAGTACCACAGATGAACCTTCTAGCATCTCAGAGGTGAAGAGGAGCTTTGAGACTTCGAACCTTTCGAATCTCACTTGCTCATCAACCAACTCACAAAGATGAAGGACTACGATATGAGCATCCATATGCTAATGCTGTTTTCGTAGCTTGGGTTCCATCATGGCTAGCATGATGCAACTCATTTGTTCAGAATCACTCACATGTTTCTGATAGGCCAACAATTGGTCTAGAGTTGCATTGTCACTAGGATGGGCGGGAAGAGGCGCTTCGAGGACATAGCAAGCTTTTCCACCTTGAGAACAATTCTCAAGTTTCTAAGCTAGTCCAAGAAGTTCGGCCCAGTCAATTTATTTGAATCCAAAATGGAACGCAAATTCAAACACATCATGATCAATATATTAACTTAGAAATGCAAAACGAGCATATATGAGAAAGATGATTTTAAAATGCATCAATATATATTTATAAATCCCATTCATTTTTCGAATTTCAAAAACCCCAAAATCACTTCGAGAGATCGTAAGTCCATCTCCGAATGGGCTGATATCCATCATAGTTATGAACAACCTTGGAGAGAGTCCAACAAGCCATTCATAACTACGACGGTAGGTATCTTCTATACCGATTGCATATCACGTATATGCAACTATCACAATGTGCTATCAACTAATTGAATGTTCACACATACATCGGGTTGTTAACATATTAACAAGTATGCATCATATGCATAGCACCCAACTTCACCTCCCTTTACATCGACCTTGGAGAGAGTCCAACAAGCCGATGCTCCAGGTTAAAGCCAACCCATTAATCGGGAAATAGTTTTAATATGGTTAGAGTGCATTCAACCAATTAGCCCAGCTTGGAGAGAGTCCAACAACCAAAGCTAACGATTGACCTCTGACTCTTACCATATTAGTATTAAACTATTCCATGGTTTGAACATGTTCGGGTTCGAGCCGGGCTTGGAGAGAGTCCAACAACCCAAACAAGAAACGGAACTCTGGTTCTAACCATATTAATGGAAGGTGTAGGCTTTAATATTGTTTAAGGGTTTTTATGTCTCATCCTCTTTGCATGCAAATAACTATTATCTACATGGCATGGCATACATGGCATACATCTACATGTCACGACACACATGACATAATGTTATGCATCTAATGCAATTACATGACATACAATTATGTCATGTATATATTTCCTTATATGTCATAACTATTTATGGAAATAAAATATGTTTAAGATTTGATTCTCCAAATCAAATCATAATTAAATTAGGAAACAAATTTCCAAATCTAATCACATATTTTATTCATGGAATTATTTGATTAAGGAAAATCTATTTAGGAAACCAATTTCCTAAATCATTAAAACTACTTATGGAATTAAAATATTTAAAGATTTGATTTCCCAAATCAAATCATGATTAAATTAGGAAACAAATTTCCAGAATCTAATCAAATATTTTAATTTATGGAAAATATCAATTTCCATAAATACTTCCAACTTTCCAAAAGTGGAAGATTTCCATAAATACTTCTAGACTTTCCAAAATTGAAAAATTTCCATAAATACTTCTAAATTTCCAAAATTAGAAAATTTCCAGAAATACATTATGACTATCGCATAACCATTTTTACGATTATGTCGAAACACAACCTGGGCTCTGATACCACTGTTGGGTTTCCGGCACCGCGGCGTGTGTGTGTTCGATCATGTTTCGTAAACATGAACACAGCGGAAGCAATAAAAATAATAAATACTCCTATTTATTACAACACACACAACACACGCATGCATATTACAACAAGTGTAGACATAACCGTAAATTTAAATTTGCAATAAAAGGAAATTTATCTACGTTATACCTTTCGTATGACGTGTAGCGGGAACGGCATCAACCGGAACGATCCTCGCTAGAATCGTCTCTATCCGTATCCACGCCGAGTTCCTCGGGATGACTTCGCTAAGCCACGAGCTTCGTCTTCATATGGGTTACTAGCCTCGTGTTGAAGACGACGTGATCGAGAGATGATCACGATCCGAATCCAAATTCGGATCCTAATACGAGTTCTCAAAACTCGCTTCTCCGGAGAGGTATTCGTCAACCAATTGACGAATCCTTCGTCCTCCACCTCAGAGGATTATCGGAGATCGAATCTCCGGTAGTTTAGCCGCTGTCGGAGCTCTAACCGTCGTCCAAACGACGCTCCGACGAGAGGAGAAGAAGCTGTCCAGAAAACTGGACAGCTTGGTGGAGGAGTAGGCGCCGGCCAAAACAAGGAAGCCAAGTGCTCACCTTTTCACCGAAGCCTAGGAAGATCACCGGAGGGTCGCCGGAGGATCACCGACTGAAGCTTGGTCACCGGCAAGGAGCTGGACGCCGGCACAAGGGGCTGGGCGGCCAAGGAGGTTGGGCGGCAACTCCTTCAATGGGGTGGGCGGCAACTCCTTGCTAGGGTTTTGATTAGGGCTTAATTATCCATTAAGCCCTCTTTTATAGAGAACTAATTCTCTTAATGGTTATTGGATCATAACCATTAGGCCCGTTAACCCGCTCCATTAAGATAAGTTAAAATAAACCAAACCATGATGGTTTATTTTAAGTTAAAACGAACCGAACCAACTTTTGGTTCATTCGTTAAAATAAACCAAACCCTTTGGTTTATTCTCCTCCATTGGATTAGAACCAAACCATTTTGGTTCATCCATTATGTCTTCATAAGACACGGCCCATCCACACTTCCATTGCGACTGAAACGATTTCATGCTCGCTTTATGTTTGGTCCAACCAAACCTAGTTTCTCTCGGTCTGAGAATCCCATTCTCAAGCTCGTTTTAAATCCTTTGGATTACGCTCGTTGTGCGTGTGACCAAATAGGTTCTCGGTTTATGTTGGACGTCTATAATTAACCATTAATTATAGAACGATCATGAGTGGCACCTAGTAGTACATCATGATCCCCAATTAACCGAAAAGATCAACGGTTGATCCAGAACTATTTCTGAAACCCTTCAGCAGCTCGAATGATTCATGCCCCATTCCCTTCACTCATCTTATACCCACTTGGTTCAGGACATGATCTATAGTGTCAGTCCCCACTAGGCTGACTACGTCACACCTAGCCCAAGTATCATTTCCTCGTCCTACGGATTCTAGTTACTCCACATGTATCGAAGAGTACCTTACTCTAAACATGTAATGCTTTGGCCAAAGACTTTAGTAACAATCCGACGAGAGGCCATGGGTATACATCTCATCGCAAGGAGTGGTGAATCCTTTATAGGCTATTCAAACACCTTCGATCACTTCGACTTATACCCAATCATCCCGGGTCCACATCTCCTTAGAGATGTTTGCTTAAGATGTCAAAGCATAAGTCTCCATGATCAAGATGACTTGAATACCGCAAGTCAAAGGAACATCACACTTAAGCCACAGTAAGAACTTCATTGACATATCTATATATGCAGAGAACCATATGAAGTCTTACGGCTGGTCACTCCAATGAACTAGTTACCATAACTAGCATTCATGATTAACTCCGGACATCACTATGTCTCCAGCCAGTGAGAATCAGCTGCTTGGATACACCAAGGAGTATACCTCGTGCTAGTCTCGACAGAATTGATGGTGTCCAAATCCATCAATTCATCGACTAGGGATAATTCCGATACATCACAATTACACATGTAGAGATACTCACTAGTTGTGATCCAATCACAAATTCTCTCATGCTGTGAATCGCATCGTGGACATTCAGTAAATGAGTTTAAGATCCAATCAAATACATGAAACATGTATACTCAAATAGTGAATCTTCATTTATCATATAAATGGTTCATACATAAGGCGATTGCCTTAGGACATCTCTCATATATTACTAACAATGGGTTAGTGGTACATCAGGAGGGTGTGTGCAGTAGCTCTGTCAGGCTCCGCTAGTCCGCTCATGGGTAGCGATGAGGCAGCATCGTAGCGGGCAGGGATCCCTCCTCTGGTCTACGACACTGGGAGATGAGAGCTTTGCTCCCCCACTCTGTTTGGGGCAGGAGGATAGGTGTACTCCGACAGCATCCTATCCACTCGGTCACTCAGGAGCAGTGATGGCAGAGTGCACAGTTGTCATAACCCTACCCACTCGGCTTCACCATCGCGTGTGAGGCGACTGACTGGCGTCATGGGTGACCATGTCATTTGCATCGCATGCATTTTGCATGGATGACATTTGTATTGTGTTTGCTGCATTTTGTTGCTGCCTTGGATGTTGCATATGATTGTCATGCATACAGGATACATTTTTGTATTTGGTCTGACGACTTTATTTGCTAGTATGGCACATGCTCCTAGGACAGGATAGGAGATTCAGGTAAGTACAGTCTTTCCGCATTTCTTTCTTGTATTTTTTATTATTGATTAGTTGACTGTACTAGCATGATTATTATTGTTTGTTATATCTGACTATGCATATCGACTATTACCCGCTGAGTTCATTGAACTTACCCCGTTGTTTTATATCTATTTCAGGATGAAGCTGTCAGGAGAGTCCAGCTGCCAAACCCCCCTCGTCATGATGATTTTTGTTATTGGATTTATGGTTTCTGTTTTGATTAGAAGTCATGTTTAGGTTTTGTGTTTTGGTTATGTACTTGTGGTTGGTGATATTTGTTATGTCCTTATGGACTTCTATTCGGACTTTATTTTCGATTGGTTTGGTTGAGTATTCCTGCTCAGATGGCAGAAGGGGTAAGTCTAGATATTGTAGACATTTTGATATTTACTTTGATTGTTAGCTTGAGGCCTATTTATGACCTGCGTGTGTGGTTTTTATTTCGGTCGTGTTGACCGATGTATAGTAGGTCGTGTAGGTCTTGTATGTAAGTTTCGTATTGTCACCCATACAGGGAGATGCTGCCGGATTTTTGTCTGGCGGGGATTCCCCAGGGGGCGTGACAACTATAGCTAGTAGTAGTTTTCTATTCTTGCAAATTGCCCTGGTATGTCACTACCTAGTACGTGTTGTAGTTATTTCATATGCTTATTATTTTATGCTCTATCACTTTGATACTTGTCGTTGGTTTATTTAGCACTAGAGTAGTGACATACCTTACATACTGGGCATTGAATGAATAATAAATATAACTTGCATGTGTACATAGACTTATGTACTTAGGTTATTTCATATGGACCCTTATAGGTATATACCATAGGTAGTCATGGATTGATAGGTGTATCGTGCATTAGTGACATGCACCATCTTGCATTATTGCATGACTAACTCTCATCGGCTCCTCGGTAGGAGGTGATACTACTTGGTAATTGAGCCCATCGTCAGTCACATTATCTACACACACAACCACTCATGGGTTAGTGGTATTTTTGGTGTGTGTGTGTGTGTAGTTGCTCTATCAGGGTTCCACGATGGTCGCTCAAGATATTGGTATTGTGACATGGTAGCAGACAGGGATCCCTCCTTTGTCGTGAGACGAGGAGATGAGACGAGGTGATGCCCCCCATATACATACATGGGGTATGAGGGTGATACTCCACCAGCATCCTGTCCACTCGATCACATAATTGTAGTGACGGCAGAGTGCACAATTGTCACAGCCCTACCCACTCGGCCGACACACATGACATGTCGGTGGCTTGACTAGCGTCAGTGGTGACACAGGTGATTGCATCATGTGCATACATTTTTACTATATGCATTAATTGTTGCATTTTTGGTTGTTGCATATGATTGCCATGCACATACAGGAGGTATTATGTTGTTTGTTTTGGTGATTCTACATATGCTTGTGTGGAGGTATTTTATATCAACTTAGGTGATTCTGGTATGTACAGTTTTCGGTATGTATTTTTGTTGAGAAATTGTACCAGCATGATTATTATTGTTACTTATAGTTTACTATGGATGACTATTAGATATCCGCTGAGTTTTACTCACTCTGTTGATATCTATTTTATTTCAGGATAAAGTCTTCCGGAGGGTTCAGTTGTCAGTCCCCTGATCTGACGACTCCGTTATTTGGTTTTTAGGCTTCCCAATGTTTATCTCTTGTACCCTATGTTTTAAACTTGTAATACTTTATACTCGTGGTTGTTTTGGTGGTACTTGATTATGTTTTTATGGTCTTTTTGTTCGATTTGGTTTTGGTTATGGGTGTGGTTGTGTATTCCTGCTCAGATGGCTCAAGATATTGGTATTGTGACATGGTAGCAGACAAGGATCCCTCCTTTGTCGTGAGACGAGGAGATGAGACGAGGTGATGCCCCCCATATACATACATGGGGTATGAGGGTGATACTTCACCAGCATCCTGTCCACTCGGTCACATAATTGTAGTGACGGCAGAGTGCACAATTGTCACAGCCCTACCCACTCGGCCGACACACATGACATGTCAGTGGCTTGACTAGCGTCAGTGGTGACACAGGTGATTGCATCATGTGCATACGTTTTTACTATATGCATTAATTGTTGCACTTTTGGTTGTTGCATATGATTGCCATGCACATACAGGAGGTATTATGTTGTTTGTTTTGGTGATTCTACATATGCTTGTGTGGAGGTATTTTATATCAACTTAGGTGATTCTGGTATGTACAGTTTTAGGTATGTATTTTTGTTGAGAAATTGTACCAGCATGATTATTATTGTTACTTATAGTTTACTATGCATGACTATTAGATATCCGCTGAGTTTTACTCACTCTGTCGATATCTATTTTATTTCAGGATAAAGTCTTCCGGAGGATTCAGTTGTCAGTCCCCTGATCTGACGACTCCGTTATTTGGTTTTTAGGCTTCCCAATGTTTATCTCTTGTACCCTATGTTTTAAACTTGTAATACTTTATACTCGTGGTTGTTTTGGTGGTACTTGAATATGTTTTTATGGTCTTTTTGTTCGATTTGGTTTTGGTTATGGGTGTGGTTGTGTATTCCTGCTCAGATGGCAGAAGAGGTACGTCTAGCGGTTATTATGTGTCGTATTTACTTTAATTGTTGGCCTGAGGCCTTTATATTATATGCATTGTGATTTTATGTTCCGACCTTGTTGGTCGATGTATAGTGGGCCATGTGGGCCTTGTATACAAGTTCCAATTGTCCGTAGTACAGGGGAGGTGCTATCCGATTTTCGTCGGACAAGTACCCCTCTCGGGGCGTGATAATTTATTTGGTATTAGAGCGTAGCTTCTGGGTTCCTAAGGGTTTTTGGGTTTTCGGAGTTCGCCACGTTTGGCAGGTCAACCTGTACATTTTCGGATTTTTATGGTTTTCCGTCGATTTAGTGTTTCGGATATTTTGGAGTCATATTTTGACTAGATCGTATTGGGGACTTGGCGGTGACAGGACATCTCCAGATGGCTAACAGGTGAAATTTTGATTTTCTATCTGTAGTAATACTTAGGTAATAATTTAGTAGATATGAAACGAGGTGGGCATGCTCTCATGCCGAGACGTGGTGCAAGGCAGCCACGCAAAAAGGACATTGAGATCTACTTAGTTGCCAGAAAGGTCTTCGGAGAATGAGCCTGTCGATCAGGATCAGACTTCACATGGTGTCATGGTGTAGTTGGTTATCACATTCATTTATTTCTCGGGCATTCCTGAGAGATATTGGTAGACTACCCACCCTTAGGTCACAAAGATTTATGGTATCTCTGCCCTCTGGATATAATTTAGAAGTCACCGAGGAGGTTAGAGGATGTCCATTAGATTTCGACAGCGTTATACTCCCAGTAGATTTGTTGGTTCTCGACATGATCGAATTCAACATCATACTTAGCATGGACTGGCTAATAGCGTATCATGCCACTGTGGATTGCTAGACGAGGGTGGTTACGTTCCATCCTCCTAACCAACGCTCGTTGGATTTCACCGGCACCAAAAACGATGGTATATCGACCATTTCTACGATTCAGGCTCGGAAGCTTTTATCACACGACTGTCAAGGTTTATTATTATCATTGATCAACGTCGAGGACAGTGGTGACTCTAAGATCTCGGACATTCCTATCATCCGAGAGTATCCGGATGTCTTTCCAAAGGAGTTATCGGGCTTGCCTCCTAGAAGGCAAGTGGAGTTCACAATTGAGTTAATTCCGGGGACGACGCCGGCATCGAAAGCTCCTTATTGTATGGCCCCGAAAGAGTTGGACGAGCTAAAGGTCCAACTTCAAGAGCTTTTGGACAGAGGTTTTATCTTCCCTAGCGTATCTCCCTGGGGTTCTCCGGTTCTCTTCGTAAAGAAGAAAGACGGGTCGATGAGATTATGCATCGACTACAGGCAGTTGAACGATGTCACCATCAAGAATAAATATCCCCTGCCACATATTGAGGACTTGTTTGATCAACTCAGAGGTACGTCAGTGTATTATAAGATTGATCTGCGGTTCAGATATCATCAGTTAAGGGTCAGAGATTCGGACGTTCAGAAGACAACATTCTGTACCAGATATGGGCACTATGAGTTTTTGGTAATGTCATTTGGGCTTACCAATGTTCCGACAGTATTCATGGACTTGATGAACTGTGAATTTATGGATTTCCTAGATCGGTTCGTCATGGTCTTTATTGATGACATTCTGGTCTATTCCCATTCCGAAGAGGAACAAGCACAACATCTTCAAGATCGCCCGATATGCTTCGCGGTATAACTATATGCAGTTCAAGAATGCGCGATCGTTACCCTCAGTTAGTTTTCTGGGACACATGGTTTCTAGCAAATGCATTTAAGTTGACCCCCAGAAGATCGAGGCTATCACCTGTTGGGAGCAGTCGAAATCGGTTCAGGAGGTTCATAGTTTCTTGGGCTTACTCGGATACTACAGACGGTTCGTTGAGGGTTTCCCGAGAATTGCTATGTCGTTGACACGCCTTACCAGGAAGGGCGTGAAGTTCACGTGGTCAGAGGCCTACGAGACCAGCTTTCAGGAGTAGGAGTGACTGGTGTTAGCATCGATTCTAGTATTACCATCAGGGGATGACGATTTCATCTTTTATACCGATGCATCTCTCCAGGGTTTAGGCGCAGTACTGATGCAGCATGGCAGGGGTGGTCTCTTATGCTTCTCGCCAGTTGAAGGAGCATGAGAAAAACTACCCAGTACATGATCTAGGGTTAGCTGCTATTATCTTTGTCTTGAAGATTTCGAGGCATCATCTGTATGGTATTACATTTAAGATTCTCAGTGATCATAAGAGTCTCAAATATCTATTTACGCAGAAGGAACTCAATCTCCGACAGAGGATATGGATGGAGTTCCTGAAGGATTAGGACTATACCATTAGCTACCACCGAAGGGAACCTAGATTATTGAGATAAATGCTTAGAAGGTATATATTGGTTCTTTGACTCTCTATATTTTAGCGTATGGTGATATGATTACGTTGCTTATGTGGTTTATAGTGTATTTGCACTTGATGCTTTATTTAGTATTGTCTTGACTTCGTACTGGCATGACCCCTTTAGTTATACCTTAATTAATTTCAGTCATTGATTTCTATTAGTATGTTTTTTCTATTATTATTGGACATCATGGTTAAATGCTTATTTGGTTATGTATTGTCGCGGTTGATACCCCGATTGAGACTAGTAGATAGTATAATTTAGATGAGGCCATGCTGTAGGAGCGGATCTCAGGAATGAAACAACATTAGTAGAACCCTAGGCGCAATAACCTCGACGTACTAATTGGTAGATCGATGGTCTTTAACGATTTTGGTAGACATTTCATATTAGAGGTGTTGAAACCCTTGCTTGACCGTCTCGATGGGCTTATTTGTAGATCGATGATCTTTATCGACTTTGATAGACGTTCTATGCTAGATGTATTGGATAATCCTAGACTTAACACCCTAGGATAATCGACTGCCCACGAGACCTATTCGTGATAACATGTTGTTGCGTGCAGTTGATAACTAGATAGTTATATACTCTAACTGCCCACAAGACCTATTCGTGGTAGCATGTTGTTGCGTGCAGTCGATAACTAGGAAGTTATACACTCTGACTGCCCATAAGACCTGTTCGTGGTAGTATGTTTTAGCATGCATGATTGTATTGGTAGAAATGATATAATTTAAACTTAACCATCTCGACGTGTTTATGAGTAGATTTATGATCTTATCAGCCTTGATAAGCGTTCATGTTAGAAGGGTTGGAACCTTAGACTTAACCACCCGGGGAAAGCCAATGGGGTTGCTGATGCACTTAGCCGGAAGTCCCAAGGGATTTTAGCTTGCTACCGAGTTTTAGTCACGGATTTGATTCAGGGTTTCTCCGAGTTGGGCTTTGAGGAGCAGGGACTGACCGAGCAGGGCATTCTTGTTACCATGGTTGCTCAGTCATCTATCAGGACAAGAATCCGAGAGGCTCAGGCTAGTGATCAACACTTACAGTTCATTGGCAGCCAGATAACCTCTGGACAGCAGATTGAGTTCACCCGAAATAACGAGGGTATTATTTATCTCCGGGGCAGATTATGCGTACCTCAGTCTCACCCAGTCATGGAGGAGTTACTTCAGGAGGCTCATCACTCTCGATTTGCGATCCATCCAGGCGGAACCCACATGTATCGAGATTTAAGGCGTTTGTATTGGTGGAATGACATGAATAAAGACATCGTAGATTTTGTAGCTAGATGTCTAGTTTGTCAACAGGTGAAGGCTGAGCACCAGAGACCAGCCAGACTACTTCAGAGGATTCCTATTCCCGAGTGGAAGTGGGATCACATTACCATGGATTTTGTGGTGGGTCTTCCTAGGACACAACGAGGCCATGACGTGATTTGGGTAGTCATTGACCGATTACCCAAATCCACACACTTCTTAGGATTCAGAAGATCGACTCTCTGGATCGTTTGACAGAGTTATATTATCGGGAGATCATCAGATTTCATGGTGTTCCTTTGAGCATTATATCAGATAGAGATCCCCGTTTCACGTCCCGGTTCTGGCAGAGTCTACAGCAGACCTTAGGCACACAGCTCCATTTTAGTATAGCATTCCATCCACAGACAGATGGACAGTCTGAGCAGACCATTCAGACTCTAAAGGACTTGCTGAGGTCCTGTGTTATGGATTTCGGGGGCAGCTGAGAGGACCACTTGCCATTAGTGGAAGTCGCCTACAACCATAGCTATCATTCGACTATCCATATGGCACCGTTTGAAATATTGTATGGTAGATAGTGTCGGACACCCACCCTCTAGGAAGAGGTTAGGGAGGCCCAGTTGCTAGGACCCCATAGAGCTCAGCATGAGGTAGAGTGGTCCGTACTATCAGACGAAGGGTGAAAGAGGTGCAGGATCGTCAAAAGAGTTATGTCGATTGGAGACGGAGACCTCTGGAGTTCTCTATTGGTGGCCTTGTATTCTTGCGAGTCTCACCCACGAAAGGGGTGAAGAGATTTGGCCTTCGTGGTAAGCTAGCTCCAAGGTACATTGGTCCTTTCGAGATTTTGGAGAGGATCGGAGCAGTCGTTTACCGCCTAGCGCTACCACCGTCCTTGGCTGGTATTCATGATGTGTTTTATGTGTCCATGCTGAGGAAGTATGTGTCAGACCCTACACATATGCTGTCAGATGTGTCAGGTTCCATTCAACCTGATGCTACTTACGAAGAGGTTCCGGTACGGATTCTAGATCACAAAGAATGATAGTTGCGGAATAAGATTATGCGACTTGTTAAAGTCGGGTGGAGTCACCACACCGATGAGGAGGCTACTTGGGAGTTTAAGGAAAAGATCAGAGCTCAGTACCCCACTTAGTTATTTGAGGTGTGTGATTTTCTTCAAGTGCTTGAGTTGAGCAGTGTAGTATTGCTTACTCATCGTACTTGAGTAGGAAAAATGGAGATCAAATTTTTATTAGTGGGGGAGAATGTAAGATACCGGAAAAAAATAAAATAATAATAAAATAATACTTGTTAATTAGGAAAATATCCTATGGAATTTTCCAGATATTTTTAGAAATTTATTTGGATTTAAATAGAATTTCTATTAACATAGGGGGAAAGATTTAATTATCTAGTTGATGAATTAATGGGTTTAATTAACCCTATGTTTCAAATACCTAAACCTAGGTTTTATTTCTTGGTTTTTATTTCGTTTCCTCCTTATCCATTTACGCCATAACTTTTCCCTCCTAATCCCGATTCTCTTCTCCACTCGCGAGCCCCATCGCTGTCTCCTCTTCTCCACTTGCTAGCCCCATCGTCGTTGCCTTCTCCTCTCCACTACCGTCGCTCGAGCGCCGACCCCTCCTTCTCTTCGCCTGACTGTGCACCTCACCCCATCGCCGTCGCCACATTGGTCGTCGCCGCCTCATCACCGCTGCGGTTGATCTGCGATCGCCAGCCACACAGTGTTGCCCCCTCATTGTCGTCGCTCCCCTTCGAGTGATCGCCCAACTCCAACGCCGCTAGCCCTGCGTCCAACCTCTGACATCCTCTACGGTCGAGCAAGAGCAATGAGTGGGCAAGGGGTGAGGGAGCTTGAGACGGCAACATTGGCATCGTGTCCTGATCGAATCCGCAACCTCTGCCGGAGCTAGGTAAGGGTTCGATTGTTGGTTTCTTCATGAGATCTAGCTTCGATTGTGTATGTCAATCGAAGCTTCCTGTTCTTGTGGTAGTTAATCAGATTCTAGGTGAGGTTCATGATTGTCACAGCGACCGGATCGCTGTTCATCCTATTTGTCTTCTATTCTTACGGTGGCTATCTTCGACCGACCTTCTCCATAGAAAACTTAGATCACAGTGTTGAGAAGGGGGCAGCAGAAGATCCGGTGAATAGATTCGTCGGTAAGGTGAAATTTCGATATAATCTCTATTTTTTTTCCCTTTTCTGTTTTGTTCAATGTGTTCCTATAGATCAATGGAGTTGCTGATTCTTGTGGTGTGGTGATGCTCTACGTTTTGTGTGAAGCTGTGAAGGTAATGAGATGTTCTGAGTGTGTTATTGAGGGGTCATTGTGTTGGTGCAATCAGCCCAGGTTGACTCGAGCAGTACCTTGATGATATTTTGATGATAGACAAAACTCATGACATGGGATTGTCATGGGAAAGTCCAACATGGGGTTGGCATGGAAAATCCAAGCATGGAGCTTAGTGTGGAAGTCCAAGGGGGAAGCCTTGGCATGGGAAAGTCCAAAGCATTGCGAATCCGTGCGCTTGGTGCTTGGTATGGGAAATCCAAAGCATTGCGAAGCCGTGCGCTTGGTGCTTGGTGAGAAATGCATTGCGAAGCCGTGTGCTTGGTGCATTTGGGAAGTCTTGAGGACTTGGTAAGTTCACTAGGCTCGGGGTCCTTGAGTCGGTGAAGGATGGCATTGCGAAGTCGTGCGCTTGGTGCATCCGAGGGACCGCCAGACGGGGAGCGAATGGAGTGAGCCCAAAGGGAAGCATACTTCTAGGGCATGAGACGCGAAGGATGGCGTTGCGAAGCCGTGCGCTTGGTGCATCCGAGGGACGTAGGCCGAGGGAAGAGAGCTTCGGTGGGGAACTCCATGAGGGATAAGGTGGACTTGGCCAAGTGGCTAAGACTGAGTGTCGGAGGCTCAAACATCGTTATGTTTGAGGTTTTAGCCGACATCAGTCGACTGGCATAGGTGCCAGTCGACTGCTCTAGGTCGTATGGGTTCGACCAGTGTTCGATCAACTAAGTTCTGATCAGTCGATCACGAGGGAGGGCAATGATCGTTGAGAATCACCGACTACCGAGGGATGGCAGTCGACTGATGACACTGTGCACGGGCACAGAATGGAGTCGAGCTCGCCATCACTCGACTGATGGATGATCAGTCGACTGATGGGTGCCATCAGTCGACTGATGTGTGATCCGTTGGAACTTAACCAACGTGGATCGCCATGAGACAACTTACGGACCACCGACTGATGGTCACGATCAGTCAACTGATGGGTGCGAAAACAGCTTGATGCAGGTTATAAATGGAGCTCGAGTTGGAGGATTTCGCCAAGGGCTTTTGAGGTGACTTTGGAGGGGAATTGCTGTTGCATTCCAGACCTTCAAGAGCAAGAAAAAGCAAGCAACAAGAAAGCGATCAAAGCAATTGTGTAAAAGTTTTTTTTTGTATTATCTTTGTATTTCTTGTTGTATTTCATATTACTTGTTGTAATAACTTGTGAGAGGTTTCTCCACCTCTGACGTGTAGTCGAGAAGGAGTTTAGTTAGTGTCGTGCGCATAACTAGAGCTCGAGGTGCTCACCCGTGGAGTAGGAACCATTTGGTTCCGAACCACGTATATGCTTGTGTATTGATTGTGCTTGTGTTGTTGTTATTTCTATTGTTATTCCGCTGCGTATATTAACGACAATTGTAGACGAGCACACGAGAACGAGCGAATTACGACATCCAACGAACGAGGGCTATTTACCCCCCTCTAGCCGGCCAATCGATCCCCCCAACAAGTGGTATCAGAGCTGAGGTCGCTCTTCAAGGACTAACCACCGCGAGAGCACTACAAGAAATTCGATGGAGATTTTTCTTGGTGGAGGAAACGGATGGAGGTATACCTAGAAACCGATTTTGATTTTATGATTATTATAGAAAACGATTTTAAAATGCCTAGGGACAAGTACAACAAGCCAATTGAGAAGTCAAAATGGACCCAAGACTAAATCAAAGACTTCAAGACAAATCTCAAGGTAATCAAGTTGATTAGTGATTTGTTACCTAACACTATTTGGTCTAGATTGGGTGATTATAGGGATGCAAGGGAATTATGGAATAAGGTAATGAAATTCCAAGAAAATTCCCAATCGGCACAAGAAGAGGAGAATGCCGAAGAAGAACCCACAACATTTGAAGATGTTGATGACTTGGTGGAGACCTCCACCTCTAGCATTGAGGGGGAGGAGAGGCAATCTTCCATCCCGGAGCAAGAACAAGAAGCATCCACATCCGGAAGAAGTGAAGATCGGGAAGAGGCCTCTACCACCTCCCTAGGTAACTCAAGTGTTATTATTTTAAATAAAAATCACATAATATGCTTTGAGTGTAGGGAGAAAGGGCATTATAAGAGCAAATGCCCTAAATTGGCTAAGAAGAAGGCATCAACACCAAAAGTCAACCCAAAGTCAAACGATGCCGGTGTTCCCAAAATCAAGAGCAAAGAGCACATTGTGTGCTTCAAATGCAATCAAAAGGGACACTACCGAAGCCAATGCCCTAGGGGGAGGAAGAAAGGGCAAGAAGGTGCAACTCATGTAGGGGGAGCTTCTAAAGCTAACCCTAAGGTACATTTAGTTAATGCACCTTTAATTCCTAAAGTCAAAAAGCATGCTAAAAATTATTTTAGCTCTCTTGCTATTATCAATGAAAAGCATGCTAAGAGAAATAATAAGGTGTATTGTCTAGGTGCCAAGCATGTTCATATAACTAAGGACAAACCTAGGACTCAAAACACTAGATCTATTTTACCTAGGGAGTCAATTAGGAGAATTGAAGAAAACTTGGGTGTTAATCCCAAGAAATCTAGGCATATGCCTAAGAAGAAGAACATTTCCCCTAAACCTAATGAAAATTCAAAATTGGGAAAATTAGAGTTAGAAAACCAAGCCTTGAGGTCAAGGCTAGAAAAATTGGAGAAGACCCTAGCAATAATATCAAACTCGGTTAAGGGGTCTAATGCACAAAAGTCAAGACCTAGGAAACAAGAAACATCTAAGGGCAAGAAGGGTTTGGGTCACAAACCTATGTCCTACCATAATGTTCCATTTAATTATGGAACCACATCTAGGTCTAGGAAAACCAAGGCTAATAGGGAAGTCATCCCTAAGTCTAGCCATGGTATGTGTTTAGTGGCTAACACCTCAAAGAAATCAAATGTAGCCACTAAGAAGGTCAATGGAGGAGTCACCTCTAGAGTTGACTTAGGAAAGACCCAAAAGACTATGGCTTCAAAGCCTAAAAGGGTCATTAGGAAGGTATCTAGGGAAGTTATCCCTAGGGAATACCTTGTTAACCCAAGGAGCTCCAATAGATATTGGGTTCCTAAGAGCGTGATTGATTCACGCTAAGTGGGTTAGGGTGTGTCAACCCTAAGTGGATGGGTGGTTAACCTAGCCATTGTGAGTTGACACATTAGGGTGTGCCAATATGGTTTCAGAAGTTAAAAATGATTTAAATTGGCACAATTAGGTCTTAGAGGTATTGGTGTGCCATTTTGGGTTTTTGGCACACTAGGGAAATGAATGGCATTAAGGCAAAATGAATTTAATTCCTAGAAATGGCAAATTAATTTTAACACTTAGATATTCTATACCTTAGTATATTTTACTTGCCATGCTTTATTTGCCTTGCCATGTCATGACATCATTCTCATTTTCATCTATAAAAATGTCATGATCATGTTTAGATTTATGTTTAGATGTCATGTATGCTTAAGTTTCATTCACATGCCATGACATCATGATATTGGCATATGTTTTTATCTATATCATATCTATGCCATAATCATATCATGCATGAATTAAAATGGAGTTAAGGACTATGGCATAATTTGAAAGGAATCAAATAATATTGCCTTAGAAATATGCATGAGAACATAAAGAAAACAAAACCCACATCTCACTAAAAACTTGACTTGTATATGTTTTACACATCTAGATATTGGTGAGATGTTTAGGAAAAAGAAATTAAAGGTTTGAAAAACATTTTGAAAACATTTTGAAAAACCTTGGTGAAGCCTATCTTTTGATAGCTATCACCATTGAATGGGATGATACAAAGATGGCTCTTTATTGAAGCTTTTCTTAAATTTTAAACTTTGTATCAATCTCCTAATTTAGTGGGTAAAATAATTTTCCAATATTTTTCACCCATAGTGCTTAGGATAAGTATTATACGTATGCATTTTCAAGATTTTTAAAATTATGTATATTTACTTATGGATTTCGAAAATCCATTTTAAAGAAACTACTGAGAATCGAGTTATCGATCGTACTGTAATGGCGATCGTGATAATAGAATCGATCGTGGTATCGTGGTCGGTGGCCCATGTTCAGCTGTGTTTTGGTCCCCTAACCACTCCTAACCCTAGAATATGCTTGGAAGAGCATTAGAGAGGGTGGAAATCCATTGGATATGGATTAGGAGTTGGGTTGAGGGTGAGTATCAATTTTAAGGTGGATGAGAGTTCATTGTTGAACTTTGCCTTAATTTTGATTTGGTTAATGTTCCTATTGGCTTAGGGACTCTCCAAGGAGATTGTTGGTGCAATGGTTAAGGGAGAGCAAGCCTCTAGGGGGAGGTATCCATCATGGGAAGATGGATGTGTATTTCCTCATGGGAGGAAAATTGGGTTGCCTCTCTTTAAGTGATATGGGATCACTAGAAAGATTGTAGGCATGTGTTCCTCCAAGGGAGAGATTGTAAGATCTCATTGGGATATGAGACATTCATACCCTTGGGGAGGACCTTTTTGATGTAATGTCAAAAAGGGGGAGAAGTTACCAAGTTACCAATTAGGGTTCGTTGGAATTCTCATTGGGATATGAGAATTTCCAATATGGGAGAATTGGTAGACTTGAGATGGTAGTTTTGTCAATCATCAAAAAGGGGGAGATTGTTGGTGCAATCGGCCCAGGTTGACTCGAGTTTGACTCGAGCAGTACCTTGATGATATTTTGATGATAGAAAAAACTCATGACATGGGATTATCATGGGAAAGTCCTGTTGGGTTTTTCCGAGCCGCAAAAACCGCATTTTGCGTTGCAAAAACCTCAGAAGCCCCGGCCACGGATCCGTGCGAAGTATAAAAATATAAAAACATGTATGTGCTTACAAAACCCTAGATCTACCTTAGATCTAAGAGGTTAGAACATTACCCTCATAGCGATGCCCTTCGCTTATCCCGCTCGTCTAAAAGTTCGCCGAAACTCGAGAGTGTCAAGTGCACACTCCTCTATGGTATCCACACAAGCAATAGGTGGAGAAATAATGCCTTAGAGTGTGCTAGCACTCCTTTAGGAATTTCGGCCAAGGAGAGGTTGGGAGAGGTAGAGCTTGAGAGAAAAAACACCAAGGTTGAAGATGAAGTTATTAAGCCACCAAAAATCAATTACCCCATCTAATGGAGTGGCCGGCCACTTCATGGAGAGGAGGTTACATGCATGCATGTAACTCCCATGACCCTTGGTCTCCCTCATGATATGGCACCAATTGACAAAGTCAATGATGATGTGGAGCATCATCATTGGTCGGCAATGCCAAGTCATCATCATGACATGGCATTTGGTCAAGTCAAACTTGACCTTTCATCTTCCCTCTCAAGTCAAGTCAAACTTGACCTCTAATCTCCCATGGTTGATCAAATCTAACCACTTGACTCAAGTCAATTTAATTTAATGAATCTTTATTCATTAATTTAAATTGATTTGATGAATCAAATAAAAATTAGACGCATTCAATACTTGAATCAACTTGAGTCTAACTCAATTAGTCTAATTTGGATTACTCTTAATCCAATTTGGTTCATCCCATGAACCTAATCCTCATGGTTCATCATATGAACCTAATCTCCATCTAATTGCTCTTATGTGTGTGACCCTATAGGTTCTTGTAACGTTGGCAATGTCCCTAAACCGATTTAGGAACATAAGCAATGAGCGGTATCTAGCAACACATCATTGCTACCCAAGTTACAAGAATGTTGAGCTCCAACATCACCTTTGTGACTACTAATTGTGACTCTCACAATATGTGACAATGTCCCTCTATCCTTGACATCTAGATTGACCAATCGAGGCATAGTCCGTGTCATCCTCGGTACAATCTAAATCTTGAACTCCAAGTAGACTCACTCTAATCAAATGAGCTCAATATCTCATATTGACTCATTTGGGCATGGCCATGCACTTCGTGGTCTCACTCTATCAAGAATATCGATGTCACCCCCGTCATATAGGAGGGATATATCCCATCTACATCACTCACATCCCTCCGCATAATTTGTTACATACCCAGTAATTGCCTTTATAGTCCACCCATTTACGGGAGACGTTTGACGAAGCCAAAGTATGCAACTTCTTATGTAGGGAACCATGGTGACTTCAGGTCTAAGGACTAATAGTCATACTAATAGCCACATGAGAAAGTATATGACACTCATATAATGATCCATGATACTTTCTCATGGCGGGTCATTCAGTATACATTCTCCAATGCATACCCATGTGTCAACTTGATATCTCATATCCATGACTTGTGAGATCAAGTCATCTTGTTGACCTACATGCTAGTCTCTACGCATTAACATTGTCCCTGAATGTTAATACTCGACTAGGAATGATTAAGAGTAGTGTTCTCTATATCATCTCATTATAGATTCAACCAATCGATTGATATAGATAAGAACCTACTACTCAAGGACATTATTATATTTAGTTATTTGGCACCAATACAAGTAAATATAATAACCATGCCTTTATAAATAGGAATATGATACAATAAAGTCCATACAACAATCATCACATGATTGGCTCTAGGGCTTTCACTAACAATCTCCCACTAGCACTAGTGCCAATCACCGTAGTATCTAATACCCAATGACCTAGTGTGACCATCATGCTTTTTCTGTGCCAAAGCCTTGGTCAAGGGATCTGCGATGTTAGCCTCTGTGGGTACTCTGCAAATCTTCACATCTCCTCTATCGATAATCTCTCGAATGAGATGGAAGCGCTGTAGTATGTGTTTGGTCCGCTGGTGTGAGCGAGGTTCCTTAGCCTGTGCAATCGCTCCATTGTTGTCACAATAGAGCTCTATGGGATCTGCAATGCTAGGAACCACCCCAAGCTCAGTAATGAACTTGCAGATCCAAACTGCCTCCTTTGCTGCCTCAGATGCAGCGATATACTCGGCTTCTGTTGTAGAATCAGCAACTGTGTCCTGCCTGGAACTATTCCAGCTCACAGCGCCACTATTAAAGCAAAATACGAACCCTGACTGCGATCTATAATCATCCTGGTCAATTTGGAAGCTGGCATCGCTGTAACCCTTTACAGCTAGCTCCTCATCACCTCCAAATATCAAGAAATATTCTTTAGTCCTTCTCAAGTACTTAAGAATATTCTTGACTACTATCCAGTGACGCTCACCTGGATCTGACTGGTATCTACTCGTCATGCTCAAAGCATACGAGACATCAGGACGAGTACATAGCATGACATACATGATAGATCCTATAGCCTATGCGTAAGAGATCTTATCCATGCGGTCTCTCTCCTCTCTAGAAGAGGGACTTTGAGTCTTCGAAAGACTCACACCATGTGACATCGGCAGAAGTCCTTTCTTGGAATTCTGCATGGCAAACCGAAGTAATACCGTGTCAATGTATGTACTCTGACTTAGGCCAAGCAATCTCTTAGATCTATCTCTATAGATCTTGATGCCTAGAATATAGGCTGCTTCACCTAAGTCCTTCATTGAGAAGCACGTCCCCAGCCAAGTCTTCACAGACTGTCATTCCCAATGAGTAGTATGTCATCCACATACAATACAAGGAAGACAACTGTGTTCCCATTAACCCTCTTGTAGACACAGGGTTCATCTTCATTCTTGATGAAACCAAACTGTTTGATCGCATCATCGAATCGAAGATTCCAGCTCCGAGAAGCTTGCTTTAGCCCATAAATGGACCTTTGCGCTTGCGTACCTTCGATATCTTGTGGATCTACAAAACCCTCGGGTTGTGTCATGTACACATCCTCGAGCAAGTTTCCATTCAGAAACGCGGTTTTGACATCCATCTGCCAGATCTCATAATCGTGGTATGCTGCAATAGCAAGCAAGATCCGAATGGACTTAAACATCGCCACTGGAGAAAAGGTTTCATCATAATCAATACCATGAATTTGCTTGAAACCATTAGCCACCAATCGACCCTTATAGGTATGCGTAAGTCCATCCATGTCAGTCTTTCTCCTAAAGACCCACTTACACCCAATGGGTTTGACCCCTTCAGGTGGATCAACCAAAGTCCATACTTGGTTGGTGTACATGGATTCCATCTCGGATCTCATGGCCTCAAGCCATTTCTCAGAATCTGGGCTTATCACACTTCGATAGGAGGTAGGCTCATTCTCAATGAGCATTACGTCATCATGGTCAGACAAGAGAAATGAATATCTCTCAGGCTGACGACGTACCCTATCAAATCTGCGAAGAGGTAGGTCTACATGAACAGGTGGTTGTTCCACAACTCTTTGTGCAATAACCTCATCACCCACAACACTTTGTGGTTCCTGTTCAACCTCCATCAAGGCCTCAGTGCTATGGTCCTTATCTTGAATTTCTTCAAGATCGAAGGTACTCCCACTAGTTTTTCTAGAAACAAAATCCCTTTCTAGAAAAACTCCAGTCTTTGCCACAAACACTTTGTGCTGACTGGGAATGTAGAAGTAATATCCCTTTGTATCCTTGGGATATCCAACAAAATAGCACCTATCGAATTTGGGTTCCAGTTTGTCTGAGACTTGCCGTCGAACGTAAGCCTCACAACCCCAAATCCTCATAAAAGACATCATGGGATTTCTCCCTATCCATATCGTATATGGTGTCTTTATCACAGCCTTGGATGGTACATGGTTAAGGGTAAAGGTTGTTGTGTCTAGAGTATATCCCCAAAAGGATATAGGAAGATCTGTGTGACTCATCATAGATCGTACCATATCTAATAGGGTACGATTCCTCCTTTCGGATACACCATTCCACTGTGGTGTTCCAGGAGGAGTGAGTTGGGATAGAATCCCACACTCAGCTAGATAGTCACGAAACTCATGGCTAAGGTATTCTCCACCTCGATCTGATCAAAGTATCTTAATACTCTTGCCAAGCTGGTTTTGTACTTCATTCTTGAATTCTTTGAACTTTTCAAAGGATTCTGATTTATGTGTCATAAGATACACATAACCATATCTACTGAAGTCATCAGTAAATGTAATGAAGTACCTGTAACCACCTCTAGCAGCAACATTGAAAGGACCACATACATCACTATGTATAAGTCCTAACAAATCTGTTGCTCTTTCGCTATGTCCACTAAAGGGAGTATTGGTCATCTTGCCTAAAAGGCAAGACTCGCATGTCTCATATGATTCAAAATCAAATGAGTCTAGCAGCCCATCCTTATGGAGCTGAGATAAGTGACTCTCATTTATGTGACCTAAGCGACAATGCCAGAGATAGGTTTGGTTCAACTCATTTGACTTGAACCTCTTGGTACTTATGTTATAGATAGGGCTCTCTAAGTCTAGAAAGTAGAGTCCGTTCATTAGAGGTGCACTACAATAGAACATATCATTTAAATAAACTGAACAACATTTGTTCTTTATTATAAATGAAAAACCTTTCTTGTCCAAACAAGAAACTGAAATGATGTTCTTAGTTAAGGCAGGCACATAACAACATTCATCTAATTCTAGTACAAGCCCAGAGGGCAGAGATAGATCATAAGTTCCTACAGCAACAGCAACAACCCTTGCTCCATTGCCTACTCGTAGGTCCACCTCGCCCTTTGTCAATGCCCTGCTATTTCTCAGCCCCTGCACATTGGTACAAATGTGAGATGCACATCCGGTATCTAATACCCATGATGAAGAAATGGATAGATTGACTTATATAACATTTATACCTGAAGTAGAAGTCTCACTTCTCTTCTTCTTAAGATCTTCCAGGTATGCCTTGCAGTTACGCTTCCAGTGTCCAGCTTCCTTGCAGTGGAAGCAAGCCCCTCCCTTGGCTACCCCTCCTTTGGGTTTAAGTTCTTTGCCTTTGCCCTTGGCTTGGGACTTTCCCTTACCTTTAGGCTTGCCCTTGCCTTTCTTCTTCTGCACCATCAAAATGGTGTCAGATTTACCCTTCTAAAGGTTAAGCTCGTGATTCTCAACATCTTTGAGAATTTGAATGACTTATCAATTTCATTCATGTTATAATTCATGACAAATTGATTGAAGGCTTGTGGCAAAGATTGCAAGATCAGGTCAGTGGCCAGCTCTTGGCCAAGTGGGAATCCCAACCTTTGTAGGTTTTCTACGTACCCAATCATCTTGAGTACATATGTACCTACGGGAGTCCCTTCTTGCATCTTGGACCCAAATAATGCCTTAGAGACTTCATATCTCTCATGCCTAGCTTGTCCTTGATATAGTTGACGAAGATGTCCAACCATATCATAAGCATTCATGAACTCGTGTTGCTTCTGAAGCTCAGAGTTCATGGTCGCGAGCATAAGACATGACACATCTAATGCATCATCTTGATGCTTCTTGTAAGCATCTTTGTCAGCTCGCGAGGCAGTGGCAGGAGGTGCCTCCGGAATGGGCTGCTCCAGGACGTACAGCTTCCTTTCTTGGGTGAGAACAATTCTCAAGTTCCTGTACCAGTCCAGGAAATTTGCTCCATTGAGCTTGTCCTTCTCAAGGACAGATCGCAGAGAGAGAGTGTTCGTGTTTGTCGACATAGTTATCTACAACATACAATGCAGAGAATTAATATCATATTCCTTTTATCATTTAATTAGGCCTTTAATCAAATGATGCTCCCACTGAATTATAGGAATTTTTTATAGAATCGAGTTATGGATGTGGTCAAACCACATTACTAGATTCATACAAACTAGCTATAATTCTTGCGGGACAAGATCCACATCATACTAAGCCTTGAGTTAGCTTTGGCTAAATCGCCCAAGACTTAGTATGATCGGTGGGTAACACATTACCGATTACATCTCTATGCAACTCTTGTTTATAGGATCAAGACCCACATTTACAAAAGACCTTGAGTTAGCTTTGGCTAAATCGCCCAAGATTTAGTGTAAATGTGATCTTGACCTATCGTTCCAACGATTGGAATATGCCTATAGTTCTACTCGATAAAATTGAGTTTAACTAGTTTTGCTCAATCTAATTGAGCTTACTCTAACCCAAGCGTGATAGGTGGGACCAAGATTGTCCCTCCGCACCCTACCAAGATAATATGTGTTGCTCTGCTTTGGCAGATTCAACAACAACAAATGATCGAGGTAGTGATGGGTATCAAGGCTCGGTAGGCATTTTCGAGTTGATTCGATTATGATCTAATCTAATCATAATGTATATCTTATACGCATTTAGGCCTTTATTATCCTATATTAGCATGCATCATATACATACATTCATTATTCTAGCATGCATCATATACATACAAGAAAATTATCCTAGCATGCATCATATACATACATGCATTATTCTACTAGCATGCATCACATACATACAAGCAAAATTAATTAAATATATATATATATATATATATATATATATATATATATATATATATATATATATATATATATAATTAAATGTGATATAGTCATGGCCCTACTACGATCTTCTCAAGCCAATGAGAAGATCGGACGGTCAACCTAAGGCTAGCGGCTTCTCCAAGCGCTTCCTTTGACTGCCATGTGTCGTCGTCACCCTTCTCGTAATCTCGTCTTCGAGTGGACTTTCCACCTCTCCATTTTGTACATTACAAATATGAAACTCGAGTTACATTCGAGTCTAAAAACTAATTACAACTAGAATATCAAAAGAAGAAGTACGACGCGCAGGTCGCATACACTATACAACACGCACAACCACAAAACGGCACGCAGGCCGTATTATGAATTACAACACACATAATCCAATCAAATTGGGGTCATTGGGCCATGACAATCACAGAACTATACATAATTATAAATTATGTATTTTTACAGAAAATTTCTATAATTTTTCCTAATTTATTTCAAATTTATGAGTCACCTCTCCGTAACGGTCCCGCTAAGCGGTTTCCGAGCGCGATCGCGGGACAAGACCCCTTTCGGGGATAGGGGCAGCGCCCCTACTCGCAAAACAAACTTCGCAAGTGTCCCTACAATGATCTTACAGCGACTTAAGTCGCTGTCCCAAAAACCTAAAGCGAGAACTCGCCGATTCAGAGAATTTTTCTCGACGGTTGAAGCCTATGAGTGTCCCAACACTCGTTGCTTCGACTCTACGAGAAAAATACCCCAAAATTCTATAAAATTAGGAAATTTATAGAAACATATAAATCTGTAATTTTTATATCTAATATAAAAACTACAAAAATGAAACACATACATGCTTCGCACGTGGCTCTGATACCACTGTTGGGTTTTTCCGAGCCGCAAAAACCGCTTTTTGCGTTGCGGAAACCTCGGAAGCCCCGGCCACGGATCCGTGCGAAGTATAAAAATATAAAAACATGTATGTGCTTACAAAACCCTAGATCTACCTTAGATCTAAGAGGTTAAACATTACCCCCGTAGTGATGCCCTTCGCTTATCCCGCTCGTCCAAAAGTTCGCCAGAACTCGAGAGTGTCAAGTGCACACTCCTCTATGGTATCCACACAAGCAATAGGTGGAGAAAAAATGCCTTAGAGTGTGCTAGCACTCCTTTAGGAATTTCGGCCAAGGAGAGGTTGGGAGAGGTAGAGCTTGAGAGAAAAAACACCAAGGTTGAAGATGAAGTTATTAAGCCACCAAAAATCAATTACCCCATCTAATGGAGTGGCCGGCCACTTCATGGAGAGGAGGTTACATGCATGCATGTAACTCCCATGACCCTTGGTCTCCCTCATGATGTGGCACCAATTGATAAAGTCAATGATGATGTGGAGCATCATCATTAGCCGGCAATGCCAAGTCATCATCATGACATGGCATTTGGTCAAGTCAAACTTGACCTTTCATCTTCCCTCTCAAGTCAAGTCAAACTTGACCTCTAATCTCCCATGGTTGATCAAATCTAACCACTTGACTCAAGTCAATTTAATTTAATGAATCTTTATTCATTAATTTAAATTGATTTGATGAATCAAATCTAAATTAGACTCATTCAACACTTGAATCAACTTGAGTCTAACTCAATTAGTCTAATTTGGATTACTCTTAATCCAATTTGGTTCATCCCATGAACCTAATCCTCATGGTTCATCATATGAACCTAATCTCCATCTAATTGCTCTTATGTGTGTGACCCTATAGGTTTTTGTAACGTTGGCAATGTCCCTAAACCGATTTAGGAACATAAGCAATGAGCGGTATCTAGCAACACATCATTGCTACCCAAGTTACAAGAATGTTGAGCTCCAACATCACCTTTGTGACTACTAATTGTGACTCTCACAATATGTGACAACGTCCCTCTATCCTTGACATCTAGATTGACCAATCGAGGCATAGACCGTGTCATCCTCGGTACAATCTAAATCTTGAATCCCAAGTAGACTCACTCTAATCAAATGAGCTCAATATCTCATATTGACTCATTTGGGCATGGCCATGCACTTCGTGGTCTCACTCTATCAAGAATATCGATGTCACCCCCGTCATATAGGAGGGATAGATCCCATCTACATCACTCACATCCCTCCGCATAATTTGTTACATACCCAGTAATCGCCTTTATAGTCCACCCATTTACGGGTGACGTTTGACGAAGCCAAAGTATGCAACTCCTTATGTAGGGAACCATGGTGACTTCAGGTCTAAGGACTAATAGTCATACTAATAGCCACATGAGAAAGTATATGACACTCATATAACGATCCATGATACTTTCTCATGGCGGGTCATTCAGTATACATTCTCTAATGCATACCCATGTGTCAACTTGATATCGCATATCCATGACTTGTGAGATCAAGTCATCTTGTTGACCTACATGCTAGTCTCTACGCATTAACATTGTCCCTGAATGTTAATACTCGACTAGGAATGATTAAGAGTAGTGTTCTCTATATCATCTCATTATCGATTCAACCAATCGATTAATATAGATAAGAACCTACTACTCAAGGACATTATTATATTTAGTTATTTGGCACCAATACAAGTAAATATAATAACCATGCCTTTATAAATAGGAATATGATACAATAAAGTCCATACAACAATCATCACATGATTGGCTCTAGGGCTTTCACTAACAAGTCCAACATGGGGTTGGCATGGAAAATCCAAGCATGGAGCTTGGTGTGGAAGTCCAAGGGGGAAGCCTTGGCATGGGAAAGTCCAAAGCATTGCGAAGCCGTGCGCTTGGTGCTTGGTGAGAAATGCATTGCGAAGCCGTGCGCTTGGTGCATTTGGGAAGTCTTGAGGACTTGGTAAGTTCACTAGGCTCGGGGTCCTTGAGTCGGTGAAGGATGGCATTGCGAAGCCGTGCGCTTGGTGCATCCGAGGGACCGCCGGACGGGGAGCGAATGGAGTGAGCCCAAAGGGAAGCATACTTCTAGGGCATGAGACGCGAAGGATGGCGTTGCGAAGCCGTGCGCTTGGCGCATCCGAGGGACGTAGGCAGAAGAAAGAGAGCTTCGGTGGGGAACTCCATGAGGGATAAGGTGGACTTGGCCAAGTGGCTAAGACTGAGTGTCGGAGGCTCAAACATCGTTATGTTTGAGGTTTTAGCCGACATCAGTCGACTGGCATAGGTGCCAGTCGACTGCTCTAGGTCGTATGGGTTCGACCAGTGTTCGACTGAACCAAGTCTGGCTGATCAGTCGACTGCCGAGGGAGGCGGATTGTTGGGAGAAATCGATCAGCTGAGGGATGGCAATGATCGTGATGACATGCTGCAGCACGCAGAATGGAGTCGAGCTCGCCAGCACTCGACTGATGGATGATCAGTCGACTGATGGGTGCCATCAGTCGACTGATGTGTGATCCGTTGGAACTTAACCAACGTGGATCGGGCCGTTGTGAGACAATGGCTACGGGACCAGTCGACTGATGGTCACGATCAGTCGACTGATGGGCGCGAAAACAGCTTGATGCAGGTTATAAATGGAGCTCGAGTTGGAGGATTTCGCCAAGGTCTTTTGAGGTGACTTTGGAGGGGAATTGCTGTTGCATTCCAGACCTTCAAGAGCAAGCAAAAGCAAGCAACAAGAAAGCGATCAAAGCAATTGTGTAAAAGTTTTCTTTTGTATTGTCTTTGTATTTCTTGTTGTATTTCATATTACTTGTTGTAATAACTTGTGAGAGGTTTCTCCACCTCCGACGTGTAGTCGAGAAGGAGTTTAGTTAGTGTCGTGCGCATAACTAGAGCTCGAGGAGCTCACCCGTGGAGTAGGAACCATTTGGTTCCGAACCATGTATATGCTTGTGTATTGATTGTTCTTATGTTGGTGTTATTTCTATTGTTATTTCGCTGCGTATATTAACGACAATTGTAGACGAGCACACAAGAACGAGCGAATTACGACATCCAACGAACGAGGGCTATTCACCCCCCTCTAGCCGGCCAATCGATCCCCCCAACACATTGTGCTGACTGTGGTGAGTAAAGAAGACCTGGGTGAGTTGCTTGAGGGTTGTTGGATGTGAATTAGAGGGGTTGTAAATGGAGCAGTGAATTAAGTTTGAGGAAAATGAAGGATTGATCTAGGATGTTGTTAAATTTTCCTTGCTGCAATGTGGATGGCTGTGATTGGGTTTGATGTCGGTTGTACGACCATAATTGGTATGTTGGTCGATTGTGAATAGGTGTTGCTCGATCGTGGCTGAGTGAGAGGTGGCTGTGAAGGGGTTGTTTTGTTGAGGTAAACTTAGTGGTTGCTAAGGTGTTGTGGGTGTGTCGAGAGGCTGTGCTCGTATTCGATAGATTAAGTGAATAACGGGTCGATGTAGAATTTAGTCGAATATTAGCTGTGTGTTGGAATTTAATGGTATTTATGTTATATGCAGGTTTCAATCGCGAGACAGGTCCACGGGCGTAAAGACAGTTGGTATTCTTCATAGCAGGCGGGTATCTTTGACTTATCTTCTTTTAGATATTGTCATATTGTTGTGAATTATTTACTATAGCTAGTAGTAATTTTATATGCTTGCTAACTGCCCTGGTATGCCACTATCTAATAAGTGTTGTAGTCGTTTCATATGCTTATTATATTATGCTCTATCACTTTGATACTTGTCATTGGTTTATTTAGCACTAGAGTAGTGACATACCTTATATACTGGACATTGAATGAATAATGAATATAACTTGTATGTGTACATAGACTTATGTACTTAGGTTATTCGATATGAGCTCCTATGGGTATATACCATAGGTAGCCATAGATTGATAGGTGTATCGTGCATTAGTGACATGCACCATCTTGCATTATTGCATTACTGACGATCATCGGCTCCTCGGTAGGGGGTGATACTACTTGGTAGTTGAGCCCATCATCAGTCACATTATCTACACACACAACCACTCGTGGGTTAGTGGTATTTCATGTGTGTGTGTAGTTGCTTTGTCAGGGCTCCACGGTGGTCGCTCAGGATATTGGTATTGCGACGTGGTAGCAGACAGGGATCCCTCCTTTGTCGTGAGATGAGGAGATGAGACGAGGTGATGTCCCCCATATACATACATGGGGTAGGAGGGTGATACTCCACCAGCATCCTGTCTACTCGGTCACATAGGTGTAGTGACGGCAGAGTGCACAGTTGTCACAACCCTACCCACTCGGCTGACACACATGACATGTCGGTGGCTTGACTAACGTCAGGGGTGGCATAGGTGATTGCATCATGTACATACGTTTTTACTATATGCATTTATTGTTACACTTTTGGTTGTTGCATATGATTGTTATGCACATACAGGAGGTATTATGTTGTTTGTTTTGGTGATTCTACATATGCTTGTGTGGAGGTATTTTATATCAGCTTAGGTGATTCTGGTATGTACAGTTTCAGGTATGTATTTTTGTTGAGAAACTATACCAGTATGATTATTATTGCTACTTATAGTTTACTATGCATGACTATTAGATATCCGCTGAGTTTTACTCACTCCGTTGATATTTATTTTATTTTAGGATGAAGCCTTTCGAAGGGTCCAGTTGTCAGTCCTCTGATCTGACGACTCCGTTATTTGGTTTTTAGGCTTCCACATGTTTATCTCTTGTACCCTATGTTTTAAACTTGTAATACTTTATACTCGTGGTTGTTTTGGTGGTACTTGATTATGTTTTTATGGTATTTTTGTTCGATTTGGTTTTGGTTATGGGTGTGGTTGTGTATTCCTGCTCAGATGACAGAAAAGGTAGGTCTAGCAGTTATTATGTGTCATATTTACTTTGATTGTTGGCCTGAGGCCCTTATATTATATGCATTGTGGTTTTATGTTCCGACCTTGTTGGCTGATATATAGTGGGTCGTGTGGGCCTTGTATACAAGTTCCAATTGTCCAAAGTACTGGGAAGGTGATGTCCGATTTTCGTCGGACAAGTACCCCTCTCGGGGCGTGACACCAAGTTCAGTAAATGTGCATTCTAGTTATCCTCAATGGGTTTTCTTGGACATGTGGTGTCTAACAGAGGTATTTTTATAGATCTCCAAAAAATCGAGGCGATTACCAGTTGGGAGAATCCAAAATCAGTCCAGGAGATCTGTAGTTTCCTTGGTCTGGTTGGGTATTATCGGAGATTCGTGGAGGGATTCTCTAGTATTGCCATGCCACTCACTCGTCTAACCCGGAAGGGGGTCAAGTTCACTTGGTCATAGGCTTGTGAAACTAGCTTTCAAGATCTGAAACAACGGCTAATTTTTGCACCAGTATTAGTGATTCCTTCCGGTGTTGATGGGATGGTACTATATACTGACGCTTCTATCCAAGGGTTGGGTGCAGTTCTAATGTAGTTCAACAATGTCGTATCTTATGCCTCCCGTCAACTAAAGGATCATGAAAGGAATTATCTAGTTCATGATCTAGAGTTAGCAGCCATCATTTTCGTGTTGAAGATATGGAGACATTATCTGTATGGGATTATTTTTAAGATCTACACAGACTATAAAAGTTTGAAATACCTTTTCACCCAGAAAGAATTGAATTTGAGACAGAGGCGGTGGATGGAATATCTGAAGGATTACGATTGCACCATTCATTATCATCTGGGAAAAGCTAATGTGGTAGCAGATGCGCTGAGCAGGAAGTCTTGTCGGGTTCTGGCCAATCATCTGACAGTAGTTACCGATCTAGTTCGACAGTTCTCAGAGTTAGGATTGTCTGAACAGAGTCAAACATCCCAGGGGATATTAGTTTCTATGGTTGCCCAATCCACTTTTGCTGAGAAGATCAAGGAAGCACAAGTTAGTGATCAACATCTACAGTTCTTGTGCAACACAATAGACTCAGAACGACAAACGGATTTCTCGAGTGACGAGAATGGAGTACTACATTTTTATGGACGATTATATGTTCTGGACATGCATCTAGTTAAGGAAGAGTTGTTACATGAAGCATATCATTCAAGATTTGCTATACATCCTGGTGGCACTCGGATGTACCGAGTTTGAAACGTTTATATTGGTGGAACGGTATGAAGAGAGATATTGCAGACTTTGTTGCTCGATGTTTAGTATGCCATCAGGTAAAGGCTGAATATCAGAAACCCGCTGGGTTGCTTTAGGAAATTCCGATTCCAGAATAGAAGTGGGAGCATATTACTATGAATTTCGTTACAGGATTGCCTAGAACCCGTAAAGGACATGATGCGATTTGGGTGATTGTGGATCGACTAACCAAATCAAGTCACTTTTTGCCTATTCATGGGATGGACTCATTGGATTGTCTGCCAGAGTTGTACTACTGGGAGATTATCAGGTTGCATGAAGTGCCTTTGAGTATTATATCCAATAGAGATTCACGATTTACCTAGCGATTTTGGCAGAGTCTGTAGCAAACCATGGGCATAGAGCTTCGACTTAGTATAGCGTTTCATCCGTAGACAGATGGACAGTTTGACCGTACCATTCAAACATTGGAGGATTTGCTAAGATCTTATGTTATGGATTTCGGAGGTAGTTGGGGGGACCACGTCCATTTAGTGGAATTTGCCTATAATAATAGCTACCACTCTTCTATTCAGATGGTTCCTTTAGAGACATTATACGACAGACCCTGTAGATCTCCCATGTTGTGGGAGGAGATTGGGGAGCGATAGTTGCTGGGGCCACAGAGTATTCAGCATGATGTAGAGTTGGTGCAAGTAATCAGACGAGGGTTATCCGAGGCACAAGATCGGAAGAAGAGTTATGTGGACCGGAGGCGAAGACCTTTGGAATTCTCAATCGGGGATCATGTATTCCTACGAGTTTCACCCACCAAGGGAGTCAAAAGATTTGGGTTGAAGGGAAAATTAGCTCCACGCTACATTGGTCCATTTGAGATATTGGAGCGGATTGGGGGTGTAGCTTATCGGTTGGCTTTACCTCCGATACTTGCGGGTGTTCACAACGTATTTCATGTTTCTATGTTGAGAAAATACGTACCACAAGTTGATCATGTTCTGACAGAGGTACCGATTCCACTTCAGCCTAATGCGACTTACGAGGAGATTTCAATGCGAATTCTTGGTTGCAAGGAGCGTCAGTTGCAGAACAAAACCATCTGACTTGTAAAAGTTAGATGGCAGCATCATATTGATGAAAAGGCTACGTGGGAGTTGGAAGATACTATTCGAGCTCGATACCCTCATCTATTCACTTGATGTATGTGATGGTTCCGAAAATTTCTTGATTTGGTTCTTACATTTAAGTACGAAATTTGGGGACCAAATTTTATTAAGTGGGGGAGAATGTAAAATACGGGGGAAAAAAATAATAATAATAAAAACATGGTTAGGGATTTAATTAAACCTAATCTAGGCTTAATAGTATGGGTTTAATTGAATTTAGGTTTAAGTCTTATAGGGTTTTAAACCCAACCCGTTATCAAACCCAACCCGTTATTAAACCCGATTCGTTTATTTTCCTTAATGCCCAGCCACTTCCGTTTCTCACCGCCGAAAGTCCCTTCTCTACGCCGCGAGCGTTTCTCGCCGTTCAACATTTCCTCCCCCGAGCATTTCCCCATTTGCGACCTCACCTCTTCCTCCCCGATTTCTTTCTCACCGCGCGATTCTCTCCACTTTCTCACCGCGACCTTTCTCTTTCTCATCGTGATTCCTCCTCTCCATATCGCCGGTCTTCTTCCTCCCTGCTGCAAGCGGCGGCGAGCGAGGTTCCCTCGTCGGTGCCCACGGACGAGCCCGAGCAGCAAGCGTGTGCGTGATGGGGAGCTTGGGTCGGCAACATCGACACCGTGTTCTGATCAGTAATCTCCCTCCTCCCCGATCTCGGATGAGATCCACTCCGATCGTAGCCTTTTCATTCGATTGCTCATCAAACTATGGTGTTAGGGCAACAGGGGATTTTTCCGGTGAACAAAGCATTTGGGGAAAGTGTCACTGGTGAAGCTACAACCTCAGGTATACCTCTTGGTTGATTTCATTTCTCTATTATCCAGTGTGGTATTGGTGTCGATTTTGGGTTTCAAAGGTTGTGCAGTGGGGTGAACCGAGCAGTGGATTAAGCTTGGAGGGCGCTGCGTGAGGTGTTGTGTTGTGTCTTGTGCGGTGAGCAGATTGGATTGGTGTGGGTTTGGTTGTAATGCATTGAGCCTGGATCTAGATTCGCAGTAATTGTGCTGGCTATTGTTCTGTTGGATATGTTTCTGGTTGGGAATGGTTTTGGGGATAAGTTCTGTATAAGCTCTATTGTGGAGCTATGAATGTGTTGAATGTGAATGGCTGTGAACGGCTATGAACGACTGTGAACGACTGTGAACGGCTAACAATGGTTGTGAACGACTATGAACGGTTGTGAATGGATGTGAATAGTCATGGATGGAGTTGGGTTGCGATGAGGACTTCAATTAGGATGGCTAGATCCCTAAATTGGTGAAATTATAAGTTGTGAGGGTTGTGGTGGATTGATTTATGAAGAAAGGAGTATATTGATCTATAGTTGGTTGTGCTGTTGAATTCAGTGTGGATAGATGTGTGTGTGATGATGATATGTTCTGTAATTGTATATGGAGTTGAATGTTGTAGGTTAACATATTCACTAATTGGAAACGGTGGGTTTAATTATGATGTTAAATGTACAAGCTGAGGGTTCGATGGGAAGGTTGGTTATAGTGAATTGGCCTTGGATGATTGGGGGTTTTTTTAATTCGTATTCGATAAAAAAAGATGCAAATATAGGAACGATATAGTAGTAAATTAGTATGTTGTCATGTGCTTGAACTTAATGCGTATTATGATTTGTGCAGGACGTGAATACTAGGCAGGACCGCGACCGTGAAGATTTTTTTATTACAAGCTTTATATCAGGTGAGTAATTTTCTACCCTGATTAGGTAGTAGATAAATCCTGGTGCATGTTAATTTACATTGGTGTCACTTATATCTTGACTCCACTCTAATTTTTCTATTGCTTGATACTTAGTCTTTGCCCTTTTAAATACTCTACTATTGTTATCACATTTTCCTTCATCATGATTATGAGTTATAGATGTGATGTATGTAAGCCTATAGTTTTTCAATTATGTGTACATAGTAGAGTACAGATGAAGACTTGATTTGTAAATTGGATAAAAGGTCATCCAGGGGTGGGTAATGTCCTGAACATAGAATTGATTCTTATGTTAGATCCTTATGTTGCGTACCCATTTTGGATCATGTGTTTATGTATGGTCATGTGGATTGTGGATAGTGCATCGCTACGAACTGGTGGTCCTAGCTTGGTTATGATCAATTAAGTATGACTCTTTGTAAGATAGAGAGTGTGTTGATCAATTGAGTATGACTCTCTGTGGGATAGAGAGTTTGTAATGGATGTATATATGTGTGACTATGCATTCATGTCATTTACATGCATGATGGCGACTTGGTCTCCCTTGTGGTCGAGAGAGTCATCAGTCATCCAGCCTCCACGATTACTCGTGGTAGTATTAGCTTGTGTGAGGGCAGAGCATTTGTTGTGCCGCACTCAATCACTATAGACGGTGGTAGTTGGATGGGAGTTGCGTGCAGTTGTTCTGCGTGTGTAGCACTCGACCACTCATAGGTAGTGACTGTCGGAGTGGTCAACAGCAGGGACCCCTGTTGTGTAGCTAGCTCTATACGCTTATATACTACCTGTTCATATTGCCCACTCAGCTACTCGAGAGTAGTATTGGTGTTGAGTTGGGACAGTTGTCATGTTGGGTGAGCAGACATGACCATGCATTCTGCATTGTCGTGTTCATATGGAGTTTTACATATTGTCATATATATATATATATATATATATATATATATATGTTTGTTGTAATGTTGCATTTATTTGTGCTATATTTGCTGCATTTGTTTGTATATGAGTTGGTTGGACTATTGCATATCTTTGACCAGTATCATGATGTAGTATGAGTTGTTGTATATTGTGGATATATGCTTAGGTTGGATGAGTGTAGCATAGCAGACTTTCAGGTATGTCAGCACCTTACTTGTTCAGTTGGTATATATATATATATATATATATATACACCGGTGTATACCTGTTGTATCTTTAGATGACATATTGTTGTATCTCATGAGTTTTATGCTATATATGCATTATTTTCATATTACCGCTGAGTTTATACTCACCACCACAGGCCCTGAGTTTTTCTTATTGCCCAGGTAACAGGTAGAAGACTTGGTGCCGACTTGAAGCATCACTAGCTGATCCGTCTCATCTCACTTCCAAGGTTCCTAGGGTTATTTGAGTTTTCCGTATGCTTTAGTATGTATTTGGAGTTTATGTGATGTTTTGTGTTGTGGACTTGTTCTGTTGGTGTACACTTGTGTTGTTTCGGATTTTTATGTCGGTATGTGTTGTTGTGAGGTTTGTTATTTCGTTGTGATGGTTTCCGTTGTGTTTTGATATATATACATTTATATATGTTGTTGTGGTTGTAGTCGAAAGACTTTGTATCAACAAGATATGGTGTCATGTACAAGGGAGATGCTATCCATTTTTTTTCGACTCGGCATACTCTCGGAGAGTGACACTTCATCTACTGAAGTGCAAGCGTTAAGAAAAAAAAATCAAGAATTGAGGGATCATATGACGGAATTAAAACAATTGCTAAAAGATTGAGTCATCGCAGTAGAACAGTCGATGGAAGATTGGGTCAAGACCGTAGTAGAGCAGCAAATGCATAAATTCTTCTCTCAATATTCATTAATGAGTCATGCTTTTCGAATGTCGCAAACACCTCATGGTTTCAATTCATAGGATACCCAAAACCCTAACGCTGCTAATAATTAACTCATGATCCTTTGAGACATTTTTTTATTTATCACTTATTAAGCATCCCAACAAGATCAACATCATATGCACAAGAATATCTTAAGCATCCCAATTGTTTAATATATAAGTATTTTATCTCTTGTTTTAGAAGTTAAATTTATCTTTCAAATCTAAAGGTACCCTGTCAAGCAGAATCTCAATGTGCAACTTTTTGCAAAAGTGATAAGGTAGAATGATGCATTATAACATATCATGTTTTGTTTTGTTTTTTTTTACTTTAATTTCCTAAACATATATGTTTCTTATTAATCTCTAGGTGCATGGTATTGAGAAAAGCAATTTTTTGCCACAATGAATGTTACATATGAAGCAATTTGCTAAGTTTGGGTGAACTATGTTTTGCAATGATACCCTTAAGAGTCTCTTATTAAGTTAAGCTATTGCTCACTACATAGTGTTTCTGCCAGTTAATTTTAATAACTTTGTCAATTGCAATTTTTTGTTGACTGTTGTCTTAAATTTTCTTTGCTCTTAATTACAGTATGCTTTCTTAATAGAACTTGTTGAGAAGCACATGCAAGGTGTGAAGAATTACATTAAGATAAGTGAAGATCTATATTAAGGTAGTCCATTGAAAGATATATCTATTGCCAGATGAATCTTGTCAATTTATGCATGGCTCTGAGCCACCGAACTGCAAAGAGCAATGACCACAAGCTTCAAAATAATTAGTATTACTCTGAGTGAAGACTTGAAGTTTCATATACTTACTTATTACTGACTTGTTTATTTGGACAATCTTTTTTTTTTATGTTCTTCCCAATCTAGAAGTTTAATTTTAGTAATAAAATAACTGACCATTTTGTTAGTGAAAGCCCTAGAACCAATCATGTGATGATTGTTGTATGGACTTTATTGTATCATATTTCTATTTATAAAGGCATGGTTATTATATTTACTTGTATTGGTGTCAAATAACTAAATATAATAATGTCCTTGAGTAGTAGGTTCTTATCTATATCAATCGATTGGTTGAATCGATAATAAGATGATATAGAGAACACTACTCTTAATCATTCCTAGTCGAGTATTAACATTCAGGGACAATGTTAATGCGTAGAGACTAGCATGTAGGTCAACAAGATGACTTGATCTCACAAGTCATGGATATAAGATATCAAGTTGATAAATGGGTATGCATTGGAGAATGTATATTGAATGACCCGCCATGAGAAAGTATCATAGATCGTTATATGAGTGTCATATACTTTCTCATGTGGCTATTAGTATGACTATTAGTCCTTAGACCTGAAGTCACCATGGTTCCCTACATAAGGAGTTGCATACTTTGGCTTCGTCAAACGTCACCCATAAATGGGTGGACTATAAAGGCGATTACTGGGTATGTAACAAATTATGCGGAGGGATGTGAGTGATATAGATGAGATCTATCCCTCCTATATGACGGGGGCGACATCGATATTCTTGATAGAGTGAGACCACAAAGTACATGGCCATGCCCAAATGAGTCAATATGAGATATTGAGCTCATTTGATTAGAGTGAGTCTACTTGGAGTTCAAGATTTAGATTGTACCGAGGATGACACGGTCTATGCCTCGATTGGTCAATCTAGATGTCAAGGATAGAGGGACATTGTCACATATTGTGAGAGTCACAATTAGTAGTCACAAAGGTGATGTTGGAGCTCAACATTCTTGTAACTTGGGTAGCAATGATGTGTTGCTAGATACCGCTCATTGCTTATGTTCCTAAATCGGTTTAGGGACATTGCCAACGTTACAAGAACCTATAGGGTCACACACATAAGAGCAATTAGATGGAGATTAGGTTCATATAATGAACCATGAGGATTAGGTTCATGGGATGAACCAAATTGGATTAAGAGTAATCCAAATTAGACTAATTGAGTTAGACTCAAGTTGATTCAAGTGTTGAATGAGTCTAATTTAGATTTGATTCATCAAATCAATTTAAATTAAATGAATAGAGATTCATTAAATTAAATTGACTTGAGTCAAGGGGTTAGATTTGATCAACCATGGGAGATTATAGGTCAAGTTTGACTTGACTTGAGAGGGAAGATGAAAGGTCAAGTTTGACTTGACCAAATGTCATGTCATGATGATGACTTGGCATGGTCGGCCAATGATGATGCTCCACATCATCATTGACTTTGTCAATTGGTGCCACATCATGAGGGAGACCAAGGGTCATGGGAGTTGCATGCATGCATGTAACCCCCTTCCTTGAAGTGGCCGGCCACTTTAGGGGTTTCAAAGTGGGAATTCATTTTGTGAGTTACTCATTCCATCATCTTCAACCTTGGATCATCTTCCTCTCAAGCTCTCTCCCTCTCCCAACCTCCTTGGCCGAAATTCCTAAAGGAGTGCTAGCACACTCTAAGGCATTTTTTCCACCTATTGCTTGTGTGGATACCAATAGAGGAGTGTGCACTTGACACTCTCGAGTTCCGGCAACCTTTTGGACGAGCGGGATTTGCGAAGGGCATCGCATCGAGGGTAATGATCTCACCTCTTAGATCTAAAGTAGATCTAGGGTTTTAGTAAGCACATACATGTTTTATAATTTTTATACTTCGCACGGATCCGTGGTCGGGGCTTCCGAGGTTTTCGCAACGCAAAAAACGGTTTTTGCGGCTCGGAAAAATCCAACAGTGGTATCTAATCGTAACGATATATATATATATATATATATATATATATATATATATATATATATATATATATATATATATATATATATATATATATATATATATGAATTTGCCGCGTTCGATGAAAGTGATTTCAGTTTCATCGAACTTAATCGCTCATAGCGCTACGATTATATAAGATATATATATATATATATATATATATATAATTGATTTTGCTTGTATGTATGTGATGCATGCTAGTAGAATAATGCATGTATGTATATGATGCATGCTAGGATAATTTTCTTGTATGTATATGATGCATGCTAGAATAATGAATGTATGTATATGATGCATGCTAATATAGGATAATAAAGGCCTAAATGCATATAAGATACACATTACGATTAGATTAGATCATAATCGAATCAACTCGAAAATGCCTACCGAGCCTTGATACCCATCACTACCTCGATCATTTGTTGTTGTTGAATCTGCCAAAGCAGAGCAACGCATATTATCTTGGTAGGGTGTGGAGGGACAATCTTGGTCCCGCCTATCACGCTTGGGTTAGAGTAAGCTCAATTAGATTGAGCAAAACTAGTTAAACTAAATTGGATCGAGTAGAACTATAGGCATATTCCAATCGTTGGAACGATAGGTCAAGATCGCATTTACACTAAATCTTGGGCGATTTAGCCAAAGCTAACTCAAGGTCTTTTGTAAATGTGGGTCTTGATCCTATAAACAAGAGTTGCATACAGATGTAATCGGTAATGTGTTACCCACCGATCATACTAAGTCTTGGGCGATTTAGCCAAAGCTAACTCAAGGCTTAGTATGATGTGGATCTTGTCCGGCAAGAATTATAGCTAGTTTGTATGAATCTAGTAATGTGGTTTGACCACATCCATAACTCGATTCTACAAAAATTCCTATAATTCAGTGGGAGCATCATTTGATTAAAGGCTTAATTAAATGATAAAATGAATATGATATTAATTTTCTGCATTGTATGTTGTAGATAACTATGTCGACAAACACGAACACTCTCTCTCTGCGTTCTGTCCTTGAGAAGGACAAGCTCAATGGAGCGAATTTCTGGGTGATGCAGGGAACACGAGTATTCTCACCCAAGAAAGGAAGTTGTATGTCCTGGAGCAGCCCATTCCGGAGGCACCTCCTGCCAGTGCCTCGCGAGCTGACAAAGATGCTTACAAGAAGCATCAAGATGATGCATTAGATGTGTCATGTTTAATGCTCACGACCATGAACTCTGAGCTTCAGAAGCAACATGAGTTCATGAATGCTTATGATATGGTTGGACATCTTCGTCAACTATATCAAGGACAAGCTAGGCATGAGAGATATGAAGTCTCTAAGGCATTATTTGGGTCCAAAATGCAAGAAGGGACTCCTGTAGGTACATATGTACTCAAGATGATTGGGTACGTAGAAAACCTACAAAGGCTGGGATTCCCACTTGGCCAAGAGCTGGCCACTGACCTGATCTTGCAATCTTTGCCACAAGCCTTCAATCAATTTGTTATGAATTATAACATGAATGAAATTGATAAGCCATCGTTGAAATGCTCATGTTGAGAATCACGAGCTTAACCTTAAGAAGGGAAAATCTGACACCATTTTGATGGTACAAAAGAAGAAAGGCAAGGGCAAGCCTAAAGGTAAGGGAAAGTCCCAAGCCAAGGGCAAAGACAAAGAACTTAAACCCAAAGGAAGGGTAGCGAGGAAGGGCTTGCTTCCTTGCAAGGAAGTGGACATTGGAAGCGTAAATCAAAGCTTACGAAATATCTTAAGAAGAAAGAAGTGAGACTTCTACTTGGTATAAATGTTATAGAAGTCAATCTATCTATTTCTTCATCATGGGTATTAGATACCGGATGTGCATCTCACATTTGTACCAATGTGCAAGCTACGAAATAACGGGGCATTGACAAAGGCGAGGTGGACCTCTGAGTAGGCAATGGAGCAAGAGTTCTTCTTTATTCTTTGTAGGAACTTATGATCTATCTTTGCCCTCTGGGCTTGTATTAGAATTAGATGAATGTTGTTATGTGTGCCTTAACCAAGAACATCATTTCAGATTTCTTGTTTGGACAAAAGGATTTTCATTTATAATAAAGAACAAATGTTGTTGTTTATTTAAATGATATGTTCTATTTGTAGTGCACCTCTAATGAGCGGACTCTACTTTCTAGACTTAGAGAGCCCTATCTATAACATAAGTACCAAGAGGTTCAAGTCAAATGAGTTGAACCAAACTTATCTCTCGCAGCCGCTTAGGTCACATAAATGAGAGTCGCATCTCACTCCATAAGGATGGGTGCTAGACTCATTTGATTTTGAATCATATGAGACATGCGAATCTTGCCTTTTAGGCAAGATGACCAAGACTCCTTTAGTGGACACGTGAAAGAGCAAGCGATTTATTAGGACTTATACATAGTGATGTATGTGGTCCTTTCAATTCTTGCTAGAGGTGGTTCTGGTACTTCATTACATTTACTGATGACTTCAGTAGATATGGTTATGTGTATCTCATGACACATAAATCAGAATCCTTTGAAAAGTTCAAAGAATTCAAGAATGAAGTACAAAACCAGCTTGGCAAGAGTATTAAGATACTTCGATCAGATCGAGGTGGAGAATACCTTAGCCATGAGTTTCGTGACTATCTAGCTGAGTGTGGGATTCTATCCCAACTCACTCCTCCTGGAACACCACAGTGGAATGGTGTATCCGAAAGGAGGAATCGTACCCTATTAGATATGGTACGATCTATGATGAGTCACACAGATCTTCCTATATCCTTTTGGGGATATGCTCTAGACACAGCAGCCTTTACCCTTAACCGTGTACCATCCAAGGCTGTGATAAAGACACCATATACGATATGGACAGGGAGAAATCCCATGATGTCTTTCATGAGGATTTGGGGTTGTGAGGCTTACGTTCGACGTCAAGTCTCAGACAAACTGGGACCCAAATCCGATAGGTGCTATTTTGTTGGATATCCCAAGGCTACAAAGGGATATTACTTCTACATTCCCAGTCAGCACAAAGTGTTTGTGGCAAAGACTGGAGTTTTTCTAGAAAGGGATTTTGTTTCTAAAAAAACTAGTGGGAGTACCTTCGATCTTGAAGAAATTCAAGATAAGGACCATAGCACTGAGGCCTTGATGGAGGTTGAACAGGAACCACAAAGTGTTGTGGGTGATGAGGTTATTGCACAAAGAGTTGTGGAACAACCACCTATTCATGTAGACCTACCTCTTCGCAGATCTGATAGGGTACGTCGTCAGCCTGAGAGATATTCATTTCTCTTGTCTGACCATGATGACGTAATGCTCATTGAGAATGAGCCTACCTCCTATCAGGAAGCTGTGATGAGCCCAGATTCTGAGAAATGGCTAGAGGCCATGAGATCCGAGATGGAATCCATGTACACCAACCAAGTATGGACTTTGGTTGATCCACCTGAAGGGGTCAAACCTATTGGGTGTAAGTGGGTCTTTAGGAGAAAGACTGACATGGATGGACTTACGCATACCTATAAGGGTCGATTGGTGGCTAAAGGTTTCAAGCAAATTCATGGTATTGACTATAATGAAACCTTTTCTCCAGTGGCGATGTTTAAGTCCTTTCGGATCTTGCTTGCTATTGCAGCATACCACGATTATGAGATCTGGCAGATGGATGTCAAAACCGCGTTTCTGAATGGAAACTTGCTTGAGGATGTGTACATGACACAACCTGAGGGTTTTGTAGATCCACAGCATACTGGGAAGGTATGCAAGCTGCAAAGGTCCATTTATGGGCTAAAGCAAGCTTCTCGGAGCTGGAATCTTCGATTCGATGATGCGATCAAACAGTTTGGTTTCATCAAGAATGAAGATGAACCCTATGTCTACAAGAGGGTTAATGGGAACACAGTTGTCTTCCTTGTATTGTATGTGGATGACATACTGCTCATTGGGAATGACATCCCTTCGCTACAGTCTGTGAAGACTTAGCTCGGGACGTGCTTCTCAATGAAAGACTTAGGTGAAGCAGCCTGTATTCTAGGCATCAAGATTTATAGAGATAGATCTAAGAGATTGCTTGGCCTAAGTCAGAGTACATACATTGACACGGTATTACTTCGGTTTGCCATGCAGAATTCCAAGAAAGGACTTCTGCCAATGTCACATGGTTTGAGTCTTTCGAAGACTCAAAGTCCCTCTTCTAGAGAGGAGAGAGACCGCATGGATAAGATCCCTTATGCATCTGCTATAGGATCTATCATGTACGCCATGCTATGTACTCGTCCTGATGTCTCGTATGCTTTGAGCATGACGAGTAGATACCAGTCAGATCCAGGTGAGCGTCACTGGATAGCAGTCAAGAATATTCTTAAGTACTTGAGAAGGACTAAAGAATATTTCTTGATATTTGGAGGCGATGAGGAGCTAGCTGTAAAGGGTTACAGCGATGTCAGCTTCCAAACTGACCAGGATGATTATAGATCGCAGTCAGGGTTCGTGTTTTGCTTGAATGGTGGCGCTGTGAGCTGGAAGAATTCGAAGCAGGACACAGTTGCTGATTCTACAACAGAAGCCGAGTATATCGCTACATCTGTGGCAGCAAAGGAGGCAGTTTGGATCCGCAAGTTCATTACTAAGCTTGGGATGGTTCCTAGCATTGCAGATCCCATAGAGCTCTATTGTGACAACAATGGAGCGATTGCACAGGCTAAGGAACCTCGCTCACACCAGCGGACCAAACACATACTACGGCGCTTCCATCTCATTCGAGAGATTATCGATAGAGGAGATGTGAAGATTTGCAGAGTACCCACAGAGGCTAACATCGCAGATCCCTTGACCAAGGCTTTGGCACAGAAAAAGTATGATGGTCACACTAGGTCATTGGGTATTAGATACTACGGTGATTGGCACTAGTGCTAGTGGGAGATTGTTAATGAAAGCCCTAGAGCCAATCATGTGATGATTGTTGTATGGACTTTATTGTATCATATTCCTATTTATAAAGGCATGGTTATTATATTTACTTGTATTGGTGCCAAATAGCTAAATATAATAATGTCCTTGAGTAGTAGGTTCTTATCTATATCAATCGATTGGTTGAATCGATAATGAGATGATATAGAGAACACTACTCTTAATCATTCCTAGTCGAGTATTAACATTCAGGGACAATGTTAATGCGTAGAGACTACTAACATGTAGGTCAACAAGATGACTTGATCTCACAAGTCATGGATATGAGATATCAAGTTGACACATGGGTATGCATTGGAGAATGTATCTTGAATGACCCGCCATGAGAAAGTATCATGGATCGTTATATGAGTGTCATATACTTTCTCATGTGGCTATTAGTATGACTATTAGTCCTTAGACCTGAAGTCACCATGGTTCCCTACATAAGGAGTTGCATACTTTGGCTTCGTTAAATGTCACCCGTAAATGGGTGGACTATAAAGGCGATTACTGGGTATGTAACAAATTATACGGAGGGATGTGAGTGATGTAGATGGGATCTATCCCTCATATATGACGGGGGCGACATCGATATTCTTGATAGAGTGAGACCACGAAGTGCATGGCCATGCCCAAATGAGTCAATATGAGATATTGAGCTCATTTGATTAGAGTGAGTCTACTTGGGGTTCAAGATTTAGATTGTACCGAGGATGACACGGTCTATGCCTCGATTGGTCAATCTAGATGTCAAGGATAGAGGGACATTGTTACATATTGTGAGAGTCACAATTAGTAGTCACAAAGGTGATGTTGGAGCTCAACATTCTTGTAACTTGGGTAGCAATGATGTGTTGCTAGATACCGCTCATTGCTTATGTTCCTAAATCGGTTTAGGGACATTGCCAACGTTACAAGAACCTATAGGGTCACACACATAAGAGCAATTAGATGGAGATTAGGTTCATATAATGAACTATGAGGATTAGGTTCATGGGATGAACCAAATTGGATTAAGAGTAATCCAAATTAGACTAATTGAGTTAGACTCAAGTTGATTCAAGTGTTGAATGAGTCTAATTTAGATTTGATTCATCAAATCAATTTAAATTAAATGAATAGAGATTCATTAAATTAAATTGACTTGAGTCAAGTGGTTAGATTTGATCAACCATGGGAGATTAGAGGTCAAGTTTGACTTGACTTGAGAGGGAAGATGAAAGGTCAAGTTTGACTTGACCAAATGTCATGTCATGATGATGACTTGGCATGGTCGGCCAATGATGATGCTCCACATCATCATTGACTTTGTCAATTGGTGCCACATCATGAGGGAGACCAAGGGTCATGGGAGTTACATGCATGCATGTAACCCCCTTCCTTGAAGTGGCCGGCCACTTTAGGGGTTTCAAAGTGGGAATTCATTTTGTGAGTTACTCATTCCATCATCTTCAACCTTGGATCATCTTCCTCTCAAGCTCTCTCCCTCTCCCAACCTCCTTGGCCGAAATTCCTAAAGGAGTGCTAGCACACTCTAAGGCATTTTTTTCCACCTATTGCTTGTGTGGATACCAATAGAGGAGTGTGCACTTGACACTCTCGAGTTTCGGCAACCTTTTGGACGAGTGGGATTTGCGAAGGGCATCGCATCGAGGGTAATGATCTCACCTCTTAGATCTAAAGTAGATCTAGGGTTTTAGTAAGCACATACATGTTTTATAATTTTTATACTTCGCACGGATCCGTGGTCGGGGCTTCCGAGGTTTCCGCAACGCAAAAAGCGGTTTTTGCGGCTCGGAAAAACCCAACACATTTCAGTAGAGAAAAATATTTTTGGATTTAAATTCCACTTTAACTTTTCGGTAAGACTATTTATTACACTCAATGCCATAGAAGCTATTAAAATACTATTCAAAATTATGTACAATGAAGAGATAAGGTAATTTTAAAAGTGTTTTTCCAAATTATGTACAACTTTACTTTCACTCATGCTGATCTAAACTACTTTGGACAAAATTCTAAAATAGGCTAGTCTTGACAAAAGCAGCATTACACACAATTCAAGTGAAAAATACTATATGATCCAAGCAATATGCTATTGGTTCTTTGATACATTTTTCTTTTTTGTTTATCCTCTCAACTAGCCCAGTTGATAAGTACAAAGAAGTAATTCTTAAATAGATAAGAGTCAATTCCTAAAAAGATCATGACTCTGGGCTATCGATGGATCCCTTTCTTTGCACTTATTATCTAGGTCCTGATTTATCTCCTCCATCGTAGGGGCAGTCGGAGAGGATCACAAATGTGACGATTCTATATTTTTTTTGATACATTTTCTTTGGACGATCCATTGGCTAGAAACATCGCAGATGCTGTTGCATATGTTGGTGCAATCGGCCCAGGTCACGATTGACCAGGACTCGAGTTTGACTCGAGTGATGTTTTGATGTTTCGACAAAAACATATGACAATGTAATTGTCATGGGAAAGTCCAAGTGGAACACTTGGCATTTGGTAAAGTCCAAGTCTTGAGTACTTGGCATGAAAAGTCCAAGTGGGACACTTGGCACATGAAAAGTCCAAGCATGGGTCTTGGCAATGTAAAAGTCCAAGCATGGGTCTTGGCAATGTAAAGTCCAACATGGGTTGGCAAGGAAAGTCCAAGCATGGTCTTGGCATGAAAAGTCCAACATGGGTTGGCAAGGAAAGTCCAAGCATGGTCTTGGCATGGAAAGTCCAACATGGGTTGGCAAGGGAAAGTCCAAGCTTGAGTCTTGGCATTTGAGAAGTCCAAGGGTTTGATATTGGCAGCGTAAAGTCCAAGCGGGAGTCTTGGCAGCATAAGACCAATGGTTGGCGGCGTAAAGTCCAAGCGGAGTCTTGGCGGCGTAAGTCCAATGTGCCTTGGCGGTGTAGACACCGTTAGCATGACATAGCCGAGGGAAGCACCTGGAGGCTAGCGCGATGGATGAACAAGTCATGGATGACTTGGAGGGATCCGAGAGGCGTGAGGCTGATGGAGGTGGCTAGAAGGCTTAGGTCTAGGCTAAGGGTGGTCTAGCAAGTATGGGGGCACCATACTTTGGGTTAAAACCTCATCTTTGAGGTTGGCAGTCGACTGGCATTATGGCCGGTTCGACTGCCGTGAGTCGACTTGAGTTCGACTGCCGTTTAAGAGCCGAATCGCCGCTCGGGCGACTTCTCATTGGAGCGATCGATGTATCTGACGATCGCTGCCTAGCGATCGCTAGTTCACCGCGAGCACAGACGTGCGTGAGCCGATCGGGCCGATTACGCGGTGGCGGCCGATTGCCAATGTTGGCAGTCGACTGCCAAGAGATCCGTTGGAGTTTTTCTAGCGTGGATCGATCCGTTGTCTCACGACAACAGTGGCATCAGTCGACTGGTGACTTATGGCGGCGATCGGTGATGCGGAAATCAGTTATAAAGGCAGGGTTTTGTAGCGATTTTCTTGGGCGAAATTGAAGGGGGAAGTTGGTGCTTTTCAGTCCTTCAAAGTTAGTTCAAGGCAATCAAAGATCAAGCAATCCAAAGCTCTTGTAAAGTTGTTTTTCCTTTACTTGCATTGTATTTCTTACTTGTATTTTCTTGTATCTTGTGTATTACTTAGTGTAATCTTTGTACGAGATTTCTCCGCCTCCAGATTGTTCCGAGAAGGAGTTATTATTGATTAGTGATTGCGTGTGCATCACTAGAGCTCTTTAGAGCTCGATCCGTGGAGTAGGAACCGTGTGGTTCTGAACCACGTTATATCTTTGTGTTCGTGATTGTTGTATTTCGTTATTGCTTTCATTTCTATATTTTGCTGCGCTAACGAAATTGTAGACACGATCACGATCGAATTCCATCGACGTACGAATTCAACACTATTCACCCCCCCCTCTAGCCGTTCCAAATATCCCCAACAAGTGGTATCAGAGCCCGGGGCTCTTCTACGGACTAACCGTCGGGAGCTAGGACAAAGAAGCTAGAGGGTGAAGATGGAAGAACAATTGGGATGGAACATTAACACACCAATCCCTTACTCCTTCTATGGACAAGAAGGGTTTAAGCAATGGAAGTCAAGAATTGAAGACTTCCTAATGATGAGGGACTTCGAAGAATGGTCTATCTTGATGGAGGGTTTTAGCTATCCAATAGGACCAAAGGGAGGATTCCTCAAGAAGAAGAAGTGGAGTGAAGATCAACTCCAAGCCTTCGAGAAAAACATGAAGGTAGTAAAATTTATTCTTGATTTGGTCCCTAATGAGATTGTGTGTATGGTAGGGGACTATATGGATGCTAAGGAGTTGTGGAGTCAAGTGGCAAAGCTCCATGAAAACTCATCATTGGTCCAAGAAGAAGAAGAAGAAGAAGAGTGTTCATCCTCTCAAGCTCAAAAAGAAGCAAGTACATCTTCATCCAAAGAGCTTGAGGATTCGGAGGTTGATAGGGAATCAACATCTGGATCGGAAGAGGTGGAGGAAGTGGAAGAAGCATCCACTTCTAGGATTGAGGAGGAGATTAGAGTTTCCTCAACACCGGAGCATCAAGAAGAAGCTTCGACATCCGGTCAAGATGAAGAAGTTCAAAATTCGATTCCGGCACCTACAACCACCCTAGGTAACTCAAGCATATGTATTAATAATAAAATGCATATAATATGTTTTGAGTGTAGGGAAGAAGGACATTACAAGAGTAAATGTCCTAAAAGAGTCAAGAAGAGTCCACCCATGCCAAAAGTCAAGGAGACCGGTCCCTCAACGCAAAAGAGCAAGGAGCAAGTGATTTGCTTCAAATGCCGGCTACCGGGACATTACTGGAGTCAATGCCCAAGAGGGAAGAAGAAGGGGCAAGAAGGAGCTACACAAGTAGGGGGAGCCTCTAGGGCAAACCCTAAGGTATTTTTAAATAAAGCTTTTTATTCAAATAATGCCAAAAAGCATGCTAGAAATAATTTAAGCAATCTTGCTATTTATCAAAAAGAGCATGCTAGAGATAAGTATATTTGTTTAGGAGCTAAAAGTGTTAACCTTAGAAGTAAGGAGAAATTTGGGACTAATGCCCCTAAAAATAATTTATCTAAGGACAAACCTAGGTTAAATAACTCTAGAAATATTTTACCTAGGGAGACCATTAGAAAGGTGCAAGAGCACCTAGGTCTTAATCCTAAATGGACTAGGCACATGCCTAGGAAGAACTATGCCCATGGTTTAAATCAAAATTCTAAGATTGGGCAATTAGAATTAGAGAACCAAGCCTTGAGGTCAAGGCTTGAAAAGCTTGAAAAGACCCTTAAAGTTATGCAAGGGTCAATTAGTCAAACTTCTAGGTCAAAATCTCAAAGTCAACACTTAGGACCCAAGAAGCAAAAGTCATCAAAGGACAAGAATAGTTTGGGTCACAAACCTAAGACTAAGGTGGCTTATCATAGTGTTCCATTAGATTATGGAACACTAACTAGGTCTAGGAAAACCAAAGTCAATAGGGAAGTCATCCCTAGAGTTGACCAAAGGGTGTGCCTAGTGGCTAGGGTTTCTAGGAAACCTAGGGTGGCCACTAAGAAGGTTGCAAGGGGAGTTACCCCTAGAGTCAACCTAGGTGAGACCCAAATGACCAAGGCTAATAAACCTAGGAGGGTCATTAGGAAGGTATCTAGGGAGGTTATCCCTAAGGAATACCTAATTAACCCTAGGAGCTCAAATCAGTTTTGGGTTCCTAAGAGCGTGATTGATTCACGCTAGATGGGTTTAGGGTGTGTCAACCTTGATTGGATGGGTAGTTAACTCAACCATGGCAAAGGTGGCATTTTAGGTCATTTTCGAGGTTATAGTTACCTTGGGAATGTGGTTTGATTTTAATCCTAAAAGGATTTTAGGATGTGCCAATATTAATTATGAAGTTTGATAAAATGATCATTTTGGCACAATTTAGGTTTAGAGGTTAGTGTGCCATTTTGGGTTTTTGTCACACTTGGGAGAAAAATAGAAATATGGCAAAATATATCTAATTATATAAAATGACAATTAATATTAAAATTTAGGTATTACATACCTTTATATCTTATTTGCCATGCTTTGATTTGCCATATGCCATGACATGACATCATGTTCATTCTCATCATTTATATGTCATGTTTATGCTTAAGATTAAGGTTTTAAATATCATGTGTTTTTAGACATCATATTATGCCATGACATCATGATTATGAGCATGTGTTTATCTATATCATCTCTAATGCCATAATCACTCATGCATTTAAGATAATTTGATTGAAATTGATTTAAGGACAATGGCATGACTTGGAGTCCCATTTATAAGGGAATCAAGTAGGGTTGCCTTAGAAAAATGCATGAAACCCTAGATTAAATGAACCAAAACCCACATCTCACATCCAATTGATATGTATGTGTATTTATATACCTTAGATACATGTGAGATGCTAGGATATGAGTTGAGTTCAAGGTGCATAGTTTTTGCATCTAGATGAACTAAAACTCATCTTGTTTCATTTGTGGATCATTGGGAAAGCTTGTGTACAAGTCATGTGCATAGAGCCCAAGGAATATGATCCAAAATAAGGTTTTGAAAACATTTTAAAATCATTTTGAAAAACCTTGGTGAAGTCTATCTTTTGATAGCAATCACCATTGATGAAGTTGATACAAAATAGGGCCAAAACATTGAAAATTTCAATGGTTTTGAGTTTTGTATCAAACTCACTATTTTATGGGTAAAATAATTTTCAAATATTTTTCACCCATTGTGTGTGTCATAAGTGTTATACGTATGAATTTTCACGATTTTTCGAATTACGTATAATTATTTATGAATTTTCAAAATTCATTTCTGATAGCTGAAAATCGAGATTTTGATTATCGATCGGCCTCAAGGTGGCGATCGTGATGTGATGTGATCGACTGATTATTGTCAGGAGTCGACTGCCAGGTCTGATTTCGGGTTAACAAGGTTTGTTTAGCCCTTGTTCAGCTATGGAAAAGGTTCCTAATCACTCCTAACCCTAGGATATGCTTTAGGAAACATTATAAAGGGTGAAAATCCATTGGATATGGATTAGGAGATGTGTTAGGTCAAAGTATCAAATTTAGGGTGAGTGAAAGTTCTATGTTGAACTTAGAACCTTAATTTTGATGGTTTAGAGTTCCTATTGGCTTAGGGGCTTCCCAAGGACATTGTTGGTGCAATGGTCAAGGGGGAGCAAGCCTTTAGGGGGAGTTATCCATCTTGGGATGATGGATGTGTTTTTCTCCTTGGAGAGGAGAAGTTATTGGGAGAGTATCATCAATTGGGAAAATTGATGGATTTTTGATACCCAATTTGGAAATTGGGAGAGATTATAGGATTGCCTCTCTTGAGTGATATGAGACTTATCACTAGGACGATGGTAGGCATCCTAGATATTTTTAGGTCAAAAAGGGTGAGATTGTAAGATCTCATTGGGACATGAGATATTGACCTCCTTGGAGAGAAAACTTTTTTGATGTTAGTCAAAAAGGGGGAGAATGTTTGGGGGAGAACATTTGGAGAGTGTTTACCATTTTTGGATAATTGGTAAGGGATTTGAGTTAGCGGTCTAACTCAAATGATCTGTTTGGTTTTTGTCAAACATCAAAAAGGGGGAGATTGTTGGTGCAATCGGCCCAGGTCACGATTGACCAGGACTCGAGTTTGACTCGAGTGATGTTTTGATGTTTCGACAAAAACATATGACAATGTAATTGTCATGGGAAAGTCCAAGTGGAACACTTGGCATTTGGTAAAGTCCAAGTCTTGAGTACTTGGCATGAAAAGTCCAAGTGGGACACTTGGCACATGAAAAGTCCAAGCATGGGTCTTGGCAATGTAAAAGTCCAAGCATGGGTCTTGGCAATGTAAAGTCCAACATGGGTTGGCAAGGAAAGTCCAAGCATGGTCTGGGCATGAAAAGTCCAACATGGGTTGGCAAGGAAAGTCCAAGCATGGTCTTGGCATGGAAAGTCCAACATGGGTTGGCAAGGGAAAGTCCAAGCTTGAGTCTTGGCATTTGAGAAGTCCAAGGGTTTGATAGTGGCGGCGTAAAGTCCAAGCGGGAGTCTTGGCAGCATAAGTCCAATGGTTGGCGGCGTAAAGTCCAAGCGGAGTCTTGGCGGCGTAAGTCCAATGTGCCTTGGCGGTGTAGACACCGTTAGCATGACATAGCCGAGGGAAGCACACTGGAGGCTAGCGCGATGGATGAACAAGTCATGGATGACTTGGAGGATCCGAGGCGTGAGGTGATGGAGGTGGCTAGAAGGCTTAGGTCTAGGCTAAGGGTGGTCTAGCAAGTATGGGGCACCATACTTTGGGTTAAAACCTCATCTTTGAGGTTGGCGGTCGGCCAGCATTATGGTCGGTTCATTGCCAGTCGACTTGAGTTCATTGCCGTTTAAGAGCCGAACTGCTCGCGGTCGACTTCTCATTGGAGCGATCGAAGCCCGATGTATCGGCGATCGGCGCAAGTCGGCGATCGCGCTAGTTATGAGCGCGAGATGCTCGCGTGGCCGACTAGGCGATCGACTCTGTGGTACGATCATTGCCAATGTTAGCGATCGGCCAAGAGATCCGTTGGAGTTTTTCGATTCGTTGTCTCACGACAACAATGGCATCAGTCGACTGGTGACTTATGGCAGTCGACTGATAGGCGAAAATCCAGCCCGACGCAGGTTATAAAGGCAGCTCAGAAGGAGGGTTTTTGTAGCGATTTTCTTGGGCGAAATTGAAGGGGGAAGTTGGTGCTTTCCAGTCCTTCAAAGCTAGTTCAAGGCAATCAAAGATCAAGCAATCCAAAGCTCTTGTAAAGTTGTTTTTCCTTTACTTGCATTGTATTTCTTACTTGTATTTGCTTGTATCTTGTGTATTACTTAGTGTAATCCTTATACGAGGTTTCTCCGCCTCCGGATTGTTCCGAGAAGGAGTTATTATTGATTAGTGATTGCGTGTACATCACTAGAGCTCTTTAGAGCTCGATCCATGGAGTAGGAACCGTGTGGTTCCGAACCACGTTATATCTTTGTGTTCGTGATTGTTGTATTTCGTTATTGCTTTCATTTCTATATTTCGCTGCGCTAACGAAATTGTAGACACGATCACGATCGAATTCCATCGACGTACGAATTCAACGCTATTCACCCCCCCCTCTAGCCGTTCCAAATATCCCCAACAACATATGGGTAGGAATTGATTCTCGATGTAAAATCTAAAATTCTCATCCTAGTTTAAAAGTCCTCCGTTGTTCTGGCCAACGGATCAAAGGGCATAATCTCTCTCCTCTATGATTTACCTCTTTTCATTATCACTGAAAAACCAACCGTGAAAAATATTGAGATAAATGTAATCATCTTATGCTACATATTTGATACATTTTCTTCAAAAGCCTGGTTCATGAAGAAAGAAAAGTATATATCCTACATCACTTGGCTACTTGCTATATTAATTGAAAGAAAACATGCCAATTTGATAGATAAATGGAAAAAAATGAAGTGAAATTTCTTAAAATATGGAACCATGCAGACACGTGGCATCTGACAGAATGATGGTTCAATGAGCATTGACTTTTTTTTTGTTGTCGTTGTTGGAAATCTTGCATGTGTTAAATAATGTTGCTAATTAGTTGGGTATTAACTTCAAATTGTTTAAACCATTAACTTTCCCTTGTTCTTTCAGTTGTGTAATGACTCTATTAGAAGCATCATTTGTTTATGGAATATAGTTTGTCTTGATAATTATCATTCCAGAATGGTGCTTCACTAGAACATTGACATTTAATACAATTCATAGTTCATACATGGTGTATTCATTTTTTTTCTCTAAAAATTGAATTTGTTTCGATATGCAATTATATACTTGTTAATCACAAATATTTTGTTGATTTGCATATTTAACTTGCTTATACCACATTATGTTGACTGCTTATTATCTTGAATCAGTGGGGAGGAATATTTGATTCTTACTCTCCATAGTGTGTAATGCAGATGTTCCTTAGCACTCTAATTGATGTTGTTGGGCATGCGGGGAAGGTAGATGTTGCCTTCAAAATCTTGCAAGATGCAAAGATTGATGGAATAAAAGTTGGAACAATGCCATATATCTCTTTGATGGGAGTTTGTTGCAATGTATGCTTTTGAATTTAACAAACAAGTCAACTCACTATAGATCATTTCATTGATTTGTATATTTTCTCTGGATGTGATTATTGTTAAAAAAGTACAACAATGTGATGATTATGAATATACTAATTTTTTAACAGAATCTAAAATGTTTTGTTGATAAATGAAACTTTGTCATTGAATAAAGTTTTTTTTGTTATTATGGATGGATTTATTTTTGCTAATGTTAAATGTATCATGATTTGTGATATCGAATGTATTATGTCATGTCCCGAGAGTATATCGTGTTGAAAAGTAAACGGACGGCATTTTCCCTGTACGTGACAACATATCGGGTTAATACAAGGCTTGTAGGTCCACAACAACATGACATATATATGGACAATACTAAACAATACATCCATAACAACACAAAACAAAGGTGCGCACTGGTGCGACTCTAACATACTACACAAAAATAACATACAAATCAACAGCCAAATACAACACTGATTATACATGACCATAATACAAAACAACAGCGGAAGCAAATACGTGGAAAGCCCCAATTGTTCGGTGTGAGATGTGATCAGCTGGCAAAGCTCCGAATGTCCAAGGAATCTTCTACCTGTTATCTGGGCGACAGGAAACCCAGGGTCCAGGGGTGGTGAGTATAAACTCAGGGGTAATATGTAGAAAGTGCATGAATAACATATAAGGATATAGAAATCTACAAGTATACATGTGAAGATCTACAGGTATACAACATGAGTCCAATAGACATACAGTCCTATCCAAATCTGATAACAAGTAACCACAGTATAGTCATACTCAATGTATATACTAAACTGATCAACTGAACATGAAGTAATGTCTTGCGTACGGCCTCGCAACACCATATGCTATATCATCCTGAACAGGTATACAATAACATAACTCATATAACGGGTCCATACCACAACACTTTCGGATATATATGAGCGATATATAATCACATGTAATAACATCCCGGTCCATACCACACTATGACATGACGCTAATCAAATGCATACAACAGTCTGGACCAACCCATAAATCATGCTCAACACACGGCAGTATATAAAAATGCAAATGACATCTATCATGATGAACAACCATATGCAGCAATCATATCTCAATCAAATGCAGCATCTCACAGGCATATGTAAAACATATATCAAATATATGCATACATATATATCAGCAGTGCATATGCATGACCACTGTCTGCGGACCCGTCCAACCACGACCCCAGAGTGGCCAGGGTGGTACGACATGACGACTAGCCCGACTCTAGCTACCACTACTCTCGAGTGGCCGAATTGGGTAGTATGAATGAGTAGCATATAAGCGTAAAGAGCTAACTACCAGCCACGCCCCTACCCATGAGTAGACAAGCGTCGCACACAGGACAACTGCACGTCACACAACCACCATCTATAGTGGGCGAGTGCTAACACCACTCTACACAGTGCCCAGGTGCGCATCTCCAGCTACCACCGTCTATAGTGGCCGAGCGCGGCACATCCAATGCTCTGCCCTCAACCCTGCTACCACTACCCCGAGTGGCCGGGAAGGCAGGATGACTGACGACCCATCTCAACCACAAGGGAGACCCAGTCAACAACATGCATGCAAATGTAATGATGCATAGCTCCACACAAGTATCCTCGCAACACTCCCTATCCCACGGGGAGTCCTGGTCAACCAAAAGTCAACTATGCAAGGACTATAATCCACAAGACTCTCTCTATCGTACAAAGAGTCATACTCATCTGACAGTCAACCATGCTAAGACCTCTAGTCAGTAGCGAAATACTATCGACCATCCATATAACCATACACAGATATACAATCCATAATGGATATACCATCATGCTAGGACCTCTAGTCCATGGCCACATACATATAACCACACACTTATCTATGCATAAACAACTAAATCCACCATAGATGCACCACTAATACGGGTATGATATAACAATCGACTCCATAACTCAAACCGTCATCTAACCCTAGTGATGTAACACAGTAATCCAATCTGAGGTCACAAGGATAATCCTAATCACCTGTACTTACTGAACATCCATCGGCTAACACATAATAGGGTTTATAGTTCCTATCCGTGCTAGATAATCAATGAAGTAATAGAGTATATATCTCAAAGGTCAAAGGTAGTACAAGCATATGATTAAACATGAGTGGATTTAAGGTAAACAGGTATAAACATATATCCAATTTTATGCACTAGAATTTGATCAAAACTACCGAACCAGGTAGATATTACCCACCTGATATGAAGCTCGAATAATCCTCACGGTCGTGGACCTGCTTCGTATCCCAATCCTGCACAATAATACCAAATTATGGTTAAATACAAATCTCCAATAATTATACGAAAAAAATACTAATTCATTCTATATTCGCATCCTTCCCTCGTCTACGAGTAAGAACCCCGATTATCCCAATATCCAAATCACACAACCAAACAAACCATCATCCATACTAATTAAAACTTACCTCACAGCCTCATCCGGAAGATCCAATCCACTATAGTAATCCTCGTTCACCTGTAATCTATTTCAACTTCCAAAATTTAGAGGTATATTGATTCACAATCACCAATAACCATAGAAACCGTAAGTTTCCCTCTAATTAAATTCCTGGACTTCTCAAATCAACAGCAGAAACAATGCATCAATCCCAAATTCACCTTAGGAATTTTAAATTTGCAATGCTCTGATTCATTGGCCAAAAGAATCACTCCGATTGCCCTTTCCCACCTACAAATCACGAAGACACAGCTAATGTCAAAACTCCCAATCAACACCTCTGATCTAGAAATGGATCAAGGTATTACCTGTACATGGAAGAGGAGCTAGATGGACGATAGAACCTACCCAGCTGAAATCCCCTGCTTAAATCGGCCCTCTTGTCTATCCCTTGAAACATCCTCTGAGGAAGCAAGTGGTGACAAATCAACCTCAAACCGTCGGTGCTGGGTGGTGGCACAAGGGATCGAGATTAATCAACCTATCAGCACTCACCCTCATCCGGATTGACAAAGCACCGCAAGATGACGACATCATAGATCCTACCGAGTTGAGCTCGCTGCTGCCTGGATCAACAGAGGGCGACAATAGAGAGCTCTGGCGGCAACCGCAGACAGAAGAAAGAAAGTAGCCGGGGAAACTAGCCAAAACAGGCGATCGACAAAAATGGGAAAGGCGACGTCGATCGCGTCGGTTGGAAGAGCTCGCTGCCGACGAGATTGGGAGGAATGGAGCTCGAGTGAGGGTAGGCGATGGTGGCCAGTGGAAGAGGGAAGTTGTCGACGCCGGGCAAAGGCTGGCCGCGGATGGGGCGGCGATCGGGATTTTGACGAAGAGGAGAAGGAATCAGGGATCGCGGCTGTGAAAGGGAAGAAATCGCGATGAAATAGGAGTCGATTGCGATTCGTTCGGTTTTTTTTTAAACGTCGTTCGTGAAATCGGTTCAAGCCAACCAGTCCAAGCCCAATTCCAGCCCAATGGATTCAACCCATTAGATTCAGCCCATTAGCTTCAGCCCATTAGATTCAACCCCTTAGCTTCAGCCCAATGGATTAAGCCCAACGGGTTTTAGCCCAATTTCAAACCCCATCACTAATTAGACCCAATTAACCCACTAATTAGACCCAATTAATTAAAGGGTTAATCCATATGAATTAATTTTTTTTTCCGTATCTTACATTCTCCCCCACTAATAAAAATTTGGTCCCCAAATTTCTGACTCATGTACGAGTATGAGATGTCACAACAACCAACTCAAGTATCTAAGTGGGGGTACTGATAGCCTCTAAAATCTATCATGGATACTCTCAAATCAATCATCTATCAAAGATACATAACTGTGCCAGAATGGAGCACTATACTCGTGACCGGTAGGAGACTTTGCCAGAATCGTAAGGTGAATCATGAATCACTATCAGAAATGATACTCAAGGATACTCCATGGATATAATTCCATCAAGCGATCCAACGAAATCCATCTTACAGCTCGGAAGAAAATGAGTAGACCTAGCTAATCGATCACCGATTATCCAAATCGCATCAAGTCCTTTCCAAATTCTAGATAATCTCCCAACACAGTCTAACGTACTAGGCTCCCACTTCTATCTCAGTACGTAACCCTACTGGTCACTAATGTTCCGCCTTTGCTTGTTGGCATACCCAACATCAACTACGAAAACAACCGTGTCCCATATATCGTTCCACCAACATGAATGTCTCAAGACTCACTATTTTCGGATACACTCCGAATAAATCATCACTCTCTCGAATGAAGAGTCTCTTGAAACAACTCTTCCTAAAGCGAATGCAACTCTGGGAACCACTATCCTTCCCAGAGACGGAGATTTATTCTCACAAGAGAAATTAATCTAATGTCCAAAGTTCACTCTGTCACATAGAACTGAAAGTAACTGGAAGACTATAATGACTAATCTCGCTAGTTTCTCAACTAGCATACACATAATATACATCTCATTCAACTGCATCGGGATCGCTCCTAATCCCTGACATGATGCATCTGTGTACAATACCCTTCCATCCTTATCGGACGAATTACTAACACTGACACAATAGTCAGCCACCTTCTAGGCCTTGAAACCTAGCTTTCCAAGCTTCCAACTAAGTGATTCCCATCACTTCCTTAGTCCAACAAGTCTGCAGTATAGTAACTCTAGAGCATCCTATCCACATCTACGGTAAATACCAAATCAATCTAGGGAAACCATGATTTCTCTCAAGATTGAGAATATATCCATAAATATATCCTCCACAGATATGATGACAATTGATCTCAAATACTCCAAGAGTACTTGATTCCTCAAATCCATGAATGACTAAATCGTCGATAAGTCTAACAACGTTATCAACATCTCCTAAAATTCATACCAAGTATGAAATATCATCTTCTACACACCTACATCCTTTTACTCTATGCTAATGATAACTCAATCATCACATCGACAATGATAATTGTATGACACTAAGTCATTACAATATCAACCCTCCAATCGTAGATCAATCCTAGGTTATACACAGGTGTCCTTTAGCTGATCTAAACAGATCCTCTACCCATAACGAAGGATACTCATTCCCAACTACTGCATTTCAATCATCGATAATTGATGCATAACCTCAAAGGTCTGGCTCTCTTTTAACAAAGAGTTTCGGATCTTCTCAAGAAGAACCACTAGGACAGATAAATCTCCCATCCAATACCTCATATAATCAGAACTTACGTTCTTGCGATTTCCATGGTGTTTAGCAACACTGATACCTGTAAAATCATCTCCCAATATGAGGTCTCCAATATCGAAACTATTCTCGAAATCACCCCAAACGCATATTCCTACTTGCCCATGCAGTAGCAAACCCGGGAGTTCATCCGCAACTATATCCGAATACTCTTGGATTATATGCACATCCGAGAGACATAGCATACCGTCATTTCAACAATTTAACTATCCGTAAGGATATGTCTATAGTAAAGGTATGTCTAGCAAAATCTAAGGGTATCCCTTGACTTCTTGGTTGTTGATCAATATCTCACCAGACGGTAGAGAAAAATCACCAACCCACAAGTCGATAGGAACCCTTATAATCCTATCTAAGAATATTCTAGACCTGGCTACCTGTAACTATCAGTATCCCTCAATATATCCACATAGGGTAAACTAAGGTAATACCCCAAATGATCAATTTTTCGGTCTACTATATCTCTTCTCAAGTAACCATGTAAACTCGCCCAACATCTATTCTTGACGACTGAGCTCAAGTAGCTGCAAAAATCTGCCATGGAGGAACTGAAATCAACTGATGAACTAAGGTTCAAACTAAACAACTGCAACGGAGATGGTAAACACTGTTGTACTGGCAAGGGTACACATCCGACTATAAAATACTGAAGAACTGCCAACATCGTAGCCCGATCCGACTCTGTGAAAGGTATAGCTACAACTAGAGAATACCGCATAGATACGACCATCGTCGTATACACTGTCTTCTCTGAACAAATCATAACTATGCCTGGGAAGGTAACAGTTGTTGTCTGAATGTCTGAATCTTCTGAGATGTCTTCGGCTGATACTACTGAGTAACTTACTTCTTCCGAATGAAAGTATCAAAGAGCTCCAACTATATCTGAGGTAGTAGATCGCTGCTGATGTGATAATCCATTCTTCTGTCATGATCTCGGCTTCCGAGGTTGTGGATCATCCGCTCGAAAGCTTCATCCATAGTCTTCAATTGAGTCTTCAAAGTACATACTCTCCTTGTAGATATCGGCTGCTTATAGTAGAAACAGATAAAATGCTGAATATGATAATCTGACTTTGTGTGTCATCGTAACCTGCACTGCATGCACATCATCTCCCTTCGGAGTCTTTCCTTTGATCTCACTGATAAACATAAGAATATGCTGACGATCTGCAATCGGTCTTCTATGATCGAAAAAACTCTCCAATAGTCGCTCGTGACTCATGACTCTAATCTTTCTCCTTTTGTCAAACATTCAGAGACTTCCAATTCCAATAATTTGACTTGCAATATCTGCTTATCAAATCTTCAACTCTTAAAACCCTTGCTACAGAGTCACTTCTATACACATGACTCAGTCTCAAGACTTCCGGTAGGATCTGGTACGAGATCCAAGCTTCCTGATCAAGATGTCAACCAATAAACCATGGGTGGCTTAAGACATGTCAATCACATTCTCGAGCTATTAGGTGGTCGTAACCCTCGCAAGTCTAACAACTTTGTGTTGGGATCTCTTTATGCAAAATAGCATATGCGCAACGAAAAATTAGGATCCCTTCCAAGTGATCCTTGCGAAAGAAAAACTCGTACAAAAATAAATTTCTCAAAAGAAAGCCTATCTTATAGGAGAATTCTACCTTTGTTGCGTGCCCTTTGCAATCCCGCTTTTCCTTGGATGTGTTGGATCTTTTAGCACGTTCAAATGTCCGTGCCTCTATATGTATCCACAAGAGCAAGCTCTTGTCTCACAAAAGAAAACTAGAAGATCTCTCCTTTACTTCTTGCTAGAGAAGTCCCTAAAGGAGAGGAAGGTAGGGAAGAAGAGAAAGGAAGAAGAAGACTACTCTTCTTGCTAGCTTACACTCACAAAACCACACAACAAAAGCCTCTCCCACCAAGCTCTCACCAAGCCTTAAGCTCCAACTCAACCCCTTTGGCCGACCACCCCATGGGGTGTTTTATAGGATTTGAAAAACCTTTCATCTCCTATCACATTCAATGCAATCAATGGCATTGAAAGATAATTAAACAAGGAGTTATCCTCCTTGTTTTGGCCGGCCACATGTGGAGGAAATCCACGGGTCAAAACCCTTTGTCTCCTTCCAACTCATCAAGCTTAGGTGGCATGCTTATGTGGCATGCTTAGGTGGCATGCTTATGTGGCATTCATGGATGTTGAATTAATCTTATTAATTCAATAAGCTTATGTTATCATATTGAATTAATCTCATTAAATCAATAAGGTAACATATTGAATTAATCTTATTAAATCAATTAAGCTTAGCATATTGAATTAATCTCATTAAATCAATAAGCTAGAATTCTCATTAAGCTTAAAGTCCAAAAACCATTTTGTACTTAAACTTATTCCCAAATTATTCTAGTCAAACTAGAATGCACTAATTCTTCTAATCATCATGCTCTTTGTGTGTGACCCTATAGGCTCTCATAACGTTGGCAGTGGATCTAAACTCTTTTAGATACACAAGCAATGAGCGACATCTAGCAATACATCATTGCTACCCAAGTTACGAGATAAGTCAAGATCCGACTAACCTTTCCGTGACTACTATAATATATGACCGTGTCCTTCTATCCTTGATATCAGATTGACCAATGAGGCATAGACCGTGTCATCCTCGATCAATCTATGTGTTTCTTGATCCCTGAGTAAACTAACTCAAACAAATGAGCTCAATATCTCATATTGACTCATTCGAGCATGGCCATGCGTTTTAGTAGTTCTACTCAATCAAGGGGCCCACAGATATCACTCTCGTCATATGGGAGGGATAGATCCCATCTACATCACTCACATCCCTCCGCATAATTTGTTATATACCCAGTAATCGCCTTTATGGTCCACCCTGTTACGGGTGACGTTTGACGATACCAAAGTACATAACTCCTTATGTAGGGAACCATAGTGACTTCAGGTTTGAGGACTATTCATACCAATAGTCACATGAGAAAGTTTATGACACTCATATGACGATTCATGAAACTTTCTCATGGCGGGTCAGTTCAGTATATATTCTCTAATATATACCCATGTATCAACTTGATATCATATATCCATGACTTGTGAGATCAAGTCATCAATTGACCTACATGCTAGTCTTTATGTATTAATATTGCCCTTGCATATTAATACTTGACTAGGAACATTTAGGAAAGTGTTCTCTACAGCCTCTCATAATCAATTCTGCCAATTGATGTGTTGTAGATAAGAACCTACTTTTCTAGGGCATTATTATATATTTAATTTAGCTGGCACAAGCAAGACGTAAATATATAATAACCAATCCTTTGCCTTTATAGAATATGATACAAAATATTCCCTATTCAACCATCACATGTTTGGTTCTAGGGCTATAACTAACAATCTCCCACTAGCACTAGTACCAATCACTATGATATCTAATACCTAGTGACCTAGTGTGACCATCATGCTTCCTCCAAAGCCTTGTCAATGGATCTGCGATGTTAGCTTGGCTCATTGGTACTCTGCATATCCTCACATCTCCTCTATCGATGATCTCTCGAATGAGATGGAAGCATGCAAAGATGTGTTTGGTCCGTGATGTGATCGAGGTTCCTTAGCTCGCGTAATAGCCCCATTGTTGTCACAATAGAGGTCTATTGGATCTGCAATGCTAGGAACTACCCCAAGTTCATCGATGAACTGGAGCCAAACATCCCTCCTTTCTTTGCATCGACGCAGACAATATACTCTTGTAGAATCAAGAATCGTGTCTCGCTTCAAACTTTTCCACTCACACTCTCCACCATTCGTGCAAAACACGCACTCACCGATGCGATCTATAGTCATCCTTGTCTGCTTGGAAGCTTGCATCACTGTAACCCTTCTGATTAGCTCCTCATTGCCTCCAAATCGTGAAATATTCTTTCGTTCTTCGTAAGTATTTAAGAATATTTTTGACGCTATCGATGACTTTCACCGATCCGATCGGTATCTACTCGTCATGCTCAAAGCATACGAGACATCGAACAGTACAAAGCATGGCGCATACATGATAGACCCTATAGCGATGCATAAGGGATCTTATCCATGCGATCTCTCTCCTCCTTAGAAGAGGGACATTGAGTCTTTGAAAGACTCACACCATGTGATAAAGGCAGAAATCCTTTCTTGGAATTTTGCATAGCAAAACGATCTAGCACTTTATCAATGTATGTACTCTGACTTAGGCCAAGTAATCTTTTAGATCTATCTCTATAGATCTTGATGCCTAAAATATAGGCAGCTTCACCTAAGTCTTTCATCGAGAAACAATTCCCTAACCACATCTTCACAGACTGGAGTGAGGGAATATCATTTCCGATGAGAAGTATGTCATCTACATACAAGATAAGAAATACAACTGTGCTCCCACTATTTCTCTTGTAGACACAAGGTTCATCTTCATTCTTGATGAAACCAAACTCCTTGATTGCATCATCGAATCGAAGATTCCGAGAGGCTTGCTTTAGTCCATAAATGGACCTTTGCAGTTTGCATACCTTTTCAAGATGCTTTGGATCTTCAAAACCCTCAGGCTGTGTCATGTACACATCCTCGAGTAGCTTTCCATTCAGAAAAGCGGTTTTGACATCCATCTGCCAGATCTCATAATCGTGGTAGGCTGCAATAGCAAGTATGATCCGAATGGATTTAAGCATCGCAATCGTGAAAAGGTTTCATCATAGTCAATACCATGAATTTGTTTGAATCCTTTAGCCACCAATCTCCTTTATAGGTATGCTTATTACCATCCATGTCGGTCTTTACTTTAAAGACCCACTTACACCCAATAGGTTTTACCCCTTCGTGGATCAACCAAAGTCCATACTTGGTTAGTGTACATGGATTCCATTTCGATCTCATGGCCTCTAGCCATTTCTAACTGGGCTCATCATAGCTTCTTGATAGGATGTAGGCTCGCCAAGATCGATAAGCAATACTTCACCGCTTTCAATCAAGAGAAAAGAATATCTCTCGGGTTGACGATGATCCTATCGATCTACGAAGAGGTTGGTCTACTTGAATGTGTGTTTGCTCCACAACTCTTTGGGCAACAATTTCCTCATCCACAACACTTTGTGGTGCCTGCTCATTTTCCATCGAAGCCTTAGTGTTATCTTCATCTTGAATTTCTTCAAGATGAATTTTACTCCCACTAGTTTTTCTAGAAATAAATTCTCTTTCTAGAAAGACAAAGATTTCTGCAACAAACACCTTGCCATGTGTGGATTGTAAAAGTAATATCCCTTAGTTTCCTTGGGATATCCTACAAAATAACACTTATCTGATTTGGGTCCTAGTTTATCTGAGACTTGACATCTAACATAAGCTTCACAACCCCAAATCTTTATAAAAGACATTTTGGGACTCTTCCCAGTCCATAACGTATATGGTGTCTTTTCTACGGCTTTTGATGGGACGCGATTAAGTGTGAAAGCGACTGTCTCTAGAGCTAAACCCCAAAAGGAAGTAGGTAGATCAGTCTGGCTCATCATTGATCGTACCATATCTAATAGAGTACGATTTCTCCTCTCAGATACACCATTCCATTGTGGTGTTCCAGGGAGTGAGTTGGGATATTATCCCACACTCACCAGTGATCACGAAACTTGACTAAGGTATTCACCACCTCGATCTGATCGAAGTAGCTTAATACGCTTACCAAGTTGGTTTTGTACTTCATTCTTGAATTCTTTGAACTTTTCAAAGGATTCTGACTTATGTCTCATCAAATATAAGTAGCCAAATCTACTCATATCATCAGTGAAAGTAATAAAGTACTTATAGCCTCCTCTGGCTTCGACATTGAAAGGGCCACATACATCAGTATGTATGAGTCCTAACAAGTCCGTCGCTCTCGCCATGTCCACTAAAATGGAGTTTTAGTCATCTTTCCTAAAGACAAGATTCGCATATCTCATATGATTCAAAATCAAATGAGTCCAATAATCCATCTTTATGGAGTTGGGATATGCGTTTTTCATTTATGTGACCTAGGCGACAGTGCCAGAGATATGTTTGGTTCAAATTATTCGATTTGAACCGTTTGGTATTTACGTTATAAATTGGGTTTTCTAAATCTAGAACATAGAGACCATTCATAAGTGGTGCATTACAATAGAACATTTCATTCAAATAAATGGAACAACATTTGTCCTTTATTATAAAAGAGAAGTTTTTCTTGTCTAAACAAGATACAGAGATTATGTTCTTTGTTAATGCAGGTACATAAAAGCACTCCTCTAGTTCTAAGATAAGCCCAGTGGGCAAAGACAAAGAATATGTTCCTACAGCTACAGCAGCAACTTTTGCGCCATTGCCTACTCGTAGGTCCACTTCGCCTTTTGCCATTAGTCTACTATTTCTCAGTCCCTGCACATTAGTACAAATGTGAGATGCACATCGATCTAATACCCATGTAGAAGAAATAGATAGATTAACTTCTATAACGTGTATACCGAGGCGTAAGTCCCACTTCTTTTATTCTTTACTTCCTCAAGTAAAGGTCACTCACTCAAGAATGGAAACAGTCCCCTTCCTTAGGTACTTTACCTTTACCCTTTGAAGTGGATGAATTGGCCTTGCCTTTGGCTTGGGTCTTACCCTTGCCTTTGCGCTTACCTTTGCCCTTCTTGACCATTAGTACATTACTAACTTTCTTTTTGAGATTCGGTTCAGCAGTTCTTAACATGCTGAGAATCTCAGGCAAAGGTTTATCAATTTCATTCATGTTATAATTCATGACGAATTGATTATATGCTTTCGACAACGATTGCAGGATAACATCGGTTGCCAATTCTTGGCTCAATGGAAAACCTAGTCTTTCAAGGTTCTCAACATACCCTATCATTTTAAGTACGTGAGTTCCTACAGGTGTTCCTTCTTGCATCTTGCATGCAAAAAGAGCCTTAGACACTTCAAAACGCTCGTGCCTAGCTTATCCTTGATATAGTTATTTCAAATGTTCAACCATACCATAGGCATCCATGTTCTCATGTTTCTTCTGAAGCTCAGAGTTCATGGTGGCAAGCATAAGACATGACACATCTAATGCGTCATCTTGATGCTTCTTATAAGCCGAGTGGCCGTGGGGGCGTGTTTGAGGATAGACTACTCTAGGACATACAGTTTACGTTCTTGCTTGAGGATAATCCTCAAGTTCCTATACCAGTCTAGAAAGTTAGCTCCATTGAGCTTGTCTTTCTCAAGGACAGATCGCAAGTTGAGGGGGTGTGTCGTGTTAGATGACATGGTGATCTACAACATTAAAATGCAAAATTAAGTATCATACCTAAGTCATTTAATTAGGCCTTTAATTAAATGAGGCTCCCACTAAATTCTCATAGCTTTGATATGAGCTAATTATTGATGTAGGCAAACACATTTTGCTTACATCATTAGCTTCTATTTAACTATAAATTTATATGGGATAAAGATCCACATCATAATTCGTCTTGAGTTAGCTTTGATACCACTGTTGGAATCTCTTTATGCAAAATAGCATATGCGCAACGAAAAATTAGGATCCCTTCCAAGTGATCCTTGCGAAAGAAAAATCGTACAAAAATAAATTTCTCAAAAGAAAGCCTATCTTATAGGAGAATTCTACCTTTGTTGCGTGCCCTTTGCAATCCCGCTTTTCCTTGGATGTGTTGGATCTTTTAGCACGTTCAAATGTTCGTGCCTCTATATGTATCCACACGAGCAAGCTCTTGTCTCACAAAATAAAACTAGAAGATCTCTCCTTTACTTCTTGCTAGAGAAGTCCCTAAAGGAGAGGAAGGTATGGAAGAAGAGAAAGGAAGAAGAAGACTACTCTTCTTGCTAGCTTACACTCACAAAACCACACAACAAAAGCCTCTCCCACCAAGCTCTCACCAAGCCTTAAGCTCCAACTCAACCCCTTTGGCCGGCCACCCCATGGGGTGTTTTATAGGATTTGAAAAACCTTTCATCTCCTATCACATTCAATGCAATCAATGGCATTGAAAGATAATTAAACAAGGAGTTATCCTCCTTGTTTTGGCCGGCCACATGTGGAGGAAATCCAAGGGTCAAAACCCTTTGTCTCCTTCCAACTCATCAAGCTTAGGTGGCATGCTTATGTGGCATGCTTAGGTGGCATGCTTATGTGGCATTCATGGATGTTGAATTAATCTTATTAATTCAATAAGCTTATGTTATCATATTGAATTAATCTCATTAAATCAATAAGGTAACATATTGAATTAATCTTATTAAATCAATTAAGCTTAGCATATTGAATTAATCTCATTAAATCAATAAGCTAGAATTCTCATTAAACTTAAAGTCCAAAAACCATTTTGTACTTAAGCTTATTCCCAAATTATTCTAGTCAAACTAGAATGCACTAATTCTTCTAATCATCATGCTCTTTGTGTGTGACCCTATAGGCTCTCATAACGTTGGCAGTGGATCTAAACTCTTTTAGATACACAAGCAATGAGCGGCATCTAGCAATACATCATTGCTACCCAAGATTCTGAGATAAGTCAAGATCCGACTAACCTTTCCGTGACTACTATAATGTATGACCGTGTCCTTCTATCCTTGATATCAGATTGACCAATGAGGCATAGACCGTGTCATCCTCGATCAATCTATGTGTTTCTTGATCCCTGAGTAAACTAACTCAAACAAATGAGCTCAATATCACATATTGACTCATTCGAGCATGGCCATGCGTTTTAGTAGTTCTACTCAATCAAGGGGCCCACAGATATCACTCCCGTCATATGGGAGGGATAGATCCCATCTACATCACTCACATCCCTCCGCATAATTTGTTATATACCCAGTAATCATCTTTATGGTCCACCCTGTTACGGGTGACGTTTGACGATACCAAAGTACATAACTCCTTATGTAGGGAACCGTAGTGACTTCAGGTTTGAGGACTATTCATACTAATAGTCACATGAGAAAGTTTATGACACTCATATGACGATCCATGAAACTTTCTCATGGCGGGTCAGTTCAGTATATATTCTCTAATATATACCCATGTGTCAACTTGATATCATATATCCATGACTTGTGAGATCAAGTCATCAATTGACCTACATGCTAGTCTTTATGTATTAATATTGCCCTTGCATATTAATACTTGACTAGGAACATTTAGGAAAGTGTTCTCTACAGCCTCTCATAATCAATTCTGCCAATTGATGTGCTGTAGATAAGAACCTACTTTTCTAGGGCATTATTATATATTTAATTTAGCTGGCACAAGCAAGACGTAAATATATAATAACCAATCCTTTGCCTTTATAAAATATGATACAAAATGTTCCCTATTCAACCATCACATGTTTGGTTCTAGGGCTATAACTAACACTTTGCATGGTACCTCTGTTACCAAATGATCACCTAACCCAAAGCTCAAGAATTATTCGGCGATGAGTCAAAGAAGATGACATGGGGAAATACTCTCTCACAATATCACTACATGCTCGGACTATTTCCCAAGGCTATTTCCTAGATACCAAGCACGGCTTGATCCAGCTAGCAATACGTAACTGAAACGAAGTATATTTTCTTCGTATAACACGAGTTAAGTACCCAAAAGTACTCTCAAAGTTATACAACCCAGCATGACCAATTCAAGGATCAAAATCCCTATGAATATCTCCAAACTAATCCTCTACTATCTGCATCAGCAATAGTGTACTCGCTTGTCCATTACCCCATAGGTAATGATCTAACTAACATAATTAGTGAAAATCTTAGGACTATAATCCTTGATCTCCATAAGAGATGTGACTACTAACCCCTGCTTTCCGACTTGGTATCAGTCGGCTCTCAAAGGTAATTACCTTTTTGATAGCAGGTACATGTCTAATAACCTCAACATATCGTTCCTGTGGTCAACTCAAACCACGGTTACGAATACTATCCAACACCCTACAAATAATCCCTGTTATAAGCAACTAAATGCATAACCAACAGAAGGATATGTAATAACAGTTAAAATACTTTAAACCTTGTAGCTCAGAGATGTCCGCAATAGCCAAATCCCAGAACTCACAAAACCAAAACCGAGTAAAGCAAAACTCGATGCCCGAACGAAATAAAATCCGAAAATGGACTTCGCAACCTAGGGCTCTGATACCAATAAAATTGTCACGCCCCGAGAGTATACCGTGCCAAAAAGAAAACAGACGGCATCTCCCCTATACATGGCAACATATCGGGTTAATACAAGGCCCGTAGGCCAACAACAACATGACATATATATGGACAATATTAAACAATACATCCATAACAACACAACACAAAGGTGCACACCGGTGCGACTCTAACATACTACACAAAAACAATATACAAACCAACAACCAAATACAACACTGATTATACATGGCCATAATACAAAACAACAGCGGAAGCAAATACGTGGAAAACCCCAATTGTTCGGTGTGAGATGGGATCAGCTGGCAGAGCTCCGAACGTCCAAGGAATCTTCTACCTGTTATCTGGGCGACAGGAAACCCAGGGTCCAGGGGTGGTTAGTATAAACTCAGGGGTAATATGTAGAAAGTGCATGAATAACATATAAGGATATAGAAATCTACAAGTATACATGTGAAGATCTACAGGTATACAACATGAGTCCAATAGACATACAGTCCTATCCAAATCTGATAGCAAGTAACCACAGTATAGTCATACTCAATGTATATACTAAACTGATCAACTGAACATGAAGTAATGTACCAACGTACCTGACGGTCTGCAACACCATATGTTATATCATCCTCAACAGGTATACAATAACATAACTCATATAACGTACCAGGTCAGTCCCATACATGACCAACACTCAGACATATGAACAGTATATAATCACATGTAATAACATCCCGATCCATACCACACTATGACATGACGCTAATCAAACGCATACAACAGTCTGGACCAACCCATAAATCATGCTCAACACACGGCAATATATAAAAATGCAAATGACATGTATCATGATGAACAACCATATGCATCAATCATATCTCAATCAAATGCAGCATCTCACAGTCATATGTAAAACATATATCAAATACATGCATACATATATATCAGCAGTGCATATGCATGGTCACTGTCTGCGGACCCGTCCAACCACGACCCCAGAGTGGCCAGGGTGGCACGACATGACGACTAGCCCGACTCCAGCTATCACTACTCTCGAGTGGCCGAGTTGGGTAGTATGAATGAGTAGCATATAAGCATAAAGAGCTAACTACTCCTAGGGGTCCCTGCTACAAGCCACGTCGTCCCTACCCATGAGTAGACAAGTACCGCACACAGGACAACTGCATGTCACACAACCACCGTCTATAGTGGGCGAGTGCTAACACCACTCTGCACAGTGGCCAGTTGCGCATCTCCAGCTACCACCGTCTATAGTGGCCGAGCGCAGCACATCCAATGCTCTGCCCTCAACCCTGCTACCACTACCCTGAGTGGCCGGGGAGGCAGGATGACTGACGACCCGTCTCAACCACAAGGGATACCCAGTCAACAGCATGCATGCAAATGTAATGATGCATAGCTCCACACAAGTATCCTCGCAACACTCCCTATCCCACGGGGAGTCCTGGTCAACCAAAAGTCAACTATGCAAGGACTACAATCCACAAGACTCTCTCTATCGTACAAAGAGTCATACTCATCTGACAGTCAACCACGCTAAGACCTCTAGTCAGTAGCGAGATACTATCGACCATCCATATAACTATACACAGATATACAATCCATAATGGATATACCATCACGCTAGGACCTCTAGTCAATGGCCACATACTGATAACCACACACTTATCTATGCACAAACAACTAAATCCACCATAGATGCACCACTAATACGGGTATGATATAACAATCGACTCCATAACCCAAACCATCATCTAACCCTAGTGATGTAATACAGTAATCCAATCTGAGGTCACAAGGATAACCCTAATCACCTGTACTTACTGAACATCCATCGGCTAACACATAATAGAGTTTATAGTTCCTATCCGTGCTAGATAATCAATGAAGTAACAGAGTATATATCTCAAAGGTCAAAGGCAGTACAAGCATATGATTAAACATGAGTGGATTTAAGGTAAACAGGTATAAACATATATCCAATTTCATGCACTGGAATTTGATCAAAACTACCAGACCAGGTAGATATTACCCACCTGATACGAAGCTCGAATAATCCTCACGGTCGTGGACCTGCTTCGTATCCCAATCCTGCACAATAATACCAAATTATGGTTAAATACAAATCTCCAATAATTATACGAACAAAATACTAATTCGTTCTATATTCGCATCCTTCCCTCGTCTACGAGTAAGAACCCCAATTATCCCAATATCCAAATCACACAACCAAACAAACCATCATCCATACTAATTAAAACTTACCTCACTGCCTCATCCGGAAGATCCAATCCACTATAGTAATCCTCGTTCACCTGTAATCTATTTCAACTTCCAAAATTTAGAGGTATATTGATTCACAATCACCAATAACCATAGAAACCGTAAGTTTCCCTCTAATTAAATTCTTGGACTTCTTAAATCAACAACAGAAACAATGCATCAATCCCAAATTCACCTTAGGAATTTCAAATTTGCAATGCTCTAATTCATTGGCCAAAAGCATCACTCCGATTGCCCTTTCCCATCTAGAAATCACGAAGACACAGCTAATGTCAAAACTCCCAATCAACACCTCTAATCTAGAAATGGATCAAGGTATTACCTGTACATGGAAGAGGAGCTAGATGGACGATGGAACCTACCCAGCTGAAATCCCCTGCTCAAATCGGCCCTCTTGTCTATCCCTTGAAACATCCTCTGAGGAAGCAAGCGGTGACAAATCAACCTCAAACCGTCGGTGCTGGGTGGTGGCATAAGGGATCGAGATTAATCAAACTATCAGCACTCACCCTCATCCAGATCGACAGAGCACAGCAAGATGACGACATCACAGATCCTACCGAGTTGAGCTCGTTGCTGCCCGGATCAACAGAGGGCGACAATAGAGAGCTCCGACGGCGACCGCAGACAGAAGAAAGAAAGTAGCTGAGGAAACTAGCCAGAACAGGCGACCGACGAAAATGGGAAAGGCGACGCCGATCGCGTCTGTTGGAGGAGCTCGCTGTCGACGAGATTGGGAGGAATAGAGCTCGAGTGAGGGTAGGTGATGGTGGCCAGTGGAAGAGGGAAGCTGTCGGCGTCGGGCAAAGGTTGGCCGCGGATGGGGCGGCGATTGGGATTTTGACGAAGAGGAGAAGGAATCAGGGATCGCGACTGTGAAAGGAAAGAAATCGCGATGAAATAGGAGCCGATTGTGATTCGTTCGGTTTTTTTTTAAACGCCGTTCGTGAAATCGGTTCAAGCGAACCAGTCCAAGCCCAATTCCAGCCCAATGGATTCATCCCATTAGATTTAGCCCATTAGCTTCAGCCCATTAGATTCAGCCCCTTAGCTTCAGCCCAATGGATTCAGCCCAACAGGTTTTAGCCCAATTTCAAACCCCATCACTAATTAGACTCAAGTAACCCACTAATTAGACCCAATTAATTAAAGGGTTAATCCATATGAATTAAAAATTTTTTTTTCCGTATCTTACATATTATAATATTGATTGTTATTTTTTTTAACGTATCGTTCCGTATACGTTAAATTTAAATTATGATCTAAACAGCATTTAAATTACAAAATTAAAAACAAGTGAAAATTTTTGAAATAAATTTAGTGATGAAATTTTGATTCCGTCACTATTTCCGTCGTAAAATTAGCGACGATATTTTATTTTCTTGCTAATTTAGTGACGGAATATCTATTCCATCACTAATATAGTGATAAAAAAAAATTTCCATCACAAAATTAGCGACGGAATTAAATTTCCGTCCCTAGATTTAGCAATGGAATTTTATTTTCGTTATTAATTTTGTGACATATATAAATTTTCATCGCTAAATTTAGCGACAGAAATTTATTTCCGTCGCTAATTTTGTGACAGAATTTTATTTTCGTCGCTAATTTTATAATGGATATAAATTTTTGTCACTAGATTTAACGACGAAATTTTATTTTCGTCACTAATTTTACGACGAAAATTTATTTTTGTAATTAGATTTAGCGACGAAATTTTATTTCCGTCACTAGATTTAGCGACAGAATTTTATTTATATTGCTAATTTTGTGATAGAATTTTATTTCCGTCGTTAATTTTGTGATGGAAATTTATTTTTGTTACTAAATTTAACAATGAAATTTTATTTCCGCCACTAGATTTAGCGACGAAATTAAATTCTGTCACTAAATTTAGTGATGGAAATTAAATTCCATTGTTAAATTTAGCGACCGAACTAAATTTCCGCTGCTAATTCAAGAAGCAGTAAAAAAAAGTATGACAGGTTGTTTCTATCATTAATCAGTCATTAAATAGATTTAGTGACCGATTAATGACGTAAATTTCGGTCACTATTTGTTCTATTTATTGTATTTTTTATATCAGAGTAGAGAAACATAATAAAAAAAATTCTTTACAATGATCAAAAGAGTAAAAGGAAAAAAAGCAAAATTTGTATCCCATAATTCAAAAGATCTTAGAGGTATAACCCTTATGCTCTAATAATAAAAGTTGATAGAAATACAACAATGGAATTGTAGTAGAATAATAGGTTTGCTTGTGTATTTTACATTATTGGGTGGGCTCCCTCTTGTCCCTATATTTCTAAATGAGCTTACATAAGCTCCAACCAGTTTTTTTTTTTAAATTCTAATTAACTCAAATTTTAGTGAATTGGTTAAAACATTGATCATGAAAGCCTTATCTACTAACTATCATTTCCAATTGACTCATACATATCTAGTCAACTTAACTAGATCAAATAGAAGGCTTATCTTTTAGCCTATTGCAATTCTAGTCAACTTGAGACACTTTTAATTGACTAAAATTAATGTAGGATAGTTGAAATTTGTTATTTGAACCAAATGGATAAGGCCCACTTGAATGGTCTAATTTTTCAAATTGAAAAATTGAATAGATTAACTACCCAATTGACCCAAATCACTATAGTTGACTGAATTCAACTATCAGTTGATCTAACTTAAATAAAAAAAATCTTGATTTGCTACAAAGTTGGCTCATAACTTTTTAGTCAACTCAACTTAACCTTCAACTTGCTACATCATAATCTATGACCAAGAAACACTTTCTTTTTCTAATTAAAATTATAGCCAAAACTTAAGATAAGACGTTCTATTGTAGTCACATGCTAAGACTCCTTGCCTCTTGGTTTTTTTGCCAATGAAACTTCTTTGGCATGCCAATAGGTTTTTCACCTTTGAATTTTCTTCTACCAAGAGGCCTTCATCTAGGTGTTCTTCATCTACAAATTAAGAGACATCACCTATATGTTTTCCTCATCAACACCTGCCTTGCTAGTCTTCTCCATTTGGAAAAATTCTCTTAAACTTCTTCTTTCCCAATACCTAATGAATTTCTTCATCCACCAAGTATGACATACTTCGACTTATCATCTGCTAACTCCTATTAGAGTTTTCCATTTGCACTTCTTCATATTCCATGTATTTAGTTACTCTTGACCTACTTGAACTTCTAAATCCATTTTTAACACCTACACTTATTTGTCAAGATTTTTGTGCTTGGATACTTAATACACTCCATCATTGAACCCAATGTTAGCTCATATTATTTGACAAACACATCAAATCTACCTAGGGCATGGTTGTACCAATAAGGACAAATTGTGGAGCTACTCCTCTTCTTGTCCATATTTATCTAAAGCAATGGAGAAACATGTAATTAAGATTCAATACCATGTAAAAAACAATTTTCAAAAACATGTAAAATGTTTTTTTTGATAAACCCTTATTTTAGTGCATTCTTAGTGGTTGTGGTAAACCATTTGTCATGGATTATGACAAGATATAGAGAGAAACACATATAAGATGATATGCAAATAGTTGATTATCATTAGAAACTAAAAAATTATCATAGGCACATCCAAAAGTAATTAGAGAAAAATGATTCCACAAGTTCAAAGTTATAATAACTCAATTTTCCTTTTGATCATTGTGATTGACACAACAAATCACCTTTAGTTTATCAAAAAACATTAGGATGAATTAAAGATGTTAAATACTAAAAAAATTAAAAATACTAAATAAAATGGCCAAATAATTAAGAAATTTATCCTGGAAATTTTTTGAGATTTTTAGGGAAATTTTAAGAATTTTTCAGGAATTATTTTGGATTTAAACAGAGCATTTACGGGGATAAGAAAAATAGGCTTTTAAAGGGCTTGTTTAGAAAAGTTAATAGAATTAATTAACTTAGGTTATAGATCTAGGTTTTTCCTATTTCTCCCGAGGTTTTCGCAGCCGCGCCTAATTTCTCCTTTTCTCGCGATCTCCTCCCCGTGCACCGTCCACGTTCCCGTTCGTCAACTGTCGGGCGTCCGCCGTCGCGCGCCCAAAGATCTCCGACCAGACTTCCTCGCGCCGGCCTCCTCTACCCTAGATGATGGGTGCCTCCCTCCTCGCTGCTGACCACCGTCCGACGTCGCTCCTCTCGCCTTTTCTCCTCGCGGCAGACGGCGGCGGCTGAACCTCCTTCTGCCGCTGCTCGCCCGAGTCGCACACTCGCCGACTTCCTCTGCCACAGGATCGTCGCCGACAGAGCCACCGTCTTCCCCCCCCTGTGTCGTCATCTACCCTGCCGTTAGCGCGGTAGGTCAGCCACCGCTGCTAGCCCGTAGCGACGTGTCTACAGCCACAGACCATCGCCGAGAGTTTCCTCTACGTCGTCGGTGATCACGAGAACTAGGTAAGGGTTGACTGCTGGTGGAGTGGAGCTTTCGGTAAATATCTAGTTTCCTTATTTTCCTTTCTGTCTAGCGTGTGTGTTGGTGTCGGCTGGTGAGACATGGGAAGTGGTCGGCTATGAAACAAGGATTGAGTCACCTGTAAGGCTGTGAACAGTAGTGGTGTGGGTTGTGAGGGTCTATTTGGGGGCATCATGCGGTTAGGGTTGGAGGTGGTCGTGCAAGGTCGGATGTAAGTGGGCAGTGTACGACTGTGAGTCAGAGTTGTGGTCGATTGGTGGCTGTGATTTGGGGTTTTGACAGGTTAAGAGGGCTGTGAGAATTAAGATGGAAATTTGTAAGTTCAGATATCAGTGTTTATAAATGCATAATAGGTTGTTAATTGGTTTAATGGTCGATAGGGATTGATGTGAAGTCTTGTTTAGGTTACGTGGATAACTAGATCAATCTAGTTGATCGGGCAATGAAGTCGATGTAGGATTTGATTTGATCAGTCGTTGCATGATTGTACTTAATCATAATGGTTGTTATATGCAGGTTTCGGTCATGAGGTAGGTCCCTGGTCGTGACGATTTAATTCTTGCGGACATTTTTTATTCAGGCGAGTATTTTAACTTATCTTTTAGATATAGTCAAGTTGATATGCTAGTTAGGATAGCTTGCAATAATTTTCATGTTTATATGCCTAGTATGTGTTTGTGCCTACTTGATACATGCATTTGATCGGTTATGATTATATCTTCCCTGTTTTACTCGGATCATGGATATGCACTTATTGGTTGTGCATATTATTCGGTTATGCATTTTAGTTGGATTTACATGCTTTAGTATCATGCACCATCTTGCATGATTGCATGCTGGCTGGACGGGGTTCCTTTATAGTTGAGCCCGCAGCCAATTACATGGCCTGCACACACTGCCACTCATGGGTTAGTGGTACATCAGAAGGGTGTGTGCAGTTGCTCTGTCAGGCTCCGCTGGTCCGCTCATGGGTAGCGATGAGGCAGCGTGGTAGCGGGCAGGGATCCCTCCTCTGGTCTATGACACCGAGAGATGAGAGCTTAGCTCCCCCACTCTGTTTGGGGTAGGAGCATAGGTATACTCCGACAGCATTCTGGCCACTCGGTCACTCAGGAGCAGTGATGGCAGAATGCACAGTTGTCATAGCCCTACCCACTCAACTTCACTTTTTTTTTTTTTTGATGAAGGTAAATATATATATCATCAAAATAGCACAACCATATATGATCCAAGGAGTCTACACATGTCATATCCGACGAAATGTCCGATCTGAGTAGACATCCAGGGCAGAAAGTACATGTGCTCTCAAGAGTACCATCACGCTCACTGTACCAATCCCTCCTGTGTACTGAGGTCAGTCCTCCCTCTCCCATCCTGCTGTGGTAGATGGAAGTATGACCACATCCTGTGACAATCTCTCATCCTGTGTCAGAATGCACCCCATCTAATGCAGTCCCTGCCTGATCTGGTCCTGCTATCTGAGTCTCCTGTCCTCTATCCTCTGTCCCATCCTCTCAAGTGTCGTAGACCCACTTTTAGCAAGTGGTCAGCTGTCAACGGATTTGCGGTGTCTTTACCGTGAGCCATTTGCTGCGGACTAGATAGACCATTACGGTGGAGCTATTCACCCAAAAAAAGGCTTATTGGCCAAACCTCAGCCAACAACGGATTTGGTATGTCTTTACCGCGAGCCATTTTCTGCAGACTAGATAGGCCATTCCGGTGGACATATTCACCAATATGGCTTTTAGGCAAAGCCACATTCATAAACGGATTTGTCTAGTCTTTACCGCTAGTTGTTTGCTGTGGACTAGATAGATCTTTATGGTGGATCTATGCACCATCAAAATACAACCTATACAAAATCTTCAAAATAATATGCATTTTTTTCCCAGAAAATAATCTGCAGCTACAACCTATACAAAATTTTCAAAATAATCTACATTTTTTTTCGACCAAAATACTCTGTCGCTTCCAAAATACTCCACAGCTTCCAAAATAATCTGCAGCTTCAAATTGCTATTTTTTTTTACCCAAAAATACTTTGCCGCATCCAAAATCATCTGCAGCTTCCAAATACATTTCACCATTTTTTTTTACACGACATGAGATACATCAAGTGCTCTATATACATGTACCTGTATCCTCCTAAATATCCTCTCCTCATCAAACCGGGAGTCCTCAAATCTAATCTCGTTCCTAGCCCTCCAAACATAGTGTACTGTCGCTCCTAGGGCTAGGTGTCGTGCTCTCATGCAGACTGAGTCCCCCCAATAATGAAGTCTGAAGATACGTAGTGCTCGTCTGTACATGCTCATCTCGGATCTCATCTGCAGCCACCTCCTCACCCGTCCCCACAACAGCCTGACAACCTAGCATCTGAAAAATACATGGGTCTGTGTCTCTTCCTCTTGCCTACAAAAGGCACATCTCCTATCCTCTATGTAGCTCCGTCGATCTCTGGTGGGCAACCTCCCATTTGCCAACAGCCAGAGTGTGAACTGGTGGCTCGGCTGGATGTCCCTCTGCCATATAGTCCTGACCCATGCTTTCTTCGGACGGTGCTCTCTAAAATGGTCGTATGCCCGCCTCACCCCTGTCCCTCCGCTGAACCACGCTACTAGTGTGTGCGATGCTGCAATGGGGCTACCTGCGGTAGCCATGATACTATCTCTGATGTGCAAAATCATCTTAAGGAGTGGCGAGTCTGTATGCCTCAGTGTCTGCCCCCAAATACTAGACTGTCGGAGATAATGATGATGTACCCAACGTATCCATAGTGAGTCTGGCTTGTCCTGTATACGCCATAGAACCTTTGCTAGCAGTGCAAGGTTCCAAGACTTCAAGTCCCTCAAGCCTAGACCACCTTCCTCCTTAGGTCCACATATAGTTGACCATGCAATGGGAGGATTCTTACTCATCCACATAAAAGCCCTGCACATACTATGTATGCGCTGAATAACTCCGGCTGGCAGGGGTAATATGGACATCCAGTAACACTCTACCCCCTGTAGAACTGATGCAATGAGCTGGGCTTTCCCTGCATAGGAGAGGCTCTGTTTCGGCCATGCATTAATTTTCCTGGAGAGACCATCTAAAAGTATCCCATAATCTAAAATTTTGAGCTTTTTTGAGGCTAATGGGATTCCCAAGTATCTGAATGGCATCTCTCCCTCCTGAAAGCCTATGATAGTGCATATCTGGGCTTTGGTCTGCTCATCTATACCCACCATGTAGCAGCTACATTTGGTTACATTGGTCGTAAGTCCTGCCATCTGTGAAAATTGTGCCAAACAATCAACCAGTCGTCTAACTGAAGGTATATCTCCACGGGATAGAAGCAATAGATCATCTGCATATATCAGATGGGAGATGCCCAAGTGCTCACATGTGGGATGAAATCTGAAGTCTGATCTGGAGGTTGCCATCGCCAAGGATCTGGATAGGTACTCCATACAAATGCCAAACAAGTAAGGTGAGAGTGGGTCACCTTGTCTAAGTCCTCTGCCCCCATGGAAGTGTCCGTGCGTATACCCATTAATCACTACAGAGAAGGATGTGGTAGTGATGCATTCTCTGATCCATGCGATATAGATGGGTGGGAACTGTAGGGCGCTGAGGACATCCAATAAGAAGTCCCAATGTACAGAGTTAAAGGCCTTCTGCAGATCAACTTTTAGAGTACACCTAGGGGATATTCTCTTCCTGGTATAGTGTCTCAGCAATTCCTGGGCTAACTGGATGTTATATGTGATAGACCTTCCCTTGACAAAAGCTGTCTGTGCCCGGTTCAGCAAGTGATCTATGACTCCTGATAATCTGCTAGCAAGCAGTTTAGAAATGACCTTATAGAACACTGTGCAGCAGTATATAGGCCGATAGTCTTGCACTTTGCTAGCATATTCATTCTTTGGAACTAGGCTAATGAGTGTATGATTCCATGATTTGAGAAGTTTCCCATTTTGAAAGAACTCCATAATGCCTTCTGTAAAGTCTTGTTCAATTGTCATCCATGCCTCTTTGTAGAATTTGGAGTTGTATCCATCAGGCCCTGGTGCTTTGAGTTCACCAATGCCAAATAATGCCTTCTTGATTTCCTCGGAGGTAGGCATACGGGTGAGTTGGGTTTTCTGCTCCATGGTAAGCATCCTTCCATATTGTATGAAATCATGTCGAAATGTAGTCCAGTCCTTTTTCCCCCCTAGTTGTCTTTGGAAATGATCCACAAACACTTGTGCTACCTCCCCGCCATCCATAGTGATCTCTCCATCCATTTTTTCCACCACAACTATCTCCCTTCGTTTGTTGTTCCTCTTAACCAAAGAGTGAAAGAAATGCGTGTTTCAATCCACTTCCTTGAAGTATTTGTGCTTTGCCTTTTGAAGGTAGAAAAGATATTCTGCTTGGGCCAATTTATCCGCTTGTTGTTTTGCCTCCTTGTAGTGATCATCCATGATCCCAAGACCTAGACGACTACTCTGCAGAATTTGAAGTTGTTCTTGTGCCCTCTTGGATCGGCTTTGAATATGTTGGAAGTGTTGTTGATTTAGAAGCTTGAGTCCCTTCTTCAGTATGGTGAGTTTCCTTTTAAACCTGAACTGTGCCATCCCATGTGAGCACCATGTTGTGGCTTGGTTCCACTCCTCGTGCACTAGTTGTTGGAATTGAGGGTGTTGGGTCCACATATTAAAAAACTTCAAAGGTTTGATTTTGCTAATTTGCTTCTCAAAAACTGAAACCACACATGATGCATGATCTGAGTAGACTCCTGGCTCTTTAAATTCTGCAAAACTGCTTTGGTCCATCTCTAGCCACAACCGGTTAACCATGGCTCGGTCTAGCTTGCTCACAACTCTACCATTTGTCCATGTATATTGGCATCCTAGGGAGTGTAGATCCTCCACACCTGCAAGCATGGTAAACTTCTGAAAATCTGCAGTTGCATAGGATGTAACATCAGCGCCTCCTTTCTTATCTGATGGTTTCAAAGGAGAATTGAAATCCCCCATTATAAGCCAAGGTAGTGCCATTCCCTCTGCCAAGAGTTGTAGCCCTGCCCACATCTCCCTACGTGAGGTAATCGATAATTGTCCATATACAAAAGTGAGTGCATATGTTCCCTTAGTGCTCTTGTCCAAAATTGTTGCATGAATGAATTGGTCTTCCCATTGTTGTATTGTGAGGGTAATGTATCTGGCGTCCCATATGAGTAGCATCTTGCTTCTTCTAGATTCCCCTAGCTGTTGACTTGATTCCCACTATTGCAAGTTGTTGGATTTGAAATGATGATAAGCATTGTTGGTCAATTTTAATTCCATCAGACATAACACACTCAAATTCTGCATTTTGAGGAGTCAATTGACTTCCCTCTGTTTGAGGCTGGTGTTGAGGCCTCGGATATTCCACGCTCCTATCTTCATAACAGGCTCACCGACATCTGCCGGTAATCATGCTTACTATTTCCTCCCTGTTTCTTGCTTCTTTCTTTCTGTTGTCCTGCTGTAGTTTATCCATCCATTCCTTCTGAACCCTTCTGTCGGTTTTGATTCTGCTCAGAATTCACATGATTAGATGACTGCTCCTCCCACGAATCTTCTCCATTATATTTGTTCTTAAACCAATCTGAAGCTGGGAGCCCAAGTATGATTATTGGATCTTTGGATGTATTGCCACTTTGAATTTTATCACTCTCTTCTGTTACCACATATTCTGAAACTGTGCAACCAACTACTGTACCCAGCTTCTGTTTATCTGTGAAACTCTCTGGGGGGATTTCACCCTCCTCTTGGTCTATAATATCAGCCCACTTGATTTGTAATTCAGGCAATTGCTGGGAAGTTTCACCTGCATCAGATTCTGGTTGTCGTACTGCTGCTGTGTGCCTTTTTTTTCCAGGTTTTTGGGTCTGCTGCTGGGGAAGTTCACTTTACCTCCTTGCTATGTCCAATCTTGCTTTCTTCTTGTGTGTTCTAGATCTAGTTTGAATTTTCCAAGGACTCCCCTCATCTTCCTTGTCTTCTTGCTTTTATATAGTAGGGTCACTTGCTTTCTGCTTTCCCTCCAGTTGTCCATTGTCAAGTAGTGCTTCAGTTACATTCCCCACTAATTCTGTGCCCTTTGATGCATCTTCCCCTCCTTGTATTTCTGCTGCATCATTTAGCTCTATGCATTCCTTTGGCCCTTTAGTTGCTTAATTAGTCCTGAAACTTCCATGTGCCAGTTGTTCATTCTGATTTGCAGGTTTGCACATACTTTCATTTCCTTTAGGAGATGTCTCCATTGCATGAACTAGTGCTGTTACTTCAGAGAGGCCTAATGTTTGTCTTCGATCCAATACACAGGTATTCCCAGCAACTGGCACAACCTCTGATACTACTGACCTTTGTATCTGAACATTAACCCCTTGCCTTGTTGGTGACCTGCACTGGTTCTGCACTAATTGACTAGTTTCAGATACATTATCCGACCCTTTTATCATCCTGTTATCCCTGTCTATGCTGCACATGAACTGCTTGTTGTTACCTGCTGAAATATTTACTCTAGGATTCTAGGTTACTTGTTTGTTCCTTTGATGGCCTGACTACTTAATCTGATTAACTGGGATTGGGTCTGTTGCTACATTTTCAGGTATCTTCTTTCCTTTTCCTTTACATTGTCTTTGACCCATAGCTTCCTAGTGTGTAATGGTCTTGTTGCCCCCACTCTCTTCAGTCCTTTCACTAGTGTTAGACTGAGGTTTACCATAATGGTTAATTGGTTTGGAAGGTCCCTTGTTATCTGTTTCTGAAATTGAAACTGAACCTGCCAGTTTTTTTTTTTTTCGTTTCCTTTGGCTGTATCATTCCAGATTGTCCATGCTGCCCATGTTGCTCCTTGGCATGCTGGTCTATTACTCCTTCTTGTTTGTCCATTTGCATAGGTTGTTGACATGCCATATTTGATGCTAACAGTGGTTGTAACAGAATTGTATCAGAACCTGATACTGAGTTTACAGTGTCTGAAGCAGTTTCAACTGAAGTGCTTGGAAATTGTTTCGATGTGCTGGCTTGCTGATCCTTCTGTATTCTCTCCTTAGCTTTATAAGCCTTCGGTCCACTAGCTGTCCTCACTGATTTCATTCTTGCAAATATTGAAATTATGTTACCTATTAGAACCTGATCAGACTGCTTCCTTCCTTGTAGCAGCTTATCAGATAAACACTGTTGCATGCCAGTTTCTGCAACTATAACTGCAGTATTTGTGGTTGCCCCATCAGTAGGTTGTTTACCTTGTAGGTGATGTTCTACACCAGTCGTTGACTTCACCAGAGGATCACCGGCCATCTTCCGACCAGCTACAGTGCAGCTATTTTGATAGTGACCTGTTTGTCTGCAATTTGAACACAGTTTCAATTTTGCTTCATATCTTATCTCAAGTTCTACTTCTTGACCATCTGGAAGAATAATTTCCAGGCCTGTTTGGGGTTGTTTCGTTATGTCCACTTCCACCAACACACGCGTATAGTTGACCCTTTCTCTATTTTTGGTGAACCGGTCCGTGAACAGTGGCGTACCAATTTGGGAGGAGATTTTACTTAGCGCCGAAATAGACCATCAATCAATTGGCAGCCCGTGTATTTGCATTTATATGGGAATATGATTCTGGATGTCAGCTTGAAAGGTGAAGCATTGAGGCATAATCTTTAGATATAGGGGGCATCCATAGGCTACATATGGCCCTCCTTTAAGCACACTGTCACATAGATCTTGTGAAGCAAATTTGAAGAGTAGCCAAAGAGAATTATGAGTGAGCAGTTTGTGCGGCGTTTTCCATCGTGCAGTGAGTTCCTTGACTGCCTTCCAACCGGGAAAACGACCCAAGAACCTCCCAATTAAGCAAAATCCCACTATTTTTTCTATCGGTTCTTGATCTGTTGCAGTAAGTCTAATTTTGTCTGCTTGTTTTGATAGCACATGTAAGGCTGTGTCTTCAGAGCATACCCTGTTTGTTTTAAAGAGGTCCACCCATCTCCTTGCTCCTTGTACATTTTCTGTTTCTTGCTCCAACTCCCCAGCTACTTCCTCCAATGGATCCTGCTGTGGTCTTGATGGAGGTTCTTGCTGGCCCGGAAGGTTTTTGCGAGCCAACTGATGAGCTTTTTCTCCCATGTTCATGCTTGTTGTACACTGAACTTCCATACGCTTCCATCCTCTTCTTTCCAGCCGATCAGGCGCCATGACAATCCGACGGGTCAAATGCTATTAGCGGGCGCCAGCCCGTTAACCCTTTACTTTGAATTCAAACTTCCTACTTTCCTGACCGTTGTGCGCGACTTGAAGTCTTTTCAGCACCTCTTACTGGTCCAGCTCAGCTAAGTTACACCAAGTCCTCATATTTGCCAGGTCATCATCTTCTTCCAAGCCAAAGGTGGACTCCTGGGCACAATCGCTGGAACTTGTCGGCCAGATTCCGGCGATGTGGCTTCACTGGGACTTCTGCAATGTTACCAAAGACCTGACTACCCCTTCGCGATTGCTTGATGTGCTGACTATTGGGTGAGCTCCAGCCCTTGGCCCCTCCGCCTGCCGGCGACCCTGAGCATTTTACCGTCTATGTGTGAGTTTCGACCCTCTTTTGCACCTGGGGACTACTCGCCTAGGGTTACTTTGACTCCCGATGCAACTTGTAGTCACCTTCACATTTGCCTACCCCCGCACTGTCTTGCTGCAGTTTCACCCAATCCTCTATTACGATCAGAGTATCTGATGTCACTCCGATAACTAGCCATCCATTACATCCCCAGCCTTCATGCTCCGCCTATGCAGTCACTGTCCCAGGCGCTCCCTGTGACACAACGGTGATCCACTGCAGTGTTCTCCTGTCTCCGATGTTCCCCTACTTCTTCCCCGCCACTCTGCCCTTTCTTCCCTTATCAGGCCCTCCTCCCCACTGTCACAGGCCTCTAGTCGTCGCTCACCATCCACTAGACCACTGCACGATTGTTGTTTCACCAAATTAGCCCTTCACTGATACTCAATCTTTGAGGTTCCGCCGGCTAAGTAGAATCGCCACATTAACTTACTCCCGACCGTTTCCTCCTTTCGATCCCCCTCACTAGAGGATCCCAACCCGTGCTCCGTTACCTTTCTCTAGCTGCCGCAGCCTACCCCGACGCCTTCCCTAGAGAGAAGGGAGAGCACCACTCTCTAAACCAGGAACGCTGCAGAGCCACACTTATCACCAACCCCCACTCAGCTTCACCATCGCGTGTGAGGTGGTTGACTGGCGTCAGGGGTGACCATGTCATTTGCACGGCATGCACTTTTCATGGATATCATTTGTATTGTGTTTGCTGCATTTTTATTGATACCTTGGATGTTGCATATGATTACCATTCATACAGGATTCATATTTGTATATGGTGATGACTTTATCTCTTATAGTATGGCACATGCTCCTGTATCAGGGCAGGAGATTCATGTAAGTACAGTCCTTTTATATTTCTTGCTTGCATATCCTATTTATCTGAGACTGTACTGACATGATTCTTATTGTTAACTATATCTTGCTATGCATATCGACTATTATCCGCTAAGTTCTTTGAACTTACCCATCTGAGACTGTACTGGCATGATTCTTATTGTTAGCTATATCTTACTTTGCATGTCGACCATATCCGTTGAGTTCTTTGAACTTACCCCATTGATTTATATCTATTTTAGGATGAAGCTGTCAAGAGAGTCCAGCTGCCAAACCTCTCTCGTTGTGATAGTTTTATTCGTTATTTGATTTATGGTGTTAGATATTTTAATTAGAAGATATGTTTAGGAATGGAGTGGATTTATGTACTTGTGGATTTTTGGTGTCCTTTTGGACCCTTATTCAGATCTTATTTTGATTGGTTTTGGTTTTTAACTCGATGAAGTGTGTAGGATTTGTGTTTATTTTGGTTATGTACTTGTGGAGGTTTGGAGATATTTGTTGTGTCCTTATGGACTATTCGATTGGTTTGGTTGTATATTCCTGCTCAGATGGCAGAAGGGATAAGTCTAGATATAGTAGACTGTTGCTATTTACCTGGATTGATGGCCTGAGGCCAATTTATTATTTACGTGTGTAGTTTTTGTTCCGATCGTGTTGACCGATATATAGTGGTCGTGTAGGTCTTGTATGAAAATGGATATTATCACCCGTACAGGGGATATGCTGCTGGATTTTTGTCTGGCGGAGACTCCCTTGGGGCGTGACAATTTTTTGGTATCAGAACCAGGTTCCGAGTTCCTTAGGGTCTTTGGGTTTTCGAAGTTTGCCACGTTTTGGTAGGTTAACTGGGGTATTTTCGGAGTTGTACTGATTTTCGACGATTTTTATGTTTCGAAAATTCGAGGAATTATTGACGAGGTCAATTTGAGGATTTTGCAGCAACAGGACATCTCCAGACGGCTAACAGGTAAATTCTAGAAAATTTTCTAGATTTAGTGCATATTTGTATTGGTTATATTGGTTATGCGGTGGTATCATGTTTTGTCTAGTATTGTTTTAACCTTATATCTGTTAGACTGTTAGATTTTTAGGTTGCTGGTTTATCGTTAGCATATGGTTATTAATTGCTATTACTGCTATACGTAGCTAGTTATCATTGTGATATAAATGATTAGATATTATTGGTAGATGTTTACCTCTTAATTTTTGGACTAGTATTAGGATTAGACTAGTTGAATAATATGACTAAGATGGATAAATTCATAGAAGGTATATATAGAGGTTCTTTGACTCTCTAGATCCTAGTGCATGATGACATGATTACATTGCTTACGTAGTTTAGGGTATATATAGGCACCTGATGCTTTATTTAGTATTGCCTTGACTTTGATCTGGCATGACTCTTTAGTTATACCCTAATTAATTTCAGCCATTGATCGCCATTAGTATGACTATGTTGTCGTTTATTAGACAGTGTATATGGTTATGTGTTTTTTGCGGTGGATACCATTATTAAGACTAGTAGAGATAGAATAACTTAGATGAGATTATTCTGTAGGAGTGGATCTCAAGAATGAAACAACATTAGTAAAACCCTAGGTGTTGGAACCCTAGGCGTAATAACCCGGATGTGCATATTGGTATGTGATTATCCATTTACTATTTCATTTGATATGGTGATCGGACTAGTAGAGTTCGTATGGTTAGGATGCGATTAATCCTTACTATATCTCCCATTATTGGTTGAGAGAGAGTTTGCAGTAGAGTCTCTCTATGGTTGCTTTTGTATATTTGTGGTCAATCATGTCCCCCATACATGGTTGAGATAATCTACTGTAAGGTTATACTCTTACGTTATTCGTTCAGAGTTGGTGATAATCGGATTTGTATGATGTCTGTAGCAAGATAGCTACTTTACATCTTAAGTGTCCACGAGATCTGTTCGTGGTAGCATGTTGGAGCATGCATGATTGAACTGGTAGAATGGTAAAATTTAGGCTTAACCCTCTTGAAGGGCTTGATAGTAGATTTGGAGTCCTTATTGGCCTTGATGGGACGAAACCCTATGATTACTCATCTCGACGTGTTTATTAGTGGACTTATGATTTTTATCGACCTTGATAACCGTTCAGGTTAGAGGAGTTGGAACCTCTAGACTTAACCATCTCGACTTATTTATTTATAAGTTGATGATCTTTACCGACTTTGGTAAACATTTCATTTTAGAGGTGTTGAAACCCTCGCTTGATCGTCTCAATGGGCTTAATTGTAGATCGATGATCCTTATCGATTTTGATAGATGTTCTATGCTAGATGTATTAGATAATCCTAGGTTTAACAACCTAGGATAATCGACTGCTCACGCGACCTATTGGTGGTAGTACGCTAGTGCGTGCAGGCAATAATTAGATATCTATATGTTGCCTGTCTATCCACGAGTCTCATTCGTGGTAGCCTATAGTTGCGCGTAGACCGTGCTATTGATTGTCGTCCCATGGGTTACATTTGCAGTAGCTCATAGGTAGTTCCCTTTTTGTGCGAGAGCCACGAGGCTTTGTCGTGGTATCTGGATGTGCACTGCTTGTTGCAGTGGTTGTGTATGTTGCGGGTATATTTGTTATACTACTGATCAGGATAGTTTCAGACTGATATTGGTACTCTGAGGGTTGGGTTACTCTAGCTTGTTCCCTGTGACTTCCATTATGTGCATTATGATTATGCACTATTGTCTATCCATCCACTGAGTGATTGTACTTATCCCCCCTCGTCGAAATGGATAGGTTTTATTGGTATCGGATGTCGCTTTATTTATTTTATCGGTATTGCATTTTGTTTATGCACTTTGGATTTTGACGCAATTTGATTTGGTGTCAGAAAACTATTTTACTTTAATTGATATATATTTAGTCGTGCATGCATGCAGTTAATAAAATACTTATATTTCTATTATTATTTCGAGGTTTTTACCAGATATGGTCTAGGTATTTCTGAATATTGTCACTAAGGGGTTCCTCTATCATTTGGATGACGGATATGCCCCCAGGACGTGACAATTTTATTGGTTTGCGGTTTTGGTTTGTGGGTTTTGTGTTTCGAGGATTTTCTTTTCCTTGGATTTTTGGGAGTTCTCGTGTTTTGGGACTAGGCAAGCTGAAGGATATCTCTGAGCTATAGGAAAAGTATTGTCTTTAGTGGTTATTGTACTTTAGTGGTTAGGAAAAGTATCGACTTAGTGAAATTGCCCCTACTCATGGTCGAGGACGAGGTCGATGACGTATTGACCTTGCGGAACCTACCTAACAATGATTTCAGATGTACGGACTCTTTAGAGGTGCCGACTATGTCGAATTAGGAAGCTAGGGATTTGGCATGCAAGCCACCAATTTGAAGGACAAGAAGTAAACCCTCAGAAAATATCAGTCCCTACTAATAGTGGTTTGGTTATGGATAAGGCGTGTATGCCTACACTGGTCAAGATGATGAAAGATCGTTTTACCTTATTATAGGAGGTGTTGGATGGGATATTTATTTGTCCCAGTATTTTTCTAGAGAAGATCTGGAACTCTTTGTTAAAAGAGAGATGGACCTTTGAGATTATGCATCGATTTTCGATGATAGAATGCGGTGGTTGTGGAAGGAAAAGAATATCCTTCATTGTGGATAGAGGATCTACTTAGATCAGCTATAGGACACCTGTATATACTCTAGGGTTGGTATATGACTGGTGTGTTGATATTGTAGTGACATGATGTCATACAATTATCATTGTCATTGTGATGATTGATATATCATCAGCCTAGAGTAAAGAGAATGCAGTTGTATAGTGATGACAATTTCATACTTGGTATGAATTGTATGAGCTTATGATATCTTATTAGACTTATTAACGACTTAGTCGTCCAGGGATTTGGGAAGTCGTGTATTCTGGACACGATTGGATTAGTTGTGGTCATTGGAGTTGCGTAACTTGGCCACTGTTGATGGTGGTAGTTGGAGTTGCGCACTCGGCCACCGTAGATGGTGGTTTTTCTGGTATTGATTTTATTATTACCATAGATATTGATAGGATGCTCTAGCGGTACTACATCGCTGACTGGTTGGATCAGGAAGGTGATGGAATTTACTTGGTCTGCAGCTTGTGAAACTAGTTCAGGGCTCAGACGATGGTTGACTTTTACGCTAGTGTTGAGTAATTATTCTGGTGTGGATGGAAGGGTAGTGTATATGGATGCATCATTTCGGGGATCGGAGCGATTCCGATGCTATTGAATAAGACGTATCCTAAGCTTACGGAAGTTAAAGAACTATGAGATAAGTCATATATATGACGTGGACTTCGCAGTTATTATGTTGTTTTGAATAGGTGAGGAGCAGAAATGCTCATGGAGTTTTGGCTAGCTACTAGATAACTACTATAGAGTAGCTGGAACACGAACAGTTGTAACAAGGAAGTTTGGTCCCGATAGCCTCCCATGCACTTACAGAGTGTGTGGTGGAGTGGATTTTGGACTGTAGATGGACTTCTCGTGTGGAAAGATAATTCCCTGTCTCTGACTCCGAGGAAGATAATGGTTTCCGAAGTTGCATTAGTTTAAGGAATAGATGTTTCAGGAAATTCCGATTCCGGAATGGAAGTGGAAGCGTATTATTATGGATTTTGTGGTGGGTTTGCCTAGAACACATCAAGGTCATGACGCGATTTGGGTAGTCGTTGACGGACTAACCAAATCCGCGCACTTCTTAGCGAATCGGAAGACTGACTCTTTGGATTGTTTGACAGAGTTATATTGTCGGGATATCATCAGATTGCATGGTGTTCCTTTGAGCATTATATCAGATAGAGATCCCCGGTTCACGTCTCGGTTCTGGCAGAGTTTGCAGCAGGCCTTAGGCACATAACTTCGTTTTAATACTGCATTCCATCCGTAGACAGATGGACAGTCTGAGCGGACCATTCAGACACTAGAGGATTTGCTGAGGTCCTGTGTTATAAATTTCGGGGGCAATTGGGAGGACCACTTGCCGTTAGTGGAATTCGTCTACAATAACAGCTATCATTCGACTATCCAAATGGTCTCGTTTGAAGCATTGTATAGTAGACAGTGTCGTACACCCACCCTCTGGGAGGAGGTTGGGGAGGCCCAGTTGCTAGGACCCCAGAGAGCTCAGCATGAGGCAGAGTTGGTCCATACTATCAGACGTAGGATGGCGGAGGCGCAGGATCGCCAGAAGAGTTATGCAGATCGGAGACGGAGACCTCTGGAGTTCTCTATTAGTGATCATGTATTCCTGCGAGTCTCACCCACGAAAGGGGTGAAGAGATTTGGCCTCCGAGGTAAGCTAGCTCCTAGGTACATTGGTCCGTTTGAGATTTTGGAGAGGATCGGAGCGGTTGCTTACCGCCTAATGCTACCACCGTCTTTGGCTGGTATCCATGATGCGTTTCATGCGTCCATGCTGAGGAAGTATGTGCCAGACTCTACACATTCTATCAGATGTGTCAGATTCCATCCAATATGATGCTACTTATGCAGAGGTTCCGGTACGGATTTTGGATCACAAGGAACGACAGTTGCGAAACAAGATTGTGCGACTTGTCAAGATTGGGTGTAGTCACCACACCGATGAGGAGGCTACTTGGGAGCTTGAGGAAAAGATCAGAGCTCAATACCCTCATTTGTTTATTTAAGGTACATGAAATATATTTTTAGTACTTGTGGTATCTCTTACTCATTATGCATCTGAGTAGAAAATTTGGGGACCAAATTTTTATTAGTGGGGGAGAATGTTAAATATTGAAAAAATTAAAAATACTAAATAAAATGACCAAAGAATTAAGAAATTTATCCTGGAAATTTTTCGAGATTTTTAGGGAAATTTTAGGAATTTTTTCGAAATTATTTTGGATTTAAACGGAGCATTTACGGGGATAATAAAAATAGACTTTTAAAGGGTCTGTTTAGATGAGTTAATAGAATTAATTAACTTAGGTTATAGATCTAGGTTTTTCCTATTTCTCCCGAGGTTTTCGCACCCGCACCTAATTTCTCCTTTTCTCGCGATCTCCTCCCCGTGCGCCGTCCACGTTCCCATTCGTCAACTGCCGAGCGTCCGCCACCGCGCGCCCAAAGATCTCCGACCAGACTTCCTCGCGTCGGCCTCCTCTACCCTAGACGACGGGCGCCTCCCTCCTCGCTACTGACCACCGTCCGATGTCGCTCCTCTCGCCTTTTCTCCTCGCGGCAGATGGCGACGGCTGAACCTCCTTCTGCCGCTGCTCACCCGAATCGCACACTCACCGACTTCCTCTCCCATAGGACCATCGCCGACAAAGCCACCGTCTCCCCCCCCCCTGCGTCGTCATCTACCCTGCCGTTAGCGCGGCAGGTCAGCCACCGCTGCTAGCCCGTGGCGACGTGTCTGCAGCCACAGACCACCCCCGAGAGTTTCCTCTGCATCGTCGATGATCACAGGAACTAGGTAAGGGTTGACTGTCGGTGGAGTGGAGCTTTCGGTAAATATCTAGTTTTCCTATTTTCCTTTCTGTCTAGCGTGTGTGTTGGTGTCGGCTGGTGAGACATGGAAAATGGTCGACTGTGAAACAAGGATTGAGTCACCTGTAAGGCTGTGAATAGTAGTGGTGTGGGCTGTGAGGGTCTATTTAGGGGCGTCATACGGTTAGGGTTGGAGGTGGTCATGCAAGGTCGGATGTAAGTGGGCAGTGTATGGCTATGAGTCGGAGTTGTGGTCGATTAGTGGCTGTGATTTGGGGTTTTGACATGTTAAGAGGGCTATGATAATTAAGATGGAAATTTGTAAGTTCAGATATGAGTGTATATAAATGCATAATAGGTTGTTAATTGGTTTAATGGTCGATAGGGATTGATGTGAAGTCTTGTTTAGGTTACGTGGATAACTAGATCAATCTAGTTGATCGGGCAACGAAGTCGATGTAGGATTTGATTCGATCAGTCGTTGCATGATTGTACTTAATCATAATGGTTGTTATATGCAGGTTTCGGTCATGAGGCAGGTCCCTGGTCGTGACGATTTAATTCTTGCGGACATTTTTTATTCAGGCGAGTATTTTGACTTATCTTTTAGATATAGTCAAGTTGATATGCTAGTTAGGATAGCTTGCAATAATTTTCATGTTTATATGCCTAGTATGTGTTTGTGCCTACTTGATACATGCATTTGATCGGTTATGATTATATCTTCCCTGTTTTACTCGGATCATGGATATGCACTTATTGGTTGTGCATATTATTCGGTTATGCATTTTAGTTGGATTTACATGCTTTAGTATCATGCACCATCTTGCATGATTGCATGTTGGCTGGACGGGGGTTCCTTTATAGTTGAGCCCACAGCCAATTACATGGCCTGCACACACTGCCACTCATGGGTTAATGGTACATCAGGAGGGTGTGTGCAGTTGCTCTGTTAGGCTCCACTGGTCCGCTCATGGGTAGCGATGAGGCAGCGTGGTAGTGGGCAGGGATCCCTCCTCTGGTCTATAACACCATGAGATGAGAGCTTAGCTCCCCCACTCTGTTTGGGGCAGGAGGATAGGTGTACTCCGACAGCATCTTGTCCACTCGGTCACTCAGGAGCAGTGATGGCAGAGTGCACAGTTGTCATAGCCCTACCCACTCGGCTTCACCATCGCGTGTGAGGCGACTGACTGGCGTCAGGGGTGACCATGTCATTTGTACAGCATGCACTTTGCATGGATAGCATTTGTATTGTGTTTGCTTCATTTTTATTGATGCCTTGGATGTTGCATATGATTGTCATGCATACATGATTCATATTTGTATATAGTGATGACTTTATCTCTTATAGTATGGCACATGCTCTTGTATCAGGGCAGAAGATTTAGGTAAGTACAGTCCTTTTGTTTTTCTTGCTTGCATACCCTATTTATCTTAGACTGTACTGGCATGATTCTTATTGTTAACTATATCTTGCTATGCATATCGACTATTATCCGCTAAGTTCTTTGAACTTACCCATCTGAGATTGTACTGGCATGATTCTTATTGTTAGCTATATCTTACTTTGCATATCGACCATATCCGCTGAGTTCTTTGAACTTACCCCGTTAATTTATATCTATTTCAGGATGAAGCTGTCAGGAGAGTCCAGCTGCCAAACCCCTCTCGTCATGATAGTTTTATTCGTTATTTGATTTGTGGTGTTAGATATTTTGATTAGAAGATATGTTTAGGAATGGAGTGGATTTATGTACTTGTGGATTTTTGGTGTCCTTTTGGACCCTTATTCAGATCTTATTTTGATTGGTTTTGGTCTTTAACTAGATGAAGTGTGTAGGATTTGTGTTTGTTTTGGTTATGTACTTATGGAGGTTTGTGTAGGGGATCGATCGGCCGGCTAGAGGGGGGTGAATAGCCCTTTAACGTTGGATGATGGAATTTACTCGTCTACACAATTGTTAGCGCAAGCGAAATACTAATAAAGACAAGCAAATAGACAATGAAGAATACAAACAAAGCTAACACCAAAATATAATGTGGTTCACGGCTACGCTGCTAATCCATGGTCCGATTCATCCCCGGTGAATCACTCCGCAACCAAATCACTATCGGTCTCTCCTTTGCACTAAGCTAGGTGGAGGTAACCCTTACAACTCAAAGACACTCCTTTTACAATGGATGTGAAAGAAAACTAAGAGGAGTTTGAATCTTGTAGAGCACTTGGATGGTCACTTAGAGCATAAGCATTAGCCATCCAAAAGCCCACACCCTCTCTTTTTATAGAGAGGGCTGATTTCTTCTCGTTGGACGCCACCCGATCTCATTGCTCTTGCCGATCGTCGCCACTAGCGACCTCCGAACACGTCGGATCCCGACCGTTGTAGTCCAATGGAACACTTAGCGATCGGTGATGAATCCATCGACCGATCACGCTTCTCCGTAGTTATCGCCCGGCCATCGGCGGTTCTGCCGCGACATTCTCTCGGCGATGATCGTCATTCTATAGCAGTCGACTGCTGGGCATAAACCCATCAGTCGGATACCAGTCGAACACATTCGACTCAGAGCAGTCGACTGTCATTCCATGGCAGTCGACTGATGTCGGAAAAACTCATCCGACACTTAGCCATTCAGCCAAGTTTACCTAATGAGCTACTTACAATTCACTCATTCTCTCATCTCACTTGAAGTCCCTCGCCGAAGCTCTCTTCATTCGCGGCCACATCCCTCGACAGCATCAGGCGCACGGCTCTGCAATGCTCTTTCGCGTCTCTTACCTCCGAAGTCTGCTTCCTTGGCTTCGCTTTAAGTCATCTCGTCCGGCGGTCCCTCGGCAGCATCAAGTGCATGGCTTTGCAATGCTCCTTCTCCGACTCAAGCACGAGGTAGTGAGTGGTGAACCCGCCAAGACTCCATGTGCGAATTACTAAGTCCTGCAAGACTCCAACGTACATATCAAATCATAATCACAACCTAACTTAAACCCTTTGCCACACACATCAAAACCTTATCATGGCAAGAGATTGTCCTAACAATCTCCCCCTTTTTGATGTGTGGCAATCCGTTTAAGTTTGGTAAAAACATTTGATAAAACATTAAGAAAGGAAAGCATGTAAATAAATATGATTAGTAACTCTCCCCCTTAATACATAAAACTCCCCCTTACTTAAACATATAGTTTCTCCCCCTTTGACACCATCAAAAAGATTAAAACAAGTTTATATATCATGGCATCAAGTCTAGAGAGAAACATAACCAAAAACATGCCTTAAAACCGTGTATCAGAAATTGTTGGGCTGTTTTTCAGGAGCAATGATCATCGATATGGCAATGATCGCACAATGAATTCAAATTCTGATTTGGGATTTAATTTTAGAAATGCATTATAAATTCCAGAAAATTCGAAAAATAGTGAAATTTGGGGAACACATTTCTTTTAAGTATATCTATCAATGAAAAATAGTTTTTTCATGAAAAAATCATTATATTTTCCGAGTTTTGCTAAAAATCCAAAAGCTTTAAAAACAACTAGTTTTTGAGCATGTTAGTATCCATTTTAACACCTAGTCTTGCTTTGGATTGTTTCAAAACATGAACACATGGATTTTAAAGTAAGAAATTGTTTTGAAAATATATAAAATATCCAACCATGATCTTTGGGCAATATGTCTATGAATTAAACATAAGTCTTCCCCATGATTGGTCTATTATTTCTATTTTGATACTTTAAATGACCATCTAAATGTCATAGGCATTAGTGGACATTTGTATCATCCTAACATCTCACCCATGCTAAGTTTTCAATCATGGTAGCCTATGGTGAGTGTGAGATGTATCCTAAAGGTATTTGTATATACTTAACCATTATTTTCATGCAATTCTATCAAGGTTAAGTATCATCCTAACAATAGACATGATCATAAAGATGTGTATGAATTGATTTCATATTATGATCATGAAACACATGTATTCATCAAATAATAATCATGCATTAGATATAACATCATGATAATAACCAAAGTATCACCTAAAGCATGATTTAAAACCTATTTCTCATGATTATGTGTCAAATATAAAGATCATAAATCATGATTGCAAACACACATAGCAATTTCATTAACTATCATGATTTAAGCATTAATATCTATTTATAGGCACATTATCATCACCTAACACTATTTCAAAAATATTGTCCCGCCATCCTAAGTCAACCAACATATGATATAGGTAAATTGTATATGGTTGACTATCCTAGGGTTTTCCTAACCCTTTAAGATGGATTTTGGGACCCAAAATAAGTTCTTTCCTATTGGGTTCACTAAAAATTTCTTAGGGATCCATTTTCTAGCAATTACCTTCTTCTTGTCTTGACCCCTAGCTATTAGGCATTTATAGGCCTTTTTATTTTTCTTTTCCTTATATCCTAGGTCTTTCTTGTTGAAACTAGCTCTTTGGCTCCCAATTATCATGTTAAGGGTATTGGAGCCTATAGAGAACTTTTCTAGGGCTTTGGTCAAATAGTCTACCTTTTCCCTTAAAACCCTATTTTCTTCTATGCATGCATCATTAACATCCAAAGGCATATAGTTATCATGTGAACATGCGTCATCATCATTATCATTAAAACATGCTTTTCCTAATTTTTGCTCTAAATCTTTAATTTGATCAAGCATGGTTTTATTTTTCTTCTTTGCTCTAAATAAATCCTTAGTGAGGCTAGAAATCATAAAAACTATTTTACTAGGTGAAAGGTTAGTTACCATAGTTTCCATGTCCTCTTCTTTGGATGAGGAGGTAGAGGAGGCTCCCCCTTCACTTGAGCTCTCTCCACTTGAACTTGATCCTTCATTTTCGGAGGAGGAGCAATCCAAGTCATCAAAGGCCATTAGGGCTAAGTTGGTGACAAAGGCATTCTCCTCTTCCGATGATGATGAAGATGATGACGAGGGGTCATCCCAAGTCCTTGCCTTTAGAGCTTTGGTCTTCTCCTTTTCTTTGGCCTTCTTCTCTTCTTCCTTCTTTTTGCTCTCCTTTTTCTTCTTCTTTTCTTCTTTCTTCTTCCTCTCTTCTTTGCTCTTGTTTAGGAGAGGACAATTGTCCCTTATGTGTCCCTCTCCTTGGCAATTGTAACAAATTACCTTTCCCCTTGGTCTTCTTCTCCTATCATTAGATTTATTAAAATGAAAACCTTTTAATGCACGTCTTACCCTCCTTACCATATAGGCTTCTTCCGTGCTATCCATGGAGGAGGAGGAGGATGCTTCATCATCGGAGGAAGAGGGGATCTCCATCTTCTTCTTCCCCTTGTGTGCCATCAAGGCTACTCCTCTTGAAGGTTGAAACTTTGGCTCTTCTTGTATTCCTTCAAGCCTCGTTTCGTGGAGCTCCATTGTTGAGAAGAACTCCTCCAAGGTGCTCACTTTTAGGTTCTTGGACATGTAGAAGGAGTCCACCATTGAGCTCCATTTTGATGACCGGGGAAAAGCATCAATTGCTTTCATAAGCATATCTCGGTTTGAAAGTTTTTCTCCTACACTTGTTAACCCAATTAAAATATCTTTAAACCTAGAATGCAATGATGTTACCTTTTCTCCCTTTTCTAATTTGATGTTGGATAGTTGGGAGTGGAGGAGGTCTCTTCTTGCAAGTTTGGCCTCCGAGGCACCTTCATGAAGCTCTACTAGCTTCTCCCACATCTCCTTTGCACTAGAGCATTCCCCTATCCTATTCACCTCTTATTGGGGGAGTACATTGTAGAGGTGGTGCTTGGCCTTTGAATTTTCCAAGTATTCTTCCCTTTGCCTCTTGCTCCACCTTGATTTTTCCAATGGCTCCCCATCTTCATTCCTAGGCATCTCGAAACCGTTTTCCATTATTAATAAAATTTCAAAGTCGGTTTCAAAGAATACCTCCATTCTCTTTTTCCACCAAGAGAATTCCCCCTCGAACTTTGGCAGATGAATATTAGAGCCGGTCATTCTTGAATGTGCTTGTTGTGGTGGTTAGTCCTCGACAAGCTTTCCTTGGCTCTGATACCACTTGTAGGGGATCGATCGGCCAACTAGAGGGGGGTGAATAGCCCTTTAACGTTGGATGATGGAATTTACTCGTCTACACAATTATTAGCGCAAGCGGAATACTAATAAAGACAAGCAAATAAACAATGAAGAATACAAACAAAGCTAACACCGAAATATAACGTAGTTCACGGCTACGCCGCTAATCCACGGTCTGATTCGTCCCCGGTGAATCACTCCGCAACCAAATCACTATCGGTCTCTCCTTTGCACTAAGCTAGGTGGAGGTAACCCTTACAACTCAAAGACACTCCTTCTTTTACAATGGATGTGAAAGAAAACTAAGAGAAGGAGTTTGAATCTTGTAGAGCACTTGGATGGTCACTTAGAGCATAAGCATTAGCCATCCAAAAGCCCACACCCTCTCTTTTTATAGAGAGGGTTGATTTCTTCCCGTTGGATGCCACCAGTCGACTGCTGCCCTTAGCAGTCGACTGCCGCCACTACAACGGCCTCCGAACACGTCGGATCCCGACCGTTGTAGTCCAACGGAATACTTGGCAGTCGACTGATGACCATCAGTCGATTGCTGCCTCCGTAGTTGACTGCCCAGTCGGCTACGAGCGATTCTATGCCCGTGACATCCTCTGGCAGTCGACTGTCATTCCATAGCAGTCGACTGCTGGGCATAAATCTATCAGTCGGATACCAGTCGAACCCATTCGACTCAGAGCAGTCGACTGTCATTCCATGGTAGTCGATTGAAGTCGAAAAAACTCATCCGACACTTAGCCATTCGGCTAAGTTCACCTAATGAGCTACTTACAATTCACTCATTCTCTCATCTCACTCGAAGTCCCTCGCCGAAGCTCTCTTCGTTCGCGGCCACGTCCCTCGGCAGCATCAGGCGCACGGCTCTACAATGCTCCTTCGCGTCTCTTGCCTCCGAAGTCTGCTTCCTTGGCTTCGCTTCAAGTCATCTCGTCTAGCGGTCCCTCGGCAGCATCAAGCGCACGGCTCTGCAATGCTCCTTCTCCGACTCAAGCACGAGGTAGTGAGTGGTGAACCCGCCAATACTCCATGTGTGAATTACTAAGTCCTGCAAGACTCCAATGCACATATCAAATCATAATCACAACCTAACTTAAACCCTTTTCCATACACATCAAAACCTTATCATGGCAAGAGATTGCCCTAACAGTTTGGAGATATTTGTTGTGTCTTTATGGACTATTCGATTGGTTTGGTTGTATATTCCTGCTCAGATGGCAGAAGGGGTAAGTCTAGATATAGTAGATTGTTGTTATTTACCTGGATTGATGGCCTGAGGCCAATTTATTATCTGCGTGTGTAGTTTTTGTTCCGATCGTGTTGACCGATGTATAGTGGTCGTGTAGGCCTTGTATGAAAATGGGTATTGTCACCCGTACAGGGGATATGCTGCCGGATTTTTGTCTGGCGGAGACTCCCTCGGGGCGTGACAAAAGAATTTGATGGAATGGGACAAAAAAGAGTGGGCAATGAAGATTAATGGGTTTGGGTTGGTTGGAGTCAAATTTGGTGTTGGATCTCGTATTCTATTAGGATGTTAGGATAGGTGGAGCGAGAGCAAAATTTGGCATGAAGAGCAAGGAATTAACTACTCTAAAATAGTTGACAAGAGGAACCAATGTTTAAATAGAAGCAATATATTGTGTTATTGGAAATTTCTTACAATTATTGATTTTGGTTCAGCAAGTTTGTATTCAGCCAACCAATGTCCAAACTGGCACTAACTAGTCAGATGTCACTATGCCGATGTGAATTGTATCCCTTTAAATTCTTTACACACCTCTTTACATGGTTTGGAATCTCTAATTCCTACTCTATGACCTATGACACATAAGTGAGTCACTTCCAATATTCTTTCGTATTTTTTTTTCATTTTTAGATGCTCTCTGAAGGTTGAAAAATCTCTTACAATTACAACTTATAATAAAACAAGAAATTACAATGATAAGTAAAATAATAATTGCAACATAAGAAACATCTGCAAGATGGTGCTCTTCTTTCAACTCGCTTTCACATCATGTTACTTGCTCTCGATCTATCTTGAATGTTCAAGAATGCTACCAAAAATTCCCCTTGAATCACTTCTTATACACTCCTTGCTTCGAAAAGATAGCTACTATAAATTATATAACCAATTGGTTGTTAACTTACCTTAGTCAATGTATTGCATTAGTAGAGTCAACTAATTAAAACTGCATCTAATCAATTTCCTAGATCTTGTTAGTACCTCAAGTGGTTGAAAAGGAGATCGTTGGAACCCTAAGTAGTGAAGTCATGATAGTTTTGATTGTTAGTAATATATGAGAGATGTCCTAAGGCAATCGCCTTATGTATGAACCATTTATATGATAAATGAAGATTCACTATTTGAGTATACATATTTTATGTATTTGATTGGATCTTAAACTCATTTACTGAATGTCCACGATACGATTCACAGCATGAGAGAATTTGTGATTGGATCACAACTAGTGAGTATCTCTACATGTGTAATTGTGATGTATCGGAATTATCCCTAGTCAATGAATTGATGGATTTGGACACCATCAATTCTGTCGAGACTAGCACGAGGTATACTCCTTGGTGTATCCAAGCAGCTGATTCTCACTGGCTGGAGACATAGTGATGTCCGGAGTTAATCGTGGATGCTAGTTATGGTAACTAGTTCATTGGAGTGACCAACCGTAAGACTTCATATGGTTTTCTGCATATATAGATATGTCAATGAAGTTCTTACTGTGGCTTAAGTGCGATGTTCCTTTGACTTGCGGTATTCAAGTCATCTTGATCATAGAGACTTATGCTTTGACATCTTAAGCAAACATCTCTAAGGAGATGTGGACCCGAGATGATTGGGTATAAGTCGAAGTGATCGAAGGTGTTTGAATAGCCTATAAAGGATTCACCACTCCTTGCGAGGAGATGTATACCCATGGCCTCTCGTCGGATTGTTACTAAAGTCTTTGGCCAAAGCAATACATGTTTAGAGTAAGGTACTCTTCGATACATGTGGAGTAACTAGAATCCGTAGGGACGAGGAAATGATACTTGGGCTAGGTGTGGCGTAGTCGACCTAGTGAGGGTGACACAATAGACCATGTCACTGAACCAAGTGGGTATAAGATGAGTGAAGGGAATGGGGCCACGATTCATTGAGCTCTTGAAGGGTTTGAAATAGTTACGGATCAACCGTTGATCTTTTGGTTAATTGGGGATCATGATGTACTACTAGGTGCCACTCATGATCGTTCTATAATTAATGGTTAATTATAGGCGGCCAACATAAGCCAAGAACCTATTTGGTCACCACGCTGCGAGTGTAATCAAAGGATTTAAAAGCGAGCGAGAATGGGATTCTCAGACCGAGAGAAACTATGTTTGGTTGGACCAAACATAAAGCGAGCATGAAATTGTTTCAGTCGCAATGGAAGCGTGGATGGGCCGTGTCTTATGAAGACATAATGGATGACCAAAATGGTTTGGTTCTAATCCAATGGATGAGAATAAACCAAAGGGTTTGGTTTATATTAAACGAATGAACCAAAGGTTGGTTCGGTTCGTTTTAACTTAAAATAAACCATCATGGTTTGGTTTATTTTAACTTATCTTAATGGAGCGGTTAACGGGCTTTATGGATATGATCCATTAACCATAAGAGAATTAGTTCCTCCCTCCTATTCGGCGCCTAACTCCAGCCGCCCCCCAGTTGTTGCCTCCACCGGCCCGCCCAAGGTTGCTTCCTTCCTCCTTCAGCCGTGAGCTGCTCGGAAGAGTTCCGTGATCCTCCTTAGGTTTGGCATCAAGGTGAGCACTTTGCTTCCTTGGTTTTGGCCGGCGCCTATTCCTTCCACCAAGCTGTCCAGTTTTCTGGACAGCTTCTTCTCTGTCGGAGCGTCGCTTGGACGACGGTTAGTGCTCCGACAGCGGCTAACTTATACCGGGATTTGATCTCCGTAATCCTCTGAGGTGGAGGACGGCGATCTGGCCAATCGGTTGACGAATACCTCTCCGAGAAGCAAGTTTTGAGGACGCTTTAGGTCCGAATTTGATTCGGATCGTGATCATCTCTCGATCACATCGCCTTCAACACGAGGCTAGTAACCCGCACGAAGACGGCTCGCGGCTTAGCGGTCATCCCGAGGAGCTCGGGCGTGATACGGATAGAGACGATTCTACGAGGATCGCTCCGTTGATGCCGTTTCCCGCTACACGCCATACGAAGGTATAACGTAGTTTAATTTCCTTTATTGCAATTTTAATTTACGGTTATGTCTACACTTGTTGTAATAGCATGCGTGTTGTGTGTGTTGTAATAAATAGGAGTATTTATTATTTTTATTGCTTCATGGCACATGTTTACGAAACATGATCGAACACACACGCCATGCGGTCAAACCCAACAAAGGGTATCGAGCCTGTGTTGTGTTTCACATAATCGTAAAATGGTTTTATGCGATAGTCATAATGTATTTCTTGAAATTTTCTAAATTTTGGAAATTTAGAAGTATTTATGGAAATTTTTCAATTTTGGAAAGTCTAGAAGTATTTATGGAAATCTTCCACTTTTGGAAAGTTGGAAGTATTTATGGAAATTGATATTTTCCATAAATAAAATATTTGATTAGATTCTGGAAATTTGTTTCCTAATTTAATCATGATTTGATTTGGGAAATCAAATCTTAAAATATTTTATTTCCATAAGTAGTTTTAAAGATTTAGGAAATTGGTTTCCTAAATAGATTTTCCTTAATCAAATAATTCCATGAATAAAATATGTGATTAGATTTGGAAATTTGTTTCCTAATTTAATTATGATTTGATTTGGAGAATCAAATCTTAAACATATTTTATTTCCATAAATAGTTATGACATATAAGGAAATATATACATGACATAATTGTATGACATGTAATTGCATTAGATGCATAACATTATGCCATGCGTGTCGTGACATGTAGATGTATGCCATGTATGCCATGCCATGTAGATAATAGTTATTTGCATGCAAAGAGGATGAGACATTAAACCTTAAACAATATTAAAGCCTACACCTTCCATTAATATGGTTAGAACCAGAGTTCCGCTTTCTTGTTTGGGTTGTTGGACTCTCTCCAAGCCCGGCTCGAACCCAACATGTTCAAACCATGGAATAGTTTAATACTAATATGGTAAGAGCGAGGTCAATCGTTAGCTTTGGTTGTTGGACTCTCTCCAAGCTGGGCTAATTGGTTGAATGCGCTCTAACCATATTAAAACTATTCTTGATTAATGGGTTGGCTTTAACCTGGAGCATCGGCTTGTTGGACTCTCTCCAAGGTCGATGTTAAGGGAGGTGAAGTTGGGTGCTATGCATATGATGCATACTTGTTAATGTGTTAACAACCCGATGTATGTGTGAACATTCAATTAGTTGATAGCACATTGTGATAGTTGCATATACGTGATATGCAATCGATAGATGATACCTACCGTCGTAGCTATGAATGGCTTGTTGGACTCTCCAAGGTTATTCATAACTATGATGGATATCAACCATTCGAGATGGACCTACAATCTCCAAGTGATTTTGGGGTTTTGAAATTAAAATGAATGGGATTTATAAATGTATATTGATGCATTTTAAAATCATTTTCTCATATATGCTCGCTTTGTATTTCTAGGTCAATAAATTGATCATGACGCCTTTGAATTTGCGCACTATTTTGGATTCAACAAACCGACCGGGCCTAACTTCTCGGATCGCTTAGAAACTCGAGAATTGTTCTCAAGGCGGAAAAGCTTGCATATGTCCTTGAAGAGCCTCTTCCCCGATCCCTAAGGAGATGCAACCTGCATCAAATGTTGGTCTATCAAGCATGTGCATTCTCGAGCCGCGAAGTTGCATCATGCTAGCGGCGATGGTACCGAGCCGCAAAGCGCAGATGAGCATATGGATGCTAACACTATGGTCTTCCATCTTCATGAGTTGTTCGATGAGCAAGCGAGATCCGGAAGGTTCGAGGTCTCTAGGCTCTCTTCACCACGAAGATGCAAGAAGGTTCGCCTCAGAGTACGCTTTGTGCTAAAGATGAACGGGTACATCGAGCGGCTAGCTACCCTCGGTTTTGTGATGGATCATGAGTTAAGTATTGACTTAATTCTGCATTGTTTGCCCAAGAGTTTCTCGCAATTTGTGATGAACTATCTGATGAACAAATTGAATCCACCATTCCCGAGCTCCTCAATATGTCAAGACTGGAGCCTTCTCGTGAAGCATGAGGAGAAGGCGGTTCATAGTTGATTCTCAAAGAAAGGTTCTAAGAGGAAGGCAAAAGAATGTAAGAAAGGAAAGAAAAAGGCAAAGAAGGCGAACCAAGTAAAAAAGGGCACTTGCCATCATCAGTGGCAAGGAAGGCCATCGAAGAAATCGCAAGATTTATCTTGAGTCCATGAAGAAGAAGAAGGCATCCGATGCCCCATCCTCTTCGTATCTTCAAGTATTGATTGTCATTCTATTTCCTTAGACACTTGGGTATTGGATACCGGGTGTAGCTCACATATATGTAATGACATACAGGGGCTAAGGAATAGAAGAAGACTTGTCGAGGGAGTCAAATTTGCGCGGGCAATGGAGCAAAGGTTGCCGCTACGCCATCGAACTTATTTGTCAAGCTCCCTAGTGGACTAGTCTTGAATCGACAATTGCTATTATGTTCCTTCTCTAATAAAGAACATTGTTTCTATTTCCCGCTTAAATAGAAATGGTTTCCATTTAACGCTTAGTAACAATTGTTGTTATATAACTTTGAATGGCGACTTTATGGAACCGAACTTTGAGTAATGGCATTTATACGCTGGACGATCCAAAGTGACATTTTCAATATCGGGAGCAACACGCTGCTCGAAAGGATAATCACATAGACTCCTATATGTGGCATTGTCGCCTTGGCCATATAAGCAAGAAACGCATGTCCGAATTACACCGATGTGGAATTCGAATCGCTTGAATTGGATTCATACGATACATAATCATGCTTAAAAGGCAAGATGACTAAGTTACCTTTACCGAAAAGGTGAACGAGTGGGAGAGTTACTAGGTCTGATACATACTGATGTATGTGGACCTATGTCAACTCAAGCATTAGGAGGCTATAGCTACTTCATTACCTTCACCGATGATCACTCACGGTTTGGGTATGTGTTCTTGATGAAACACAAGTCCAAGCCTTTGAAAGGTTCAAAGAATTCAGAAATGAAGTAGAGAAACAACATGACAAGAGTATTAAAATACTTCGATCGGATCGAGGTGGTGAATACTTAAGTCAAGAGTTTCTTGATTATCTAAGAGACAATGGTATATTGTCTCAATGGACTCCGCCATATACACCACAGCATAATGGTGTATCCGAGAGGCGAATCGACCTTGTTGGACATGGTCGTCAATGATGAATCATGCAACTCTTCCCAAGTCCTTTGGGGTTATGCACTTCGCATACCGCATTTGTTAAATGTAATGCCTACCAAGGTAGTCTCAACTACTCCATATGAGATATGGAATGGTAAGAAACCTCATGTATCTTACTTGAAGATATGGGGTTGTCCTCGCTTATGTGAAGCTGATCAGACGCATAAATTGGATGCTAAGTCTGATAAATGTCTATTTATTGGATACCCTAAGGAAACAAGGGGTTACCAATTCTATCATCCTGTGGAACAAAAGGTGTTTGTTTCAAGGCATGCTGTGTTTCTAGAGAAAGAGTTTCTCTTGCAAGAAAACAATGGGAGTGTCGCCGAGCTTGAGGAGGCTCGAGAGACTCAAATAGACATTGATGAGATAATTGGTGAAGCACAACAAATGACATAACTCATAGTGATGAGCAATCTCGACCTATTGTAACACCACATCTTCAGAGATCCGTAGAACACGCAATATTCCCGAGAGATATGGATTTCGTAAGTGAATCGAACGACGTGTTACTCATTGATGATGAGGAGCCTACCAGCTTATGAAGAAGTGCCGACAAGTTCAGAAGGGATAAGTGGCTTGGTGCCATGAAGTCGGAAATGGATTCCATGTACGAAAAACCAAGTTTGAACTTGGTTGACTCCACCAAGGCATAAAGCCTATAGGTGCAAGTGGGTTTTCAAGAAGAAACCGACATGGATGGTAATGTGATTACCTATAAGGCTAGATTGGTGGAAAGGATATCACAAAACAAGGTGTTGATTATGACGAAACCTATTCGCCTCGTAGCTATGCTTAAATCCATTCGATGCTCCGCCATAGCGCTCATTATGATTATGAGATATGGCAGATGGATGTGAAAACAGCTTTCCTTAATGGAAACCTGCTCGAGGACGTGTATATGATACAGCCTGAGGGTTTCACATCGGTTGATAAAACCAAGGTATGCAAATTGCGACGATCCATTTATGGATTGAAGCAAGCATCCAGGAGCTGGAATATCCGTTTTGATGAGACGATCAAAAAGTTTGATTTCTCACAAAATCCAGACGAACCTTGTGTGTACAAGAAGGTTAGTGGGAGTGCAGTCGTGTTCCTAGTATTGTATGTCGATGACATATTACTTATAGGAAACGATGTGTCCATCTTACAGTCAGTTAAGGTTTGGTTATCCAAGACATTCTCCATGAAAGACCTGGGAGAAGCAACCTACATCCTTGGGATTAAGATCTATAGAGATAGATCGAAACGGTTGCTTGGTCTTTCGCAGTCTACATATATAGACCGAGTGCTAAAGAGGTTTAGCATGTCGGAATCCAAGAAAGGTTATCTGTCCATCAGGCATGGGGTACACCTTTCGAAGTCTATGTGTCCGCGCACAGAAGACGAGAGGATTTGCATGAGTAAGATTCCCTATGCATCCGCAATAGGATCTATCATGTATGCTATGTTATGTACGAGGCCCGATGTATCGTATGCTCTGAGTGTCACGAGCAGATACGATCAATCGAATGGATCATTGGGCGGCTGTTAAGACGATCCTTAAGTACTTGAGAAGAACTAAGGATGTGTTCCTAATATATGGAGAAGGGTACATGGTGATACGTGGGTATACGGATGCCAGATCCAGACAGACAAGGATGATTCCATGTCTTAGTCTGGGTATGTATTCACCTAGAATGGAGGCGCAATAAGTTGGAAAGGTTCCAAGCTTGACACTATAGCGGATTCTGCCACTAAGGCAGAATACGTTGCAGCTTTGGAAGCAGCAAAGGAAGCGGTTTGGATCAAGTAGTTCATCTATGAACTTGATGTGGTCTCATCAATGATCCAAACATGTGCTTCGCCTCTATCATCTTATCAGAGAGATCATCAGTAGGAACGAAATACAAATCGAGAAAATTCCCACTGAAAGGAACTTAGCGGATCCCTTGACTAAAGCATTACCTCAAAGCAAGTTTGAGGGTCATGTTAGAGACTATGGTATTGGATACCGTAGCGATTGGCATTAGGCCAAGTGGGAGTCTGTTAGTAATATATGAGAGATGTCCTAAGGCAATCGCCTTATGTATGAACCATTTATATGATAAATGAAGATTCACTATTTGAGTATACATATTTTATGTATTTGATTGGATCTTAAACTCATTTATTGAATGTCCACGATACGATTCACAGCATGAGAGAATTTGTGATTGGATCACAACTAGTGAGTATCTCTACATGTGTAATTGTGATGTATCGGAATTATCCCTAGTCAATGAATTGATGGATTTGGACACCATCAATTCTGTCGAGACTAGCACGAGGTATACTCCTTGGTGTATCCAAGCAGCTGATTCTCACTGGCTGGAGACATTGTGATGTCCGGAGTTAATCGTGGATGCTAGTTATGGTAACTAGTTCATTGGAGTGACCAGCCGTAAGACTTCATATGGTTCTCGGCATATATAGATATGTCAATGAAGTTCTTACTGTGGCTTAAGTGCGATGTTCCTTTGACTTGTGGTATTCAAGTCATCTTGATCATAGAGACTTATGCTTTGACATCTTAAGCAAACATCTCTAAGGAGATGTGGACCCGGGATGATTGGGTATAAGTCGAAGTGATCGAAGGTGTTTGAATAGCCTATAAAGGATTCACCACTCCTTGCGAGGAGATGTATACCTATGGCCTCTCGACGGATTGTTACTAAAGTCTTTGGCCAAAGCATTACATGTTTAGAGTAAGGTACTCTTCGATACATGTGGAGTAACTAGAACTGTGAGAGGACGAGGAAATGATACTTGGGCTAGGTGTGACGTAGTCAGCCTAGTGGGGACTGACACAATAGACCATGTCCTGAACCAAGTGGGTATAAGATGAGTGAAGGGAATGGGGCACGATTCATTCAAGCTACTGAAGGGTTTCAGAAATAGTTCTGGATCAACCGTTGATCTTTTCGGTTAATTGGGGATCATGATGTACTACTAGGTGCCACTCATGATCGTTCTATAATTAATGGTTAATTATAGACGGCCAACATAAACCGAGAACCTATTTGGTCACACGCACAACGAGTGTAATCCAAAGGATTTAAAACGAGCTTGAGAATGGGATTCTCAGACCGAGAGAAACTATGTTTGGTTGGACCAAACATAAAGCGAGCATGAAATCGTTTCAGTCGCAATGGAAGCGTGGATGGGCTGTATCTTATGAAGACATAATGGATGGACCAAAATGGTTTGGTCCTAATCCAATGGAGGAGAATAAACCAAAGGGTTTGGTTTATATTAAACGAATGAACCAAAGGTTGGTTCGGTTCGTTTTAACTTAAAATAAACCATCATGGTTTGGTTTATTTTAACTTATCTTAATGGAGCGGGTTAACGGGCTTTATGGATATGATCCATTAACCATTAAGAGAATTAGTTCTCTATAAAATAGGGATTAAACCCTAACCCTAAACCCAATCAAACTTGGCCGCCCAACCCCTCCCTCTCCTATTCGGGCGCCTAACTCCAAGCCGCCGCCGCCCAAGGTCCCTCCAACCGGCCCAGAAGGTTGCTTCCTTCCTCCGCTCGAGCTGCTGCCGGAAGAGTTCCGGTCATCCTCCTTAGGTTTGGCATCAAGGTGAGCACTTTGCTTCCTTGGTTTTGGCCGGCGCCTACTCCTCCACCAAGCTGTCCAGTTTTCTGGACAGCTTCTTCTCCTCTCGTCGGAGCGTCGTTTGGACGACGGTTAGTGCTCCGACAGCGGCTAACATACCGGGGATTTGATCTCCGGTAATCCTCTGAGGTGGAGGACGAAGGATTCGTCAATCGGTTGACGAATACCTCTCCGGAGAAGCAAGTCTTGAGGACTTGTCTTTAGGTCCGAATTTGGATTCGGATCGTGATCATCTCTCGATCACGTCGTCTTCAACACGAGGCTAGTAACCCGTACGAAGACGAAGCTCGTGGCTTGGCGAAGTCATCCCGAGGAGCTCGGCGTGGATACGGATAGAGACGATTCTTACGAGAATCGTTCCGGTTGATGCCGTTCCCGCTACACGTCATACGAAAGGTATAACGTAGTTTAATTTCCTTTTATTGCAATTTTAATTTACGGTTATGTCTACACTTGTTGTAATAGCATGCGTGTGTTGTGTGTGTTGTAATAAATAGGAGTATTTATTATTTTTGTTGCTTCCGCTGTGCACATGTTTACGAAACATGATCGAACACACACACGCCGCGGTGCCGGAAACCCAACATTGATTTGTGGTCAACTAAGCTTAAATTGGGTCTTGCTTGTGTTTCTGATATGTGTGTCTAAGTGTGCAAAGATTTAGGTATTACATAGGTACTCGATAACTCAAGGTCCATTGGAGTATGAAGAAGGATGATATGGGATGTCCGAGGGACTAAAAAGGACAAGGAGTATCAAAGACAATGAAACTGTAGAAAAAGATGCAAGCATGCGAAAAAGGTGACATGGGAAGGGAGCCAATGGGCTCAATACATCCAAGGTACAAGAAGCTTGCAGAATAGTACTCTAGTGGAGTGAGAAGGACACACGAAGGGTGAATCGAAAGGGTTTGATGCATTTGAGGGATGAGAAGTCGGAAGAAAGCATGCACATGGTAAGTTGTGAGATGAATGGAGTGATCTATACTTTAAAACAAGGATAGACTCAACCTAGGAAGTTTTTGTCATAGTCAACTTGAGTTAAAGTTTCGAGCAACTAGAACAGGGTTCTAGGTGATTGGAACTCCGAGAGACCAAAAAAGTTCTGAGTGACTAGAACTCTGAGCGACCAGATGTGATCCAAGTGCCCTATGCATAATAACCTTATCATTTGAATACGTTTTTGATCCAAGGATTTTGGAGGTTTGGGTGATCGGAAGGGCTTCCAAGCAACCAAAAGCAAGCGTAGATAATAGATCGAAGCAGCCAAATTGGGATGCAGAGTTGCTAAATCTCTAGGCACCAAGAATGGATTAGGGTGATAGGAGATTTTCTACATAAGAAAGTCATATCTGAGTGAATTGTTCATGGATAAAGTTGGAGACCACATCATCAAGGATTCTAGGTGCCCGAAACAATGTCATGTTAATAAAATGGCCAAATTGAGGAGAAAGTTTTTAAAAGGGCTTAGAGGCTTAAGCAAGATAACACCACACTTGGATAACCTTGTTATACTCTATTCTTCATTATAAAGTAATATTTTTATACTCGATTTGTGTAAGAGGTTTATCTACCTCTGTCACCTCACTGAAGAAGAGAAAAATAGTAAATAAGTGATTTTGTGCATAGACTTTGGATGTAGCAATCCTAAGGGATTGTGAACTAAGTAAATCTCATGTCCTTGTTTCACTCTTTTATGTTTTTATTATCTTAATGTGTATGCCCTTGCTAAGAAATTAGCAAGAGAATGAAATTAATTTATTTATAGGTACATTATTTACCTATCCTTTCTAGCCATCCAAACTGTTTCTATTGTGCACCAACGGATCCAGTGGCTACTCGAGTCGAATAATCTTCCATCCAATCGAGTGATCTTCCATAGCATCTATGTCATCTTGCAATTGCAACCATTCATATTTGATCAATGATTCTCTTCTTGGATTGCTAGTATTCCAATGGCTAACTAACATTGGCTTAAACAATTGCCCAAATTGAGTCAACTCTAATGGCCTATTTGACTGAAATCACTCTAATTGAATGACCTTTTCAACTTAGTAAAAAATGTTATACATAGAAGACTTTATATAAAATAAGACCCATTATATTTGAATGGTATAATTGTTTAAATTCAAAAGTTAATCCATTAATTACCTGATTGACTTAAATCACTCTAGTTGACAAAATTTCTACCCGTTGATGCAATTTGAAATAGAACTTTTCTACTTGTGAGAAGAATGTCTTGATTGCTACCATGTTGACTTAACTTTTTAGTCAACCCAACTTAACCTTCACTCAACTAAATCATCAACTATGACAAAGAAACATTTTTTGCTTGATTTATGTCTAATTAAGAGTCAAGCCAAAACCTAAGATAAAAAGTTCTATGTTAATCTCTCACATTTAACATGCTAAGAGTCCTTACCTCCTGGCACTTTCTGTTTGCTAGGAGTCTTGCTTATGGAACCTCATAAGCATGCTAATAGGACTCACCTTCGAGTCTTCTTCTACCAAGGTGTCTTGCCTTGGGATGTTCCTCATCTACCAAGAGACATTATCTCTAGATCTTCCTCATCAACACTTGTCTTGCTAGTCTTCTCCATTAACCAAAATTCTCTTAGACTTCTCCTTTGCTAACTCATACTAAACTTCTTCATTCGTCAAGTATTTAATCACCCTTGACCTATTTGAATTTCTCATCTATCAAATCCTATTGAACTTCTCCATTTGCCCATACTTGAATGTTTTAACATGCTAAGTATCAAATTACTCTGGACCTACTTGGACTTTTAAATCCATAATGCCCACACTTGTCAAGATTTTTGCACCCACTTAATAGACTCCATCGTTGAATACAACATTAACCTAACTCATATCAATTGTCAAACTCGTCAAAACCACTTGGGACACGATTGCACCAATAAGAACATCACAACTGCCAATAAGTTATGGAGCTTCTTCTCTTCTTCTCCATCTTTATCTAAAGCAATGGACTCGGACTCCATAGTAGACTAGGTTAAACAAGCATATTTCAAGGGCATCTAAGATAACACTCCTTCACTAGTAAACACATAACCACTCATGACATTATTGTCTTTTATGTTAGATATCCAATTATTATTGTTGTATTCCTCTAGTAAAGTTAGATATCTTCAACAATTTAATCTAGAGCTCATTATATATTTGATGTTAAATACAGAAAATTTAAAATATAAATTTTAATGGACAAAATTTAGGAAAAATAATCCTGGATTTTTTTTGGGATTTTTAGGGAATTTTAGGAATTTTTTCGGAATTTAATGGGGCTTGTACGAGATATTTTACGGGGATAAAATAAATAGTCTTTTGGAGGGGCTATTTGAAATATCAATTTTGAGGGAATAATAGGTTTAATAAGCCTAGGTTTAATTATTTTCCTTACCTTTCTCCTCCCAAACGTAGCCGCCGTAACTTTCTCCCCTCAGGTTTCCCCGATTCGGATCTTCATCGCGATCTCCCCGTTCTTTCTCTTTCGATCCACTTCTCGGCAGCGATTTTTCATCGCCAAACCTTCTCCCTGCTCTCCGATCGCCGGCGCCCCAAACGCGCTCACCGCCCCATCAGCGACCAACCTTCACCCGAATCCGGCGCCCCTTCTTTCCGCGGTCGAGTTCGGCCAACGCAGCGGTTACACGAGTCGCCGCAGGTTTTGGCTTCACCTAAGTCCTTCATTGAGAAGCACGTCCCCAGCCAAGTCTTCACAGACTGTAGCGAAGGGATGTCATTTCCAATGAGTAGTATGTCATCCACATACAATACAAGGAACACAACTGTGTTCCCATTAACCCTCTTGTAGACACAGGGTTCATCTTCATTCTTGATGAAACCAAACTGTTTGATCGCATCATCGAATCGAAGATTCCAACTCCGAGAAGCTTGCTTTAGCCCATAAATGGACCTTTGCAGCTTGCATACCTTCCCAGTATGCTGTGGATCTACAAAACCCTCAGGTTGTGTCATGTACACATCCTCGAGTAAGTTTCCATTCAGAAACGCAGTTTTGACATCCATCTGCCAGATCTCATAATCGTGGTATGCTGCAATAGCAAGCAAGATCCGAATGGACTTAAACATCACCACTGGAGAAAAGGTTTCATCATAGTCAATACCATGAATTTGCTTGAAACCTTTAGCCACCAATCGGCCCTTATAGGTAAAGTCCATCCATGTCGGTCTTTCTCCTAAAGACCCACTTACACCGATGGGTTTGACTTCGTGGATCAACCAAAGTCCATACTTGGTTAGTGTACATGGATTCCATCTCGATCTCATGGCGTCTAGCCATTTCTCGTAACTGGGCTCATCACACCTCGATAGGAGGTAGGCTCATTCTCAATGAGCATTACGTCCATCATGGTCGACAAGAGAAATGAGTATCTCTCAGTCCGACAACGCATCCCTATCGACTGCAAGAGGTAGGTCCATTTGAACAGTGGTTGTTCCACAACTCTTTGTGCAATAACCTCATCACTCACAACACTTTGTGGTTCCTGCTCAACCTCCATCAAGGCCTCTCAAGATATGGTCCTTATCTTGAATTTCTTCAAGATCGAAGGTATCCCACTAGTTTTTCTAGAAACAAAATCCCTTTCTAGAAAAACCCGCCTTTGCCACAAACACTTTGTGCCGACCGAATGTAGAAGTAATATCCCTTTGTATCCTTGGGATATCCAACAAAATAGCACCTATCGGATTTGGGTCCCGGTTTGTCCGAGACTTGACGTCGAACGTAAGCCTCACAACCCCAAATCCTCATAAAGACATCTTGGGATTTTTCCCCGTCCATATCGTATATGGTGTCTTTACACACCTTGGATGGTACACTGCTTAAGGGTAAAGGTCTGTTCAGAGCATATCCTCAAAAGGATATAGGAAGATCTGTGTGACTCATCATAGATCGTACCATATCCAATAGGGTACGATTCCTCCTTTCAGATACACCAGTCCACTGTGGTGTTCCAGGAGGAGTGAGTTGGGATAGAATCCCACACTCAGCTAGATAGTCACGAAACTCATGGCTAAGGTATTCACCACCTCGATCTGATCGAAGTATCTTAATACTCTTGCCAAGCTGGTTTTGTACTTCATTCTTGAATTCTTTGAACTTTTCAAAGGATTCGATTTATGTGTCATAAGATACACATAACCATATCTACCAAGTCATCAAGAAATGTAATGAAGTACCAGAACCACCTCTAGCGAACATTGAAAGGACCACATACATCACTATGTATAAGTCCTAACAAATCTGTTGCTCTTCGCTATGTCCACTAAAGGGAGTCTTGGTCATCTTGCCTAAAAGGCAAGACTCGCATGTCTCATATGATTCAAAATCAAATGAGTCTAGCACCCATCCTTATGGAGTGAGATGTTTACTCTCATTTATGTGACCTAAGCGACAATGCCAGAGATAGGTTTGGTTCAACTCATTTGACTTGAACCTCTTGGTACTTATGTTATAGATAGGGCTCTCTAAGTCTAGAAAGTAGAGTCCGCATTAGAGGTGCACTACAATAGAACATATCATTTAAATAAATGAACAACATTTGTTCTTTATTATAAATGAAAAACCTTTCTTGTCCAAACAAGAAACCGAATAATGTTCTTTGTTAAGGCGTACATATAACAACATTCATCTAATTCTAGTACAAGCCCAGAGGGCGAGATAGATCATAAGTTCCTACAAAGAACAAAGCAAGAAGAACCCTTGCTCCATTGCCTACCAGTAGGTCCACCTCGCCTTTGTCAATGCCCCGCTATTTCTCACGCACATTGGTACAAATGTGAGATGCACATCCGATCTAATACCCATGATGAAGAAATAGATAGATTGACTTCTATAACATTTATACCAAGTAGAAGTCTCACTTCTCTTCTTCTTAAGATCTTCCGTATGCCTCATAGCTACGCTTCCAAAGGTCCTCGCTTCCTTGCGAAGCAAGCCCCTTCCTTGGCTACCCCTCCTTTGGGTTTAAGTTCTTTGCCTTTGCCCTTGGCTTGGGACTTTCCCTTACCTTTAGGCTTGCCTTGCCTTTCTTTCTTCTCGCACCATCAAAATGGTGTCGATTTACCTTCTTAAGGTTAAGCTCTAGCTTCTCAACATGCCGAGCATTTCAGTAATGGCTTATCAATTTCATTCATGTTATAATTCATGACAAATTGATTGAAGGCTTGTGGCAAAGATTGCAAGATTAGGTCAAGGGTGCCTCTTGGCCAAGTGGGAATCCCTTTGTAGGTTTTCTACGCACTCCAATCATCTTGAGTACATATGTACCTCTGGAGTCCCTTCTTGCATTTTGGACCCAAATAATGCCTTAGAGACTTCATATCTCTCATGCCTAGCTTGTCCTTGATATAGTTGACGAAGATGTCCAACCATATCATAAGCATTCATGAACTCGTGCTTGAAGCTTCGTGAGTTCATGGTCGCGAGCATTAGACATGACACATCTAATGCATCATCTTGATGCTTCTTGTAAGCATCTTTGTCAGCTCGCGAGGCATTGGCAGGAGGTGCCTCTGGAATGGGCTGCTCCAGGACGTACAGCTTCCTTTCTTGGGTGAGAACAATTCGTGTTCTGCATCACCAGAAATTTGCTCCATTGAGCTTGTCCTTCTCAAGGACGGATCACAGAGAGAGAGTGTTCGTGGTTGTCGACATAGTTATCTACAACATACAATGCAGAGAATTAATATCATATTCCTTTTATCATTTAATTAGGCCTTTAATCAAATGATGCTCCCACTAAATTATAGGAATTTTGTAGAATCGAGTTATGGATGTGGTCAAACCACTTTTAGTAGATTCATACAAACTAGCTATAATTCTTGCGGGACAAGATCCACATCATACTAAGCCTTGAGTTAGCTTTGGCTAAATCGCCCAAGACTTAGTACGATCGGTGGGTAACACATTACCGATTACATCTTTATGCAACTCTTGTTTATAGGATTAAGACCCACATTTACAAAAGACCTTGAGTTAGCTTTGGCTAAATCGCCCAAGATTTAGTGTAAATGCGATCTTAACCTATCTTTCCAACGATTGAAATATGCCTATAGTTCTACTCGATCCAATTGAGTTAACTAGTTTTGCTCAATCTAATTGAGCTTACTCTAACCCGAGTCGTGATAGGCGGGACCAAGATTGTCCCTCCGCACCCTACCAAGATAATATGCGTTGCTCTGCTTTGGCAGATTCAACAACAACAAATGATCGAGGTAGTGATGGGTATCAAGGCTCGGTAGGCATTTTCGAGTTGATTCGATTATGATCTAATCTAATCGTAATGTGTATCTTATACGCATTTAGGCCTTTATTATCCTATATTAGCATGCATCATATACATACATTAATTATTCTAGCATGCATCATATACATACAAGAAAATTAACCTAGCATGCATCATATACATACAAACATTTTTCTACTAGCATGCATCACATACATACAAGCAAAATCAATTAAATATACATATATATATATCAACATATATATATATCATTAAATGTGATATAGTCATGGCCCTACTACGATCTTCTCAAGCCAATGAGAAGATCGGACGGTCAACCTAAGGCTAGCGGCTTCTCCAAGCACTTCCTTTGACCGCCATGTGTCGTCGTCACCCTTCTCGTAAGCTCGTCTTCAAGTGGACTTTCCACCGCTCCATTTTTGTACATTACAAATACGAAACTCGAGTTACATTCGAGTATAAAACTATTTACAACTAGAATATTAAAAGAATAGGTGCGACGCGCAGGTCGCAAACACTTTACAACACGCACAATCACAAAACGGCACGCAGGCCGTATTATGAATTACAACACATATAATCCAATCCAATTTGGTTATTGGGCCATGACAATCACAGAATTATACATAATTCTAAATTATGTATTTTTACAGAAAATTTCTATAATTTTTCCTAATTTATTTTGAATTTATGAGTCACCTCTCAAAACGGTCCCGCTAAGCGGTTTGCGATCGCAGGACATGGCCCCTTTCGGGATAGGGCAGCCCTACTGCAAAATAAACTTTGCGAGTGTCTCTACAATGATATTATAGCAACTTAAGTCGCTGTCCCAAAAACTTAATGCGAGAACTCGCCGTTTCGGAGAGTTTTTCGACGGTTGAAGCCTACGAGTGTCCCAACACTCGCTGTTCGACTCTACGAAAAAATACCCAAAAATTCTATAAAATAAGAAAATTTACAGAAACATATAAATCTGTAATTTTTATATCTAATATAAAAACTACAAAAACGAAACACATACATGCTTCGCACGTGGCTCTGATACCACTGTTGGGTTTTTCCGAGCCACAAAAACCGCTTTTGCATGAAACCTCGAAGCCCGCCACGGATCCGCAAAGTATAAAATATAAAACTAACATGTATGTGTTTAATACCTAGATCTACCTTAGATCTACATGATAAGTTACCCTCGATGCGATGCTCCTTCGCTTATCCCGCTGGCCCAAAAGGTTCGGAACTCGAGAGTGTCAAGTGCACACTCCTCTATTGGTATCCACACAAGCAATAGGTGGAGAAAATACCTTGAGTGTGCTAGCACCCTTTAGGAATTTCGGCCAAGGAGGAAGGAGAGGGAGAGCTTGAGAGGGTGTTCCAAGGAAGAAGATGAAGTTATGTGACTCACCAAAAATCAATTCCACCATCAATAAGTGGTTGGCCACTTCATGGAAGGGGGTTACATGCATGCATGTAACTCCAAGACCAATGTCTCTTGGTCTCCTCATGATGTGGCACCACTTGATAAGTCAATGATGATGTGGAGCATCATCATTGGCCGCCATGCCAAGTCATCATCATGACATGGCATTTGGTCAAGTCAAACTTGACCTTTCATCTTCCCTCTCAAGTCAAGTCAAACTTGACCTCTAATCTCCCATGGTTGATCAAATCTAACCACTTGACTCAAGTCAATTTAATTTAATGAATCTCTATTCATTAATTTAAATTGATTTGATGAATCAAATCTAAATTAGACTCATTCAACACTTGAATCAACTTGAGTCTAACTCAATTAGTCTAATTTTGATTACTCTTAATCCAATTTGGTTCATCCCATGAACCTAATCCTCATGGTTCATCATATGAACCTAATCTCCATCTAATTGCTCTTATGTGTGTGACCCTATAGGTTCTTGTAACGTTGGCAATGTCCCTAAACCGATTTAGGAACATAAGCAATGAGCGGTATCTAGCAACACATCATTGCTACCTAAGTTACAAGAATGTTGAGCTCCAACATCACCTTTGTGACTACTAATTGTGACTCTCACAATATGTGACAATGTCCCTCTATCCTTGACATCTAGATTGACCAATCAAGGCATAGACCGTGTCATCCTCGGTACAATCTAAATCTTGAACTCCAAGTAGACTCACTCTAATCAAATGAGCTCAATATCTCATATTGACTCATTTGGGCATGGCCATGCACTTCGTGGTCTCACTCTATCAAGAATATCGATGTCACCCTCATATAGGAGGGATAGATCCCATCTACATCACTCACATCCTCCGCATAATTTGTTACATACCCAAGAATCGCTTTTATAGTCCACCCATTTACGGGTGACGCTGACGGCCAAAGTATGCAACTCCTTATGTAGGGAACCATGGTGACTTCAGGTCTAAGGACTAATAGTCATACTAATAGCCACATGAGAAAGTATATGACACTCATATAACGATCCATGATACTTTCTCATGGGTCATTCAAGATACATTCTCCAATGCATACCCATGTGTCAACTTGATATCTCATATCCATGACTTGTGAGATCAAGTCATCTTGTTGACCTACATGTTAGTCTCTACGCATTAACATTGTCCCCGAATGTTAATACTGACTAGGAATGATTAAGAGTAGTGTTCTCTATATCATCTCATTATCGATTCAACCAATCGATTGATATAGATAAGAACCTACTACTCAAGGACATTATTATATTTAGTTATTTGGCACCAATACAAGTAAATATAATAACCATGCCTTTATAAATAGGAATATGATACAATAAAGTCCATACAACAATCATCACATGATTGGCTCTAGGGCTTTAACAATCTCCCACTAGCACTAGTGCCAATCACCGTAGTATCTAATACCCAATGACCTAGTGTGACCATCATGCTTTTTCTGTACAAAGCCTTGGTCAAGGGATCCGCGATGTTAGCCTCTGGGTACTCGCAAATCTTCACATCTCCTCTATCGATAATCTCTCGAATGAGATGGAAGCACTAATATATATTCGCCTCTGTTGTAGAATCAATAATCGCGGTCCTCGCTTGAACTCTTCCACTACCACCATTCAAGCAAAACACGAACCCCGATCGCGATCTATAATCATCCCGGTCCTTAAGTTGGCATCACAGAACCCTTTACTAGCTCTCATCGCTTCCAATATCAAGAAATATTCTTTAGTCCTTCTCAAGTACTTAAGAATATTCTGATCGCTATCCAATGACGCCACCGATCCGATCGTATCTACCGCCATGCTCAAAGCATACGAGACATCGTGACGAGTACATAGCATGACATACATGATAGATCCTATAGCGTAAGGGATCTTATCCATGCGCCTCTCTCCTCTAGAAGAGGGACTTTGAGTCTTCGAAAGACTCACACCATGTGACATCCAAGTAAGTCCTTTCTGGAATTCTCGCATGGCAAACCAAGTAATACCGTGTCAATGTATGTACTCGACTTAGGCCAAGCAATCTCTTAGATCTATCTCTATAGATCTCGATGCCTAGAATACAGTCGCTTCACCTAAGTCCTTCATTGAGAAGCACGCCTCACCAAGTCTTCGCTGCATCAGAGTAAGGGATGTCATTCTAATGAGTAGTATGTCATCCACATATACAAGGAAGACAATCTGTTCCCATTAACCCTCTTGTAGACACAGTGGTTCATCTTCATTCTCGATGAAACAGCAATACGTACCGAACGCATCGAATCGAAGATTCCAACTCCGAGAAGCTTGCTTTAGCCCATAAATGGACCTTTGCAGCTTGCATACCTTCCCAGTATGCTGTGGATCTACAAAACCCTCAGGTTGTGTCATGTACACATCCTCGAGTAAGTTTCCATTTAGAAACGCAGTTTTGACATCCATCTGCCAGATCTCATAATCGTGGTATGCTGCAATAGCAAGCAAGATCCGAATGGACTTAAACATCACCACTGGAGAAAAGGTTTCATCATAGTCAATACCATGAATTTGCTTGAAACCTTTAGCCACCAATCGGCCCTTATAGGTATGCGCAAGTCCATCCATGTCAGTCTTTCTCCTAAAGACCCACTTACACCCGATGGGTTTGACCCCTTCAGGTGGATCAACCAAAGTCCATACTTGGTTAGTGTACATGGATTCCATCTCGGATCTCATGGCGTCTAGCCATTTCTCAGAATTTGGGCTCATCACAGCTTCCTGATAGGAGGTAGGCTCATTCTCAATGAGCATTACGTCATCATGGTCAGACAAGAGAAATGAGTATCTCTCAGGCTGACAACGTACCCTATCAGACCTGCGAAGAGGTAGGTCCACTTGAACAGGTGGTTGTTCCACAACTCTTTGTGCAACAACCTCATCACTCACAACACTTTGTGGTTCCTGTTCAACCTCCATCAAGGCCTCAGTGCTATGGTCCTTATCTTGAATTTCTTCAAGATCGAAGGTACTCCCACTAGTTTTTCTAGAAACAAAATCCCTTTCTAGAAAAACCCCAGTCTTTACCACAAACACTTTGTCTTGAATGTAGAAGTAATATCCCTTTGTATCCTTGCGATATCCAATAAAATAGCACCTATCGGATTTGGGTCCCAGTTTGTCTGAGACTTGACGTCGAACGTAAGCCTCACAACCCCAAATCCTCATAAAAGACATCTTGGGATTTTTCCCTGTCCATATCGTATATGGTGTCTTTACCACACCTTGGATGGTACACTTAAGGGTAAAGGTCTTTGTGTCGAGCATATCCCCAAAGGATATAGGAAGATCTGTGTGACTCATCATAGATCGTACCATATCGATAAGTACGATTCCTCCTTTCGGATACACCATTCCACTGTGGTGTTCCGGGAGGAGTGAGTTGGGATAGAATCCCACACTCGGCTAGATAGTCCACGAAACTCATGGCTAAGGTATTCACCACCTCGATCCGATCAGTATCTTAATACTCTTGCAAGTGGTTTTGTACTTCATTCTTGAATTCTTTGAACTTTTCAAAGGATTGATTTATGTGTCATAAGATACACATAACCATATCTCAAGTCATCGATAAATGTAATGAAGTACCTGTAACCACCTCTAGCAGCAACATTGAAAGGACCACATACATCACTATGTATAAGTCCTAACAAATCTGTTGCTCTTTCGCTATGTCCACTAAAGGAAATCTTGGTCATCTTGCCTAAAAGGCAAGACTCGCATGTCTCATATGATTCAAAATCAAATGAGTCTAGCACCCATCCTTATGGAGTGAGATAAGCGACTCTCATTTATGTGACCTAGCGACAATGCCGAGAGATAGGTTTGGTTCAACTCATTTGACTTGAACCTCTTGGTACTTATGTTATAGATAGGGCTCTCTAAGTCTAGAAAGTAGAGTCCGTTCATTAGAGGTGCACTACAATAGAACATATCATTTAAATAAACTGAACAACATTTGTTCTTTATTATAAATGAAAAACCTTTCTTGTCAAACAAGAAAGCTGAAATAATGTTCTTTGTTAAGCGGGCACATAACAACATTCATCTAATTCTAGTACAAGCCCGGAGGCGAGAGATAGATCATAAGTTCCTACAAAGAATAAAGCGGCATTGCCTACTCGTAGGTCCACCTCGCCCTTTGTCAATGCCTGCTATTTCTCAACATTGGTACAAATGTGAGATGCACATCCGTATCTAATACCCATGATGAAGAAATAGATAGATTGACTTCTATAACATTTATACCAGTAGAAGTCTCACTTCTCTTCTTCTTAAGATCTTCCAGTATGCCTTGCGATTCGCTTCCAGTGTGTCCGCTTCCTTGCGATGGAAGCAAGCCCCTTCCTTAGCTACCCCTCCTTTGGGTTTAAGTTCTTTGCCTTTGCCCTTGGCTTGGGACTTTCCCTTACCTTTAGGCTTGCCCTTGCCTTTCTTCTTCTCACCATCAAAATGGTGTCAGATTACCCTTCTTAAGGTTAAGCTCTGCGATTCTCAACATCTTTGAGCATTTGACAATGGCTTATCAATTTCATTCATGTTATAATTCATGACAAATTGATTGAAGGCTTGTGGCAAAGATTGCAAGATTAGGTCGATGGCGACTCTTGGCCAAGTGGGAATCCCGGCCTTTGTAGGTTTTCTACCCAATCATCTTGAGTACATATGTACCTACTGAGTCCCTTCTTGCATTTTGGACCCAAATAATGCCTTAGAGACTTCATATCTCTCATGCCTAGCTTGTCCTTGATATAGTTGGCGAAGATGTCCAACCATATCATAAGCAGTCATGAACTCGTGGTGCTTCTGAAGCTCAGAGTTCCTGGTCGCGAGCATTCGACATGACACATCTAATGCATCATCGTGATGCTTCTTGTAAGCCTCTTTGGCAGCTCGCGAGGCATTGGCGGGAGGTGCCTCGGAATGGCTGCTCCGGGACGTCTGACTTCCTTTCTTGGGTGAGGAACAATTCTCAAGTTCTGTACCGATCCGGAAATTTGCTCCATTGAGCTTGTCCTTCTCAAGGACGGATCGCAGAGAGAGAGTGTTCGTGGTTGTCGACATAGTTATCTACAACATACAATGCAGAGAATTAATATCATATTCCTTTTATCATTTAATTAGGCCTTTAATCAAATGATGCTCCCACTAAATTATAGGAATTTTGTAGAATCGAGTTATGGATGTGGTCAAACCACTTTTAGTAGATTCATACAAACTAGCTATAATTCTTGCGGGACAAGATCCACATCATACTAAGCCTTGAGTTAGCTTTGGCTAAATCGCCCAAGACTTAGTACGATCGGTGGGTAACACATTACCGATTACATCTTTATGCAACTCTTGTTTATAGGATTAAGACCCACATTTACAAAAGACCTTGAGTTAGCTTTGGCTAAATCGCCCAAGATTTAGTGTAAATGCGATCTTAACCTATCTTTCCAACGATTGGAATATGCCTATAGTTCTACTCGATCCAATTGAGTTAACTAGTTTTGCTCAATCTAATTGAGCTTACTCTAACCCGAGTCGTGATAGGCGGGACCAAGATTGTCCCTCCGCACCCTACCAAGATAATATGCGTTGCTCTGCTTTGGCAGATTCAACAACAACAAATGATCGAGGTAGTGATGGGTATCAAGGCTCGGTAGGCATTTTCGAGTTGATTCGATTATGATCTAATCTAATCGTAATGTGTATCTTATACGCATTTAGGCCTTTATTATCCTATATTAGCATGCATCATATACATACATTAATTATTCTAGCATACATCATATACATACAAGAAAATTAACCTAGCATGCATCATATACATACAAACATTTTTCTACTAGCATCACATACATACAAGCAAAATCAATTAAATATACATATATATATCAACATATATATATATCATTAAATGTGATATAGTCATGGCCCTACTACGATCTTCTCAAGCCAATGAGAAGATCGGACCATCAACCTAAGGCTAGCGGCTTCTCAGCGCTTCCTTTGACCGCCATGTGTCGTCGTCACCCTTCTCGTAAGCTCGTCTTCAAGTGGACTTTCCACCGCTCCATTTTTGTACATTACAAATACGAAACTCGAGTTACATTCGAGTCTAAAACTATTTACAACTAGAATATTAAAAGAATAGGTGCGCGCGGCGCATGACACTTTCTAACACGCACGACCACAAAGCGGCCAGTATTATGAATTACAACACATATAATCCAATTCAATTGGGTTATTGGGCCATGACAATCACAGAATTATACATAATTCTAAATTATGTATTTTTACAGAAAATTTCTATAATTTTTCCTAATTTATTTTGAATTTATGAGTCACCCTCTCGAAAAGTCCCGCTAAGCGGTTTTCCGGCGCGATCACGGGACATGGCCCTTTCGGGGATAGGGGCAGCGCCCTACTGCATAAAATAAACTTCGCGAGTGTCCCTACATGATCTTACAGCGACTTAAGTCGCTGTCCCAAAACCTAAGCGAGAACTCGCCGATTTGGAGAGTTTTTCTCGAGTTGAAGCCGACAGTGTCCCAACACTTTCGTTGACCTCTACGAGAAAAATACCCAAAAATTCTATAAAATAAGAAAATTTACAGAATCATATAAATCTGTAATTTTTATATCTAATATAAAAACTACAAAAACGAAACACATACATGCTTCGCACATGGCTCTGATACCACTGTTGGGTTTTTCCGAGCCACAAAAACCGCTTTTTGCGTTGCGAAAACCTCGGAAGCCCCGGCCACGGATCCGTGCGAAGTATAAAATATAAAACTAACATGTATGTGTTTAATACCTTTAGATCTACTCTAGATCTACATGATAAGAAGTTACCCTCGATCGTGCCCTTCATCGCAAATCCGCTCGTCAAAAGGTTCGCGGAACTCAGAGTGTCAAGTGCACACTCCTCTATTGGTATCCACACAAGCAATAGGTGGAGAAAAATACCTTAGAGTGTGCTAGCACCCTTTAGGAATTTCGGCCAAGGAGGTTGGGAGAGCTTGAGAGGGTGTTCCAAGGAAGAAGATGAAGTTATGTGACTCACAAAATCAATTCCATCTAATGGAATAAGTGGTTGGCCACTTCATGGAAGGGGGGGTTACATGCATGCATGTAACTCCAAGAGCCAATGTCTCTTGGTCTCCCTTATGAGGTGGCACCACTTGATAAGTCAATGATGATGTAGAGCATCATCATTGGCCGGCCATGCCAAGTCATCATCATGACATGGCATTTGGTCAAGTCAAACTTGACCTTTCATCTTCCCTCTCAAGTCAAGTCAAACTTGACCTCTTATCTCCCATGGTTGATCAAATCCAACCATTTGATTCAAGTCAATTTAATTTAATGAATCTCTATTCATTTAATTTAAATTGATTTGATGAATCAAATCTAAATTAGACTCATTCAACACTTGAATCAACTTGAGTCTAACTCAATTAGTCTAATTTGGATTACTCTTAATCCAATTTGGTTCATCCCATGAACCTAATCCTCATGGTTCATCATATGAACCTAATCTCCATCTAATTGCTCTTATGTGTGTGACCCTATAGGTTCTTGTAACGTTGGCAATGTCCCTAAACCGATTTAGGAACATAAGCAATGAGCGGTATCTAGCAACACATCATTGCTACCCAAGTTACAAGAATATTGAGCTCCAACATCACCTTTGTGACTACTAATTGTGACTCTCACAATATGTGACAATGTCCCTCTATCCTTGACATCTAGATTGACCAATCGAGGCATAGACCGTGTCATCCTCGGTACAATCTAAATCTTGAACCCCATGTAGACTCACTCTAATCGAATAAGCTCAATATCTCATATTGACTCATTTGGGCATGCCCATGCACTTCGTGGTCTCACTCTATCAAGAATATCGATGTCACCCCCGTCATATAGGAGGGATAGATCTCATCTACATCACTCACATCCCTTCGCATAATTTGTTACATACCCAGTAATCGCCTTTATAGTCCACCCATTTACGGGTGACGTTTGACGAAGCCAAAGTATGCAACTCCTTATGTAGGGAACCATGGTGACTTCAGGTCTAAGGACTAATAGTCATACTAATAGCCACATGAGATAGTATATGACACTCATATAACGATCCATGATACTTTCTCATGGCGGGTCATTCAGTATACATTCTCCAATGCATACCCATGTGTCAACTTGATATCTCATATCCATGACTTGTGAGATCAAGTCATCTTGTTGACCTACATGCTAGTCTCTATGCATTAACATTGTCCCTGAATGTTAATACTCGACTAGGAATGATTAAGAGTAGTGTTCTCTATATCATCTCATTATCGATTCAACCAATCGATTGATATAGATAAGAACCTACTACTCAAGGACATTATTATATTTAGTTATTTGGCACCAATACAAGTAAATATAATAACCATGCCTTTATAAATAGGAATATGATACAATAAAGTCCATACAACAATCATCACATGATTGGCTCTAGGGCTTTCACTAACAATATGCAGGTTTCGGTCACGAGGCGGGTCCACGGGCATGAAGGTTTCACTTTTCGAGCATTATATCAGGCGGGTATTTTGACTTATCTTTTAGATATAGTCAAGTTGATATGTTAGTTAGGATAGCTTGCAATAATTTTCATGTATATATGCCTAGTATGTTTTTGGTGCCTACTTGATACATGCATGTGATAGGTTATGATTATACCTTCCCTGTTTTATTTGGATCATAGTTACTTGGATTATGGATATGTACATATTGATTGTGCATATTATTCGGATAGGTGTATTTAGTTGGATTTACATGCTTTAGTATCATGCACCATCTTGCATGATTGCATGCTGGCTGGACGGGGTTCCTTTATAGTTGAGCCCATGACGATTATACTGACACACACCGCCACTCATGGGTTAGTGGTACATCGAGGGTGTGTGTCTGATTGCTCTGTCGAGCTCCACCGTCCGCTCATGGGTAGCGATGAGGCGGCGTGGTAGCGAGCGAGGATCCCTCCTCCGGTCTATGACACCGGAGATGAGAGCTTAGCTCCCCACTGCTGTTTGGGGCGAGGATAGGTGTACTCGACGGATCCATCCACTCGGTCACTCGGGAAGCGATGATGGCAGAGTGCAGATTGTCATAGCCCTACCCACTCGGCCACCATCGTGAGGTGGCGGTGACCATGTCATTTGCACGACATGCATTTTGCATGGATAGCATTTGTATTATGTTTGCTGCATTTTTATTGCTACCTTGGATGTTGCATATGATTGTCATGCATACAGGATACATATTTGTTTATGGTGATGACTTGATTACTTCTAGTATGGCACATGCTCCTATATCAAGGTAGGAGAATCAGGTAAGTACAGTCCTTTTGTATTTCTTTCTTGCATACCCTATATATGTGAGACTGTACTGACATGATTAATATTGTTAGCTATATCTTGCTTTGCATATCGACTATTATCCGCTAAGTTCTTTGAACTTACCCTATTGTGTTACATCTGTTTCAGGTTGAAACTGCCAGGAGAGTCCAGCTGTCAATCCCCCCTCGTCGAAATGGATAGGTTTTATTGGTCTTATGGTTTTGGTTTTTAACTAGATCGTGTGTAGGATTTGTGTTTGTTTTGGTTATGTACTTGTGGAGGTTTGAAGATATTTGTTGTGTCCTTCTGGACCTTTATTCGGATTTTATCTCGATTGGTTTTGGTTGGGTATTCCTGCCCAGATGGCAGAAGGGATAAGTCTAGTTGTTGTAGACGATTTACCATTTACTTTGATTGTTGGCCTGAGGCCTTATTACCTACGTGGGTTGTTTGGATTCCGGTCGTGTTGACCGATGTATAGTGGTCGTGTAGGCCTTGTATATAAGATTGGTATTGTCACCAGTACAGGGGAGATGCTGCTAGATTTTCATCTAGCGGGGACTCCCCCGGGGCGTGACAATTTATTTGGTATCAGAGCGTAGGTTTTCGAGTTCCTTAGGGTCTTTGGGTTTTCGGAGTTTGCCTCGTTTGGCAGGTTAACTGATGTATGATTGACGAGGTCAATATGGGGGATTTGGTGGCAACGGGACATCTCCAGATGGCTAACAGGTAAATAAATTCTAGAAAATTTTTTTCTAGATTTAGTGTATATTTGTATTGGTTATATTGGTTATGCGGTGATATCATGTTTTGTCTAGTCTTGTTTTAACCTTATATCTGTTAGACTATTAGATCTTTAGGTTGCTGGTTTATCATTAGTATATGGTTATTAATTGCTATTACTGCTATAGGTAGCTAGTTATCATTGTGATATAAATGATTAGATATTATTGGTAGATGTTTACCTCTTAATTTTTGGACTAGTATTAGGATTGGACTAGTATTAGGATTAGACTAGTTGAATAATATGATTAAGATGGCTAAATTCGTAGAAGGTATACATATAGGTTCTTTGACTCTCTAGATCCTAGTGCATAAGGACATGATTACATTGCTTACGTAGTTTAGGGTATATATAGGCATCTGATGCTTTATTTAGTATTGCCTTGACTTTATTCTGGCATGACCCTTTAGTTATACCCTAATTAATTTCAGCCATTGATTCCTGTTAGTATGACTATGCTGTCGTTAGACAGTGTGTTATATGTTTATATGGTTATGTGTTTTTATGGTGGATACCATGATTAAGACTAGTAGAGATAGAATAACTTAGATGAGATAATTCTGTAGGAGCGGATCTCAAGAATGAAACAACATTAGTAGAACCCTAGGTGTGGGAACCCTAGGCGTAATAACCCGAATGGGCTAAATGAAATATGTTTATCCATTTACTATTTCGGTGATACGGTGATCGAACTAGTAGAGTTTGTATGGTTAGGATGCGATTAATCCTTACTATATCTTCCATTCTTAGTTAAGAGAGAGAGTTTGCAGTAGAGTCTCTCTATAGGTAGGTGCTTTGTATATTTGTGGTCAATCATGCCTCCCAATCATGGTTGAGATGATCTACTGTAAGGTTATATTTTTGCGTTATTCGTTCGGAGTTGGTGATAATCGGATTCGTTTGACGCATGTAGCTAGATAGCTACTTTATGTCTTAAGTACCCACGAGATATGTTCGTGGTAGCAGGTTGGGGCAAGCATGATTGAACTGGTAGGATGGTATAATTTAGGCTTAACCCTCTTGAAGGTCTTGATAGTAGATTTGTGGTCCTTATTGGCCTTGATAGACGTTTCCTATTAGCTGGAACGAAACCCTATGATTAATCATCTCGACAGGTTTATGAGTGGATTGGATTTATGATTTTTATCGACCTTGATAACCGTTCATGTTAGAAGGGTTGAAACTCTAGACTTAACCATCTAGACTTATTTATTTATAAGTCAATGATCTTTACCGGCTTTGGTAGAACTTTCATATTAGAAGTGTTGAAACCCTCGCTTGACCGCCTCAATGGGTTTAATTGTAGATCGATGATCTTTGTCGACATTGAAAGTCGATTTATGCTGGATGTATTGGATAACCCTAGGCTTAACAACCTAGGATAATCGACTGCTCACGCGACCTATTGGTGGTAGTACGCTAGTGCGTGCAGTCAATAATTAGATATTTATATACTACCTGTCTATCCACGAGTCTCATTCATGGTAGCATATAGTTGCGCGTAGACTGTGTTATTGATTGTCGACCCATGGGTTACGTTCGCAGTAGCTCATAGATAGTTTCCTTTTTGTGTGAGAGCCACGAGGCTTTGTCGTGGTATCCGGATGTGCACTGCTTGTTGCAGTGGTTGTGTATATTGCAGGTATATTTATTATACTGCTGATTAGGATAGTTGACTCGAGGATTGGATTACTCTAGCTTGTTCCCTGTGACTTCCATTATGTGCATTATGATTATGCACTATTGTCTATACATCCACAGAGTGGTTGTACTCACCCCCTCCTCACTTATCCTCTAGGTTAACTGATGGAGGACGTGTCATGTTGACCTACCTTGTGTCGCTCAGAGAGTTCCTTGTCGTTCTTGTTCTACTGCATCGTCGAGATGCCGCTTTGTTTACTTTATCGGTATTGCATTTTGGTTATGTACTTTGGATTTTGTCGCAATTTATTTTGGTGTCATAAAAACTATTTTACTTTAATGGATATATGTTTAGTCGTGCATGCATGTAGTTAATAAAATACTTGTATTTCTATTATTATTTTGAGGTTTTTACCAGATCTGGTCCATGTATTTCGGAATATTGTCACTAAGGGGCTCCTCTGTCATTTGGATGACGTATATGCCCCTAGGACGTGACAATTTTATTGGTTTGCGGTTTTGGTTTGTGGGTTTTGTGTTTCGAGGATTTCTTTTCCTTGGATTTTTGGGGGTTCTCGTGTTTTGGGACCAAGCAAGCTGAAGGATATTTCTGAGCTATAGGAAAAGTACTGTACTTTAGTGGTTAGGAAAAGTATTGACTTAGTGAAATTGTCCCTACTCATGGTCGGGGACGAGGTCGACGACGTATTGACCTTGCGGAACCTAACGATGATTTCAGAAGTACGGACTCTTTAGAGGTGTCAACTGATGTCGAATTAGGAAGTTAGGGATTTGGCCTGCTAGCCACCAATCGAAAGGACAAGGAGTAAACCCTCAGAGAATATCAGTCCCTACTATTAGTGATTTGGTTATGGATAAGGCGTGTATACCTACACTGGTCAAGACGATGAAAGATCGTTATACCTTATTATAGGAGGTGTTGGATGGGATATTTATCTGTCCCAGTATTTTTCTAGAGAAGATCCGGAACTCTTTGTTAAAAGAGAGATGGACCTTTGAGATTATGCATCGATTATCGATGATAGAATGCAGTAGTTGCGGAAGGGAATGAATATCCTTCATTGTGGATAGAGGATCTATTTAGATCAGCTATAGGATACCGGTGTATACTCTAGGATTGATTTATGACTGGTGTGTTGATATTGTAGTGACATGGTGTCATACAATTATCATTGTCGTTGTGATGATTGTTATATCATCAGCCTAGAGTAAAGAGAATACAGGTGTGTAGCGAAGACAAGTTCATACTTGGTATGAATTAAATGAGCTTTTGATTATATTAATAGATTTATTGATGACTTAGTCGTCCTGGGATTTGGGAAGTCGTGTATTCTGGACATGATTGGCTCAGTTGTGGTCGTTGGATTGCGTAACTTGGCCACTATTGAGGGTGGTAGTTGGAGTTGCGCACTCGGTCACCGTGGATGATAGTTTTCTTGGTATTGATTTGATTATTATCATAGATATGGATAGGATGCTCTAGCGGTACTACATCACTGACTGGTTGGACTAGGAAGGTGATGGAATTTACTTAGTCTGAAGCTTGTGAAACTAGTTTCAGGGCTCAGACGATGGTTAACTTTTATGCCAGTGTTGATTAATCATTCTGGTGTGGATGGAAGGGTAGTGTACATGGATGCATCATTTCGGGGATCATAGTAATTCCAATGCTATTGAATAAGACGTATCTTAAGCTTACGGAAATTAAAGGACTGCGAGATAAGCCGTCATATATATGACGTGGACTTCGCAGTTATTATGTTGTTTTGAATAGGTGAGGAGCAGAATGCTCATGGAGTTTTGGCTAGCTACTGGATAGCTACTATAGAGTAGCTGGAACACAAACGGTTGTAACAAGGAAGTTTGGTCGCGATAGCCTCCCATGCACTTACAGGGTGTGTGGTGGAGTGGATTTTGGACGGTAGATGGATTATCGTCTCTGACTCCGAGGAGGATAATGGTTTCCGGAGTTGCATTAGTTTAAGGAACAGATGCTTCAGAAAATTCCGATTTCGGAATGGAAGTGGAAGCGTATTATTATAGATGTTGTGATGGGTTTGTCTAGGACACATCAAGGTCATGACGTGATTTGGGTAGTCGTTGACCGACTAACCAACTCCGCGCACTTCTTAGCGATTCGGAAGACCGACTCTCTAGATCATTTGGTAGAGTTATATTGTCGGGAGATCATCAGATTGCATGGTGTCCCTTTGAGCATTATATCTGATAGAGATCCCCGATACATGACCCGGTTCTGGCAGAGTCTACAGCAGGCTTTAGGCACGCAACTTCATTTTAGTACTGCATTCCATCCGCAGACAGATGGACAGTCTGAGCGGACCATTCAGACTCTAGAGGATTTGCTGAGGTCTTGTGTTATGGATTTTTGGGGGCAACACTTGCCAATAGTGGAATTCACCTACAGCAACAGCCATCATCCGACTATCCAAATGGCACCGTTTGAAGCATTGTATGGTTGACAGTGTTGTACACCCACTCTCTGAGAGGAGGTTGGGGAGGCCCAGTTGCTAGAATCCCAGAGAGCTTAGCATTGAGGTAGAGTTGGTCTGTACTATCAGACGTAAGATGGCAAAGGCGCAGGATCGTCAGAAGAGTTATACGGATCGGAGATGGAGACCTCTGGAGTTCTCTATTGGTGACCAGGTATTCCTGCGAGTCTCACCCACGAAAGGGGTGAAGAGATTTGACCTCCATGGTAGGTTAGCTCCAAGGTACATTGGGCCTTTCGAGATTTTGGAGATGATCGGAGCAGTCACTTACCAACTAGCGCTACCACCGTCTTTGGTTGATATCCATGATGTGTTTCATGTGTCCATGCTGAGGAAGTATGTGTCAGACTCTACACATATTCTATCAGATGTGTCAGGTTGGTCCCCAACCCACTCTCTGAGAGGAGGTTGGGGAGGCCCAGTTGCTAGAATCCCAGAGAGCTTAGATTTGAGGCAGAGTTGGTCCGTACTATCAGACGTAAGATGGCAAAGGCGCAGGATCGTCAGAAGAGTTATACGGATCGGAGATGGAGACCTCTGGAGTTCTCTATTGGTGACCAGGTATTCCTGCGAGTCTCACCCACGAAAGGGGTGAAGAAATTTGACCTCCATGGTAGGTTAGCTCCAAGGTACATTGGGCCTTTCGAGATTTTGCAGAGGATCAAAGCAGTCACTTACCAACTAGCGCTACCACCGTCTTTGGTTGATATCCATGATGTGTTTCATGTGTCCATGCTGAAGGAGTATGTGTCAGACTCTACACATATTCTATCAGATGTGTCATGTTCCATTCAACCTGATGCTACTTATGCAGAGGTTTCGTTACAGATTTTGGATCACAAGAAACGACAGTTGCGAAACAAAATTGTGCGACTTGTCAAGGTCGGGTGGAGTCACCACACCGATGAGGAGGCTACTTGGGAGCTTGAGGAAAAGATCAAAGCTTAATACCCCCACATGTTTACTTAAGGTGTGTGAGATATATTTTCAGTACTTGTGGTATCTCTTACTCGAGATACATTTGAGTAGGAAATTTGGGGACAAATTTTTTTAATAGTGGGGGAGAATATTAAATACGAAAAATTTAAAATATAAATTTTAATGGCCAAAATTTAGGAAAAATAATCCTGGAATTTTTTCAAGATTTTTAAAAAATTTTAAGAATTTTTTCAGAATTTAATGGGGCTTGTACGAGATATTTTACGGGGATAAAATAAATAGGCTTTTGGAGGGCCCATTTGAAATATCAATTTTGAGGGAATAATGGGTTTAATAAGCCTAGGTTTAAATAACTAAACCTAGGTTTAGTTATTTTCCTTACCTTTCTCCTCCCAAACGTAGCCGTCGTAACTTTCTCCCCTCAGGTTTCCCCGATTCGGATCTTCATCGCGATCTCCCCGTTCTTTCTCTTTCGATCCACTTCTCGGTAGTGATTTTCCATCGCCGAACCTTCTCCCTGCTCTCCGATCGCCGGCGCCCCAAACGCGCTCGTCGCCCCATCAGCGACCAACCTTCACCCGAATCCGGTGCCCCTTCTTTCCGCAACCGAGTTCGGCCGACGCAGCGGTTACACGAGTTCGCTGCAGGTTTTGGCCGACTCCTTTCTTTCTCGTCTCCTCCCGATCCCAAGTCCTCACCGTCGCCTTCTTCCTTGTGCCGCCGCAAATTGCTCGCAGCGACACGCCAGTTTAGCAACAGGATTTTGATCTCCGCCGTCCCATCTCGCCAAGATTAAGGGCTCAATTCGATCTTTGCCTTCACTCGTCGGTCGACGCCACAGCCACCGTGGACAACCTTGACAGTCGACTTTCCCCGAGCTTTGTTTTTCTTGATCGTCTTCGCACCGGTGGCAGCCATCGACTGGCCATTTCTTCAGGTGTCCATTGCCATGGACAGGGTGAGTTGGCTTCACCATTTACCGACCTTGGTGTGCAACTGGCAGTGTTGGTATTAGTTGATATTTCTGTCGGTAATTCCACAGCCAGATTGAAGGGAATTAAGATAAGTTTGTATTTATCGTGGCTAGTAATTTTGCCAGCGATTTGCTCACATAATGTTACAGGTTTGCTGCTGTCCACTTGGTCCCATTACTACCCTCCAACTTTTAGGTGATAATTAGAGTTGAGAGATTTCGCTTCCAATTCGATTAGTTATTTGGAGTTGACATTCTATTGATCGGGATTTTTTAATTTGTAGTTGGCAAATTGAGATGGTTGCAAGAGCGATGTAGGGTCTGATTTAATCGTTGTCGTGTGCTTGAATTAATCGTAGTTGATGATATATGCAGGTTTCGGTCACGAGGCGGGTCCACGGGCATGAAGGTTTCACTTTTCGAGCATTATATCAGGCGGGTATTTTGACTTATCTTTTAGATATAGTCAAGTTGATATGCTAGTTAGGATAGCTTGCAATAATTTTCATGTATATATGCCTAGTATGTTTTTGGTGCCTACTTGATACATGCATGTGATAGGTTATGATTATATCTTCCCTGTTTTATTTGGATCATAGTTACTTGGATTATGGATATGTACATATTGATTGTGCTTATTATTCGGATAGGTGTATTTAGTTGGATTTACATACTTTAGTATCATGCACCATCTTGCATGATTGCATGCTGGCTGGACGGGATTCCTTTATAGTTGAGCCCGCAGCCAGTTACATGGCCTGCACACACTGCCACTCATGGGTTAGTGGTACATCAGGAGGGTATGTGCAATTACTCTGTCAGGCTCCGCTGGTCCGCTCATGGGTAGCGATGAGGCAGCGTGGTAGCGGGCAGGGATCCCTCCTCTGGTTTATGACACCGAGAGATGAGAGCTTAGCTCCCCCACTCTGTTTGGGGCAGGAGGATAGGTGTACTCCGACAGTATCCTGTCCACTCGGTCACTCAGGAGCAATGATGGCATAGTGCACAATTGTCATAGCCCTACCCACTCGGCTTCACCATCGCGTGTGAGGCGGCTGACTGGCGTCAGGGGTGACCATGTCATTTGCACGACATGCATTTTGCATGGATAGCATTTGTATTATGTTTGCTGCATTTTTATTGCTGCCTTGGATGTTACATATGATTGTCATGCATACAGGATACATATTTATTTATGGTGATGACTTGATTACTTCTAGTATGGCACATGCTCCTATATCAGGGTAGGAGAATCAGGTAAGTACAGTCCTTTTGTATTTCTTTCTTGCATACCCTATATATGTGAGACTGTACTGGCATGATTAGTATTATTAGCTATATCTTGCTTTGCATATCGACTATTATCCGCTAAGTTCTTTGAACTTACCCCTGCTATTACATCTTTATTCGGGTTGAAACGCCGGAGAGTCCAAATTGTCCAATCCCCTCGTCGAAATGGATAGGTTTTATTGGTCTTATGGTTTTGGTTTTTAACTAGATGAAGTGTGTAGGATTTGTGTTTGTTTTGGTTATGTACTTGTGGAGGTTTGGAGATATTTGTTGTGTCCTTATGGACCTTTATTCGGATTTTATCTCGATTGGTTTTAGTTGGGTATTCCTGTCCAGATGGCAGAAGGGGTAAGTCTAGTTGTTGTAGACGATTTACCATTTACTTTGATTGTTGGCCTGAGGCCTTATTATCTGCGTGGGTTGTTTGGATTCCGGTCATGTTGACCGATATATAGTGGTCGTGTAGGCCTTGTATATAAGATTGGCATTGTCATCAGTACAGGAGAGATGCTGTCGGATTTTCGTCTGGCGGGGACTCCCCCAGAGCGTGACATTTGAGATCCCTCGACACTTTCATTAATTAGGACTTTCTAGCAGTTACAACCTAGCTAACAAGTATATATCCACTCAACTTGTTGATCGTGTATGCTATGTTAGAGCAAGTTTTATTCAGGATGTACATGACACTACTTATTATTCTTGAATAATCTAAATGTAATAAGGGTCTATCATTATTTTTTCCCCAAAGGTACGTAGACCCAGATTTGTAGGTTTTTTTAGTCCAAGACCATCACAAGTGTCATACATTTTAAGCATAGTCTCAATATAGTGAGATTGTAATAACACTAGCCTTTTAAAGGTCAGATATTTTAGTTCCTTGAATTATATATATGACAAACCCATATCCTTAATATTTAAAATATTGTGGTAACATTTGCTTATTTATCTTTATTATATTACAACCATGGCCCATGATTAGCATGCCATCAGCTTATAGACATACTATTGTGTGTGTGACTAATGTGTACTTTTTATATGGACACACTTAACAATCGTGCTTCCATTACAATATTACTATGTTAAATTTCTTGAGAAACCATTTATAGCTAAATTGATTATTTCCTACTAGTAGATTTATCAATTCCCAAATATAATTTTGCATTATGAAGTCTGTTTCACTATCTATAGTCCCTTTATAGAATAGGGATTTTGAACTTGAGATTGCCTCCTCGACTGTCTTAGGTTCATTTTGAACCATATAGCTAGTTAATAAAATCACATTTGAATTCTCATGTCATTTTGGTTCTCTTATTGCATCTTTGTTTGATGATTATAATTCATAGATTCATTAATTTTTTTAATTACCACAAATCTATGTATCACATTTATCTGAAAAGCCCTTCGATCTTGAAGAATAACACATTTCTCAGCTCAGTAATTGTGCCTTCATGTATATCTACCATTTACAATTTGTGTACCAAAAGATGATACATGTAACTATTACTTGCACATTTGATGATTACGTAATTGATTGTTTTAGATAGGTATTTTTTATCTTAACAAAAACAACCCTATATTTTTAGATTTATTTTTGGATGGTTTACGACCTTTCGATAATAAGGACTTTTGTCTCTATCTTCATGGGTACCTTGTTGAGAACGTGGCTAACCTAGAAGAAAATTTTCGTCCACAAATTATTGGTGAATCCTGAATTTATTAACATATCGTTCATCATCTTTTTTTAACGTGTGGTTCTTGCATTTTGCAACATTGTTGAATTGAAATGAGTAGGATGTACTCATTTAGTGAACGATGCCCTTCTCAAAGAAAATTTTCATTTATTCTCCTTCTCAATCACTATGAATATTTTGATGGGTTTTAATAAGTTAATTTCAATCTCATACTTGTAATCTTTAAATACTTCAAACGTCTTGTCCTTATTTCTCAACGAGTATACATAACAAACATTTCACCAATTAATTATCAATAAGGACGATGATGAAGTATTTATTTTCACCTTATCCTATGTCATTTAAATCGCATATATCATTGTGAATTAGTTATAGAGATGTAATTAATGTTCCTTTTTTACCAAAAGCTTGGGTGAGTTGATAATTTTTTACCTACACATAAGTCTCTCACTTATCTTTAGTTAAACTCAATATTTGACAATATTTCAATTTTAATAATTTGCACAGAGCGTTGAAGTTGACATGTCCTTTAAAGTCGATTTCAATTTAAAAACCTCTCTTTTTTAGTTGACTCTTGCTTACGAAGCATTGAAGCCTTTATTATTTGTAATTAGTTTGATAACATCTTGTGTATAGCATAATTTTTGATGGCATCTTTGAGTATGACCTAATGTAGTCCTATGATAGCCCTCGTAGCCCTTAGGACTCAGTGATAAAATATTCATTTTGACATCTAAATATCTACAGTTCACTACGATAAATTTATAGATTTTTTTTTAAACAGAATAATAAATTAGAAAAATTGAAGTTATATGTACTCTTCAATTTAGTTTTCTCTTTTAGACATGTTAATCCCATGGGAACCCACCAATCACCATGTTGGCCTCCAATACTATCGCAAGCGAGTCTACCTACCTCATGAGATATACTTGACCTTGGGGCGTGTATAGAAAGTTTTTTCTTTAACATTTTTGTCACTCGAGTCCTATCATCTCGAGATGCATCGGAGGCATCTTCTAATAGGAATTTCACACTTCTTCGGGCCAGCTAATAGAAATAATTTGTTTTAGCGTCATCACTCGAAGTCAAAAAAAAATCTCTTCAATTTATATCGAGAGGTTGTTGAACCCACATTCGCCTTAACCATAAAATTTTCATCTTAAAATTGTTGGATGAGATACGATTTTGTGAAACTCTCGATCCGACTAGTATGGAAATTGACTTGGCACCTTTTTAATTGGATCGATACTAAAGCCCAATCTAAAATTTTGATAGTTGGAATCGAATTTAAAATATATATATATTAATGAATTAATTTTTAGATTTTTTTTTTCTAAAATGATTTGAACCACTTACAAAATAGCAATCTCTATTTGGCCTTACTGTAGGACGGCCACTGACATCGCCACCAAAAATAACCCAAATTCCAGTATAAAGAAGACGGGCGAGGGACCTGAGATTTCAAAGCGGAGCAAGAACACAAATAGAGAGTTAAGACAAGAGTGTGATCGATCGATATATCGATCGGCGGCCCTTGGCATGGCTTCGTCGGCGATGGTTCTCGCTCTCCTCGTGTTGCTGCTGTCGGCAGATGCATCCGCCTCCTGGGAGCCGATCGCCAATTGCGACTTGGACCCCGGCGTAGCCTGCTCGGACGACTGCACCAAGAGAGGCCATTGGAGGTGGACTTGCGAATATGCCTGCCTCTACTGCGGCACAAACTCCATAATCCTGCCGGAACTCATCGCTTCCTCAGGTATTTGTTTGTTTATTTATTTTAATTTGGTAAAAATTACAAGCAAATGACTATTTATTTTATAAAGTCTTGATCGACTGGACGCTGTTCATGTGCGGATATATATATATATATATATATATATATATATATATATATATATATATATATATATATAGCTTAGGATTCTGTACGAAATTTAGAAATTTAATTTTATTTTTTATTAAAAAATTTAAAAATTAAAGTTTATTTATAGAAATTTTTTTTTGGATTCTGAACGAGAGCCCTAATAATCCTCCCGTGACCGACTCTCATATATATATATATATATATATATATATATATATATATATATATATATATATATATTATTTTATTTTATTTTATTTTATTTTTTTTTTTTTTTTTTGTGCTATCACGTGCATAATATATATAATATAAATACTGTACACTGCACTCTATCGCTCACTATGGATGCGCAACGTGTGCATACAAAATAAAACCCCTCTGTATATATCTATTAAAGCGCTTCACTTCACTTTCTAATACTTTCAGACAGCGGCAATGCTAAAACAACTCAGAATTCTCTCGCACCGACAGCCGCGGCGGCGCCTGCATTCGGACTAAGAAAGCTTCGGCTTTAGTGAGATTCAATGCTATCTAGCTCCACAAGAGTTGGAACACTTGCATTTTTGTTCAGAAAAATTATTAATGTAAAACAATTTTCATTAATAAAGCCTTCTTTTACTCCATTCTTAGTGGCTAGCTGTGGTATACCATATATAATATAGTATAATACGATCGATCGCGATGCAGAGAGAAACGCAAATAAGATGATATGCAAACAAAAGATTATCGTTAAGGATCATTTGATGGAATATATTGGAACAACAAAGAGCGGGCAATGGAGATTTATGAGTTTGGGTTAGTTGCGAAGGCGAATCCAAGATTTTATATGGAGGGTCGCATACTAAAATATAATAACGTTAATTAAAAAAATAAAAAATAAATAAAATTTTGACAATATGTATCATAGTATTATAGTGAAAAATAATAATCATTTAAAATTGAAAGGGACCTGGCCCACCAAATCCCCCTAGATCTCCCCCGGTTAGTAGGAGTCAAATATAATCGATGTTGGATCTCGTATTCCGATAGGAGGTTAGGACGAGTGGAGCGAGATAGGGGTGACCACGGTTTTGAAACCGTCGATTTTGATTTTAAAATCGTCGGTTCCGATTTATCATCTAATGGAATTGGAATCGAACTGTTCATCAACGGTTTCGATTCCGATTTCGAAACCACCGGTTCCGGTTCCGATTCCTTACGGTTCGATTTTGATTTTGGAATCGTCGATTCTGATTCATTATCCATCGGAATCGGAACCGAACCGTTAACCGACGATTTCGGTTCCTTACGATTCGATTTCAGTTTGAACTGTTTAGATCAAAATTGAAATTATTTAATTTTAAGTCTCTCATTTCTTTAATAGGCGATTTAAGTATATTATTTTTCAATTCATTAATTCAGTCAATTTATTTTAATTTAAATTATATTTAAATTCAAATTTTATTTGTGGAGATTTAATTTATATCAATTTATTTATTTTTATAACCTTTTAAATCAAATATTTATCATAAAAAATTATCATCAAAATATATTTAATTAATAAATTCACATCAATAAATTATATATATATATATATATAACACTAAAAAAATAAAGAATTTAAACTTAATTCTATGTATCCTTCTGGGATCTAGGAATCAAAGCCCTCGTAATTCACATATCATTTAAATAATTTTTATTTTTATGAATATTTTTTATTATAATTGTGATAACCATGAAAATTTTAAATTTTGAATGTTTTAATTTTTATACATATTGATTGTTATGATGCAATGATATCAAATATGAATTTTAAATGATTTTAATTTTGATTTTTATGCATATTTATTATTATAATTGTGACACACTAATAAAAATTTAAATTTTAAATGAGTTTAGTTTTTGTTCAAAAGTAAATATCAAATTATTTTTAAAAATTCAATTTCAATTTTAACAAAAAAAAATACTTTGTTCCGGTTCCAGTTCTATTCCGAGTTCGATTCGATTCCGATTCGATTTTAGTTCCAAAAATTTAAGAATCGGAACTGAATCATATGTCTCCAGTTTCGAAATCGAAATTGAAAAAGCGATTTTGATTCGATTTTTGAGCCATCGATTCCGATTCGATTCACGATTCGAATCGAACTGTGATGACCCCTAGATCTTGGTATGATATGAAGAGCAAGGAATTAACTATAAGATATTTGAAGCCGCTAGAGGGGGGTGAATAGTGTCGTGTTCGTTCGTAGATGGAATTCGATCGTGGTTGTCTCTACAATTTCGTTAGCATGCAGTGGAATAGTAATGAAAGCAATAACGAAATAAACAACAATGCAAACACAAATATTTAATGTGGTTCGGAACCGAATGGTTCCTACTCCACGGATTGGGTTCGTACGAACCCTAGCGATGCCAATCACACACCACTATTATAAACACTCCTTCTCGACACAAGTCGGAGACGGAGAAACCCCTTACAAGCAATCTTACAACAGTAAGAAACAAAAACAAGCAATTACAACAATTTATATGAAAGACAAGTAAAGAAAAAACTTTACAACTCTTGCTTTTGATTGCTTGAATGCTTGGTTGTTTGATTAGCAATTGGAGACCTGATTTGCAGCAACAAATCACCCCTAAAACTCTCAAAAACCGGATACATTTTTCTCCATCACGAGCTCCTTTTATAGCTTCAACCTGTGCTGGAAAATGTCGATCAGTCGACTGCTCGGGACCATCAGTCGACTGATCACACTATTGCTGTGAGACAACGGTGTAATCCACGCTGAAAAAATCCAATGGCTAGGACATCAGTCGACTGATCATACACATCAGTCGACTGATGAAGCATCACTCGACTGCTTATCCCAGCGGTCGAGTGAGACTCCATTCTGTGCCCTAAAATCCGAGCATCAGTCGACTGATCACAAGATCAGTCGACTGCTAGGGCAATTCCCGCAGTCAAACCCTAGTTGACTACGCCAGTCGACTGCCATATGACATCAGTCGACTGACACACCTCAAACATGAGATTTTACCCCAAGTATGGTGCCCCCATACTTGCTAGATCACCCTTAGCTTAGACCTAAGCCTTCTAGCCACCTCCATCAGCCTTACGCCTCTCGGATCCCTCCAAGTCATCCATGACTTGTTCATCCATCGCGCTAGCCTTCAGGTGCTTCCATCGGCTATGTCTTGCTAACGGTGTCTACACCGCCAAGGCACATTGGACTTACGCCGCCAAGACTCCCACTTGGACTTTACGCCGCCAATACCAAACCCCTTGGACTTCTCAAGTGTCAAGACTCAAGCTTGAACTTTTCCTTGCCAACGCCAAGACCCATTCTTGGAGTTTCCCAAATGTCAAGTGTCTCACTTGGACTTTCTATGCCAAGTACCCATGACTTGGACTTTCCATAACCATATGGTCACCCCTAGTCAACCATCAAGGTCTCCCTCGAGTCCAGTTAACATAACCCGAGTTGATTGTATAAACAATCTTCCCAAATTATCAACAGACATTGATGTCAAACATCAATGTCAACTTACTTTGTCAAACATCAAAACATCTTTCGAGTCAAACTCGAGTCTGGTCAATCGTGACCTGGGCCGATTGCACCAACAATCTCTCCCTTTTTGATGTTTGACAAAACAAACCTTGAGTTAGGCCCCTAACTCAAATTCCCTTATCAATTTTCAAAATTGGTAATTTAATGTTCCCCCCCTTTTTGACACACATCAAAAACAGGTTAACTCTCCAAGGAGGTCAATGTCTCATGTCCCAATGAGATCTTACTGTTGGGTTTCCGGCACCGCGGCGAGTGTGTGTTCGAACATGTTTCGTAAACATGTGCACAACGGAAGAAATAAAATAATAAATCTAATTTATTATAACACACACATCATACGCATGCATAGTACAACATATGTAGACATAACCGTAAATTCAAATTTTGCAATAAAAGAAAATTTATACTACGTATACCTGACGTATCACGTGTAGTGGGAAAGACATCAACCGGAATGATTCTCGCTAGAATCGTCTCTATCCGTATCCACGCCGAGTATCTTTGGGATGACTTCATAAAGTCACGAGCCTCATCTTCGTATGGGTTACTATTCTCGTGTTGAAGACGATGTGATCGAGAGAAGATCACAATTCGAATCAAAATTCGGATCCAAAACGAGTCCTCAAAAACTCGCTTTTCCGGAGAGATATTCGTCAACCGTTTGACGAATCCTTCGTCCTCCACCTATGAGGATTACTGGAGATCGAATCCCCGGCAAGGCTACCGCTGTCGGAGTTCCAAACGTCGTCCAAATGACGCTCTGACAAGAAGGAAACAAGCTGCCCATAAAAACTGGACAGCTTTGGTGGAGGAGTTAGCGCCGGCCAAAGGGAAGAGAGCCGGCTAGTCCTTGGTCACCGGAGCCAAGGAGGGTCGCCGGAGGATCACCTGCAGCAGTAAGTGGCCGACGACAGCAGGTGGTTGTCCAGCGGCAAGGAGGTGGCAGTAGTTCCATGAAGTTGGCGGCAACACCATGTTGGGCGGCAACAACAAAAGAGGAGCTAGGGTTTTTGGGCGGCAACTCAATGGCTTATTCCCTTAGGTTTTTGGAAAACCCCTTAAGCCGTGTTTTTATAGAGAACACATTCTCCTAATGGTTATTGGTTCATAACTAAAATCCGTTAACCCGCTCCAATAACTTAAGTTAAAATAAACCAAACCGATTTGGTCTATTTTAAGTTAAAACGAACCGAACCAACTTTGGTTCATTCGTTTAAAACAAACCAAACCCTTTGGTTTATTCTCCTCCATTGGATTAGAACCAAACCAATTTGATTCATCCATCATGTCTTCATAAGACACGACCCATCCACACTTCCATTGCGACTGAAACGATTTCATGCTTGCTCCTTGTTTGGTCCAACCAAACCTAGTTTCTCTCGGTCTGAGAATCTCATTCTCAAGCTCGTTTTAAATCCTTTGGATTACGCTCATTGTGCGTGTGACCAAATAGGTTCTCGGTTTATGTTGGTCATCTATAATTAACCATTAATTATAGAACGATCATGAGTGGCACCTAGTAGTACATCATGATCCCCAATTAACCGAAAAGATCAACGATTGATCCAGAACTATTTCTGAAACCCTTCAGCAGCTCGAATGAATCGTGCCCCATTCCCTTCACTCATCTTATACCCACTTGGTTCAGGACATGGTCTATAGTGTCAGTCCCCACTAGGTTGACTATGTCACACCTAGCCCAAGTATCATTTCCTCGTCTTACAGATTCTAGTTACTGCACATGTATCGAAGAGTACCTTACTCTAAACATGTAATGCTTTGGCCAAAGACTTTAGTAACAATCCGACAAGAGGCCATGGGTATACATCTCCTCGCAAGGGGTGGTGAATCCTTTATAGGTTATTCAAACACCTTCGATCACTTCAACTTATACCCAATCATCCCGGGTCTATATCTCCTTAGAGATGCTTGCTTAAGATGTCAAAGTATAAATCTTCATGATCAAGATGACTTGAATACCGCAAGTCAAAGGAACATCGCACTTAAGCTACAGTAAGAACTTCATTGACATATCTATATATACAGAGAACCATATGAAGTCTTACGGCTGGTCACTCCAATGAACTAGTTACCATAACTAGCATCCACGATTAACTCCGGACATCACAATGTCTCCAGCCAGTGAGAATCAGCTGCTTGGATATACCAAGGAGTATACCTCATGCTAGTCTCGACAGAATCAATGGTGTCCAAATCCATCAATTCATCGACTAGGGATAATTCCGATACAACACAATTACACATGTAGAGATACTCACTAGTTGTGATCCAATCACAAATTCTCTCATGCTGTGAATCGTATCGTGGACATTCAGTAAATGAGTTTAAGATCTAATCAAATACATGAAAACATGTATACTCAAATAGTGAATCTTCATTTATCATATAAATGGTTCAAACATAAGGCGATTGCCTTAGGACATCTCTCATATATTACTAACAAACTCCCACTTGGCCTAATGCCAATCGCTACGGTATCCAATACCATAAGCTCTAACATGACCCTCAAACTTACTTTGAGGTAATGCCTTAGTCAAAGGATCCGCTAAGTTCCTTTCAGTGGGGATTTTCTCGATTTGTATTTCCTTCCTACTAATGATCTCTCTGATGAGATGATAGCGGCGAAGCACATGTTTGGATCATTGATGAGACCACGTCAAGTTCGGCGAAGCACATGTTTAGATCATTGATAAGACCACATCAAGTTCAGAGATGAACTTTTTGATCAAAACCGCTTCCTTTGCTTCTTCCAAAGCTGCAATGTATTCTGTCTTAGTGGCAGAATCCGCTATAGTGTCAATCTTGGAACCTTTCCAACTTATTGCACCTCCATTCTAGGTGAATACATACTCAGACTGAGACATGGAATCATCCTTGTCTGTCTGGAGCTGGCATCCGTATACCCATGTATCACCATGTACCCTTCTCCATATATTAGGAACATATCCTTAGTTCTTCTTAAGTACTTAAGGATCGTCTTAACAGCCACCCAATGATCCATTCCTGGATCAGACTGGTATCTACTCGTAACACTCAGAGCATACGATACATCGGGCCTCGTACATAACATAGCATACATGATAGATCCTATTGCGGATGCATAGGGAATCTTACTCATGCAGATCCTCTCGTCTTCTGTGCGCGGACACATAGACTTCGAAAGGTGTATCCCATGCCTGATGGGTAGGAAACCTTTCTTGGATTCCGACATGCTAAACCTCTTTAGCACTCGGTCTATATATGTAGACTGCAAAAGACCAAGCAACCATTTAGATCTATCTCTATAGATCTTAATCTCGAGGATGTAGGTTGCTTCTCCCAGGTCTTTCATGGAGAATGTCTTGGATAACCAAATCTTAACTGACTATAAGACTGAAACATCGTCTCCTATAAGTAATATGTCATCGACATACAATACTAGGAACACGACTGCACTCCCACTAACCTTTTTGTACACACAAGGTTCGTCTGGATTTTGTGAGAAATCAAACCTTTTGATTGTCTCATCAAAACGGATATTCCAGCTCCTGGATGCTTGCTTCAATCCATATATGGACCGTCACAATTTGCATACCTTGGTTTTATCAACCGATGTGAAACCCTCAGGTTGTATCATATGCACGTCCTCGAGTAGGTTTCCATTAAGGAAAGTTGTTTTCACATCCATCTGTCATATCTCATAATCATAATGAGCCGCTATGGCTAGGAGCATCCGAATGGATTTAATTATAGCTACAGGCGAATAGGTTTCATCATAATCAACACCTTGTTTTTGATGATATCCTTTCGCCACTAATCTAGCTTTATAGGTAATCACATTACCATCCATGTCGGTTTTCTTCTTGAAAACCCACTTTCACCCTATAGGCTTGATGCCTTCAGGTGGGTCAACCAAGTTCCAAACTTGGTTTTCATACATGGAATCTATTTTCGACTTCATGGCTTCAAGCCACTTATCCCTTTCTGAACTTGTTAGCACTTCTTCATAACTGGTAGGCTCCTCATCATCAATGAGTAACACGTCGTTCGATTCACTTACGAGAAATCCATATCTCTCAGGAATATTGCGTGTTCTACCAGATCTACGAAGATGTGGTGTTTCAATAGGTCCAGTCGATTGCTCATCACTATGAGTTATCGGCTGTTATGCTTCACCAGGTATCTTATCAATGTCTATTTGAGTCTTTCGAGCCTCCTCAAGCTCGACGACACTCTCACTGTTTTTCTTGCAAGAGAAATTCTTTCTCTAGAAATACAGCATGCCTTGAAACAAACACCTTTTGTTCCACATGATGATAGAATTGGTAACCCCTTATTTCCTTAGGGTATCCAATAAATAGACATTTATCAGACTTAGCATCCAATTTGTCTGATACAGTCCGCTTCACATAAGCAGGACAACCCCATATCTTCAAGTAAGACACATGAGGTTTCTTACTATTTCATATCTCATATGGAGTAGTGGAGACTACCTTGGTTGACATTCTGTTTAACAAGTAAACAGCTGTCTGAAGTGCATAGCCCCAAAAGGACTTGGGAAGATTCGCATGATTCATCATTGACCTGACCATGTCCAACAAGGTCCGGTTACGCCTCTCAGATACACCATTATGCTGTGGTGTATAGGGCGGAGTCCATTGAGACAATATACCATATTCTCTTAGATAATCAAGAAACTCTTGACTTAAGTATTCATCACCTCGATCTGATCGAAGTATTTTAATACTCTTGTCATGTTGTTTCTCTACTTCATTTCTGAATTCTTTGAACCTTTCAAAGGCTTCAGACTTGTGTTTCATCAAGAACACATACCCAAACCGTGAGTGATCATCGGTGAAGGTAATGAAGTAGTTATAGCCTCCTAATGCTTGAGTTGACATAGGTCCACATACATCAGTATGTATTAGACCTAGCAACTCTCCCACTCGTTCACCTTTTCCTGTAAAAGGTAACTTAGTCATCTTTCCTTTTAAGCATGATTCGTATGTATCGTATAAATCCAATTCAAACGATTCCAGAATTCTACATCGGTGTAATTCGGACATGCGTTTCTTGCTTACATGGCCAAGACGACAATGCCATATATAGGAGTCTAATTGATTATCTTTTCGAGCACGCTTGTTGCTCGATTCGATATTAAAAATGTCACTGGATACGTCCAACGTATAAACACCATTGTTTAAAGTTCCAGTCCCATAAAAAAACTCCATTCAAAATTATATAACAACAATTGTTACTAAACGTCAAATGGTAACCATTTCTATTTAAGCAGGAAATAGAAACAATGTTCTTTATTAGAGAAGGAACACAATAACAATTGTCCAGTTCCAAGACTAGTCCACTAGGGAGCTTCAGCAAATAAGTTCCGATGGCGACCGCAACAACCTTTGCTCCATTGCCAACTCGCAAATTTGACTCCCCTTTGACGAGTCTTCTTCTATTCCTTAGCCCATGTATGTCATTACATATATGTGAACCACACCCAGTATCCAATACCCAAGTGTCTGAGGAAATAGAATGACAATCAATAACGAAGATATATGAAAAAGATGGAGCATCTTATGCCTTATTCTTCTTCACGGACTAAAGATAAATCTTGCAATTTCTTCGCCAATAGCCCTACTTGCCATAATTATGGCAAGTGCCCTTCTGAGCTGGTTCTTCCTTTTTAGCTTTTTTCTTCTTCCCCTTCTATTGTTCCTTTGACTCCCTCTTAGAACCTTTCTTCGAGGAATCAACTAACAACATTGTCCCCTGCTCATGCTTCTCAGAAGGCTCCACAGTCTTCAGCATGTTGAGCAGTACCACAGATGAACCTTATTGCATCTCAGAGGTGAAGAGGAGCTTGGAGACTTCGAACCTTTCGAATCTCACTTGCTCATCAACCAACTCATAAAGATGAAGGACAATGGTATGAGCATCCATATGCTCATGTTGTTTCCGCAGCTCAGGTACCATCGTGGCTAGCATGATGGAACTCGTCATTTCAGAATCAGTCACATGTTTCTGATATGCCAACAATTGGTCCAGAGTTGTATTGTCACTAGGACGGGCGGGAAGAGACGCTTCGAGGACATTTGCAAGCTTTTCAACCTTGAGAACAATTCTCAAGTTTCTAAGCCAGTACAAGAAGTTCGGCCCAGTCAATTTATTCGAATCCAAAATGGAACGCAAATTCAAAGACATCATGATCAATCTTAGAAATACAAAATGAGCATATATGAGAAAGATGATTTTAAAATGCATCATTATACATTCATAAATCCCATTCATTTTTCGAATTTCAAAAAATCCCAAAAAATCACTTCGGGAGATCGTAGGTCCATCTCCGAATGGGCTGATATCCATCATAGATATGAACAACCTTGGAGAGAGTCCAACAAGTCATTCATAACTACGATGGTAGGTATCAACTATACCGATTGCATATCACGTATATGCAACTATCACAATGTGCTATCAACTAATTGAATGTTCACACATACATCGGGTTATTAACACATTAACAAGTATGCATCATATGCATAGCACCCAACTTCACCTCCCTTTACATCGACCTTGGAGAGAGTCCAACAAGCCGATGCTCCAAGTTAAAGTCAACCCATTAATCGAGAAATTGTTTTAATATGGTTAGAGCGCATTCAACCAATTAGGCCGGCTTGGAGAGAGTCCAACAACCAAAGCTAACGATTGACCTCTGACTCTTACCATATTAGTATTAAACTATTCCATGGTTTGAACATGTTCGGGTTCAAGCCGGGCTTGGAGAGAGTCCAACAACCTGAACAAGAAACGGAACTCTGGTTCTAACCATATTAATGGAAGGTGTAGGCTTTAATATTTAGTTAGGGTTTTTATGTCTCATCCTCTTTGCATGCAAATAACTATTATCTACATGGCATGACATACATCTACATGTCACGACACGCATGGCATAATGATATGTATCTAATGCAATTATATGACATACAATTATGTCATGTACAATATTTCCTTATATGTCATAACTATTTATGGAAATAAAAATATGTTTAAGATTTGATTCTCCAAATCAAATCATGATTAAATTAGGAAATAAATTTCCAAATCTAATCACATATTTTATTTGTGAAAATAGTTGATTAAGGAAAGTCAATTTAGGAAACTTATTTTCTAAATCATCAAAACTACTTATGAGAATAAAATGTTTTTAAGATTTGATTTCCCAAATAAAATCAAGATTAGGAAACAAATTTCCAAATCTAATCAAATATTTTATTTATGGAAAATATCAATTTCCATAAATACTTCCAACTTTCCAAAAGTAGAAGATTTTCATAAATACTTCTAGACTTTCCAAAATTGAAAAATTTCCATAAATACTTCTAACTTTCCAAAAGTAGAAAATTTCCAGAAATATCATTATGACTATCGCAAAATAATTTTATGATTATGTCGAAACACAACCTGGGCTCTGATACCACTGTTGGGTTTCCGGCACCGTGGCGAGTGTGTGTTCGAACATGTTTCGTAAACATGTGCACAGCGGAAGAAATAAAATAATAAATCTAATTTATTACAACACACACATCACACGCATGCATAGTACAACATGTGTAGACATAACCGTAAATTCAAATTTTACAATAAAAGGAAATTTATACTACGTATACCTGACGTATCACGTGTGGTGGGAAAGGCATCAACCAGAACGATTCTCGCTAGAATCGTCTCTATCCGTATCCACGCCGAGTATCTTCGGGATGACTTCACAAAGTCATGAGCCTCATCTTCGTACGGGTTACTAGCCTCATGTTGAAGACGATGTGATCGAGAGAAGATCATAATCCGAATCAAAATTCGGATCCACAACGAGTCCTCAAAAACTCGCTTCTCCGGAGAGGTATTCGTCAACCGTTTGACGAATCCTTCGTCCTCCACCGATGAGGATTACAGGAGATCGAATCGCCGACAAGGCTACCGCTGTCGGAGCTCCAAACGTCGTCCAAACGATGCTCCGACAAGAAGGAAACAAGCTATCCAGAAAAACTGGACAGCTTTGGTGGAGGAGTTAGCGTCGGCCAAAGGGAAGAGAGCCGCCTAGTCCTTGGTCACCGGAGCCAAGGAGGATCGCCGGAGGATCACCGGCAGCAGCAAGTGACCAGCGGCAGCAGGTGGTTGTCCGGTGGCAAGGAGGTGGCAGCAGCTCCATGAAGTTGGTGGCAACACCATGTTGGGCGGCAACAACAAAAGAGGAGCTAGGGTTTTTGGGCGGCAACTCAATGGCTTATTCCCTTAGGTTTTTGGAAAAACCCTTAAGCCGTGTTTTTATAGAGAACACATTCTCCTAACGGTTATTGGTTCATAACCAAAATCCGTTAACCCGCTCCAATAACTTAAGTTAAAATAAACCAAACCGATTTGGTCTATTTTAAGTTAAAACGAACCGAACCAACTTTGGTTCATTCGTTTAAAACAAACCAAACCCTTTAGTTTATTCTCCTCCATTGGATTAGAACCAAACCAATTTGATTCATCCATCATGTCTTCATAAGACACGACCCATCCACGCTTCCATTGCGACTGAAACGATTTCATGTTTGCTCTATGTTTGGTCCAACCAAACCTAGTTTCTCTCGGTATGAGAATCTCATTCTCAAGCTCGTTTTAAATCCTTCGGATTACATTCGTTGTGCGTGTGACCAAATAGGTTCTCGATTTATGTAGGTCATCTATAATTAACCATTAATTATAGAACGATTATGAGTGGCACCTAGTAGTACATCATGATCCCCAATTAACCGAAAAGATCAACGGTTGATCCAGAACTATTTCTGAAACCCTTCAGCAGCTCGAATGAATCGTGCCCCATTCCCTTCACTTATCTTATACCCACTTGGTTCAGGACATGGTCTATAGTGTCAGTCTCCACTAGGTTGACTACGTCACACCTAGCCCAAGTATCATTTTCTCGTCCTACGGATTTTAGTTACTGCACATGTATCGAAGAGTACCTTACTCTAAACATGTAATATTTTGGCCAAAGACTTTAGTAACAATCCGACGAGAGACCATGAGTATACATCTCCTCGCAAGGAGTGGTGAATCCTTTATAGGCCATTCAAACACTTTCGATCACTTCGACTTATACCCAATCATCCCGGGTCCACATCTCCTCAGAGATGCTTGCTTAAGATGTCAAAGCATAAGTCTTCATGATCAAGATGACTTGAATACCGCAAGTCAAAGGAACATCGCACTTAAGCTACAGTAAGAACTTCATTGACATATCTATATATGCAGAGAACCATATGAAGTCTTACAGCTGATCACTCCAATGAACTAGTTACCATAACTAGCATCCACGATTCACTCCGGACATCACAATGTCTCCAGCCAGTGAGAATCAGCTGCTTGGATATACCAAGGAGTATACCTCGTGCTAGTCTCGACAGAATCAATGGTGTCCAAATCCATCAATTCATCGACTAGGGATAATTCCAATACAACACAATTACACATGTAGAGATACTCACTAGTTGTGATCCAATCACAAATTCTCTCATGCTGCGAATCGTATCATGGATATTCAGTAAATAAGTTTAAGATCTAATCAAATACATGAAAACATGTATACTCAAATAGTGAATCTTCATTTATCATATAAATGGTTCAAACATAAGGCGATTGCCTTAGGACATCTCTCATATATTACTAACACTTACAATCTCCCCCTTTGGTCCAAAAATACCTAGGATGTCTACCATCTTCCTAGTGATAAGTCTCATATCACTCAAGAGAGACAATCTTATATGCTCTCCCAATTTCCAAATTGGGTCTCTCAAAATTTCATTTTCCTCCTCATGAGGAAAAATACCATCTATCATCCCATGATGGATACCTCCCCCTAAAGGTTTGCTCCCCTTTAACCATTGCACCAACAATATCTTTGGGAAGTCCCTAAGCCGATAGAAACTCTAAACCATCAAAGATAAGGTTAGAAATTCAACATTGAACTTTCCAACACCTTAAATTTGATACAAAACCTAAACACCTCTCCAAATCCATATCCAATGGATTTTCACCCTTTATAATGCTTCCTAAAGCATATCCTAGGGTTAGGAGTGATTAGGGACCTTAACCGTAGCTGAAATCGGGCTAAACAACCCTAGTTTTCCTGAAATCAACATTGGCGATGACTCACTACTACCGATCGATCGTGATGCCCATCAATCGACCGCACGGCTAAAGCGAGTGATATCGCTACGCTAGTCGAGTCCAAGCGCTGCCCATCAGTTGACTGTCCTGTAGAGGCAGTCGATTGATAACTGAAAACCTGATTTTCAAATATCAGACTCAACTTTTGGAAATTCATAAGTAATTCTACGTAAATCAAAAAATCATGAAATTTGATACGTATATTACTTATCACACATACAATCGATGAAAAATTTTAGAAAAGTATTTTAACCATTAAAATAGGAGATTGGTACAAAGTTCAAAAACTATTAAAACTTTAAAGTTTTTGATCTACTTTGTATCAACTTCTACAATGATGATGACTATCAAAAGATAGACTTCACCAAGGTTTTCTAAATTGATTTTAAAATGTTTTTGAAAACCTATTTTGAACCATAGTTTATTGGCTAAATATACATAACTTGTATATTAGTTTTCCTCATGATTCTTGGTGATGATTGAAATAAGTTTTAGTTCATCTAGATGCACTATCTATGCACCTTGAACCTAACTTATTATCCTAGCATCTCACATGTATCTAGGGTGTATAAATACACATACATATCAATGTGATGTGAGATGTGGAGTTAGGATTATTATGGTCTCATGCATTTTCTAGGCAACCCTACTTGATTCCCTTATAAATGGGACTCCAAGTCATGTCATTCTTCCTTAAATCAATTTTAATCACAATAAATGCATGAATGATCATGGCATAATGATAGAAAAATAATAACACATGACCAATGATCATGATGTCATGACATATGATATAATCTAAAAACAAACATGACATCTAAAATAATCCTAAACAATGGCATGACATGTTATATGATAAGATGAAATTTCATGTCATGATATGACGATTTTCCATAAACCAATACATTAATACAAGCACATAATCAGACACAAGTGATTTTCATAAACAGAATATTTCATTCGATTAAAAAAACTTCAGTTTTTACATCCAAAATGGAGATTTGAGACGCTCAATCTCACTACAAAAACTGAAAACAAAAATCCTAACATCCTCTAGCTCTAATCATTTGCAGAAGGTGGAGGTGGAGGAGGCTGCTGGCTCAAGGTCCAAGCTCGCATCATCTCATATATGTCGAGCTGGCGCTGCTCAATGCGGCCCTACCCTGCCAAAATCTAATCCAGTCTGGAGTCCACTGTCTGCTGGTACTCCTGAAATCTGGCCTCCAGCTATCCAAGCCTATCTGATGGACCTGCTGCTGATGCATCTACAGGTATCTGATCGTCCTCATCAGCAGCATCAGGATCCTCATAGTCCTCTGCAGCCTCTCTAGGCACTAGAGGTGGCTCCCCACGTGCCCTGGGCGGAGGTCGAGGTGCCAGCTCCATCTGCCCCTGTCCCATCCGCAGCTTCGCCAACGAGAAGTTACGAACTGATATGCAGTTGTACAACTCAGATAGCGTCCTCAGTGATCCCTTGTTAATGTTGATGCCTACTGACTCTAACCATGCAGTGATGATGTGGCCATAAGGCATATGCACTTTTCCTTGTACAGGGGATATGAAATGTACAATGCAATGTTTATGTCTAGTCTGTGACGCATGGCGTACAGGAGAAAGAGATGGGGAGGCCGAATCTTGGCCAGACCCCGAGTCACAATCGGAAGAAAACACCCAACAATGACCTTGTAGAGTACATTGTCAGGTGCAGATAGTTCAGTGATAGGAAATAGGTTCTGAGCTGGTGGACGAGGATGGCCAAAAACATGCTCATGCATGGAGTCCAAAGAGATATGGTCAAAGGGCTCGGGTAAAGGGCCATCGAAGGTAGGGTAGAAAATAAAGGTATCAGCCGATGGCTTACACTCAAGAAACTCCTGCAATATCGCAGGAGTGAACTCTAAATCACGTTTTGCAACGCGAGTAGTGTAGGTAGGGTCATCGTCTACCTTCTTTAAGTTCTGATAGAACTCCTTAAGGAGATCATCATTGATGGCATGTGTGCATAATACTATTTTCATGAGATGATAATATGCAAATATGTCCATGACATCACTACAGTAACGTGTAAAGAAGTCCCTATCGATGTACCAAACCAACATGGTTTGGTACAATCGTGATTCAACCTCGGGTGGGTCATTTCTACGGGATCGCTTATATGAATGTAGGTGATTTGAGGCCGCTAGAGGGGGGTGAATAGCGTGTGACCGTACGATAATGGAATTCGTTCGCGTTGCTTGTCTACAATCTTGTTAGTACGCAGCGGAATAAACAATAACAAATACAAACACAAGATACAATCACAACACGCACGATATAACATGGTTCGGAGCCGAAACAGTTCATACTCCACGGATTGGGTTCGTACGAACCCTAGCGATGCCACAAACACCACTAAGCAATAAACTCCTTCTCGACAATAAGTCGGAGGTGAAGAAACCTCGTACAATGAATTACAACAAGTAATACAAAGTAAACAAGCAAATACAAGTGAAAATGTAAAGAACACTTTACAAACTAGGATTTTGAGCGCTTGCTTGTCGGTTGCTTGGATGAGCTTGAAGGGCCCTGAAATGCACTTGCAAATCGCCTCACCAAAGCTCCCAAAGAACTGATAATGAAATCCTCCACATCTTTACGGCGTCAGTCGATTTCCGGCCGATCGCCATAAGTCCCCAATCGACTGCCAACACTGTAGTTGTGAGACAACGACTCAATCCACATTGGACAAGTTCCAACGACTTTATTGATCGCCAACATTGGCCGACTAATGCACGAGTCGACGCCTCCACAGAGCGCTTCAGGTTTCGCAACTCAATCGACGATCGTCGTCTGGCAATGATCGAATCACCGATCGCTTCCAATGAGTGATCGCCAGAGCAATTTCATCTCTTAAACGACAGCAACTCAATCTTCACTCATCAATGTATAATATGCAACTGGAACGAAGCCAACCTCAAAAATGAGGTTTTAACCCAAGTATGATTCTCCCATACTTGCTAGACCACCCTTAGCCTAGACCTAAACCTTCTAGCCACCTCCATCAGCCTTACGCCTCTTGGATCCCTCCAAGTCATCCATGACTTGTTCATCCATCGCGTTAGCCTTCAGGTGCTTCCATCGGCTATGTCATGCTAACGGTGTCTACACCGCCAAGGCACATTAGACTTATGCCGCCAAGACTCCGGTTGGACTTTACGCCACCAATATCAAATCCCTTGGACTTCTCAAATGCCAAGACTCAAGCTTGGACTTTCCTTGTGCCAAGTACTCAAGACTTAGACTTTCCCAAATGTCAAATGTCTCACTTGGACTTTCCATGCCAAGTACTCATGACTTAAACTTTACCTTGTCAAGACCCATACTTGGACTTTCCTATAATCACATGGTCAATCCCTAGTCAACCATCAAAGACTCCCTCGAGTCAAACTCGAGTCTGGTTAATTATAATCTGGGTTGATTGTATAAACAATCTCCCCAAAACATTAACCGACATCAATGTTAAACATCAATGTCAAACATACTATGTCAAACATCAAAACATCACTCGAGTCAAACTCGAGTCTGGTCAATCGTGATCTGGACCGATTGCACCAACATTAACTACTCTAAAGTAGTTGAAGAGAGGAACCAATGGCCAAAGAGGAGCAATATGTGAAGTTATTGGGATTTTCTTATAATTATGTATGAGATTGGTTCGATAAGTTTGTGTCTAGCCAACTAGCTTGGCGAAAAATTGATAGCTCTGACTAGTAAAGTGTCACTATATCGAGATGTGAATTGTATTCCTTTGAATTTTTTAAATCCCTACTTACATTGAGAGGAGAGTGAGCAGTAGGACATCCAATTGGCTCCCAAGTATCCACAGTTCAATCTGTAATCATGATGTATTTTCAAATTTTACTTTCAAATGAGGTGACAAATCAAAGATATTGCATTTGTTGAGGCTTCTCATGCGAGCACTTCTTGTTGTACCTTGATGATCGATAGAAAATTTTCATGGAACAAGATTGATCATCTTGAGAATTAGTCAAGTCTAAGACTTGGATATCTGGTGCTAGTCATGGGAAAAAAAAATTAGATCAATTTGAGTGAATTGATTAAGAGGAGAGAACATATTAATTTATAGAAATAAAAGATTTCTTTGAAGGGTGAAAGCCATTTTTCAAATAAGCGTGTTCTTTTTAGAAAATTCCTTTAATTAAAATTATTTAATCAAAGTTTGTACCGTGCCAATTGACACTTGTGCTTTCTCAATTATCTTATGCAAAACTGCATTCTACTGAGATTAAAAGTTTTTGTTGTTTCATGAACTACACTTTACCCCATTGGTGGTATAGTCTAGAACTCTAAATTCCTAATACATGACATATGACATATGACATATTTATGAGTCATCCCTAAATTCTTCTATAAATTTTCCCTTTTAGATGCCCTCTCCACGCACAGTAGAAAAATCCCTTACAATATGAATTTATAATGAAACAAGAAGATACAATAATAAATAAAACAATAATTACAACATAAAAAATAATTATAAGATGATCTTGCTTTTGCACGTTAATATTTGCTTTTTATCTCATTTAAATGTTCGAGAATATTAGAGGGCCTTTGATATTTATTTTCTTCTTCGTTTTTTATTTTCATTTTTTATGAAAATGAAAAAACGTATTTGATTTGCGTTTTTCATCTCTATTTTCCAGAAAATAAAGAAGTATTTTCTGAAAAATCAAAAAATGAGAAATAATCATTTTCTGTTTCCATTTTCGTTTTCCAAAAAATAAAAGAATATTTTCTAAAAAATTAAAAAATAAAAAAAATTATTTTTTATTTTCTGAAAAAAAAGAGAATGAAAATAAAAAATAAAAAATTCCCTACGAATGAAACGCCCCCTTTAAAAACTCTCCTTGAATTACTTTTTATAGATTTCTTATTTCCAATAGCTACCTATTATACTTTGTCTGATCAGTTCATTGGTAGCTTAGTTGAGTCAACTAATTACATCAGCGGAGTCAACGGAACCTATATTTGGTCGACTGCCTAGACCCTATTAGTTAATTGACTTGATTGATCTTTTATCCGATCGATAGTCAATTTTGCTTGGGTGGTCACTGTGACAGTCATAGTTCGATCCCTGTCGATCATAGTTCGCGGAGGGGATTTCATCGTTTTTCACTCGCTCGCGGGTTGCGGAGGTGAGTCCTCATTTTCCAACTGGATCAGTATGGAGTACGAACCCAATTGACGTACATACCTCTCACGGCGACTTAATGATGCGTCATCCTGATTTACCCTTGTGGGCCAATAGAGACACTTTGGAGGCCGTAGAGCAGGGCTGATTCATCAAGTGGATTAGTCGGGCGAAACTGAGATACCACTTGTTAATAATAATAATAAAAAAAAGATAATCAATTTTGCTAAATCAATGATTCTCTTCTTGGTTCCTAGTATTTAAATAATTGATTAATCTCGATGACCTAGTTGACTAACATTGCGTCAAACAAATACCGGATAGATTGATCCATAAATAAAAATATTTTGTTCATGGACAACCCAACTTGATTCGATTGCCTAGTCAATTCGGCCATCAAATTTATTGAATTCTTATTAAGTTGACTAAATCTTTGACTTTGACCAACTCTAAGTCAAAGTTGATTGAAATCATGTCTCACGACAATTTTATTAGTTCAAATACTATAAAATATATGACGAATTTTAAATAAAAAAATTTTTGCAACGAAATTAATAACGAAATATTTTTCATTGTAAATAATTCGTCGTAAAATTTTACAACGAAAAAAAAATTCATTGCAAAAATTTACAACGAATAAAATTTCTTTGAAAATTTAATTGCTATTTTGCAATAAAAATAGAAACAAAAATAATTCATCGTCAAATTTGGCGATGAATAATTCTTTTCATTGTTAAATTTGATGACGAATAATTATTTTCGTCACCAAATTTGATGACGAAATATAGTTCATCGCTAAATCTGCGACAAAAAATAGTTCGTCGCAGAAAACTAATAAATTTATTTACATATTATTTTGCATTTAAAATAAATTTGGCGAAAAAAATAACTATTCGTTGTCAATTTTGACGACAAAAATAAATTTTTATCATCAAATTTGGCGACGAAATAAATGTCGTCGCCAAATTTAATGACAAATAGTTATATTCATCGTCAAATCTGCGACGAAAACACAGTTCATCGCAAAAGACTAATAAACATATTTTCATGAATGAAAATAAATTTGGCGACGAATAATTATTTTCATCGTCAAATCTGCGACGAAAATAAATTTCGTTGCAAAATATTCAAGGTCAGTCGACTGACGTCTGATAAGTTCGACTGGTTAGTTGGTTATCAAAGTTTCTGTAAGATGCAACAGTAACAATAATCGATTGATCGTTTTGATCAGTCGATTGGAAAGTGAACAGTCGACTAGGCAATCGGCTAAATAAGGTTCTGTAAGGTGATATAGTAAATCAGTCGACTGATCATGCTGAGTAGTCGACTAATAATGGATAATCTGTGACAAAATATTTTTTCGACGCAATTTCTACGACGAAAAAAATTTTCATCGCAATCAAGCATTTATCAGTCGACTGATGGTGGAGAAGCAGGTCAGAGAATGTTTTTTAGCCGACTACCCAGTCGATTGATAGTATACTAGTCGACTGTTGCTTCTTTTCTTGCAACGAAATTTTTTTTCATTGCCAATTTTGCGATGAAAAATGATTTTTCATTGCAAATCTGTGACGAAATTTATTTTCGTTGCTCATCTAGGAAAATAAAAAAAAGTATCATGATAAATTCTACTATTTTCCCTATTTTATAATAAACACATATAATAATATAAACTAATTCACATATCAAACTTCAATACCAAATCAACATATACATAACTTACAATATATAGATATCGAATGTGATAAGTCAAATAACATTTAAATACAACATCTTCAAACATAACCACCATCGTGTTGGATCGAGAAGCGTCGCTAGAGGGGGAGTGAATAGCGAGCGTAAAACTTTCTTTCGTTCGTTCGATAAAAGAAAGCACAGCGGAACAATAAATAACAAAAAATAAATAGACACTTTATTTTTACTTGGTTCACAACCCAGCGGTTGCTACTCCAAGGCCCCGCGATCCTTGACCACGTACAAAGGAGCAATCCACTATAAAGTCTCCTCTTCGTTGGAGGTAGGAGACAACGATCACAAAAACGAAAGCACGAGGATGAGGCAACAAGCCTACCTCACATCGTTACGATTAAAACAATGAACACAGTAAATAAACAAAATACTTGCTACCGACGAAGAAGTTCTGAACTTGGCGTTGCGTCGGCGTTACGATGTTTAGAGCTTTGGTATTGCAGGAGCACTTTGAGAGCAAGATGATGATGCTTTGGGTTGGAGTCCTCCCCTCCTTTTATAGACTTTTGGATTGGAATAAGTCCTGATAAAAATCTTCAACTTTTGGAACTGATCTCGATGTGACTCCTTATCTTATTGCGAAGTGGTCGCGTCAAACATTATCCATTTTGACCTAGCGCAAAAGGCTGATTCGTCGCCATCAGTCGACTGATGTGCATCAATCGATTGCCCAATAACTAGCAGTCGACTGCCAGCCTGGCCACTTCCCTGCAGTAAGAGGTTAGCACGAAAAATGGTAAATATGACGGTTCCTTACCATCCGATCTCGACCTAGACCTTCCACTGGAAGTCTTAGTCGGATCGCCGCCTACGGTCGTCCCCGTATAGAGGACATGACCTTACCATCTCTCTTCGCACTCATGCTTACCTTTGGTCCTTTATGACCTGTCGCTTTTCTTCCGGTCTTCCACCTGGATTCTTCGACTCCCACGAAGTTCCTCCGGTGTCGTCCGACCACCACGGTTTTTTGACGCGGGATTCTCCGGGTGTCGCTGACCTTCAGCTTAGCTTAACCATTTTCTGCACACTTAATTCAGCTCATGAGATAATATGACCTTAACTTTGGATCTTTGTCATAATCAAAACCTAGGTTCGATTATCTAGTGCTCCTGCACCAACAATCTCCCCCTTTTTGATCTATGACAAACTAAGACAAAGTTAAGGGAAAAATTAAAGCATAGAACAAAAGTAAATGATAAACGTCCTTTCAAAAACTCCCCCTTAACCCTAGGTGAGTTTTGAAAGATATACTTTGAATTTTTATAGAAATTTAAATTTTTATTACTCCCCCTTAACTTGCACTCTTCTCTCCCTTTTATCATAAATCAAAAAAGGTGTCAGAGTTTTTTTATATAAAATAGGGGTTTAAAAACAATATGTGTCTAGAAAAGATAAATCAACTATGAGCACAAGCATGCGTCTAGCAGTAGTTAGATAAATTGGTTCGAGGTGTGTCCCTCTGTACCAATAATCTAAAGGTTTGTAATATAACTCTTAGGATTAGTTTGCTCTCCCCCTTAGTCAAATATATGAAGTATAAGAGATGTAGGGGGTGCTAAACTTTAGATCATGCAACTCCCCCTAACTTAAACCCTTTGCCACACACATCAAAACCACATAATGGATTGATTGCCTTAACAATCTCCCCCTTTTTGATATGTGACAATCCGTTTAAGTTAGGTAAAACAAATACATAAAGCATAAGGCAAGAATGCATGTAAATAAATATGAGTATAACAACTCCCCCTTAAACATGCAACTCCCCCTTAAGACATGCTAAATTTTTCCTTTTAGCATGATTAACTTAAACCTATCAATTCTCCCCCTTTGACACCATCAAAAATATTATCTAAATGTTATACACACATGACATCAACTCTAAGGAAGAAAAATACCCAAAAACCACTCAAAATCTAATAAAATAGGTTACTGTGCTCATGCACAGTACATCAGTCGACTGGCACGCAAATTTCAGGTTTTCTAATTTTCGAACTCCAATTTCAGAAATACATTAAAAATTCTAGGAAATTCGAAAAATCATGAAATTTTGAATACATATTTCTTGTGAGTTCCTCTATCAGTGAAAAATAATTTTTCATGAAAATTTATTTTAATTTTAAAATTTAGGTAAAAACTCAAAAGTTATAAAAGTCTAAGGTTTGTATCAACTTTAAAGTCTAGTTTTGCCTTGAAGCTTTTCAAAACATGAACTCACTGTTTATGAAACATAAAATGGTTTTAAAATCATTTGAAATATCCAACCATGATCTTTGGGCAATATGTTTATGAATTAAATATATACTTTCCCCATGATTGGTCTATTATTGCTCTATTGATACACTTAATGACCCATCTAAATGTCATAGACATTAGTAAACTATTTGTATCATGTTGGTGCAATCGGCCCAAGTCACGATTAACCAGGACTCGAGTTTGACTCGAGTGATGTTTTGATGTTTCGACAAAAACATATGACAATGTAATTGTCATGGGAAAGTCCAAGTGGGACACTTGGCATTTGGGAAAAGTTCAAGCATGGGTCTTGGCAAGGAAAGTTCAAGTCATGGGACTTGACATGGAAAGTCCAAGTGGGACACTTGGCATTTGGGAAAGTCCAAGTCTTGAGTACTTGGCACAAGGGAAGTCCAAGCATGGGTCTTGGCAAATGGAAAGTCCAACATGGGTTGGCAAGGAAAAGTCCAAGCATGGGTCTTGGCATGGAAAGTCCAACATGGGTTGGCAAGGGAAAGTCCAAGCTTGAGTCTAGGCATTTGAGAAGTCCAAGGGGATTGGTATTGGCGGCGTAAAGTCCAAGCGGGAGTCTTGGCGGTGTAAGTCCAATGTGCCTTGGCGGTGTAGACATCGTTAGCATGACATAGCCGAGGGAAGCACCTGGAGGCTAGCGCGATGGATGAACAAGTCATGGATGACTTGGAGGGATCCGAGAGGCGTGAGGCTGATGGAGGTGGATAGAAGGCTTAGGTCTAGGCTAAGGGTGGTCTAGCAAGTATGGGGGAACCATACTTGGGCTAAAACCTCATTTTGGAGGTTGGCAGTCGACTGGCATTATGGTCGGTTCGACTGCCATGAGTCAACTTGAGTTCGACTGCCGTTTAAGAGCCGAATTACTCGCGATCGCATCAGCCGATCGATGTCGACGGCAGCCGATCGATTGCCAAGGGTAGGCGATCGCCGCCGCTGTCGAGCACAGCGCTCAGAGCCGACCGGATACGATTACGACGGCGTTGGCGATCGGCCACAATGTTGGCGCCGATCGCAAGAGTCCCGTTGGAACTTGTCCAACGTGGATTGAGTCGTTGTCTCACGGCTACAGTGTTAGCAGTCGACTAGGGACTTATGGCAGTCGACTGCTAGGCGGAAATCCAGCCCGACGCAAGATAAAAGCAACTGTTCGTGGAAGGCTCGACAATCAGATTTTTGAGCTTACTTGAGGCGATTTGAAGGCGATTTGCAGGTGCATTTCAGGGTCCTTCAATCTCATCCAAGCAACCAACAAGCAAAGCGCTCAAATCCTAGTTTTGTAAAGTGCTCTTTACATTTCCTTGTATTTTGCTTGTATTTTTGTGTATTACTTTTGTAATCTGTTGTAAGAGGTTTCTCCGGCTCCGGATTGTTCCGAGAAGGAGTTATTTCATAGTGGTGTGCTTGTGGCATTGCTAGGGCTCGTTTGAGCCCGATCCGTGGAGTAGGAACCGTGTGGTTCCGAACCATGTTAAATATTTGTGTTTGCGTGTTGTATATTTCGTTATCATTATTATTCTTCTTATTCCGCTGCGCTAACGAAATTGTAGAGACAAATGCGACAAATTCCATCATCGTACGGTCACGTGCTATTCACCCCCCCCTCTAGCGGGCGCACAGGTCCTAATATATCATCCTATCATCTCACCCATTGCTAAGTTCTCAATCAAGTTAGCCTTATAGTGGGATGTGAGATGTTTCTAATGGTATTTACACTTAACTAAAATTTTATGCATTTCTATCCATGGTTAAGTATCATCCTAAAACTCAATCATGAACGTGCATCAAGGATTATCAATCATGATCATAAATCATCAATCATTGCATATGATGATTATAAATTATAAAATTGAGCATGAATCATGATTTAAACATTCAATTTATGGGTTATGCATTATCATCACCCAACACTATGTTAAAAATTTATAACCCACACCATCCTAAGTCAACCATTCAATATGATATAAGTAAAATCCTCATGGTTGACTATCCTAGGGTTTTCCTAACCCTTGAGAATTGATTTGGGAACCCAATACAAATTCTTTCCTATAGAGTTCACCAAAAATTCCTTAGGGATCCATTTTCTAGCTATTGTTTTTTTTTTTGGCTTGACCCCTAGCAATTAGGCATTGATAGACCTTTTCATTTTTATTCCCCTTGTAATCTAGGTCTTTTCTATTGAAGCTTGCCCTTTGGCTCCCTATGATCATTTTCAATGTGTTGGAGCCTATAGTGAATTTTTCTAGGGTCTTAGTTAAATGGTCTACCTTTTTCCTTAAATTCTTATTTTCTTTCATACATGCATAACTAACATTAAAAGGCATGTAATCATCATGTAAGCATGCATTATCATTAGCATTTAAGCATGCTTTTTCTAGCTTTTCTTCTAGGGCCTTAATTTCATTTTGCATGCATTTATTTTTATTTTTCATTTTAAACAAGTCCCTAGTTAAACTTGAAATCATGGAAACTATTTTCTTAGGGGAAATATTTGTTACCATACTTTCCATGTCCCTTTCTTGTGATTCCGATGAGGATGAATATGAAGCTCCCCCTTCACTTGAGCTCTCTTCCTCACTTGTGCTTGATTCTTCATTCTCGGAGGAGGTGGAGTCTAGATCATCTATTACCATTAGGGCTAGGTTTGTTAAGGCTTCTTCTTCGGATGATGAGGATGATGGATCATCCCATGTAGCCTTGTGTGCCTTTGCCTTCCCTTTCTCCTTGGTTTTCCTCTCTTCTTCCTTTTTCTTGCTCCATTTCTTTTTTTCTTCTTTCTTCCTCCTTTCTGTAGGGCGATCGGTTGGCCGGCTAGAGGGGGGTGAATAGCCCTCGTTCGTTGGATGTCGTAATTCGCTCGTTCTCATTGCGTTGCTTGTCTACGATTGTCGTTAGCGCAGCGGAAACAATAAAACAATAATAATACTAACAACAAATAAGCACACGCAAACACACACGATATACGTGGTTCAGAACCGAATGGTTCCTACTCCACAGGCGAGCTCCTCGAGCTCTAGAGATGCACACGACAATACTCAAACTCCTTCTCGACTACACGTCGGAGGTGGAGAAACCTCTCACAAGCAATTACAACAGTAATATAGAAATACGAGCAAATACACAAATACAATACACAAGAAAACTTTCACCGATTGCTTTGATCACTTTGCTTGTTGCTTGATTTAGATGGCTCTTGAAGGACTGGAATGCAGCAGCAATTCCCCTCCAATAGCTCCACAAAAGGCTTTTTGAAATCCTCCAACTCGAGCTCCATTTATAACCTGCATCAAGCTGTTTTCGCGCCCATCAGTCGACTGATCGTGACCATCAGTCGACTGGTCCCGTAGCCGTTGTCTCACAACTGCCCGATCCACGTTGGTTAAGTTCCAACGGATCACACATCAGTCGACTGATGGCACCCATCAGTCGACTGATCATCCATCACCGAGTCGGCGAAGCTCGACTCCATTCTCGCGTCAGCTGTCATCACCGATCGCCATCCCTAGATGATCGATCCTCAACCGATCGCCTCCTTGGCGCGATCGATCACCAGATTTCGCTCACCGAACATCGGTCGAACCCATACGACCTAGAAGCGATCGGCACCTATGCTACCGACTGATGTCGGCTAAAACCTCAAACATAACGATGTTTGAGCCTCCGACACTCAGTCTTAGCCACTTGGCCAAGTCCACCTTATCCCACATGGAGTTCCCCACCGAAGCTCTCTTCCCTCGGCCTACGTCCCTCGGATGTGCCAAGCGCACGGCTTCGCAACGCCATCCTTCGCGTCTCATGCCCTAGAAGTATGCTTCCCTTTGGGCTCACTCCATTCGCTCCCCGTCCGGTGGTCCCTCGGATGCACCAAGCGCACGGCTTCGCAATGCCATCCTTCACTGACTCAAGGACCCGAGCCTAGTGAACTTGCCAAGATCTCAAGACTTCCCAAATGCACCAAGCGCACGACTTCGCAATGCATTTTTCACCAAGCACCAAGCGCACGGCTTCGCAATGCTTTGAACTTTCACATACCAAGCACCAAGCGCACGACTTCGCAATTCCCATGCCAAGGCTTCTGTTGGGAATTTGACGCCCGCTAGAGGGGGGGTGAATAGCGTGATACCGTACGATGATGGAATTCTTTCGCGTTCGATCGTCTACAATCTTGTTAGCACAGCGGAATAGTAATAACAAATAAATATAACAAGACACACAATCACAACACGATCATATAACGTGGTTCGGAACCACACGGTTCCTACTCCACGGATTGAGCTCTAACGAGCTCTAGCGATGCCAATGCAATCACTAATCAATAAACTCCTTCTCGACAACAAGTCGGAGGTGGAGAAACCTCGTACACAAGATTACAACAATAATCTAAAGAAATACAAGCAAATACAAAGGAAATGTAAAGAACACTTTACAAAACTAGGGTTTGAGCGCTTTGCTTGTTGGTTGCTTGGATGAGGTTGAAGGGCCCTGAAATGCACCTGCAAATCGCCTTCAAATCGCCTCAAGAAAGCTCCCCAAGAATCGATGCCGCAATCTCCACGCTTCCTTTTATCTCGCCGGCCGATGCCATAAATCACCCGACCGCTAACATCAGATGTGAGACAACGGCTCAAGCCACGTTGGACAAGTTCCAACGGAACTTCACCACCGGCGCCAACATGGCCGATCGCTAACGCCTGAGTCGATCGCCTACCGGCTACGGAGCGCTCGGCATGCTCACCGTAATGACCGCCATCGCTTATCGCGCAAGCCGATCGTTGCCGACACTACCGATCAAGCTCCCATGAGCAATGACCGCCAGAGCCCTTTAAAGCTCTCAAACGGCAAATAACTCGAGTCGACTCGGCAGATTCGAACCGCCATAATGCTCGACCGCCAACCTCAAGAATGAGGTTTTAACCCAAGTATGGTGCCCCATACTTGCTAGACCACCCTTAGCCTAGACCTAAGCCTTCTAGCCACCTCCATCACCTCACGCCTCAGATCCCTCCAAGTCATCCATGACTTGTTCATCCATCGCATTAGCCTTCAGGTGCTTCCATCGGCTATGCCATGCTAACGGTGTCTACACCGCCAAGGCACATTGGACTTACGCCGCCAAGACTCCGCTTGGACTTTACGCCGCCAATATCAAACCCCTTGGCCTTCTCAAATGCCAAGTCTCAAGCTTGGACTTTCCCTTGCCACCCCTTGTTGGAGTTTCCATGCCCAGACCTATGCTTGACTTTCCATTTGCCAAGACCCATGCTTGGACTTCTCATTTGCCAAGACCCATGCTTGGACTTCTCATGCCAAGTGCTCAAGACTTGGACTTTCCCAATTGCCAAGTGTCCCACTTGGACTTTCCATGCCAAGTACCCATGACTTGGACTTTACCTTAATCACATGGTCAACCCTAGTCAACCATCAAAGTCAATTATAACTGGTCGATTGTATAAACAATCTCCCCAACATATTAACCGACATCAATGTCCAACATCAATGTCAATCCTATGTCAAACATACTTTGTCAAACATATTTTGTCAAACATCAAAACATCACTCGAGTCAAACTCGAGTCCTGGTCAATCGTGACCTGGGCCGATTGCACCAACAATCTCCCCCTTTTTGATGTTTGACAAAACCAACAAATCATGAGTTAGAGCACTAACTCAAATCCCTTACCAATTATCCCAAATTGGTAAACACTCACCAAATGTTCTCCCCAAACATTTAAGTGAAAATGTAAATCAAATGTTCTCCCAAACATTCTCCCCTTTTGACTAACATCAAAAGGTTTTCTCTCCAAGGAGGTCAATGTCTCATGTCCCAATGAGATCTTACAATCTCCCCCTTGATCAAAAATACCTAGGATGCCTACCATCTTCCTAGTGATAAGTCCCATATCACTCAAGAGAGGCACTCCTATCTCACTCTCCCAATTTCCAAATTGGGTATTAAACACCCATCAATTTTCAATTGATAACATTCTCCCCATAAAAACATCCATCGTCCCAAGATGGATACCTCCCCCTAAAGGCTTGCTCCCCCTTGACCATTGCACCAACAATGTCCTTGGAAAGCCCCTAAGCCAATAGGAACTCTAAACCATCAAAATTAAGGTTCTAAGTTCAACATAGAACTTTTACTCACCCTAAATTTGATACTTTGACCTAACACAACTCCTAATCCATATCCAATGGATTTTCACCCTTCATTAATGCTTCCCAAAGCATATCCTCGGGTTAGGAGTGGTTAGGAACCTTACCATATATGAACACGGGCTAAACAAACCTTAATCCATCACATCGCCACCAAGTGGCAATGATCGGTAGCCAAATTCCCGAATTTCAACTATCGATCAATTTCGAAATTCATAAATAATTATACGTATATCGAAAAATCACTAAATTTGATACGTATAATACTTATGACTAAAACAATGGGTGAAAAATATTTGAAAAATATTTTACCCATAAAATAGTGAGTTTGATACAAAACTCAAAACCATTGAAATTTTCAATGTTTTGGCCCTATTTTGTATCAACTTCATCAATGGTGATTGCTATCAAAGGATAGACTTCACCAAGGTTTTCTAAATTGATTTTAAGATGATTTCAAAACCTTATTTTGGATCATATTCCTTGGGCTCTAAGTACATGACTTGTACACAAGCTTTCCCAATGGTCCACCAATAAAATTAGATGAGTTTTGGTTCAACTAGATGCAAAAACTATGCACCTTGAACTCAACTCATATCCTAGCATCTCACATGTATCTAGGGTGTATAAATACACATACATGTCAATTGGATGTGAGATGTGGGTTTTGGTTCATTTAATCTAGGGTTTCATGCATTTTTCTAAGGCAACCCTACTTGATTCCCTTATAAATTGGACTTCAAGTCATGCCATTATCCTTAAATCAATTTCAATCAAAATATCTTAAATGCATGAATGATTATGGCATTAGAGATGATATAGATAAACACATGCTCATAATCATGATGTCATGGCATAATATGAAATCTAAAAACACATGACATTTAATCCTTAATCCTAACCATGTATGACATATAAATGATGAGAATGAACATGATGTCATGTCATGGCATATGGCAAATCAAAGCATGGCAAATAAGATATAAAGGTATGTAATACCTAAATTTTAATATTACTTGCCATTTGATATAATTAATCACATTTTGCCATATTTCTACTTTTCTCCCTAGTGTGCCAAAAACCCAAAATGGCACACTAACCACTAAACTTAAATTGTGCCAAAATGGTCATTTTATCAAACTTCATAATTAATATTGGCACATCCTAAAATCCTTTTAGGATTAATTCAAATCTATTTCCAAGGCAACCATAACCTTGAAAATATCCTAAAGTGCCACCTTACCATGGTTGAGTTAACTACTCATCCAATCAAGGTTGACACACCCTAAACCCACTTAGCGTGAATCAATCACGCTCTTAGGAACCCAAAATCTATTTGAGCTCCTAGGGTTGATTAGGTATTCCCTAGGGATAACCTCCCTAGATACCTTTCTAATGACCCTCCTAGGCTTGTTAGCCTTGGTCATTTGGGTCTTACCTAGGTTGACTCTAGGGGTGACTCCCCTTGCAACCTTCTAAGTGGCCACCCTAGGTTTCCTAGAAACCCTAGCCACTAGGCACACCCTTTGGTCAACTCTAGAGGTGACTTCCCTATTGACCTTGGTCTTCCTAGACCTAGTTTGTGTTCCATAATCAAATGGAACACTATGGTAAGCCACCTTAGGCTTAGGTTTGTGACCCAAACCTTTCTTGCCCTTGGTTGACTTTTGACTCTTAGGTCCTAAGTGTTGATCGTGACTATTGGACCCTTGATTTTGACCACTAGACCCTTTAAATTGATTTTGTATATTCCTAAGGGTCTTTTCAAGTTTTTCAAGCCTTGACCTTAAGGCTTGGTTCTCTAATTCTAATTTCCCAATTTTAGAATCTTGATTTAAATCTTGGGCATTTGACTTTCTTGGCATATGCCTAGTCCATTTTGGATTAAAACCTAGATGTTCTTGTATTTTCTTAATAGATTCACTAGGTATGGTTTTTCTAGGGACATTAGTCCCAAATTTCTCCTTATTACTAAAATGGACACTTTTAGCTCCTAAGCAAAAATATTTATTCCTATTAGCATGCTTTTCATAAATTGCAAGAGAATTTAAATTCCTAGCATGCCTTTGCCTATTAACTAAAGAAGGTGCATTATTGAAATATACCTTAGGGTTTGCCTAGAGGCTCCCCCTACATATGTAGCTCCTCTTTGGTCTTTTGCTTCCCCTAGGACATTGATTCCTATAATGTCCCCTTGAGTTGCACTTGAAGCATATGATATGCTCCTTGCTCTTGATATTTGGGGAACCGTCATCCTTGACTTTTGGAGCCGGTGGAGCTTTCCTAATCTTCTTTGGGCACTTGCTCGTAGTGCCCAAATTCCCTACACTCAAAGCACATGATATTATTTTTATTTGAGATTGATGTGTTTGAGTTACCTAGTTCGGTGGTAGGTGCCGGAGTTGTATTTTGAGCTTCCTCATCTTGATTGGATGTTAAAGCTTCTTCTTGTTGCTCGCATGGAAGTTCTCTCCTCCCCTCAATCCTTGAGGTGGATGCTTCTTCCACTTCCTCCACCAACCCGAAATTGACTCCCTATCAACTTCCGATTCTACTTCCTTCCTCTTTGGATGTTGATGATCTCTCAACCTCCAAGTCCTCACTTCCTTGTGAAGATGATGCATTAGCCTCTTGGTCTCTTCCTCTGGGACCATTGATGGGCTTTCATGGAGCTTTGCCAAATCGCTCCATAGCTCCTTAGCATCCATGCATTCACCTAGGCTACACAAGAATTCATTTGGAATTAAATCAAAAATGAATTTGATTACCTTCTTGTTTTTCTCGAATCTTTGGAGTTGATCTTCACTCCATCTCTTCTTCTTGAGGAAACCACCTTTTGGTCCTCTAGGATACTCAAATCCTTCCATTAATAGAGACCATTCCTCGAAGTCCTCATCATCAAAAATCTTCAATTCTTCTCTTCCAAGAATCGAAGCCTTCTTGTCCATATAATGAGTACGGGACCGGTGTGTTGATGTCCCAACCTAGCTTGTCTTGAAATTCCATCTTTACCCTCTAGCGTATTGCTCCCGGTTGTTAATCCGTTGAAGAGCCACCAGGCTCTGATACCACTTGTTGGGAATTTGACGCCCGCTAGAGGGGGGGTGAATAGCGTGATACCGTACGATGATGGAATTCTTTCGCGTTCGATCGTCTACAATCTTGTTAGCACAGCGGAATAGTAATAACAAATAAATATAACAAGACACACAATCACAACACGATCATATAACGTGGTTCGGAACCACACGGTTCCTACTCCACGGATTGAGCTCTAACGAGCTCTAGCGATGCCAATGCAATCACTAATCAATAAACTCCTTCTTGACAACAAGTCGGAGGTGGAGAAACCTCGTACACAAGATTACAACAATAATCTAAAGAAATACAAGCAAATACAAAGGAAATGTAAAGAACACTTTACAAAACTAGGGTTTGAGCGCTTTGCTTGTTGGTTGCTTGGATGAGGTTGAAGGGCCTCAAATGCACTCGCAAATCGCTTTCAAATCGCCTCAAGAAAGCTCCCAGAAATCGATGCCGCAATCTCCACGAATTTCCTTTTATCTCGCGTCCGATTTCCGCTGGCAATGATCGCCATAAATCACCAATGATCGCTAACATCAGAGATGTGAGACAACGGCTCAATCCACGTTGACAAGTTCCAACGGGACTTCACCACGATCGCTAACATTTGCGAGCCGACCGCTAACGCTCGTAGTCGATCGCCTACCCACCTACGAGCGCTTCAGGTTGCACTCGACCGGCAATGATCGCCATCTCGCTGCCGATCGTTGCCGATCACACCGATCGCTCCCATGAGGCCGATCGCGAGTTCTTAAAGCTCTCAAACGGCAATAACTCGAGTCGACTCCCTGCAATGAACCGCCATAATGCTACCGACCGCCAACCTCAAGAATGAGGTTTTAACCCAAGTATGGTGCCCCCATACTTGCTAGACCACCCTTAGCCTAGACCTAAGCCTTCTAGCCACCTCCATCAGCCTCACGCCTCTCAGATCCCTCCAAGTCATCCATGACTTGTTCATCCATCGCGCTAGCTTCCAGGTGCTTCCATCGGCTATGTCATGCTAACGGTGTCTACACCGCCAAGGCACATTGGACTTACACTGCCAAGACTCCGCTTGGACTTTACGCCGCCAATATCAATCCCCTTGGACTTCCCAAATGCCAAGTCTCAAGCTTGGACTTTCCCTTGCCAACCCATGTTGGACTTTCCATGCCAAGACCCATGCTTGGACTTTCCATTTGCCAAGACCCATGCTTGGACTTCTCATTTGCCAAGACCCATGCTTGGACTTCTCATGCCAAGTGCTCAAGACTTGGACTTTCCCCAATTGCCAAGTGTCCCACTTGGACTTTCCATGCCAAGTACCCATGACTTGGACTTTCCCTTAATCACATGGTCAACCCTAGTCAACCATCAAAGTCAATTATAACCTGGGTCGATTGTATAAACAATCTCCCCAACATATTAACCGACATCAATGTCCAACATCAATGTCAATCCTATGTCAAACATACTTTGTCAAACATATTTTGTCAAACATCAAAACATCACTCGAGTCAAACTCGAGTCCTGGTCAATCGTGACCTGGGCCGATTGCACCAACAGCTTCCCCCTTGGACTTCCACACCAAGCTCCATGCTTGGATTTTCCATGCAAACCCCATGTTGGACTTTCCCATGACAATCCCATGTCATGAGTTTTGTCTATCATCAAAATACTATCAAGGTACTGCTCGAGTCAAACTCGAGTCAACCTGGGCCGATTGCACCAACAATCTCCCCCTTTTTGATGATTGACAAAACTACCATCTCAAGTCTACCAATTCTCCCATATTGGCAATTCTCATATCCCAATGAGAATTCCAACGAACTCTAATTGGTAACTTGGTAACTTCTCCCCCTTTTTGACATTACATCAAAAAGGTCCTCCCCAAGGGTATGAATGTCTCATATCCCAATGAGATCTTATAATCTCTCCCTTGGAGGAACACATGCCTACAATCTTTCTAGTGATCCCATATCACTTAAAGAGAGGCAACCCAATTTTCCTCCCATGAGGAAATACACATCCATCTTCCCATGATGGATACCTCCCCCTAGAGGCTTGCTCCCCCTTAACCATTGCACCAATAATGTCCTTGGAGAGTCCCTAAGCCAATAGGAACATTAACCAAATCAAAATTAAGGCAAAGTTCAACAATGAACTCTCTTCCACCTTAAAATTGATACTCACCCTCAACCCAACTCCTAATCCATATCCAATGGATTTCCACCCTCTCTAATGCTCTCCCAAGCATATCCTAGGGTTAGGAGTGGTTAGGGGACCAAAACATGGCTAAACATGGGCCTAACTATCAAGTTTACCCGATCATTGGACTTACCATCACGATCGCCATTACAAGCCGATCGATAATCGATTCGATAGCTTTTGATTTGAAAAATTGGATTTTCGAAATCCATAAGTAAATATACGTAATTTTAAAAATCTTGAAAATGCATACGTATAATACTTATCCTAAACACTATGGGTGAAAAATATTAAAAATTTATTTTACCCATTAAATTAGGAGATTGATACAAAGTTCAAAATTTAAGAAAAGCTTCAATAAAGAGCCATCTTTGTATCATCCCATTCAATGGTGATAGCTATCAAAAGATAGGCTTCACCAAGGTTTTTCAAAATTTTTTCAAAATATTTTTCAAACCTTTATTTTCTTTTTTTTAAACATCTCACCAATATCTAGATGTGTAAAACACATACAAGTCAAATTTTTGTGAGATGTGGGTTTTGTTTTGTTTATGTTCTCATGCATATTTCTAAGGCAATATTCTTTGATTCCCATCAAATCATGCCATAGTCCATAATTTCATTTTATTTATATGCATGATATGATTATGGCATAGATATGATATAAGTAAAAGCATATGCCAATATCATGATGTCATGGCATGTAAATGAGATCTAGGCATTCATGTCATCTAAACATGATCATGACATTTTATAGATAAAAATGAAAATGATGTCATGACATGGTAAGGCAAACAAATCATGGCAAGTAAAATATACTAAGGTATAGAATACCTAAGTGTGAAAATCAATTTGCCATTTTTAGGGATTAAATTCACTTTGCCTTAAACCATTCATTTCCCTAGTATGCCAAAAACCCAAAATGGCACACAAATACCTCTAAGACCTAATTGTGCCAATTTTAAATCATTTTTAACTTCTCAAACCCTATTGACACACCCTAATATGTCAACTCACAATGGCTAGGTTAACTACCCATCCACTTAGGGTTGACACACCCTAACCCATTTAGCGTGAATCAATCACGCTCTTAGGAACCCAATATCTATTAGAGCTCCTTGGGTTAACAAGGTATTCCCTAGGGATAACTTCCCTTGATACCTTCCTAATGACCCTTTTAGGCTTTGAAGCCATAGTCTTTTGGGTCTTTCCTAGGTCAACTCTAGAGGTGACTCCTCCATTGACCTTCTTAGTGGCTACATTTGATTTCTTTGAGGTGTTAGCCACTAAACACATACCATGGCTAGACTTAGGGATGACTTCCCTATTAGCCTTGGTTTTCCTAGACCTAGATGTGGTTCCATAATTAAATGGAACATTATGGTAGGACATAGGTTTGTGACCCAAACCCTTCTTGCCCTTAGATGTTTCTTGTTTCCTAGGTCTTGACTTTTGTGCATTAAACCCTTTAACCGAGTTTGATATTATTGCTAGGGTCTTCTCCAATTTTTCTAGCCTTGACCTCAAGGCTTGGTTTTCTAACTCTAATTTTCCCAATTTTGAATTTTCATTTATCTTTTGGGAAATGTTTTTCTTTTTAGGCATATGCCTAGATTTCTTGGGATTAACACCCAAGTTTTCTTCAATTCTCCTAATTGACTCCCTAGGTAAAATAGATCTAGTGTTTTGAGTCTTAGGTTTGTCCTTAGTTATATGAACATGCTTGGAACCTAGAAAATACACCTTATTATTTCTCTTAGCATGCTTTTCATTGATAATAGCAAGAGAACTAAAATAATTTTTAGCATGCTTTTTGACTTTAGGAATTAAAGGTGCATTAACTAAATGTACCTTAGGGTTAGCTTTAGAAGCTCCCCCTACATGAATTGCACCTTCTTGCCCTTTCTTCCTCCCCCTAGGGCATTGGCTTTGATAGTGTCCCTTTTGGTTGCATTTAAAGCACACAATGTGTGTTAGTAATATATGAGAGATGTCCTAAGGCAATCGCCTTATGTATGAACCATTTATATGATAAATGAAGATTCACTATTTGAGTATACATGTTTTATGTATTTGATTGGATCTTAAACTCATTTATCAATGTCCACGATACGATTCACAAAGATGAGAGAATTTGTGATTGGATCACAACTAGTGAGTATCTCTACATGTGTAATTGTGATGTATCGAATTATCCTTTAGTCGATGAATTGATGGATCCGACACCATCAATTCGCTGAGACTAGCACGAGGTATACTCCTTGGTGTATCCAAGCACCGATTCTCACCGGGCCGGAGACATAGTGATGTCCGAGTTAATCGTGGATGCTAGTTATGGTAACTAGTTCATTGGAGTGACCACCGTAAGACTTCATATGGTTCTCTGCATATATAGATATGTCAATGAAGTTCTTACTGTGGCTTAAGTGCGATGTTCCTTTGACTTGCGGTATTCAAGTCATCTTGATCATGGAGACTCATGCTTTGACATCTTAAGCAAACATCTCCGAGGAGATGTGGACCCGGGATGATTGGGTATAAGTCGAAGTGATCGAAGGTGTTTGAATAGCCTATAAAGGATTCACCACTCCTTGTGAGGAGATGTATACCCATGGCCTCTCGTCGGATTGTTACTAAAGTCTTTGGCCAAAGCATTACATGTTTAGAGTAAGGTACTCTTCGATACATGTGGAGTAACTAGAATCCGTAGGACGAGGAAATGATACTTGGGCTAGGTGTGACGAGTCACTTAGTGGGGACACACAATAGACCATGTCCCGAACCAAGTGGGTATAAGATGAGTGAAGGGAATGGGGCACGATTCATTCGAGCCATCAAGGGTTTCGTAAATAGTTCGATCAACCGCTGATCTTTTCGCTAATTGGAGATCATGATGTACTACTAGGTGCCACTCATGATCGTTCTATAATTAATGGTTAATTATAGACGACCAACATAAACCGAGAACCTATTTGGTCACACGCACAACGAGTGTAATCCAAAGGATTTAAAACGAGCTTGAGAATGGGATTCTCAGACCGAGAGAAACTATGTTTGGTTGGACCAAACATAAAGCGAGCATGAAATTGTTTCAGTCGCAATGGAAGCGTGGATGGGCCGTGTCTTATGAAGACGTAATGGATGGACCAAAATGGTTTGGTTCTAATCCAATGGATGAGAATAAACCAAAGGGTTTGGTTTATTTTAAACGAATGAACCAAAAGTTGGTTCAGTTCATTTTAACTTAAAATAAACCATCATGGTTTGGTTTATTTTAACTTATCTTAATGGAGCGGGTTAACGGGCTTTATGGATATGATCCATTAACCATTAAGAGAATTAGTTCTCTATAAAAGTGGGCTTAAGGGATTGTTAAACCCTAATCATCCAAAACCCTAAACCTTGGCAACATAGTTGCCGCCACCTCCTTGGTGATTTCGCCCAGCTTTTTGTGCCGTGGCCCAAGACCCTTGCCGGCCCAAGCTCCAGCCGGTGAACCTCCGGCGACTCTCGGTGATCTCCTATAGGTTCGGCATCAAGGTGAGCCTTTTCTCTCCTTGTTTTGGCCGGCGCCTACTCCTCCACCAAGCTGTCCAGTTTTCTGGACAGCTTCTCCTCCTCTCGTCGGAGCGTCGTTTGGACGACGGTTAGTGCTCCGACAGCGGCTAACTTACCGGGGATTTGATCTCCAGTAATCCTCTGAGGTGGAGGACGAAGGATTCGTCAAACGGTTGACGAATACCTCTCCGGAGAAGCGAGTTTTGAGAACTCGTTTTGGATCCGAATTTGGATTCGGATCGTGATCATCTCTCGATCACGTCGTCTTCAACACGAGGCTAGTAACCCGTACGAAGACGAAGCTCGTGACTTAGCGAAGTCATCCCGAGGAGCTCGGCATGGATACGGATAGAGACGATTCTACGAGGATCGCTCCGGCTGATGCCGTTTCGCTACACACGTCATACGGAAGGTATAACGTAGTTTAATTTCCTTTTATTGCAAATTTTAATTTACGGTTATGTCTACACTTGTTGTAATAGCATGCGTGTGTTGTAATAAATATAGATTTATTATTTTTAATTGCTTCCGCTGTGCTCATGTTTACGAAACATGATCGAACACACACACGCCGCGGTGCCGGAAACCCAACAGTGGTATCAGAGCCCAGGTTGTGTTTCGACATAATCGTAAAAATGGTTTTGCGATAGTCATAATGTATTTCTGGAAATTTTCTAATTTTGGAAATTTAGAAGTATTTATGGAAATTTTTCAATTTTGGAAAGTCTAGAAATATTTATGGAAATCTTCCACTTTTGGAAAGTTGGAAGTATTTATGGAAATTGATATTTTCCATAAATAAAATATTTGATTAGATTCTGGAAATTTGTTTCCTAATTTAATCATGATTTGATTTGAGAAATCAAATCTTAAAATATTTTATTTCCATAAGTAGTTTTAATGATTTAGGAAATTGGTTTCCTAAATAGATTTTCCTTAATCAAATAATTCCATGAATAAAATATGTGATTAGATTTGAAAATTTGTTTCCTAATTTAATTATGATTTGATTTGGAGAATCAAATCTTAAACATATTTTATTTCCATAAATAGTTATGACATATAAGGAAATTATATACATGACATAATTGTATGCCATGTAATTGCATTAGATGCATAACATTATGTCATGCGTGTCGTGACATGTAGATGTATGCCATGTATGCCATGCCATGTAGATAATAGTTATTTGCATGCAAAGAGGATGAGACATAAAACCCTAACTCAATATTAAAGCCTACACCTTCCATTAATATGGTTAGAACCAGAGTTCTGTTTCTTGTTTGGGTTGTTGGACTCACTCCAAGCCCGGCTCGAACCTGAACATGTTCAATTCATTGGAATAGTTTAACTCTAATATGGTAAGAGTCAGAGGTCAATCGTTAGCTTTGGTTGTTGGACTCTCTCCAAGCTGGGCTAATTGGTTGAATGCGCTCTAACCATATTAAAACTATTTCGCGATTAATGGGTCGGCTTTAACTTGGAGCATCGATTTGTTGGACTCACTCCAAGGTCGATGTGAAGAGAGGTGAAGTTGGGTGCTATGCATATGATGCATACTTGTTAATGTGTTAACAACCCAATGTATGTGTAAACATTCAATTAGTTGATAGCACATTGTGATAGTTACATATACATGATATGTAATCGGTATACTTGATACCCACCATCATAGCTAAGAATGGCTTGTTGGACTCACTCCAAGGTTGTTCTTATCTATGATGGATATCAGCCCATTCGGAGATGGACCTACGATCTCCCAAAGTGATTTTAAGGGTTTTTGAAATTCGAAAAATGAATGGGATTTATAAATGTATATTGATGCATTTTAAAATCATTTTCTCATATATGCTCGTTTTGTATTTCTAGGTCAATAAATTGATCATAGCGTCTTTGAATTTGCACTATTTTGGATTGAACAAAGTGATGGGCCTAACTTCTGGGTGGCTTAGAAACACGAGAATTGTTCTCAAGGCGGAAAAGCTTGCATATGTCCTTGAAGAGCCTCTTCTGGCCGTCTAAGGGCGATGCAACTCATCGGACCAAATGTTGGTCTATCGAAGCATGTGGCGATTGTGGTGGCGAGTTGCATCATGCTAGCGGCGATGGTACAGTGCGAAGCGGCATAGCATGAGCATATGGATGCTAACACTATGGTCTTCCATCTTCATGAGTTGTTCGATGAGCAAGCGAGATCCGAAAGGTTCGAGGTCTCTAGGCTCCTCTTCACCACGAAGATGCAAGAAGGTTCGTTTGTAGTACAGTTTGTGCTAAAGATGAACGGGTACATCGAGCGGCTAGCTACCCTCGGTTTTGTGATGGATCATGAGTTAAGTATTGACTTAATTCGCATTGTTTGCCCAAGAGTTTCTCGCAATTTGTGATGAACTATCGGATGAACAAATTGGAATCCACCATTCGAGCTCCTCAATATGTCAAGACTGTGGAGCCTTCATGAAGCATGAGGAGAAGGCGGTTCTGTTGATTCCTCAAAGAAAGGTTCTAAGAGGAAGGCAAAAGAGCGAGAAGAAAGGAAAGAAAAAGGCAAAGAAGGCGGAACCGAAAGGGCACTTGCCATCACTTTGTGGCAAGGAAGGCCAGAAGAAAGCTGCAAGATTTATCTTGAGTCCATGAAGAAGAAGAAGGCATCCGATGCCCCATCCTCTTCGTATCTTCGCTATTGATTGATTGTCATTCTATTTCCTTAGACACTTGGGTATTGGATCTTGGGTGTAGCTCACATATATGTAATGACATACAGGGCTAAGGAATAGAAGAAGACTTGTCGAGGAGAGTCAAATTTGCGAGTTGGCAATGGAGCAAAGGTTCTTCGATGCCATCGGAACTTATTTGTGAAGCTCCTAGTGGACTAGTCTTGGAACTGGACAATTGCTATTATGTTCCTTCTCTAATAAAGAACATTGTTTCTATTTCCTGCTTAAATAGAAATGGTTTCCATTTAACGTTTAGTAACAATTGTTGTTATATAACTTTGAATGGCGTACTTTAAGGAACTGGAACTTTGAGTAATGGCATTTATACGTTGGACGTATCCAGTGACATTTTCAATATCAAAGCGAGCAACACGCGTGCTCGAAAGGATAATCACATAGACTCCTATATGTGGCATTGTCGTCTTGGCCATATAAGCAAGAAACGCATGTCCGAATTACACCGATGTGGAATTCTGGAATCGTTTGAATTGGATTCATACGATACATGCGAATCATGCTTAAAAGGCAAGATGACTAAGTTACCTTTTACTGGAAAAGGTGAACGAGTGGGAGAGTTACTAGGTTTAGTACATACTGATGTATGTGGACCTATGTCAACTCAAGCATTAGGAGGCTATAGCTACTTCATTACCTTCACCGATGATCACTCACGGTTTGGGTATGTGTTCTTGATGAAACACAAGTCTAAAGCCTTTGAAAGGTTCAAAGAATTCAGAAATGAAGTAGAGAAACAACATGACAAAAGTATTAAAATACTTCGATCGGATCGAGGTGGTGAATACTTAAGTCAAGAGTTTCTTGATTATCTAAGAGACAATGGCATATTGTCTCAATGGACTCTGCCCTATACACCACAGCATAATGGTGTATCTGAGAGGCGTAACCGGACCTTGTTGGACATGGTCAGGTCAATGATGAATCATGCGACTCTTCCCAAGTCCTTTTGGGGTTATGCACTTCAGACAGCTGTTTACTTGTTAAACAGAATGCCTACCAAGGTAGTCTCTACTACTCCATATGAGATATAGGCTAGTAAGAAACCTCATGTATCTTACTTAAAGATATGGGGTTGTCCTGCTTATGTGAAGCGGACTGTATCAGATAAACTAGATGCTAAGTCTGATAAATGTCTATTTATTGGATACCCTAAGGAAACAAGGGGTTACCAATTCTATCATCCTGTGGAACAAAAGGTGTTTGTTTCAAGGCATGCTGTGTTTCTAGAGAAAGTGTTTCTCTTGCAAGAAAAGCTGGGAGTGTCGTCGAGCTTGAGGAGGCTCGAGAGACTCAAATAGACATTGATGAGATACGGTGAAGCACAACTGAGACAACTCATAGTGATGAACAATCAATTTGGACCTATTGTAACACCACATCTTCGTAGATCTGGTAGAACACGCAATATTCCTGAGAGATATGGATTTCTCGTAAGTGAATCGAACGACGTGTTACTCATTGATGATGAGGAGCCTACCAGTTATGAAGAAGTGCTGACAAGTTCAGAAAGGGATAAATGACTTGGTGCCATGAAGTCGGAAATGGATTCCATGTACGAAAACCAAGTTTGGAACTTGGTTTACCCACCTGAAGGCATAAAGCCTATAGGGTGCAAGTGGGTTTTCAAGAAGAAAACCGACATGGATGGTAATGTGATTACCTATAAGGCTAGATTGGTGGCGAAAGGATATCGTCAAAAGCAAGGTGTTGATTATGACGAAACCTATTCGCCTGTAGCTATGCTTAAATCCATTCGGATGCTCCTGGCCATAGCAGCTCATTATGATTATGAGATATGGCAGATGGATGTGAAAACAGCTTTCCTTAATGGAAACTTGTTCGAGGATGTGTATATGATACAGCCTGAGGGTTTCACATCGGTTGATAAAACCAAGGTATGCAAGTTGCGACGATCCATTTATGGATTGAAGCAAGCATCCAGGAGCTGGAATATCCGTTTTGATGAGACGATCAAAAAGTTTGATTTCTCACAAAATCTAGCGAACCTTGTGTGTACAAGAAGGTTAGTGGGAGTGCGATCGTGTTCCTAGTATTGTATGTCGATGACATATTACTTATAGGAAGCGATGTGTCAATCTTCTGATCGATTAAGGTTTGGTTATCCAAGACATTCTCCATGAAAGACACAGGAGAAGCAACCTACATCCTTGGGATTAAGATCTATAGAGATAGATCGAAGCGGTTGCTGGTCTTTCGCGTCTACATATATGACCAGTGCTAAGAGGTTTAGCATGTCGAATCCAAGAAAGGTTATCGCCCATCGGGCATGGGGTACACCTTCGAAGTCTATGTGTCCGCGTACGAAGGCGAGAGGATTTGCATGAGTAAGATTCCTATGCATCCGCAATAGGATCTATCATGTATGCTATGTTATGTCACGAGGCCCGATGTATCATATGCTCACGAGTGTCACGAGCAGATACGATCGATCCAGAATGGATCATTGGCTGTTAAGGCGATCCTTAAGTACTTGAGAAGAACTAAGGATGTGTTCCTAATATATGGAGAAGGGACATGGTGATACGCGTATAGATGCGGCTTCGAGACAGACAAGGATGATTCCAGTCTCGATGCGGATACGTGTTCACCTTGAATGAAGCGCGATGAGTTAGAAAAGTTCCAAATAAGAGGCTGTAGCGGATTCTACCGAGGCGGAATATATTGCGGCTTGAGCGAAAGGAAGCGGTTTGGATCAAGAAGTTCGCTCATGAACTTGGTGTGATTCCGCCATTGTTGAAGCAATACCGCTCATCGCGACAACAATGGAGCAATTACTGACGAAAGAGCCAAGGTCTCATCAACGATCCAAACATGTGCTTAGCCGCCACTATCATCTTATCGAGAGATCATCGGTAGGAAGCGAAATACAAATCGAGAAAATTCCCGAAAGGAACTTAGCGGATCCTTTGACTAAAGCATTACCTCAAAGTAAGTTTGAGGGTCATGTTGGTGCTTATGGTATTGGATACCGTAGCGATTGGCATTAGGCCAAGTGGGAGTCTGTTAGTAATATATGAGAGATGTCCTAAGGCAATCGCCTTATGTATGAACCATTTATATGATAAATGAAGATTCATTTGAGTATACATGTTTTATGTATTTGATTGGATCTTAAACTCATTTCTTGAATGTCCACGATACGATTCACGGCATGAGAGAATTTGTGATTGGATCACAACTAGTGAGTATCTCTACATGTGTAATTGTGATGTATCGGAATTATCCTAGTCGATGAATTGATGGATCCGACACCATCAATTCTGAGACTAGCACGAGGTATACTCCTTGGTGTATCCAAGCAGCTGATTCTCACTGGCTGGAGACATAGTGATGTCCGGAGTTAATCGTGGATGCTAGTTATGGTAACTAGTTCATTGGAGTGACCAGCCGTAAGACTTCATATGGTTCTCTACATATATAGATATGTCAATGAAGTTCTTACTGTGGCTTAAGTGCGATGTTCCTTTGACTTGCGGTATTCAAGTCATCTTGATCATGGAGACTCATGCTTTGACATCTTAAGCAAACATCTCCGAGGAGATGTGGACCCGGGATGATTGGGTATAAGTCGAAGTGATCGAAGGTGTTTGAATAGCCTATAAAGGATTCACCACTCCTTGCGAGGAGATGTATACCCATGGCCTCTCGTCGGATTGTTACTAAAGTCTTTGGCCAAAGCATTACATGTTTAGAGTAAAGTACTCTTGATACATGTGGAGTAACTAGAATCCGTGGGACGAGGAAATGATACTTGGGCTAGGTGTGGCGTAGTCGACCTAGTGGGGACACAATAGACCATGTCTGAACCAAGTGGGTATAAGATGAGTGAAGGGAATGGGGCACGATTCATTCGAAGCCTCTTGAAGGGTTTTGAAATAGTTACGGATCAATCGTTGATCTTTTTCGGTTAATTGGGGATCATGATGTACTACTAGGTGCCACTCATGATCGCTTCTATAATTAATGGTTAATTATAGGCGGCCAACATAAACCGAGAACCTATTTGGTCACACGCACAACGAGTGTAATCCAAAGGATTTAAAACGAGCTTGAGAATGGGATTCTCAGACCGAGAGAAACTATGTTTGGTTGGACCAAACATAAAGCGAGCATGAAATTGTTTTAGTCGCAATGGAAGCGTGGATGGGCTGCGTCTTATGAAGACGTAATGGATGGACCAAAATGGTTTGGTTCTAATCCAATGGATAAGAATAAACCAAAGGGTTTATTTTATTTTAAACGAATGAACCAAAAGTTGGTTCGGTTCGTTTTAACTTAAAATAAACCATCATGGTTTGGTTTATTTTAACTTATCTTAATGGAGCGGGTTAACGGGCTTTATGGATATGATCCATTAACCATTAAGAGAATTAGTTCTCTATAAAAGTGGGCTTAAGGGATTGTTAAACCCTAATCATCCAAAACCCTAAACCTTGGCCGCCCAACATAGTTGCTGCCCACCTCCTTGGTGATTTCGGCGCCCAGCTTTGTGCCGCCGTCCAAGACCCTTGCCGGCGTCCAAGCTCCAGCCGGTGAACCTCCGGCGACCCTCCGGTGATCTCCTATAGGTTCGGCATCAAGGTGAGCTTTTTCTCTCCTTGTTTTGGCCGGCGCCTACTCCTCCACCAAGCTGTCCAGTTTTCTGGACAGCTTCTCCTCCTCTCGTCGGAGCGTCGTTTGGACGACGGTTAGTGCTCCGACAGCGGCTAACTTACCGGGGATTTGATCTCCGGTAATCCTCTGAGGTGGAGGATGAAGGATTCGTCAAACGGTTGACGAATACCTCTCCGGAGAAGCGAGTTTTGAGAACTCGTTTTGGATCCGAATTTGGATTCGGATCGTGATCATCTCTCGATCACGTCGTCTTCAACACGAGGCTAGTAACCCGTACGAAGACGAAGCTCGTGACTTAGCGAAGTCATCCCGAGGAGCTCGGCGTGGATACGGATAGAGACGATTCTTACGAGGATCGTTCCGGTTGATGCCGTTCCCGCTACACGTCATACGGAAGGTATAACGTAGTTTAATTTCCTTTTATTGCAAATTTTAATTTACGGTTATGTCTACACTTGTTGTAATAGCATGCGTGTGTTGTAATAAATATAGATTTATTAATTTTAATTGCTTCCGCTGTGCTCATGTTTACGAAACATGATCGAACACACACACGCCGCGGTGCCGGAAACCCAACAATGTGCTCTTTGCTCTTGATTTTGGGAACACCGGCATCCTTTGACTTTGGATTGACTTTTGGTGTTGATGCCCTTTCCTTAGCCAATTTAGGGCATTTGCTCTTATAATGCCCTTTCTCCCTACACTCAAAGCATATTATGTGATTTTTATTTAAAATAATAATGTTGGTGCAACAATGCTCCAAGCATTTATATGTTTTGATGTTTGGCTAATCATTTAAGTTAGGCAATATCTTGTGATCTAATTACGAATGTGTGTAAGTGACAGGGAAATCCAAGGATGAAGACTTGGTAAAAGGAAGTCCAAGTATGATCTTGGCAAAGGAAGTCCAAGGGATGGACTTGGCGGCACAAGACCAAGCTTGTAGTCTTGGCAGCATAAAGTCCAAGTGAACCTTGGCAAAGGAAGTCCAAAGTAAAGTCTTGGCAGCATAAGTCCAAGCTTGTAGTCTTGGCGGCGTAAAGTCCAAGCATTTGGCAACCCAAGACATGACGAAACCGAAGGAATCTCTTGGAAGCAAAGCGCAAAGGATGAACAAGTCGCGGACTCGGAGAGATCCTGAAGGCGCAAGGCTTAATGAGGAGCTAGAAGGTTGAGTCTAGGTCTAGGGTATAAAATCAAGTGTGAATTACTCATACTTGATGAGTATCAGTCGACTGATACGATGTATCAATCGGTCAGCGTTCGCCGAGTCGGTGAAACCGACCATCACCGACCGCCTTGGTCGAGCTTGATCGATCTGCGATCACCGATCGCCAAGGGCATCAGTCGACTGATCAAGGGAAATATCGCCACAGAATGCAGTCTCACTCGACTGCTGCCTTGATCACTCGACTGATCACCCCATCAGTCGACTGATGGAGGGATCAGTCGACTGATCACCTGGCCGTTGGAAATTGCGGCTACGAATCTCCGCGGAGATCGCGTTTCAGAAGCCGTTGGCTTCGGCGGCAGTCGACTGATGGTATGCATCAGTCGACTGATCGACGCCCAACGGGAAAAACAACCCCTCTTCTATAAAAAGGGGCCATGGGGAGCTTGGTGAAGCTAGTGCTCTTGCTCCCAACTACACCTACGTGCTCACCAAGCTTTCCAAGTGTTTTTAGCAATTCAAAACCTCCTCTTCTCTTATTCTTAATCATCCATCATTGTAAAGAAGAGGAGTGCATTGTAAGATAAGGGTTCTCCACCTTGGTTCATCCAAAGGAGGTTCTAGTGAAGATTGGTTAGGGCTAATCCACCTTACGGATTGCCGTGGAGTAGGAGCGTCATCTCCGAACCACGTTACATCGGGTGTTAGCTTTGTTTCTTGTTTTTGTTTGTGCTTATATTTGTATTGCTTCCGCTAACATTTTTGTAGAAAGAAAGAAAGGCTAATCACCCCCCTCTAGCCATTCCAAGGGTCCTAACAAATAACACTTGAGTTACCTAGGGAGGTGGTGGAGGCCTCTTCACTTCTTCCGGAGGTAGAAGCTTCATTTTGATCTTGCTCCGGAATTGAAATCCTTTCCTCCCCCTCAATGCTAGAGGTGGAGGTCTCCTCCAAATCATTAACATCATCAAAAGTAGATGGTGTTTCTTCTTCGGCATTATCCTCTACATGTGCCGGTTCGGAGTTTTCTTGAAATTTCATTATCTTCTCCCATAATTCCCTTGCATCCCTATAATCACCCAATCTAGACCAAATAGTGTTAGGTAACAAATCACTAATCAATTTAATTACCTCGAGATTTGTCTTGAAGTTCTTGATTTGGTCTTGGGTCCACTTTGATTTTTCAATGGGCTTGTTGTGTTTGTCCCTAGGCATCTCAAAACCATTTTCTATAATAATCATATAATCAAAATCGGTTTCGAGATATACCTCCATCCGTTTTCTCCACCAAGCAAAATCTCCTTCGAATTTTGGTGGTTGGAGGTTGTAGCCGACCATCTTGTAGTGCTCTCGCGGCGGTTAGTCCTTGAAGAGCGACCTCGGCTCTGATACCACTTGTAGGGCGATCGGTTGGCCGGCTAGAGGGGGGGTGAATAGCCCTCGTTCATTGGATGTCGTAATTCGCTCGTTCTCGTTGCGTTGCTTGTCTACGATTGTCGTTAGCGCAGCGGAAACAATAAAACAATAATAATACTAACAACAAATAAGCACACACAAACACACACGATATACGTGGTTCGGAACTGAATGGTTCCTACTCCACGGGCGAGCTCCTCGAGCTCTAGAGATGCACACGACAATACTCAAACTCCTTCTCGACTACACGTCGGAGGTGGAGAAACCTCTCACAAGCAATTACAACAGTAATATAGAAATACAAGCAAATACACAAATACAATACACAAGAAAACTTTCACCGATTGCTTTGATCACTTTGCTTGTTGCTTGCTTTAGATGGCTCTTGAAGGACTGGAATGCAGCAGCAATTCCCCTCCAATAGCTCCACAAAAGGCTTTTTGAAATCCTCCAACTCGAGCTCCATTTATAACCTGCATCAAGCTATTTTCGCGCCCATCACGACCGATATCGTGACCATCGATCGGTCCCGTGTAGCCGTTGTCTCACAACGGCCCGATCCACGTTGGTTAAGTTCCAACGGATCACACATCAGTCGACTGATGGCACCCATCAGTCGACTGATCATCCATCAGTCGAGTGCTGGCGAGCTCGACTCCATTTTGTGCCTGTGCACAATGTCATCAGTCGACTATCATCCCTAGCCGATCGATCCTCCCAACGATCATTGCCCTCCTCTGATCGATCACCGAACTTTGGTTCAGTCGAACACTGGTCGAACCCATACGACCTAGAGCAGTCGACTGGCACCTATGTCAGTCGACTGATGTCGGCTAAAACCTCAAACATAACGATGTTTGAGCCTCCGACACTCAGTCTTAGCCACTTGGCCAAGTCCACCTTATCCCACATGGAGTTCCCCACCGAAGCTCTCTTCCCTCGGCCTACGTCCCTCGGATGCGCCAAGCGCACGACTTCGCAACGCCATCCTTCGCGTCTCATGCCCTAGAAGTATGCTTCCCTTTGGGCTCACTCCATTCGCTCCCCGTCCGGTGGTCCCTCGGATGCACCAAGCGTACGGCTTCGCAATGTCATCCTTCACCGACTCAAGGATCCGAGCCTAGTGAACTTGCCAAGATCTCAAGACTTCCCAAATGCACCAAGCGCATGACTTTGCAATGCATTTCTCACCAAGCACCAAGCGCACGGCTTCGTAATGCTTTGAACTTTCACATGCCAAGCACCAAGCACACGGCTTCGCAATTCCCATGCCAAGGCTTCCCCCTTGGACTTCCACACCAAGCTCCATGCTTGGATTTTCCATGTCAACCCCATGTTGGACTTTCCCATGACAATCCCATGTCATGAGTTTTTTCTATCATCAAAATACTATCAAGGTACTGCTCGAGTCAAACTCGAGTCAACCTGGGCCGATTGCACCAACACTTTCCTCCTTGCTTTTGTTCAAGAGAGGACAATCATCTCTGTTAGGGATCCTTGAAAGGCTAGAGGAGGGTGAATAACCTCTTTTTGAAATCTACAAGAAATGTTAGCGGAAGCAAATACTAAAACAAAAACAAGAAGCTAAACACAAAGCCTTTTACGTGGTTCAGAGATAACACTCCTACTCCACGGCAATCCTTAAGGTGGATCAACCCAAAGCAATTCTACTAAGAAGCTTTCCTTTACAAGACACTCTCCTCTTCTTACAATGATGAAAATGAGATTTAGGAGAAGAGGAGGAATTAACACAAAGAAAGCCTTTGAAAATTCGTGGGAGCTTGAGAACAAGGTTAGAAGATAAGCACTAGCCTTCTCAAGCACCCCAAGCCCTCTTTTTATAGAGAGAGGACTATTTTTCTCATTGAGCCACGATCAGTCGACTGCTGTCACAGCCAATGACTTCTGATGAGGCGAATCCACAGAGATACGCAACCATCATTTCCAATGGCTGCCTGATCAGTCGACTGATCACTTCATTAGTCGACTGATGAGCCGATCAGTCGAGTGATCCCCACGAGGAGTCGAGTGAGACTCCATTCTATGCCCGATGTCGACTTGATCGATCATTGCCGGTATTAATCGATCGATTGCGGCATCGATCGACTACGACTCTTGGCGGTCGGTGATCGTCGTTTCGACTCAGTCGAGCACTTTATCAGTCGACTGCTACATCGTATCAGTCGACTGATACTCGTCAAGTATGAGTAATTCATACTAGAATTGACTCCCTAGACCTAGACTTAACTTTCTAGCTCTTCCTTTAGCCTTGCGCCTCCAGGATCCCTCCGAGTCTGCGACTTGTTCATCCTTTGCGCTTGCTTCCAAGAGCTTCCTTCGGTTTCGTCATGTCTTGGATTTCTCTTCGCCAAAGTACGCTTGGACTTTATGCCGCCAAGACTACATACTTGGACTTACACTGCCAAGACTTGCCTTTGGACTTCCTTTGCCTAGGTTCGCTTGGACTTTACGCCGCCAAGACTATATACTTGGTCTTACGCCGCCAAGCCCTTTCCTTGGACTTCTTTTACCAAGATCACACTTGAACTTTTCCTTTACCAAGTCTTCATACTTGGATTTTTCCTATCACTTAAACATGTTCACAATTAGATCATAAAATATTGCCTAACTTAGATGATTATCCAAACATCAAAACATACAAATGCTTGGGGCATTGTTGCACTAACAATCTCTTATATGCCCCTCTCCTTGACAATTGTAACATATAATCTTCCTTCTTGGTCTTCTTCTCTTATCATTAGATTTGTTAAATTTAAAATTCTTCAAAACACGTCTTACCTTCCTTACCATGTGAGCTTCTTCCGTGCTATCCATGGAGGAGGAGGAGGAGTCTTCATCGGATGAGAAGGGAGGAGTCTCTTTCTTCTTCTTCCCTTTGTTGGCCATTAATGCAACTCCCCTTAATGGCTTGATGCTTGGTTCTTCAACTATTCCTTCAAGCCTAGATTCATGCAATTCCATAGTGGAGAAAAATTCATCTAAAGTACTTACCTCTAGATTCTTTGAGATGTAGAATGAGTCAACCATTGAACTCCACTTGGATGATCGGGGAAAGACATCAATTGCCTTCATTATCATGTCCCTATTGGAGAGCTTCTCCCCTACACTAGATAAACCGTTAAGAATCTCTTTAAACCGAGAATGTAAAGATGTTACCTTCTCCCCTTTATCGAGTTTGATATTGTTGAGTTAGGAGCGAAGAACATTTCTCCTTGCTAGCTTGGCCTCGGACGTGCCTTCATGAAGCTCCACTAGCTTCTCCCACATCTCTTTGGTACTAGCAAATTCTCCTATTCGGTTGTCTTCTTGTTGAGGGAGTACATTGAATAGATGATGCTTAGCCTTTGAATTCGCCAAGTACTCCTCTCTTTGTCTCTTTGTCCATTTTAAATTTTCCAATGGCTCTCCTTCCTCATCCCTAGGTATCTTGAAATCATTTTCCATTATTAACATAATTTCAAAGTCGGTTTCGAAAAATACCTCCATTCTCTTCTTCCACCAAGAGAATTCGCCTTCAAACTTTGGCGGATGGATATTGGAGCCGTCCATCTCTTGATTGTGCTTGTTGCGGCGGTTAGTCCGGTGACAAGCGACTTGGCTCTGATACTACTTGTTGGAACGTTGGTGGCCGACTAGAGGGGGGTGAATAGCCTTTCTCGTGTATGGTGGTGGTTGATCACTCTTAATCGTCTACAAACAATATTAGCGCAACGGAATAATAAAAGATAATTAAGTAAATGCAAGAAGTAAACACAAACGCTAACACCGGAGATGTAACGTGGTTCACGGTCTTGCCGCTAATACACAACCCGATTCATTCCAAGGTGAATCACTCAACCTTTCCACTAATCTCTCCTATGCACAAAGCTAGGTGAAGGTAACATTTTCTTACAAGATCACTCTTCTTACAATAGGATTTAGATAAATGCAAGTAAGAAGAGTAGGAAAACATTTTGGGCACTTGGGTGTTGTTTGGAGTTAAAGCATTCGGCTCCCCAAGTGTCCAAAGGCTCCTTATAGAGAAGAGCTCAATCTTCCCGTTAACACAGCGACAGTTGATTAATGCCCCGATCAGTCGACTGCTGCTGTAGACATTGCCCAATAACGGCTTCATCCACGTTGGTTTCCAACCAATGACTCCCACATCAGTCGATTGATCGTGACAATCAGTCGACTGATGGTGCCATCAGTCGAGTGGTCGACGCGATCACTCGACTGGAGAAGGTTCTGTGTCTGAAACCCTCGACACCAGTCGACTGATGGAGCCATCAATCGACTGCCAAGAGCTGGCAGTCAACTGTTCGACCAGAACGGAGACTCGAACACCAGTCGAGTCTCCAGTCGACTGCCATGACATGGCAGTCGACTGATGTCGGGAAAACCCTCAAACTTGGGTACATCCGACCGTCGGGTTCACCTCAGCCAACTTGGTTGAGCCTCCGACTCTTGACTTAGTCATCCGACCAAGTTCACCTACGAGCTACTCAACCCGGGTTACATTCGCTCACTCTCATCCCTTCGGAGTCCCTCGCCTTTGAAGTTATCTTCGTCCGGCACGTCCCTCGAATGCACCAAGCATACGGCTTCGTAGCGTCATCCTTCGCGTCTCACCATGAAGTCTACTTCCTTCAGCTTCACTCCAATGCTCTTCGTCCGACAGTCCCTCGGATGCACCAAGTGCGCGGCTTCCGCAATGCTCCTTCACCAACTCAAAGACGGAGTCATGAGATGGTGACTTGCCGATGCTTTGTCAAGCTAACCTTGTGAGAATTACTAAGTCCTGCAAGACTCCAACGTACATATCAAAACCATAACAACCTAACTTAAATCCTTTGCCACACACATCAAAACCACATCATGGGTTGATTTCCCTAACACTAGACACCTACTATGATTATCCTTAGGGATGATATCCCTAGTAACCTTGGTTTTCTTAGACCTAGATATGGTTCCATAATCAAATGGAACACTATGGTAAGTCTTCTTGAGCTTAGGTTTGTGACCCAAACCTTTCTTGCCCCTAGGTGAACCTTGTCGCCTAGACCTTAAATATTGCTCATTTGACCTTTGCATATTTCTAAGAGTCTTTTCTAATTTTTCAAGTTTTAATCTCAAAACTTGATTCTCTAACTCTAATTTTTCTATTTTTGAATTTTCAATTTGTCTTTGGGCATAGTTCTTCCTTTTAGACATATGTATACCCTTCTTAGGATTAATGCCTAAATGGTGTTCTACCTTTCTAATTGTTTTTCTAGGTAAAATTGTTTTGGGGACATTGTTTCTAGATTTGTCCTTAACCCTAAAATTGCAAGATTTAGCACCTAAGCAATAGAATCTATTATTTCTAGCATGATCCTTATGATTATACACAATTGCAAGTGAATTAAAAATATGCTTTTGATTGTTACATAAGGAACGAGCATTATTTAAATTTACCATAGGGTTTACTTTAGAAGCTCACCCTACATGTGATGCTCCTTCTTCGCCCTTGCTAGAATTTCTCCCCTTAGGGCATTGACTTTTATAATGTCTCCTTTGTTGGCATTTAAAGCACAACACATGCTCCTTGCTCTTCCTAGTGGGAACACCGACATCCTTGACCATTGGCGTCGGTTGAGCCTTCTTGACATTTTTAGAACACTTGTTCTTATAGTATTCATATTCTCTACACTCAAAACACATAATATAATTGTTATTTTTAATTACAATGTTAGAGCTACCTAGGTCAATGGTAGGAGCCAGAATTGGTTCTACATCTCTCCCAGAGGTTGAAACTTCCTCTTGATTTTGTTCTTGCTCCGATGTAGAAAGTCTCTCCCCCTCAATCCTAGAGGTGGAGACTTCCTCTAATTCTTCCTCCCTCGAATGTTGATGGTCTTTCAACCTTTGATTCCTCAATCTCTTGTGAGGATGAACTTCCCTTTTCGGTCTCCTGTTCCAATTGAACCAATGAGCATTTCTGTTCCTTCGACTCTCCTATATCTTGAGCAATTAAGGGTCCTTCATGGAGCTTAGCTAGCTTACTCCATAGCTCCTTAGCATCCTTACAATCTTCTAATATACACAATATATCATTAGAAATTGCACTAACTAATATACTCATTACCTTATTATTTATGTTAAAGTATCGAAGTTGCTCTTTACTCCACTTCTTCTTCTTGAGTATCATTCCATTCTCATCCTTCGGAGTGTCAAACCCTACTATCACACTTATCCAATTATCATAATTGCACATAAGAAAATATTTTATTCTTACCGCCCATTGCTCAAATTTCTTGGCTCTATAGAATTCATATGGAGGAGGCACATTGATGTCATCACCCAACCTTTCTTTAATCACCATTTTCTTTCTTCTCATCTAGCGCGTTTACTCCTTGATGTTTAGTCCGAATGAAGAGCTACAAGCTCTAATAGCACTTGTAGGATCGTTGGTGACACGCTAGACATGGATGAATAGTGTTTTCGTGCTTGATGATGAAATTCAATCGTTCGTCTCTACAATTCGATTAACGCAACGGAAATACAAGATACAAATCCGAATATGAAGATGAATACACAAGCACAAGATAATAATATAACATGGTTCAGAATCTTAGAGCTCTTACTCCACGAGTAGAGTTCAAGTGAGTTCTAGTAATGCACACACCACTAATAAAAACTCCTCGGAACAATCCAGAGGCAGAGAAATCTTGTACAAAAAATTACAATAGTAATACGAAAGATACAAACAAATATAAAGTAAATACAACAAACTATGTAAATAACACTTTATAAATGTGAGCTTTTATTGCTTTGCTTGTTGGTTGCTTAGACTGCACTTGAAGATCATGACTTGCACCAACAAATCGCCTCAAATCGCCCTAAGAACCACTGCCAAAAATCTCCCCTTCGAGTTCCTTTTAAAGCTGCAACTCGAATTGATTTTCACCTAGCAATTTGTCATGCCCCGGGGGAGTCCCCGCTAGACGAAAATCCGACAGCATCTCCCCTGTACGGGTGACAATATGGAACTTGCATACAAGGCCTACACGACCACTATACATCGGTCAACCCGACCGGAACAAAAACTACACACGTAGATAATAAATTGGCCTCAGGCCATCAATCCAGGTAAATAGCAACAGTCTACTATATCTAGACTTACCCCTTCTGCCATTTGAGCAGGAATATACAACCAAACCAATTGAATAGTCCATAAGGACACAACAAATATCTCCAAACCTCCATAAGTACATAACCAAAATAAACACAAGTCCTACACACTTTATCTAGTTAAAAATCAAAACCATAAGACCAATAAAACCTATCCATTTCGACGAGGGGGGATTGGCAGCTGGACTCTCCTGGCAGTTTCAACCTGAAACAGATGTAAAGCAACGGGGTAAGTTCAAAGAACTTAGCGGATATGGTCGATATGCAAAGTAAGATATAGCTAACAATAAGAATCATGCCAGTACAGTCTCACATATAGGGTATGCAAGCAAGAAATACAAAAATATTATACTTACCTGAATCTCCTACCCTGATACAGGAGCATGTGCCATACTATAAGAGATAAAGTCATCACCATATACAAATATGAATCATGTATGCATGACAATCATATGCAACATCCAAGGCATCAATAAAAATGCAGCAAACACAATACAAATGTTATCCATGCAAAATGCATGCCGTGCAAATGACATGGTCACCCCTGACGCCAGTCAGCCGCCTCACACGCAATGGTGAAGCCGAGTGGGTAGGGCTATGACAACTGTGCACTCTGTCATCACTGCTCTTGAGTGACCGAGTGGACAGGATGCTATCGGAGTACACCTATCCTTCTGCCCCAAACAGAGTGGGGGAGCTAAGCTCTCATCTCCCGGTGTCATAGACCAGAGGAGGGATCCTTGTCTGCTACCACGCTGCCTCATCGCTACCCATGAGCGGACCAGCGGAGCCTGACAGAGCAACTGCACACACCCTTCTGATGTACCACTAACCCATGAGTGGTAGTGTGTGCAAGCCATGTAACTGGCTGCGGGCTCAAATATAAAGGAACCCCGTCCAACCATCATGCAATCATATAAGATGGTGCATGATACTAAAGCATGTAAATCCAACTAAAAATACCTATCCGAATAATATGCACAATCAATAAGTGCATATCTATGATCCAAGTAACTATGATCCAAATAAAACAGGGAAGATATAATCATACTGATCAAATGCATGTATCTAGTAGGCACAAAAACATACTAGGTATATAAATATGAAAATTATTGCAAGATATCCTAACTAACATATCAACTTGACTATATCTAAAAGATAAGTCAAAATATCCGCCTGATAAAATAAATGTCTGCAAGAATGAAATCGTCACGACCGGGGACCTGCCTCGTGACCGAAACCTGCATACAACATGACTATTGTTAAGCACAAAAAAATGCAATCCACTGACAAATCGAATACTTAATCGATTTCGTTCATAACCCAATTAACCCAAACCAATTTCCAATTCCACTAATTTATCCAAAGTAGATCCATCTCACAATCCAGAATTTATCCGAAATCAACAACATATCACTCAACCATCCCATATCCACCGAATACAATACGATCAACCGAATAACACCAAAATCGTGCTTACCAGCCCTAAGATCCCACTGGTAGCCATTCCTTCCTCCAAATCAGATCCCCAACTCAATTTCCTAAATTCACAGCCGACAACACCACCCACAGTCACCATCAACCCTCACTGCCCACCAACTATCAGCAATCCTCAAGATCAAACCATAGGAATTGAACAAAAAATCAACAACCGAGATTTACCTGTGCTAGGAAAACCCTTCCCGACTGCTTACCACCCCTAATCCTCTGTCGATCATCCCAAACCCTTTGACACAGCCAAAACACCCTAATCGGCCCTCGTAGCAGGGTCGACAAGAACCCTTAGAATCGAAACCTAACTGACCTTACTCCGGCGACGCTAGGCCAGAAGGGAAGAGGAGACGTCGGCTGTGGACGGCGAGCGCACGACGCGCCGAGAAGGGAAGAGAAGAGGCAGCGGCTCGTGCGACGGTTAGAGGCGAGGAGCCGACGGCCTAGGCACCGGGAAGGGCGGCGCCGGCTGCTGCGGAGAAAGTGACGACCGCAAGTCTCGACCGCGAGAAAAAGAAGGCTCGATGGAAGGCAGACGTCGCATTTGCCGGCGCTTGCAAAGGAACGGCTCGATCTCGGCATTGGGCAGCGAAGGGGAGCACGACGCGTGAGGTGGTGGACGGCGAGCTCGCGTCGCGTCGGGCGACAGTGCTCGCGGGAGCGCAAGTGCTTGCTGCGGCACGGTGGGGGAAGACGCAGTGGTTTCGGGCGTGATCAAGAAGCCGCTCGGGAAAAAGGTGCTGCGGCGAGAAGGAGGTTTCGCGAGAGAGAAACCGCAAGTCGCGAGAGGAAGAGGTGGTCGCGAGGGGAAAAACCGCAGCGTGAATCGGGAAAACTAAACCTAGGTTTAGTTATTTGTAAACTTTAGGTTAATATCGCCTATTAATCCCCTTAAATAGACTCCACCTAAAACCTAGTTATTTTATCCTCGTAATTATCTCGTGCAAACTCCGTTTAAATCTAGAAAAATTTCGAAAAAATTCCTAAAATTACCTAAAAATCCCGAAAAATTTTCAGGATTATTTTCTTAATTCTTTGGCCATTTAATTTAATATTTTAAATTTTCAGTATTTAACAATTGATTGCTCATGCCCATCAGTTGACTGCTCCTGTAGTCGTTGTCTCACAATGACTCAATCCATGCTAGAGAAACTCCAACGGATAGCCGATCAATCGACTGTCAAACCCTAACAGTCGACTAATGCACAGACAGTCGAGTCACTGATCGAGCCTACCTCGCTTCTATGGTCGCATCCATCAGTCAACTGTCATCTATGATAGTCGACTGCTACACACCAGTCAACTACCAAGGCTACTCGGTTGTAGTTGAACTCCAGTCGATTGGTCATAATTCCAATCGACTGCTCAGAGTCAACTAGACTACCAAGTGTCAAAACACTTGACTAGTCAACTGATCTATAACCTCAGTCGACTGATAAACCTCAATCATAAGGTTTAACTTAAGTATGATGCCTTCATACTTGCTGGACACACTTAGCTTAGACCTAAACCTTCTAGCCACCTCCATCAGTCTCACGCCATCGGATCCCTCGAAATCATCCATAACTTGTTTATTCATACGTTAGCCTTTAAGTATTTCCATCGACTATTATCATGCTAATAGTATCTACACTGCCAAAGTGTATTTGGACTTACGCTGTCAAGATACACGCTTGAACTTTACACCGTCAAGCATTGAACTTATGCGGCCAAAACACAAACTTGGACTTCATGCCACCAATATCACACCCTTAGACTTTTCTAAATGTCAAGACTCATGCTTAGACTTTCCAAATGCCAAGACCCATATTTGGACTTTCCATGTCAAGTATTCGTGACTTAGACTTTCTTTGTCAAGTACCAATGACTTGGACTTTCCTTGTCAATTACCCATGACTTAAATTTTCTATTGTCAAGTACTCATGACTTAGACTTTCTATCATATGGTCAATCTCATGTCAATCATATAATTAATTTATTGTCAAACAATAGTCAATCCACTGTCAAACAATGATGAATCCACTGTCAAACATCAAAATACTATTCGAGTCAAATTCAAATCCGATCAATCGTGACCTATACTGATTGCACCAACATGCATAACCTATGCTTTAAATTTATCCGGAATCAAGAATGAGATAATCTATTTGTAAAATTATTCGAGCAAAATTTAAACGTCTAGATTATAAAATAAAAATAAAGACGATTTTGACTTATCCCATAAGAAGATAACAAAGTCAGTTGTTCTTTCTGAGATAAGAAATTGAGAAAGTTGCCAGTGGTGACTGGTATTGATAAACAAGCAAAAATATCAACAAATGCCGAACTAAATCAGCATCCGCTGCTATTTGAGAAAGGGAATGTCATAAAAACAAAGAACTCAACTTTTCAAAAGCTCAATAATCACTCTTGAGCTCAAGCTTCTTACCTGAAACACATGATAAAAACTCAGGCAAGAATCAATAGCATCTTATTTGCTATAGGTGAGGTGAGGTGAAGTGTATGAAAGTGCTTTCAATAAGGATAATTGATAGGCTCAGGCTGCATTGCTTTTTGCATAATCTCAGTTTGCTCTTGCACGTGAACAGTGTAGAAGCCCGTGGCTGCTGCAGCAGAAGGTGCTCTTCCTACATATTTGATGTCTTCAAAGTTACCACGATCCAGTGCCTTCATTGCAGTATATAACCGAAGATTGATATAACTGTATGCACCCATGTTCATTGGCTCTTCCTGACACCAAACAATTTCAGCATCTGCATATCCAGGCAAGCACGAATATCATTGGATATTAGCAGATGGATAGTCTCTAAAAGTGAAGAAGAACTAAAGTGATCATGAGAAGGGAAAACAGCTGCAGCGGCAAAGCTTGTTAGACTCAAACACCGGGAGCCAATTAGAGATAGGTTTCAACCAACTAATATCGCAAATTCAGTCTCCAGCTTCTTGGCTTTTGACTTAAATTAAAATGCAACATGAACTAAAGAAATGCATGTCTTCCATATAGATGTTTGTGCCTTGCATTGAATAAAATACTGGTGTCATAGGTGGCTAATCATGTTTCAACTGTGTATGATAGGGCCTCTCGGTAAATGACTTGCAAAAGAATGTAGGAATTCATGATGATCAATCCATGTGGTCTCAACTATTTTAGTTCAGCTATATGGATAATCTAAGATCTATGCAAATCTATATCACTACAATATTTTAATCCGTTAATTATATTTTAATATTTTTCTTTAGTCTACATCTACCTCTTAAATCTTTAGTTCATTCATCTACATCTACCTCTTACATAATGATAATATCTTGGCCAGTTTTTGTGAGACCCACACTTTTTTTTCTTTTTGTGCAATAAGTTGGACATAGAATGTATGTTCTATTTTGAAGAAAACAAATTTAATATGGGTTAATAGCCACAAGTGTTAGGGATTTAATCCCACATAGAATTGAAATGTGTCAAGCATTATCTGTTGGGGTTCTATATACACACCGTATAATGATTCTCTTATAAGAATTAGTGGTGCAACTTTGTTTCACCCGACTTAACACCAATTAAGTTGATCGACATATGGATTGCACCAATATTTTAATATGTTCACGCGTGTTGCGAGTAGGAGAAATATAAACATGAGCCGTGCACCTCTCTTGATAATTTGAGCTCTTAGGATGGTCACCTAGTTTAATTTTACTTATAAATTGTTAAGTAAGCCATCAACTATTTTAGGAGATGAATGGACAACCAACTTGACATGACGGACATGACAATAAATAGACTAAGTTCTTTAAAAGAAATATAAAGGAACTGGAAGAATTAAAAAGATATGGTGATAAACAACAAGAGAACATACTTGGATAACGCTTAAGTTCTCTTTGGATCAGGTCATAGGGGAATGGGCAAAGTTGCTCAACTCTACAAATAGCAACATCCTTGCGGTCTAACTTCTTTCTTTCTTCATCAAGTTCATAGTAGACCTGAAGAAAAATATGAAAAGAAATACTCGCACAGGTATGACATGGTAAAGCCAAAATTCATAAGCAAGCTCAAAAATTTTCAAAATCAAATACAAAATCACATAGCTTACCTTTCCAGAGCACAAAATGAGGCGGTTGACACCCTCCTCAACCTCCTTATGGTTATTCTGGTCCTTTATCAGGCGCTTGAAACGTGTGCCCTGCTTATCAAAACCTAGGTGACCTTCAAGATCATCAAACTCGGATAAATTTGATCTGCAGTCCTTGTGCCGTAATAGGTTCTTAGGAGCTATCACAATCAGAGGCTTACGGAACCCCCTATGAATCTAGAACACCAAAACAATGTCCATCATTGAGGCTAGTTGCAGATAATGCAACAACAACATAATAAGCAAGGCATGTTTCTATATATACTAACCTGTCGACGCAAAACATGGAAATAATTTGCTGGAGTTGTAACATTGACAACTTGCCAATTACAATTCTGGATCTGTGTTCTGAGAGTTGGGTCCATCTCAGGAATGACATAGGGGTTATCATCACTCATCTGTGTAATACGGCAACCATTAGTTCTCAGGAAAAGAAAAACAGAACTTCAAATTTTCAATATTCACATAGTTTTAACAAGATGATGCATTAAAATGAATGTTCTTTATCCTAAAGCAAATAAACAAACAAACAAATAGGAATCTGTGTAAAAACAATTACACGGAAGGTTTCTCACAATGCATGCAAACTAGCTGACCTAGATGGTTAAAAAAGAAAATCAATGAACCTAGTCTACGAAATAATGACTCTGAACAGGAAAAATGTAATTATGAATCCTAGGTTCATATGATGTCTTAGGAAAAGGGCAGATTATCGTGCTCAACAATTTAAAGACTGATTCCGAGTTGACAATACTGTCCATAGTTTTTCCTTTATTACCTGGAGAAAGCGCTCCAGTCGTGCGCTAGAATGTTCTGGACCTTGACCATCATAACCATGGGGAAGCAAAAGAACTATCCCAGTTTGACGAAGCCATTTGGATTCTCCACTGCTCAAAAACTGGTCAAACATTACCTGAGCACCATTTGAAAAATCACCAAACTGAGCTTCCCACAATACCAAAGAATTGGGATTTTCCATGGAGTATCCCATTTCAAATCCAAGAACAGCAAACTCTGATAGTGAACTGCAGATTGGATGGAGAGTTAGGATGTCATACTCAACTAGAATAGATACAATACGTAAATACAAAAATCAACTGCATTCATATTAAATATTATTCTCAAGGTTTTACACTAATATATGATGAATTTCATATCAACTCAAATGCTTGCAAACCTAAGCAACACAAAATCAGTTATGAGAATAGAAAACATAGAATATTAAGCTTCCAATTTTAGAAGGGGAGCGTCGGCGCATCGGTAAAATTATTGTTATGTGACTTTGTAATCACGGGTTCGAATTATAAAAATAGTCTCTTACAATGCAAAGTAAAGTTGCTACAATAGACAATATCTTCCTCTAGCATTGCTCTTACGGCAATGAGTCCGGTGAAGAGCTCCCCACTCTGATATCAATTGTAAGGATCGTGACATGCACTAGAGGGGGGTAAATAACATTTTGTCGATTTCTTCGCTCGACCATGTCATGCTCATCTACAATCATTAGTAATGCACAACGGAAATAAATATACAAGTATAAACAAAAACAAAAGATGACAGAATCACATCATACAATTTTTACGTGGTTCAGAACCCTAGTTCTTACTCCACGACGGTGCTCTAATAATCTACTTTCACTATGAACTTATCCTTTTCGATATGACACCAGAGGTGGATAAACCTCTTACAATGCACTTACAAAAGTAAAATACAATCAAAATGAAATACAAAAGTGAATACAAGTAAATAACACTTTACAAATGATTGCTTTGATTGTTTCATATTTTGGTTGCTTTGGATGACTTTTGAAGACCTAAAATGTAATAGAACTTCAACTTAAAATCACCCAAAAACTGCTTCTTCCAATCTTCCCATCAAGCTCTTTTTAAGTCATGCATCAACCTGATTTCCACCTGGCAGTCGACTGCCAAAAGGCACTAGTCGAATGTCCCCTCATCGATCCGTTGTCTCACAACGGACTAATTCACATAGACTTTCATCCAATGAATACGCTAGCAGTCGACTGTCTTTACCAGCAGTCGACTATCGCACCACTAGTCGACTACCAGAGCTTCTGTTCTCGTGTATACTATCACCATTCGACTACCTATTATTGGCAGTCGACTATTGTGGACCAGTCAACTTGTATAACACATTAGTCAACTACCAAGGCACAACAAGCAATCGAGCCTTAGTCGACTACTCTACCAGTTTACTGGGTCATATTCTTAGTCGACTGATTGAGTCAACTAGGTCTCTTGAGTGATAAACACTTGACCAGTAGACTAACCAATACCACCAGTCAACTGATAAATCTCAAAAGTGAGGTTTAACTCAAGTATGATCCCCTCATACTTGATCGACCACTCTTAGCCTAGATCTAAGCCTTCTAGCCGCCTTCATCAGTCTCACTCCCTCAGGGTCTATCCGAGCCCTCTACTACTCCTTCACCCTTTCCATTAGCCTCCAAATACTTCCATCAGCTATGTCATGCTAATCGGGTCTTCTTTTCCAACGTTCATTTGGATTTATGCCGCCAAGACTGTATGCTGTCAAAATCATACCCTTGGACTTCCTTGCCAAGTATCTATACTTGGACTTTTACCACAATGACTACACACTCAGACTTAGTAGCCAAGATTACACCCTTGGACTTTCCATTTTTCAAGTATCCAGAACTTAGAATTTCACCATCAAGACTACACACTTGGACTTACGTGGTCGAAACTTGGACTTCTCTATTGCCAAGAATCTGATCTTGGACTTTCCATTGCCATGTATTCATACTTAGACTTTTCCATACCAAGATCATTCTTTGACTTTCCCTTACTAAGTCTCTAAACTTGGACTTTTCCATTGTCAAATATCTATACTTGGACTTTCCCTCGAGTCTCACTCGAGTCTAGTCAACCTTGACCTGAGGTTTAATTGTTCCAACAATCTCCCTCAAATAATCTCCCCTATATGATTTTGGATATCCCAATCATTCACTTATCATATGGTCAACATATGGTCAAACTCATATTATCAAATAATGGTCAAGCTCATTGTTAATCCATTGTCAAACATCTAAACCCTATTCGAGTCTCACTCGAGTCTGGTCAATCGTGACCTGGATCGATTGCACCAACACCTTCTTCTTTAGATTCGAGGAGAAGCTCTGCTTACGACGACACTCCTCTGAGCTCAATTGGATCTATGAGAGCTCGAATCTCCCACTAAGCTCTCGGATTATGGAGTTTGAGTCATTCTGTAGTCACGTTTCATCTTCGAAGACTCGATCGAGACTCTGTTGGATTTCACTGTGAAGACCTTCGTTCACACACAACTGTGTAGATTTGGGTTGATTCGATCATTAGCATTTAATTTAATTGTTAAGCATTAATTACTCGGTTGTTATTTCCTTTGCGTTTAACATTTATTTTAATCGTAGTTTGAGTACTTAGTTTAATTTGAATATGTCTTAAAGTTATTTGATGTAATGTTCCTTTTACTTGACACTTTATTCCTGCATACTTTTTTTAGTTCAAATTACCTGCCTACATTGTGCTTGACAAATTATCTCTTTCATTAAGTGCATTTTAATTTCACATGTTTAGTATAACGTGCATCTCTTTGTTAATTGCAGTGGATAGTTAGATTTAATTTCGATATCGACCCGCATACATTATTGGAAACCCTTCATCTAGAGACGACTTCCACCATAATATCCTTGGGAGACTATTTGGGCCCTACCACTATACGGTGCTAATATAAGCGAGTTTGATAATTAAGTTGATACTGTAGTGTGACAACGATGACTCATATTTACATATACACATCTACAATCCTTATCAATTGCCCATGAGTGTTGTTGTGGTAGTGATATGTTGCCCACAATTAGTGCTTCATACCTTAATCACCCATGAGTGTTGTCATGATATTGAGTTGTTGCTCATGATCAATGTTCACCTAGGCACCATGACTATACATGAGTACTATTGTGGTAGTATCACATATGTGATTCCTTGACTACCCACGAGTGTTATTGCAATAGCAAGGTGTCACCCGTAGTTAGTATTGTTATTGTTGGTGCAATTGGTTCAAGTCACGATTGATCAGATTCGAGTTTGACTCGAGTAGTATTTTGATATTTGACATTGATGTCTGACATGTGTTAGGGAGATTGTTGATGCAATCGACCCAGATCATACTTGATGTTTGACGATGGTTTGACGATTGTCATGGGAGAAGTCCAAGTCTTGTGTACTTATCATGAAAAGTCCAAGCTTGAGTCTTGGCATGAAAAGTCCAACATGGGTTGGCAAGGGAAAAGTCCAAGCATGGGTCTTGGCATTTGGAAAGTCCAACATTGGATTGGCAAGGAAGTCCAAGGGTGTAGTCTTAGCCACGTAAGTCCAAGGGTGTAGTCTTGGCGGTGAAAGTCCAAGTCATGGGTACTTGGCAATTGAGAAGTCCAAGGGGAATATTGGCGGCGTAAAATCAAAGGGTGGAGTCATGGCAGCATAAGTCCAATGGTTGACGGCGTAAAGTCCAAGCGGAGTCTTAGCAGCGTAAGTCCAATATACCTTGGCGATATAGATCAACTTAGCATGACATAGCTGATGAAAGCACCTGAAGGCTAGCGTATGGATGAACAAGTTATGGATGACTTGGAGGGATCCGATAGGCATGAGGCTAATGGAGGTAGCTAGAAGGCTTAGGTATAGGCTAAGGGTGATCTAGCAAGTATGGGGGCACCATGCTTGGGTTAAAACCTCATGTTTGAGGTGTATCAGTCGACTGAGACTATGGTCAGTCGACTGATGGGAGTCAACTAGGATTTGACTGCAGGAAGATGACCTAGCAGTCGACTATCAGCATTAGATAATCAACTGATGGCCTGAGTAGTCGACTGATCTGGAGATCAGTCGATTGCTGGTCGGGCTTTCGGGCACAAAAAGCTTTTCAGTCGAGTGATCGGCCCGACCACTCGACTGATTGAGCCATCAGTCGACTGATGGGTATAATCAGTCGACTGATGCCCTATCCATTGGAACTTATCTGACATGGTTCATGCCGTTGTGAGACAATGGCTATAGGAGCAGTCGACTGATGATCCCGATCAGTCGACTGCTGGGCAGAATCTGGCCCAAGGATAAGCTTTAAAGGGAGCTTGAGGAGGAGGTTTTCGCCATCAGTTCTTTGATGTCTTTGGGACGATTTGTTGCTGCAAATCAGGGTCTCCAAGTGCAATTCAAGCAACCAAACAAGCAAGCATCTAAAAGTTCTTTGTAAAGTTTTCTTTACTTGCATTTTAGTGTATTTGCTTGTATTTCATTCTTATTGTTGTAAGAACTATTGTACGAGGTTTCTCCACCTCCAGATTATTTCGAGAAGGAGTTATTGTTATATTGGTGTGTGTTTGACATCGCTAGGGCTCATTCGAGCCCAATCCGTGAAGTAGAAACCATTCGATTCCGAACCACGTTACATCATATTATTGTGCTTGTATTGGTGTTGTATTTGTTTTATTATTTCTATTTCCACGGCGTATAACACTTTTTGTAGCAAGCACGCAATCGCAAACGAAATCCATCAAACAAAGTGAGACATTATTCACCCCCCCTCTAACGGCCACCGAGGTCCTAACAATTGGTATCAAAGCCCGGGGCTCTTCTACGGATTAACAACCGGGAGCAAAGACGCTAGAGGGTGAAGAGGAACAAGATGGATTTTGAAGAACAACTAGGATGAGATATCAATACGCCGGTCTCATACACCTTCTATGGACAAGAAGGGTTTAGGCAATGAAAGGCAAAATTCTTGATGATGAAGGACCTTGAGGAGTTGTCCACCCTAATGGAAGGATTTGAATATCCTAGAGGGACAAAGGGAGGATATCTCAAGAAGAAGAGATGAACTCAAGAGCAACTACAAAAGTCCGAAACAAATGATAAGGTAATCGATATGGTAATTGATTTAATTCCTAATGAATTATTGTCCAAAATAGGTGAATTTCAAGATGCCAAAAATCTATGGAGAAAATTGGAAATGATTCATGAAAAATCCAAACCAGTCCAAGAAGAAGAAGAGGAGGAGTGCTCATCCTCTCAAGCTCAAGAAGAAGCAAGCACATCTTCATCACAAGAGCTTGAGGATTCGGATGGTGATAGAGAGTCGACATCCGAATCGGTAGAGGAGGTGGAATTGGAAGAAACCTCCACATCAAGGTTTGAGGGGGAGGAGAGATCACCCTCCATGTCAGAACAAGATGAAGAAGTTCAAAATCCGGCCGCCATTGACCTAGATAACTTAAGCATTTCGATTAATAATAAAATTCATATTATATGCTTTGAGTGTAGGGAACAAAGACACTATAAGAGCAAGTGTCCAAAAAGAGTTAAGAAGACTCCACCAGCACCTAGAAGTCAAGAGAAAGCTAAGGATCTTGGTGCCCCCACTAGAAAAAGCAAGGAGCACGTGATGTGCTTTAAATGTCGACAATCGGGACACTACCGGAGTCAATGTCCAAAGGGGAAGAAGAAGGTCCAAGAAGGAGCATCACAAGTAGGGGGAGTCTTGAAAGCTAACCCTAAGGTAAAATTTATTAATGCATCTTCTTTAATTTATAGGCAAAAGCATGCTTTTAATTCACTTGCAATTCATCATGAAAAGCATGCTAGTAGAAATAATAGATTTTATTGTCTAGGTTCTAAGAGTGTCAACCTTAGGAATAAGGAGAAATTTGGGACTAATATCCCTAAAAATATTTTACCTAAGGCAAGTATTAGGAAAATTGAGGACCACTTAGGTTTTAACCCTAAATGGACTAGACATATGCCTAGGAAGTCTCATGTCCAAAGAATAGATGAAAAATAAAAAATTGGACAATTAGAGTTAGAAAATCAAGCATTGAGGTCAAGGCTTGAAAAACTTGAAAAGACCCTTGCAAAGATGCAAAATTCAATTATAGGGTCAAATGAACAAAAATCTAGGTCAAGGAGTCAAAGTCAAAGTCAAAGACCTAAGAAGCAAGGTCCAACCAATGGCAAGAAAGGTTTGGGTCACAAACCTAAGCCCAAGGAGACCTACCATAGTGTTCCATTCGATTATGGAACTCAAGTTAGGTCTAAGAAAACCAAGGTCAATAGGGAAGTCATCCCTAAGGTTGACCAAGGTAGGTGCCTAGTGGCTAGGGTTTCAAGGAAACCTAGAGAAGCCACTAAGAAGGTCAAAGGGGGAGTTACCTCTAGAGTTGACCTAGGCAAGACCACAATGACCAAGGCTACCAAGCCTAGGAGGGTCATTAGGAGGATATATAGGGAAGCTATCCCTAGTGAATACCTAGTAAACCTAAGGAGCTCCAATAGGTATTGGGTTCCTAGGAGCGTGATCGATTCACGCTAGATGGGTTTAGGTGTGCCAACCTTGAATGAATGAGTAGTTAACCTAACCATAGTAAAGGTGACACTTTAAGTCATTTTCAAGGTTACGGGTACCTTGGAAATGTGGTGTGAATTTTATAATCCTAAAATATTTTAGGATGTGACAATATAAGTTATAGAAGTTGAAAAATCAATCAAATTAGCACGATTAGGTCTTAGAAGTCATGGTGTGCCATTTTGGGTTTTTGGCACACTAGGGGTATAATTGACAATATAGAAAAATGGACTTAATAATAAAAAATGGAAATAAATACTAAAATTTAGGTATTATATAACTTTATATTTTATTTGTCATGCTTTGGTTGCCAAATAACATGTCATGACATTATATCTACTTTTAATTGTATAATATGTCATGATCATGCTTAGGATTAAGATTAAATGTCATGTATGCTTAGATTCTATTTTATGCCATGACATCATGATTATGAGCATATGTTTATTTATATCATCATTAATGCCATAATCATTCATGCATTTATGAAAATTGAGTTAAGGACAATTGACATGACTTAAAGTCTCATGTATAAGGGAATCAAGTAGTGTTGCCTTAGAAAATGCATAAGGCCTTAGTTTAAGATGACCCAAAACCCACATCTCACATTACATTGACATGTATGTGTATTGATACACTCTAGATACATGTGAGATGCTAGGATATGAGTTAAGTTCAAGGTGCATAGTTTTTGCATCTAGATGAACCCAAACTCATCTAAAATCATTAGTGGATCATTGGGAAAGCTTATGTTCAAGTCATGTACATTAAGTCCAAAGAATATGATCCAATATAAGGTTTTAAAAACATTTTAAAATCATTTTGAGAAACCTTGGTGAAGTCTATCTTTTGATAGCAATCACCATTGATGATGTTGATACAAAGTGAGCTAAAACATCGAAGTTTTTCTTCACTTTTGAACTTTATGTCAATTTCATTATTTTATGGGTAAATTATATTTCAAATATTTTTCACCCATTGTATTGGTAATAAGTATTATACGTATGAAGTTTCATGATTTGTCGAGTTACGTATAATTACTTATGCATTTTTGAAATTCATTCTTGATAACTGAAATTTGGAATTTGATTATCGATCAGCACCACTGATGGCGATCGTGATAAACAAAGTCATTGTTGCCTGATAGAGTCGACTGCCAGGCTAATTTCGGATAAACAAGGTATGTTTAGCCCAATTTCAGCTAGGTTAGGATTCCCTAACCACTCCTAACCCTAGGATATGCTTTGGAAAGCATTAGAAAGGGTAAAAATCCATTGGATATCGATTAGGAGAGTTGTTAGGGTGATGTATCAATTTTAAGGTGTGGGAAAGTTCAATGTTGAACTTTGAACCTTAATTTTGATGGTTTAGAGTTCCTATAGGCTTAGGGATTTCCCAAGGACATTGTTGGTGCAATGGTCAAGGGGGAGCAAGCCTTTAGGGGGAGGTATCCATCATGAGATGATGGATGTATTTTTCCTCATGAGGGGGAGAAATGGGAATTTGAGATGTCCAATTTGAAAATTGGGAGAGTTCATAGGAGTGTCTATCTTGAGTGATATGTGACTTATCACTAGGAAGATTGTAGGCATTCTATGAGTTTTGGACCAAGGAGGAGATTGTAAGATCTCATTGGGATATGAGACATTGACCTCCTTGGAGAGAATCTTTTTGATGTATGTCAAAAAGGGGGAGAATTAATGTGAATTACCAATTTGCGAAAATTGGTAAGAGAATTTGAGTTAAAGGCTTAACTCAAGGGTGTTTTTATCAAACATCAAAAAGGGAGAGATTGTTGGTGCAATCGGCCCAGGTCACAATTGACCAGACTCGAGTTTGACTCGAGTAGTGTTTTGATGTTTGACATTGATGTCTGACATGTGTTGGGGAGATTATTGGTGCAATCGACCCAGGTCATACTTGATGTTTGACGATAGTTTGACCATTGTCATGGGAGAAGTCCAAGTCTTGTGTACTTGGCAAAAAAAGTCCAAGCTTGAGTCTTGGCATGGAAAGTCCAACATGGGTTGGCAAGGGAAAAGTCCAAGCAAGGGTCTTGACATTTGGAAAATCTAACATTGGGTTTGCAAGGAAGTCCAAGGGTGTAGTCTTGGCGGTGAAAGTCCAAGTCATGGGTACTTGACAATTGAGAAGTCCATGGGGAATATTGGTGGCGTAAAGTCCAAGGGTGGAGTCTTGGCAGCATAAGTCGAATGGTTGGCGGCATAAAGTCCAATCGGAGTTTTGGCACCGTAAGTCCAATGTGCCTTGACGGTATAGATCAACTTAGCATAACATAGCTGACGGAAGCACCTGAAGGCTAGCGTATGGATGAACAAGTCATGGATGACTTGGAGGGATCCGATAGGCGTGAGGCTGATGGAGGTGGCTAGAAGGCTTAGGTCTAAGCTAAGGGTGATATAGCAAGTATGGGGCACCATACTTGGGTTAAAATCTCATGTTTGAGGTGTATCAGTCGACTGGGACTATGGTCAGTCAACCAATGGGAGTCAACTAGGGTTTGACTGCGGGAAGATGGCCTAGCAATTGACTACCAACATTGGGCAGCCGAATGATGGCCTGAGCAGTCGACTGATCTGGAGATCAGTCGATTGCTGGTCGGGCTTTCGGGCACAGATAGCTTTTCAGTCGAGTGATCAGCCCAAGCACTCAACTGATTGAGCCATCAGTCGACTGATGGGTATAATCAGTCGACTGATGCCCTATCCGTTGGAACTTATTCGATGTTGTTCATGCTGTTGTGAGACAACGACTACAGGAACAGTCGACTGATGGTCCCGATCAGTCGACTGCTAGGCGGAATCCAGCCCAAGGATAAGCTTTAAAGGGAGCTCGAGGAGGAGGTTTTCGCCATCGGTTCTTGGATGTCTTTGGGGCGATTTGTTGCTGCAAATCAAGGTCTCCAAGTGCAATTCAAGCAACCAAACAAGCAAGCATCCAAAAGTTCTTTGTAAAGTTTTCTTTACTTGTATTTTAGTGTATTTGCTTGTATTTCATTTTTATTATTGTAAGAACTATTGCACGAGGTTTCTCCACCTCCGGATTATTCCGAGAAAGAGTTATTGTTATAGTGGTGTGTGATTGGCATCGCTAGGGCTCATTCGAGCCCAATCCGTGGAGTAGGAACCGTTCGGTTCCGAACCACATTACATCGTATTGTTGTGCTTGTATTGGTGTTGTATTTATTTTATTATTTCTATTTCCGCTGCGTATAATACTTTTTGTAGCAAGCACGCAATCACAAACAAAATCCATCAAGCAAAGCAAGATGCTATTCACCCCCCCCTCCCTCTAGTGGCCACCGAGGTCCTAACAATTATATGAAACCCATGAGTGATGTTGTAGCAGTGAGGTATCACCTATATCCAAATTTACTTATTTTATAGTACTTGGTTTCTCTATGTTGTGTTATTATATATTTCTACCTTAGAATGATTATTATTGAGCTATGTAAGAAGGTGATGACTCGTGTGGAGCATATTGATTGATACAGATACATTGATTATATATATTTAGTTGTTTCCTTTGACCTCTATATATATCTATGTCATGCACTTCTTTTCTTTATTATCCACTGAGTAAATTTGTACTCACTACATTTTACTTTGACCTCTAAGTTAGTAAAAAAGGATTTATGCATCCACATAGTTAGATGGTTGCCCCAGAGTCTCTTAGAGATGATGACTTGTCAATTTTTTCACGCAATATCTAGGATGTTTATATTTCTTTTATCGTTGACTTTCCTTTTTACATTTGTCATTTAGTGAAGTCTTTTAGTTTCTATTTTTAAGTTTATGTACTTTTACACTAAACTTATGTTTAATTTTTTATTTGTTTTATTGGTTTTCTTATATATGTTATTATACGATTAGTTTTGGATCATCTTTCCCCTATATTATCAATAGGGGGTACCTCCGATTGATAGAAACATGTACACCTTCAAGGTGTGATAGTAAGAGGTTTCTTCTTCTCCTGAAGATATGCAAGAAGGAGAACAAATAGTGATGTTATTGCTAAGGCTAGGCTGTGAAGTAGAAATCGAGAATTTCGACAACAATAACAATAATAATCAAGTCTTATCCTACCAGGTGGGGTCGGCTATATAGAATCTTCTACACCATTGGGCTCTATCCCCTACTATATCATCATCTATACTTAAATAAATTTTATCTTATTTTATTATTACTAACCAAGTCTTTTTTGGTCTTCCTCTTTCTTGTTTGATGTGTATATTTGTCATTGTTTCACATTACTTAACTGGAGCATTTATTGGTCGTCTAAGTACATGTATGTACCAACTTAACATGTCTCTCGCAGTTTTCCTTCAATAGATGTAACTCCAACATTCTCTCTAATGCTCTCATTTCTTATTTTATCCATCCTCGTATGTCCACACATCCACCATAACATCTTCATCTCTACAACTCTCATTTTTTTTATCATGTGTTTGAGCCATAGCCCAACATTTAATGCAATATAACATATCAGGTCTAATCACCATTTTGTAGAATTTCCCTTTAAGTTTTAGAGGCATTTTACAATCACATAAAACATCTGATGCTCTCCTCTATTTCAATCATCCTACTTGTATTATATGTAAGACATCTCTTTTAATCCCTCCGTCATCTTGCAAAAATGATCTTAAATACTTAAAACTCTTAGTTCCAAACAACTCGTCATCTTTTATCTTAACACTTTCCTTATTACGTCTAACATTGCTAACTTAAATTTCATATATTCTATCTTTACTCTGCCAAGTCTAAAACCTTTCACTTCTAGTATTTTTTGCCAAAATTCTAATTTAGTATTTACTCCTTCATGTGTCTTATTTACCAAAATAATATCATCTATAAACAACATACACCATGGTACGGTGTCTTGAATGTGTCCAATGAGTTCGTCCATGATTAGTATAAAAAGATAGAAATTTATAGTTGATCCTTGATGTAACCCTATCTTTATTGGAAATATTTCAGTTAATCCGCTTGAAGTTTTTACAGTAGTCGTTACTTCCTCATACATATCCTTAAGTAGTTTAATATATGTTATGCTAACACCATTTTTTTTTCTAAAATTCTCCATATAATTTCTCTTGAGACTCTATCATAAGCCTTTTCTAAGTCAATGAATATCATGTGTAGATCTTGCTTTTGCTCCTGATACTTTTCAATTATTGTCTGAGAAGTTGTATAATTTCTATTGTTGACCTTCCATGCATGAACTTAAATTGATTTTCAAAAATCGTGGTCTCCTTCCTTAATCTTTTTTCTATTACTCTTTTCTAAATTTCATAGAATGACTCATTAGTTTAATACCTTTATAGTTTGCACAAATTTATGTCTCCCTTATTCTTCTATAAGAGAATTAGAGTACTTACTATCCACTGATCGGATATTTTTTATTTTCAATATCATGTTAAATAATTTTATAAGTCATTCAATACCTTATTTCCCTAGACACTTCCACACCTCTATCAGAATATTATTTGGTCCAATGACTTTTTCATTTTGTACCCATTTAAAGCTTGTTCTACTTCTGAAATTTGAATTCTACAATAAAATTTTAAATTTCTCTACTCATTTCACCTATTTAAATTACCTAAATTAAGTTAGCGATCACCTAAACCTTCATTAAAAAAAGTTGTTGAAAATACCTCTTCCATCGCTTTTTTATTTCTCCATCATTTACTAGTATCATGTTACATTAATCTTTAGTACATCTTATTTAAATAAGATCTTTTGTCTTCCTTTCTCTCACTTTAGCTATTCTATAAATATCTCTTTCTAATCTTTTATATCTAATTTTTGATATAACTGTTCAAAAATTTCATTCTTAGCTTCATTCACTGCTTTCTTAACCTCTCTATAAATATCTCTTTCTAATATTTTATATCTAATTTTTGATATAACTGTTCAAAAATTTCATTCTTAGCTTCATTCACTGCTTTCTTAGCCCCTTTCTTGACTATTGAATATTTTTTCAAGTTTTCGTCGTTCTTACAAATATATAATTCCTTATAAATTATTCATTTTTTCCTTTACTTTCTCCTATACTTTCTCATTCCACCACCAAGATTCCTTACTTGGTGGTGCATGTCCCTTTGACTCACCGAGTATATTTTTCACTACTATTTTCAACTTTGATACCATCTTATCCCATATTGTATTAGGGTCACCATATATTCCACCTAATACTTATACTCCTACATTCTCCTTAAATATGTCATGTTTCTTATCGTTTAAATTCCACCACTTAATTCTAGTAGTCATCTATATTTTTCTTCTATCAATATTATACTTGAGGCGTATATCCAATACTACTAACCTATGTTGGGTAGGTATGCTTTCTCCAAGGATGACTTTGCAATCTTTATAAATCTTTTTATTTCTCTTTCTAACCATAAGAATATCAATTTACGATTTATTATTTCCACTTTTGAATATTACCAAATGCTTGTTTCTTTTCTTAAAAAATGTATTAGTTAGTTAAGGTCATATGCTATCACAAAATCCAATATAATTTTACCTTCTTCATTTCTTGTTCCAAACCCATAACCTCCATACACCCTCTCATATTCCTCATTTTTCACTTCGACATGTCCATTTAAATCGTCTCCTATTAAAATCATTTCATTTGATGGATGATACTGCTATAATTTGACTTAAGAGTTGAAGAAAGGAATTACGAGTGGTAAGGTAAAGTCTGAGGGAGGGAATGTAGTATAGGATATACAACCTGGTCCGATTAGACCCGACTCGGGGAAATAAATCGAGTTGATGAGGTGGCAACCCAGGGTAGGACGGAGAAGCCCAACGGTCGGAAAGTAACTGGATAAGGAACCCAGGGAAGTAAGTCGGGAAATGACTCGGAAAATTAAGGGAGTTGTAGATGCGGGGGCTTCGTGGCCAAAGCAGAGCTAAATATCAACTCGGTGAGCCTAGTTGGGGCATATATACATCTTGGCCTAAACAAACCAGAAGAGTGAAAGAAAGTAAGTCGAAGGAGAAAACTAAAAGTACTTTGGGAAATAGAGCCGAGTTGATGTAAAGATCAAAAGAGGTAATTAGGGAAAATAAGGCCCCTAGGAGAGAGCGAGGGTAGAGAAAAGGGGAAGATGTTCCTTGTTATGCTCCTATGAGAGTTTGTTATACGGAATAATAGAATGGGACCCCACATAAGATTCTTAAGAGTCTTCACGCACTAATATCATAATAGAATTATTCTTAGGGTGGGGAGGGTCGTCCACGTGGACAAGGATCTTGATAGTTTGTTACACAACAGCCGGCTCCGAAGGGAACAAGGATAAAAGGAGGGAAGGAAGAAGGAAGTGGGGGATCGCTTTCAAGAAGAAGAAGGACTTCTACACATAAACTCCTCGTGGCTTTCTCCAGCCCAGGCTGAAGAAGGAGATTGGAGGACGAAGAAAGAAGGCGGAGAGTTTTATTAGCTTTACTCATTCCTTCATTTTGTAAACCTTCTTTTTTATCTATAAGAGGTTTTCTCCACCTCTGGAAGCACTTCCGAGAAGAAGGGATTTTCTAGTAAAGGTGTCTAGCGCCAGGGCTCCTTGGAGAGCTCATCCCGTGAAGTAGGAATTGAAATTCCGAACTACATTAAATCTCTTGTCCTCATTCTTTGCTACTGACTCTATAATCATTATCATCTTTTACTGTTGCAGCTGGAGAGGACTCCATCCCTCCTAGACATCTTCAACTTGAAAAGGAGGTAGAAAATCCATTTGTCGCATTAGTTAGCACCGTCTGTGGGAAACATTTTGTTGAATAAGACGTGGAGATGCATCTACAAGATATCCCTCCTCCAACAACCTCTTCCATAGAGGAGAACCCTATCACTATATTACCATCCTAGTTGAGGTCCATGGTGGATATGGTTGTATCTAAAGCTCTAGTAAGGGAAAGGAAAAAAGACAAGATATCTCCATTCATATTCTGATGAACCTTCTCAGAGGGAGCCGCCATTTGAAGGACCTTCCCATGTCCCCCCACCTAGTCCCCAAGAGACTGAAATATTTTCAGGTGAAATGCCAATGGGGAGGGCATATCAGTATCCTTTTTCAGCAGCACAGATGAGGCGTTAAGATCATGAGGAGAGTCAATCCACCAGGGTGCCTGAACCTTATGAGACCTATCCTTTCACTAAAGACATTATGGTAGGCAACTGCCACCATATTTTCAGGCTCCCCAAGTGGGAATTTACAATGACGCTTCTGATCCAGAGGAACACCTATCTTAGTTTAAAGATGCAACATCTCTCCATTGCTATTCTGATGCCCTTAAGTGTAGGGCTTTTCGCATCACGTTGGTTGCCTCAGTGCAAAGATAGTTTAACTCTGTACCCTTTGGTTCCATTACTTGTTTTGCTGATTTTAAGGGAGTTTTTCTTCAATAGTTTGCTAGTTATAAAACCTATAAGCATGATGCTTCTATTTTGCTTCATTTAAAACAAGAATCCTCGGAGTCTTTGAGGAGTTACATCCACCGTTTCACTGTCATTGCTCGAGAAATTCCCTCAGTCATGCCTGACATTTTGAGAGTAGCTATCCCTCATGGGTTGAAGGAGGGACCATTCCTCAGTTCCCTCTTGAGAAAGTCGGCCACCAATTATGAAGAGCTCCTGGGCTGAGATGAGGAGTATATCAACGAGGAAGAAGGGTTGAGGGTGAGAAGGGAAGAAAAGAAGCTTGCCCCTATCCCTCCAGAAAGGAACCCCCTCCTATCCAATGAGGACCTCCCAGACGAGAATATGTCAGGCCCTTTTTTCCTGAGGCCCCTCGGATGCGACCACCAATGCCAGGAGTTCACCCTCACCCTCCCTTATGAATTATGGCTACAAAAGCCTTGCCTCCCCTGTGGGCATGGAGGGAACGGGAGATGGAGGTGTATGATTAGTTGGGTATCCTTCAGTGCCCGACGGGATACAGAGGGATCCCCCGTAATCCCCCAACCTCATTCCTTTTCCAATACCAGACAGAGTATGAGCACACTAGTGACCACTATTTTAAGATACAAAGTGAGTTGGAGTGCATCAGAGCGGAATATCTGCATCTACAACCATAGATGAGAGGGAAAGTGAGGAGAGGTCGCCGGCCAAATATTGCTCACTCGGGGACCTACAACAGGAGACCCCAGGCTCTTCTCCCGCCAGGCCTGCGACCATCCAACCAAGAAGGTGTAGGGTCAGCTAACGAGGGCACGTTAGCTGCTCCGGGGGATGTCCCCACTCGAGGAATCATAAATGTTAATGCTAGAGGACCTATTGACGGGGATTCTAATAGAGCCAGAAAATCTTACGCCCACTTTATGGAGAGTTTGGCTATCAGGGAGGATCAGGTCATTCAGAATACACATCAGATATCCTTCGGACCTAAAGATTTACAAGGCGTCCTCTTGCCCCATACTGATGCTTTGGTAATTAGGGTCTCTTTGGCAAATTATGAGGTAGCCCAAGTCTTGGTGGACTCGGGAAGCTCTATTAATATCCTCTTTCAGGAAGCTTTCGAGCAGATGTAGCTAGGAAATGCGCAGTTAGAGGATGTAGCAACTCCTCTTTTTGATTTTGCTGAACACATGGTGCATCCTATAGGGAAAATCTCTTTACCCCTTACCTTGGGTACCAAGCCCAGTCAAAAGACTAATATAACTCCTTTTCTTGTGGTGAATGCCCCTTCTACCTATAATGCTATTTTGGGTCGCCCCTTTCTGTCAATATTTCAGGCAGTGGCCTCCCCCTACAATCAAAAGATCAAGTTCCCAATAGGCCAGTTCATTGGAGAAGCACGAGGAGAGCAGAGGATAGTCCAGAGTTGTTACATATAGATGGTGAGGGATGACTAGAAGAAAGGCAGGGTGGATGACCCTAAAGGAAAGGTTGTTGCTACTTCAAGGGTATATGTGTTGAAGGAAGCCTTACCCAAGACTGAGAAGATGGAGGAAGGAGAGTTGGTAGAGATAGCCCTTAGAAAAGCCACTCAGATAGCCTAGCAATTGGAGGTGAAGGATGAACTTGTTGCTTTCCTGCAGCGAAATGAAGATATCTTCGCCAAGGATGTGTATGATCTCATGGGGATTGATCCTCGAATTGCTGAACACCATCTTAACATTGCTCGAGGAGCTCAGTTGGTCCAATAGAAGAAGCATCACTTCGGGCAGGAGAAGGACAAGGTCATCGCGGAGGAGGTGGATAAATTGCTACAAGCTAGTCATATTAGAGAAATGCAATTCCCCGAGTGGGTCTCAAATGTAGTATTGGTCCCCAAGCCTTCTGGGCAATGAAGGATGTGTATTGACTTCCGTGATTTAAATAAAGCATGCTCTAAAGACTACTACTCTTTACCTCGTATTGATCAGTTAGTTGACTCTACTATGGGATATGAAGTGGTATCACTTGTTGATGCAGTGAGCATCACTCCTTGATTTTGATATATGAACAGTAGTTAGAGTTAGGAATTACTTATGTTCTAATATCAATGTTAAGTGTACAGACTTAACAGGAAGTCCTAGTGGGTCGTGTTGACCGGATACTAGGCAGTTAACTTGACAGATCAGGAGGACCGAACACCAGACATGAAGTCCAGATGGGTCAGGCATTTGGCATGAAGACTGATTGGGTCAGGAGACCGGACAATAGACAAAAAGTCCAGTTGGGTCAGGCAGACCGGACAGTTGGTGGAAACCCTAGTGGATCATATCGGATGTCAAGAGTGGTAAGTCCGGCAGGCAGCCGACAGGTAAGACTCGAGTGAAGAGGTGAGGTCGAGTCCTTTGTAGGGGGAAAAAGATAGGCGTCGATTCGATGAAAAGTCCGTGTGGGACTTAGTAGTCGAGATCGAGCAGTATTACTACTGCTATCATATTTGATTTTATCTATTTGTGCTAATCTCGTTTTGCAGGGATCAGTCGACTAAATATACTCCAGTCAATTGAATTTCAGTTGACTCTGTTTGGGTCAATCGATTGGATACACACTTAGCAGGATTAGCTGGTGATCGGTCGAAGATCTGGCACCGTAGTTGGAAAGTGTTTCAGTCGACTAAGGAGTTTCAGTCGACTGAAGTGGGAAACTTCCCGATGTGGAGCTGGGTGACCTAGAGTCGACTGGAGAGGATTTAGTCGACTGGAAGACCAGAAGTTTCATATCGACGGGCTGATGTGGAGTCGACTGGAAGGCATTTCAGTCAACTGGAAAAGGTTTATAAAATAAGTGCTCGACCAAATCCAAGAATAACACTACTACTACGCTGAAGTGCTATCAAAATTCACTCTCGGTCACAAGAGCTCTACTTCCTCACGAAGGCGCATTTTTGATACTCCATGCATACTTCAAACTCCTCAAAAGTGTCGGTATAATTTAGCTTGTATTATTTTTATTTATATTCGCTTGTTGTACTAAATTTCAAGACAAGGTAGAGTGTTACCTTTCTCTCATTTCTATAAAAAAGTGAATCCCTCCGAAGTCGAGAGTTCTCGAATCGGAGGGTACTATAGTGATTGCTCGTCGAGGTAGCTCTAGGAAGAGCTACGGGCCTTGGTGTAAAATACCACAAAAAAATATTGGGTAATTAGGAGAATACCCTATGGAATTTTTCAGGAATTTTTAGGAATTTTTCTGGACTCGAATGAAGGTTTTTAAAACCCTCTTTGCTTAGAAGGAGTTAAAGGGCTTAACGGGTTGAAAAATTCGACCCGTTTATCTGCCAAACCCGACCCGTTACCATTAAGCCGAGCATTTTCTCGCAGTCGCTTTCTTTTAATGCCAGCCGCGATCTTTACTTCTCACGACAGCAACTCTTTTTCTCCCTGAATCTCAGCGCGACTCTTCTTCGTGCAACCTCTCCGATTCCTACCGCCAGACTTCACCGACTTCTCCGCACGACCTCTCCAACTCTTGCCGCCCAGACTTCGTCGGCTCCCCTGTGCGAGTGGACGGCGACAAGCGACGTCCCCTCGACGGTGCTCGCGGACAGACCAAAGCAACGAAGGAGGCTCACGATTTGGGGGGCTTGGGTCGACGACGACAACATTGTGCTCAGATAGGGAAATCAGCGACTTGCTGCCGAAGCCGGGGGGATTCCAGCGGGAGCTAGGGCAGTTCTTCAGGGGCATTGATTTCGCCGGTGAACAGGGGATTGTTACGGTAACAAGGTAAGGGGTCGACCTTCTCCTTGATTCTAGACGAGATCTATACCAAGCTGTGGACTTTCCATTCTGAGCTTCATTGATCGATGTGGGCAGGGATCCGAAGCCGGTGAGCAGAGGAGAAGAGGAAGGAGTACCGTCGGTGGAGTTGTTAGGGTTGGTAAGCATGATTCATCTCTTTCATTCCTTTGCAGTTGTTAAATTAGATCAGTTGTGAAGATCTATTGGTAAATGGCTTGGCTGTGGCTGAATGTGAAGTTAAGCTCCATTTACAATATTGATTTAGGTGTTGTCCAGCTTTCTGCTATTGTTTCAATTGATCTGGAGTGGTTTAAGACCGGCTGGAAATGAGAGGAGCAAGAATAGGTAAGCTCAAATTCTAGAAAATTATAGTATATGGTTGTTTATGTAGCTAATTTGATATTTGTTCAATGAATGATGGTGAACAGGGAGACATTGATTCGAAGGGAGTTATGGAAGCTGAACGTTTAAGTGAGTTTGCAAATTGATCTGGATTGCTTGTTGTAAATGGATAAAGAGGTTTGGGTCCAAAATCATTATGGACAATTGAAACAAGAATAGGTAAGCTTTGATATAGTGGTGTTAAATTTAGATTTACATGTAGTATTTTTGGCCTTGGATCAAGAGCTTGTGCAAGTGAACTTAAGCTATATAAGTCTGATTTGGTAATTAATGAATGATATGAGATTGTACGACTGTGGGATTTAGTTGATCAATCAGGGATTAAGATTGGATTAGATTCTTATTCCTACATTTTGATTATGCTAGCATGTGGTGATATTGGATTCTACCGTTTCAGATATTTGATTCGAGGTAGAGATCTTGGATGCGAAGGCCATTAACATGAGCTTCTTAGCAGGTGGATAATTCCTACCCTGGTCAGGTAGTTTTAATGCATACAAATTTAGATGCATGATCATCTTATATGATCATGTTGCCTTGACTCTGTTCTTATTTACTCTTGTGCTTGATATTTTACCTTTGACTGTTAACTCCATTGCTGCTACCATGTTTGATTTTATCATAATTAGGAGTTATATATATAGGTGATGTAAGTAACCTAGAATTTGTGCAAATAGTAAAGTCCGGATGACAACCTGATTGTAAATTGGGCAAAGAGGTCATCCGCAGGTAGATAATATCTTGAACCTAGGGTTAATTCTAGTACCCTTAGGTTGCATATTTACCACCGACCATGTATTGTGTAAATGGTCAGGTGAATGGTATTTAGTGTATCACTACGGACCAGTGGTCCTAGCTTGATATAATCAGTTTAAGTATGACTCTCTACAGGATAGAGAGTGCGTCGATCAGTAAGTATGACTCTCTACAGGATAGAGAGTGCGTCCATCAGTTGAGTACGACTCTCTGCAGGATAGAGAGTGCTTCGATTAGATTGGTATGACTCTCTATAGGACAGAGAGTGTTATGATTAGTTGAGTATGACTCTCTACAAGATAGAGAGTGCGTTGATCTGATTAATATGACTCTTTGTATAATAGAAAGTCTATGGTGGATGTCTGTATGTGAGACATTGCATTTATGTCATTTGCATGCATGCTGGCGACGTGGTATCCTTTATGGTTAAGAGGGTCGTCAGTCATCCTGCCTCCACGGTTACTCATAGGAGGAGTAACCAGTGTAAGGGAAGAGCATTGTGGTGCCACACTCTACCACTATAGATGGTGGTAGTTGGATTTGCGTGGCATAGTCCTGCGTGTGTGGCACTCAACCACTCATGGGTAGTGACTGTCGGAGTGGCCAACAGCAGGGACTCCCATCGTGTAGCTTGCTCTTCACGCTTATGCTACTCGATCATACTGCCCACTCGGTCACTCAAGAGTAGTGATTGGTGTTGAGTTGGGACAGTTGTCATGCTCGAGCCACCGAGGCCATACTGGGGTCGTGGTAGCTTTAGGATGAGCCGACATGACCATGCATGCTGCATTGCCGTGACTTTGCATATTGTCATATATATACATATATGCATGTATATATATATATATATATATATATATATATATATGGATGATTGTGATTAGTATACATATATAGATGCAGTCTATATATATATGCTTATTGTGATGCTGCATTTGATTGTACTATATTTGTTGAATTTGGTTGTACATCATCTTCATACATGCTACCCGCATCGCTTATACGGTCGTGTAGGATACCTGTATAGTTGTTGGATTGTCTATTATATTCTTTGACCTATATTTATGTCATTATATGGTTTAGAGCAGACTTCCTGTATATGTATATACTGTGGATATGTGCTCAGGTTGGATAGGTGTAGCGTAGCAGATGTTCAGGTATGTTTGTATTTTATATTGGCTTTTGGTTAGAAGGTATATACATGGATATGTTATCTTGTTAGTGTTACCTAATATACTTGTAGATTTTTCTATCGAATTGCATGTGATATGGATATATACATGTTTTCCTATTACCTACTGAGTTTTACTCACCACCACAGACCACGGTTTTTCTCATCGCCAGTGTAATGTAGCCCGTGTGATGGACTTGAGCACTACCGGGTGGTGGCATCGTCTCATCTCAACTCCGAGAGTTTGGGTTTTCATTGGTGTTCCGATATGGATTTGGTTTTTGTGTGATGATTGTAGTCTGTGACTATTGTTGTTGTATCTTTCTTTTCTAGTTTTGTTATAGTGGTTCTTAGTTTTGGTATTAGTCATACCGGTATGCATGTGTGTGAGATTGTATTGTTGTTGTGTTGTTTCCGCTGTGTTTTGATGTGTTATTATGGTTACATTGTTATATGTTATGTTATTGTGGGTCCAAGGGCCTTGTATTAACACGAGATGTTGCCACGTACAGGGGAGATGTCGTCTGTTTACTTTTCGGCACGGCATACTCTCGGGGCGTGACACTTGGAGTAGCAACCTAGTTAGGGTTTTGAACCAAGTAAATTGATTGTGTCTAAATTGTATTTAATTTCCGCTCCGTACTCATATTTGAAAATATAAAATAAGTTTTAAAATTAAAGAAATTTATAAAATCTGAGATTCACTCCCTCTCTCAGATTATTGCAATCCTACAATTGGTATCAGAGTGGGGGCGCTCCGAATTTGGTACAACCACCATCGAGAGCATTAGGATAGTTTTCTTTATTTTTCTAGCATTAGATTGATTTTTAATATTTTTCTAGCATTAGATTAATTTTTAATACTTTTTTAGCATTAAATTAATTTTCTGCATATTAGGATAATTTAATTAATTTTCTTTATATTAGGATAATTTAATTATTTTTCTTCATATTAGGATAATTTAATTAATTTTCTACCTATTAGGATAATTTAATTAATTTTCTGCATATTAGGATAATTTAATTAATTTTTTGAATACTGCATTTTAGATTAATTAAATTAATTTTCTGCACTTAGCTTAATTTTTATTCTAGAATAATTTTTGCTTAGAATAAATTCTTCATTAATTTGTGCACTTAGTGTAAATTTAATTCTTGCAAAATATTATTTAATTTAAACAACTCAAGGAATAATCCTCAATTTTAATTAATTTAAATAAAAATCTATTATTAAAATATTTATTTAGGAATGACACACTTAGAAGGGTATAGCACCGTTCGCCCTTCTCTCTTCAACGGAGAGGACTTTTCCTATTGGAAAAGGAGAATGAAGTGTTACTTGAAGACCGACCTTGAGGTTTGGTTTTTGATTAGGAAAGGGTTTGTAGCTCCGGTAGACGACTCGGGTGAGTTGTTGAAATCGAAAAAATGGACCGCAAACATTAGAAAATGGGCTTAAGTTGATTACAAGGCGCTTAACACCTTACAATGCAGACTTACCCAAGAAGAGCTCAATAGGATGGGTCCATTCGAAAACTCTAAGGAATTATGGGATAAATTAATTGAATTGCATGTAGGTACAAATGACACTAGGATAGCTAAATGAGACATGTTACTAAATAAATTATTTAATTATAAAATGAATGAAAATAAAAATGCTAGTCAACTTCATACGATAATAAAAGACATTTTAAATGGATTACATTTAATAGGACACCAAAAGGAAAATAGAAACTTAATTAGGTATACACTTAAGGCATTCCGGAGAAATGCCTTATGGACATCGATTGTCGACGCCTATAAGGTTTTTAGGGATCTTTCTACAATTAGACTAGACGAATTATTTTGTGAACTTGAACTACATGAACAAGCTAACTCGGGTCAAACCGAGAATGATATTGCTTTAATGGCAGGTTCAACGAAAAAGGAAAGAAAAGCAAAACGTGAATCCGAAGACGAGTCGGAGTCGAAGTCGGAGTCAAACTGAGAAGAGGAAATAGTAAACATGGTCTAGAAAATGTTCAACTGAAGAAAGAGATTTATGAAGGACGCTAAGAAAGTTGTTGATAACAAGCCTAGACCTCGATCGGAAGTGACATGCTACGAGTGCAACGGAAAGGGCCACTATAAGTCGGAGTGCGCAAACCTAAAAAAGGAAGAAAAACCAAAAAAGGAAAAGAAGAAGAAAGCACTTAAGGCAACTTGGGACGAGTCATCATCGGAAGAGTCGGGCACAGAAGAAATGAAGAGAAGTTTCGTGGCGTTCATGGGCAAATCGAGCTCCGGAGCGGAGTCAAGTTCCGAGTACGAGTCCGATTCCGAGTCTGAGAGAAGCCATGGATCCGTATCCGTTTACGAAGGACTAGATGAGGCAACTTCTCTCTTAGAAGATAAGTTGTACAATATAATTGCATGCTTAGGTAGAAAGTTAGCTAAGTCTGAGAATCGAGTTGACTCGCTTTTTAAGGAAGTCCAAGCACTTAAGGAGCAAGTCAACTCGAAGACTTCGACTTGCCAAAATAAGGATAGAGACTCAACTCAAGTTGCAAATCTTGAGGAAGAGAATTTGGTCCTAAAAAGGCAAGTAGAAGATCTAACCAGTTCGTTAGAAAGGTTCACTTCGGGTTCCAAGTATCTTAACAAGATGCTTGGATCTTAGTGAGCCATGTACAACAAGTCCGGACTTGGATACAAAGCTAAATCCTCCTATAAATCATACATGTCATTATTTAGATGAAACGCTAAGAATCGAGTCCAAGCATGGGTTCCTAAGTCTAGCTTAGTCAACCAAGTTGAACCAAATCAATTTTGGGTTCCCAAAAGTCAAGTTCACTTAGTGAACAAAACTCAACCTGGCTACCACTTAAGGGGAGCTAAAACCTTGCTTGTTTCCTTGTTTAGTTAAACTCTTGCATGCTTTAGTTTACTTTACTTGCTTAATTTAGAATGGACTAGATAGGAAACAACGTAGTTTAAACTTGAACAACCTAGTACTAAGACGAAGTGAACTGATAGTAAGTTAAAAAAACTCTTCAAAGTGCATGTCTAGGAAGTGGTCGTTGCTCTGATATCCAAGAATGTCATGTGTCTCGCCATGACCTGGTACACTAAGTCGAGTGAAACTAACCGAAGCTAACTCTAAGTCTTTGACTAGTTAGACCAAGGCTAAGTCCAAAGTGAATCAAGTACTTGATTCCTTCATTGACTTTGTCTAGGAAGTGGTCGTTGCTTCGATATACAAGAAGGTCATGTGCCTCGCCACGACTTGGAAGTCATTGCTAGAAAACCCACTTGACTAACTCAAACTAAGTTTGAATCTAACACAAGTTTAAAAACTTTGAAATTTCTCATTAAACTTAATTAAGATAAAAAGAAATCCTCATCTTGTTGGACTTTTCGAGCCGTAAAAATCACTTTTTGCGTTGCGGAAACCTCGAAAGTCGGCCACGGATCCGTGCAAAGATTAACAAAAATAATACATGTACGTGTCAAGTGTCAAGAAAACTTAGATCTAACATAGATCTACATGATAAGAGTGTTACCCTTGTAGCGACGCCCTTCACGTATCCTGCTCGTCCAAACGCTTTGTCGGATCTCAAAGAGTGTCAAGTGCCCACTCCTCTACAAGTATCCACACGAACAATAGGTGGAGAAGACAACTTAGAGTGTGCTAGCACTCTTAGAAGTCCACGGTAAGAAGGATGAGGGAGATAGAGCTTGAGAGGAGAGGAGGAAGAAAATGAAGTTAATCCACTTCAATTCACCACTAATGCACATCTAATGTGGCCGGCCACTTCATAGAGGTTTAAACCATGTAATACCAAGAGCCATAGCTCTTGGTCTTCCTCATGAGGTGGCACCCTATGATGTGTCCATGATGATGTGGAACATCATCATTGGCCAGCCCATGCCAAGTCATCATGACGTGGCATTTGGTCAAGTCAAACTTGACCATTCATCTTCCCTCTCAAGTCAAGTCAAACTTGACCTCTTATCTCCCATGGTTAATCAAATCCAACCATTTGATTCAAGTCACTTTAATTTAATGAATATCTATTCATTAGTTTAAATTGACTCAATGAATCAAATCTAAATTAGACTTATTCAACACTTGAATCAAATTGAGTCCAACTCAATTAGTCTAATTCGGATTACTCTTAATCCAATTTGGTTCATCACATGAACCTAATCCTCATGGTCCATCATATGAACCTAATCTCCATCTAATTGCCCTTTGTGTGTGACCCTATAGGTTCTTGTAACATTGACAATGCTCCTAAACCGATTTAGAAACATAAGCAATGAGCGGTATCTAGCAACACATCATTGCAACCCAAGTTACAAGAATGTTGAGATCTAACATCACCTTTGTGACTACTAATTGTGAAAATCACAATATGTGACAATGTCTCTCTATCCATGACATCTAGATTGACCAATTGAGACATAGACCGTGTCATCCTCTGTACAATCTATATCTTGAACTCTAAGTAGACTCACTCTAATCAAATGAGCTCAATATCTCATATTGACTCATTTGGGCATGACCATGCACTTAGTGGTCTCACTCTATCAAGAATCATGATGTCACTCCCATCATATAGGAGGGATAGATCTCATCTACATCACTCACATCCCTCCGCATAATTTGTTACATACCCAGTAATCGCCTTTATAGTCCACCCATTTACGGGCGACGTTTGACGAAGCCAAAGAATGCAACTCCTTATGTAGGGAACCATAGTGACTTCAGGTCCAAGGACTAATAGTCATACTAATAGTCACATGAGAAAGTATATGACACTCATATAACGATCCATGATACTTTCTCATGGCGAGTCATTCAGTATATATTCTCCAATGCATACCCATGTGTCAACTTGATATCTCATATCCATGACTTGTGAGATCAAGTCATCGAGTTGACCTACATGTTAGTCTATTAACATTGTCCGTGAATGTTAATACTTGACTAGGAATGATTAAGAGTAGTATTCTCTATATCATCTCATTATCAATTCAACCAATCGATTGATATAGATAAGAACCTTCTACTCAAGGACGTTATTATACTTAGTTATTTGGCACCAATACAAGTAAGTATAATAACCATAAAGAAATGTCTTTATAAATATATATAGGAATATGATACAACAAGTCCATACAACAATTATCATATGATTGGCTCTAGGACTTTCACTAACACATCTCACAAAACTCATAGGATTAACGTGTATTGAAAACCTAATTTGGGTGAGATGATTTAGAATTTAATCAAGCTTAATTAGTTTAATACAATTCACCTAACTTAACAACTTACTTAATAACTTTACTTAAACTAATTTAACTTAACTCAACTTAATATACTCAACTCAAACTCAATAAATTAACTTAATTAACCCACTAAACTAAACTTAATTAACCTACTAAATTAAACTTAATCATCTAATCAATTCGATCCAACTAATTTAATCAACTCAAATCAATTAAGTAAATCAACGAAATTAATCTAATAAAATCAATTAAATCGAATTAAACATAAAAATTAACCAAAATTAAAAATACTCGAATTCAATTGACTAGAGTATTTCCAGTCAACTCTAAAAGAGTCGACTGAATCAACTTCATTTGCCTCCGAGCCTTGGAAAGGTAAAATGCAACTTCAGTCGACTGAAATTGATTCAGTCGACTGAAATGAAATGGTAGATAAAGTTTAGGTGGTGAAGTAAATGGTAAAATTAATTACATTAGACTGAAACAGGTTCAGTTGACTCTAATTCAGTCGACTGGACTATTTCCAGTCGACTGGATCCCGTCTATAAGAACAACGTTAAGCCAGCGCCAAAAAGACTCACAGCCACCACAATCCACTGCGAAACCCCTATTTTTAGCCTTCCGAAGCGTCTAGGTCGTCATATCTCTTTAAAATAATCCATAATGCCAAGGTAATAAGTCTTAAACTTTAGTTTCAATTACTTTCAATAAATATTGAATAATTGTAATTCAATTAGGGGTAAAAGAAGAGTTATTGAGATTGAGTCATCTACTCCATGCTTGGATATTAGGTTCCCTACTGAGGGGCATAGGATTAGGTTTGAGAACACACTTTATACTCCTATGCCTACTAGATACATTAGCAAATCATTTTTTTAGTAATTCATGCATGCTTAGTATGGAAGTCATAACGCATTACGGGTTAGAGAAATTAGTGTATTGTAAAAACTCTATTAACACAGATATATCTGCAGAGTTTTTCAATAACTTTAGTAAAATTGATGATCTTACATATTCGACTAGAGTATAGGATAATGATTTTATTTTTACCCCCTCTATGTTGAGAGAGCATCTAAGACTCGTGTATTCATCATGTCCGATTGCATGTTTCCCATCCACGGAGTTATCATACGGTGACCCCTACTCGCACATTATATTAGATAGGATACATATGCATCTATTTGGTGAGGTGAGAACTTTGTCTATGAGTATCTTTAGTTTCACTAGACTCAGAGTACAGGACTATGTCATGTACCGAGTCATAGTGAACTGCATTCTGTCACTCACCACCAGGGGAATCACTATGATGCACCCCTATCATTCATTTTTACTTTATGCACTTAGTCATAGATTAGATTTAGATATTAGTTTATAGATGTTTCATTCCATTATTCATCATTCTAGGTCAATTACTAGCAGGAAGGCACATTTGCCTTACTGCCATGTTATCACATCCCTCTTAGCTACATTAGGGTTTGATGTTACCATAGGTAACATCAAACAACTTACTAAGTATGACATGATAGGTTCTAGGTAGTTTGGTTTAGCGAAAATAGGTCTAGATGAAAATAATATCCTTGCATGGAAGAGAGATGGTCCTCAACCCCAACCCCAGCTTGATCCGGAGCAGAAGCCTGAGCCTAAGATTAACCCTGAGCACCACTCCGAGTCAGAGCATCAGGAAGCCCCAGGATTCGATAGTCTATCACCTTTTCTTGGGATTCCAGTACCTCCTACCGTAGCAGAGAGATTATCCAAATTGGAGGATGCGATGCAGCACCAAGAGCAGCAGCATCTTGAGATGAAGCAGATGTTGCAGGTGCAGAGAGAGGATCATCAAGAGATGATGGAGCTTCTTAGGACTTGGGGCATGAGTCATCCACCTCCTCTATCTTCTGACTAGGAGTGTTTTAGTTATGTCACTTGTTACTATTTGAACTTAATAAATTTAACTATTTTTAAATATTATGTGTGAATTGTTTTATGCTTGGTAGACTAGGATGTTTTCATACTCATTACTCATATTTTATTTTGAAAAGTAGTATTATATTATTTTTAAAGAAAAGTTAAAAATCAATCTAGGACAATTTAGATTTCATGATCCTATAGATTTAAGTAAGTCTTCGCATCTCACAAACACCTAGGATTACATGTTTGTGTATTGAGACACGAAGATGAGTGTGAGATGTTAGGACTGTACCCCTGGTTCTAGATGTAGATCCAGTGCATCGACATGAACCAACACGGGGTTTACAAGAGCAACTCAATCACTTTGGTGACTAAGTCTAATTCAAAGTTTGATGATTAATTCTATATCATTTGAGCTAGTAAAGAGCTGGGCATTTGCTTTAAGGATGATTTTTAGATGTGTATTTTTAAATATTAAATAATATCTGGAAAGTCATGCTTGGACATATTTTCTATCATATTTGCATCCTCTTAAAATTTTTTGAAACTATGTTATTATTCAGGGGGAGTTTGAAAATTTTTAAAAATCTTAAAAATTTTGAAAATATGTTATTATTCAAGGGGAGTTAGAAAATTTTGAAATTTTTTGAAAATTTTGGAATTTGAAAATATGTTGGAATTTAGAAATATGTTTAGGGGTTGTTAAAATTTTGACAATTGAAATTTTGAAAAATCTTTATCTTTTGAAAAATTTTATAAAGGGAGAAATCCTATAAAGACAATCCTATAGAGGAGGATTGATTTCAAAACTTAAGCATTTTTAAGCTTAAAATTTGAAATTGTGGCATTTTTTTATCTTTAGAGTTGTGGCATTTTCAACTTAATTTTGATTTTGATATATGCCAAAGGGAGAGAGAAAAGATATAAAGTTAAAGAGAAGAGACTTATTGAAAGGGAGATGTAAAAATTTATATGTGCATCTCATACATGTTTAACTTAATGCATTTCTTATATATGTTAAAATTTGAATATTGCTGTCTTATTCTCCTAACTTTAACTGATGTGTTGTCATACATCAAAAAGGAGGAGATTATTGATACAGTGAGCATCACTCCTTTGTTTTGATGTATGAACCGTAGTTAAAGTTAGGAATTACTTATGTTCTAATATTAGTGTTAACTGTGCAGACTTAACAGGAAGTCCTAGTAGGTCGTGTTGATCGGATACTAGGCAGTTGACTTGACAGATCATGAGGACTGGACACCAGGCATGAAGTCCAGATGGGTCGCGTGGACCAAACATTTGGCATGAAGACCGATTGGGTCAAGAGATCAGACAATCGACAAAAATTCTAGCTGGGTCAGGCAGACCGGACAGTAAGTGGAAGGCCTGGTGGGTCAGATCGGATGTCAAGAGTGTTAAGTCCAGCAAGCAGTTGGCAAGTAAGCCTCGAGTGAAGAGGTGAAGTCGAGTCCTTTGTAGGGGACAAAGCTAGGCGTTGATCCGATGAAAAGTCCGCGTGGGAATTAGTAGTCGAGATCGAATAATATTACTACTGCTATTATATTTGATTTTATCTATTTGTGCTAATCTCATTTTGCAATGATTGGTCGACTAAATATACTCCAGTCGACTGAATTTCAGTCAACTCTATTTGGGTCAGTCGACTTGATACATACTTGGCAGGATTAGCTGGTGATCGGTCGAAGATCTGGCACCGTAGTTGGAAAGTATTTCAGTCGACTGAGGAGTTTTAGTCGACTGAAGTGGGAAACTTCTCGATGCGGAGCTAGGTGACCTGGAGTTGACTAGAGAGGATCCAGCCGACTGGAAAACCAAAAGTTCCATATCGACGGGCTGATGTGGAGTCAACTGGAAGACATTTCAATCGACTGGAAAAGGTTTATAAAATAAGTGCTCGACCAAATCCAAGACTAACACTACTACTACATCGAAGTGCTGTCAAAATTCACTCTCATTCACAAGAGCTCTACTTCCTCACGAATGCACATTTCCAACACTCCGTGCATACTTCAGACTCCTCAAAAGTGTCGGTATAATTTATCTTGTATTCTTTCTATTTATATTTGCTTGTTATACTTAATTTCAAGAGAAGGTAGAGTGTTATCTTTCTCTCATTTCTGTAAAAAAGAAAATCCCCTCGAAGTCGAGAGTTCTCGAATCGAAGGGTACTATAGCGATTGCCCATCGAGGTAGCTCTAGGAAGAGCTACGGGCATTGGAGTAGCAACCCAGTTAGGGTTGTGAACCAAGTAAACTGATTGTGTCTAAATTGCATTTAATTTCCACTGCATACTCATATTTGAAAATATAAAATAAGTTTTAAAATTAAAGAAAATTATAAACTCCGAGATTCACCCCCCTCTCTCGGATTATTACGATCCTACATCACTTATGGATGTTTATCAAGGGTATCACCAGATCCCCTTGGCTCAAGATGATCAAAAGCAAGTTAGCTTTATCATGGCAAGAGGATTATATGCTTATGTGGTGATGCCTTTTGGGTTAAAGAATGCCTGGACCACCTATTAGAAGCTCATGGATAAGATATTCGCTGAGCAGAAAGGCAAAAATGTAGAGATTTGCATTGATGATATTCTGGTAAAGTCAAAGTTCACTCGAGATCTAGTGCAGGATTTGGAAGAAACGTTTGCCACCCTGAGACGATACAACATGAAGTTAAATCCAAAGAAGTGTTTGTTTGGGGTAAAGAGTGGGAAGTTTTTGGGATGTATTGTGACAGAGAAAGGAATGCAGGCTAATCTCGAAAAGGTGCAAACATTATGTAATATGAAGTCACCTACTTGTAGGATATTTGAGGCCGCTAGAGGGGGGTGAATAGCGTCGTGTTCGTACGATGATAGAATTCATTGTGTTTGTCTCTACAATTTCATTAGCGCAGCGGAAATAGAAAAATAATAATGATAACAAAATATACAACACGCAAACACAAATATTTAATGTGGTTCGGAACCGAACGGTTCCTACTCCATGGATTGGGTTCGTACGAACCCTAGCGATGTCAATCACACACCACTATGATAAATACTCCTTCTCGACACAAGTCGGAGGCGGAGAAACCCCTTACAAGCGATCTTACAATAGTGAGAAACAAAAACAAGCAATTACAATAATTAATGTGAAAGACAAGTAAAGAAAAACTTTACAACACTTGCTTTTGATTGCCTGAATGCTTGGTTGTTTGATTAGCACTTGGAGACCTGATTTGCAGCAACAAGTCGCCCCTAAAGCTCTAAAAAATCGGATCCATTTTTCTCCATCACGAGCTCCTTTTATAGCTTCAACCTATGCTTGAAAATATCGATCAGTCGACTGCTCGAGACCATCAGTCGACTGATCACACTGTTGCTGTGAGACAATGGTGTAATCCACTTTAGAAAAATCCAACGGCTAGGACATCAGTCGACTGATCATGGGCATCAGTCGAATGTTCAAGCATCACTCGATTGCTCGCCACGGCCGAAAGTGAGACTCCATTCGCGGCCCTGTCCGAGCATCACGATCGATCACAAGATCACCGATCGATCATCACCGATCCGATCATCTATGTCAGTCGACTGCTAGAGCAATTCCCGCAGTCAAACCCTAGTTGACTACGCCAGTCGACTGCCACATGACACCAGTCGACTGGCACACCGCAAACATAAGATTTTAGCCCAAGTATAGTGCTCCCATACTTGCTAGACCACCCTTAGCCTAAACCTAAGCCTTCTAGCCACCTCCATCAGCCTTACGCCTCTCGGATCCCTCTAAGTCATCCATGACTTGTTCATCCATCGCACTAGCCTTCAGGTGCTTCCATCGGCTATGTCATGCTAACGATGTCTACACCGCCAAGGCACATTGGACTTACACCGCCAAGACTCCGCTTGGACTTTACGCCGCCAACCATTGGACTTATGCTGCCAAGACTCCCGCTTGGACTTTACGCCGCCAATATCAAACCCCTTGGACTTCTCAAATGCCAAGACTCAAGCTTGGACTTTCCCTTGCCAACCCATATTGGACTTTCCATGCCAAGACCCATGCTTGGACTTTCCCAAATGCCAAGTGTCCCACTTGGACTTTCCATGCCAAGTACCCATGAATTGGACTTTCCATAATCACATGGTCAACCCTAGTCAACCATCAAAGCCTCCCTCGAGTCAAACTCGAGTCCAGTTAAACATAACCCGGGTTGATTGTATAAACAATCTCCCCAAAACATCAACAGACATTTATGTCAAACATCAATGTCAACTTACTTTGTCAAACATCAAAATATCTCTCAAGTCAAACTTGAGTTTGGTCAATCGTGACCTGGGCCGATTGCACCAACACTACTAATTTGTAGGAACCCCAAAAATTGGTGGGAATGATAGTATCTTTGTCTCGATTTATAGCCAAATTAGCAAATAAAGGGTTACCTTTCTTTCGAATTCTGCGTAAGGCAACCCGATTTTAGTGGGATGAATCATGTGAGCAAGCTTTTCATGAATTGAAGAAATATTTAGCTGAACTCCCTTTGTTTGTCAAGCCTATTTATGGGGAACCATTGTGGATGTACCTCACTGTATTAAAAGGGGCAGTCAGTTCAGTGTTATTGAAATAGAAAGGTTCTCAACAGTATCCCATCTATTACACTAGTCACATATTGAAAGGGGCGGAATTGCAGTACACTGAGTTGGAAAAGTTAGCATACGTTTTGATCTTAATGGATCGTAAGTTAAGGCCTTATTTCTTAGCTCATCCAGTGAATGTGTTGACCAAACGTTGGCATACGTTTTGATCTTAACGGATCGTAAGTTAGCCCCCTTTTTGATGTTTGACAAAACAAACCTTGAGTTAGGCCCCTAACTCAAATTCCCTTACCAATTTTCCAAATTGGTAATTTAATGTTCTCCCCCTTTTTGACATACATCAAAAAGGTTATCTCTCCAAGGAGGTCAATGTCTCATGTCCCAATGAGATCTTACAATCTCCCCCTTAGTCCAAAGATACCTAGGAAGCCTACCATCTTTCTAGTGATAAGTCTCATATCACTTAAGAGAGGCAATCCTATACTTCCCCCCAATTTCCAAATTGTGTATGTGAAAATCTCATTTTTCCTTCCCATAAGGAAAAATACCATCCATCATCCCATGATGGATACCTCCCCCTAAAGGCTTGCTCCTCCTTGAGCATTGCACCAACAATGTCTTTGGGAAGTCCCTAAGCCAATAGGAACTCTAAACCATCAAAGATAAGGTTAGAAATTCAACATTGAACTTTCCAACACCTTAAATTTGATACAAACCCTAAGCACCTCTCCAAATCCATATCCAATGGATTTTCACCCTTAATAATGCTTCCCAAAGCATATCCTAGGGTTAGGAGGGATTAGGGACCTTAACTGTAGCTGAAATCGGGCTAAACAAACCTAATTTTCCCGAAATCAGCATTGGCAGTCGACTTTATGCGCTACGATCGTGATGTGCCCATCGGTCGATCGCACCGAGAAGCGATCGAGTGATATCGCCGGCGATGAGTTCAGTACGCCCATCGATCGAGATCAGAGGGATGATAACGAAAATTTGATTTTCAGATATCAGACTCGACTTTTGGAAATTTATAAGTAATTCTAAGTATATCGAAAAATCACGAAATTTGATACGTATATTACTTATCACACATACAAGTGAAAAATTTTGGAAAAATATTTTAACCATTGAAATAGGAGATTGGTACAAAGTTCAAAAACTATTAAAACTTTAAAGTTTTTGATCTACTTTGTATCAACTTCTACAATGATGATGGCTATCAAAAGATAGACTTCACCAAGGTTTTCTAAATTGATTTTAAAATGGTTTTGAAAACCTATTTTGAACCCTGGTTTATTGGCTAAATATACATAACTTGTATATTAGCTTTTCTCATGATTCTTAGTGATGATTGAAATAAGTTTGAGTTCATCTAGATGCACTACCTATGCACCTTGAACCTAACTTATTATCCTAACATCTCACATGTTATCTAAGGTGTATACACACACATACATGTCAATTTAAATGTGATATGTGGAGTTAGGATTATTATGGCCTCATGCATTTTCTAGACAACCCTACTTGATTCCCTTATAAATGGGACTCCAAGTCATGCCATTTTTCCTTAAATCAATTTTAATCAAACTAAATGCATGAATGATCATGGCATAAATGATATCAATAATAACGCATGGCCAATGATCATGATCTCATGACATATGATATAATCTAAAAACAAACATGACATCTAAAATAATCCTAAACAATGGCATGACATGTTATATGATAAGATGAAATTCCATGTCATGATATGGCAATTTTCCATAAACCAATACATTAATACGAGCACATAATCAAACACAAATGATTTTCATAAATAGAATATTTCATTAAATTTAAGAAAACTTCAGTTTTTACATCCAAAATAGAGATTTGAGGCACTCAATCTCACGACAAAAACTAAAAACAAAAATCCTAACATCCTCTAGCTCTAATCATCTGCAGAAGGTGGAGGTGGAGGAGGTTGTTGGCTCAAGGTCCAGGCTCGCATCATCTCGTACATATCGAGCTAACACTGCTCAATGCGGCTCTGGGACTCCTCAATCCGAATTTAGCGCTCCTCCATCCGACTAAGATGCTCGCCCATGGAGGATTGCCCCACTAAGAGCTCTGACAGCCGAGAGTCGACTGTCTACTGGTAGTCCTGGAATCTGGCCTCCAGCTGTCCAAACCGATCTGATGGACCTGCTGCTGATGCATCTGCTGGCATCTGATTCTCCTCATCAGCATCATCTAGATCCTCATAGTCCTCTGCAGCCTCTCTAGGCACTAGAGGTGGCTCCCCACGTGCCCTGGGCGGAGGTCGAGGTGCCATCGCCCATCGCCCCATCCACAACCGCCAACGAAGTTACGATATCGATATCGTACACCTCAGATAGCGCCCTCAAAGATCCCCTGTTAATGTTAATGCCTACAGACTCTAACCATGCAGTGATGATATGGCCAAAAGGCATATGCACTTTCCCTTGTACAGGGGATATGAAATATACAATGCAATGAAACATGTTCAATGCAATGTTTATATCTAGTCTATGACGCATGGCGTACAGGAGGAAGAGATGGGGAGGACGAATCTTGGCTAGACCCCGAGTCACAATCAGAAGAAAACACCCAACAATGACTTTGTAGAGTACATTGTTAGGTGCAGATAGCTCAGTGATAGGAAATAGGTTCTGAGCTGGTGGATGAGGATGGCGAAAGACATGCTCATGCATGGAGTGAGATATGATCAAAGGGCTCAGGTAAAGGGGCATCGAATGTAGGGTAGAAAATGAAAGTATCAGCCGATGGCTTACACTCAAGAAACTCCTGCAATATCGCAGGAGTGAACTCTAAGTCGCGTTTTGCAACGCGGGTAGTGTAGGTAGGACTATCGTCTACCTTCTTTAAGTTCTGATAGAACTCCTTAAGGAGATCATCATTTATGGCATGAGTGCATAATACTATCTTCATGAGATGATAATATGATAAAATTTCCATGACATCACCACAGTAACGATTAAAGAAATCCCTATCAATGTACCTAACCAACATGGTTTGGTACAACCGTGATTCAATCTCAATCGAGTCATTTCTACGGGATCGCCTATATGAATGTAATGCAATGACATGAAATGCAAAGACACAAATGCACGATTAGATCATAATGAGTTATAATGAAAAAAATTAGGGTTTTAGAGGAGTAAGAAGGTTATACTTTGGTGCCATTTAGGATGATGAGGAGAGGGTACTCAGACACCGTTGAAGAGATCGCCGGAGCAGTGGTTTCGCTGGAACCCTAATCGAAGAAGAAAAAATCACTGGAGATGAGTAGATTAGGGCTGTGAGATGCTAAAAATGTGAGTGGAAGAGTTTGGCTGTCAAACCTAGGGCTTAGGTGGCCGGCGCGGTCGGAAAAGCTGGTCAGAGAAGGAAGCGACGACCGGAGAGAAGGAAGAAGGCGAGAGATCGATGCTGAAGACGCCGAACCCTAGCGGTTCAGCGTTATAAAATTGTGACTCCAGTCGACTGATGTGCAACATCAGTCGACTAATTATGTCTTATGAGCGATTTTTCGAAGCGGCGATCATCGCGGCTCGGACTGATCGTTGAGCATTCTCAGATCGTGCTACAAGAATATCATTCGATGATGTTACTCATCGATCACCATCGATGCGATCATCACCACTCGATCCTCGTGAGCACTCGACTGATGATCCTCTGCCTCGATGAACAGTACTATCAGTCGACTGATGTATCCTAGCAGTCGACTGATGTACAAAATAGTCGAGTCCTGGAAACAACACTCGACTGCTGGACGCATCGTATCGTGCTACAGTAGTAACAGTCGACTGATATCTGATTTCCAGATCTGAGTTTCAGAAAATCTCGATTTCTTTATCCAACTTGTTTCATTTTCTCATGTTTAATCTTGTATATCGAATATATTAATGTTATGCTTATATTCATGCATTTGTTAATGTTGAAATACACAATCAAGGTAAAAGACTTGTTTTGTGAGATGCAATCCACCCTAGACATTCCTTCCATGCAAACACATGGTGAAACACATGAAGCATGGTAAGTGCAAGACATCAAGGTGTGTGGCACTTGAGTATCACTCTTGATGTAACTTCTACACCTTAAAAATACTTCTCTTGATACATTAATTCCTAAAGTGTGCCAAAGATCAAAATGACACACTATGACCTCTAAATCTAGATTGTGTCAATTTTATTGATTTTTTATGATTTCAAAAATATATTGGCACATCCTAAAATCTTTTAGGATGGAATATCAAACCTATTTCCAAGGTATCCATAACCTTGAAAATAACCTAACATATCAACTTTGCTATGGTTGAGTTAACTACTCATCCAATCAAAGTTGGCACATCCTAACCCATTTAATGTGAATCAATCACGCTCTTTAGAACTCAAAATTTATTTGAGCTCATTGGATTAATTAGGTATTCCTTAGGGATAACCTCCCTAGATACCTTCCTAATGACCCTTCTAGGCTTATTAGCCTTGGTCATTATGGTCTTGCCATGGTTAGTCTTAGGGATTGCCTCCCTAATAACCTTCTTAATGGCTTCCTTAGGTTTCTTAGAAAACCTAGCCACTAAGCACACACTATGGTTGGCCTTAGGAATAATTTCCCTAGAGACCTTGGTTTTCTTAGATCTAGGTTTAGTTCCATAATCAAATGGAACATTGTGATAAGTAGGCATTACTTTCTTAGACATAGGTTTGTGACCCAAACCTTGTCTCCTAGATGATTCTTGCCTCTTACACCCTTTTTGTTGACTTCTAGATCCTAGAGTTTGACACTTTGACCCTTTAAATTGATTTTGCATATTTGCAAGAGTCTTTTCCAATTTCTCAAGTCTTAACCTCAAGGCTTGATTTTCTAACTCTAATTGCCCAAATGATTTTTGATTAGGTTTTTGGGCATTACCATTCACTTTAGGCATATGTCTACCCTTATTGGGATTGATGCCTAAATGGTTTTCGATTTTCTTAATTGTTTTCTTAGGAAAGACATTTCTAGGGATATTAGTCCCAAATTTCTCCTTCTTTGAAATAAACCTAGAGTTATCATTTCTAGATTTCTCCTTAGTGCTAAAACCAACATGTTTAGCTTCTAGACAACCATAATTATTATTTCTAGCATGCTTTGATTCATGAGTAATAGCAAAATTATTTGAATTAATTCTAGCATGCTTTTGCTTAGAATTTAAAGAATAAGCATTATGAAAATATACCTTAGGGTTAGTCTTAGAGACTCCCCCTACTTGTGAAGCTCCCTCCTTTCTTCTAGGACATTGGCTCCTATAGTGTCCCGGTTGTCGGCATTTGAAGCACACCACGTGCTCCTTGCTCTTCTTGGTGGGGACATCGGCATCCTTGACTTTTTCATTGACTTTTGGTGTCGGAGGAGCTTTCTTAACCCCTTTTGGACACTTACTCTTGTAGTGTCCAGATTCCCTACACTCAAAGCATATTATATGAATTTTGTTATTAATTGACATGCTTGAGTTACCTATGGTGGTGGTGAGGTTCTCTTGAGCTTGCTCTTCTTCTCTACCGGATGTAGATAATTCTTCTTGAGATTGCTCCGGTGTAGATGCTCTAATCTCCTCCCCCTCAATCCTAGAGGTGGAGGTCTCCTCTTCTTCCACCAATCCGGAAGTTGATTCCTTCTCAACTTCCGAGTCCTCACTCGCTTGTGAAGATGACGATAATTCTTCCTCGGCTTCTTCCTCTTCTTGAGCCGATGAAGATTCTTCTTCTTCTACTTGTGCCAAGTGAGGCTTCTCATGAAACTTGGCCAATTTGTCCCATAGCTCCTTGGCATCAAGATATTCACCTAGCCTAGACAAAACATCATTAGGTATCAAATCTTCTAAAAGTTTTGTTACCTTGTCTTCGGTTTTGAATTTTTGTCGCTGCTCTTGGGTCCATTTCTTCAACTTGAGGACTTGTCCCTTCCTATCCCGAGGAGGTTCAAAACCTTCTACGAGGATGAACCAATCCTCTATATCCATCATCAAGAATGTCTCCATTCTTGTTCTCCACGCTGAAAAGTCTTCTCGATCATATGGCGGTGGAGTGTTGATGTCCCATCCAAGCTTGTCTTGGAATTTCATCTTCCCTCTAGCTTTTTAGCTCCTGATGGTTAATCCGTAGAAGAGCCCTGGGCTCTGATATCAATTGTAGGATATTTGAGGCCGCTAGAGGAGGGGTGAATAGCGTCGTGTTCGTACGATGATGGAATTCGTTGCGTTTATCTCTACAATTTTGTTAGTGCAGCGAAAATAAAAAAATAATAATGATAACGAAATATACAACACGCAAACACAAATATTTAACGTGGTTCGGAACTAAATGGTTCCTACTCCACGGATTGGATTCGTACGAACCCTAGCGATGCCAATCACACACCACTATGATAAACACTCCTTCTCGACACAAGTCGGAGGCAGAGAAACCCCTTACAAGTGATCTTACAATAGTAAGAAACAAAAACAAGCAATTACAACAATTACTGTGAAAGACAAGTAAAGAAAAACTTTACAACACTTGCTTTTCATTGCTTGAATGCTTGGTTGTTTGATTAGCACTTGGAGACCTGATTTGCAGCAACAAATCGCCCCTAAAGCTCTCAAAAACCGGATTCATTTTTCTCCATCACGAGCTCCTTTTATAGCTTCAACCTGTGCTGAAAAATGTCGATCAGTCGACTGCTCGGGACCATCAGTCGACTGATCACACTATTGCTGTGAGACAACGGTGTAATCCACGTTGGAAAAATCCAACGGCTAGGACATCAGTCGACTGATCATGAGCATCAGTCGACTATTCAAGCATCACTCGACTGCTCATCCCAGCAGTCGAGTGAGACTCCATTCTGTGCCCCAAAATCCGAGCATCGATCGGTGATCACAAGATCGATCATTTGCTCAAATCAAACGATCGATTCATCTATGTCGATCATTGCTAACAATTCAAACATGAGGTTTTAGCCCAAGTATGGTGCCCCCATATTTGCTAGATCACCCTTAGCCTAGACCTAAACCTTCTAGCCACTTCCATTAGCCTTACGCCTCTCGGATCCCTCCAAGTCATCCATGACTTGTTCATCTATCGCGCTAGCCTTCAGGTGCTTCCATCGGCTATGTCATGCTAACAGTGTCTACACCGCCAAGGCACATTGGACTTACACCGCCAAGACTCTGCTTGGACTTTACGCCGCCAACCATTAGACTTATGCTGCCAAGACTCCCGCTTGGACTTTACGCCGCCAATATCAAACCCCTTGGACTTCTCAAATGTCAAGACTCAAGCTTGGACTTTCCCTTGCCAACCCATGTTGGACTTTCCATGCCAAGACTCATGCTTGGACTTTCCCAAATGCCAAGTGTCCCACTTGGACTTTCCATGCCAAGTACCCATGACTTGGACTTTCCATAATCACATGGTCAACCCTAGCCAACCATCAAAGCCTCCCTCGAGTCAAACTTGAGTCCAGTTAAACATAACCCGGGTTGATTGTATAAACAATCTCCCCAAAACATCAACAGACATTTATGTCAAACATCAATGTCACCTTACTTTGTCAAACATCAAAATATCTCTCAAGTCAAACTCGAGTTTGGTCAATCGTGACCTGGGCCGATTGCACCAACACTACTAATTTGCAGGAACCCCAAAAATTGGTGGGAATGATAGTATCTTTGTCTCGATTTATAGCCAAATTAGCAAATAAAGGGTTACCTTTCTTTCGAATTCTGCGTAAGGCAACCCGATTTTAGTGGGATGAATCATGTGAGCAAGCTTTTTGTGAATTGAAGAAATATTTAGCTGAACTCCCTTTGTTTGTCAAGCCTATTTATGGGGAACCATTGTGGATGTACCTCACTGTATAAGAAGGGGCAGTCAGTTCAGTGTTATTGAAATAGAAAGGTTCTCAACAGTATCCCATCTATTACACTAGTCACATATTGAAAGGGGCGGAATTGCAGTACACTGAGTTGGAAAAGTTGGCATACATTTTGATCTTAACGGATCGTAAGTTAAGGCCTTATTTCTTAGCTCATCCGGTGAATGTGTTGACCAATAGTGAGTTAGGTCGGATGGTCACTAAACACAATTTTTCATGGAGGTTAACCAAGTGGAATGTGGAGCTAAGTGAATATGATATCCATTATCATCCCCGAACTACCATCAAGGCCCAATCGTTAGCTGATTTCTTAGCTGAAGTACCGATGGGCCTGGAGAACAGTTCGGCAAAAGAAGAAAAGGGAAAGGGTGCTTGGAACATTTTTGTGGACGGATCTTCCAGGACCAGAGGAAGTGGAGTCGGAGTGGTACTTATATCTCCTTCAGATGAAGAAACTCGTATATCCATTCGCTTGGGATATAAGGCATCCAGCAATGAGGCGGAGTATGAAGCTATTTTGGCTGGATTACAAGCAACTAGGGCAGTGGGGGTCGCTTCAGTCATAATTCACTCAGATTCTCAATTAGTCGTGTCACAACTCCAGAGTGTTTTTGCCATCAGAGAAGATAGGTTACAAAAATACTTTGCAGCTTTTGAAAAAGGAAAGACTCAGTTTCGGAAGGTAATCTTGCAGCAAATCCCGAGAGAGGAAAATCAAAAGGCAGACAAGTTGGCTCGATTGGCTAGTGCTTTAGAAGGAGGGAAGTTTCAGGACTCTATCTGTATAGAAGTTCCTAGTTCCTTAGTGGTTGTAATGTGGAGGACGTGGTGCAAGGAAGTGATTGTGCACCCGACTGGAGAACCGATATCATGGCTTATTTGCAATATGGAAATATTCCCACCGAAAGTGGGGCAGCATCAGCCTTGTTAAGAAGAGTGAAGCGATTCACAATTATTGATGGAGCTCTGTATAAAACATCTTTTGGCTAACCTTTATTGAAGTGCCTTGGGAAGAAGGATCTCGAGTGGGTGCTCAGGGAAATACATGAAGGATATTACAGTAATCATTTGGGAGAAAGGACGTTAACCAGGAAAGTATTGCTAGCTGGATACTTTTGGCCAACTCTTCATTAAGATGCAACACTCCTAGTGCAGATTTGTCCAGCCTATCAAAAACATAGCAACAGATCAGAATGCCCTATTGAGTTGATGAAAGATGTGGTTGCTTCTTGCCCCTTTGATCAATGGAGAATATACATAGTTGGCCCGATGCCTACAGTCCCTTTACAAAAGAAATTCTTGTTGGTGGCAGTGGATTACCTTTCCAAATGGGTGGAAGCTGAACCTTTAGCCAAGATTATTGAAAATGCAGTGATATAGTTCCTGTGGAAGAATATCATCTGCTGATATGGAGTTCCCTGAAGGTTAGTTAGTGATAATGGGCATCAGTTCCAGGGCTGAAAGATCAGGGAATGGTGCCAAAGTCTCAATATTCAGTAGGCCTTTACCTCGGTGGCTCATTCTCAAGCTAATGGCCAGATGGAGGTAATTAACAGAATTATCATTCAAGGGTTAAAAACCAAGTTGGGTGTCAAGCGAGGAAATTGGGTGGACGAGTTGCCCGGGATATTGTGGGCTTACCGAACTACACCCAAAACAACCACTAGAAAAAACCCATTCAACCTGGTGTATAAAGCTGAAGTAGTTATCCCAATGGAAGCCATTTTGAACAGTGACCGAGTAGAAGCTTATGAACCGGAATAGAATCAAATGGTGAGAAGTACTGAGTTAGATCTATTGGAGGAAAGGCGGGAGCAAGCTCGAGTTCAGGCTGAAGCCTACAAACGAAGAATACAACAAACCTTTAATAGAAGGGTAGTGCCAAAGATGTTTCGAGAAGGTGACCTAGTTCTGTGCAAAGTCAACCCTACTGGAGATCCTGAAAAGTTAGCTTCCAATTGGGAAGGGCCTTATACAGTCACTCGTCGAGTGGTTGGATCAGCATACTACTTAAAGGATGATGAAGGCAAGGAGTTGGCGAGGCCCTGGAATGTTGTGCACTTAAAATATTTTCATATCATGTAATCGAGAGGCATCCATGAGGGGAATTATCTGTTACATGTTTCCTATGAGGAATGAAACTGAAGTACAATTTCATATCAGTAGTTGTTTATAATTACCAAAAGAAAGCGTCAGTAGAATCCGATCTCTCAATTCCGGAAAGAAGAATTTATAGAACATCATTGAAAGGGGTTATCTGTTGCAAAGTTGATGTTAGCTATTAAGAAAGAGCAATTCCATTCAAATATCATTTAATACCATCAGAGCCCGTAATTGTTCATGACTACAAGAAAAAGGAAGGCAAAACAGAAAAGCTATAGCTTAAAATGGTCAAGGGGATAACATCTAAAGTTAATTTCTCAATTTAGGAAAGGAGTTGGTTGATGTGCCAGAGGGAATCCCTAATCGATGTATTGTCTAACTGCCTCATTGAAGCTGTCCTTGAATGTGGATTGCATCAAGGGCTTCAAGCATTCCTATCGGCATTGGTCAGCGGCTTGCACCTCCTATCGAAACTTTATATAGCGATCTCTGTGTTTCAAAAAATCTTGATGAACTCGGCGGAATTGATAGGATATTTGAGCAATAGTGTCAGTCAAAGTATATTTGTCTTGAGACTGGGAGGTGTGATCATGTTGAAGGATTCTTGACATTGTTATCAAATCCTGACGCATGGAAGTTGAAATCTCCTCTACAACTGCAGTGTAGGCCTGGTGCAGGAAACTTCATTCCTTACTCGCTGCAAGGAGGCTTTATGCTGGTGCACTTGAGAAAGGGCTCGGTTCCTTTCTAATAATAAAGATGAGGTGTAGCTAGTTTCCCTACTTAATCTGACTCTGCATCCTTCTGCTACTACTGACGGGCCTCCAATACTGAGCATGACATTGTGCCAATTCCTGGAGCAGAGAAGTCTCTCTGTTTGAATATCTCTTGAGAGGTTAAACTGGCTACAGATTGGTGCAAAATTTGTTGGTGAAGTTGCATTTGATAGTGGGTAAAGGAGCGCTTCAGTTCCTGATAATTCATCATTGCCTGAAGACATCAAAATTAAAGAAAAATGTTATCGCTGAAGATGCAAGCAAGGGTGGACTGGAGGAATTTACCAGTTCCAGGACATGTTGTAGGTTTTCCATTCATGGTGTCAGCTCATCCAAGTTGAGGATGTGGGCATCTCTTGCAGAAGGAGAGGAAGGAGTAGAATACATAAGGGGAGCTGGTTCACTCATAATTGAGGAAAAATAGGGTGTCGTAGGGAATTGTTCTGTTGGTGTAGAGGAAATATAAAGGGGGGTTTCAGAAAAATAAAGGGAGGGATTACGGTCCTAACCGGAGGATGGGGGAGCTCGAAGATTCTGAAGATGAAGGGCGGGAAGAAAGTAAAGAGGGGGATGTCACCGGCGGCATGGAAGTAGAAACGTCGGTGGTAAGGGGGGATGTAGAAGTGACAAGGAAAAGAGTTGTAGCCAAGGTGCTTATGGGGATGGAAGATGGAAGGGGAAGGCTTAATGGTGGAGGAAGGAGGTCCGAGATCACTTGTTGAATAATTAAGAAGGGGGAGCCTTCTGAGGATGGAAGAGATGTATGAAGAGGGAGATTGGATAATTCAGGTGATGTGAGCATGGGAGTGGAATCTATGGTGGAAGGTGTATGGGCAGCCGGAGGGGATGCAACTATTGGCAGCCCCTCATAGGCCTAAGAAAGGGCACCGGAAGAGAAATCAAGGCCAGAACACTGATGGAGGTCCCCGGGTGCTATATAAGGAGTGGAAGAAATGAGGGTATTCGATGGCGGAAATGATGGTTGGGGTAGGGTTGATGAAACAGGAAATGAAAGGGGGGTGACTAGGTTTAACTCAATGCTCATGGGTAGGGCAAATGAAGAAGAGGGGTCAGAAGTAGAAGCACCTTCTTCTTGCATCCGTTAGTGTGCTATTCCTCGCAATTTGGTTTGTATATGCAGAAATGGGGGAGGTGACATATGGCTATGTAGAAGGGAAGGTGGAGAGGAAGAAGGGTTAGGATTTGGAGATAATATGGATGGGGAAGGGGAAGATGTTGATACCGATGGGGGACTCACCGTAAGTGGCAGTGGGGCAATGGGGGACTCACCGAAGCTATTATCCCCGTGCGATTGCGGAACGGAGGAGTAAGGTTTAAAGTAAATACACCTGTGAAGATTGGTGGAGTAAAAAATTCATTCCGATCTGATAAGGCAAGGCCTTAGATCAGATCATCACACTTTTTGAAGCTCGACAATCGCCGAAGCTATTATCCCCGTGCAGTTGCGGAAAGGAGGAGTAAGGTTTAAGGTAAATACACCTATGAAGATTGGCGAAGTAAAAAATTCATTCCGATCTGATGAGGCAAGATCTTAGATAAGATTGTCACACTTTTTATAGCTCGGCAATTGCCAAAGCTATTATCCCCATGCAATTGCAGAACGGAGGAGTAGGGTTTAAGGTAAATACACCTGTGAAGATTGGCGGAGTAAAAAATTCATTCCGATCTGATGAGGCATGGCCTAAGATCATATCGTCACACTTTTTACGGTTCGACAATCGCCGAAGCTATTATCCCCATGCGATTGCAGAATTGAGAAGCAGGGTTTAAAGTAAATACACCTGTAAAAATTGGCGGAGTAAAAAATTCATTCCAATCTGATGAGACAAAGCCTTAGATCAGATCGTCACACTTTTTATAGCTCAGCAATCCCCGAAGCTATTATCCCAGTGTGGTTGCGGAACAGAGGAGCAGGGTTTAAGGTAAATACACTTGTGAAGATTGGCGGAGTAAAAAATTCATTTCGATCTGATGAGGCAAGTCCTTAGATCAGATCGTCACACTTTTTACAGCTCAACAATCGCCGAAGCTATTATCCCCATGCGATTGCGAAACGAAGGAGTAGGGTTTAAGGTAAATACACCTGTGAAGATTGGCGGAGTAAAAAATTTCATTCCGATCTTATGAGGCAAGGCCTTAGATCAAATCGTCACACTTTTTATGGTTCGACAATCAATGAAGCTATTATCTTCGTGCGGTTGTAGAACGAAGGAGAAGGGTTTAAGGTAAATACACTTGTGAAGATTGGCGAAGTAAAAAATTCATTCCAATCTGATGAGGCAAGGCCTTAGATCAGATCGTCACACTTTTTACAGCTCGGGAATCGCCGAAGCTATTATCCCCATGCGGTTGCGGATTGAAGGAGTTGGGTTCAAGGCAGATGCACTGTAGAAGATTGGCAGAGTAAAAAATTATTCCGATCTGACCAGGCGAAGTCCTAGGTTAGATCATTACTAATCTTCAGCTTGTCCTTAGTTCAAGCTATTATCCTCGTACGGTTATGGATCGGAGGAGTCGGGTTCAAGGTAGATACACTGTGGAAGATTGGTGGAGTAAAAAATTATTCCGATCTGACTAGGTAAAGCCCCAGGACAGATCATCACTATTCTTCAGCTTTTCCTCTGGTCAAGCTATTATCCCCGTGCAGTTCCGGATTGGAGGAGTTGGGTTCAAGGTAGATGCAATATGAAAGATTGACAGGGTAAAAAATTATTTCGATCTGACCAGGCAAAGTCCTAGGTCAGATCGTCACTATTCTTCAACTTGTCCTCAGGTCAAGATATTATCCTCGTGCGGTTGCAGAACAGAGGAGTAAGGTTTAAGGTAAATGCACCTATGGAAGATTGGCAGAGTAAAAATTTATTCCGATCTTACCAAGCGATGCCCTAGGTCAGATCATCACTATTCTTCATCTTATTCTTAAGGCAAGCTATTATTTTTGTGCGGTTATAGATCGAAGGAGTTGGGTTCAAGGTAGATGCACTGTGAAAGATTATCAAAGTAAAAAATTATTCTGATCTGACCAGGCAAAGCCCTAGGTCAGATTGTCACTATTCTTCAGCTTGTCCTCAGGTCAAGCTATTATCCCCGTGCAGTTGCGGATCGAAGGAGTTGGGTTCAAGGTAGATGCACTGTGAAAGATTGATAGAGTAAAAAATTATTCTGTTCTGACTAGGCAAAGCCCTAGGTCAGATCATCACTATTCTTCAACTTGTCCTCAAGTCAAGCTATTATTCCCGTGCGGTTGCGGATCGGAAGAGTTGGGTTCAAGGTAGATGCACTGTGAAAGATTGATGGAGTAAAAAATTATTCTGATCTAACCAGGTAAAACCCTAGGTCAGATCATCACTATTCTTCATCTTATCCTCAGGTCAAGCTATTATCCCTGTGCAGTTGTGGATCGGAGGAGTTGAGTTCAAGGTAGATGCACTGTGGAAGATTGGCAGAGTAAAAACTTATTATGATCTGACCAGGCGAAGCTCTAGGTTAGATCATCACTATTCTTCAGCTTGTCCTCAAGTCAAGCTATTATCCCCATACGATTGCGGATCGGAGGAGTTGGTTTCAAGGTAGATTGACTGTAGAAGATCGGCAGAGTAAAAAAATTATTTCGATCTGACCAAGCGAAGCCCTAGGTCAGATCGCCACTATTTTTCAGTTTGTCCTCAGGTCAAGCAATTATCCCCATGCAATTGCGGATCGGAGGAGTTGGGTTCAGAGTAGATGCATTGGTGAAGGTTGTTGGAGTAAAAAATTATTCCGATCTGGCTAAGTGAAACCCTAGGTCGGATCATCGCTGTATTTCAACTTGTCTTCAGTATGAGTTTTTATCCCCGTTGTTGGTGCAATCGGCCCAGGTCACAATTGATCAGACTCAAGTTTGACTCGAGAAGTATTTTGATGTTAGACAAAACATATGACATATGATTATCATGGGAAGTCCAAGTGTGTTGCCTTGCCCACGTAAGTCTAAGTGTGTAGCCTTGGCGATGAAAGTCCAAGCATGGGGCTTGGCATTGAAAGTCCAACATGGAGTTGGCAAGGGAAGACCAAGTGTGTAGTCTTGGTCACGTAAGTCCAAGTGTGTAGCCTTGACGGTGAAAAGTCCAAGCATGGGGTTTGGCATTGTAAGTCCAACATGGAGTTGGCAAGGGAAGACCAAGTGTGTAACCTTGGCCACGTAAGTCCAACCGTATAGCCTTGGCGGTGAAAGTCCAAGTCATGAGTACTTGGCATTTGGGAAGTCCAAGGGGTGGTTTGGCGGCGTAAGGCCAAGCGGTAGACTTGGGAGCATAAGTCCATATGTACCTTGGCAGTAGACACTGAGAGCATGACAATAGCCGAAGGAAGCACATGGAGGCTAGTGTATGGATGAACAAGTCATGGATGACTTGGAGGGATCCGCGCATGGATGACTTGGAGGGATCCGACAGACACGAGGCTAGTAGAGGTGACTAGAAGGCTTAGGTCTAGACTAAGGGTGTCTAGCAAGTATGAGGGCATCATACTTGGGTCAAACCTCATGGTTGAGGTTCACCAGTCGACTGGGATGATGTACTAGTCGACTGATGAGAGTCGACTGGCATTCGACTGCATCGCGTGGCTTTGCAATCGAATGCCATGGGGCCAGTTGATTGATGGTTGAGGAAACGATGATAGAAGCGAGGCAGCTCAACCAGGGACTCGACTGATTGTTCATCAATCGACTGTTGGGGTTTGGCAGTCGACTGATAGACTATCTGTTGGAATTTATCCAGCGTGGATCAAGTCGTTGTCTCACAATGGCTACAGGAGAAGTGGACTAATGGGTAAGATTAAAAGGAGACAAGCATAAAAGGAGGAGCTTGGGGAGGATTTCCACAGTGATTTTTGGTGAGATTTTGGAGGGAAATTGCTGCTGCATTCCATACCTTCAAGAGCAAACCAAAGCAAGCAATAAGCAAGTGATCAAAGCAAAGTGTTGTAAAGTTTTTCTTTACTTGTATTTCATATTGTCTTTATATTTTGCTTGTACTTTTGTATTACATTTTGTAATTGCTTGTACGAGGTTTCTCCACCTCTAACTTGTTATCAAGAAGGAGTTTGAATAGTGGTGTGTGCATCACTCAAGCTCGTTGAGCTCACCCCATGTGTGCTTGTATTCATCTTCATTTCGTATTTGTATCTATTGTTTCCGCTGCATATATTAATGAGTATTGTAAATGAACGATCGATTTCCATCGAGCATGCAATTGGGTTATTCAACCCCCCTTCTAGTCGGGCCATGATCCTCCAAGTGGTATCAGAGTGAGGGGCTTACCATCAAACTTATCGCTGCGATAAGCAAATCAAATGGTCGGCATCAACATTCATCCACCGAAATTCGAAGGAGACTTTTCTTGGTGGAAGAAAAGAATGGAGGTATATTTTGAAACCGATTTCGATATGATGCTAACAATTGAAGATGGTTTTGAAGTACCTAGGGATGAAGACAAGAAGCTAATCAAAAAATCAAAATGGACCGAGGAGCAACGGCAACAATTCAAGACAACGGTTAAGGTAACGAAAATGTTAATTAAATTGATACCTAACAATATTTTGTGCAAGCTAGGTGAATACGGATGCTAAGGATATATGGAATAAATTGATAAAATTCCATGAAAATCCCGAATTGGCTCAATCGGCGAAGGAGCCCGAGGAAGAATGTCCATCAACATCCGAGGATGTGGAAGAATTGGAGGAAGCCTCCACATCTAGAAGTGAGGACTCAGAAGTTGAGAGATGCTCAACATCCGGATCGAAGAATAGATCACCAAAGCAAGAGGAAGAGCAAGAAGAATCTTCAACCTCCGGGAAGGATGAAGAATCAACTCCGACGCCTACCATCACTCTAGGTAACTCAAATGCAATTAATAAAAATAAGTATCACATAATTTGCTTTGAGTGTAGGGAAGTCGAACATTACAAGAGCAAATGCCCAAAATTGGCTAAGGAGAAAGTGTCAGTCCCAAAAGTTCAAGAAAAATCAAAGGATACCGGAGTCCTCGCTAGGAAAAGCAAAGAGCACATTGTGTGCTTCAAGTGCAATCAACGGGGACACTACCGAAGCCAATGCCCTAGGGGGAGAAAGAAGGGGCAAGAAAGAGCTACACAAGTAGGGGGACTTTCCAAAGCAAACTCTAAGGTATATTTTAATGCACCTTCTAGTTCGAGGGTTAAAAAGCATGATTTTAGTATTCTTGCTATTGCTCATGAAAAGCATGCTAGTAGAAATAATAGATTTTATTGTTTAGGTGCCAAGCATGTAGATTTATCTAAGAACAAACCTAGGAACAATAACTCTAGACCCATCCTACCTAGAGAAACTATTAGGAAGGTAGAGGACCATCTAGGCATTAATCCCAAGAACCATAGACATATGCCTAGAAAGAACAACTCTACTCAAAGAAATAACGGGTCCACCAAATTAGAAAAATTAGAATTTGAAAATCTAGCTTTGAGGTCAAAGCTTGAGAAAATGGAAAGAACCCTAAGGAAGAATATGGTCAAATAGTCAAAATCTAGGGTCTATGAGGCAAGGTTCATCCAAAGGCAAGAAAGGTTTGGGTCACAAACCTATGCCCAAGGAGACCTACCCCAATGTTCCATTTGATTATGGAACTCAACCTAGGTCAAGAAAAACCAAGGTTACTAGGGAGGTCATCCCTAAGGGTAACCAAGGTAGGTGCCTAGTGGCTAAGGTTTCAAGGAAACCTTAGGAAGCCACTAAGAAGGTTACAAGGGGAGTCACCCCTAGAGTTAACTTAGGCAAGACCATAATGACCAAGGCTTCTAAGCCTAGAAGGGTCATTAGGAGGGTATCTAGGGAAGTCATCCCTAAGGAATACCTAGTAAATCCAAGGAGCTCCAATAGGTATTGGGTTTCTAGGAGCATGATCAGTTCACGCTAAATGGGTTAGGATGTGTCAACCTTGATTGGATGGGTAGTTAACTCAACCATAGCAAAGTTGACACTTTAGGTCATTTTCAAGGTTATGTGATACCTTGGAAATAAGGTTGAATTTTAATCCTAAAATATTTTAGGATGTGCCAATATTATTTAAGAATTTTGGTAAATTGATCAAATTGGCACAAACTAGGTTTAGAGGTCATAGTGTGTCATTTTGGATTTTTGGCACACTTAGTGGATAAGTGATTATTAAGGCAAAATGGATTTAATTCTAATAATGATAATTTGGGCTTAACAATTAGGTATTTTATACCTTAGTATTCTATACTTGCCATGACTTATTTGTCTTGTCATGTCATGACATCATATTTATTTTTTAATAATAAACATATCATGATTCATGCTTAGGAATGTCATGTTATGTTTAAGTTTATATCACATGTCATGACATCATGATTATTGGCACATATTTATTTATGTTATCATTTATGTCATAATCATCATTCATGCACTAATTAAAATTGATTTAAGGACAATGACATAATTTAAAGTCTCATGTATAAGGGAATCAAATAGTATTGCCTAGAAAAATGCATGAAAACCTAAATAACTAAAACTTACATCTCACAAGAACACTTGACTTGTATGTGATTCATACACTTAGATACAAGTGAGATGTTAGGAAAAGGAATTAAGGTTTTTAAAATCATTTCAAAACCATTTTGAAAAATTTTGGTGAAGTCTATCTTTTGATAGCAATCACCATTGAATGAGGTGATACAAAGCAGGGCCAAACATTAAAACTTTCAATAGTTTTGAACTTTGTATCAATCTCACTAGTTTATGTGTATTTTATTTTCTAACTATTTTCACCCATAATGTTTGTTATAAGTAATGTACGTATGAATTTTCAAGATTTTCCAAAATATGTATTTTTACTTATGAATTTTGCAAATTCGTTTCTGAAGTTTGATTTCTGCACAGTGTAGAAATAAATTATTGCCATGGATGTGATGGTCATTGCATAGAAGCGATCATTGTGTAGATGTCAAATATTTTGGGTAAACAAGGTTTGTTTAGCCCATGTTAAGCTATTTCTTGGTTCCCTAACTACTCCTAACCCTAGGATATGCTTTGAAGAGCATTGGAAGGGTGAAAATCCATTGGATATGAATTAGAAGAATTGTTTAGGTTGTGTATCAAATTTTAAGGGAGGTGAGAGTTCAATGTTAAATCTTTGCCCTTAATTTCGATTGTTTGGTGTTCCTATTAGCTTAGGGACTCTTCAAGGATATTATTGGTACAATAGTCAAGGGGGAGCAAGCCTTTTGGGGGAGGTTATCCATCTTGGGATGATGGATATATTTTTCCTCATAGGAGGAGAATTTGGGGATTGCCTCTCTTAAGTGATATGAGACTTATCACTTGGAAGAGTGAAGACATCCTAGATGTATTTTTGGACCAAGGGAGAGATTGTAAGATTTCATTGGGATATGAGACATTGACACCCTTGGGGAGGACCTTTTTTATGTATGCCAAAAAGGGAGAGAATGTACCAATTGGGGTTAGTTGGAATTCTCACAAGATGTGAGAATTGCCAATTGGGGATAATTGGTAGACTTGAGTTAGGTCACCTGACTAAAAGGTGTTTCTGATTTTGTCAAACATCAAAAAGAGGGAGATTGTTGGTGCAATCGACCCAGGTCAGGATTGACCGGACTCAAGTTTGACTCGAATAGTATTTTGATGTTAGACAAAACATATGACATGTGATTGTCATGGGAAGTCCAAGTGTGTAGCCTTGGCCTTGTAAGTCCAAGTGTGTAGCCTTGGCGGTGAAAGTCCAAGCATGTGATTTGGCGTTCGAAGTCCAACATGGAGTTGGCAAGGGAAGACCAAGTGTGTAGCCTTGGCCACGTAAGTCCAAGTGTGTAGCCTTGGCAGTGAAAAGTCCAAGCATGGGGTTTAGCATTGGAAGTCCAACATGGAGTTGGCAAGGGAAGACTAAGTGTGTAGTCTTGGCCACGTAAGTTCAAGTGTGTAGCCTTAGCGGTGAAAGCCCAAGTCATGGGTACTTGGCATTTAGGAAGTCCAAGGGGTGGTTTGGCGGCGTAAGGTCAAGTGGTAGACTTGAGAGCGTAGTCCATATGTACCTTGGCACTAGACACCGAGAGCATGACAATAGTCGAAGGAAACACCTGGAGGCTAGCGTATGGATGAACAAGTCATAAATGACTTGGAGGGATCCACGCATTAATGAACAAGTCATGGATGACTTGGAGGGATCCGATGATGCAAGGCTAGTAGAGGTGGCTAGAAGGCTTAGGTCTAGGCTAAGGGTGTCTAGCAAGTATGAGGGCATCATACTTGGGTCAAACCTCATGGTTGAGGTTCACCAGTCGACTGGATTGATGTACCAGTCGACTGATGGGAGTCGACTGGCATTTGACTATGTCGCATGGCTTGGTAGTCGACTGATGGTTGAGAAAATGACCATAAAAGTGAGGCAGCTCGACTAGGGATTCGACTGACTGTTCATCAGTAAACTGTTGGGGCTTGGCAGTTGACTAATAGGCTATCTGTTGAAACTTATCCAGCATGGATCAAGCCATTGTCTTACAACGGCTACAGGAGTAGTCGACTGATGGGTAAGATCAATCGACTGCTATGTGTGGAATCAACCCAAGACAAGCATAAAAGGAGGAGCTTAGGGAGGATTTCCACAGCGATTTTTGGTGAGATTTTGGAGGAGAATTGCTGCTGCATTCTAGACTTTCAAGAGCAAACCAAAGCAAGCAATAAGCAAGTGATCAAAGTAAAGTATTATAAAGTTTTTCTTTACTTGTATTTCATATTGTCTTTGTATTTTGCTTGTACTTTTGTATTACATTTTGTAATTGCTTGTACGATATTTCTCCACCTCTGACTTGTTGTCGAGAAGGAGTTTGAGTAGTGGTATGTGCATCACTCGAGCTCGTTGAGCTCACCCAGTGGAGTAGGAACCCTAAAGTTCCGAACCACGTATATCGCGTGTCTATTGTGTGTGGTTGTATTCGTCTTCATTTCATATTTGTATCTATTATTTCCCCTGTGTATATTAATGAGTATTGTAGATGAACGATCGATTTCCATCGAGCATGCAATTGGGTTATTCAATCCCCCTTCTAGCCGGGCCACGATCCTCCAACACCCGTGTGGTGGTAAATCAGAGGAATCGGGTGTAGGTGAATCAAATGAATTGGATGGCCAAAGAATATCTCCTTGATTGATCTGAGTAGGAAGTCATTTCCTGGAAATCAAAGACATATGTGAGGAAAAAGAAGGTGTCGGTGAAGAGTTGGCGATTCTCTGTCGCCCATACGAATTGGCAGGGTGCTATGTGTAGGACCGTTGACGTCGCTAGAGGGGGGGTGAATAGCAATTCGCCGATTTCATTGATGGAATTCGTCGTGCTTATCTATAATTGTTAGTGCGCAGCGGAAATACAAATACAAGTACAAAACACAGCACAAGCACAACACGAATTTTACATGGTTCGGAACCCTAGTTCCTACTCCACGGGTGAGCCCTAGCGAGCTTTAGTGATGCACACCACCACTATCAAACTTCTCCTTCTCGATGACACACCAGAGGTGGAGGAACCTCTTAAAACAGTAAGAGCAAGATACAATAAGCAACTACAATAATAACAAAAGCAAATGGAAGAACAAATGAACACACTTTACATATTAGGGCTTTTGAATCTTTGTTTATTGGTTGCTGTGGGATGACTTTGAAGGTCCTGAAATACAGTAGCACCTCACCTCAAATCCCCTTCAAAACCATACTCGAAGATGCCCTCAAACCTCTTCTTATAGAGCTCCATCGAAGCTTCCCAATCTACAACGGTCGCTTCGCCAGTCGAGGCGCCACCTCGACTGGAACTCCAGTCGAGTCACCGTCTCGATTGGAACTCCAGTCGAGTCGTCATCTCGATTGGAACTCCAGTCGAGTCGCCGCCTCTACTGGAACTCCAGTCGAGTCGCCTTGCTTCTGAGCAACTATCTTCATACCTGTGCTGGGACCAATCGAGGTGCTAGTCGAGGCACCGGCTCGACTGTCCACTAGTCGAGGCGCTGGTCGAGTGTGCCTCACTTCTGTTCCTCCATCCAGAATGACCAGTTGAGGCACCAGTCGAGTGGTCCAGTTGAGGCGCCGCCTCGACTAGCCTCTAGTCGAGGCGCTGGTCGAGGTCACCTTGCTTCTGTTTGCCTACAAATGAAGCCCAGTCAACTGAACCGAAGCGGCAGACGAATGTTATACCTATACACTGAGGTTTAACACTCCAAGTATGATCCCCTCATACTTGATACTCACCCTAAGCCTAGACCTAAGCCTTCAACCCACTTCTATCAGCCTTACGCCTTTTGGATCCCTCGAGTCCGTGACTCTTCATCCTTGCGCTAGCCTTCAAGTGTTTCCATCGACCATTGTCATGCTCTAGGGTCTACCTTTGCCAAGAGGCCTTGCCTCTGAAACTTCCCTTTTGCCAAGCTTGATCTCCTTGATCAGCTTGGTCTTCTCTGTTGGTGCAATCGGCTCAGGTCACGATTGACCGGACTCGAGTTTGACTCGAGCGATGTTTTGATATTCGACAAAAATATTATGACAATGTAATTGTCATAGGAAAGTCCAAGTCTTGAGTACTTGGCATGGGAAAGTCCAAGTGGGACACTTGGTAATGGAAAGTCCAAGTCTTGTGTACTTAGCATGGAAAGTCCAGTGGGACACTTGGCATTGGGAAAGTCCAAGTCTTGAGTACTTGGCATGTAAAGTCCAAGCATGAGTCTTGGCAAGGGAAAGTCCAACATGGGTTGGCAAGGAAAGTCCAAGCATGGGTCTTGGTATGAAAAGTTCAACATGAGTTGGCAAGGGAAAGTCCAAGCTTGAGTCTTAGCAATTGAGAAGTCCAAGAGGAGATTGGTGGCGTAAAGTCCAAGCGGGAGTCTTGGCAGCATAAGTCCAATGGTTAGCGGCGTAAAGTCCAAGCGGGAGTCTTGGCAGCGTAAGTCCAATGTACCTTGGCGGTGTAGACACCGTTAGCATGACAATAGCAGATGGAAGCACCTGAAGGCTAGCGTATGGATGAACAAGTCATGGATGACTTAGAGGGATCCGATAGGCGCGAGGCTGACAAAGGTGGCTAGAAGGCTTAGGTCTAGGCTACGGGTGGTCTAGCAAATATGGGGGCACCATACTTGGGTTAAAACCTCATGTTTGAGGTGTATCAATCGACTGGGACCATGGGTCAGTCGATTGATGGGAGTCAACTAGGGTTTGATCGGAAGTGCCTCGGCGATCATTGGAGTTAGGCAAACCGTCGCTGGCAAAGCGATCGTGATCGACGGTGATCACGATCGATGGTTGGAATTTCGGGCATAGAAGGCTCTCCAGTCGAGTGGTCAGCCCGAGCACTCGACTGATTGAGCCATCAGTCGACTAATAGCCTATCCGTTGGACTTATCCGACGTGGATCATGCCATTGTGAGACAGCAGCTACAGGGGCAGTCGACTGATGGTCCCGATTTGTCGACTGCCAAGCAGAATCCAGCCCAAGGAGAAGCTTTAAATGGAGCTCGTGAAGGAGGAATTTGGCACCAGTTCTTGGACGTCTTTGGGACGATTTGCTACTGTAAATTAGGGTCTCCAAGTGCATTTCAAGCAACCAAAGATCAAGCAATCAAAAGAGCAATTATAAAGTGTTTTTCCTTTACTTGTAGTGCATTTCATTGTTATAATTTCTTGTATTTGTTTCTTACTGTTGTAAGACTATTTGTACGAGGTTTCTCCACCTCTGGATTATTCCGAGAAGGAGTTTATTTGATTAGTGGTGTTGTACGCATCGCTAGAGATCATTTGAGCTCGATCCGTGGAGTAGGAACCATTCGGTTTCGAACCACGTTACATAGTTGTGTTGTGGATTATGCTTGTGTATTTGTATTATATATTCCATATTTCCACTGCGTATTAACACTTTTGTAGCAAGCATGATCGAATTCCTCTATCCGACGACGAATCGCTATTCACCCCCCCCCCTCTAGCGGTCACTGAAGGTTCTTACATTCCCTTGCCAAGACTCCTTGTCTGGGACTTCACTGCCAAGAGGCTACGCCTCCGGGACTTCACTGCCAAGACTTCCCGTCCGGGACTTCATTTGCCAAGCATGGTCTCTCAGACCTACCGGGACTTCCCTCGCCAACTCCCCATTGGTCTTTCCAACACCAAATGTCTGGTCTCCCTTGACCAACTTGGATTTTCTCTTGCCAAATATTCATACTTGGACTTTTCCCTGCCAAGTCACCAAACTTGGACTTCTCCACACCAAGTGTCCGGTCAACCTTGTTCAACTTGGATTTCTCTAATAATCTCCCTCATATGACCTTGGATGTCCCATATCATCCACTAGTCATATGGTCAAATCATATTGTCAACTATTGTCGAACATCAAAACACTACTCGAGTCCCACTCGAGTCTGGTCAATCGTGACCTAGGTCGATTGCACCAACAATCTCCCCCTTTTTGATGTTTGACAATACCGTTAAGTTAGGTTATCCCATAACCCAACTTGACTCTTCTTATGCCAAAGCATAACGAAGTGTTCCTAATTCAAAATTTCAAATTTTTGAAATTTTTTGGGTTTAGTTTAAAATTAGGGTATCCTAAGTTAAAACCTAACTTAACCCCTTCTATTTCTCCTCCTTCTTGACACACATCAAAAAAAAAATCCACCAAGATTTACCATGTCTCATTTTCAATAAGATTCTTCTTACTCCTTCTTGGTCAAAATTCATCTTGAATGCTTTCATTCTCCTTAGTGATCTATCACTAGATGAAAATCAATCTTCTATTTTGTCCCTTTTTTATAAACCATCATCCATCATACCTAGATGGATAATCTCGCACTAAAAGCTTACTCCCCCTAGACCATTGCACCAACAATGTCCTTGGAGAGTTCCTAAGCCAATATAAACCTTAAACAGTAGAAAATAAGGATAAAAGTTTAAACTTGAACTTTAAACTCCTTTAGAAAATGATTTTTACCCTAATTAACTCTCCAATTCATTTCCAATGAAAATCTCACCATTTCAATGCTTGTCTAAGCACATTAGAGGTGTAGGAGTAGTTATCTAGCCTAGGATTATGGTCAAATGGCTTAAACCAACATTGGTAAGCCAAAACAATGATAACAGTCGACTGAAAAAGCTCTCAATCGAGTGGCAGCAGCTCCAGTCGAGGTGGCGCCTCGACTGGTTTCTGACTTTTCTGAAACCGAATATTCAGACCAACTTCAGAAATGCATAAATCATTTTAGAAAATTCGAAAAATCATGAAATTTCAACCACACATTACTTATTCCAAACACTATAGGGGAAAAATAATTTTCTATTAAAATAACTTTTGAATTCAAAGAATGATACAAAGTTCAAAAGCATTGAAACTTTCAATGTTTTAGACTAACTTTGTTTCAATCTTCTCAATGATGATTGCTATCAAAAGATAGGCTTCACCAAGGTTTTTCAAAATGATTTTAAAATGTTTTCAAAACTTTAATTTTAATCATGGTATATGGGCTAAGTATACATGACTTGTATACTAGCTTTCCTCATGATTTATACCTATGATATAAGATGAGTTTGAGTTTATCTAGATGCAACATCTATGCACCTTAAACTTTACTCATTTCCTAGCATATCACATGTGTCTAAAGTATATCAATACACACACATGTCAATTTGAGGTAAGATGTGGATTTTGGTTATACCTATACTAAGGTCTCATGCATTTTCTAAGGTAACTCTATTTGATTCCCTTATAAATGGGACTTCAAATCATGTCATTGTCCTTAACTCAATTTCATTAATGCATGAATGATGATTATGACATAAATGATAGCATAATTAAACATGTGTCAATAATCATGATGTCATGGCATATAAATGAAATTTAAACATAAATGACATTAAACTAAACCTAAGCATAATCATGACATTTATGATTAAAAATAAATATGATGTCATGACATGGTAAATGGCAAATAAATCATGACAAATAAAATATAAAGGTATGAGAATACCTAAGTTTTGGTATTAATTGTCATTTGTAGAATTAAATCCAATTTTTCCATGATACTACTTATCTCCCAAGTGTGCCAAAAACTCAAAATGACACACTATGACTCTAAAACCTAAGTTGTGTCAATTTGATTAATTTTTCAAACTTCTTAAATGATATTGGCACATCCTAAACTCCTTTAGGATTATGATCAAACTTGTTTTCAAGGTACCCATAACCTTGAAAATGATCTAAAGTGTTAACTTTGCTATGGTTAGGTTAACTATCCCACCAATCCAAGTTGACACAACCTAACCCATCTAGCATGAAGGGATCACGCTCCTAGGAACCCAATACCTATTGGAGCTCCTTGGGTTAACTAGGTACTCACTAGGGATATCTTTCCTTGGTACCTTTCTAATGACCCTCCTAGGCTTGGAAGTTTTGGTCTTATCAAGGTTACCCTTAGGGATTGCTTCCCTTGTAACCTTGTTAGTGGCTTTTCTAGATTTCATAGAAATCTTAGCCACTAGACACACATCATGGTCAACTCTAGGGATGACCTCCCTTGTGACCTTGACACTCCTTGACCTAGAACTTGTTCCATAACTATATGGAACATTATGATAAGTAGGCTTAGCTACCTTGGACCTAGGTTTGTAACCCAAGCCTTGCTTGTCCTTAACTAAATCTTTCCTACCAATACTTCAGTTCCGTCCATTTAACCCTCAAATCATATTTTCCATCTTCCTTAGGGTCTTCTCCATTTTCTCAAGCTTTGATCTCAAAGTTTGATTTTCCTTTTCTAATACCTCAATTTTTGATTTTTCATTGACTCTTGAGACATTCTTCTTCCTAGGCATATGTCTAGTCCATTTAGGATTGATGCCTAAATTATTGTTTTCTACCTTCCTACCCTTAGATAAGGTTGATCTAGCATTGTCCTTAGGTAAATTAACATGCTTAGCACCTAAGTAATAAAATCTATTTCTAGCATGCTTTTCATGAAAAATAGCAAGTGCATTAAAATTATGATCATGCTTTCTAACATTAGATAAAGGAAGAGCTTTATTTAAATTTACCTTAGGGTTTACCTTAGCTCCCCCCTATATTTGAACTCTCTCCTTTGCCCTTCTGAGGGTGCCTCCCCCTAAGACATTGGCTTCGGTAGTGTCCCCTTTTGTTGCACTTGAAGCATACTATATGCTCCTTGCTCTTGTGAATTGGGACTCCGGCTTCCTTTGACTTTTCTTTGGCCCTTAGTGTCGGTTGAGCCTTCTTGACTCTTTTTGGGTATTTACTCTTATAGTGTCCTACTTTCTTACACCCAAAGCATATTATATGACTTTTATCTTTAAGAATTGCATTTAAATTTCCTTCTTGAATGATTAGAGAATTTTGAACTTTTTCTTCATTTCTCTCAGAGGTAGAGGGCTCCTCCTCTTGTTCTTGTTCCAAGGTTGAAGATCTAAGCTCCCCCTCAATTCTTGAAGTTGAGGCTTCAAATATTTCTTCCACCTCTTCGTCGGAAATTGAACATCTATCAACCTCCAATTCTACATGAGCTTGGGATGAAGATGGACTTTATTCTTCTTGAGGCTCCTCCATTTGTGTGGATGAAGAATCTTCATGAAGCTTGGTTACCTTGCTTCATAATTTCTTAGCATCCCTAAACTCACCTAATCTAGACACAACCTCATTAGGTAACAAATTTAATAACAATTGCGTTACCTTATCATTACTTTCGAATTGTTCTAGTTGCTCTTTTGTCCATTTCTTTTTCTTGAGTATTCTACCCTTCTTGTCCATAGGAACTTCAACTCCTTGCATCAAAATAAACCAATTTTTTATTTCACACACTAGAAAATGTTTCATCCTTACCTTCCATTGATCGAATTCTTTAGCTCCATAGAGTTCATATGAAGGAGGCACATTGATGTCCCATCCCAAATCAAAATTTGGCTCCTCCATCTTCCTTCTTCCCTCTAGCGTGCTCTCTTGGTTGTTAAGCCTTGAAGAGTGACCTCGCTCTGATACCACTTGTAGGACCGTTGACGTTGCTAGAGGGGAGTGAATAGCAATTCACCAATTTCGTTGATGGAATTCGTCGTGCTTGTCTACAATTATTAGTACGCAACGGAAATACAAATACAAGTATAAAAACATAGCACAAGCACAATACACGAATTTTACGTGGTTTGGAACCCTAGTTCATACTCCATGGGTGAGCCCTAGCGAGCTCTAGTGATGCACACCACTACTATCAAACTTCTCCTTCTCGGTAACACACCGAAGGTGGAGGAACCTCTTACAAGTCTCTTACAACAGTAAGAGCAAGATACAATAAGCAACTACAACAATAACAAAAGCAAATGGAAGAACAAATGAACACACTTTACATATTAGGGTTTTTGAATCTTTGCTTGTTGGTTGCTTTGGGATGAATTTGAAGGCCCTGAAATAGACGCCCTCAAACCTCTTCTTATAGAGCTCCATTGAAGCTTCCCGATTTGCAATGGTTGCTTCGCCAATCGAGGCGCTAGTCGAGTCGCCTTACTTCTGAGCAGTTGTCTTCATACCTGTGTTGGGACGATCAGGCGCCCGGTCGAGTGATCGATCAGGCGCCTCGGCCTCGGTCGCCCGCTTACGTGCCTCCATCCAGAATGACCAGTCGAGTGGTTCAGTCGAGGCGCTGGTCGAGGTCACCTTGCTTCTATTTGCCTACAAACAAAGCCCAGTCAACTGAACCGAATCGGCAGTCGAATGTTATACCTCTACAATGAGGTTTAACACTCCAAGTATGATCCCCTCATACTTGATTCTCACCCTAAGCCTAGACCTAAGCCTTCAATCCACTTCTATCAGTCTCACACCTTCCGGATCCCTCAAGTCCGCGACACTTCATCCTTGCACTAGCCTTCAAGTGTTTCCATCGACCATTGTCATGCTCTAGGGTCTACCTTTGCCAAGAGGCCTCGCCTCCAAAACTTCCCTTTTGCCAAGCTCGATCTCCCTGATCAGCTAGGTCTTCCCTTGCTAAGACTCCTCGTCTGAGACTTCACTGCCAAGAGGCTACGCCTCTGGGACTTCACTGCCAAGACTCCCCGTCCAGGACTTCATTTGCCAAGCACAGTCTCTCAGACCTGCTGGGACTTCCCTCGCTAACTCCCCATTGGTCTTTCCAACACCAAGTGTCTGGTCTCCCTTGACCAACTTGGATTTTCTCTTGCCAAGTATCTATACTTAGACTTTTCCTTGTCAAGTCACCAAACTTGGACTTTTCCTTGCCAAGTCACCAAACTTGGACTTCTCCACACCAAGTGTCCGGTCAACCTTGATCAACTTAGATTTCTCCAATAATCTCTCTTATATGACCTTGGATGTCCCATACCATCCACTGGTCATATGGTCAAATCATATTATTAACTATTGTCAAACATCAAAACCTTACTTGAGTCCCACTCAAGTCTGGTCAATCGCAACCTAGGTCGATTGCACCAACACTATGATGATATTTTATATATATATTGAAGAATCAGTTTTTAGCCAGGAAAGGTATATTCCTTCATTTCCCTAAAATAAAAGTTGTATTGCAGTAAGGAAGGGATTACATTCATGACCTCTTAAGAAGAGTAAAGAAAATACATCCTAGTATATGGAAAAATAAGGAGCTTCGCGGATGATTCTCTATGGAGGTAATGCCGGAGCACTGCGACAACCTGATATGGTGAGAAGTTGTCTGGCGTGAGACTAGTGCATCAATTGGTGTTTTGATAAGGCCCTTGGGCCACAACCATTTATTAGCGTAGGGAGTAGTTGCGGGTGGAATATGATTGCAACCGACTTCTCAAGTCCCTCACCTGCTCTTCCAGCTCCTGTATGCGCTGCTGATCTATTGAAAGGGGTTCAGGGGAAAGAGGTTTGTTGTCTTGCTCTGAAGAGTCTGCCATATAGAAGGTAGGAGAATGAAGGAGTGCACGAGCCAAAGGCATTACTAGAGGCTTTTATAGGGGAGAAGGGAGCATTAATTTGTCTTCTTGAGAAATGGAGAAAGTAAAGGCTAATATGATGGGAAGGTAAGGGGGCAGTATTGGGGGTAGTTGACGCATTAATGATGAGACGACCGTCCCTATCCTATGATACAGCCGATGGAGACTTTATTGGTTACAAAGATCGAAAAGTACAAGAAGAATAATAGAAGATTCCACCTAAAAATGAGATAGTAGTACTACCAGACCAGAAGGAATGTCAACCGGGGGGAGAGGAGGAAGATCCGCTAGGGGAGGAAGAACGTCAACCATTGGATGGGGAGGAAGGTCCGTTGGAGGAGGAGGAGAATCATCAGCTAGAGGAGGAAGAGGGTCGATTAGGGGTTGTTGCCTAACTGCCAAAGGATTCCATACACGGTTGCCGAAAGAAGGGAAAGGAGGTCGGAAGGACCTCCTAGCGCCTGGAGTCGTTGTGTCGGTGGGGCTTTGAGGGGGTGGAGGTTGATAAGCCGAGGTGGTTGTAGAACGAGTATTCGTATCTTCAGACAAGTCTGTGTTAGAGTTTATGCTAATTAGAAACGAGGAGGAAGCCATGGGAGTCATATGGAGACATAAGGGTCTCGAGGGAGATATTTATAGAAGGGAATAAGTGTTAATTTTCCTTTCTTGGAAACGATGGAGGATATGGAAGGATGGAGGGAGTAAGTGAAGGGTTAACCTTGGGAATAGTAAGAACATTGATAGTGAGGTGATCAGTCATATCCTCACTTAGCCAAGGGGATAAGGGTTAGTCTTGTCTAATTCGAGTGCAGGGCAAGACCGCTATCAGAAGTGTGTCCCAGTTGTTAGAAGAACAACTCGGAGTAATATGAAACTACATTATTTTCCAAGCTAGCCAAGGTAATTTCTAGGGAGGCCATGTATCAGTCGACTGACACCAGGAAAGCTTCTGATCATAGGTGGTTAATTTCAGAAGAAGGGGAGCATCCATTCGACAAGAAAAATATTGTTACCCAGAATAATTTAGGAAGAGAAGAAGGAATACAGATTAATTCATCGAAGTTCAACATTTCATAAATCGTTTAGTACAGCTCGAGAAGATCAAGAGTTACAATTCAAAGACATCCTCTAGGTATTCCTCCATAGCGGCTCCACACTCAAATAACTGATGTCCTAACCCCGGAGGGGGATGGCCCTGGGTAGCGTGCTATTTATTAGCCCCTTTAAAGCCTAAGATGAACAGCTCAGCCCCTTTATCAGCGAATTTTGTCAGTAACTCTTCTTTCTATTCTTTCCACTGAGTTTCATTCGTAGCCACTTGGTGAGCAAGAGTATCCCTCTCCTGGGCAATGATTATTGTGTGTTGGCCTAGAAAGGTTATCGCTTGAGCATATTCTCTCTGTAGCTCCTGTAATTGCCCAGTGATGTCGGTCAAAGCCCCAGGAAATATAGATACTTTGGAGGAGAGGTTTTCTACTTGTGCTTGGCATGCTGATAAGGAGGTCTCCCTGTTGGTGCAATTGACCCAAGTCACGATTAACCAGGACTTGAGTTTGACTCGAGTGATGTTTTAATGTTTCGACAAAAACATATGACAATGTAATTGTCATGGGAAAGTCCAAGTCTTGGGTACTTGGCATGGAAAGTCCAAGTGGGACACTTGGCATTTGGGAAGTCCAAGCATGGGTCTTGGCATGGAAAGTCCAACATGGGTTGGCAAGGGAAAGTCCAAGCTTGAGTCTTGGCATTTGAGAAGTCCAAGGGGTTTGATATTGGCGGCATAAAGTCTAAGCGGGAGTCTTGGTAGCATAAGTCCAATGTTTGGCGGTGTAAAGTCCAAGCGGAGTCTTGGCGGCGTAAGCCCAATGTGCCTTGGCGGTGTAGACACCGTTAGCATGACATAGCCGATGGAAGCACCTGAAGGCTAGCGCGATAGATGAACAAGTCATGGATGACTTGGAGGTATCCGAGAGGCGTGAGGCTGATGGAGGTGGCTAGAAGGCTTAGGTATAGGCTAAGGGTGGTCTAGCAAGTATGGGGGAACCATACTTGGGCTAAAACCTCATGTTTGAGGTGTGCTAGTCGACTGGTGTCATGTGGTAGTCGACTGGACGTAGTCAACTAGGGTTTGACTGCGAGAATTGCTCTAGCAGTCGACTGCCATAGGTGGGCACTCGACTGATAAGCTCATCAGTTGATTGATCTTGTGATCAGTCGACTGGTGCTCATGAAATCGGGCACAGAAAGGAGTCGAGACTCAACTGGTCAAGTAAGGCTCCATCAGTCGACTGATGGGTATCATCAGTCGACTGATGATGGATCCGTTGAACTTATCCAACGTTGATCTAGCCGTTGTCTCACGACAACAGTGGCATCAGTCGACTGATGGTCCCGATCAGTCGACTGTTCGACTTTTTCCAGCACAGGTTGAAGCTTTATAAGGAGCTTGTGATGGAGGAAAATGCATCAATTTTCTTGGACATTTTGAAGTGATTTGCCGCTGCAAATCAGGGCTTTCAAGTGCTAGTCCAAGGCAATCAACAAGCAAGCTTCCAAAGAGTTTTTGTAAAGTGTTCTTTACTTCTCTTGTTGTATTTCATATTGTATTTGCTTGTTGTATTTAGATTATTGTTGTAATCTATTGTACGAGGTTTCTCCACCTCCGACTTGTGTCGAGAAGGAGCTATTTGTGATTAGTGAGTGTGTGTGCATCACTAGAGCTCTTTAGAGCTCGATCCATGGAGTAGGAACCTTGAGGTTCCGAACCACGTTAAACAATTGTGTTTGCGTGTTTGTCTTGTTTTTTTTTGTTATTACTATTATTATTCCGCTGCGCATAACGAGTTTTGTAGAGACGAACGCGAACAAATTCCATCATCTTACGATCACGCAACGCTATTCACCCCCCTCTAGCGGCCTCAAATCTCCTACAATTGGTATCAGAGCCCGGGGCTCTTCTACGGACTAACCGCCGGGAGCTAAGACAAAGAAGCTAGAGGGTGAAGATGGAAGAACAATTGGGATGGGATATCAACACCCCAATTCCCTATTCTTTCTATGGACAAGAAGGCTTCAATTCTTGGAAGAGAAGGGTTGAAGATTTCTTGATGATGAAGTATTTTGAGGAGTGGTCCATTTTAATGGATGGATTTGAATATCCAAGAGGACCAAGAGGTGGTTTCCTCAAAAAGAAAAGATGGACCGAAGAGCAAGTCCAAGCATCCGAGAAAAATGATAAGGTGATAAAATTTTTAATTTATTTAATGCCTAATAATATCTTGTGTATGTTAGGCAATTATGTAGATGCCAAGGAGCTATGGAGCCAAGTGACAAAGCTCCATGAAAATTTATCATCGGTCCAAGAAGAAGATGAAGAAGAGTGCTCACCCTCTCAAGCTCAAGCAAGCACGTCGCCATCTAAAGAGCATGAGGAGTCGGAAGTTGATAGGGAGTCAACTTCCGGATCGGTGGAGGAAGTGGAAGAAGCATCCACTTCTAGGATTGAGGAGGAGATTAGAGCATCCTCAACACCGGAGCAACAAGAGGAGACATCCACATCCGGTCGAGAGGAAGAAAAGACTCAAGAGACCCTCACCACCGAACTAGGTAACTCAAGTAATTTGATTTTAAACAAAAATCATATTATATGCTTTGAGTGTAGGGAGCAAGGACACTACAAGAGTAAGTGTCCTAAAAGGATCAAGAAAGCTCCACCGGTGCCAAAGATCAAGGATGTCGATTCCCCAAATATCAAAAGCAAGGAGAAAGTCATTTGCTTCAAATGTCGACTACCGGGTCATTACCGGAGTCAATGCCCGAAGGGGGAGAAGAAGGGGCAAAGGGGAGCATCACAAGTAGGGGGAACCACTAAGGCAAACCCTAAGGTATATTTTAATAATGCTCTTTCTTTAGTTAATAGACAAAAGCATGCTAGGAATTTCAATTCACTTGCTATTTATCATGAAAATCATGCTAGGAGCAATAAATATTTTTGTTTAGGAGCTAAGAATGTTCACTTAGGAAATAAGGAGAAATTTGGGACTAATGTCCCTAAAAATATCTCATCTAAGGACAACCCTAGGTCAAACAAGTCTAGACAAATCCTACCTAGGGAGACCATTAGAAAGGTACAAGAGCATCTAGGTCTCAATCCCAAATGGACTAGGCATATGTCTAGGGAGACCCATGCCCAAGGATTAACTAAAAATTCAAAAATTGGGCAATTAGAAAAGGAAAATCAAGTCTTGAGGTCAAGACTTGAAAATATGGAGAAGACCCTTGCAAAAATGCAAAATCAATTTCAAGGGTCAAGAGGTCAACATTTGGGGTCTAGAAGTCAAAGCCTAGGGTCAAATGGTCAAAAATCAAGACCTAGGAAACTAGATTCATCCAAGGGCAAATCTAAGCCCAAGGAAACCTATCACAATGTTCCATTTGATTATGGAACTAAACCTAGGAAAATCAAGGTTACTAGGGAAGTTATCCCTAAGAGTAACCATGGTAAGTGCCTAGTGGCTAGGGTTTCTAGGAAACCTAGGGTGGCCACTAAGAAAGTTGCAAGGGGAGTTACCCCTAGAGTCAACCTAAGTAAGACCACCATGACCAAGGCTAATAAGCCTAGGAGGGTCATTAGGAAGGTATCTAGGGAGGTTATCCCTAAGGAATACCTAATTAACCCAATGAGCTCAAATAGATTTTGGGTTCCTAGGAGCGTGATTGATTCACACTAAGATGGGTTTAGGGTGTGTCAACCTTGATTGGATGGATAGTTAACTCAACCATGGTAAAGGTGACACTTTAGGTTATTTTCAAGGTTATGGTTACCTTGGAAATATATTTGAGCTTTAATCCTAAAAGATTTTAGGATGTGTCAATATTATTTGAGAAGTTTGATAAATTGATCAAATTGGCACAATTTAGGTTTAGAGGTTAGTGTGTCATTTTGGGTTTTTGGCACACTAGGGAGATTAGTAGTAATATGACAAAATATACTTAATTATATCAAATGACAACTAATATTAAAATTTAGGTATGATATACCTTGATATCCTATTTGCCATGCCTTGATTTACCATATAACATGTCATGACATCATATTTATTTCTATCATTTATATGTCATGATTATGTTTAGGAATTAGGATTGAATGTCATGAGTTTAAGTTTTATTTCATATGCCATGACATCATGATCATTGACCATGTTTTTATTTTGCTATTATTATGTCATGATCATTTCATGCATTTAATTGATTAAAATTGAGTTAAGGACAATTGGCATGACTTGAAGTCCCATGTATAAGGGAATCAAGTAGGGTTGTCTTAGAAAATGCATGAAACCCTAGATTAAGTGAACCAAAATCGACATCTCACATTAAATTGATATGTATGTGTATTTATACACCCTAGATACATGTGAGATGCTAGGATATGAGTTAAGTTCAAGGTGCATAGTTTTTGCATCTAGATAAACTCAAACTCATCTTTAACCAACAAGTGGATCATTGGGAAAGCTTATGTACAAGTTATGTATATTGAGTCCAAGGAATATGATCCAAAATAAGGTTTTGAAAATATTTTAAAATCATTTTGAAAAATCTTGGTGAAGTCTATCTTTTGATAGCAATCACCATTGATGAGATTGATACAAAGTGAGCCAAAACTTAGAAGTTTTCTTCACTTTTGAATTTTGTATCAATTTCGGTATTTTATGGGTAAAATAATTTTTAAATATTTTTCACCCATTGTATTGCCTATAAGTAACATACGTATCAAATTTTGTGATTTTTCAATATACGTAGAATTACTTATGATTTTTTGAAATTCGATTCTGATAACTGAAATTCGGAAATTTCAGTTATCAGTCGACTACCCTGGGTGGCAGTCGACAGATGTAGGTGGCAGTCAACTGGTAGCTGACGGAGTCAACTGCCAATGCTGATTTCGGGAAAACTAGGTTTGTCTAGCCTGTGTTCAGCTGCGGTTAAGGTCCCTAACCACTCCTAACCCTAGGATATGCTTTGGAAAACATTATAAAGGGTGAAAATTCATTGGATATGGATTAGTAGAGTTTTTAGGGTTTGTATCAATCTTAAGGTAAGTGAAAGTTCTATGTTGAACTTTGAACCTTGATTTTGATGGTTTAGAGTTCCTTTTGACTTAGGGACTTCCCAAGGACATTGTTAGTGTAATGGTTAAGGGGGAGCAAGCCTTTAGGGGGAGTTATCCATCTTGGGATGATGGATGTGTTTCTCTTCTTGAAGGGGAGAAGTTTTTGGGAGAATATCATCAATTGGGAAAATTGATGGGTGTTTGAGAGACCCAATTTGAAAATTGGGAGAGTGGATAGGATTGCCTCTCTTGAGTGATATGGAACTTATCACTAGGAAGATGGTAGGCATCCTAGGTATTTTTGAATCAAGGGGGAGATTATAAGTGTAGGGGATCGATCGGCCGGCTAGAGGGGGTGAATAGCCCTCTTTCGTTGGATGAAGTAATTAGCTCATCTACAAACAAGATTAGCGTAGACGGAATATGCAAATACAAATAGATAAAGACAAAGCAAAAGATAAGCAAGAATACAAACAATGCAAACACCGAGATGTAACGTGGTTCACGGCTACGCCGCTAATCCATGGTCTAATTCGTCCAAGGTGAATCACTCCTTAATCTTTCACTAGATCTCTCCTTTGCACAAAGCTAGGTGGAGGTAACCTCTTTTACACAAAAACACTCCTCTTACAAATATAATGGAAATAAGCTCAAGTAAGAGGATGGAAATCTTTAGGGCACTTTGGGAGAAGATTAGAGCATAAGCATTAGGTTCCCAAAGCCCCCACACCATTCCTCTTTATAGAGGAAGAGGGTTTCTTCCCGTTGACACAGGAGCAGTCGACTGATGTCCCTATCAGTCGACTGGTCCTGTAGTCGTTGCCCAATAATGGCTGCTTTCCACGTTGGATTCCATCCAACAGCACTGGCATCAGTCGACTGATATTGCCATCAGTCGACTCATGCTCGACCAGTCGAGTGCTCCACGAGCTCGACTCCATTCTATGCCCGAAACACTAGCGACCCCGATCGATGCCTTCATCCGATCGGTGGTCTCGATCGTCATTCCATGGCGATCATGGCACTTGAACCGGACTCGAACACTAGTCGAGTCACCGTCGACTTAGAGTAGTCGACTACCATTAACATGGTAGTCAACTGATGTAGGGAAATCTCATCCGACACTTAGCCAAATGGCCAAGTTTCACCTAAGAGCTACTACCCCTTCCCGGGTTACATTCGCTCACACTCATCCCTCGGAGTCCCTCGCCTTTGAAGTTATCTTCGTCTGACCACGTCCCTCGGATGCGCCAAGCACACGACTCTACAGTGCCATCCTTCGCGTCTCGCCCTGAAGTCTACTTCCTCCGGCTTCACTCTAAGCTCCTCGTCCGGCGGTCCCTCGGATGCTCCAAGCACACGGCTTCCGCAAAGCCATCCTTCACCGACTCAAGGACCGAGTCATGAGGGGTGAAACTCGCCAAGGCTCCATGTGCGAATTACTAAGTCCTGCAAGACTCCAACGCACATATCAAATTATAATAACAATCTAACTTGAACCCTTTGCCACACCATCAAAACCATATTATGGCAAGAGATTGCCCTAACAATCTCCCCCTTTTTGATGTGTGGCAATCCGTTTAAGTTAGGTAAAACATTTGAAAAAACTATTAAGGAAAGGAAAGCATGTAAATAACATGATTAGCAACTCTCCCCCTTAATACATGAAACTCCCCCTAAATATATTCCCCCTTACTTAAACAAACAATTTTCCCCCTTTGACACCATCAAAAATACTTAAACAAAGTTTATCTAAGCATGACATCAAGTTTAGAGAGAAACAAAACCCAAAACATGCCTTAAAAATTGGATACACAAGGTTATTGGGCATGTTATCAGACTACCAGTCGACTAGTTCAGACTACCAGTCGACTGGTTCAGACTACCAGTCGACTGGCACAAGCATTTCGGGATTTTCAGGTTTTCAGAATGAATTTCAGAAATGCATTAGAAAATATATAAAATTTGAAAAATCATGAAATTTGGGAAACACATTTCTTTTAAGTATATCTATCAATGAAAAATAGTTTTCCATGAAAAATCATTAGATTTTCTTGTTTTTGCCAAAAATCCAAAAGCTTTAAAAAATACTAGGTTTTTAATCATTCTAGTATCAAGTTTACCACCTAGTTTTGCATCCAATTGTTTCAAAACATGAACACATAGATTTTAAAGTAAGAAATTGTTTTGAAAATATATGAAATATCCAACCATGATCTTTGGTCAATATGTCTATGAATTAAACATAAGTCTTCCCCATGATTGGTCTATTATTGTTATTTTGATACCTTAAATGACCATCTAAATGCCATAGGCATTAGTGGACATTTGTATCATCCTAACATCTCACTCATGCTAAGTTTTCAATCATGGTAGTCTATGGTGAGTGTGAGATGTATCCTAAAGGTATTTGTATGTACTTAACCATTATTTTCATGCAATTCTATCAAGGTTAAGTATCATCCTAACAATCCACATGATCATAAAGATGTATATGACTTAATTTTACATTATGATCATGAAACACATGTATTCATCAAATTGTTATCATACATTAGGTATTTCATAATGGTAATAAGGTAAACATTACCTAAGGCATGATTTATCTATTTTTAGGTGCATTATCATCACCTAACACTATTTCAAAAATATTGTCCCGCCATCCTAAGTCAACCAACATATGATATAGGTAAATTGCACATGGTTGACTACCCTAGGGTTTTCCTAACCCTTTAGGATGGATTTTGGAACCCAAAATAAGTTCTTTCCTATTGGGTTCACTAAAAATTCCTTAGGGATCCATTTTCTAGTTATTACCTTCTTCTTGTCTTGACCCCTAGCTATTAGGCATTTATAGGTCTTTTCATTTTTCTTTTCTTTATATCCTAGGTCCCTTTTGTTAAAACTTGCCCTTTGGCTCCCTATGATCATGTTCAAGGTGTTGGAGCCCATAGTAAACTTTCCTAGGGTCTTGGTCAAATAGTCTACCTTTTCTCTTAGAGCCCTATTTTCTTCTATGCATGCATCATTAACATTGAAAGGCATATATTCATGTGAGCATGCATCATCATGACTAGAAGAAATATCATCATTATCATTAAAACATGCTTTTTCTAATTTATTTTCTAAGTCCTTAATTTGATCGAGCATGGTTTTATTTTTCTTCTTTGCTCTAAATAAGTCCTTAGTGAGGTTAGAAATCATAGACATAATTTGCTTAGGGGGTAGATTTGTTACCTCACTTACCAAGTCCTCTTCCGATGATGAGGATGTAGAGGAGGCTCTCCCTTCACTTGAGCTTGATCCTTCATTTTCGGAGGAGGAGCAATCCAAGTCGTCAAAGGCCATTAGGGCTAAGTTGGTGGCAAAAGCATTCTCCTCTTCCGATGATGATGAAGATGATGAGGAGGGGTTATCCCAAGTTCTTGCCTTTAGTGCCTTTGTTTTTCCCTTTTCTTTGGCTTTCTTCTCTTCTTCTTTCTTCTTGCTTCCCTTCTTTTTCTTCTTTTCTTCCTTCTTTCTCTTCTCTTCCTTGCTCTTGTTTAGGAGGGGACAATTATCCCTTATATGTCCCTCCCCTTGGAAATTATAACAAATAATCTTCCCCCTTGGTCTTCTTCTCCTATCATTAGAATTATTAAATCTAAAACCTTTTAATGCACGCCTTACCCTCCTTACCATATAGGCTTCTTCTGTGCTATCCATGGAGGAGGAGGAGGATGCTTCATAATCGGAGGAAGAGGGGATCTCCATCTTCTTCTTCCCCTTGTGTGCCATCAAGGCTACTCCTCTTGAAGGTTGAAACTTTGGCTCTTCTTGTATTCCTTCAAGCCTCGTTTCGTGGAGCTCCATTATTGAGAAGAACTCCTCCAAGGTGCTCACTTCCAAGTTCTTGGACATGTAGAAGGAGTCCACCATTAAACTCCATTTTGATGACCGGGGAAAAGCATCAATTGCTTTCATGAGCATGTCCCGGTTGGAGAGCCTTTCTCCTACACTTGTTAGTCCAATCAAAATTTCCTTAAACCTAGAATGCAATGATGTTATCTTTTCTCCCTTTTCTAATTTTATGTTGGATAGTTGGGAGCGGAGGAGGTCTCTCCTTGCAAGTTTGGCTTCCGAGGTGCCTTCATGAAGCTCTACTAGCTTATCCCACATCTCCTTTGCACTAGAGCATTCCCCTATCCTATTCACCTCTTGTTGGGGGAGTACATTGTAGAGGTGGTGCTTGGCCTTTGAATTTGCTAAGTATTCTTCCCTTTGCCTCTTGCTCCACCTTGATTTCTCCAATGACTCCCCATCTTCATTCCTAGGCATCTCAAAACCGTTTTCCATTATTAATAAAATTTCAAAGTCGGTTTCAAAGAATACCTCCATTCTCTTTTTTGACCAAGAGAATTCGCCTTCGAATTTTGGTGGGTGAATGTTTGAGTCGGCCATCCTTGAATGTGCTTGTTGTGGCGGTGAGTCCTTGACAAGCTTTCCTTGGCTCTGATACCACTTGTAGGGGATCGATCGGCCGGCTAGAGGGGGTGAATAGCCCTCTTTCGTTGGATGAAGTAATTAGCTCGTCTATAAACAAGATTAGCGCAAGCGGAATATGCAAATACAAATAGATAAAGACAAAGCAAAAGATAAGCAAGAATACAAACAATACAAACATCGAGATGTAACGTGGTTCACGGCTACGCCGTTAATCCACGGTCTGATTCGTCCAAGGTGAATCACTCCTTAATCTTTCACTAGATCTCTCCTTTACACAAAGCTAGGTGGAGGTAACCTCTTTTACACAAAAACACTCCTCTTACAAACATAATGGAAATAAGCTCAAGTAAGAGGATGGAAAGCTTTAGGGCACTTTGGGAGAAGATTAGAGCATAAGCATTAGGTTCCCAAAGCCCCACACCATTCCTCTTTATAGAGGAAGAGGGTTTCTTCCCGTTGACACAGGAGCAGTAGACTGATGTCCCTATCAGTCGACTGGTCCTGTAGCCATTGCCCAATAACAGTTGCTTTCCACGTTGGATTCCATCCAATGACACTGGCATCAGTCGACTGATATTGCCATCAGTCGACTGATATTACCATCAGTCGACTGATGCTCGACCAGTCGAGTGCTCCACGAGCTCGACTCCATTCAGTGCTCGAAACACTTGCGACCAGTCGACTGATTCCATCATCAGTCGACTGATGGTCTCGCAGTCGACTGTCATTCTATGGTAGTCAACTGTTGGCACTTGAACCGGACTCGAATACTAGTCGAGTCACCATCGACTTAGAGTAGTCGACTACCATTTGTTGGTGCAATCGACCTAGGTCACGATTGACCAGGACTCGAGTGATGTTTTGATGTTTCGACAAAAACATATGATAATGTGATTGTCATGGGAAAGTCCATGTCATGGGTACTTGGCATGGAAAGTCCAAGTGGGACACTTGGCATTTGGGAAAAGTCCAAGCATGGGTCTTGGCATGTAAAGTCTTGGCATGGAAAGTCCAAGCATGGGTCTTGGCATGGAAAGTCCAACATGGGTTGGCAAGGAAAAGTCCAAGCTTGAGTCTTGACATTTGAGAAGTCCAAGGGGTTTGTTATTGGTGGCGTAAAGTCCAAGGGTGAAGTCTTGGCAGCATAAATCCAATGATTGGCGGCGTAAAGTCCAAGCGGAGTCTTGGCGGCGTAAGTCCAATGTGCCTTGGCGGTGTAGACACCGTTAGCATGACATAGCCGAGGGAAGCACTTAGAGGCTAGCGTGATGGATGAACAAGTCATGGATGACTTAGAGGGATCCGAGAGGCGTGAGGCTAATGGAGGTGGCTAGAAGGCTTAGGTCTAGGCTAAGGGTGGTCTATCAAGTATGGGGACACCGTACTTGGGTTAAAACCTCATCTTTGAGGTTGGCAGTCGACTGACATTATGGCCGGTTCGACTGTCATGAGTCGACTTGAGTTCGACTGCCGTTTAAGAGCTAGAATTGCTCTGGCGATCGCATTGCTCGATGAAGCGATCCGATGTCGACGATAGTCGATCGATTGAGTGCGAGCACAGAATGCTCCGTAGTCGACTGGGCAGTCGACTTCCAAGAGTTTCGTTGGAACTTGTCCAATGTGGATTGAGTTGTTGTCTCACAGCTACAGTGTTGGCAGTCGACTGTCAGGCGGAAATCCAGCCCGATGGAGGATAAAAGTAGCTGTTCATGGAAGGCTCAAGTAGTGGTTTTCTTGGGCGATTTGAAGGGGAATTGTTGGTGCTCTTCCAGTCCTTCAAGGCTAGTCCAAGGCAACCAAAGATCAAGCAACCAAAGTGCTCTTGTAAAGTAGTTTTCTTTACTTGCAGTGTATTTCACTATTGTATTTGCTTGTATCCATTTAGATTATTGTTGTAATCTTTTGTACGAGGTTTCTCCACCTCCGACTTGTGTCGAGAAGGAGTATTTGTGATTGGTGATTGCATTGGTATCGCTAGAGCTCTTTAGAGCTCGATCCATGGAGTAGGAATCGTTCGGTTCCGAACCACGTTATATCTTTGTGTTCGTGGTTGTTTCATTTCATTATTGCTTTTATTATTACTATTCCACTGTGCATAACGAGTTTGTAGAGACGATCACGATCAAATTCCATCTACGTACGGGCAACGCGCTATTCACCCCCCTCTAGCAGGCGCACAGGTCCTAACAAGTGGTATCAGAGTGAGGCCGCTCTTTTAAGTCTAACAACGAATGGAGCAAGCTAGAGGGTAAAATATGGAAGTCCAAGGACAATTGGGATGGGATATCAACACCCCAATTTCCTATTCTTTCTATGGACGAGAAAGCTTCAATTCTTGGAAGAAGAGGATTGAAGATTTCTTGATGATGAAGGATTTTGAGGAGTGGTCCATATTGATGGAAGGATTTGATTATCCAAAAGGACCAAAGGGTGGCTTCCTCAAGAAGAAGAGATGGAGTGAGGAGCAACTCTAACAATTCGAGAAAAATAAGAAGGTAATCAAATTTATCTTTGATTTAATTCCTAATGATTTCTTGTGTAACTTAGGTGATTGTATGGATGCCAAGGAGCTTTGGAGGGAATTGGCCAAGCTCCATGAAGATGCATCACCGGCTCAAGAAGAGGAGTGCTCACCCTCTCAAGCTCAAGCAAGCACATCGCCATCTAAAGAGCTTGAGGAGTCGGAAGTTGATAAGGAATCAACCTCCAAATCGATGGAAGAAGAGGAGACCGAAGAGGAAGCTTCATCATCCTCACAAGAAAGTGAGGAGTCAACTTCCGGATCAAAGAAAGAAGAGGTGGAAGAAGTGGAAGAAGAATCCACTTCTAAGATTGAGGAGGAGAGACCATCTACACCGGAGCAACCTCAAGAAGAGCCTTCAACATCCTGGCCCTCTGGAAGAGATAAAGAATCCACTCCGGCGCCTACAACCACTCTAGGTAACTCAAGCAATTCGTTTTTAAACAAAAATCATATAATTTGCTTTGAGTGTAGGGAATCCGGGCACTACAAGAGTAAGTGCCCAAAGAGGGTAAAGAAGGCTCAACCGACACCAAAAGTCAAGGACGCTGGTTCCCCAACACCTAAAGGCAAGGAGCACATCATATGCTTCAAATGTAATTCAAAAGGACATTATAGGAATCAATGTCCTAGGGGGAGCAAAAAGACCCAAGAAGGAGCATCATAAGTAGGGGGAGCTACTAAGGCAAACCCTAAGGTATATCATTTCAATAATGCTCACTCTTCTAGGTTTAATAGACAAAAACATGCTAGGAATTTTAACTCTCTTGCAATTTATAAAAAGCATGCTAATAGGAACAAGTACTTTTGTTTAGGAGCTAAGAATATCCACTTAAATAATAAGGAGAAATTTGGAACTAATGTCCCTAAAAACAATTTATCTAAGGACAAACCTAGGTCAAACAACACTAGACCAATTTTACCTAGGGAGACAATTAGGAAGGTACAAGATCATCTAGGTCTTAATCCTAAATGGACTAGACATATGCCTAGAAAGTCCCATGCCCAAGAATTTAATCAAAAATCAATTGGGCAATTAGAGGTTGAAAATCAAGCCTTGAGGTCAAGGCTTGAAAAACTAGAAAAGACCCTTAAGAATATACAAAATCAAGTTCAAGGGTCTAGTGGTCTAAGTCAAGGGTCCAAAAGTCAAAGTCAACACCTAGGACCTAAGAAGCAAAAGTCATCAAAGGGCAAGCAAGGTTTGGGTCACAAACCTAAGCCTAAGGTGGCTTACCATAGTGTTCCATTTGATTATGGAACACAAACTAGGTCTAGGGAGACCAAGGTCAATAGGGAAGTCATCCCTAAGGTTGACCAAAGGGTGTGCCTAGTGGCTAGGGTTTCTAGGAAACCTAGGGTGGCCACTAAAAGGGTTGCAAGGGGAGTTACCCCTAGAGTCAACCTAGGTAAGACTCAAATGACCAAGGCTAACAAGCCTAGGAGGGTCATTAGGAAAGTATCTAGGGAGGTTATCCCTAAGGAATACCTAATTAACCCTAGGAGCTCAAATAGGTTTTGGGTTCCTAAGAGCATGATTGATTCACGCTAAATGGGTTTAGGGTGTGCCAACCTTGATTGGATTGGTAGTTAACCTAACCATGGTAAAGGTGGCACTTTAGATCATTTTCAAGGTTTTGGTTACCTTGGGAATGTGGTTTGATTGTTAATCCTAAAAGATTTTAGGATGTGCCAATATTAATTGAGAAGTTTGATAAAATGATCAAATTGACACAATTTAGGTTTAGAGGTTTTAATGTGTCATTTTGGGTTTTTGGCACATTTGGGAGAATTTAGGTTTATATGGCAAAATATACTTAATTATATCAAATGGCAATTAATATTAAAATTTAGGTATCATTATACCTATACTTTTTATTTGTCATGTTTTGATTGTCATATGACATGTCATGACATCATATCTATTTTAAATTACTTAATATGTCATAATCATGTTTAGGATTAAGGATTAATGTCATGTGTTTTATATTCTATCATATGCCATGACATTATGATCATTGGTCATGCTTTAATTTTGCTATCATTATGCCATGATCATTTCATGCATTTAATGTATTGAAAATTGAGTTAAGGACTTTGGCATGACTTGGAGTCCCATTTATAAGGGAATCAAGTAGAGTTGCCTTAGAGAATGCATGAAACCCTAGATTAAGGAGAACTAAAACTCACATCTCACATCCAATTGACATGTATGTGTATTTATACATCCTAGATACATGTGAGATGCTAGGATATAAGTTGAGTTCAAGGTGCATAGTTTTTGCATCTAGAAGGACTATAAATCATCTAATTTTATTGGTGGATCATTGGGAGAGCATGTGTACAAGTCATATACATAGATCCCAAGGAATATGATCCAAAATAAGGTTTTGAAAATATTTTAAAATCATTTTAGAAAACCTTGGTGAAGCCTATCTTTTGATAGCAATCATCATTGATAAGATTGATACAAAGTGAGCTAAAACATTGAAGTTTTTCTTCACTTTTGGACTTTGTATCAATTTTGATATTTTATGAGTAAAATATTTTTTTAAACATGTTTCACCCATTGTATTGGTCATAAGTATTATACGTATGAATTTTCATGATTTTTCGATATACGTATAATTATTTATGAATTGAATTCGCCGATAAATAAATTCGAAATTTCAGTTATCAATGATCGCCTTGGTGGCAGTCGATTGATGTGAGTAGCAATCGACTGATTACTGTTAGGAGTCGACTGCCATGTCTGATTTCGGGTTAACAAAGTTTATTTAGCCTAATTTCAGCCATTGTAAAGGTCCCTAACCACTCCTAACCCTAGGATATGCTTTGGGAAGCATTATAAAGGGTGAAAATCCATTGGATATGGATTAGGAGAGGTGTTAGGGTTTGTATCAAATTTAAGGTGTGAAAAGTTTAGGTTTGAACTTAGAACCTTAATTTTGATGGTTTAGAGTTCCTATTGGCTTAGGGACTTCCCAAGGACATTGTTGGTGTAATGGTCAAGGGGGAGCAAACCTTTAGGGGGAGTTATCCATCTTGGGATGATGGATGAGTTTCTTTTCTTGAAGGGGGAGAAGGTATTGGGAGAGTATCATCAATTGGGAAAATTGATGGATTTTTGATACCCAATTTGGAAATTGAGAGAGTGAATAGGATTGCCTCTCTTAAGTGATATGGGACTTATCACTAGAAAGATGGTAGACATCCTAGGTATTTTTAGATCAAGGGGGAGATTGTAAGATTTCATTGGGATATGAGACTTTGACCTCCTTAGAGAGATAACCTTTTTGATATTAGTCAAAAAGGGAGAGAATGTTTGGGGGAGAATGTTTTGGAGAAGGTTAAATTATCAATTTGGGATAATTGGTAAAAGATTTGAGCTAGTGGTCTAACTCATGGTTTATTTGGTTTTTGTCAAACATCAAAAAGGGGGAGATTGTTGGTGCAATCGGCCCGGGTCACGATTGACCAGGACTCGAGTTTGACTCGAGTGATGTTTTGACGTTTCGACAAAAATATATGACAATGTGATTGTCATGAGAAAATCCAAGTCATGGGTACTTGGAATGGAAAGTCCAAGTGGGACACTTGGCATTTGGGAAAAGTTCAAGCATGGGTCTTGGCATGTAAAGTCTTGACATGGAAAGTCCAAGCATGGGTCTTGGCATGGAAAGTCCAACATGGGTTGGCAAGGGAAATTCCAAGCTTGAGTCTTGGCATTTGAGAAGTCCAAGGGGTTTGTTATTGGCGGCTTAAAGTCCAAGGGTGAAGTCTTGGCAGCATAATGTTGGGGATTTGACGCCGCTAGAGGGGGGGTGAATAGCGTTGTGACCGTACGAAGATGGAATTCAATCGTGATCGTGTCTACAATCTCGTTAGCACAGCGGAATATAGAAATGAAAGCAATAACGAAATACAACAATCACGAACACAAAGATATAATGTGGTTCGGAACCGAACGGTTCCTACTCCACGGATCGAGCTCTAAAGAGCCCTAGTGATGCACACGCACTCACTAATCACAAATACTCCTTCTCGACACAAGTCGGAGGTGGAGAAACCTCTTACAATAAGATTACAACAATAATCTAAATACAACAAGCAAATATAAGAAGAAATACAACAAGAGAAGTAAAGAACACTTTACAAAAAAAACTCTTTAGAAGCTTGCTTGTTGATTGCCTTGGACTAGCACTTGAAAGCCCTGATTTGCAGCAACAAATCGCTTCAAAACGTCCAAGAAAATCGGTTGCAAAAACCCCGCCTGAAGTTGCCTTTATAACTGCGTCGGCCGATTTCGCCTATCACGATCGCCATAAGTCACGATGATCGATGCCATGTGTCGTGAGACAACGGATCGATCCACGCCGGAAAAACTCCAACGGATCTCTTGGCGATCGAAACATTGGCAATGATCGCCACCGATAGTCAATCATCGGCTGGCTGAGCATGCTGCAGAATGAACTAGCAATGCCGGCCCTTAGCGGCATCGCCGTAGAGACATCATCGATCGCTCCAATGAGCAATGGCCGCGAGCGGCGACGGCTCTTAAACGGCAGTCGAACTCAAGTCGACTCACGGCAGTCGAACCGGCCATAATGTCAGTCGACTGCCAACCTCAAAGATGAGGTTTTAACCCAAATATGGTGCCCCCATACTTGCTAGACCACCCTTAGCCTAGACCTAAGCCTTCTAGCCACCTCCATCATCCTCACGCCTCTCGGATCCCTCCAAGTCATCCATGACTTGTTCATCCATCGCGCTAGCCTCCAGGTGCTTCCCTCGGCTATGTCATGCTAACGGTGTCTACACCGCCAAGGCACATTGGACTTACGCCGCCAAGACTCCGCTTGGACTTTACGCTGTCAACCATTGGTCATATGCTGCCAAGACTCCCGCTTGGACTTTACGCTGCCAATATCAAACCCTTGGACTTCTCAAATGCCAAGACTCAAGCTTGGACTTTCCCTTGCCAACCCATGTTGGACTTTCCATGCCAAGACCATGCTCGGTCTTTCCTTGCCAACCCATGTTGGACTTTCCATGCCAAGACCCATGCTTGGACTTTCCATTTGCCAAGACCCATACTTGGACTTCTCATTTGCCAAGACCCATGCTTAGACTTCTCATGCCAAGTACCCATGACTTGGACTTTCCCTTGCCAAGACCCATGCTTGGACTTTCCATGTGCCAAGTGTCCCACTTGGACTTTTCATGCCAAGTACTCAAGACTTGGACTTTACCAAATGCCAAGTGTTCCACTTGGACTTTCCCATGACAATTACATTGTCATATGTTTTTGTCGAAACATTAAAACATCACTCGAGTCAAACTCGAGTCCTGGTCAATCGTGACCTGGGCCGATTGCACCAACAATCTCCCCCTTTTTGATGTTTGACAAAAACCAAGCAAATCATTTGAGTTAGACCACTAACTCAAATCCCTTACCAATTATCCCAAATTGGTAAACACTCTCCAAATGTTCTCCCCCAAACATTCTCCCCCTTTTTGACTAACATCAAAAAGGTTATCTCTCCAAGGAGGTCAATGTCTCATGTCCCAATGAGATCTTACAATCTCCCCCTTTTTGACCTAAAAATATCTAGGATGCCTACCATCTTCCTAGTGATAAGTCACATATCACTCAAGAGAGGCAATCCTATAATCTCTCCCAATTTCCAAATTGGGTATCAAAAACCCATCAATTTTCCCAATTGATGATACTCTCCCAATAACTTCTCCTCTCCAAGGAGAAAAACACATCCATCATCCCAAGATGGATAACTCCCCCTAAAGGCTTGCTCCCCCTTGACCATTGCACCAACAATGTCCTTGGGAAGCCCCTAAGCCAATAGGAACTCTAAACCATCAAAATTAAGGTTCTAAGTTCAACATAGAACTTTCACTCACCCTAAATTTGATACTTTGACCTAACACAGCTCCTAATCCATATCCAATGAATTTTCACCCTTTATAATGCTTCCTAAAGCATATCCTAGGGTTAGGAGTGATTAGGAACCTTTTCCATAGCTGAACACGGGCTAAACAAACCTTGTTAACCCGAAATCAGACCTGGCAGTCGACTCGACGATGAATCGACGCCAATCACTCACATCGATTATCACACAGGCGGTGATCGATAATCAAAAATCTCGATTTTCAACTATCAGAAATGAATTTTAGAAATTCATAAATAATTATACATAATTCAAAAAATCGTGAAAATTCATACGTATAATACTTATGACACACACAATGGGTGAAAAATATTTGAAAATTATTTTACCCATAAAATAGTGAGTTTGATACAAAAATCAAAACCATTGAAATTTTCAATGTTTTGACTCTATTTTGTATCAACTCTATCAATAATGATTGCTATCAAAAGATAGACTTCACTAAGGTTTTCTAAATTGATTTTAAAATGATTTCAAAACCTTATTTTGGATCATATTCCTTGGGCTCTATGTACATGACTTGTACACATGCTCTCCCAATGATCCACAAATAAAATTGGATGAGTTTTAGTTCATCTAGATGCAAAATCTATGCACCTTGAACTTAACTCATATCCTAGCATCTCACATGTATCTAGGGTGTATAAATACACATACATGTCAATTGGATGTGAGATGTGGGTTTTGGTTCATTTAATCTAAGGTTTCATGCATTTTTCTAAGGCAACCCTACTTGATTCCCTTATAACTGGGACTCCAAGTCATGCCATTGTCCTTAAATCAATTTCAATCAAAATATCTTAAATGCATGAATGATTATGGCATTAGAGATGATATAGATAAACACATGCTCATAATCATGATGTCATGGCATAATATGAAATCTAAAAACACATGACATTTAATCCTTAATCCTAAACATGTACATGACATATAGAATGATTAAAAAATAAGCATGATGTCATGGCATGTTATATTGCAAACAAAGCATGGCATATAAAATATATAGGTATAGTAATACCTAAATTTTAATATTAATTGCCATTTCATATAATTAATTATATTTTGCCATATTTCTATTTTTCTCCCAAATGTGCCAAAAACCCAAAATGACACACTAACCTCTAAACCTAAATTGTCCCAAAATGATCATTTTATCAAACTTCATAATTAATATTGGCACATCCTAAAATCCTTTTAGGATTAAAATCAAACCACATTCCCAAGGTAACTATAACCTTGAAAATGACCTAAAATGCCACCTTTGCAATGGTTGAGTTAACTACCCATCCAATCAAGGTTGGCACACCCTAAACCCATCTAGCGTGAATCAATCACGCTCTTAGGAACCCAAAACCGATTTGAGCTCCTAGGGTTAATTAGGTATTCCTTAGGGATAACCTCCCTAGATACCTTCCTAATGACCCTCCTAGGCTTGTTAGCCTTGGTCATTTGGGTCTTACCTAGGTTGACTCTAGGGGTAACTCCCCTTGCAACCTTCTTAGTGTTAGTAATATATGAGAGATGTCCTAAGGCAATCGGCTTATGTATGAACCATTTATATGATAAATGAAGATTCACTATTTGAGTATACATGTTTTATGTATTTGATTGGATCTTAAACTCATTTACTGAATGTCCACGATACGATTCACAGCATGAGAGAATTTGTGATTGGATCACAACTAGTGAGTATCTCTACATGTGTAATTATGATGTATCGGAATTATCCCTAGTCGATGAATTGATGGATTTGGACACCATCAATTCTGTCAAGACTAGCACGAGGTATACTCCTTGGTGTATCCAAGCAGCTGATTCTCACTGGCTGGAGACATAGTGATGTCCGGAGTTAATCATGGATGCTAGTTATGGTAACTAGTTCATTGGAGTGACCAGCCGTAAGACTTCATATGGTTCTCTGCATATATAGATATGTCAATGAAGTTCTTACTGTGGCTTAAGTGCGATGTTCCTTTGACTTGCGGTATTCAAGTGATCTTGATCATGGAAACTTATGCTTTGACATCTTAAGCAAGCATCTCTAAGGAGATGTGGACCCGGGATGATTGGGTATAAGTCGAAGTGATCGAAGGTGTTTGAATAGCCTATAAAGGATTCACCACTCCTTGCGAGGAGATGTATACCCATGGCCTCTCGTCGGATTGTTACTAAAGTCTTTGGCCAAAGCATTACATGTTTATAGTAAGGTACTCTTCGATACATGTGGAGTAACTAGAATCCATAGGACGAGGAAATGATAATTGGGCTAGGTGTGACGTAGTCAGCCTAGTGGGGACTGACATAATAGACCATGTCCTGAACCAAGTGGGTATAAGATGAGTGAAGGGAATGGGGCACGAATCATTCGAGCTGCTGAAGGGTTTCAGAAATAGTTCTGGATCAACCGTTGATCTTTTCGGTTAATTGGGGATCATGATGTACTACTAGGTGTCACTCATGATCGTTCTATAATTAATGGTTAATTATAGACGGTCAACATAAACCGAGAACCTATTTGGTCACACGCACAACGAGCGTAATCCAAAGGATTTAAAACGAGCTTGAGAATGGGATTGTCAGACCGAGAGAAACAAGGTTTGGTTGGACCAAACATGAAGCGAGCATGAAATCGTTTCAGTCGCAATGGAAGCGTGGATGGGCCGTGTCTTATTAAGACATAATGGATGAACCAAAATGGTTTGGTTCTAATCCAATGGAGGAGAATAAACCAAAGGGTTTGATTTATTTTAAACGAATGAACCAAAAGTTGATTCGGTTCGTTTTAACTTAAAATAAACCATCATGGTTTGGTTTATTTTAACTTATCTTAATGGAGCGGGTTAACGGGCCTAATGGTTATGATCTAATAACCATTAAGAGAATTAGTTCTCTATAAAAGAGGGCTTAAGGGATAATTAAGCCCTAATCCACAACCCTAAGTTGCCGCTTACCTCTCCTTGGAGAAATTCGGAGCCAACTCTCCTCCTCCTTGCCGCCGCCCACCTTGAGGCTCCAACCGGCGTCCAGAAGGTGCTGACCTTCCCCCTCGCCGGCGTCGAGCTGCTGCCGGTTGGTACTCCGGTGATCTCCTTTAGGTTTGGCATCAAGGTGAGCTTTATCTTCCCTTGGTTGGCCGTCGCCTATCTCCTCCACCAAAGCTGTCCAGTTTTCTGGACAGCTTGTTCTCCTCTCGTCGGAGCATCGTTTGGACGACGGTTAGAGCTCCGACAGCGGCTAACTTACCGGGGATTCGATCTCCGTTAATCCTCTGAGGTGGAGGATGAAGGATTCATCAATTGGTTGACGAATACCTCTCCGGAGAAGCGAGTTTTGAGAACTCGTATTAGGATCCGAATTTGGATTCGGATCGTGATCATCTCTCGATCACGTCATCTTCAACACGAGGCTAGTAACCCATACGAAGACGAAGCTCATGGCTTAGCGAAGTCATCCCGAGGAACTCGGCGTGGATACGGATAGAGACGATTCTAGCGAGGATCGTTTCGGTTGATGTCGTTCCCGCTACACGTCATACGAAAGGTATAACGTAGATAAATTTCCTTTTATTGTAAATTTAAATTTACGATTATGTCTACACTTGTTGTAATATGCATGCGTGTGTTGTGTGTGTTGTAATAAATGTAGATTTATTATTTTTATTGCTTCCGCTGTGTTCATGTTTACGAAACGTGATCGAACACACACACGCCGCGGTGCCGGAAACCCAACACTTAGTGGCCACCCTAGGTTTCCTTGAAACCCTAGCCACTAGGCACACCCTTTGGTCAATTCTAGGGATGACTTCCCTATTGACCTTGGTCTTCCTAGACCTAGTTTGTGTTTCATAGTCAAATGGAACACTATGGTAAGCCACCTTAGGCTTAGGTTTGTGACCCAAACCTTGCTTGCCCTTGATTGACTTTTGACTCTTAGGTCCTAGGTGTTGACTTTGACTTTTGGACCTAGAAGTTTGACTAATTGACCCTTTCATTTGATTTTGCATAACCTTAAGGGTCTTTTCAAGTTTTTCAAGCCTTGACCTCAAGACTTGATTTTCCTTTTCTAATTGCCCGATTTTAGAATTTTGATTTAAATCTTGGGCATTGGACTTCCTAGGCATATGCCTAGTCCATTTAGGGTTTAGACCTAGGTGATCTTGCACCTTTCTAATTGTCTCCCTAGGTAAAATTGATCTTGAGTTATTTGACCTAGGTTTGTCCTTAGGTAAATTATTTTTAGGGACATTAGTCCCAAATTTCTCCCTATTATCTAAGTAGACATTCTTAGCTCCTAAGCAAAAATACTTGTTCCTATTAGCATGCTTTTCATAAATTGCAAGTGAATTGAAATCCCTAGCATGCTTTTGCTTGTAAATTGAAGAAGGAGCAAAATTAGAAGTTACCCTAGGGTTTGCCTTAGCTCCCCCTACATATGATGCTCCATTTTGAGTCTTCTTGTCCCCCTTCTTGCATTGACTCCGGAAATGTCCCGGTTGTCGGCACTTGAAGCAAATTACTTGTTCTTTGCTCTTTTGCATTGAGGGACCGACATCCTTGACCTTTGGAGCCGGTGGAGCTTTCCTATTCTTCTTTGGGCACTTGCTCTTATAGTGCTTGGTTTCCCTACACTCAAAACATATTATATGCATTTTATTATTAACATATATGTTTGAGTTACCTAGGTTAATGGAGACCGGAATTGGACTTTGGGCTTCTTCATCTTGACCGGATGTCGAAGATTCTTCTTGATGTTCCGGTGTGGAAGTTATCTCCTCCCCCTCAATCCTTGAGGTGGATGCTTCTTCCACTTCCTCCACCTCTTCTGATCCGGATGTTGATTCCCTATCAACCTCCGAATCCTCACTTCCTTGTGAGGATGATGCATTAGCCTCTTCGGTCCCTTCCTCTTGGACCGGTTGTGAGCCTTCATGATATTTTGCCACTTGACTCCAAAGCTCTTTGGCATCCTTGTACTCACCTAGCTCACACATAATTTTATTAGAAATCAAATCAACCAAGAATTTAATTACCTTTGTATTCTTTTCAAACTCTTGGATTTGTTCTTTGGTCCACTTCTTCATCTTGAGAATTCCTCCCTTGGGCCCTTTTGGATATTGAAATCCCTCCATCAAAATGCCCCACTCTTCAAAGTCCTTCATCATCAAGAATTCTTCAATCCTCACCTTCCATTGATTGAATCCTTCTTGTCCATAGAAGGTATAAGGGATAGGTGTGTTGATATCCCATCCAAGCTTGTCTTAGAATTCCATCTTCACCCTTTGGCGTCTTTGTCCTAAGCTCCCGGCGGTTAGTCCGTAGAAGAGCCCCAGGCTCTGATACCACTTGTTGGGGATTTGACGCCGCTAGAGGGGGGGTGAATAGCGTTGTGACCGTACGAAGATGGAATTCAATCGTGATCGTGTCTACAATCTCGTTAGCGCAGCGGAATATAGAAATGAAAGCAATAACGAAATACAACAATCACGAACACAAAGATATAACGTGGTTCATAACCGAACGGTTTCTACTCCACGGATCGAGCTCTAAAGAGCCCTAGTGATGCACACACACTCACTAATCACAAATACTCCTTCTTGACACAAGTCAGAGGTGGAGAAACCTCTTACAATAAGATTACAACAATAATCTAAATACAACAAGCAAATATAAGAAGAAATACAACAAGAGAAGTAAAGAACACTTTACAAAAAAACTCTTTAGAAGCTTGCTTGTTGATTGCCTTGGACTAGCACTTGAAAGCCCTGATTTGCAGCAGCAAATCGCTTCAAAACGTCCAAGAAAATCGGTTGCAAAAACCCTCCTTCCGAGCTGCCTTTATAACTGCTACGGCCGATTTCCGCCTATCACGATCGCCATAAGTCACCAAATAATCGATTCCACTCGCTGTCATGAGACAACGGATCGATCCAACGGAGCATTCTACGTGGCCGAACTAGGCAATGATCAGGCGATCGTCAGAGACATCGGGCCGATCGCTTCCAATGAGTAGCCGACCGCGAGCAGTTCCAGCTCTTAAACGACAGTCGAACTCAAGTCGACTCATGGCAGTCGAACCGGCCATAATGCCAGTCGACTGCCAACCTCAAAGATGAGGTTTTAACCCAAATATGGTGCCCCCATACTTGCTAGACCACCCTTAGCCTAGACCTAAGTCTTCTAGCCACCTCCATCAGCCTCACGCCTCTCGGATCCCTCCAAGTCATCCATGACTTGTTCATCCATCGCGCTAGCCTCCAAGTGCTTCCCTCGGCTATGTCATGCTAACGGTGTCTACACCGCCAAGGCACATTGGACTTACGCCGCCAAGACTCCGCTTGGACTTTACGCTGCCAACCATTGGTCTTATGCTGCCAAGACTCCCGCTTGGACTTTATGCTGCCAATATCAAACCCTTGGACTTCTCAAATGCCAAGACTCAAGCTTGGACTTTCCCTTGCCAACCCATGTTGGACTTTCCATGCCAAGACCATGCTCGGACTTTCCTTGCCAACCCATGTTGGACTTTCCATGCCAAGACCCATGCTTGGACTTCTCATTTGCCAAGACCCATGCTTGGACTTCTCATGCCAAGTACCCATGACTTGGACTTTCCCTTGCCAAGACCCATGCTTGGACTTTCCATGTGCCAAGTGTCCCACTTGGACTTTTCATGCCAAGTACTCAAGACTTGGACTTTACCAAATGCCAAGTGTTCCACTTGGACTTTCCCATGACAATTACATTGTCATATGTTTTTGTCGAAACATCAAAACATCACTCGAGTCAAACTCGAGTCCTGGTCAATCGTGACCTGGGCCGATTGCACCAACACATAAGTCCAATGGTTGACGGTGTAAAGTCCAAGCGGAGTCTTGGCAGCATAAGTCCAATGTGCCTTGGCGGTGTAGACACCGTTAGCATGACATAGCCGAGGGAAGCACCTGGAGGCTAGCGCGATGGATGAACAAGCCATGGATGACTTAGAGGGATCCGAGAGGCATGAGGCTGATGGAGGTGGCTAGAAGGCTTAGGTCTAGGCTAAGGGTGGTCTATCAAGTATGGGGAAATCGTACTTGGGTTAAAACCTCATCTTTGAGGTTGGCAGTCGACTAGTATTATGGTCGGTTCGACTGTCGTGAGTCGACTTGAGTTCGACTGCCGTTTAAGAGCTAGAATTGCTCTGGCAGTCGATTGCTCATCGAGCGATCGATTGATCGATGTCGACGGCAATGATCGCTAAGGGACAACAATGACCGGCTTGAGTTATGCGAGCAGAACGCCCGTAGCCGAACCGATTACGGGCGCTGGGCGTAGCGATCGCCAATGTTGGCGCGATCAAGAGTTCCGTTGGAACTTGTCCAATGTGGATTGAGCCATTGTCTCACAGCTACAGTGTTGGCAGTCGACTGCCAGGTGGAAATCCAGTCCGATGGAGGATAAAAGCAGTTGTTCGTGGAAGGCTCAAGTAGCGGTTTTCTTGGGCGATTTGAAGGGGAATTGTTGGTGCTCTTCCAGTCCTTCAAGGCTAGTACAAGGCAACTAAAGATCAAGCAACCAAAGTGCTCTAGTAAAGTAGTTTTCTTTACTTGCATTGTATTTCACTATTGTATTTGCTTGTATCCATTTAGATTATTGTTGTTGTTGCAAATCATGCTAGCTCGGAGGCTCATTGGCTCCCATGTCCCCGGATTAAAATTTTCACTAATGAAAACTAATCCGGATGGGATGAGTTTCCTGAGCACAACCAATTCGTCGTCGTGCCAACGACTCGAGCGATCGCTTGAACAAACTTGTTGTTCAAGCAATCAACTCTTCTAGTCGGTTAGCCGCGGAAGAGACGACGGACGGATCGCCAGTTTTTGTGTTTGTCTTCGGGGTCCATGATTATACAAATACATACAAATGTAAACTAACATAATCAACACATACATAAAGTAAGCATCCACACAAAACATGCATATAATTGAAAAGCAATTATAAACATAATGCAAAAGAACATTAATCAAAATAAACAAGATTATACCTCTTGTTATACCTCTTGATCTTCTATTGTATGTCCTCCCTCCTTTTGGACGTCGTGTGGGCGACGATCTACCAAAAGTTGAAGCCTCCTTGATCACCAATCTTCCTTTCCTTGTTCACTAGGAACAAAGGAAGATCCTAAAACAAAACTCATCTTCCTTTCTAGAACCGACAACCAAGTCAATAAACTCGATGTTGTCGCAGGCCAAGGAAGATAAAATGGAGTATGGAAACCAACCAAAAGAGAAACAACAAGGGCATGGGCGTCGGCCAACACTTGGAGAAAGGAAAGGAAAACAATCCTCCTCCTTGTTGCCGCCCAAACCCTAGACAAAGCTCTCCTAATTTCCGACCAAGGATGAAGGGAAGGAGAATAGGTTGACCTCCGGCCAAGGTAGAGGAAACAAGGATAGTGGTCGGCCAACACTTAGAAGGAAGAAGAAAAGGATCTTCATCTTCTTGTTGTCGCCCACCCTAATCCCAAAACCCTAACCCTAGCCGCCCAACCCCAATACTATCCCAACTAGGATTTGATTGCCGCCCAAGGGAAGCTATCCTAATGCCATCCAACCTAAGCCATAGAAGGAAGGGAGAAGCTTGGGCGCCGGCCAAACCAAGGAGGAAGGAGGAAGAAGGGTTGCCGCCCACCATTGGGAAGAGGAAGAAGAGGCTTCTTCTTCTTGTTGCCGCCCAACACATGGACCAAACCCTAACCCTAGCCTCCTCCTATTTCTTGCCGCCCAAGCCACCTTATCTCAATTAGGTTTTTCCATCTCCTTTTGCCGCCCAAGCCTAAGCCCATATATATAGAGTTAGGTTTAGGCCTTGGTTTAATCTCCTCCATTGGATCTAGGGTTTTAATCTCAACCGTTGGTTCTAGAGATTCAATCTCCACCGTCGGTTCTAGAGATTTAATCTCAATCGTCGGATCAAGAGATTTAATCTCAACCGTTGGATCTAGAGATTTGATCTCAACCGTCGGATCTAGAGATTTGATCTCAACCGTCGGTTCTAGAGTTTTGTTTTCCATCTTTGGATCTAGACTTCATGAAGTGTTAATAGGCTACAATAGGGACCATGAGGAGGAGTTGGATCTTGGCCACCCGATGGATCGGAACCACACAAACTTGATCCATCAATGATGTTCCATTCCACTAGAGGATCATCATTGAACTACCTCACCAACCCCCATAAATTAATATGGGCTCTATATATTATTTGTACATCCATCTCCCCGTGTTTAAGATATTGAATGTCCGTCAATTGATTGATTTACTGACCATCAATCAATTAACATCTAACTCATCGAGTAGTACCACTCAACCTTATCATCATGTTGACTAAGTCAACCTGCAGGGTTTACATGATGAACCTTATGAGCTCCTCAAGGGGACATCATCAACCTAATATATAGGACACGATTTCCTCCTATAATCAACAGCACACCATGTAAATAATATCATTTTCCAACTTACCGGGCATATTGATTTAATCCATAGAAATCTCACCCTTTGGTAAATCAAAGAAATAAATACTAAGTACATGTGCCCGTTATTATATCGGGATTAAGAGCATGTACAACATAATATCCGAGGTCCGATTCAATTATGTAGTCAGCAATAAATCGAATCACCTCTATGTCGGTCCTGCTCAATACACCTAAGTGTACTAGTGTAACTCTATGTTCAAGACAAAACAATACCAAGCTACACTACAACCATGCCAATGGTCTGTCCAAAACCATCTTGGTTGTGAGCCTCTACTTATACTCTACAAGGGACTGATAACATGATCTTCTGTGCCACACTCAAGCACCATGTTATCTACAATGTAAAGTATTAGATAATATGCACACATATAATAAATATAAAGTGCAAACAATGATCATGTGATTCTTATTTCAAAATAAAAATGTTCATACAAAAGAGCTAGGCTTTCAGTATACATCCCAATAGTTGTAATCTTTTGTACGAGGTTTCTCCGCCTCCAACTTGTGTCGAGAAGGAGTATTTGTGATTAGTGATTGCATTGGCGTCGCTAGAGCTCTTTAGAGCTCGATCCGTAGAGTAAGAACCGTTCGGTTCCGAACCACATTATATCTTTGTGTTCGTGGTTGTTTCATTTTGTTATTGCTTTTATTATTACTATTCCGCTGTGCATAACGAGTTTGTAGAGACGATCACGATCAAATTCCATCTACGTACGGGCAACGCGCTATTCACCCCCCTCTAGCGAGCGCACAGGTCCTAACACCATTAACATGGTAGTCAACTGATGTCGGGAAATCTCATCCGACACTTAGTCAAATGGCCAAGTTTTACCTAAGAGCTACTACCCCTTCCCAGGTTACATTCGCTCACACTCATCCTTCGGAGTCCCTCGCCTTTGAAGTTATCTTCGTCCGACCACGTCCCTTGGATGCGCCAAGCGCACGGCTCTGCAGCGCCATCCTTTGTGTCTCGCCCTGAAGTCTACTTCCTCCGGCTTCACTCCAAGCTCCTCGTCCGACGGTCCCTCGGATGCTCCAAGCGCACGACTTCCACAAAGTCATCCTTCACCGACTCAAGGATCGAGTCATGAGGGGTGAAACTCGCCAAGGCTCCATGTGCGAATTACTAAGTCCTGCAAGACTCCAATGCACATATCAAATCATAATAACAATCTAACTTGAACCCTTTGCCATACCATCAAAACCATATTACGGCAAGAGATTGTCCTAACAGTAAGATCTCATTGGGACATGAGACTTTGACCTCCTTGGAGAGAAAACATTTTTGATGTATGTCAAAAAGGAGGAGAATATTTGGAGGAAAATATTTGGGATTACCAATTTGGGATAATTGGTAAGAGTTTTTGAGTTAGTGGTCTAACTCAATGGTTTGTTTGGTTTTTATCAAACATCAAAAAGGGGGAGATTGTTGGTGCAATCGGTCCAAGTCACGATTGACCAGGACTCGAGTGATGTTTTGATGTTTCGACAAAAACATATGACAATGTAATTGTCATGGAAAAGTCCAAGTCTTGGGTACTTGACATGGAAAGTCCAAGTGGGATACTTGGCATTTGGGAAGTCCAAGCATGGGTCTTGGCATAGAAAGTCCAACATGGGTTGGCAAGGGAAAGTCCAAGCTTGAGTCTTAGCATTTGAGAAGTCTAAGGGGTTTGATATTGGCGATATAAAGTCCAAGCAGGAGTCTTGGCAGCATAAGTCCAATGTTTGACGGCGTAAAGTCCAAGCGGAGTCTTGGCGACGTAAGTCCAATGTGCCTTGGCGGGGTAGACACCGTTAGCATGACATAGCCGATGGAAGTACTTGAAGGCTAGCGTGATGGATGAACAAGTCATGGATGACTTGGAGGGATCCGAGAGACGTAAGGTTGATGGAGGTGGCTAGAAGGCTTAGGTCTAGGCTAAGGGTGGTCTAACAAGTATGGGGGAACCATACTTGGGCTAAAACCTCATGTTTGAGGTGTGCCAGTCGACTGGTGACATGTGGCAGTCGATTGGACATAGTCAACTAGGGTTTGACTGCGAGAATTGCTCTAGCAGTCGACTGTCATAGGTGGGCAGTCGACTGATGAGCTCATCAATCGACTGATCTTGTGATCAATCGACTGGTGCTCGTGAAATCGGACACAGAATGGAGTCGAGACTCGACTGGTCGAGTAAGGCTCCATCAGTCGACTGATGGGTATCATCAATCGACTAATGATGGATCCGTTGGACTTATCCAACGTGAATCTAGCCGTTGTCTCACGATAACAATGGCATCAGTCGACTGATGGTCCCGATCAGTCGACTTATCGACTTTTTCCAGCACAGGTTGAAGCTTTATAAGGAGCTCGTGATGGAGGAAAATGCATTGATTTTCTTGGATGTTTTGAAGCGATTTGCTGCTGCAAATTAGGACCTTCAAGTGCTAGTCCAAGACAATCAACAAGCAAGCTTCCAAAGAGTTTTTGTAAAGTGTTCTTTACTTCTCATGTTGTATTTCATATTGTATTTGCTTGTTGTATTTAAATTATTGTTGTAATCTATTGTACGAGGTTTCTCCACCTCTGACTTGTGTCGAGAAGGAGCTATTTGTGATTAGTGAGTGTGTGTGCATCACTAGAGCTCTTTATAGCTCGATCCGTGGAGTAGGAATCTTGAGGTTCCGAACAACGTTAAACAATTGTGTTTGCATGTTTGTCTTATTTTTTTTGTTATTACTATTATTATTTCGCTACGCATAACGAGTTTTGTAGAGACGAACGTGAACGAATTCCATCATCTTACAATCACGCAACGCTATTCACCCCCCTCTAGCGGCCTCAAATCTCCTACACTCCCAAGTTTTATTGATCGATTGATCCTGTAGGAGGGCATCTGAGGATCCGGATGCTCTAGCCTCGGTCTCCTTGAGTTGAACTTTATGCTCCAACAGTTCCTGGGCCAGAGCATTGGCATGCTGAATCTTATCAGTTTGCAGGAACAACTGGTGGTGAAGGGCGTTCTTCTTCAGGGCTTCTTCTTTTTCACGCTTCTCTACTGCCAACTGAGTTGTCAGTTCTTCACAACGGGCAGCTAAAGCAGCCTCCCTCTGTTTACTCTCAGCTAGCTACTGGGGTAGTTTTTTCTGCTATATTTGGGAAGTGCTATGGCGAGCTGCTATAGTAGATTAGTAATCAGTCAAATGTCGGGTAGTTTCGTTATAATTATTGGCTACCTAGGAAAGGAGAAGAAATATTATAGAGGTAAATACTAGGATATCTTAAGTACAAGGAGGGTAAGGAACTATACCTCTAATATGTTCTTACGCATGCGTTCCAAGGGGCCTTGCCTGATTGGTTAAAAAGTTTCACCTCTTGCATACTACGGATCTTGAGCATAGATCCGAGGGTGATGGTAGGAGGATTCAAGGGAAGGATATCTCCCATGGGAAGGGGAGGTTCTTCCTTCAGCAAGGAGGGATCAAGGGGGATAGAATTGGGGGTAGGAGAAGGTAAAGGAGATAATTCTATAGGGATTGTTAGAGGAGGAGATGATATGGGAGGATCAACTTCCCTGCCGGAAGGAGAGGGAAAGGGAGAAGTAGGTATTAAAGGAGAGCGCTCCTCATGAATAAGTGAGGGGAAGACCGGAGACTAGATGTCCTCCTCTGTGGGTTCAGAGATGACGAGGTGCCGACATCTGTTAAGCTTGAGAGGAGGGGGAGTCGGAGAATGAGAGGAGGAGGATACTAGAAGGGTGGAAGAGCTGGGGGCACTCCTCTTATGCGAGCGGAGTTTCTTGGAAGGTGAAGGGGAACGAATGGGGGATTTTCCCTTCCCCTTTTCCTATGAGGCTTCTGGGCGACAGCTTTCTCCCAGTTGCTTCTAGCCCTTTGCATCAGGTCATCTGCAAAGCAAGACATCCAAAATAATATATAACATTAATAAAGGCTAATAGGAATTACATATAAGATCTAATTGGCACTCTACCTATGACGACGGGGTTGTCCAAGTGGAAGGGGGATAGCCTGTAATGGCTCAGGATGTGAACATCTAACAAGAGGTCGGAGTTATAGTGGTGTTTTTTCAACACCTTGCGGACCTCAGCAAAGGGGCATTGAAGCCTACAATCCTGGAAGGGAGGTAACTCTGGAAGATCAATCTTCCAGGTATCAGAGTAAGGGAGTGGAGTAGGAAGTTGGGCAAAGAAGTACAGATCCCTCCGACCTTTATGGAAGGATGACATATTCATTAAGAATTGGCAGTTGGGACGACTAGCAAAATAAAAGATGCTCTCCTTCAAAGATTTTAATTGAAAAAGGCAATGAAACATCAACGGAGATAAGGGGAGCTCTAGGTGTCTAAATACTACAACAGTGTATGTCAATACTCGGAAAGCATTGGGGGCTAACTGGTTAACAAGTAGTTTGTAAAACTCTAGTAGTTCAAAGTAAATATCGAGCACTGGAAGTCGAAGGTCGTTCACTAACTGTTCGGAGAAGAAACAGTGAAGGTTGGGAGGGGGAAGATGTGGTCGATGGGAAGTAGAAGAGAAAAGACATTTTATAGAAGGCTCTATGAATAAGTCTTTGGAGTCCATGAAGTAGTGGTTTTTGTGTAGTTGTGTGATGGTCTCTTTGTACCAGGGAGTAGAGCTACGGTTTACTGGAGCCATAACAGGGAAGGTGAGCAAGGCACTTACTTGTGGTTGAAAGAGGGCGTTCGTTTGGAGAAAGAAGACTCCTAAGTGCCTAAAGTCTAGGTATAAGACACTCTCTGGAGAAAGTCGTCAGGTGGGAGAAGAAACATCAAAGCAGAAGGAGAAGAAGTGCGTGTATGATGAAGAGATCGCTGAGGGTTTCGCTTTTAAACTTCCCTCTGAAGATGAGGAAGTGGGGCCCATCATCCCAGTAAAATGTTTAATATACTTAAGGTAAGTAGGGGAAAGTAAAATCTTGGCCCGATAAGCTACCGGTAAGAAGATGAGGAGTTGAGTGAGGTAGGGCTGAAGGAAGGTGTTGGAAAAAGGGGTTTCTCACTTAGAAAGTCAAACTCAGAGCTTCGTTCGACTATTTTGGGGGTGGCTAATGATACTGTTATAATATGACTTAAGAGTTGGAGAAAGGAATTACGAGCGGTAAGGTAAAGTCTGAGGGAGGAAATGTAGTGTAGGATATACAACTTGGTCAGATTAGACTAGACTCGGGGAAATAAACCGAGTTGATGAGGTGGAAACTTGGGGGTAGGATGGAGAAGCCCAACGGTCGGAAAGTAACCGGATAAGTAACCCAGGGAAGTAAGTCGGGAAACAACTTGAAAAATTAATGGAGTTATAGATGCGGGGGTTTCGTGGCCAAAGGCCAAATATTAACTCGACGAGCCTAGTTGGGTCATATATACATCTCGACCTAAACAAACTAGAAGAGTAGAAGGAAGTAAGTCGAAGGAGCAAGCTGAAAGCACTTTGGGAAATAGAGCCGAGGTGATGTAAAGATCAGAAGAGGTAATTAGGGAAAATAAGGCCCCTAGGAGAGATCGAGGGTAGAGAAAAGGAGGAGATGCTCCTTGTTACGCTCCTTATGAGAGTTTGTTATGCGGAATAACAGAATGAGACCCCACATAAGATTCTTAAGAGTCTTCATGCATTAATATCATAACAAAATTATTCTTCAGGCGGGGAGGGGCGTCCACGTGGATGAGGATCCTGATGGTTTGTTACACAACAGCTTACTCCGAAGGGAATAGAGATAAAAGGAGGGAAGGAAGAAGGACTTCTATACATAAGCTCCCCGTGGCTTCCTCCGGACCAGGGCAGAAGAAGGAGATTGGAGGACGAAGAAAGAAGGCGGAGAGTTTTATTAGCTTTACTCATTCCTTCATTATGTAAACCTTCTTGTTTATCTGTAAGAGGTTTTCTCCACCTCCGGAAGCACTTCCGAGAAGGAGGGATTTTCTAGTAAAGGTGTCTAGCGCCGGAGCTCTTTAGAAAGCTCATCCTGTGGAGTAGAAATTGAAATTCCGAACCACGTTAAATCTCTTATCCTCACTCTTTGCTGCTGATTCTATAATCATTATCATCTTTTACTGTTGCACCCCGAGAGGACCCCAACCCTCTTGGACATCTTCAACTCAAAAAGGAGGTAGAAAATCTATTTGCCGCATCAATGGAATATTTTGTAATACTTCTTCTAGGTTGTCACAAAATTTTAATTTGGTATCTTCATATAATCCTGCTTGAGGTGTATATATGCTAATTATGTTCATACTTTCTTTCTCCACTACTATTTTAAGAGTTATAATTCTATCTCCTTTTCTAATTGCTCCTACAACTTCGTTCTTTAACGAACTAAATTTTTATTAATACTTACTCTATTTCTTGTTTTACTATTTTCTATGTATCATAACTTAAAATTTGGGTTCTCTATCATTTTTGTCTTCTCTTCTACCTATTTTGTATCTTATACACATAAAATATTAATTCTTTTTCTAATCATCGTATCTACTATCTCTATTGTTTTACCAGTGAGGGTTCCTATGTTTCATGTATCAAATATTAAACTATTAATTTTTCTATAATATTTATTCTTATCCAATCTATGATTTGAGAACTCTTGTTTATTTAATACTACATTTAAGTTCTCATGAATATATAGCGGTTATTGTCAATACATTACAGTCGGATCTTGTAATGCGAATTCTTGCATATTTATTATTACACCCAAGTTCTAGAGATGCAACGGTCCTTGCCGAGGCGTTATAGTCGACCCCAATAAAGTGTTCCTTCCAGGAAGCAACATAATATTAACACAATAATTTGATATATTCATTCATTAAATATTTATCTTAGTTTAATGTTGATTGATAACCTAATACAAATCCTCTTTTATCTGAGTTTGGATTCGTCTACAACGAAATTAGTTCATCATGGACGAAGTTAAATCAAGCATTTTGAATTACATAAAATCTTAATTTATCATGTATTTGTGTTTTGCTTTATGTTTTTTTTACTGTGTACTATCAAACAATTTCAGAGAGTCACTATTCATCATCTTTTCTAAGGATGTCAACAGTTTTAACGAGAATGATCATTGATTTAAAGTCGAGAAAGAAGACTACATATACAAGGTGTCAGAGATATAAAAAAAGACCATTAAAAGCTAACATTTTTGCTATATAATACTCTTTGCGTAAATCTCTCATTATTTTTCATTTGTTTCTTTTTTTTCACTCAAATTTTCTATCTTCGTAAGCAGAGAAGTTTCTTTATTTTAAAAGGTTTTTAAGAATGAGAAAGACTAGTGGTGCTTTGAGAGGTGATTATAGTAGTGGAGTAGGGACCATGGAAGGATGATCGAATCACCTAAACTCCTTTTTTTTGGTTTGCTTGTGCTTGATTTATTTGTTTGTTTTATTTTTTTTTCACTATGCTAACTAACTTGAAGAATAAAAATAAATATCTATTTAATGCCTCCAATCGCTTGACTGACCCCGAATGAGTCGGAATCAATCCGTTAAATTCAAACCAATTTTGAAATTGTCCAAACCCATTAAGTAATGAGTTGGGGCGAAATTTTAATTTGTTGGATGGTTTCGATTCCAATTCTAATTTGGATCCGGAACAGATTCAGTTTAGATTCGGATCAACTCCGGTTAAAAAATAATTATCGTTGATGGCCAACAACAATCATTGGCAGAGTCATTGTCAATTTTTTATTTACTATTATTTTAATTTTTAATGGCTATGTTATTTAAATATCATCTATAGTAAAATTTATGTATCGAATTTTAGAGCTGATTCGGAACCGTTCGAATCGGTCTAAAATCGATCTATCCATTATCGATTCGAATAGTAGATTGAATTGGTTTCAAAATTTTTAATCTTGGAATCAGAACTAATTCGAAACTGATCTAAATCGATTTTATTTGATTTCGAAGCCAAAGGATTCAGAATTGATCCGAATCGAAACTAGATCCAATAAACATATCTAGCGTCAACTACCTTAGGGTGGGTTAAGAGGAGCCAGAAGGCGATTCAAAGTGGAGCAAAGAAATAAAGAAAGAAAAATATCTTAATAAAAAAGAGTTTCATTTTAAAAGATGGATAATGGAAATGATATATTTAGAAAGTTGAAATAATTTTCTCCATTTACTTGATGCAAAAATTATCAATGGACAAATTTAAAATCCAATTATGAATCGATTTTTAAAATCATTTTCTTTTCTACTCAAAACTCGAAGAAGAGTTTCCATCCACCATCTTCCACCTTCACTTTGCAATTCTCACGGCAAATTTTGATCGAGCTAAATCATGGGCGATTTTTCTTTTATCATTATGGTATTTAGGTGTTTGATTTGATTATTTCTAAAGTAAATGATTTAACACTATAATTTTTTTTATTGATCAGAATAAATCTAAATAATATATAAGAGATCAATGTGTAACCTAACAGTGCAAGTGGTTCGAATCTCTTCGAAGATTTAAATTGAAGATTCAAATTCGAAAATTTTTAAAGAATGATATTAAAAAAAAAATTGAAGTCTATGACAAAATAATTCTATTGTTATATGGACAAATTTTGATAGTAGGCGGACAGCTTTGGAATGAAATACAAAATTGAGATCACGAAAGTCTGGATATAAGATATCTTTAAAAAAAGTTAAAATTATTTTTTATTATCCAAATATTTAAATTTATTTAAGAAAAATGGATAAATTCATCCATAATCTGGAAATTTTTGAAACATTGGACGCACTTAAAAATTAAAAAAAAAACAAATAAAAGTATTCCACATGCTAATTTACGTTTTCAACAGCGACAGCTCCATACCAGCGGCGGAGAGCCATCAGCCCGGCAACCATTTAAAAGAGCCAGGGTGGCAACGATCCCGTGTCTTATCTACCGTACACGTATCGCTTAGTGGAGTCGGACAAATCATACGGACGGCCGATATTACAAGCAGTGGCGACGACTGTGTTTTTTCTATTTAGGCTGCTGTCGCTTTTCTTCCTTTCCCCCAGGTAGAATTCGGCACCCCGTCGAAGGTTAGGGTTCCGCTTTCTGCGTCGTCTCCAGACTCGACTTGTTCTACGAGATCGGACGAAAAAGTTGATATTTTTACTCGTGGCGGACTCGCCTTCGCCGAGATATCCTTCCCAATGGCGTGGTTTAGAGCGGTCTCAGGAGTCGCTAGGTCTGTAGTCAGAAGAAGCATAGCTCGATCGCCGCATCTGATTTCGAGGGTTGGACCAGTGCCCCGTCCGCCAGCCCGGGGTTTCCGCACCGGTGCCCCACTGTGCAAGCCTGAGTCGACTGCCCCGATCCCTCGTCCTGTGCCGCTTTCGAGGCTGTCAGATAGTTTTCTCGATGGTACTAGTAGTGTCTACTTGGAGGAGCTGCAGCGAGCCTGGGAAGCTGACCCCAGCAGCGTCGACGAGTCGTGGGATAATTTTTTCAGGAACTTTGTAGGCCAAGCTGCTACCTCCCCGGGTATCTCTGGCCAGACTATCCAGGAGAGCATGCGGTTGATGCTGTTGGTCAGGGCCTACCAGGTCAATGGCCACATGAAGGCCAAGTTGGATCCTTTGGATTTGGAGCGGCGTGAAGTACCTGAAGATTTGGATTTGGGTTTCTATGGATTCTCAGAGGCGGACTTGGATAGGGAGTTCTTCCTCGGTGTCTGGAGGATGGCAGGCTTCTTGTCAGAGAATCGCCCTGTGCAGACCCTCCGTGAAATCTTGAACAGGCTGGAGCAGGCATATTGTGGGAAAATTGGATATGAGTACATGCACGTCCCTGATAGGGAGAAGTGTAATTGGTTGAGGGACAAAATTGAGATGATGAAACCGCTGGAGTATAGCCGAGAACGTCGTGAGGTCATTCTCGATAGGCTCATTTGGAGCACTGAATTTGAGAACTTTCTGGCTACCAAGTGGACTGCTGCAAAGAGGTTTGGCCTTGAGGGTGGGGAAACCCTGATTCCAGGAATGAAGGAGATGTTTGATAGAGCAGCTGACTGGGGGGTGGAGAGTATTGTTATTGGGATGTCTCATAGAGGAAGACTAAATGTATTGGGCAATGTTGTGAGGAAGCCTTTGCGTCAGATCTTTAGTGAATTTAGTGGTGGTACAAAGCCTGTGGATGGGGAAGTAGGGTTGTATACTGGAACTGGTGATGTAAAGTACCATCTGGGTACTTCATATGATAGGCCAACCAGAGGTGGAAAAAGGATTCATTTGTCTTTAGTTGCAAATCCAAGTCATTTGGAGGCTGTTGATCCAGTAGTAGTTGGGAAGACACGAGCAAAGCAATTCTACTCTCATGACATTGATAGGACAAAGAACATGGGCGTATTGATCCATGGGGATGGAAGTTTTGCAGGACAGGGTGTTGTTTATGAGACTCTACATCTTAGTGCACTCCCCAACTACACTACTGGTGGAACAATTCACATTGTAATTAATAATCAGGTTGCATTCACCACTGATCCTCGGTCTGGAAGGTCTTCTCAGTACTGCACTGACGTTGCCAAAGCCTTGAGTGCTCCTATATTTCATGTAAATGGGGACGATATGGAAGCAGTTGTTCATGTTTGCGAACTTGCAGCAGAATGGCGACAAACATTCCATTCCGACGTAGTGGTTGACATTGTTTGCTACAGACGATTTGGACATAATGAGATTGATGAGCCCTCCTTCACACAGCCTAAGATGTATCAGGTGAATCATTCTCTATACATTTTAGTTTCTACCTAATTGGCTGCATTGAGTTGGATTTCTCATTTTCCACTATAGTCTTTTTCAATTTCATTTCTTATTCTTGCTGAGAAATCATATTGTTACTTTGTTAGGTAAATGAATGTTACAGTTGCAATAGAATGTCAGAATCTTTAGCTATCAAAGGTGTATGCCTGAATTAGCAAATGCCAAGTAATATTTGATAGGTCAAATCACAATCAGATAATGAAGCTTAAGTGAAGGCTTAAGTATGATACTTTGTGGGAGGAAGTTTGATTTCGAGGATGAAGATTGAACTATGTGCCCTTAGATCGATTGGAGATTGAATTAGCTGCTCTTAGTATTGAATTAGATGCCCTTAGTTCGACTAAGGGTTTGTTTATTTTGCATCAAAATATATATTTTTTCAATTCAAAATAATTTTCAAAGGAAAAAAATGTACAAAGAAAAATTTTACTGGGAAAAATATTCAAAAATATTTGGTTTGTTGCCTCTTTTGCACTTGATTTCACCTTCCACATGCTGAAGTTGAATCATGATCTTGTAAGGGTCTTCACCTTCTCGTTGGCACTGTTTGTCTGAGAGCAAGGCCGTTAGAAAGTGAAAATATGAACCAGAAGATTTGTTGTCTTCAGTGCTTATTTTCCCATGAAAGGCATAAAGATCTCCTATTTTAGAAATAGGAGATATATTTAAGTTTTGAGGAAGCTCTATTTCATAAACATTTTCTCCAAACTTTTAGAGTATTTTGCAGGAGCATTTCTTCTTGCTTTTCAACTTGTGGTAGGTACCTGCAGGAAACCTTTTCTTTTGTAGGAACACCATCACAAAATCTCCAACTTGGTATTCTTTGAACTGCCTATGTTGATCTTTTACTTTTTTGTAATGTTGGTTCATCTCAATTAATGTTTGTCGAGTACTTTCTTGGATTTCTTCAGATTTTCTGCAAAAGCAATTCCTACATCTCAGCTGTTGCCAATCTCAGGTCCCATTGCTTGATGTTGTCTTTGTCAAGACATCTTAACCAATTTCTCGAACTCTAATTCGCCACTTTCGGTTGACCATTTATTTGTGGGTGAAATGCATTATTGCAGGATAGTAGTCATTGGTTTCCACAAAGTCCTCCAGAAATGACTTAGAAATCTTACATCCCGGTCCTCCAATCAGATGTAATAGTTTTTTGACCTTCCATGTAGTCAAGCCACCTCTCTAAAGAAGAGATTTGCAACAAGTGTTGCATCCAAGGCCATTTTACAAGCAAGAAAATACACTGTTTTAGAGAAATGATCAATTACAACTAGCACTGAATCCATACCCCTGGTCATGAAGTGTACAAACTAGTATTTTGCTGTCGACCTTTAGAAACTTGGCATGTCTAACACCTATCAACATGTCTATACACATCTTGGCATAAGCTTGACCAAAAGTATCTCTTAGCTACCAAATACAATGTCTTGTTTGTGCAAAAGTGTCCTCCTTAGCACCATGCAATTCTTCAATCAGCACTCCCTTAAAGGGCCTCCTGGAATGCATAATTGAATATCCTTAAATAAGAATCCATTGTCGATGACAAATTTTGTGTAGACTTTACTCTCTCTAGCTTCAAGCCTTTCGTATATGTTGTGAAAATAAAGGTCTTCCATGTATTTTTCTTTCATAACCTCCAATCCCACAATACAAGGGGTCATTGTTTTCAACAAATAAACTCTTCTACTTAGAGCATCAGCTACTTTATTTTGACATCCCGTCTTGTGTTGTGGTAAAAATGTGTATTCTTGCAAGAATGCTACCTATTTTGCATGTCTTTGGCTCAACTTCTTTTAAGAGTTGAGAAACTTCAAGGCTTCATGATCAGAATCAGAATGTAGAATGAACTCCCTCTGAATTAAGTAATCTCGCCGAAATTTCAAAGCTGGAGCAATAGCAAAAAATTCAACATCATAAGTTGAGTAATTTTGTCGAGCTACATTGAGTTTCTTACTGAAAAAAGAAATTGCATGCCCTTCTGGACTTTAAACAGCTATGATTCCTTTGGTGTAACACAATCTATTTCAAAGATTTTGTCAAAATTGGTAGATCTAGGACTGGTGCTTTAAAGATTTTTGATCCCTTTGAAGCTCTCCTCTGCTTGTAAATTCCATGTGCTTTCCTCCCTTTAGGCACTTTGTAATTGAAGCCATTACTGTTCTGAAATTACTCTGTAAAATGTAGTCAGCGTCTTAGGAGTGGGCCAGCTTATGATTGCTTGCATCTTGATTGGATCAACTTCAACACCTCTAGCTGAAACAACAAATTCCCAAAACTCCAACATATCAACCATAAAGACACATTTTTTTGTGTTTGCATAAAGTTGGTTCTGCCATAGAAGCTTAAGGACAACCCCTAAATCCTGAATATGACTCTTGGAATCTTTGCTGTAGATCAAAATGCCTTGAAATAGACAACTACAAACTTACCAATGCATGGCTTAAGAACTTGGTTCATGAGACCTCATGAAAGTGCTTGGAGCATTTGTAAAACCAAATGGCATGATTAGACATTCATGGTTTTAAATGCCATTTTAAATTTGATCCACTTCTCTAATTCTGATTTGGTGATAACCACTTTTCAAGTCAATCTCTGAAAAGATTTAGGATCCTGTTAGCATATCAAGCATATCATCCAATCATGGAATTAGAAATCTGAACTTGATGGTGATCTTGTTGATTGCTTAGCTGTCTACACATCCTCCATGTTCTATCTTTTTTTAAATGTATGTAAAGGGAGTTCAAAGCAAGGACTCAAACTTTATTGAATGAACCCTTTATTTAGAAATTTCACAATTTGCCTTTGTAGTTCTCTGTGCCCATTGGAGTCCATTCGGTTGCGAGGTAGATTAGGAAGGGGAGCTTTGTTGGATCGAAAGCGTCGCTAGAGGGGGGGGGGGTGAATAGCGAGCGTGAAATTTTCTTCTCGACGTTAAAATAAGAGTAAGCACAGCGGAAATAAAGACAATAAAAATAAGTAGACAATTTGTTTTTACTTGGTTCACAACCCAATGGTTGCTACTCCAAGGCCCCGCGATCCTTGACCGCGTGCGAAGGGGCAATCCACTATAGAATCTCCTCGTTGGAGGTAGGAGACAACGATCACAAAAATCGAAAGCTCGAGGATGAGGCAACAAACCTACCTCACCTCGTTACGATTAAAAACACAAATACAATAAATAAATTTAAGAGATTCAATCAAGGGCCAGGTCGGCGCGACGCTACGTTACGGGGTTAGAGCTTTGGCATTGTGGGAGTACTTTTGAGAGCAAGACGGACGATCTTTGGGTTGGTGAATAGCGAGCGTGAAATTTTCTTCTCGACGTTAAAATAAGAGTAAGCACAGCGGAAATAAAGACAATAAAAATAAGTAGACAATTTGTTTTTACTTGGTTCACAACCCAATGGTTGCTACTCCAAGGCCCCGCGATCCTTGACCGCGTGCGAAGGGGCAATCCACTATAGAATCTCCTCGTTGGAGGTAGGAGACAACGATCACAAAAATCGAAAGCTCGAGGATGAGGCAACAAACTTACCTCACCTCGTTACGATTAAAAACACAAATACAATAAATAAAAACAATAGTTGTTGCCGACGAAGAGATTCTGAACTTGGCGTTGTGTTGGCGTTACGACGTTACGGGGTTAGAGCTTTGGCGTTGTGGGAGTACTTTTGAGAGCAAGACAGACGATCTTTGGGTTGGTGAATAGCGAGCGTGAAATTTTCTTCTCGACGTTAAAATAAGAGTAAGCACAGCGGAAATAAAGACAATAAAAATAAGTAGACAATTTGTTTTTACTTGGTTCACAACCCAATGGTTGCTACTCCAAGGCCCCGCGATCCTTGACCGCGTGCGAAGGGGCAATCCACTATAGAATCTCCTCGTTGGAGGTAGGAGACAACGATCACAAAAATCGAAAGCTCGAGGATGAGGCAACAAACTTACCTCACCTCGTTACGATTAAAAACACAAATACAATAAATAAAAACAATAGTTGTTGCCGACGAAGAGATTCTGAACTTGGCGTTGTGTTGGCGTTACGACGTTACGGGGTTAGAGCTTTGGCGTTGTGGGAGTACTTTTGAGAGCAAGACGGACGATCTTTGGGTTGGAGTCCTCCTCTCCTTTTATAGATTTATGTCTTGGAATAAGTCTAGATGAAGATCCTCGACTTTTGGAACTTATCACGAGGTGACACCTTATCTTATCGCGAAGTGGCCGTGTCAAATATTATCCTGTTTGACCTAGCGCAAAAGGCTGATTCGTTGCCATCAATCGACTGATGCCCTTCATCAATCGACTGATGTGCAGCAATCGACTGACAATAGCCAACAGTCGATTGTCAGCCTAACCACTTCCCTGCAGAAGAGGTTAGCACGGAAAATGGTAAATATGACGGTTCCTTACCGTCCGATCTCGACCTAGACCTTCCATTGGAAGTCTTAGTCGGATCGCCGCCTACGGTCGTCCTCGTATAGAGGATACGACCTTACCATCTCTCTTCACATTCGTGCTTACCTCTGGTCCTTTATGACCTATCGCTTTGCTTCTGGTCTTCACCTGGGTTCTTCGACTCCCACGAAGTTCTCCCGGTATCGCCCGACCACCACGGTTTTCCGACTCAGGATTCTTCGGGTGTCGCTGACCTGCGGCTTAGCTTAACCATTTTCTGCACACTTAATTCAGCTCATGAGATAATAATATAACCTTAACTTTGGATCTTTGTCATAATCAGAATCTAAGTTCGATTATCTGGTGCCCCTGCACCAATAATCTTCCCCTTTTTGATCTATGGCAAATTGACACAAAGTTAAGGGAAAAATTAAAGTATAAAATAAGTAGAGTAAATGATAAACGTCCTTTTAAAAACTCCCCCTTAACCCTAGGTGAGTTTTGAAAGAGATACTTTGTATTTTTTTTTAAAATTAAATTTTTATTGCTCCCCCTTAACTTTCGCTCTTCTCCCCCTTTTGTCATAAATCAAAAAAGGTGTCGAGGTTTTTATATAAAATAGGGGTTTAAAACATGTGTCTAGAATTATTAAAGATAAATCAACTATAAGCTCAAGCATGCGTCTAGCAGTAGTTAGATAGATTGGTTCGAGGTGAGTCCCTCTGCACCAATAATCTAAAGGTTTGTAATATAACTCTTAGGGTTAGTTTGCTCTCTCCCTTAGTCAAATATATGAAGTATAAGGGATGTAGGGGGCGTTAAACTTTGGCCTAGAGAGTTGTAAATATTCGTTAAGTACAATAGTTGAGAAAATAGGCAGCATTTTGAAAAGGTTATGTTAAGTGTATTTCAATTATCCTAAACATCTCACCCATTCTATGTGTCTTAGAATGTGTTCACCTTATATATTTTGTGAGATAATTTGAACTTGATTAAAGATAGTCAACCTTGGGTTAGATTCGGATTTAACCTTTAGATCGTTAAGTAACTTTTCGAGAAACTGACTTCCAGGTCGTGGTGAGGCACAAGGGCCTTCTTTGATCAGAACAACGACCACTTCCTTAGACAAAACCAAATTCAAGAAAATATCACTTAAGTCACTTAGGGTTACTTTCTGATCTAACTAGTTTAGGATACGGCCAGGTAGCTTCAGTTAGTTCAACTCAGTCAAGTGCACCAAGCTAGATACGCCTTATCTAGCTCGAATACACGAGACGTTTCTCTAACGTACTATCATCTCGTCGTGTCATGATATTATGTTGTCAAAGTTGACTAACTATTTGTCCTATCTAGCCTTTCTAATAACTAATCATGCAATGATTTTGCTAAGAAAATGGGTATACTATTTTAGTGTTAGCTCCTCCTGGACCATTGAACCAATATGGTCTATCCACAAAGTGAACTTGATCCTGGGGAATCCAAAACTTATTGATCCTTATATGTGAGTTCAATAAAACCTTTGAGACCCATGCTTGGACTCGTTGATGACTACGATTTACGATAGACATGTAAGATATATTCGTAGTCCTTGACCTAAATCCGAGTCCGACTTTGTTGTACATGGCTCTTTGAGTTCCAAGTAGTCGGTTAAGATTCTTGGATCCCAACGTGAACCTTTCTAACATAGTCTCGTTCGCTTGAACTCGTCCTTTCAAGAGAGAATTCTCCTCAAGTTTTTCAACTTGAGTTGAGTTTCCCTCTTGAACTTGACTAGTTGAAGAGGTTAGAGTAGCCTCTTACTTGAGAGTTTCAACCTCCTCAAGTAACGACTCAACTCTAAACTCGGACTTAGTCAATTTTCTATTTAGCAACTTAATTGCGTGATATAAGTTTGCAATTAACGAACGACTTACCTTAATCTTTTCTTTTGATCCGGCTTTGAGTCTTGACTCGAATTCGTCCTCGGAGTCGGAGTTTGATTCGTAGTTGGCTTTGGACTCGGACTCGAACTATACCGGCTTTGCCATGAATGCTAAGTCATCGTCTTGATCTTTTTGTTCCTCCCATGTTGCATGAAAAGCCTTCTTTGCTCCCTTTTGCTTTGGTTTGAATTGCCCCTTCTTCTTGTTCTTAGATTTGCCCCTTTCTTTTTGAATTATTCTCCGTACCATGTTCACTATCGCGGCCTCCTCCTTTTCGGATTCGGACTCGGGTTCGGATCTTTCTTCTAGCTCGGGAGATGGCTTGCTCTTCTCCTTTCTTCTTTGACTTGCAAGCAAGGCAACTCCTTTCTCGGCCCGGACCGCGTTAGTTTGTTCGTGAAGTTCAAATTCAGAAAATAATTCATTTAATCTAATCTTGGATAAATCTTTAGATACCTTGTAGGCATCAACCATGGATGTCCACAAGGTGGTCCTAGGAAATGCATTGAGTGTGTACCTTATTATGTCTCGATTATCTACCTTTTGTCCGATGGCATGTAGACCGTTCAAGATGTTTTGGATTCGTGCATGGAGTTGTGAAGCGGTCTCGTGATCCTGCATCTTTAGATTATACAATTTATTCAATAGCAAGTCTTTTTTGCATACCTTAGCATCAGATGTCCCTTCGTGTAACTCGATTAACTTGGTCCAGAGGTCTTTGGCGCTAATGAACGGTCCAATTCGGTTGAGCTCCTCCTTGGACAAGCCGCATTGCAACATTTGGGTTGCTTTTGCATCGGCTTCGATTTGCCTCTTGGTTGCGTTGGTCCATTTGTCGAAATCCAAAGACTCCCCTTGATCATTGATGGGTAGAGCAAAGCTGGTTTGAATTATTATCCAAGTCTCGACTTGTGTTTTCAAGAAACACTCCATCCGATTTTTCCAATAACGAAAATCATTTCCGTTAAAGAACAGAGGTCGGGTGGTGCTATACCCCTCAATGTGAGCCATTAATTATCTTGCAAAACACGAATAAAAATCAAAAGGAATTCCAAGACTTGGTCTTGGATTAGTAATGCAGGAAATAATAAGAAATAAATGAAAAAATAAAAAACTAGAAACTTATGACCTTCGATGTCCCCTAAAGGGTACTAAACGTTGGTTTTTGGGATGAAGACAGCTTGTTACGAGGGTAAACCTCATAAAAAGTGTAGATCTCTGAGAGAGCTTCGATTTGGTAGGTAGCACGTTTTGTGGGTCCACTTGTATGAAAAGTTATGCCCGTTTTACCGTCGGCTACTCTAAAAGTGAATAGTTCGATTGATACTTGCAAATACACAACCAAAAAAGGATATTAAGACTTCGTCTTGGATTAGTAGTGCGGGAGAAATAATAGGAGTAATTCACGAATCGAAAAATACGAAAAGAAAGGCAAAAAAGTGCTAGATTGGTGGTTTCACCAAATCTTAGCGCCCTCGCTTTGATATCAATTGTTGGATCGAAAGCGTCGCTAGGGGGAGGGGTGAATAGCGAGCGTGAAACTTTCTTCTCGACGTTAAAATAAGAGCAAGCACAGCGGAAATAAAGACAATAAAATAAGTAGACAATTTGTTTTTACTTGGTTTACAATCCAATAGTTGCTACTCCAAGGCCTCGCGATCCTTGACCGTGTATGAAGGGGCAATCCACTATAGAGTCTTCTCGTTAGAGGTAGGAGACAACGATTACAAAAATCGAAAGCTCGAGGATGAGGCAACAAACCTACCTCACCTCGTTACGATTAAAAATACGAATACAATAAATAAAAATAATACTTACTGCCGATGAAGAGATTCTGAACTTGGCGTTGCATCGGCGTTGTGACGGCGTTACGGCGTTACGACGTTAGAGCTTTGGCGTTGTGGGAGCACTTTTGAGAGCAAGACGGATGATCTTTGGATTGGAGTCCTCCCCTCTTTTTATAGATTTGTGCCTCGGAATAAGTCTAGATAAAGATACTCAACGTTTGGAACTTATCTCGAGGTGACACTTTAGCTTATCGCGAAGTGGCCGCGTCAAATGTTATTCTATTTGACCTAGCGCAAAAGGCTGATTCGTCGTCATCAGTCGACTGATGTGCATGATCGATGTCCTTCATCACCGATCGATGCAACAATGATCGACAATAACCAAAGAATGATCGCCGCCACTTCTCTTTACAAAGAAGAGGTTAGCACGAAAAATGGTAAATATGACGGTTCCTTATCATCCAATCTCGACCTAGACCTTCCACTGGAAGTCTTAGTCGGATCGCCCCCTACGGTTGTCCTTGTACAGAGGACACGACTTTACCATCTCTCTTCATACTCGTGCTTACCTTTGATCCTTTATGACCTGTCGCTTTGCTTCTGGTCTTCACCTGGGTTCTTCGACTCCCACGAAGTTCTTCCGGTGTCGCTCGACCACCACGGTTTTCCGACTCGGGATTCTTCGGGTGTCGCTGACCTTCGGCTTAGCTTAACCATTTCCTGCACACTTAATTCAGCTCATGAGATAACAATATGATCTTAACTTTGGATTTTTGCCATAATCAAAATCTAGGTTCGATTATCTGGTGCCCCTGCACCAACAAGCTTTAGGTACAAATCAATGAGATGCTGTATGTCCCTTAATGATGGTAGACCATTAGACATCTTGAAACTCTTCTAACAATCCAGTTACAACTTTTGGCATAGTTTGTGGTGCATAAACAATTCCAGCTTGAATGTTCTCTTCTATAAAGTCATTTAGACGCAAAAGTGAAATTGCAAACTCCTATAGGAGTCTATAAACACAATCTCATATAAAAGTCTATAAATGTAAGAATAATGATTCTAAAATCCAATTTTTAATTTGACATACTTTGAAAAAAGATGAACCTATTTGGGAAATGATATAAAGGTTAGATCCAAGGTTTGAGTAAAAGTTTAGAAGATCAACTATAAAGTCCAACAATCCTAATGTTTTTCAATTTCCAATGCTTGGCAAATTGAAGGGACAATTAAGAGTCTTTATGAGTCCTTGTATTTTTTATGTCAGTCTTTGAGTCCTTTATGTTTCCTATGTGAGTCTTTACGAGTCTTATATTTTCTATGTGAGTCTTTATGAGTCCTTTATGTTTACTATGATTGTCTTTATGATTTCCATGTTCGAAAAATCCATCTATTAGGATAAATATGAATGTGGTTGTATTGTTGGAACATGGAATAAAATTTGTTTTTTTTTAAAATTCTCTAAAGTTGTGATGCAATTTTCCTCTGGTGTGACGCCTAAGAACCCTTATGTGTGATGCCTAAGTTTTTACCGTCTTTCTACACTTCTTTCCCACCGAATTTGACGTTCCTACTCCGTAACTCTTATAACACTCTAGTCTGTCTTGTGCTACATCAATTTTTGTCACCACAATGGACTATTTTCCTATCAAATTGCCAAGGCTGCCTAAGAAGGATGTGGTATGCATCCATATGTACGAAATCACACCATACACATTCCTTATAGGAATCTTCAATAAAAGAATTAATAAGACATTTTGATGATACAGCCATCACATTCCCCTTGAACCATAAAATATGGTATGGTCGTGGATGCCTTATGATATTAAAGTTCAGTTTATTCATCATTTCTTGAGAAACCAAATTCTCATTGCTACACCACTAACTATCGTAGAGTTAACCTTTTTCCATACAATGAGTTCGAAAAATATTTTTGTGACACCAATCATCATTTTCAACAAGTGGAACAAGCATTGTCCAAAGTATGGCATGAACACCCCCAAATTTGTCACCTCTGTTTTCTTCTTCAAAGAGTAAAACAAGAAATGGAGTGGGTATTATTGTTGATAGTTCGTTAAAGGATGAAGTTGTAGGAGTAATTAAAAAGGGAGATAGAATTATAGCTCTCAAAATAGTAGTGGAGAAAGAAACTATAAACGTAATTAGTGTATATGCACCTCAAATAGGATTAGATGAAAATACCAAATTAAGGTTTTGGGAGGACTTGGATGAAGTATTACAAAATATTCCGTCAAATGAGATGATTTTAATAGGAGGTGATTTAAATGGGCATGTTGGAGTGAAAAATGACGAATATGAGAGGGTGCATGGGGGTTATGGGTTTGGAACAAGAAATGAAGAAGATAAAACTATATTGGATTTTGCAATAGCATATGATCTTATACTAGCTAATACATTTTTTAAGAAAAGAGAAGAACACTTAGTCACGTTCAAAAGTGGAAATAATAAATAATAAATTCACTTTCTTATGGTTAGGAAGAGAGATAAAAAGATTTGTAAAGATTGTAAGGTTATTTCTGGAGAAAGTTTAACTACTCAACATAGGTTAGTAGTATTGGATATACGCCTCAAACATAGTATTAATAGAAGGAAAATATGTACGACCCCTAGAATTAAGTGGTGGAAATTAAAGGATGAGAAACTAAATATATTCAAAGAAAAGGTAGAGTCTGAGTATTAGATGGCATATCTGAGTACTAATATGACGTGGGATAAGATGGTATCAAAATTAAAAATAGTAGTTAAGAGTGTACTCGGTGAGTTAAAGGGACATACGCCACCAAGTAAAGAATCTTGGTGGTGGAATGAAAAAGTGCAAGAGAAAATCAAGGAAAAACGAATAGTATATAAGAAATTAAATATTTGTAAAAATGAGGAAAATTTGAAAAAATATACAATAGCCAAGAAAGAAGCTAAGAAAGCAGTGAATGAAGCTAAGACTGAAACTTTTGAACGGTTATATCGAAAATTAGATACAAAAGAAGGGGAAAGAGATATTTATAGAATAGCTAAAGTGAGAGAGAGGAAGACAAAAGATCTTAATCAAATAAGATGTATTAAAGATGAATGCAATAGGGTACTAATAAATGATGAAGAAATAAAAGAGCGGTGGAAGAGATATTTTTATCAACTTTTTAATAAAGGTTTAGGAGACCAATTTAATTTAGGTAATTTAAGTAGGTTAAATGAGTATAGAAATTTAAATTTTTATCGTAGAATTCAAATTTCAGAAGTAGAACAAGCTTTAAATGGAATGCAAAATGGAAAAGCCATTGGACCAGATGATATTCCGATAGAGGTATGGAAGTGTCTAGGGAAACAAGGTATTGAATGACTTACAAAATTATTTAACATGATATTGAAAACAAAAAGGATGCCTGATCAATGGAGGGTAAGTATCCTAATTCACTTATATAAGAATAAGGAGACATACAAACTCAGAAAACTATAGGGTATTAAACTAATGAGTCATACCATAAACTTTAGGAAAAAGTAATAGAAAAAGATTAAGGAAGGAGACCATGGTTCTCTAAAATCAATTTGGATTCATGCCAGAAGGTCGATAAATGTTTATACATCTTCTCAGACAACTAATTGAAAAGTATAGAGAGCAAAAGCAGGACCTACACATGATATTCATTGATTTAGAAAAAACTTATGATAGAGTTCCAAGAGAAATAATATGAAGAATTTTAGAAAAAAAAGGTGTTAGTGTAACATATATTGAATTAATTAAGGATATATATAAGGAAGTAACGACCAAAGTGAAGACTTCAGGTGGATTAACTGAAGCATTTCCAATAAAGATAGGGTTAAATCAAGGATCAGCTTTAAATCTCTATCTTTTTACACTAATCATGGACGAACTCACTGGACACATTCAAGACACATTACCGTGGTGCATGTTGTTTGCAGATGATATTGTTTTAGTAGATGAGACACGTGAAGGAGTAAATACTAAACTAGAATCTTGGCGGGAAACATTAGAAGTGAAAGGTTTTAAGCTTAGTAGAGTAAAGACAGAATATATGGAATTTAAATTTAGCAATATTAGACGTAATGAGACAAGTGTTAAGATAGGAGATGATGAGTTGTTTGGAATTGAGAGCTTTAAATATTTAGGATCATTTTTGCAAAATGATGGAGAGATTGAGAGAGATGTCTTACATAGAATACAAGCAGGATGGTTGAAATGGAGGAAAGCATCGGGTATTTTATGTGATCGTAAAGTGTCTCTAAAACTTAAAGGGAAGTTCTACAAAACGGCAATTAGACCTGCTATGTTATATGAAGCTGAATGTTGGGCTACGACTCGAGCATATGAGCAAAAGATGAGAGTTGCAGAGATGAGGATGTTAAGGTGGATGTGCGGACATACGAGGATGGACAGAATAAAAAATGAAAGCATTAGAGAAAAAGTTGGTGTTGCATCTATTGAAGGAAAGCTCCGAGAGACACGTTTAAGGTGGTACGAACATGTACTTAGACGACCAATAAATGCTCCAGTTAGGCGATGTGAAACAATACCAAATATACACATCAAACGAGGAAGAGGAAGATAAAAAAAGACTTGGTTAGCAACAATAAAACAGGATAAATTTTATTTAAATATAGATGATGATATAGTAGGAGATAGAGTCCAATGGCGTAGAAGGATCCATATAGCCGACCCCACCTAGTGGGATAAGGCTTTGTCGTTGTTGTCGTTGTTGCTGTTTGTTTTCTTCTTCAACATTATCCTCTTGTTGACTTTCTTCATCCTCACCTACAAGTTTCTCATAGTCAACATTTTCAACAAGATTAATCTGTGCATTAGTTCTTTTTTGCACATTCATTGGATCGATGACCAATTTCTGAACATCTATAGCACTTGATTATTCGTTGCCCTGAGTATACCTCTTGTTTGAGCTGCCTTTCTACTAGTGTTAGTGGGTGGTGTAGAGGTTGCCGATCTTCCTCCCTGAGTGTTGTTATTGGTTTTATTTGTTGCACCATTGCTGCGATAGACTCCAAACTTCTTGGAAGAACCTCAATTAAGTTGGGCTTCAACCTTAGAGCAAGTTGATAAGCATCACTTGCTTTGAATAGATGGTGTAGTATCACTTGGTCTTGGATTGCTAAATGAAGACAATTTACATAACGGCCAACATGTTGGGTTTCAGTCTCGATCAAATTGCTTCTTAATGTTATTTTATGGAACTCTTGAATATACTCTGTCACATCCTTCACAGATTTCTTTCATTGGCATAGTGTTTATACCTTCTCATATTTTGTGCTCTCATAATCTCGAGGCAAAAGTTAAGCTTTTCCTTAAAAAAGAAGAAAGGTAAAGTAAAGCTTGTTTTAGCAAAATTGAGGGGACCAGCCTTTGCTTTGTGATAGCATTATCAAAATAATTGAGAAATCAGGTAAGAGAGTCCAATGGTGTATGAAGATTCATATAGCCAATCCTATTTAGTGGGATGAGAGCTTGGTGGTGGTTGTTGTTTAAGTTCTACTTTACTTTCTTCCAATACTTCTTTTCAATCAAAATACTTTCTAATGCTGTCTATCCGGTCAAGAAAGTCATTTGCTTTTATTTCACTATCAAATTCTGAAATTTGAACCTGTACACCATATTCTTTGGTATTTTGCAATGCACGTACTATATGATCATCTCAACGTTGCGCTCTCCTGTCATGGTGAAGAGGCTGTCCATCTTCACTGAACTATGGTTTTCTTTGTCAGATACTTCATTAATCACATTTTCTGCCCCATTTCCATAACCAACAACATTTCCATTACCATTCTTTTGAATATTGAAAACTTATTCAATCATTGCAGCAAGGTTCTACACCCCTTCTTGTAATGTCTGAAACATCACTTGAGTTACAAAATTCCCATTCTTTTGACTGTGATTTCCTCATCCATGTACTTCAACTATTGATAACCAATGCATTTGCTTTAACAATCCCAAAATAAAAAAGTTGCTCTGATACCAATTTGGTGTAAATCAAAGTTCAACAGTAGAGAAGTGCAACACTCAACTAAGAAAATGAGACTAGTAGCAAAACAACTTCATTAAAAAAATACCCATTCCATAAGATAAATCGATAACAGATTTGTCCTCTCGTGTGAAATGCAGCAATAGAGAGGCTGGAAGATGTCATAGGCCGAATCCACAAAACCCAACTCTTCCAGTCTTTAAGCAGGATAATTCTGAGAAGAAATCCTAGAATAGGAGGTTACTTCCAGACCTAAATTGAAATTTTGTTTCTTCTCTTAAAACCCTTGCTGTCAAAGTAATAACTTATAAGGAAATTTAATAGATTTAAAGTTCCGAGACTTATTAATGAGCTCTTTCACATTGAACTCATTAAGTTCTTCCAGCATTACTCTACTGCTTGATTTTTTTTTATTTTTTATTTATCAATAGTTTCTGGTAAAGGGAACAGGTGAATAACTCCCTAATAATGTGAAGAAGTGGATAATAACTTTTAGTAAAGGAAAGTAGCAGATATTTCTCAATAAAATGAAGAGGTTTGTAGTACCTTCTAAAAAGAAAATGTGGATGATTCTTGATAAAGGAAGAGGTGGATAGTTCCTAGTAAAGTCGTGGATAATTCATAGTAAAAGGAAGGTGGCCAAAATGATTGAATCTGGTCTGGATTAGTTGTGAGCATCTGCAAATTGTAGTAAAGTATACATAGGAGCATTAGGACCCAACTGAAAAGAGGCAATTAATTGCCACCTTGGGATTGGCCCAGTACATATCTCTAACAAGATCGGCATTGTGTAATTGTTTGTCCCTGTTAATGGTGCATTTGACCCTCTTTTATAGACCTCAAAATGAACACGTCCATTGAAAGGGTACACTTGGTTCCTCATGGTGGAATCATTTTGGTCCTTTGACAACCTTGGCTAGGTGTGTGTTAGGTCTTATTTAAAAAATTTCATTAAAAATAAAATAAAATAATTAAAAATTTAAAAAAGAAATAACATTTATCATATCATTCACCTTTAGTAAATTCAAATGTGTGAGAAAAGTTAATTCAAAATATTCATTTTATTTATCTTTTCAACTTCTAAATTACATTTTTCTAAGAAATAAAGAAAATTTCAGATGATTTTTTTTAATTAGCCTCGCATTAGCTGCTAGTTATTCTGATGGGTAATCCTTAAAAGCTTATCAACTAAATACTTAGTATATGTGTCATTATCTTAATGGGTGAACAACAGTGGGTAGCTATAGCCATGTCACTGTTTATTTCAAATTTATCTTGTCAACTTCTATGAAAAATAAGACAAATTTACTAAATAAGATTTCCTCCTGCCTTTCTCAGGTCATTCGAAATCATCCAAGTGCCCTTGAAATTTATCAATACAAACTTTTGGAATCTGGACAAATTGCTAAAGAGGATATTGAGAGGATCCGCAACAAAGTTAATAATATCTTGAATGAAGAGTTCATGAACAGTAAAGACTATGTTCCCAAGAAGAGGGATTGGCTCTCAGCATATTGGACAGGATTTAAGACTCCAGAACAAATTTCACGCATTCGGAACACTGGGTATGTTGTCTTTTTTTCTGGATTTTATATATTCTTCTAGCCAGTTGTATTTTGCTGATTCATCATCTAAATTACCACATTGATTTGCAGAGTTAAACCTGAGATTTTGAAACGTGTTGGACAAGCCATTTCAACTCTTCCAGAAAATTTCAAGCCTCATAGAGCAGTGAAAAAGATTTTTGAGCACCGTGCTCAGATGATTGAAACTGGGGAAGGCATTGACTGGGCAATGGGAGAGGCACTCGCTTTTGCGACGCTTATTGTTGAAGGAAATCATGTGAGGCTTAGTGGCCAGGATGTTGAAAGAGGTACATTTAGTCATCGCCATTCAGTTGTTCATGATCAACAGACAGGAGAGCAGTACTGCCCTTTGGATCATATTCTGATGAATCAAGACGAGGAGTTGTTCACTGTCAGCAATAGGTCTGTATTTGTCCTACTTACTGATTTCACCTTGTTCTTTTTTGTTAAATATTTGGAAGCCCATTTAGTCTATAGGTGCCTAAGATTGTTTACATTTTGTTTCTTTGTGATTTGAATTGGATGGCAGGGTTCTAGTTGGAGGGTTCCTTCTTTGATAAAACAATGGAATGTATTTCATGTTTTTGATTGTTTTATTCTTTTACGGAAGTTGCATGATTATTCTCATGACTGCCAAGGGGGATACCATTTAATGAACATAGGAAGTTATCAAAATTTATGATCTTGCTAGTTTGGAGAAGGATTTTTATAAGTTAGAATATTTAAGTTAATCCCATGTAGGTGCAAATGAACTTGACTAATATTAGCATAATGTTGAAAATTGGAAGCTTGGTTCACGAAGCTCCTGTCGTCAATACAGGGTCTCGGGGAAGAGTCGGACTATATTATGTCTATTGTAGCAACTTTACTTTGCATTGTAAGAGACTATTTTTATAATTTGAACCCGTGATTACAAGGTCACATAACAATAATTTTACCGATGCGCCGACGCTCCCCTTCTAAAATTGGAAGCTTAATATTCTATGTTTTCTATTCTCATAACTGATTTTGTGTTGCTTAGGTTTGCAAGCATTTGAGTTGATATGAAATTCATCATATATTAGTGTAAAACCTTGAGAATAATATTTAATATGAATGCAGTTGATTTTTGTATTTACGTATTGTATCTATTCTAGTTGAGTATGACATCCTAACTCTCCATCCAATCTGCAGTTCACTATCAGAGTTTGCTGTTCTTGGATTTGAAATGGGATACTCCATGGAAAATCCCAATTCTTTGGTATTGTGGGAAGCTCAGTTTGGTGATTTTTCAAATGGTGCTCAGGTAATGTTTGACCAGTTTTTGAGCAGTGGAGAATCCAAATGGCTTCAAACTGGGATAGTTCTTTTGCTTCCCATGGTTATGATGGTCAAGGTCCAGAACATTCTAGCGCACGACTGGAGCGCTTTCTCCAGGTAATAAAGGAAAAACTATGGACAGTATTGTCAACTCGAATCAGTCTTTAAATTGTTGAGCACGATAATCTGCCCTTTTCCTAAGACATCATATGAACCTAGGATTCATAATTACATTTTTCCTGTTCAGAGTCATTATTTCGTAGACTAGGTTCATTGATTTTCTTTTTTAACCATCTAGGTCAGCTAGTTTGCATGCATTGTGAGAAACCTTCCGTGTAATTGTTTTTACACAGATTCCTATTTGTTTGTTTGTTTATTTGCTTTAGGATAAAGAACATTCATTTTAATGCATCATCTTGTTAAAACTATGTGAATATTGAAAATTTGGAGTTCTGTTTTTCTTTTCCTGAGAACTAATGGTTGCCGTATTACACAGATGAGTGATGATAACCCCTATGTCATTCCTGAGATGGACCCAACTCTCAGAACACAGATCCAGAATTGTAATTGGCAAGTTGTCAATGTTACAACTCCAGCAAATTATTTCCATGTTTTGCGTCGACAGGTTAGTATATATAGAAACATGCCTTGCTTATTATGTTGTTGTTGCATTATCTGCAACTAGCCTCAATGATGGACATTGTTTTGGTGTTCTAGATTCATAGGGGGTTCCGTAAGCCTCTGATTGTGATAGCTCCTAAGAACCTATTACGGCACAAGGACTGCAGATCAAATTTATCCGAGTTTGATGATCTTGAAGGTCACCTAGGTTTTGATAAGCAGGGCACACGTTTCAAGCGCCTGATAAAGGACCAGAATAACCATAAGGAGGTTGAGGAGGGTGTCAACCGCCTCATTTTGTGCTCTGGAAAGGTAAGCTATGTGATTTTGTATTTGATTTTGAAAATTTTTGAGCTTGCTTATGAATTTTGGCTTTACCATGTCATACCTGTGCGAGTATTTCTTTTCATATTTTTCTTCAGGTCTACTATGAACTTGATGAAGAAAGAAAGAAGTTAGACCGCAAGGATGTTGCTATTTGTAGAGTTGAGCAACTTTGCCCATTCCCCTATGACCTGATCCAAAGAGAACTTAAGCGTTATCCAAGTATGTTCTCTTGTTGTTTATCACCATATCTTTTTAATTCTTCCAGTTCCTTTATATTTCTTTTAAAGAACTTAGTCTATTTATTGTCATGTCCGTCATGTCAAGTTGGTTGTCCATTCATCTCCTAAAATAGTTGATGGCTTACTTAACAATTTATAAGTAAAATTAAACTAGGTGACCATCCTAAGAGCTCAAATTATCAAGAGAGGTGCACGGCTCATGTTTATATTTCTCCTACTCGCAACACGCGTGAACATATTAAAATATTGGTGCAATCCATATGTCGATCAACTTAATTGGTGTTAAGTCGGGTGAAACAAAGTTGCACCACTAATTCTTATAAGAGAATCATTATACGGTGTGTATATAGAACCCCAACAGATAATGCTTGACACATTTCAATTCTATGTGGGATTAAATCCCTAACACTTGTGGCTATTAACCCATATTAAATTTGTTTTCTTCAAAATAGAACATACATTCTATGTCCAACTTATTGCACAAAAAGAAAAAAAAGTGTGGGTCTCACAAAAACTGGCCAAGATATTATCATTATGTAAGAGGTAGATGTAGATGAATGAACTAAAGATTTAAGAGGTAGATGTAGACTAAAGAAAAATATTAAAATATAATTAACGGATTAAAATATTGTAGTGATATAGATTTGCATAGATCTTAGATTATCCATATAGCTGAACTAAAATAGTTGAGACCACATGGATTGATCATCATGAATTCCTACATTCTTTTGCAAGTCATTTACCGAGAGGCCCTATCATACACAGTTGAAACATGATTAGCCACCTATGACACCAGTATTTTATTCAATGCAAGGCACAAACATCTATATGGAAGACATGCATTTCTTTAGTTCATGTTGCATTTTAATTTAAGTCAAAAGCCAAGAAGCTGGAGACTGAATTTGCGATATTAGTTGGTTGAAACCTATCTCTAATTGGCTCCCGGTGTTTGAGTCTAACAAGCTTTGCCGCTGCAGCTGTTTTCCCTTCTCATGATCACTTTAGTTCTTCTTCACTTTTAGAGACTATTTCCATCTGCTAATATCCAATGATATTCGTGCTTGCCTGGATATGCAGATGCTGAAATTGTTTGGTGTCAGGAAGAGCCAATGAACATGGGTGCATACAGTTATATCAATCTTCGGTTATATACTGCAATGAAGGCACTGGATCGTGGTAACTTTGAAGACATCAAATATGTAGGAAGAGCACCTTCTGCTGCAACAGCCACAGGCTTCTACACTGTTCACGTGCAAGAGCAAACTGAGATTATGCAAAAAGCAATGCAGCCTGAGCCTATCAATTATCCTTATTGAAAGCACTTTCATACACTTCACCTCACCTCACCTATAGCAAATAAGATGCTATTGATTCTTGCCTGAGTTTTTATCATGTGTTTCAGGTAAGAAGCTTGAGCTCAAGAGTGATTATTGAGCTTTTGAAAAGTTGAGTTCTTTGTTTTTATGACATTCCCTTTCTCAAATAGCAGCGGATGCTGATTTAGTTCGGCATTTGTTGATATTTTTGCTTGTTTATCAATACCAGTCACCACTGGCAACTTTCTCAATTTCTTATCTCAGAAAGAACAACTGACTTTGTTATCTTCTTATGGGATAAGTCAAAATCGTCTTTATTTTTATTTTATAATCTAGACGTTTAAATGTTGCTCGAATAATTTTACAAATAGATTATCTCATTCTTGATTCCGGATAAATTTAAAGCATAGGTTATGCATGTTGGTGCAATCAGTATAGGTCACGATTGATCGGATTTGAATTTGACTCGAATAGTATTTTGATGTTTGACAGTGGATTCATCATTGTTTGACAGTAAATTGACTATTGTTTGACAATAGATTAATTATATGATTGACATGAGATTGACCATATGATGGAAAGTCTAAGTCAGTATTTGACAATAGAAAATTTAAATCATGGATAATTGACAAGGAAAGTCTAAGTCATTGGTACTTGGCAAAGAAAGTCTAAGTCATGAATACTTGACATGGAAAGTCCAAACATGAGTCTTGACATTTGAAAAGTCTAAGCATGAGTCTTGACATTTAGAAAAGTCTAAGGGTGTGATATTGGTGGCATGAAGTCCAAGTTTGTGTTTTGGCCGCATAAGTTCAATCCTTGACGGTGTAAAGTTCAAGCGTGTATCTTGACAGCGTAAGTCCAAATACACTTTGGCAGTGTAGATATTATTAGCATGGTAATAGTCGATGGAAATACTTAAAGGCTAACGTATGAATAAACAAGTTATGAATGATTTCGAGGGATTCGATAGGCGTGAGGCTGATGGAGGTGGCTAGAAAGTTTATGTCTAAGCTAAGTGTGTCTAGCAAGTATGAAGACATCGTACTTAAGTTAAACCTTATGGTTGAGGTTTATCAGTTGACTGAGGTTATAGATCAGTTGACTAGTCAAGTGTTTTGACACTTGGTAGTCTAGTTGACTCTGAGCAGTCGATTGGGATTATGACCAATCGACTGGAGTTCGACTACAACCGAGTGGCCTTGGTAGTTGACTGGTGTGTACCAGTCGACTATCATAGATGACAGTTGACTGATGGATGCGACCATAGAAGCGAGGTAGGCTCGATCAACGACTCGACTGTCTGTGCATTAGTCGACTGTTAGGGTTTGACAGTCGATTGATCGGCTATCCGTTGGAGTTTCTCCAGCATGGATTGAGTCATTGTGAGACAACGGCTACAGGAGCAGTCAACTGATGGGTATGAGAAATCAATTGCTAGGTGAAAATCAATTCGAGTTGCAGCTTTAAAAGGAACTCGAAGGGGAGATTTTTGGCAGTGGTTCTTAGGGCGATTTGAGGCGATTTGTTGGTGCAAGTCATGATCTTCAAGTGCAGTCTAAGCAACCAACAAGCAAAGCAATAAAAGCTCACATTTATAAAGTGTTATTTACATAGTTTGTTGTATTTACTTTATATTTGTTTGTATCTTTCGTATTACTGTTGTAATTTTTTGTACAAGATTTCTCCGCCTCTGGATTGTTCCGAGGAGTTTATATTAGTGGTGTGTGCATTACTAGAACTCACTTGAGCTCGACTTGTGGAGTAAAAACTCTAAGATTTCGAACCATGTTATATTATTGTCTTGTGCTTGTGTATTCATCTTCATATTCGGATTTGTATCTTGTATTTTCGTTGTGTTAATCGAATTGTAGAGACGAACGATTGAATTTCATCATCAAGCACGAAAACACTATTCATCCCTCTCTAGCGTGTCACCAACGATCCTACAAGTGCTATTAGAGCTTGGAGCTCTTCATTCGGACTAACTATCAAGGAGTAAACGCGCTAGATGAGAAAAAAGAAAATGGTGATTAAAGAAAGGTTGGGTGATGACATCAATGTGCCTCCTCCATATGAATTCTATAGAGCCAAGAAATTTGAGCAATGGGCGGTAAGAATAAAATATTTTCTTATGTGCAATTATGATAATTGGATAAGTGTGATAGTAGGGTTCGACACTTCGAAGGATGAGAATGGAAGGATACTCAAGAAGAAGAAGTGGAGTAAAGAGCAACTTCGATACTTTAACATAAATAATAAGGTAATGAGTATATTAGTTAGTGCAATTTTTAATGATGTATTGTGTATATTAGGAGATTGTAAGGATGCCAAGGAACTATGGAGTAAGCTAGCTAAGCTCCATGAAGGACCCTTAATTGCTCAAGATATAGGAGAGCCGAAGGAACAAAAATGCTCATTGGTTCAATTGGAACAGGAGACCGAAAAGGGAAGTTCATCCTCACAAGAGCTTGAGAAATCAGAGGTTGAAAGACCATCAACATTCGAGGGAGGAAGAATTAGAGGAAGTCTCCACCTCTAGGATTGAGGGGGAGAGACTTTCTACATCGGAGCAAGAACAAAATCAAGAGGAAGTTTCAACCTCTGGGAGAGATGTAGAACCAATTCTGGCTCCTACCATTGACCTAGGTAGCTCTAACATTGTAATTAAAAATAACAATTATATTATTTGTTTTATAGTATTCATATTCTCTACACTCAAAACACATAATATAATTTTTATTTTTAATTACAATGTCCAAGAGGGTTGGGGTCCTCTCCGGGCGCAACAGTAAAAGATGATAATGATTATAGAATTAACAACAAAGAGTGAGGACAAAAGATTTAACATGGTTCATAATTCCAATTCCTACTCCACAGGATGAGCTTTCTAAAGAGCCCCGGCGCTAGACACCTTTACTAGAAAATCCCTCCTTCTCGGAAGTGCTTTCGGAGGTGGAGAAAACCTCTTACAGATAAACAAGAAGGTTTACATAATGAAGGAATCAGTAAAGCTAATAAAACTCTCTGCCTTCTTTCTTCGTCCTCCAATCTTCTTCTTCTGCCCTGGTCCGAAGGAAGCCACAGGGAGCTTATGTATAGAAATCCTTCTTCCTTCCCTCCTTTTATTTCTATTCCCTTCGGAGTTGACTGTTGTGTAACAAACCATCAGGATCCTCATCCACGTGGATGACCCTCCCCGCCTGAAGAATAATTCTGTTATGATATTAGTGCATGAAGACTCTTAAGAATCTTATGTGGGGTCTCATTATGTTATTCCGCATAACAAACTCTCATAAGGAGCGTAACAAGGAGCATCTCCTCCTTTTCTCTACCCTCGATCTCTCCTAGGGGCCTTATTTTCCCTAATTACCTCTTCTGATCTTTACATCAACTCGGCTCTATTTCTCGAAGTGCTTTCAGCTTGCTCCTTCGACTTACTTCCTTTTACTCTTCTAGTTTGTTTAGGTCGAGATGTATATATGACCCAACTAGGCTCGTCGAGTTAATATTTGGCCTTGCTTTGGCCACGAAACCCCCGCATCTATAACTCCCTTAATTTTCCGAGTCGTTTCCCGACTTACTTCCCTGGGTTACTTATCCGGTTACTTTTCGACCGTTGGACTTCTCCGTCCTACCCTGGGTTGCCACCTCATCAACTCAGTTTATTTCCCTGAGTCTAGTCTAATCGGATCAAGTTGTATATCCTACACTACATTCCCTCCCTCAGACTTTACCTTGCCGCTCGTAATTTTTCTCTCCAACTCTTAAGTCATATTATAACAGTATCATTAGCCACCCCCAAAATAGTCGAACGAAGCTCTGAGTTTGACTTTCTAAGTGAGAAACCCCCTTTTCCATCACCTTCCTTCAGCCCTACCTCACTCAACTCCTCATCTTCTTACCGGTAGCTTATCGGGCCAAGATTTTACTTTCCCCTACTTACCTTAAGTATATTAAACATTTTACTGGGCTAATGGGCCCCGCTTCCCCATCTTCAGAGGGAAGTTTAAAAGCGAAACCCTCAGCGATCTCTTCATCATACACGCACTTCTTCTCCTTCTGCTTTGATGTTTCTTCTCCCACCTGACGACTTTCTCCAGAGAGTGTCTTATACCTAGACTTTCGACACTTAGGAGTCTTTTTTCTCCAAACGAACGCCCTCTTTCAACCACAAGCAAGTGCCTTCTTCACCTTCCCTGTTATGGCTCCAGCAAACCCTAGCTCTACTCCCTGGTACAAAGAGACCATCACACAACTACACAAAAATCACTACTCATGGTCTCCAAAGACTTATTCATAGACCCTTCTGTAAAATGTCTTTTCTCTTCTACTTCCCATCGACCACATCTTCCCCCTCCCAACCTTCACTGTTTCTTCTCCGAACAGTTAGTGAACGACCTTCGACTTCCAGTGCCCGATATCTACTTTGAACTACTAGAGTTTTACAAATTACCTGTTAACCAGTTAGCCCCTAATGCTTTCCGAGTATTGACATACACTGTTGTAGTATTTAGACACCTAGAGCTCCCCTTATCTCCGTTGATGTTTCATTGCCTTTTTCAATTGAAATCTTTGAAGGAGAGCATATTTTATTTTGCTAGTCGTCCCGACTACCAATTCTTAATGAATATGTTATCCTCCCATAAAGGTCGGAGGGATCTGTACTTCTTTGCCCAACTCCCTACTCCACTCCCTTACTCTAATACCTGGAAGATTGATCTTCCAGAGTTACCTCCCTTCCAGGATTGTAGGCTTCAATGCCCCTTTGCTGAGGTTTGCAAGGTGTTGAAAAAACACCACTATAACTCCAACCTCTTGTTAGATGTTCACATCCTGAGCCATTACAGGCTATCCCCCTTCCACTTGGACAACCCCGTCATCATAGGTAGAGTGCCAATTAGATCTTATATGTAATTCCTGTTAACCTTTATTAATGTTATATATTGTTTTGGATGTCTTGCTTTGCAGATGACCTGATGCAAAGGGCTAGAAGCAACGGGGAGAAAGCTGTCACCCAGAAGCCTCATAGGAAAAGGCGAAGGGAAAATCCCCCATTCGTTCCCCTTCACCTTCCAAGAAACTCTGCTCGTGTAAGAGGAGTGCCCCCAACTCTTCCACCCTTCTAGTATCCTCCTCCTCTCATTCTCTGACTCCCCCTCCTCTCAAGCTTAACAGACACCACCACCTTGTTATCTCTGAACCCACAGAGTAGGATATCTAGTCTTCGGTCTTCCCCTCACTTATTCATGAGGAGCGCTCTCCTTTAATACCTACTTCTCCCTTTCCCTCTCCTTTCGGCAGGGAAGTTGATCCTCCCATATCATCCCCTTCTCTAACAATCCCTATAGAATTATCTCTTTCACCTTCTCCTACCCCCAATTCTATCCCCCTTGATCCCTCCTTGCTGAAGGAAGAACCTCTCCTTCCCATGGGAGATATCCTTCCCTTGAATCCTCCTACAATCACCCTCGGATCTATGCTCAAGATTCGTAGTACGCAAGAGGTGAAACTTTTTAACCAATCAGGCATACAAGGCCCCTTGGAACGCATGCGCAAGAACATATCAGAGGTATAGTTTCTTACCCTCCTTGTACTTAAGATATCATAGTATTTACCTCTATAATATTTCTTCTCCTTTCCTAGGTAGCCAATAATTATAACAAAACCGCCTGACATTTGACTGATTACCAATCTACTATGACAGCTCGCCATAGCACTTCCCAAATCTAGCAGAAAAAACTACTCCAGTAGCTAGCTGAGAGTAAACAGAGGGAGGCTGCTTTAGCTGCATGTTGTGAAGAACTGATAACTCAGTTGGCAGTAGAGAAGCGTGAAAAAGAAGAAGCCCCGAAGAAGAACAATGCCCTTCATCACCAGTTGTTCCTGCAAACTGATAAGATTCAGCATGCCAATGCTCTGGCCCAGGAACTGTTGGAGCATAAAGTTTAACTCAAGGAGGCCGAGGCTAGAGCATCCAGATCCTCAGATGCCCTCCTACAGGCTCAATCGATCAATAAAACTTGGGAGGCCTCCCTATCAGCATGTCAAGCACAAGTAGAAAACCTCTCCTCTAAAGTATCTGTATTTCCTGGGGCTTTGACCGACATCACTGGGCAATTACAGGAGCTACAGAGAGAATATGCTCAAGCGATAACCTTTCTAGGCCAACACACAATAATCATTTCCCAGGAGACGAATACTCTTGCTCACCAAGTGGCTACAAATGAAACTCAGTGGAAAGAACGGGAATAAGAGTTACTGACAAAATTCGTCGACAAAGGGGTTGAGTTGTTCATCTTAGGGTTTAAAGGGGCTAATAAACAGCACGCTACCCAGGGACATCCCCCTTCGGGGTTAGGACATCAGTTATTTGAGTGTGGAGACGCTATGGAGGAATACCTTGAGGATGTCTTTGAATTGTAACTCTTGATCTTCTCGAGCTGTACTAAACGATTTATGAAATGTTGAACTTCGATGAATTAATCTGTATTCCTTCTTCTCTTCCTAAATTATTCTGGGTAACAGTATTTTTCTTGTCGAATGGATGCTCCCCTTCTTCTGGAATTAACCACCTCTGATCAGAAGCTTTCCTGGTATCAGTCGACTGATACATGGCCTCCCTAGAAATTACCTTGGCTAGCTTGAAAAATAATGTAGTTTCATATTACTCCGAGTTGTTCTTCTAACAACTGGGACACACTTCCGATAGCGGTCCTGCCCTGCACTCAGATCAGACAGGACTAACCCTTATCCCCTTGGCTAAGCGAGGATATGACTGATCACCTCACTATCAATGTTCTTACTATTCCCAAGGTTAACCCTTCACTTACTCCCTCCATCCTTCCATATCCCCCATCGTTTCCAAGAAAGGAAAATTAACACTTATTCCCTTCTATAAATATCTCCCTCGAGACCCTTATGATTCCATATGACTCCCATGGCTTCCTCCTCATTTCTAATTAGCATAAACTCTAACACAGACTCGTCTGAAGATACGGATACTCGCTCTACAACCACCTCGGCTTATCAACCTACACCCCCTCAAAGCCCCACCGACACAATGACTCCAGGTGCTAGGAGGTCCTTCCGACCTCCTTTCCCTTCTTTCGGTAACTGTGTATGGAATCCTTCGGCAGTTAGGCAGCAACCCCTAATGGACTCTCTTCCTCCTCCAGCTGATGATTCTCCTCCTCCTCCAGTGGACCTTCTTCCCCATCCAATGGTTGACGTTCTTCCTCCCATAGCAGATCTTTCTCCTCTTCCCCCGGTTGACATTCCTCCTGGTCTGGTAGTACTACTATCTCATTTAGAGGTGGAATCTTTTATTGTTCTTCTAGTACTTTCCGATCTTTGTAACCAATAAAGTCTCCATCGGCTGTATCATCGAGTTTATGTACTTAAAAGGAATGAATGTTAAGTTCAACATAACTGCCACAATCTTCATAAACATTCCCTGCGAAATAATCACTTTAATGCTTGATCCATCCTAGGGAACTAACAGTGCATAACAAAATTAGAAAGTATCATAAGAAAAACCACTGTATCGCGATTGGAATGTGCCTGCCAAATATTTACTTCTTCTATAGGATAGGGATGGTCGTCTCATCATTAATGCGTCAACTACCCCCAATACTGCCCCCTTACCTTCCCATCCATCGTATTAGCCTTTACTTTCTCCATTTCTCAAGAAGACAAATTAATGCTCCCTTCTCCCCTATAAAAGCCTCTAGTAATGCCTTTGGCTCGTGCACTCCTTCATTCTCCTACCTTCTATATGGCAGACTCTTCAGAGTAAGACAACAAACCTCTTTCCCCTGAACCCCTTTCAATAGATCAACAGCGCATACATGAGCTGGAAGAGCAGGTGAGGGACTTGAGAAGTCGGCTGCAATCATATTCCACCCGCAACTACTCCCTATGCTAAGAAATGGCTGTGTCCCAAGGGCCTTATCAAAACACCAATTGATGCACTAGTCTCACGCCAGACAACTTCTCGCCATATCAGGTCATCGCAGTGCTCCGGCATTACCTCCATAGAGAATCATCCGCGAAGCTCCTTAGTTTTCCATATACTAGGATGTATTTTCTTTACTCTTCTTAAGAGGTCATGAATGTAATCCCTTCCTTACTGCAATACAACTTTTATTTTGGGGAAATGAAGGAATATATCTTTCCTGGCTAAAAACTGATCCTTCAATATATATATAAAATATCATCATAGTGTTGGTGCAATCGACCTAGGTCATGATTGACCAGACTTGAGTGGGACTCGAGTAGGATTTTGATGTTCGACAATAGTTGATAATATAATTTGACCATATGACCAGCGGATGGTATGGGACATCCAAGTCATATGAGGGAGATTATTGGAGAAATCTGTAAGTGATTTGAGGCCGCTAGAGGGGGGTGAATAGCGTCGCATGATGGAATTCGTTTGACGTTCGTCTACAAATTTCGTTAGCGTGCAGTGGAATAATAATGAAGCAATACAAAATAGACAAACACAAATACACAAGTATTTAACGTGGTTCAGAACCGAATGGTTCCTACTTCACGGATCGAGCTCTAAAGAGCTCTAGCGATACCAATGCAATCACTAACCACAAATACTCCTTCTCGACACAAGCCGGAGGCGGAGAAACCTCTTACAAACTATTCTTACAACAATAAGAAATAGATACAAGCAATTACAATAATGAAATACAATGCAAGTAAAGAAAACTACTTTACAATTGCTCTTTGAATGCTTGATCGCTTGGTTGCTTGAAAAGAACTTGGAAACTCTGATTTGCAGTAGCAAATCACCCCAAATGCCCTCAAGAACTGGTTAGTTTTTCCTCCATCACGAGCTCCTTTTATAGCTTCAACCTGTGTTGGAAAAAGTCGATCAATCGACTGCTCGGGACCATCAGTCGACTGATCACACTGTTGCTGTAAGACAACGGTGTAATCCACGCTGGAAAAATCCATCGGCTAGGACATCAGTCGACTGATCATGAGCATCAGTCGATTGTTAAAGCCATCACTCAACTGCTAGTCCCAGCGGTCGAGTGAGACTCCATTCTGTGCCCCAAAATCCGAGCATCAGTCGAATGATCACAAGATCGGGCCGATCGCGTCAATCACCGATCCGCCAACCTATGCCGATCATTGGGCAATTTCCGTAGTCAAACCCTAGTTGACTACACCAGTCGACTACCACATGACACCAGTCGACTGGCATACCTCAAACATGAGGTTTTAGTCCAAGTATGATGCCCCCATACTTGCTAGACCACCCTTATGTTAGTAATATATGAGAGGTGTCCTAAGGCAATCGCCTTATGGTCATACCATTTATTTGATAAATGAAGATTTACTATTTGAGTGTACATATTTTCATGTATTTGATTGAATCTTAAACTCATTTACTGAATATCCGCGATACGATTCACAGCATGAGAGAATTTATGATTGGATCACAACTAGTGAGTATCTCTACATGTGTAATTGTGATGTATCAGAATTATCCCTAGTCGAGGAATTGATGGATTTGGACACCATTGATTCTGTCGAGACTAGCACGAGGTATACTCCTTGGTATATCCAAGCAGCCGATTCTCACTGGCTGGAGACATTGTGATGTCCGGAGTTGATCGTGAATGCTAGTTATGATAACTAGTTCATTGGAGTGACCAGCCGTAAGACTTTATATGGTTCTCTGCATATATAGATATGTCAATGAAGTTCTTACTGTAGCTTGAGTGCGATGTTCCTTTGACTTGCGGTATTCAAGTCATCTTGATCATGGAGACTTATGCTTTGACATCTTAAGCAAGCATCTCTAAGGAGATGTGGACTCGGGATGATTGGGTATAAGTCGAAGTGATCGAAGGTGTTTGAATAGCCTATAAAGGATTCACCACTCCTTGCGAGGAGATGTATACCCATGGCCTCTCGTCGGATTGTTACTAAAGTCTTTCGCCAAAGCATTACATGTTTAGAGTAAGGTAATCTTCGATACATGTGCAGTAACTAGAATCCGTAGGACGAGAAAATGATACTTGGGCTAGGTGTAACGTAGTCAGCCTAGTGGGGACTGACACTATAGACCATGTCCTGAACCAAGTGGGTATAAGATGAGTGAAGGGAATGGGGCACGATTCATTCGAGCTGCTGAAGGGTTTCAGAAATAGTTCTGGATCAACCGTCGATCTTTTTGGTTAATTGGGGATCATGATGTACTACTAGGTGCCACTCATGATCGTTCTATAATTAATGGTTAATTATAGACGGCCAATATAAACCGAGAACCTATTTGGTCACACGCACAACGAGCGTAATCCGAAGGATTTAAAACGAGCTTGAGAATGGGATTCTCAGACCGAGAGAAACTAGGTTTGGTTGGACCAAACATGGAGCGAGCATGAAATCGTTTCAGTCGCAATGGAAGCGTGGATGGGCCGTGTCTTATGAAGACATAATGGATGAACCAAAACGGTTTGGTTCTAATCCAATGGAGGAGAATAAACCAAAGGGTTTGATTTATTTTAAACGAATGAACCAAAGTTGGTTCGGTTCGTTTTAACTTAAAATAAACCATCATGGTTTGGTTTATTTTAACTTAAACTAATGGAGCAGGTTAACGGGTTTTATGGTTATGATCCAATAACCATTAAGAGAATTAGTCTCTATAAAAGAGGGCTTAAGGGATTGTTAAGCCCTAATCCAAATCCAAAACCCCTAACCTAGTTTTGGCCGCCCACCTCTCCCTCCTCTCCAATCGGCGCCAACATCCATTGCCGCCGCCCAACCCCTTGTGCCGCCGTCCAAATTGTTGCCGGTGTCCAAGCTTCGGTCGGTGATCCTCCGGCAACTCTTCGGTGATTTCTTTTGGGTTCGGCATCAAGGTGAGCTTCATCTTTCCTTTTTGGCCGACCCCTACTCCTCCAACAAAGCTGTCCAGTTTTTTGGACAGCTTGTTTTCTTCTCGTCGGAGCGTCGTTTGGACGACGTTTGGAGCTCCGACAGCGCCTTACTTACCAGAGATTCGATCTCCGGTAATCCTCATAGGTGGAGGACGAAGGATTCGTCAAACGGTTGACGAATACCTCTCCGGAGAAGCGAGTTTTGAGGACTCGTCTTTGGATCCGAATTTGGATTCGGATCGTGATCTTCTCTCGATCACATCGTCTTCAACACGAGGCTAGTAACCCGTATGAAGACGAGGCTCGTGACTTAGTGAAGTCATCCCGAAGATACTCGGCGTGGATACGGATAGAGACGATTCTAGCGAGGATCATTCCGGTTGATGCCGTTCCCGCTACACGTGATACGAAAGGTATACGTAGTTAAATTTCCTTTTATTGCAAATTTAAATTTACGGTTATGTCTACACATGTTTTACTATGCATGCGTGTGATATGTGTGTTGTAATAAATGTAGATTTATTATTTTTATTTTTTCCGCTGTGCACATGTTTATGAAACATGTTTGAACACACACTCGCCGCGGTGCCGGAAACCCAACAGTGGTATCAGAGCCCAGATTGTGTTTCGACATAATCGTAAAATGGTTTTGCGATAGTCATAATGATATTTCTGGAAATTTCCTACTTTTGAAAAGTTAGAAGTATTTATGGAAATTTTTCAATTTTGGAAAGTCTAGAAGTATTTATGGAAATATTCCACTTTTGAAAAGTTGGAAGTATTTATGGAAATTGATATTTTCCATAAATAAAATATTTGATTAGTTTTTTGGAAATTTATTTCCTAATTTATTCTTGATTTGATTTGGGAAATCAAATATTAAAATATTTTATTTCCATAAGTAGCTTTGATGATTTAGGAAATTGGTTTCCTAAATTGACTTTTCTTAATCAACTATTTCCACAAATAAAATATGTGATTGGATTTGGAAATTTGTTTCCTAATTTAATCATGATTTGATTTGGAGAATCAAATCTTAAACATATTTTATTTCCATAAATAGTTATGACATATAAAGAAATTATGTACATGACATAATTGTATGCCATGTAATTGCATTAGATGCATATCATTATGCAATGCGTGTCGTGACATGTAGATGTATGCCATGTATGCCATGTCATGTAGATAATAGTTATTTGCATGCAAAGAGGATGAGACATAAAAACCCTTACTCAATATTAAAGCCTACACCTTCCATTAATATGGTTAGAACCAGAGTTTCGTTTCTTGTTTGGGTTGTTGGACTCTCTCCAAGCCCGGCTCGAACCCGAACATGTTCAAACCATGGAATAGTTTAATACTAATATGGTAAGAGTCAGAGGTTAATCGTTAGCTTTGGTTGTTGGACTCTCTCCAAGCCGGGCTAATTGGATGAATGCGCTCTAACCATATTAAAACTATTTCTCGATTAATGGGTTGATTTTAACCTAGAGCATCGGCTTGTTGTACTCTCTCCAAGGTCGATGTAAAGGGAGGTGAAGTTGGGTGCTATGCATATGATGCATACTTGTTAATGTGTTAACAACCCGATGTATGTGTGAACATTCAATTAGTTGATAACACATTGTGATAGTTGCATTTACGTGATATGCAATCAGTATAGTTGATACCTACCATCGTAGTTATGAGTGGCTTGTTGGACTCTCTCCAAGGTTGTTCATATCTATGTTGGATATCAGCCTATTCGGAGATGGACCTACAATCTCCCGAAGTGATTTTGGGGTTTTTTGAAATTCGAAAAATGAATGAGATTTATAAATGTATATTGATGCATTTTAAATCATCTTTCTCATATATGCTCATTTTGTATTTCTAAGATTGATCGTGATGTCTTTGAATTTGCGTTCCATTTTGGATTCGAATAAATTGACTGGGCCGAACTTCTTGGACTGGCTTAAAAACTTGAGAATTGTTCTCAAGGTGGAAAATCTTGCGTATGTCCTCGAGGCGCCTCTTCCCGCCCGTCCTAGTGACAATGCAACTCTGGACCAATTGTTGGCCTATCAGAAACATGTGAATGATTCTGAAATGGTGTGTTGCATCATGCTAGCCACGATGGTACCTGAGCTGCGGAAGCAGCATGAGCATATGAATGCTCATACCATAGTCTTTCATCTTTATGAGTTGGTTGATGAGCAAGTGAGATTCGAAAGGTTCGAAGTCTCCAAGCTCCTCTTCACCTCTGAGATGCAAGAAGGTTCATCTGTGGTACTGCTCAACATGATGAAGCATGAGCAGGGGACGATGCTGTTAGTTGATTCCTCGAAGAAAGGTTCTAAGAGGAAGTCAAAGGAACAGCAGAAGGGAAAGAAGAGAAGGGCTAAGAAGGTAGAACTAGCACAAAAGGAAACTTGCCATCATTATGGCAAGGAGAGCCATTGGCGAAGAAAGTGCAAGATTTATCTTGAGTCTGTGAAGAAGAATAAGGCATTGGATGCCCCATCTTCTTCAGATATCTTTGTTATTGATTGTCATTCTATTTTTTCAAACACTTGGGTATTGGATACTGGGTGTGGCTCACATATATGTAATGACATACATGGGCTAAGGAATAGAAGAAGACTCGTCAAGGGAGAGTCAAAATTTACGTGTTGGGAATGGAGCAAAGGTTGCTACATTCGCAATCGGAACGTATTTATTGAAACTCCCTATAGGACTTGTCTAAGAACTGGATAATTGCTTTTATGTTCCTTCGTTGATAAAGAACATCATTTCTATTTCTTGTTTAAATAGAAATGGGTACCATTTGACTTTTAGTAACAATTGTTGTTACATAACTTTGAATGGAGTTCTTTATGGGACTGGAACTTTGAGCAATGGTATTTATACGTTGGACATATCCAGTGACATTTTCAATATCGAAGCGAGCAACACGCGTGCTCGAAAGGGTAATCAATTAGACTCCTATATGTGGCATTGTCATCTTGGCCATGTAAGTAAGAAACGCATGTCCGAATTACACCGATGTTGAATTCTAGAATCGTTTGAATTGGATTCATACGATACATGCAAATCATGCTTAAAAGGGAAGATGACTAAGTTACCTTTTACTGGAAAAGGTGAACGAGTGGGAGAGTTACTAGGTCTAATATATACTGATGTATGTGGACCTATGTCAACTCAAGCTTTAGGAGGCTATAACTACTTCATTACCTTCACCGATGATCACTCACGATTTGGGTAAGTGTTCTTGATGAAACATAAGTCTGAAGCCTTTGAAAGGTTCAAAGAATTCAGAAATGAAGTAGAAAAACAACATGACAAGAGTATTAAAATACTTTGATCGGATCGAGGTGGTGAATACTTGAGTCAGGAGTTTCTTGATTATCTAAGAGACAATGACATATTGTCTCAATAGACTCTGCCATATACACCACAGCATAATGGTGTATCTGAGAGGCGTTACCGGACCTTGTTGGACATGGTCAGGACAATGATGAATCATGCGAATCTTCCCAAGTCCTTTTGGGGCTATGCACTTCAGACAACTATTTACTTGTTAAACAGAATGCCAACCAAGGTAGTCTCTACTACTCCATATGAGATATGGAATAGTAAGAAACCTCATGTATCTTACTTGAAGATATGGGGTTGTCCTGCTTATGTGAAGTGGATCAGATCGCATAAATTGATGCTAAGTCCGATAAATGTCTATTTATTGATACCCTAAGGAAACAAGGGGTTACTAATTCTATCATCCCGTGGAACAAAAGGTGTTTGTTTCAAGGCATGCCGTGTTTCTAGAGAAAGAGTTTCTCTTGCAAGAAAACAAAGGGGAGTGTCGTCGAGCTTGAGGAGGCTCGAGAGACTCAAATAGACATTGATGAGATACGGTGAGCACAATGACCGACAACTCATAGTGATGAGCAATCTACCGACCTATTGTAACACCACATCTTCAGAGATCCGTAGAACACGCAATATTCTCGAGAGATATGGATTTCGTAAGTGAATCGAACGACGTGTTACTCATTGATGATGAGGAGCCTACCGCTTATGAAGAAGTGGCCGACAAGTTCAGAAAGGGATAAGTGGCTTGGTGCCATGAAGTCGGAAATGGATTCCATGTATGAAAACCAAGTTTGGAACTTGGTTGACCCACCTGAAGGCATAAAGCCTATAGGGTGCAAGTGGGTTTTCAAGAAGAAAACCGACACGGATGGTAATGTGATTACCTATAAGGCTAGATTGGTGGCGAAAGGATATCGTCAAAAGCAAGATGTTGATTATGACGAAACCTATTAGCCTGTAGCTATGATTAAATCCATTCGGATGCTCCTGGCCATAGCGGCTCATTATGATTATGAGATATGACAAATGGATGTGAAAACAACTTTCCTTAATGGAAACCTGCTCGAGGACGTGTATATGATACAACCTGAGGGTTTCACATCGGTTGATAAAACCAAGGTATGCAAATTGCGACGGTCCATTTATGGATTGAAGCAAGTATCCAGGAGCTGGAATATCCATTTTGATGAGACAATCAAAAAGTTTAATTTTTCACAAAATCCAGACGAACCTCGTGTGTACAAGAAGGTTAGTGGGAGTGCAGTCGTGTTCCTAGTATTATATGTCGATGACATATTACTTATAGGAAATGATATTTCAATCTTACAGTCAGTTAAGGTTTGGTTATCCAAGATATTCTCCATGAAAGACCTGGGAGAAGCAACCTACATCCTCGGGATTAAGATCTATAGAGATAGATCGAAACGGTTGCTTGGTCTTTCGCAGTCTACATATATAGACCGAGTGCTAAAGAGGTTTAGCATGTCGGAATCCAAGAAAGGTTACCTACCCATCAGGCATGGGGTACACCTTTCGAAGTCTATGTGTCCGCACACAGAAGACGAGAGGATTTGCATGAGTAAGATTCCCTATGCATCCGCAATAGGATCTATCATGTATGCTATGTTATGTACGAGGCTCGATGTATCGTATGCTCTGAGTGTCACGAGCAGATACTCACCGATCCGTAAAATGGATCATTGGCATTAAGATGATCCTTAAGTACTTAAGAAGAACTAAGGATGCGTTCCTAATATGGAGAAGGGTACATGGTGATATGTGGGTATACGGATGCCAGCTTCCAGATAGACAAGGATGATTCCATGTCTCAGTCTGGGAATGTATTCACCTGGAATAGAGGCGCAATAAGTTGGAAAGGTTCCAAGCTTGACACTATAGCGGATTCTGCCACTATGGCAGAATACATTGCAGCTTTGGAAGCAGCAAAGGAAGCGGTTTGGATCAAGAAGTTCATCTCTGAACTTGATGTGGTCTCATCAATGATCCAAACATGTGCTTCGCCGCTATCATCTTATCAGAGAGATCATCAGTAGGAAGGAAATACAAATCGAGAAAAACCCCACTGAAAGGAACTTAGCGGATCCTTTGACTAAGACATTACCTCAAAGTAAGTTTGAGGGTCATGTTATAACCTATGGTATTGGATACCGTAGCGATTGACATTAGGCCAAGTGGGAATTTGTTATTAATATATGAGGTGTCCTAAGGCAATCGCCTTTGTTAGTAATATATGAGAGATGTCCTAAGGCAATCGCCTTATGTATGAACCATTTATATGATAAATGAAGATTCACTATTTGAGTATACATGTTTTATGTATTTGATTGGATCTTAAACTCATTTATTGAATGTCCACGATACGATTCACAACATGAGAGAATTTGTGATTGGATCACAACTAGTGAGTATCTCTACATGTGTAAATGTGATGTATCGGAATTATCCCTAGTCGATGAATTGATGGATTAGGACACCATCAATTCTGTCGAGACTAGCACGAGGTATACTCCTTGGTGTATCCAAGCAGCTGATTCTCACTGGCTGGAGACATAGTGATGTCCGGAGTTAATCGTGGATGCTAGTTATGGTAACTAGTTCATTGGAGTGACCACCGTAAGACTTCATATGGTTCTCTGCATATATAGATATGTCAATGAAGTTCTTACTGTGGCTTAAGTGCGATGTTCCTTTGACTTGCGGTATTCAAGTCATCTTGATCATGGAGACTTATGCTTTGACATCTTAAGCAAACATCTCCAAGGAGATGTGGACCCGGGATGATTGGGTATAAGTCGAAGTGATCGAAGGTGTTTGAATAGCCTATAAAGGATTCACCACTCCTTGCGAGGAGATGTATACCCATGGCCTCTCGTCGGATTGTTACTAAAGTCTTTGGCCAAAGCATTACATGTTTAGAGTAAAGTACTCTTCGATACATGTGGAGTAACTAGAATCCGTAGGACGAGGAAATGATACTTGGGCTAGGTGTGACGTAGTCAGCCTAGTGGGGACTGACACAATAGACCATGTCCTGAACCAAGTGGGTATAAGATGAGTGAAGGGAATGGGGCACGATTCATTCGAGCATCAAGGGTTTCGTAAATAGTTCGATCAACCGCTGATCTTTCTTAATTGGGGATCATGATGTACTACTAGGTGCCACTCATGATCGATCTATAATTAATGGTTAATTATAGACGGCCAACATAAACCGAGAACCTATTTGGTCACACGCACAACGAGTGTAATCCAAAGGATTTAAAACGAGCTAGAGAATAGGATTCTCAGACCGAGAGAAACTATGTTTGGTTGGACCAAACATAAAGCGAGCATGAAATTGTTTCAGTCACAGAGGAAGCGTGGATGGGCCGTGTCTTATGAAGACATAATGGATGGACCAAAATGGTTTGGTTCTAATCCAATGGATGAGAATAAACCAAAGGGTTTGGTTTATATTAAACGAATGAACCAAAGGTTGGTTCGGTTCGTTTTAACTTAAAATAAACCATCATGGTTTGGTTTATTTTAACTTATCTTAATGGAGCGGGTTAACGGGCTTTATGGATATGATCCATTAATCATTAAGAGAATTAGTTCTCTATAAAATAGGGCTTAAACCCTAATCCAAAACCCTAATCTATTTTGGCCGCCCAACCTAGGCCGCCACCCTTGTTGGTGATTTCGCGCCTAACTAAGCCGCCGCCAGCTTTGTGCCGCTGGCCCAAGACCCTTGCCGGCGCCCAAGCTTCGCCGTGAACCTCCGCGACCTCCGTGATCTCCTATAGGTTCGCATCAAGGTGGGCTTTTCTCTCCTTGTTTTTGGCCGGGCGCTACTCCTCCACCAAGCTGTCCAGTTTTCTGACAGCTTCTCCTCCTTCGCCGGAGCTCTTGACGACGGTTAGTGCCCGACAGCGCTAACTTACCGGGATTTGATCTCCGTAATCCTCTGAGGTGGAGGACGGGCGATTCGCCAAACGGTTGACGAATACCTCCGAGAAGCGAAGTTTTGAGAACTCGCTTTGGATCCGAATTTGGATTCGATCGTGATCATCTCGATCACGCCGCCTTCAACACGAGGCTAGTAACCCGCACGAAGACGGCTCGTGACTTAGCCGGTCATCCCGAGGAGCTCGGCGTGGATACGGATAGAGACGATTCTTACGAGGATCGCCCGCTGATGCCGTTTCGCTACACGCCATACGGAAGGTATAACGAGTTTAATTTCCTTTATTGCAAATTTTAATTTACGGTTATGTCTACACTTGTTGTAATAGCATGCGGTGTTGTGTGTGTTGTAATAAATAGAGTATTTATTATTTTTATTGCTTCACTGTGCTCATGTTTACGTAAACATGATCGAACACACACACGCCATGCGTTTAAACCCAACAAAGGGTATCAGAGCCCAGTTGTGTTTCACATAATCGTAAAATGGTTTTATGATAGTCATAATGTATTTCTGAAATTTTCTAATTTTGGAAATTTAGAAGTATTTATGGAAATTTTTCAATTTTGGAAAGTCTAGAAGTATTTATGGAAATCTTCCACTTTTGAAAGTTGGAAGTATTTATGGAAATTGATATTTTCCATAAATAAAATATTTGATTAGATTCTGAAATTTGTTTCTAATTTAATCATGATTTGATTTGGGAAATCAAATCTTAAAATATTTTATTTCCATAAGTAGTTTTAATGATTTAGGAAATTGGTTTCCTAAATAGATTTTCCTTAATCAAATAATTCCATGAATAAAATATGTGATTAGATTTGGAAATTTGTTTCCTAATTTAATTATGATTTGATTTGGAGAATCAAATCTTAAACATATTTTATTTCCATAAATAGTTATGACATATAAGGAAATATATACATGACATAATTGTATGCCATGTAATTGCATTAGATGCATAACATTATGCCATGTGTCGTGACATGTAGATGTATGCCATGTATGCCATGCCATGTAGATAATAGTTATTTGCATGCAAAGAGGATGAGACATAAAACCCTAACTCAATATTAAAGCCTACACCTTCCATTAATATGGTTAGAACCAGAGTTCTGCTTTCTTGTTTGGGTTGTTGGACTCACTCCAAGCCCTACCAACCTCAACATGTTCAAATCATTGGAATAGTTTAACTCTAATATGGTAAGAGCCGAGGTCAATCGTTAGTTTGGGTTGTTGGACTCACTCCAAGCCGCTAATTGGTTGAATGCGCCTAACCATATTAAAACTATTTCGCGATTAATGGGTTTTTTAACTTGGAGCATCGATTTGTTGGACTCACTCCAAGGTCGATGTGAAGAGAGGTGAAGTTGGGTGCTATGCATATGATGCATACTTGTTAATGTGTTAACAACCCAATGTATGTGTAAACATTCAATTAGTTGATAGCACATTGTGATAGTTACATATACATGATATGTAATCTATATTGATACCCACCATCATAGCTAAGAATGGCTTGTTGGACTCACTCCAAGGTTGTTCTTATCTATGATGGATATCAGCCCATTCGGAGATGGACCTACGATCTCCCGAAGTGATTTTAAGGGTTTTTGAAATTCGAAAAATGAATGGGATTTATAAATGTATATTGATGCATTTTAAAATCATCTTTCTCATATATGCTCGTTTTGTATTTCTAAGTTAATATATTGATCATGATGTGTTTGAATTTATGCTCCATTTTGGATTCAAATAAATCGACCGGGCCGAACTTCTTGGATCGCTTAGAAACTTGAGAATTGTTCTCAAGGTGAAAAGTTTGTATATGTCCTCGGCGCCTCTTCCGCATTCCTAGTGACGATGCAACTTTGGACCAATTGTTGGCCTATCAGAAACATGTGAGTGATTCTGAACAAATGAGTTGCATCATGCTAGCCGCGATGGAACCCAAGCTACGAAAGCAGCATGAGCATATGGATGCTCATATCGTAGTCCTTCATTCTGTGAGTTGGTTGATGAGCAAGTGAGATTCGAAAGGTTCGAAGTCTCCAAGCTCCTCTTCACCTCTGAGATGCTAGGAGGTTCATCTGTGGTACTGCTCAATATGCTGAAGACTGTGGAGTCTTCTGAGAAGCATGAGCAGGGGACGGTGCTGTTAGTTGATTCCTCGAAGAAAGGTTCTAAGAGGAAGTCAAAGGAACAGCAGAAGGGAAAGAAGAGAAGTGCTAAGAAGGTAGAACTAGCACAAAAGGAAACTTGCCATCATTATGGCAAGGAGAGCCATTTGCGAAGAAAGTGCAAGATTCATCTTGAGTCCATGAAGAAGGATAAGGCATCGGATGCCCCATTTTCTTCATAAATCTTCTTTATTGATTGTCATTCTATTTCCTCAGACACTTGGGTATTTGATACTGGGTGTGGCTCACATATATGTAATGACATACATGGGCTAAGGAATAGAAGAAGACTCGTCAAGGGGAGGGTCAAATTTACGTGTTGGGAATGGAGCAACGGTTGCTGCACTCGCCATCGGAACATATTTGTTAGAACTCCCTGTAGGACTTGTCTTAGAACTGGACAATTGCTTTTATGTTCCTTCGTTGATAAAGAACATCATTTCTATTTCTTGTCTAAATAGAAATGGGTTCCATTTGACTTTTAGTAACAATTGTTGTTACATAACTTTGAATGGAGTTCTTTATGGGATTGGAACTTTAAGCAATGGTGTTTATACGTTGGACGTATCCAGTGACGATTTCAATATCGAAGCGAGCAACACGCGTGCTCGAAAGGATAATCACATAGACTCTTATATGTGGCATTGTCGTCTTGGCCATATAAGCAAGAAATGCATGTCCGAATTACACCGATGTGGAATTCTGGAATCGTTTGAATTGGATTCATACGATACATGCGAATCATGCTTAAAAGGCAAGATGACTAAGTTACCTTTTACTGGAAAAGGTGAACGAGTGGGAGAGTTACTAGGTCTAGTACATACTGATGTATGTGGACCTATGTCAACTCAAGCATTAGGAGGCTATAGCTACTTCATTACCTTCACCGATGATCACTCACGGTTTGGGTATGTGTTCTTGATGAAACACAAGTCTGAAGCCTTTGAAAGGTTCAAAGAATTCAGAAATGAAGTAGAGAAAAAACATGACAAGAGTATTAAAATACTTCGATCGGATCGAGGTGGTGAATACTTAAGTCAAGAGTTTCTTGATTATCTAAGAGACAATGGCATATTGTCTCAATGGACTCCGCCCTATACACCACAGTATAATGGTGTATCTGAGAGGCGTAACCGGACCTTGTTGGACATGGTCAGGTCAATGATGAATCATGCGACTCTTCCCAAGTCCTTTTGGGGTTATGACACTGCATTGCTTACTTGTTAAACAGTAATGCCTACTAAGGTAGTCTCTACTACTCCATATGAGATATGGAATAGTAAGAAACCTCATGTATCTTACTTGAAGATATGGGGTTGTCTCGCTTATGTGAAGCGATGTATCGGACAAACCTGGATGCTAAGTCCGATAAATGTCTATTTATTGGATACCCTAAGGAAACAAGGGGTTACCAATTCTATCATCCTGTGGAACAAAAGGTGTTTGTTTCAAGGCATGCTGTGTTTCTAGAGAAAGAGTTTCTCTTGCAAGAAAACAGTGGGAGTGTCGTCGAGCTTGAGGAGGCTCAAGAGACTCAAATAGACATTGATGAGATACCTGGTGAAGCATAACAGCCGACAACTCATAGTGATGAGCAATCGGCTGGACCTATTGTAACACCACATCTTCGTAGATCTGGTAGAACACGCAATATTCCTGAGAGATATGGATTTATCGTAAGTGAATCGAACGACGTGTTACTCATTGATGATGAGGAGCCTACCAGTTATGAAGAAGTGCTGACAAGTTCAGAAAGGGATAAATGGCTTGGTGCCATGAAGTCGGAAATGGATTCCATGTACGAAAACCAAGTTTGGAACTTGGTTGACCCACCTGAAGGCATAAAGCCTATAGGGTGCAAGTGGGTTTTCAAGAAGAAAACCGACATGGATGGTAATGTGATTACCTATAAGGCTAGATTGGTGGCCAAAGGATATCGTCAAAAACAAGGTGTTGATTATGACGAAACCTATTCGCCTGTAGCTTTGCTTAAATCCATTCGGATGCTCCTAGCCATAGCGGCTCATTATGATTATGAGATATGACAGATGGATGTGAAAACAGCTTTCCTTAATGGAAACCTGCTCGAGGACGTGTATATGATACAGCCTGAGGGTTTCACATCGGTTGATAAAACCAAGGTATGCAAATTGCGACGGTCCATTTATGGACTGAAGCAAGCATCCAGGAGCTGGAGTATCCGTTTTGATGAGACAATCAAAAGGTTTGATTTCTCACAAAATCCAGACGAACCTTGTGTGTACAAGAAGGTTAGTGGGAGTGCAGTCGTATTCCTAGTATTGTATGTCGATGACATACTACTTATAGGAAACGATGTTTCAATCTTACAGTCAGTGAAGGTTTGGTTATCCAAGACATTCTCCATGAAAGACCTGGGAGAAGCAACCTACATCCTCGGGATTAAGATCTATAGAGATAGATCTGTTGCTTGGTCTTCATGCCTACATATATAGACCGAGTGCTAAAGAGGTTTAGCATGTCGGAATCCAAGAAAGGTTTCCTACCCATCAGGCATGGGGTACACCTTTCGAAGTCTATGTGTCCGCGCACAGAAGACGAGAGGATTTGCATGAGTGAGATTCCCTATGCATCCGCAATAGGATCTATCATGTATGCTATGTTATGTACGAGGCCCGATGTATCGTACGCTCTGAGTGTCACGAGCAGATACCAATCCGATCCAGGAATGGATCATTGGGCGGCTGTTAAGACGATCCTTAAGTACTTGAGAAGAACTAAGGATGTGTTCCTAATATATGGAGAAGGGGACATGGTGATACGCGGGTATACGGATGCGGATCCGCATGCATAAGGATGATTCCATGTCTTAGTCTGGGTATGTATTCACCTAGAATGGAGGCGCAATAAGTTGGAAAGGTTCCAAGCTTGACACTATAGCGGATTCTGCCACTAAGGCAGAATACGTTGCAGCTTTGGAAGAAGCAAAGGAAGCGGTTTGGATCAAGTAGTTCATCTATGAACTTGATGTGGTCTCATCAATGATCCAAACATGTGCTTCGCCGCTATCATCTTATCAGAGAGATCATAAGTAGGAACGAAATACAAATCGAGAAAATTCCCACTGAAAGGAACTTAGCGGATCCTTTGACTAAAGCATTACCTCAAAGTAAGTTTGAGGGTCATGTTAGAGCTTATGGTATCGAGTAGCGATTGGCATTAGGCCAAGTGAGTCCGTTAGTAATATATGAGAGATGTCCTAAGGCAATCGCTTATGTATGAACCATTTATATGATAAATGAAGATTCACTATTTGAGTATACATGTTTTATGTATTTGATTGGATCTTAAACTCATTTACTGAATGTCCACGATACGATTCACAGCATGAGAGAATTTGTGATTGGATCACAACTAGTGAGTATCTCTACATGTGTAAATGTGATGTATCGGAATTATCCCTAGTCGATGAATTGATGGATTAGGACACCATCAATTCTGTCGAGACTAGCACGAGGTATACTCCTTGGTGTATCCAAGCAGCTGATTCTCACTGGCTGGAGACATAGTGATGTCCGGAGTTAATCGTGGATGCTAGTTATGGTAACTAGTTCATTCCGTAAGACTTCATATGGTTCTCTGCATATATAGATATGTCAATGAAGTTCTTACTGTGGCTTAAGTGCGATGTTCCTTTGACTTGCGGTATTCAAGTCATCTTGATCATGGAGACTTATGCTTTGACATCTTAAGCAAACATCTCCGAGGAGATGTGGACCCGGGATGATTGGGTATAAGTCGAAGTGATCGAAGGTGTTTGAATAGCCTATAAAGGATTCACCACTCCTTGCGAGGAGATGTATACCCATGGCCTCTCGTCGGATTGTTACTAAAGTCTTTGGCCAAAGCATTACATGTTTAGAGTAAAGTACTCTTCGATACATGTGGAGTAACTAGAATCCATAGGACGAGGAAATGATACTTGGGCTAGGTGTGACGTAGTCAGCCTAGTGGGGACTGACACAATAGACCATGTCCTGAACCAAGTGGGTATAAGATGAGTGAAGGGAATGGGGCACGATTCATTCGAGCTACTGAAGGGTTTCAGAAATAGTTCTGGATCAACCGTTGATCTTTTCAGTTAATTGGGGATCATGATGTACTACTAGGTGCCACTCATGATCGATCTATAATTAATGGTTAATTATAGACGGCCAACATAAACCGAGAACCTATTTGGTCACACGCACAACGAGTGTAATCCAAAGGATTTAAAACGAGCTAGAGAATAGGATTCTCAGACCGAGAGAAACTATGTTTGGTTGGACCAAACATAAAGCGAGCATGAAATTGTTTCAGTCGCAGAGGAAGCGTGGATGGGCCGTGTCTTATGAAGACATAATGGATGGACCAAAATGGTTTGGTTCTAATCCAATGGATGAGAATAAACCAAAGGGTTTGGTTTATTTTAAACGAATGAACCAAAAGTTGGTTCGGTTCGTTTTAACTTAAAATAAACCATCATGGTTTGGTTTATTTTAACTTATCTTAATGGAGCGGGTTAACGAGCTTTATGGATATGATCCATTAACCATTAAGAGAATTAGTTCTCTATAAAATAGGGCTTAAACCCTAATCCAAAACCCTAATCTATTTTGGCCGCCCAACCTTGTTGCCGCCCACCCCTTGTTGGTGATTTCGGCGCCCAACTACAAGCTGCCGCCGCCCAGCTTTGTGCCGCCGTCCAAGACCCTTGCCGGCGTCCAAGCTCCGGCCGGTGAACCTCCGGCGACCCTCCGGTGATCTCCTATAGATTTGGCATCAAGGTGAGGCTTTTCTCTCCTTGTTTTTGGTCGTCGCCTACTCCTCCACCAAGCTGTCCAGTTTTCTGGACAGCTTCTCCTCCTCTCGTCGGAGCGTCGTTTGGACGACGGTTAGTGCTCCGACAGCGGCTAACTTACCGGTGATTTGATCTCCGGTAATCCTCTGAGGTGGAGGACGAAGGATTCGTCAAACGGTTGACGAATACCTCTCCGGAGAAGCGAGTTTTGAGAACTCATTTTGGATCCGAATTTGGATTCGGATCGTGATCATCTCTCGATCACGTCGTCTTCAACACGAGGCTAGTAACCCGTACGAAGACGAAGCTCGTGACTTAGCGAAGTCATCCCGAGGAGCTCGGCGTGGATACGGATAGAGACGATTCTTACGAGGATCGTTCTGGTTGATGCCGTTCCCGCTACACGTCATACGGAAGGTATAACGTAGTTTAATTTCCTTTTATTGTAAATTTTAATTTACGGTTATGTCTACACTTGTTGTAATAGAATGCGTGTGTTGTGTGTGTTGTAATAAATAGGAGTATTTATTATTTTTATTGCTTCCGCTGTGCTCATGTTTACGAAACATGATCGAACACACACACGCCGCGGTGCCGGAAACCCAACAGCCTTATGGTCATACCATTTATTTGATAAATGAAGATTCACTATTTGAGTGTACATGTTTTCATATATTTGATTGGATCTTAAACTCATTTACTGAATGTCCGCGATATGATTCACAGCATGAGAGAATTTGTGATTGGATCACAACTAGTGAGTATCTCTACATGTGTAATTGTGATGTATCAGAATTATCCCTAGTCGAGGAATTGATGGATTTAGACACCATTGATTCTGTCGAGACTAGCACGAGGTATACTCCTTGGTGTATCCAAGTAGCTGATTCTCACTGGCTGGAGACATTGTGATGTCCGGAGTTGATCGTGGATGCTAGTTATGGTAACTAGTTCATTGGAGTGACCAGCCGTAAGACTTCATATGGTTCTCTGCATATATAGATATGTCAATGAAGTTCTTACTGTAGCTTGAGTGCGATGTTCCTTTGACTTGCGGTATTCAAGTCATCTTGATCATGGAGACTTATGCTTTGACATCTTAAGCAAGCATCTCTAAGGTGATGTGGACCCGGGATGATTGGGTATAAGTCAAAGTGATCGAAGGTGTTTGAATAGCCTATAAAGAATTCACCACTCCTTGCGAGGAGATGTATACCCATGGCCTCTCGTCGGATTGTTACTAAAGTCTTTCGCCAAAGCATTACATGTTTAGAGTAAGGTACTCTTTGATACATGTGCAGTAACTAGAATCCGTAGGACGAGAAAATGATACTTGGGCTAGGTGTGACGTAGTCAGCCTAGTGGGGACTGACACTATAGGCCATGTCCTAAACCAAGTGGGTATAAGATGAGTGAAGGGAATGGGGCACTACTGAAAGGTTTCATTCGAGCTGCTGAAGGGTTTCAGAAATAGTTCTGGATCAACCGTTGATCTTTTCGGTTAATTGGGGATCATGATGTACTACTAGGTGCCACTCATGATCGTTCTATAATTAATGGTTAATTATAGACGACCAACATAAACCAAGAACCTATTTGGTCACACGCACAACGAGCGTAATCCGAAGGATTTAAAACGAGCTTGAGAATGAGATTCTCAGACCGAGAGAAACTAGGTTTGGTTGGACCAAACATGGAGCGAGCATGAAATCGTTTCAGTCGCAATGGAAGCGTGGATGGGCCATGTCTCATGAAGACATAATGGATGAACCAAAACGGTTTGGTTCTAATCCAATGTAGGAGAATAAACCAAAGGGTTTGGTTTATTTTAAACGAATGAACCAAAGTTGGTTCGGTTCGTTTTAACTTAAAATAAACCATCATGGTTTGGTTTATTTTAACTTAAACTAATGGAGCGGGTTAACGGCCTTTATGGTTATGATCCAATAACCATTAAGAGAATTAGTTCTCTATAAAAGAGGGCTTAAGGGATTGTTAAGCCCTAATCCAAATCCAAAACCCCTAACCTAGTTTTGGCCGCCCACCTCTCCCTCCTCTCCAATCGGCGCCAACATCCATTGCCGCCACCCAACCCCTTGTGCCGCCGTCCAAATTGTTGCCGGCGTCCAAGCTTCGGCCGGTGATCCTCCGGCAACTCTCCGGTGATCTCTTTTGGGTTCGGCATCAAGGTGAGCTTCATCTTTCCTTTTTGGCCGGCCCCTACTCCTCCACCAAAGCTGTCCAGTTTTCTGGACAGCTTGTTTTCTTCTCATCGGAGCGTCGTTTGGACGACGTTTGGAGCTCCGACAGCGCCTTACTTACCGGGGATTCGATCTCCGGTAATCCTCAGAGGTGGAGGATGAAGGATTTGTCAAACGGTTGACGAATACCTCTCCGGAGAAGCGAGTTTTGATGACTCGTCTTTGGATCCGAATTTGGATTCGGATCATGATCTTCTCTCGATCACATCGTCATCAACACGAGGCTAGTAACCCGTACGAAGACGAGGCTCGTGACTTAGTGAAGTCATCCCGAAGATACTCGGCGTGGATACGGATAGAGACGATTCTAGCGAGGATCGTTCCGGTTGATGCCGTTCCCGCTACACGTGATACGAAAGGTATACGTAGTTAAATTTCATTTTATTGCAAATTTAAATTTACGGTTATGTCTACACATGTTGTACTATGCATACGTGTGATGTGTGTGTTGTAATAAATGTAGATTTATTATTTTTATTTCTTCCGCTGTGCATATGTTTACGAAACATGTTCGAACACACACTCGCCGCGGTGCTGGAAACCCAACACCTTAGCCTAGACCTAAGCCTTATAGCCACCTCCATCAGCCTTACGCCTCTCAGATCCCTCCAAGTCATCCATGACTTGTTCATCCATCGCGCTAGACTTCAGGTGCTTCCATCGACTATGTCATGCTAACGGTATCTACACCGCCAAGGCACATTAGACTTATACCGCCAAGACTCCGCTTGGACTTTACGCCGCCAACCATTGGACTTATGCTGTCATGACTCCCGCTTGGACTTTACGTCGCTAATATCAAACCCCTTGGACTTTCCATGCCAAGACTCATGCTTGGACTTTCTCATAATCACATGGTCAACCCTAGTCAACCATCAAAGTCTCCCTCGAGTCAAACTTGAGTCCAGTTAAACATAACCCAGGTTGATTGTATAAACAATCTCCCCAAAACATCAATAGATATTAATGTCAAACATCAATGTCAACTTACTTTGTCAAACATCAAAACATCACTCGAGTCAAACTCGAGTTTGGTCAATCGTGACCTGGGCCGATTGCACCAACAATCTCTCCCTTTTTTATGTTTGACAAAAACAACCTTGAGTTAGTCCCCTAACTCAAATTCCCTTACCAATTTCATAAATTGGTAATCTTATGTTCTCCCCCTTTTTGACATACATCAAAAAGGTTCACTCCAAGGAGGTCAATGTCTCACGTCCCAATGAGATCTTACAATCTCCCCCTTGGTCCAAAAATACCTAGGATGCCTACCATCTTCCTAGTGATAAATCCCATATCACTCAAGAGAGGCAATCCTATTCACTCTCCCAACTTCCAAATTGGGTATCTCAAAATCTCATTTTTCCTTCCCATGAGGAAAAATACCATCCATCATCCCATGATGGATACCTCCCCCTAAAGGCTTGCTCCCCCTTGACCATTGCACCAACAATGTCTTTGGGAAGTCCCTAAGCCAATAGAAACTCTAAACCATCAAAGATAAGGTTAGAAATTCAACATTGAACTTTCCAACACTTTAAATTTGATACAAGCCAATGAATTTTCACCCTTTATAATGCTCCCCAAAGCATATCCTAGGGTTAGGAGTGATTAGAGACCTTAACCGTAGCTGAAATCGGGTTAAACAATCTTGTTTATCCCGAAATCAGACTATCAGTCGAGTCCTACAAAAATCAGTCGACTGATGTGCCCATCAATCGACTGGCACCGAGCGCGATCGAGTCATCTGCTGTGACAGCAGCTGCCATCTATCACGATCGTCAGAGGCGATCGATAATTAAAAAAAACCTGTTTTTCAATTATCAGACTCCAACTTTGAAAAATCGTAACTAAATATATATATCTTGAAAAATCACGAAATTTCACATGTATAATACTTATCACACATACAATCGGTGAAAAATCTTGGAAAAATATTTTAACCATTGAAATAGGAGATTGTTACAAAGTTCAAAAACTATTAAAACTTTAAAGTTTTTGATCTACTTTGTATCAACTTCTACAATGATGATGGCTATCAAAAGATAGACTTCACCAAGGTTTTCTAAAGTGATTTTAAAATGTTTTTGAAAACCTATTTTTAACCATGGATTATTGGCTAAATATACATAACTTGTATATTAGCTTTCCTGATGATTCTTAGTGATGATTGAAATAAGTTTGAGTTCATCTAGATGCACTACCTATGCACCTTGAACCTAACTTATTATTCTAACATCTCACATATTATCTAAGGTGTATACACACACATACATGTCAATTTAATGTGAGATGTGGGTTTCGGTTCATTTAATCTAGGGTTTCATGCATTTTTCTAAGGCAACCCTACTTGATTCCCTTATAAATGGGATTTCAAGTCATGCCAATTGTCCTTAACTCAATTTTAATCAAATGCATGAATGATTATGACATTAATGATGATATAAATAAGCATATGCTCATAATCATGATGTTATGGCATAATATGAAATCTAAAAACACATGACATTAATCCTTAATCCTAAAACATGATCATGACATATAAATGATAGAAATAAATATGATGTCATGGCATGTTATATGGCAAACAAAGCATGACATATAAAATGTATAGGTATAATAATACCTAAATTTTAATATTAATTGCTATTTGATATAATTAAATATATTTTGTCATATTTTCACTTTTCTTCCTAGTGTGCCAAAAACCCAAAATGACATACTATGACCTCTAAACCTAAAATATGTCAATTTGATCATTTTATCAAAACTTCTCAAATAATATTGGCACATCCTAAAATCTTTTAGGATTAAAGCTCAAATGTATTTCCAAGGTAACCATAACCTTAAAAATAACCTAAAGTGCCATCTTTACCATGGTTAGGTTAACTACCCTTCCATTTAAGGTTAGCACACCCTAAACCCATCTAGCGTGAATCAATCACGCTCTTAGGAACCCAAAACCTATTTGAGCTCCTAGGGTTTACTAGGTATTCCTTAGGGATAACCTCCCTAGATACCCTCCTAATGACCCTCCTAGGCTTGGTAGCCTTGGTCATTGTGGTATTACCAAGGTTGACTCTAGAGGTAACTCCCCTTGCAACATTCTTTGTGGCCACCCTAGGTTTCCTAGAAACCCTAGCCACTAGGCACTTACCATGGTTACTCTTAGGGATAACTTTCCTAGTAACCTTGGTTTTCCTAGGTTTAGATTGTGTTCCATAGTCAAATGGAACACTATTATAAGCCACCTTAGGCTTAGATTTGTGACCCAAACCATTCTTGCCCTTGGTTGACTTTTATTTCTTGGGTTATAGATGTTGACTTTGAGGTTTTGACCCTTGACTTTGGCCATTAGACCCTTGAAATTGATTTTGTATCATATTCAGGGTCTTTTCAAGTTTCTCAAGCCTTGACCTCAAGGCTTGGTTTTCTAATTCTAATTGCCCAATTTTCGATTTTTGATTAAGTTTTTGGGCATTGTTCTTCCTAGGCATGTGTCTAGTCTATTTAGGATTAAGATCTAAGTATTCTCCTATTTTCCTAATAGACTCTCTAGGAAGGACATTTCTAGGGACATTAGTCCCAAATTTCTCCTTCTTTGAAAGGTAGACATTTTTGGCTCCTAAACAAAATTCTCTATTTCTAGCATGCTCTTTATGATAAATAGCAAGACTATTAAAATTATTCCTAGCATGCTTTTGACTAGAATTTAAAGAACAAGCATTGTTTAAATATACCTTAGGGTTAGCTATAGAAGCTCCCCCTACTTGTAATGCTCCTTCTTGCCCCTTCTTCTTTCCCCTAGGGCATTGACTCCGGTAATGCCCCTTTGAGTTGCACTTGAAGCATATGATATGCTCCTTGCTCTTTTGACTTGGGGCACTGACATCCTTGACTTTTGGAGCCGGTTGAGCCTTCTTGACCCTTTTTGGACACTTACTGTTGCAGTGTCCGGATTCCCTACACTCAAAGCATATTATATGAATTTTATTATTAATTGATATGCTTGGGTTACCTAGGGTGGTTGTAGGTGCCGGAATCAGATTTTGAGCTTCTTCATCTTGACCGGATGTCGAAGCTTCTTCTTGATGTTCCGGTGTGGAAGTTCTCTCTGCTCCCTCAATCCTTGAGGTGGATGCTTCTTCCACTTCCTCCACCGATCCGGAAGTTGACTCCCTATCAACTTCCGACTCCTCAAGCTCTTTAGATGGCGATGTGCTTGCTTGAGCTTGAGAGGGTGAGCACTCTTCTTCTTCTTCTTCTTCTTCTTCTTGGACCGATGATAAATTTTCATGGAGCTTTGCCACTTGGCTCCATAGCTCCTTGGCATCTACATAATTACCTAACATACACAAGATATTGCTAGGCATTAAATCAATTAAAATTTTTATCACCTTATCATTTTTCTCGAATGCTTGGACTTGCTCTTCGGTCCATCTCTTCTTTTTGAAGAATCAACCTCTTGGTCCTCTTGGATATTCAAATCCATCCATCAAAATGGACCATTCCTCAAAATCTCTCATCATAATAAAATCTTCAATTCTTCTCTTCCAAGAATTGAAGCCTTCTCGTCCATATTGAGTGTAAGGCACCGATGTGTTGATGTCCCAACCTAATTGTTCTTGGACTTCCATCTTCACCCTCTAGCGTGCTCCCTTAGTTGTTAAACCTTGAAGAGCGGCCTCGCTCTGATACCAATTGTAAGTGATTTGAGGTCGCTAGAGGGGGGTGAATAGCGTTGCGTGATGGAATTCGTTTCGCGTTCGTCTACAAATTTCGTTAGCATGCAGCGGAATAATAATGAAGCAATACGAAATAGACAAACACAAATACACAAGTATTTAACGTGGTTCGGAACCGAACGGTTCCTACTCCACGGATCGAGCTCTAAAGAGCTCTAGCGATGCCAATGCAATCACTAACCACAAATACTCCTTCTCGACACAAGCCGGAGGCGGAGAAACCTCTTACAAACTATTCTTACAACAATAAGAAATAGATACAAGCAATTACAACAATGAAATACAATGCAAGTAAAGAAAACTACTTTACAATTGCTCTTTGAATGCTTGATCGCTTGGTTGCTTGAAAAGAACTTGGAAACTCTGATTTGCAGCAGCAAATTGCCCCAAATGCTCTCAAGAACCGGTTAGTTTTTCCTCTATCATGAGCTCCTTTTATAGCTTCAACCTGTGCTGAAAAAAGTCGATCAGTCGACTGCTCGAGACCATCAGTCGACTGATCACACTGTTGCTGTGAGAGAACGGTGTAATCCACGCTGGAAAAATCCAACGGCTAGGACATCAGTCAACTGATCATGAGCATCAATCGACTGTTAAAGCCATCACTCGACTGCTCATCCCAACGGTCGAGTGAGACTCCATTCGGCCCCTAAAATGAGCATCACGAGATCACAAGATCGATCTTGCTCAATCAATCGATCGCCAACCTATGTCACCGATCATTGGGACAATTCTCGCAGTCAAACCCTAGTTAACTACGCCAGTCGACTGCCACATGACACCAGTCGACTGACACACCTCAAACATGAGATTTTAGCCCAAGTATGGTGCCCCCATACTTGCTAGACCACCCTTAGCCTAAACCTAAGCCTTCTAGCCTCCTCCATCAGCCTTACGCCTCTCGAATCCCTCCAAGTCATCCATGACTTGTTCATCTATCGCGCTAGCCTTCAGGTGCTTCCATCGACTATGTCATGCTAACGGTGTCTACACCGCCAAGGCACATTGGACTTACGCCGCCAAGACTCCGCTTGGACTTTAAGCCGCCAACCATTGGACTTATGTTGCCAAGACTCCCGCTTGGACTTTACGCCGCCAATATTAAACCCCTTGGACTTTCCATGCTAAGACTCATGCTTGGACTTTTGATGTGTATAAATCATGCTATGTTTTCACTACTCCATATACATGCATTTTATCTCATTTCATGTCCTAGGCATGTATTTTATCATGATTTAGTTATGTTTAGAATATTTTGGACAAAGAGACTGCTTTTGGGTGTTTTTCGTGTTAACAGGGCAAAGAAGCAGGCGTATCAAAATAACACAGGCGTGTCATCAGTGACACGTCCGTGTCAGGAGTTCCAGCCTTCAACATGCCCTGGTTAAGAAACGACACGCCCGATCAAAGTGTTGACACGGCCAAGCGTATCAAAAACAACAGACATGTTATCGGCGACACGTCCGTGGTCGGGAGTTCCAATGACACCCGATTCGCCCGACACCGCCCCCAATTCAAGCGCAACACGCCCTGTGGGAAGGCTGCGACATGCCTGTGCCCTCATTTGGCACGGGCGTGTTGTCCTGACTTTGGATTTCCTTTTCTGCGAGAGCTGCGATCTTCGTCTCAATTAAAGGAAAATCTTTTGCCTTAATTAAAGAGGAGGCTAAGGCTATAAAAGAGGAGAGATTCTAACCCTAGTGGGGGACGGCGGGTGGTGAAAACGACGATAGAAGAAGGAGGATAAGGAAGGAGTCGACGACAGAGGAACACAGATGACACTAAGTATCGTAATTTCTTTCTCTAGCAATTCTTGCCAGACTATGGAGTAGTGTCTTGTAATCTTAGGATGGGGGAGTAGCCCTTGATGATTTATGATGGATGATGTAATCTATACTACTTGAATTATTGTTTGTTTTGATCTAGTTTTTGGATTCTTATTGATAAACCTAAGGAGCTAAGGGGAAGTACCTAACAGTGAACCCAAGTTCCCGAAACCCAGAACCAACTAGGGATTAACTCCTGCCAAGTAGCGGTGGTGTATCTATGAGGGCTTGCGGGGGTCTCGTGACAGGTCCCCTTAGCTGATTATGGTCCCGTGTGCAAACCTACCGTGAAAAGGAAATTAGACTCTAGAGGGACTCTTATGGACTTAATGGATCTATCAAATCCGGTTTTTACCAAGTAACGGAGGTAAGACTAGGGAGGTTTACGGGGGTCTCGTGACAGGTCCCCTTAGCTGATTATGATCCCCTATGCTCGAACACCGTGACAGGTAAATTGAGTTTGATAGGTACAGTTAGCGTAGACCTCGAAAGGGGCCGTTGATTTACCTTAGGATAGGTTCCATCAAAACAACTCTAATAGGGGTAGGAAAGAATTAAATCACCATATAAATTGTCAACGTGGTGAAACCCATATCCTGAGATTCTCCTCAACTATTGACTTTTAGCTCGTTCTTCTTATTCGTTGTTCTTGACTACTCAGTGTCTTTGCTTAATCCACAAATTGATTGACTAGATAACTTGGTATCACGATCATTCAGTAATTGTCCCAATCCCTGTGGGATCGATATTTTTATTACTTGACGACAACCGTGCACTTGTGGAAAATAAGACATCAAGTTTTTGGCGCCGTTGCCGGGGATTGGCACTCAATATTGAATTGAGCGTGATTTAGTTAATCTAGATTTCTATTTTTGTTCCTATTCTTTGTGTCTATTCTGAATTCTTGTTTTGGGAGCCTCTCTTGTTGTTGCATGCACAGACTTAATAGGGAAATTCTCGATATTGATCCTGAGATAGAGAGAACGTTCCTTGCTAGAAGACGATTTCAGCAACATCAGGAATACAATCTGACCTCCGACATGGCTGACCAGAACGAGAATAAACCTTTAAGGGATTATGCAGCACCTAGTACAAGGGGATTGAGATCGAGTATTAGAAGACCCCCTATTGAAGCGAACAATTTTGAATTAAAACCGTCTCTACTATCCATGGTCCAACAACATCAATTTGGAGGAGCACCCACTGAAGATCCAAATCTGCACTTGGAAGTATTTTTGGAATTTTGCGAAACTTTAAAACTGAATGGAGCCTCAGCTGATGCTATTAGATTGCGCTTGTTTCCTTTCTATCATGGACAAAGCTAGAGCCTGACTACACTCTCTTCCAGCAGATTGCATAACTACCTGGGATCAGCTGGAGCAAAGATTTTTAGACAAGTATTTTCCACCCAGCAAAACTGCAAGTCTTCATCATCAAATCACTAATTTTGCACAAAAGGATGGAGAAACACTATTTGAAGCATGGGACAGATTTAAGGGATTACTACAACAATGCCCTCATCATGGGCTGGAGAAGTGGCTCATTGTTCATACTTTCTACAATGAAATCTCGTATGCTACTAAAGTTTCTCTGATTCACGCAGGAGGAGCTCTTATGAACAAAACATTGGATGAAGCATTTGAGATCATCGAGAATGTGGCAATGAATTCTCACCAATGGGCTACAGAACGAGGATATCAAACTAAGATGCCAAGTAAGTTTGAGGTAAGTACCCTTGATCTACTCAGTGCAAAAGTCGATGCGTTAACTCAAAAGCTCGAACATTTTAATCTATCAGCTGTAAACTCATCTAATGTCACTTGCGAGATCTGTGGTGTAACAGGACATGTAGCGATGAACTGTCAAATCCTACACGCACCATCATCGGAAGCTGGGATTGAGCAAGTAGATGCGCTAAATAATTTTAATCAGAAGCTTAATGGTGGCAACCCTTACTCGAACACGTACAATCCCGGTTGGAGGAATCATCCCAACTTTTCGTATAGAGCCAACCAAAATTCTTCTGGACAGAACAGTTTTGGAGCACCTTCGAGATTTCAGCCATGACCCAAGTCGAGCTTAGAAAAGATGATGGAGAATTTTATTACATGTTAGGGGAAGATAAACGATGAATTTCGACAGCATATTGTAGAATCAAATCGGCAACATCAAAATAATACTGAGGCAATCAAGCAATTGGGAGGCAAGGTTGATAATTTGACTAATCACACAAGAATGCTGGAAAATCAAATTTCCCAAATTGCCAGCTCAGCATCAAAAACGCCGGGCAGATTTCCTGGAAATTCAGAAGTAAACCCAGCTGAGCATTATAATTCCATAAGTTTGAGAAGTGGAAGGATTTTACAAGGAGACAGAGCTCAACAAGCGGCCTCTGTGCTAAAGGACACGAGCGTGTCAGAGTTGGAAGAAGACAGCAGCACGCCTGGGTTGAATAGAAAAGGAAGCCGACACACCCTGACCCAGGGCGTGTTGTTCAACACGCCTGAGGGAGAGAATACCCACGAGCGCGTGTCAGCCGACACACCCGTGTCAGGTCACTCCAGCAGCCCACCTCAGCGGCGAACGACGGCATGCATGTCGAATAAGGAACCAAGAACATATAAGCCCCCTATCCCGTTCCCTCAGAGGCTGATTAAGGAAAAATTGGATGAACAATTTGGTAAGTTCCTTGAGGTAATTAGGAAGCTATATATCAATATACCTTTTATAGAAGCTCTTCAACAAATGCCTACATACTCCAAGTTCTTGAAGGATATCTTAACCAATAAAAGAAAAGTCGAGGAGCATGTAACAGTGGCTCTTACTGAGGAGTGCAGTACTTTAATTAAGAACATGATACCTCTCAAACTAAATGATTCGGGTAGCTTTTCTATCCCTTGCATAATTAATGACTCAAATTTTGATAAGACTTTTTGCGATTTGGGCGCCAGTGTCAATCTGATACCTCTTTCCATATGCAAGAAATTGGATTTGGGAGAAATGAAACTAACTACTATGGCCTTACAGTTAGCCGATCTCTCCATTAGATATCCTTTGGGAATCTTAGAAGATGTACCAGTGCAGGTGGGAAATTTTATTATTCCTGCCGATTTTGTAATGCTTGACATGGATGAAGACCCATGCATTCCACTCATTTTGGGGAGACCTTTCTTGGCTACTGCAGGGGCAATGATAGATGTCAAGAACCACAAACTCTCACTTGCATTTGGAAACGACAAAATTGAATTCGACCTTTCAAAAGCTGTTAAACAACCTTCTATTTTTGATGTTTGTTGTAGGATTGACAGTTTCCAGTCAACAACACTAGAAGGAGCATCAGAACAAACTTATCTTAATAAGCTCGAAGGGGATTTGGAGGATAAAGAGCTGGAGATTTCCGACCCCAACCTAACACCACATAGCTGGTTGAGGAGGAAGAGGGGCAGAGCACACTCCTCGAACCATATCCCCAAAACTAGGGAGTAACTGAGGGGTCAAGCAAACGACCTTAAATAAGCGCTTCTTGGGAGGCAACCCAAGCTATTTTAATTTTTTTTAGTCATTTTATTTTATTTTATTCTTTATTCTATTTTTATTTTTTTCAGGTTTACAGGACACGACATGTTAAATGTGCCACTGCGTGCCAAGTTGACACGACCCGCCTATGCCGAATGACACAGGCGTGTTGAGGTTACCCGAAGACAACACAGGTCGGGCGTGCTGCTGAGCACGCCCGTGTCGCACCTTTCTTACCTGCAGCATGCCTGGGCTGGACTGCGGAACGCTTGGGGAGGATGGAGCACGCCTATGTCGCGCTTAAACGGGTCGGGTATTTGCGTAAGAGGATGCCCGACACGCCTATGCTGCGGATAGCCCTCTAAAGCCGGCCCGAGCACGCCCTAATTTTCCACTCGCGTTACAAGGTCAAGCGACCCATCACGGCCTCTCTCAAGCCGAGAGAGCTAACTCGCCTCTCCCTCCCCAACGCCATGAGTAAGCGAGTGAAGACTAGAGGAGGAGCTTCTTCCTCTTCGGCAAGGGACAAGGGAAAAAGAAAAGCTTAGGATTTGGGTAACGATCCTCCTCCGACCTCTTGCCATCCATATGGAATTGTTTTTAGAGATGAGGTTATGAAGTCTAAATTCAGTAAGCTTGAAAAAAGGAAGTTAGTATCCACAAGAACTATAGACTTCTACACATTGACCACCCTAGGGTTAAGAGATGACATAACTTGGTTGACCAATAGGATAGGTTGGACCGAGTTTATCACGCACCATCATCTTACTTACCCTAGCATCACTCTTGAATTCCTTAGCTCCCTGTCTGCTGAAATACTGCAAGGAAAGGATTGTGAGGAAGGAAAAATAAAATTTAGATTAATGAATCATGAGTTTACCCTTTCTTTAAGTTATTTTAATACGATATTTGATTTTCCTAGCGGAGGGGAGAGGCAAATTCATAGACATTTTATTGATCATCAATTTTGGAGATTAATTTCTGATGACCCTTGCCCTTATGATGCATTTAGGTCTAAATCATTTAAAATTCCTAATCCTACTTTTCGTTATCTCCTTAGGTTTATGGCTAATACAATCTCTGGAAGATATGATAGTGCAGGGGTGGCTAGGCAGAGTGAGTTACAATTTTTATGGGCCATGCTAAATGAAGTTAATATTGATTCTGGAGCCCATATGGTTAGACATTTAGTTAAGGTTAGTAATAGCCCATCCGGAGTCATAGTCATAGGTGGTATTATCACTAGGATTGCTGTAGCCTTAGGATGTGAATTGGATGACCTTGAATATTGTCCTGCTAGCCCTAGATTGGATTTGGATGCTTGTATAAATATGAAGATGATTGAGGCATTCGACGAGGGGTATCGTTTGGTGTTAAGAAATGGAATTAAAATCCCTCTTCCAAACCCTGAGCGGATGACTGTACGTAATTCATCCAATTGGCTTTTTAGAGATGTCCAGGAACCCTTTCCTACCCCCACTGCCCATGCTCCATCACCCTCTCCTAGGGAGCCATCTCACATAGCCCCTGAGCCATCACATTCGACTCCTGAACCCCCGCGGTTTCCTACTGACAATGTTTCTGTAGGGTACTCTTCTTTTGATTTTTCAGGATTTTGATCATCATTCGAAGCTTTCAGGGTCGAGCATACCTCGCACATAGGTGTGTGGGATCGATATGCCCAAGCTACAGAGGAGCACCATCGTATGGTGACACAACATTTGGATAGGGCAGCTGATTTTTACAGGAGAGCTGATGAGTTTTTCACTGCTGAGTCCGCCCGGAGGGAAGATGATGATAGATTTCGACAGGAGTCCCGGGAGTTTTACCAGGAGCAGCGACGTAGGTGGGCAGAGGAGGATGCTAGTAGCGAAGACGATGACCATTGACCACCTTGAACTATTTTGTGAGTTTCGATGCACATCCTTTACTGCTTATGCTGTCTCTACTTAGATTTTTAGTTTGGTTAGTGCTATTTTGTTTGCATCCTTTCATATATCATAACATTGCATTTTTATATCATCTAGCGTAATACAACCAATATTGGTCGGATCATGATATTCCTTTTGCCTATTTGATAAGAGCCCTATTTCACTTCTAACACGGTCTATAGGTCTGAGGTATCCAAAAAAGGATTTAAATCCCCCATATCGGACGAGAACTCGATTTTCCATTGGAGACTTGCCTGCGCAACTTGGTTACTGGAGAAACACTTTCACTAGAAGTATGATAAAAAAAAAAACTGGAATTGTTTTCAAGCACCCCTTTGAGACCAAGTAGTTACTGGGGAAACACCTAAAAGGTGCCCCTTTGAGACTAACTAGTTACTGGGGAAATGCTCTCTATAAATTCCTTTCCTTCTCTCTTAGAAAGTGCTCCTTTGAGACCTTTTGATGATAGGTAAGGATGATCCATGCATTAAGGCAGGTAAGTGCCTCTATGCCGGAAATAAGATTGCTCTACGATAGAAGGGATGTCAAATCCGGATTGGTATCCAATGACTTTAGTCCAACCTTTCACGTGCACTATATAGGGATCTTTCAAACTTGGCAACTAGGAATGACTTGAAAAGATTAAGATCAGATTGTATACCTCTGGATGGTGTCTAGCATTCCCACAAATAAGTTGTCTTTTGAGTTTTCTTTGCTTGAGGACAAGCAAAAGTTTAGGACTAGGGGATTTTGATGTGTATAAATCATGCTATGTTTTCACTACTCCATATACATGAATTTTATCTCATTTCATGTCCTAGGCATGTATTTTATCACGATTTAGTTAAGTTTAGCATATTTTGGACAAAGAGACTGCTTTTGGGTGTTTTTCGTGTTAACAGGGCAAAGAAGCAGGCGTATCAAAACAACACAGGCATATCATCAGTGACACGTCCGTGTCAGGAGTTCCAGCCTTCAACACGCCTTGGTTCAGCAGCCGACATGCCCCAGTCAAAGTGCTGACATGACCGGCGTATCAAAACAACACAGGCGTGTTATCAGCGACACGTCCGTGTCAGGAGTTCCAGCAGCCGACACACCCCAGTTCAGCCTTTAACATGCCCAAATTCAAGCGCAACATGTCCTGTGGGAAGGCCGCGACACGCCTATGCCCTCATTTGGCACGGGCGTGTTGTCCTGACTCCGGATTTCCTTTTCTGCGAGAGCCGCGTTCTTCGTCTCAATTAAAGGAAAATCTTTTGCCTTAATTAAAGAGGAGGCCAAGGCTATAAAAGAGGAGAGATTCTAACCCTAGTGGGGGACGGCGGGTGGTGAAAACCCAAATCCAAACGGATGGAATGCTTTCTTAAAACCCAAATCGAGATGTGGATCATAATCCAAACGGATTTCACACTTCCGACTAATGAAGTGGGTGACTCCTTGGATTATGACCAATGGACCATTGCAACAAAAAAACAAGTCGAAGCCGACGCTAAGGTAACGCAAATTCTTCAATGCATCCTATCCAAGGAGGAGCTAAATCGCGTCGGCCCCTTCATAAGCGCAAAAGATCTTTGGACAAAACTAGTGGAGCTACACGAAGGGACCGACGAAGCCAAGGTATGTAAGCGTGATTTTATTTTCAATAAACTATATAACCTAAAAATGTAGGAACACGAGTCTGCGACACAACTTCACGCCCGAGTCCAGGACATCGTCAACAACCTACACGCAATCGGGCAAAAGGTCGAAAACCGCGACCTTATAAGGTATGTCCTAAACTCTTTTCCGAGGACTACCTTATGGGCATCCATGGTCGATGCCTATAAGGTCTCCAAGGACCTTTCTAAAATTAGGTTAGATGAACTCTTTTCGTATTTTGAACTTCATGAGGCCTAACTGAGCCAGAGGGGTATAGCCTTGTTTGCAGGATCAAAGAAGAAGAAAATCGCAAGCAAGCCACCACCAACCGAGGAGGAAGACGAGTCCGAAGAAGAAGTTGACCCGGAGTTGACTGCCGAACTAATGAACCTAGCTCGAAGGATAGCCAAGGGACGAAAGCGAACCACGACTCGACCCAACCATGGTAAGCCTAAAAGTTCAAATATTAGGTGTTATGAGTGCAACAGGTTTGGACATATCAAGTCCGAGTGCCCCAAGCTCAACCACCAAGCACCTAAGCACAAGAAGGCCCTCAACGCAACATGGGAAGAAGCGCTATCCAAGAAGATGAAGACCACGCCTTCATGGCAAAATCAATTGAGTCGACACGGAGACCGAGCTCGAACTTGAGTCGAACTCGAGGATGACTCGACCACGGTTACCTTCAAGTCAAGCCATGGATACGCATCCGGTTCAAAAGATACCCTTAAAGTAAGTCGAACTTTATTTAATACTTTACATAATACGGTTAGATTTTTGTCTAGGAAGTTAGCTAAGTCCGAGTCCAAGGTCGAGACCCTTGTTGAGGAGGTTAAACTCCTCAAACACGAGGTCTCCCTAACCTCTTCGACTAGTCGAGTTCAAGAGAAGGACTCAACTCGAGTTGAAAAGCTCGAAGTTGATAACTCTCTCTTGAAAAGTCAAGTCGAAGATCTTAGGAACACGTTGGAAAGGTTCACTTCGGGATCCAAAGGACTTGACCTCCTACTTGGATCTCAAAGGGCCGTGTACAACAAGGCTGGACTAGGGTTTAACTTGAACACGACTAATAGGTCGTATATGTCGATTGTAAGTCGACATAGGAAACATGTGTTAGGGCAATCTCTTGCCGTAATATGGTTTTGATGGTGTGGCAAAGGGTTTAAGTTAGTTTGATATGTTGATGTGATATGTGCTTTGAAGTCGTGTAGGACTTAGTAATTCGCACATGGAGCCGTGGCGAGTTTCACATCTCATGACTCGTGCCTTGAGTCGGTGAAGGATAGCTTTGCGGAAGCCGTGCGCTTGGAGCATCCGAGGGACCGCGGACGAGAAGCTTGGAGTGAAGCCGGAGGAAGTAGACTTCGAGGCAAGAGACGCGAAGGAGCATTGCAGAGCCGTGCGCCTGATGCTGCCGAGGGACGTGGCCGAGAACGAAGAGAACTTCGAAGGCGAGGGACTCCGAGAAATGAGAGGAGCGATTGTAACCCGGGAAGGGTAGTTTTAGGTGAAACTTGGCCATTTGGCCAAGTGTCGATGGGTTTTCTCGACACCACCGATCGCTATGTCATGGCGGCCGATGATCGCTTCCGAGTCGAGTAAGTTCGACCGTATACGATCGACCGGATTGTGGCAGCAATGATCGCCATACGCGGGCCGATCGCTAAGATTATCACGATCAAGGCGCAATGATCGTCAATGGGTTTCGCCATTAGACCGCTTCGTAGCCGATCGGCCGATTACGGAGGCAAAGAATGATCGATGAGGTCCATCACCGATCGCTAAGAGTTCCGCTGACTACAACGGCCGGATCCGACGTGTTCGGAGGCCGCTAGGACGGCAATGATCGCCAAGGGCGGCAATGATCGATGGCGCAAACGGAAGAAGTTAGCCCTCTCTATAAAAAGAGAGGGTGAGCCTTTGAGAGGCTAATGCTCATACTCCAAACGATCTTCCTAGTGCCCCACAAGCTCTAAACTCTTCTTACTTGTCTTTACTTCAATCCTATTGTAAGAAGAGTGATCTTGGTTGTAAAGGTTACCTCCACCTAGCTTTGTGCAAAGGAGAGACCGATAGTGATTGGTTTTGGCGAGTGATTCACCGTGGATTTAATCGGACTGCGGATTAGCTGCGAGCTGAACCACGCTATATCTCTGTGTTGTATTGCTTGCTTATATCTTGCTTGTCTTTGCTTTATTTGTATACTGTCATAATAACGTGCCAAACAAGCAATACAACTGAATACGACGTCAACTTACGAGGGCTATTCACCCCCTCTAGCCGCCATATCGATCCCTACAAGTGGTATCGAGCCGAGGTTGCTTGTCACCGGACTAACCGCCGCAACAAGCCCTACATCAAAATGGCCGGCTCAACATCCATCCTCCGAAGTTTGAAGGAGAATTGGCTTAGTGGAAGAAGCGAATGGAGGTATTTTTCAAACGGATTTTGATATAATGATTACAATGGAATCCGGTTTCGTTTTGCCTAGGATGAAGAGGGAAGCCAATAGAGAAATCTAGGTGGACCAAGAGGCAAAGAGAGGAGCACCTTGCAAACTCCAAAGCCAAGCACCATCTCTACAATGTGCTCCCTCAACAAGAGATCAACCGAATAGGAGAATGCCTAAGCGCCAAGGAGATGTGGGAGAAGCTAATTGAGCTTCATGAAGGCACATCCGAGGCAAAGCTAGCAAGGAGAGATCTCCTCCGCTCCCAACTATCCAACATCAAATTAGAAAAGGGAGAAAAGGTAATTTCTTTGCATTCTAGATTCAAAGAAATTTTAAATGGACTAACAAGTGTAGGTGAGAAGCTATCAAAACGGGATATGGTAATGAAGGCCATAGATGCCTTTCCCCGGTCCTCAAAGTGGAGCTCCATGGTGGACTCATTCTATATCTCAAAGAATTTAGAAGTGAGCACCTTGGAGGAGTTCTTCTCAACAATGGAACTCCACGAAACTAGGCTTGAGGGAATACAAGAGGAGCCTAAAATTCAACCCTCAAGAGGAGTAGCATTATTGGCAAGTAAGGGGAAGAAGAAGATGGAAATCCCCTCCTCCTCCGATGACGAAGCGTCTTCCTCCTCCTCCATGGATAGCACCGAAGAAGCCTACATGGTAAGGAGGGTAAGACGAGCATTTAAGAATTTTAGATTTGATAAATCTAATGATAGGAATAGAAGACCAAGGGGGAAGGTCATATGCTATAATTGCCAAGGAGAGGGACACATAAGGGACAATTGTCCCCTCCTAAACAAAAGCAAAGAAGAGAAGAAAAAGAAAGAAGAGAAGAGGAAGAAGAAGAAGGGGAGCAAGAGAAAGGAAGAAGAAAAGAAGGCAAAAGAAAAGGGGAAGGCCAAAGCATTCAAGGCCAAGACATGGGATGATCCATCCTCATCCTCCTCCTCATCATCGGATGAGGAGAATGCTTTTGTCACCAATTTGGCCTTGATGGCCTTTGATGACTTGGATTGCTCTTCATCCGAAAATGAAAGATCAAGCTCAAGTGGGGAAAGCTCAAGTGAAGGGGGAGCTGCTACATCATCCTCATCATCCGAAGAAGAAGAGGACATGGAAACTATGGTAACCAACCTCTCACCTAATAAAATAGTTTCTATGATTTCTAGCTTAACTAAGGACTTATTTAGAGCTAAGAAGAAGAACAAAAGTATTCTAGATCAAATTAAGGACCTAGAACAAAAATTAGAAAAGGCATGCTTAAATGATAATATTTCTTCTAGCTTAGATGATGCATGCTCACATGATTATATGCCTTTGGATGTTAATGATGCATGCATAGAGGAAAATAGGGCATTAAGGGAAAAGGTAGATTATTTAACCAAAGCCCTAGAGAAATTCACTATAGGCTCCAACACTTTAAATATGATCTTAGGGAGCCAAAGAGCTAGTTTCAACAAGAAAGGCCTAGGATACAAAGAAAAGAAAAATGAAAAGGCCTATAAATGCCTAATAGCTAGGGGACAAGATAAGAAGAAGGTAATTGCTAGGAAATGGATCCCCAAGGAATATTTAGTGAACCCAATAGGAAAGAATTTATTTTGGGTTCCAAAATCCATTCTTAAGGGTTAGAAAACCCCTAGGGTAGTCAACCATATGAACTTGACCTATATCATATTTTGGTTGACTTAGGATGACGGGACAACATTTTTTTTTGATAGTGTTGGGTGATGATAACGTGCCCATAAATAGGTAATAATGCTTAAATCATGATGATTGATGTAATTCCTATGTATGTTTTAAATCATGATTTATGTTTTTGATATTTGGCATGTTATCATGAGAAATAGGTATAAATCATGCTTTAGGTGATAATTTGTTTATTATCATCACATATTACCTAATGCATGGTTATAAATTGATGAAAACATGTATTTCATGATTATAATGTAGAATTAATTCATATATGTCATTATGATCATGTAGGATGTTAGGTTGATACTTAACCATGATAGAATTGCATGAATATATGGGTTAAGTATATACAAATACCCCCTAGGATACATCTCACACTCACTATAGGCTAACTTGATTGCAAACTTAGCATGGGTGAGATGTTAGGATGATACAAATGTCCACTAATGCCTATGGCATTTAGATGGTCATTTAAAGTATCAAAATAGCAATAATAGACCAATCATGGGGAAGGCTTATGTTTAATTCATAGACATATTGCCCAAAGATCATGGTTGGATATTTCATATGTTTTCAAAACAATTTCTTACCCTAAAATACATGTATTCATGTTTTGAAACAATTGGATGCAAAACTAGGTAGCTAACTGGATACTAACATGCTCAAAAACTAGTGGTTTTTCAAGTGTTTGGATTTTTGGCAAAAACAAGAAAATATAATGGGTTTTCATGAAAAACTATTTTTCATTGATAGATATACTTAAAAGAAATATGTTCCCCAAATTTCATGATTTTTCAAATTTTCTAGAATTTATAATGCATTTCTGAAATTCATCCTGAAAATCAGAAATTTGGATTCCTTTGTTGCTCATTGCCATACGATAGCGATCATTGGTAGCTATAAATCGAATATTGAAGGCTGAATTCAGTTTGTAAACCTACAACAAGTTGTAGAAATATACTTGATGCCATCAAGTGGTACCCAATTTTAAATCAACTTGTCATATTTTTCCTCCATTATACTTGATGCCATGAGCTTATAACTTAGTGTTAATCTTTTTGATGATGTCAAAGGGGGAGAAATAATTATGTTTAAGTTAATTATTTTAGGGGGAGAAATATATTTTAGGGGGAGAAATATATGATAGGGGGAGAAAATTTGCATGGAGAGTTTCATGGATTAAGGGGGAGTTGCATGTTGTTATATCATGTTTATCTTTACATGCTTTCTTACCTTAGAACTTATATCAAATGTTTTTACCTAACTTAAACGGATTGCCACACATCAAAAAGGGGGAGATTGTTAGGGCAATCTCTTGCCGTAATATGGTTTTGATGGTGTGGCAAAGGGTTTAAGTTAGTTTGATATGTTGATGTGATATGTGCGTTGAAGTCGTGCAGGACTTAGTAATTCGCACATGGAGCCGTGGTGAGTTTCACATCTCATGACTCGTGCCTTGAGTCGGTGAAGGATAGCTTTGCGGAAGCCGTGCGCTTGGAGCATCCGAGGGATCGCCGGACGAGAAGCTTGGAGTGAAGCCGGAGGAAGTAGACTTCGAGGCAAGAGACGCGAAGGAGCATTGCAGAGCCGTGCGCCTGATGCTGCCGAGGGACGTGGCCGAGAACGAAGAGAACTTCGAAGGCGAGGGACTCCGAGAAATGAGAGGGAGCGATTGTAACCCGGGGAAGGGTAGCTCTTAGGTGAAACTGGGCCATTTGGCCAAGTGTCAGATGGGTTTTCGACACCGCGATCGCCATGTCATGGCGGTCGGCCCCGCTTCAATCGAGTAAGTTCGGTGGTATCGATTGGGGATTGTAGCCAGCGGTCGCGCATCGTGGGCGATCGCGCCAAGATCATCGATCATTCGCAGCGGCCGATCGGTAGTCAATGGGGTTTGCCACGGCCGTATGGCCAGGCGATCGACTACGAGGAGCGCGATCGTGATGAGGTCCATCGATCATTCGCCAAGAGTTCCGTTGGACTACAGCGGTCGGGATCCGGCGTGTTCGGAGGCCGTTGTAGTAACAATGATCGGCGCCAAGCGGCGATCGTGATGGCGCTGCAAGCGGAAGAAGTTAGCCCTCTCTATAAAAAGAGAGGGTGTGAGCCTTTGAGAGGCTAATGCTCATACTCCAAACGATCTTCCTAGTGCCCCACAAGCTCTAAACTCTTCTTACTTGTCTTTACTTCAATCCTATTGTAAGAAGAGTGATCTTGGTTGTAAAGGTTACCTCCACCTAGCTTTGTGCAAAGGAGAGACCGATAGTGATTGGTTTTGGCGGAGTGATTCACCGTGGACGAATCGGACCGTGGATTAGCGGCGTAGCCGTGAACCACATTATATCTCGGTGTTTGTATTGCTTGCTTATATCTTGCTTGTCTTTTGCTTTGTATTTGTATATTCCGCTTGCGCTAACGTTTTGTAGACGAGCAATTTACGACGTCCAACGTACGAGGGCTATTCACCCCCCTCTAGCCGGCCATATCGATCCCCTACAACATGTCCAAGCATGGGTCCCTAAGAACTTTTTGATTTCAACTCTAGGATCCAACCCGTACTGGGTTCCCAAGGACCAAATCCACTATCTGGATAGACCGAACCAATTCAACGGTCTAGGGGGACCAGTACAAAACATGTTTGTGCTTTAACTTAGAAATTGCATGTTTTAACTTAGAATATTTGTGCTTTAACTTAGAAATTGCATGCTTTAACTTAGAAAGTTTGTACTTTAAAACTTGTGAACTCACTTAGAACATGAACATAATCAATTTCGAAAAGATTGAGCCTCGGGGAGCCTCTTTTCAAAAACATAACCAACTAAAATTCTTAGAAAAGATTGAGCCTCGGGGAGCCTCTTTTCAAAAACATAACCAACTAAAATTCTTCAAAAAGATTGAGCCTCGGGGAGCCTCTTTTCAAAAAAAATCAGTTAGACTAGGAGATAGTCTTAGGTGAGTCAAGTCATCATTTTCTTGAAAATGGCTTTGTCTAAGGAAGTGGTCGATGATCCGATAAAAGAAGGCCCCTGTGCCTCGCCATGACCTGGAAGCCATGATCTTGAAAAGGTAAACTTGACAAGCCTAGGTTTAAATCCAAATCTAACATAAAATTACTTGAACCTAAATACACTTAATCAACTTAATTGGAAGTCATCTCACACAAAACACATAAGTATAACATGATTGATCATATAGACACAGGTGAGATGACCTAGGTTTAACAACTTACAACCAATTTAAAAAAAATCTAACATCCAATCCAACCACCTTGTGTGTAGGATCAATGGATGTTGGACGTGATTGCTCGAGCACATGGCCGGATCAACTCAAATTCACAAAGCTTGATTCAAGCGACAAGGATCGGTAGCCTTTGGGAATAACGACAAGCTCAAAATCATCGGATCAGGTGATATCGAGCTTAACTCGAATTTTGTTATTAAAAATGTATTACTTGTAGAGAATTTTGAATATAACATGCTTAGCGTAAGCCAATTATGTGACAATAACTATAAGGTCGTATTTTTAGAAAATGAATGTGTAATTAAAACAAATAAAACAGCTAAAACAATACTCAAAGGAACTAGGACAAATAACATTTATACAATTAACTTAATCAATTCCTCAGCCAAATGTCTTATGACACAGGAAGAGGAATCATGGTTGTGGCACTGACGACTCGGTCACTCGCACCCAAGACTCGTCCACAAGATGAGTCAGAGTGGCTTAGTCAGAGGCTTACCCAACCTCAACAACTTGGTTAATAAAATGTAATGCTTGTCAACAAGGAAAACAACCTAGGACACAACACAAGTTAACTAACCAGAGCAGACCTTAAATGTACTTGAGCTCTGCATATGGATCTATTCGATTCACATGGAGCCAAGTCACTCAATAAAGTCAATATTGCTTAGTCGACGGTAATTGGCGGTTTACAGGTTAGGTTCATCAAACATAAAAATGATACCTAGATCAATTAATCAATCTATTCAAATTAATCGAGAATCAAAAAGACCTTAAGGTCAAAGACTTAGAAGCGATCATGGTGGTGAATTCGAAAATCAAAGGTTCACCGTAACCTTAGCGGATACCACCATGAATTCTCTTGCCCTAGGACCCCTCGGCAAAATGGCCTAGTGGAGCGGAAAAACCGAACTCTACAAGAAGCCGCTAGGACCATGTTGAGCGAATCGACCTACCCGATAGGTTTGGTGAAGCGTAGTCTGACATGCTATGTTCAAAATAGGATCCTTATGGTAAAAAGGCACCTTAAGACCTCATATGAGATTTATCACGATAAAGTACCCAACATCAAGTACTTTAGGGTATTTGGGTGTAAGGTACATATCCTAAACACTAAGGATTACCTAGGGAAATTTACATCCAAAACCACGACCGAAATCTTTCTAGGATACTCGACTACAAGTAGAGCTTATAGAGTATATAACCACGACACCCTTAGAGTCGAGGAAACCATTAATGTAGTGTTCGATGAAGGACACGAACCTACAAAACCCCCGGCAACCCCAATTAGCGAGCCGATTCATACTAGACCTAACTCTGATCCCGAGATCAGGTCTAGTGTTAATCCTAACCTAAGTCAACCAAGTCACTCTATTGATCAAGTGATAGATGACTCCAACCAAACTAGTGTTCAACCAAGTCACCCCATTGATCAAGCATTAGGTGACACAAACCCAACCCAATCTAGGATTCAAACTAACCACCCTATCGATCAAGTGATAGGAGATCCTAATCTAGGAGTTCGAACTAGAGCATCCTATAGACTCGATCAAGTGAAGGCTTAGATTACGACGAAACCTATGCCCCAGTAGCTAGACTCGAATCCATTCGAATGTTGCTAGCTTATGCCGCACATCGAGGATTTAAGCTATTTCAAATGGATGTTAAGTCGGCATTCCTAAATGGATACATTAAAGAAGAAGTTTATGTCAGCCAACCCCCCGGATTCGAAAATCTAGATAAACCCGACCATGTTCTAAAACTTAAGAAAGCTCTCTATGGACTTAAACAAGCTCCTCGAGCTTGGTACGAGAGACTTTCAATCCATCTTAAGTCAAAAGGGTTTAACCAAGGCTTAGTTGACCCAACTCTCTTTGTAAAAACCTTAGGTAAAGAAATATTCATAGCTCAAATTTATGTAGACGATATAATTTTTGGAACCTCTAACTCAGCCTTACTAAACGAGTTCGTTTCGCTCATGGAAAGTGAGTTCGAAATGAACTTGGTAGGCGAGTTAAGTTTCTTTTTAGGTCTACAAATTAAACAAACTAAGGATGGTATATACCTATATCAACAAAAATACACTAAGGAGTTAATTAAAAGATTTGGAATGCAAGACGCTAAGGTAATAAACACCCCAATGGCGATAAATGTTAACATAGGAGAAGACCTAGAAAGTAAGTCCATTGACTTAAAATACTATAGGAGTGTAATAGGGAGTCTCCTATACTTAACTGCGAGTCGACCCGACATCCTATTCGCAGTAAGTATGTGCGCCAGGTTTCAAACCTGTGCTAAGGAGTCACACCTAACCCTAGTTAAGCGTATCCTTAGATATCATAAGGGCACACTTAACGTTGGTATTTGGTACCCTAGATCTACGGAGTTCGAACTAATCGGCTACTCCGATTCGGATTATGCCGGTAGTAAGCTCGATAGAAAGAGCACGAGTGGTTGTTGTCAACTTCTCGGCTCGAGTCTAGTGAGTTGGTGCAGTAGGAAACAAAACTGTGTTGCTTTATCTACCACCGAAGCCGAATACATCGCGATGGGTGAGTGTGTCACGCAACTTCTTTGGATGAAGCACACTCTCAGCGACTTTAAGTTAGACTTTACGAATACTAAACTTCACGTAGATAACATTAGTTCAATTAATCTTACAAAGAATTCGATATGTCACTCTAGGACCAAACATATAGAGGTCAAACACCATTTCATTCGAGAACATGTGGCCAACGGAGCCATACACCTCGAATACGTCGAATCGAAGTCTAACTTGGCAGATCTATTTACTAAACCCCTACCCGAAGCCGAATTTAGTCTATTAAGACGAAAATTGGGCATGTGCGTAATAGAATAGGTACATGCAAATTATATGTTCTTACTAATATTTCTTTAATTTCATTTTTATGAAACTAGCATAGGACATACCTTAGATATCATGCACCTATAGATTTAAGGAGCCAGTACATCTCACAACACATAGGACTAATGTGTTTGTGTACTTAGCCACATAGATGGGCGTGAGATGTTAGGACCTTACTCCTGGTTCCAGATGTAGAGCTAGTGCATCGCTATGAACCACGGAGTATAATCATACATACTAACCGACTCTGACCAGGACTGGTTGATCTTACATATCAATCAAGCCAAATATGAGTCGCACATTTTATAGATGAGCTTATTTTCAGTATATTATTTTTTTTATATATAAAAAAAAAAATGGGGAACATGCTTGGACTTTAAATTTAACACTTTTTGTTTTCCACACACCCCTTACTCTTTTCGATATACAGCAAAAGGGGGAGAAAAAGGCCAAAGTTAAGAGGTCAGCCAAAGTTAAGGGGTCAAAATTTTTTTTGATAACTTAACTTTTACTTCATATTTAAACCAAAAGTTAAAACTTAGTTAACTTTTACCAAAAGGCCAAAGAATTCTTAAACTTATTTGTGCCGTCTAAGTTTTACTTAAACTTATTTTAAAACTTTATGTCGTTAATGTTTTACTTAAGGGGGAGAAAGGGCTTAACTAAAACATTTTACTAAGGCCAACTTTAAGTAATGTTAATTACTTAAAGCAACCCTCAGGGGGGAGGATTAAGGTCTTTCTTCAAGACTCAGTACTTGAAGAAAATCCTTACTACTCCAACTTAATCTTCATATTTTTGTTTCTCATGCACATTATTACTCTTCATGCTTGCTATTTACTTAACTTTGTATGTGGGTTGCCATAAATCAAAAAAGGGGAGATTGTTGGTGCAGTAGGCACCTAAGTCGAACCTAAGTTTTGATTATAGCAAACGATACAAAGTTAAGCATATATTGTTATCTCATGAGCTAAATCAAGTGTGCAGAAAAGTCTCAACGCTGGAGCTAAAGGCTAGCGACACCCGGAGGAAGCCGCGGTGGTCGGGCAACACTCAAGAGACTTCGGAGGGAGCCGAAGGAATTGAGTGGAAGGTCGGAAGCAAAAGCAACACGTAAGTACTGAGGTAAGCTCGTGTGTGCGAGTATAAGTAAGGTCGTATCCTCTTTACGGGGATAATCTTAAGCGTAGATCCGACCAAAGACTTCTTATAGATGGCCTAGGTCGAGATCGGATGGTCGACGACCATCAAAATTATGTTTTTCTTGAGCTAACCTTGCCTAGCATCACCGACGCCAACTCCGAAGGACTCGCGTCCATCACCGAGTGACTTACGGCTAGCACTGATCGATCGCCATCACGATCGTTGATGGCCATCACGATCACGGTCAAAGGATCAACCTCGAGTAGTCAAGAGTTATCACCATTTTCCAAGGGGTTTTGTGCCCATTTGTGATTGGCTAAAGACCCATTCGATGAGGGGCTCAAAGGCTATAAAAGGAGGGTCAAACCTAGGGTTTTTCATCAATTAAAAAGCTTCCAAGTGCTTCCGATACGCTCTGACTCTCCGACATCCCTACGACGAAGCGCTACCGAGACGACGACTAGAGCTTCAACCTCCAACCTTTAAAGTCGTTGGTAACGAAAGTTCTAAATTGTATTTCAGTTTATTTCTTTTAGTAAAGCTTTAAATCATATCAAGGAGAGGGGGAGTGTCCCTCTACCTTGAGTCTTTATCGAGTTTTGTATTCGTTTAACTCCTACCTCCAACGAGGAGGAGTTCTTTAGTAGTTTGCCCTCCGTACGTGGTCAAGGACCACTAGGGCCTTGGAGTATTAGCCGTAGGCTACGAACCAAGTAAAAACCCTCGTGTTTTTATTTATTTATTATTATCTTTCCGCTGCGTTTTACTCGTACCTTAACAAACGATTACGAAAAAGTTTTTATCGCTATTCACCCCCCCTCTAGAGAACCGCATCGATCCAACAACCCTCTCTTTTTACCGCCTTCGCTTCTTTTTATTTAAGCCCAAAATCTTCGCTAAAATTTTAACTTTTTTTTTCTGCCAAGATGACATGCCCGTGTCATTTAGGTACTGCCCGTGTCGTGTAACGGAAGGAGAGCGACACGCCTGTGCTCGGTTGTACCCTACAAGAAGACATCGAAAATGTTAAAAATCAATCCAAATTATGTAGGAATGATCAGTATAGTCCAAAACAAGTCCTGCCCATAAAATGTGCTAATTCTCCACAATTAAACAATAAGAGGATAGAATCATCAATTATTAAAGCCAATATAAACTACCAAAATGAGTGTTATCAATTCCCCCACACTTATTCTTGCATGTCCCGGGCAAGAAAAGGGAACAACTTCCCCTTAAGTAACTCATATCGTTGCTTCAAAAGAAAGTAAAAAGTAGTTACTTAGGCTTATCAAGTTTATTTAGACCAAGGCATAATAGATCCGATTCAAACACAAGTCAATAAGCATGGTGATTTCAAACACATGATTAACTAAAACTTGATGCAATCCTCACAAGATATATGGTGCATAAGGTGGTGCTCTCACTCTCAATAGCATGTAAGTAAATGGGGTTCCACTCAATGCAACTAATGATGTTTCACTACCATATGCTTGCATATTTTCTACTCTCCATCACTAGATCATAAGTTTCCGTGACTCCAAAGGCTTATCATCATGAAGTATAACTCGTGGGAAATCACAATAAAACATAAGAAAGCAAGAGGGTGTGGAAAGATGATATGACAATGTAGTAAAGAAGACAATAAACACTATCTGGGGCTTGAGGAATTTAGAAATTTCCGTTCAGTTTCAGACTTCCAAATTGCTTCCAATTGAATTTTCCTAATTATACGAATTGCAATTCCTGCATTTCAAACTCCTTCTGCTCAAATTCCCTAGCTGTGCCAATTTCTACAGATTATGTAGCTTCTTCTCCGAAATTACAGTTCCCTTTCTGCCGATTTGAATGTTGCAGAATTCCTAGAGTTTCTAAAATACCACTCTAATTCCAACATTCTAGAATTTCTAATTCATTATTAACTTTTATTTCCAGTATCTGGAAATTAAGTTTCAACACTTCCAATTGGCTCAAATTCCAGATTCTTGAGATGAGTTTCTGAATCATGTTTAACTCCCAGAATTTTAGAACTCAATAACTGCAGTCTCAAATTTTATTTTATTTTTTTATTTTTATTTTATTATTATTATTATTATTTTTTTAAACACAGCTTTCTTTTTCAGACTTTCAAGCTGTTCAAAATTTAGGGTCAAGTGGCCCATCAATCCTCTGAATTTAGTTTGAATTCCAACTTTACTTATCCTAGGTAACCGCCGGTCCAAGGTCCCAGGTCTGAAATGCCAAATGTTTGACGACAAAATTTCAAATTTCGTTATGCAAAAATTCAGAATTCTGCAGCTTCCTCCAATTACAGACAATTGGATTTCATCAGCCTTATAGACTATCCAGTTTCAGTGTCCTGACCTTTTCCATGATACTGAATAGTCCAGTAAACCAGAACACCAGGAAATCCCATATTAATCAGCTACAATTTTTTTTTTTTTGTTAATATGATTTCTGCATAGATGTTGTTATCCGATGTGTCAATAAAACCAGTGCACTTTTCCTTAGTCCAAATCTCTCAACAAAGAAAATAGGACCTCAAAGGCAATAAAGCTTAGTCCAACCCTGGTGATCAAGTGCTCATGCTACCCATTATATCTCACCTTACATTCAGAAAGACAACAAGACAACAATAACCTCACATCCCCTCAAGATCCCCCACACTTAAAATTTGACCGTCTCGGGCAAGAAATCCAACAAGATAAATTGTTTGAGTCAATAAGAAGAAGGCATTTATACAAAGAGGATAGCGTAAGAGAAATTCCAAGAGTATAGATAAGATAGCCTTTATCATCATCATCACAACTTTTATGAAATTGTAACCTTGAGAAGAAACATAGCAAGTTCTAGAGCTCCACAACAAGAGTGCATATCACACACAAGGAGAAAATGGCTAGATCCTTACTAGGTGTGTAAAATCATCAAGTACAATCAACCAATTAGCATCCATCACCACACTAATGAGCATATGCATGTAAAGTATCTAATCAAACTTAACTAACTTTCACATCCCCTAAAACTGATACGAGCATTCAAGGATTCTATTCAAAGATTTTATTCACTAACACATTTATGCAAACAAAAATAACAAAAGCATTAAAATAAAAAGAACAACTGAACTCCCCTTTAAATTGGGTAGATGGGATTGTCTAGTGCTTCACATTCCAACACTGCATGCATAATTCCATCATGAAATTTCTTCAAGCGATGCCCATTCACTTTGAAGGTCCGCCCATCTTCCTTGTCCTGCAACTCAATCACTCCATAGGGAAAAATATTAACAATATAGAAAGGACCATCCCACTCAGATCTCAATTTACCTGGAAACCATTTGAGTCTAGTGTTATACAATAAAACCTTGTCACCTAGTTGAAATTCTTTCCTCAGTATGTGCTTATCATGATATGCTTTAGTCTTTTCCTTATAAATCCGAGAGTTCTCATAGGCTTCAAGTCTTAATTCTTCCAATTCCTGTAATTGCATTTTCCTCTCATCTCCAGCTTGATCCATGTCTAGGTTACATAACTTGACTGCCCAGAAAGCTTTATGTGCTATCTCAACTGGTAAGTGACATGCTTTTCCAAACACAATCCTGAACGGTGACATTCCAATTGGTGTTTTGAAAGCGGTTCTGTAAGCCCACAAAGCATCATCTAACCTTTTGCTCCAATCTTTTCTGTCAGGTTTTACCATTTTTTCCAAAATCTGCTTAATCTATCTATTTGATACCTCGCTGCTGGTCCGAGGGTGGTAGCGAGCAACTTTGTGCATAACGCCATATTTGTTAAGCAGCATCTTCATGTGTCTATTACAGAAATGGGACCCTTGATCACTAATGATCGCCCTGGGCCACCCAAACCTGCAAAAGATGTTTGACCTGACAAAACTAACAACCACAGATGCATCATCAATCCTGGTAGGAATAACTTCCACCCACTTAGAAACATAGTCCACCGCCAATAAAATGTATGTGAAACCATAAGAAACAGGAAATGGACCCATAAAATCGATTCCCCATACATCAAACACTTCACAAAACAAAATAGACTGTTGTGGCATCTCATTTCTACGTCCAATATTCCCGACTTTTTGACATTGTTCACATGTTCTAGTAAACTCATATGCATCACGAAACAGACTAGGCCAATATAAACCTGAATCTAAAATTTTCCTAGCTGTTCTTTGTGGTCCGAAATGTCCTCCACAAGATAAAGAATGGCAAAATGTAAGAACAGATTGAAACTCGCCGTTAGGAACAAATCGCCTAATTACCTGATCGCTGCACCACTTCCACATGTAAGGTTCATCCCAAACATAGTATTTAGCATCACATCTTAATTTGTTAACCTGTACTTGAGAGAAATTTGCAGGTATAACACGTGCAACCAAATAATTAACGATGTCAGCATACCATGGTACTTCCCCTTGCAGTGTCAGAAGTGTTAGGGCAATCTCTTGCCATGATAAGGTTTTGATGTGTGTGGCAAAAGGTTTAAGTTAGGTTGGTATTGTTATTTGATATGTGCGTTGGAGTCTTGCAGGACTTAGTAATTCGCACATGGAGCCTTGGCAGGTTCACCCTCACAACCTCGGTCCTTGAGTCGGTGAAGGATGACTTTGCGGAAGTCATGCGCTTGGAGCATCCGAGGGACCGCCGGACGAGATGACTTGAAGTGAAGCCAAGGAAGCAGACTTCGGAGGCAAGAGACGCGAAGGAGCATTGCAGAGCCATGCACCTGATGCTGCCGAGGGACGTGGCCACGAACGAAGAGAGCTTCGGCGAGGGACTTCGAGTGAGATGAGAGAATGAGTGAAATGTAAGTAGCTCATTAGGTGAACTTGGCCGAATGGCTGAGTGTCGGAGACTTGACCGCAAGGGTTAAGGTTTACCCGACCGCCGGAAGCTCAAACTTATGTTAAGTTTGAGTTTCCACCGCCGATCATTGCCATTACATGGCGATCGCTTCCGAGTCGAGTGTGTTCGATCGTATCCGATCGATGGGTTTATGCCCAGCATCGACTGCCATGGAATGGCAATGATCGCCAGAGGATGTCGCGGATAGAACCGCCAGAGCCGATTGGGGCCGACGAGGCGTAAGAATCGATGAGGTCCATCACGATCGTCAAGTGTTCCGTTGACTACACGGTCGATCCGACGTGTTCGGGAGGCCGTTGGAGTGGCGACGATCGCCAAGGGCAGAATGATCGTGGCGACCAACGGGAAGAAATCATCCCTCTCTATAAAAAGAGGGGGTGTGGAGCTTTGGGAGGTTAATGCTTAAGTTCTAAACGACCATCCAAGTGCTCCACAAGATTCAAACTCCTTTTCTTAGCTTTCTTTCACATCTATTGTAAAAGAAGGAGTGTGCTTGATTTGTAAAGGTTACCTCCACCTAGCTTGGTGCAAAGGAGAGACCAATAATGATTGGCTTTGGAGGAGTGATTCACCTTGGACGAATCGGTGACCGTGGATTAGCGGCGTAGCCGTGAACCACGTTACATCTTCTTGTTAGCGTTTGTTTTCTTGTAATCTCTATTTGCTTGTCTTTGTTTGCATATTCCACTTGCGCTAATCTAATTGTAGACGAGAAAATTACGACATCCATCGTAAGAAAGCTATTCACCCCCCTCTAGCCGGCCAATCGATCCTCCTACAAGTGGTATCAGAGCAAGGTTGCTTGTCACCGGACTAACCGCCGCAACAAGCTCTTCATCAAAAGATGGCCGGCTCAAACATTCACCCACCGAAGTTCGACGGTGAATTCTCTTGGTGGAAAAAGAGAATGGAGGTATTTTTCGAAACGGATTTTGACATTATGATTACAATGGAATCCGGTTTCATTTTGCCTAGGGATGAAGAAGGGAAGCCAATAGAGAAATCTAGGTGGACCAAAAAGCAAAGGGAAGAGCACCTTGCAAATTCAAAAGCCAAGCACCATCTCTTCAATTTGCTCCCCCAACAAGAGATCAACCGAATTGGGGAATGCTCAAGTGCCAAGGAGATGTGGGAGAGATTGGTTGAACTTCATGAAGGCACTTCGGAAGCCAAACTTGCAAGGAGAGACCTCCTCCGCTCCCAACTATCAAATATCAAATTGGAAAAGGGAGAAAAGGTAACATCATTACATTCTAGGTTTAAAGAAATATTAATTGGGCTAACAAGTGTAGGAGAGAAGCTATCCAACCGGGATATGATAATGAAAGCCATAGATGCCATTCCCCGATCATCCAAGTGGAGATCAATGGTGGACTCATTTTATATTTCAAAGAATCTAGAGGTAAGTACTCTAGATGAATTCTTCTCCACTATGGAATTGCATGAATCTAGGCTTGAAGGAATACAAGAAGAGCTAAAAATACAACCCTCAAGAGGAGTAGCATTGTTGGCAAACAAGGGGAAGAAGAAGATGGAGATCCCCTCTTCCTCCGATGATGAAGCATCCTCCTCCTCCTCCATGGATAGCACGGAAGAAGCATATATGGTAAGGAGGGTAAGGCGTGCTTTAAAGGGTTTTCATTTTAATAAATCTAATGATAGGAATAGAAGACCAAGGGGGAAAATCATTTGCTACAATTGCCAAGGAGAGGGACACATAAGGGATAATTGTCCCCTCCTAAACAAGAGCAAGGAAGAGAAGAAAAAGAAAGAAGAAAAGAAGAAGAAAAAGGGGAGCAAGAAAAAGAAGGAAGAGGAGAAGAAGACAAAAGAAAAGGGGAAGACCAAAGCTCTAAAGGCAAGAACTTGGGATGACCCATCCTCATCCTCCTCATCATCATCGGATGAGGAGAATGCCTTTGTCACCAATTTGGCCTTGATGGCCTTTGATGACTTGGATTGCTCTTCCTCCGAAAATGAAGGATCAAGCTCAAGAGGAGAGAGCTTAAATGAAGGGGGAGCCTCCACATCATCCTCATCCGAAGAAGAAGAAGAGGATATGGAAACTATGGTAACGAATGCCTCTCCTAAGAAAATAGTTTCCATAATTTCTAGTTTAACCAAGGACTTATTTGGAATGAAAAAGAAAAATAAAAGCATGCTTAATCAAATTAAGGCATTGGAAAATAAGCTAGAAAATGCATGCTTAAATGATAATATTTCTTCTAGCTTAAATGATGCATGCTCACATGATCTTTATGTGCCATTAGATGTTAGTGATGCATGTATAAATGAAAATAGGGCCTTAAGGGAAAAGGTAGACTATTTGACAAAAGCCCTAGAAAAGTTTACTATTGGCTCCAACACATTGAATATGATAATTGGGAGCCAAAGGGCAAGCTTCAATAAGAAAGGCCTAGGATACAAAGAAAAGAAAAATGAAAAGGCCTATAAATGCCTAATTGCTAGAGGACAAGATAAAAAGAAGGTAATAGCTAGGAAATGGATCCCCAAGGAGTATCTTGTGAACCCCATAGGAAAGAATTTGTATTGGGTTCCAAAATCCATCCTTAAGGGTTAGAAAACCCCTAGGGTAGTCAACCATATGCAATTGACCTATATCATATTTTGGTTGACTTAGGATGGCGGGACAATATTTTTTATAGTGTTAGGTGATGATAACGTGCCTATAAATAGTTAATAATGCTTAAATCATGATAATTAATGTAATTGCTATGTATGTTTGCAATCATGATTTAGGATTTTGAAATTTGGCACGTCATCATGAGAAATAGGGTTAAATCATGCTTTAGGTGATAATTTGCTTATTATCATGACATAATACCTAATGCATGATAACAATTCAATGAATACATGTGTTTCATGATCATAATGTAGAATTAATTGATATATGCCTTTATGATCATGAGGATTGTTAGGTTGATAATTAACCTTGATAGAATTGTATGAATATAATGATTAAGTATATACAAATACCCCCTAGGATGTATCTCACACTCACCATAGGCTACCTTGATTGAAAACTTAGCATGGGTGAGATGTTAGGATGATACAAATGTCCACTAATGCCTATGGCATTTAGATGGTCATTTAAAGTATCAAAATAGCAATAATAGACCAATCATGGGGAAGACTTATGTTTAATTCATAGACATATTGCCCAAAGATCATGGTTGGATATTTCATATGTTTTCAAAACAATTTCTTACTTTAAAATCTATGTATTCATGTTTTGAAACAATTGGATGCAAAACTAGGTAGTTAACTTGATACTAGAATGATCAAAAACCTAGTGGTTTTTAAAGCTTTTGGAGTTTTGGCAAAAACAAGAAAATCTAATGAATTTTCATGAAAACCTATTTTTCATTAATATATATACTTAAAATAAATATGTTCCTCAAATTTCATGATTTTTCGAATTTTATGGAATTTTTAATGCATTTCTGAAATTACGAGAAAATCGTAATTTGAATCCATTGTGCCGATCACGCTATCTGATAGCATAAAAACAGCCCAATATTTTCTGATTTCAGATTTTAATCATGCTCACCTGATGCCATGAGTTTATAAATTAGGATTAATCTTTTTGATGGTGTCAAAGGGGGAGAAATGTATGTTTAAGTAACGGAGAATATATTTTGGGGGAGAAATGATTATAGGGGGAGAGAATTTATAGAGAGAGTTTCATGGATTAAGGGGGAGTTGCATGTTGTTATATCATGTTTATGTTTACATGCTTTCTTACCTTAGAAATTTATATCAAATGTTTTTTTACCTAACTTAAACGGATTGCCACACATCAAAAAGGGGGAGATTGTTAGGGCAATCTCTTGCCATGATAAGGTTTTGATGTGTGTGGCAAAGGGTTTAAGTTAGGTTGGTATTGTTATTTGATATGTGCGTTGGAGTCTTGCAGAACTTAGTAATTCGCACATGGAGCCTTGGCAGGTTCACCCTCACAACCTCGGTCCTTGAGTCGGTGAAGGATGACTTTGCGGAAGCCGTGCGCTTGGAGCATCCGAGGGACCGCCGGACGAGATGACTTGAAGTGAAGCCAAGGAAGCAGACTTCGGAGGCAAGAGACGCGAAGGAGCATTGCAGAGCCGTGCGCCTGATGCTGCCGAGGGACGTGGCCGCGAACGAAGAGAGCTTCGGCGAGGGACTTCGAGTGAGATGAGAGAATGAGTGAAATGTAAGTAGCTCATTAGGTGAACTTGGCCGAATGGCTGAGTGTCAGAGACTTGACCGCAAGGGTTAAGGTTTACCCGACCGCCGGAAGCTCAAACTTATGTTAAGTTTGAGTTTCACACACGACCGCCATGTAATGGCACCGATCGCTTCGAGTCGAGTGTGTTCGACCGTATCCGATCGATGGGAGGCCCAGCCGATCGCATGGAATGGCACATCGCCAGAGGATGTCGCATTAGACCGCCAGCCGATCGGGCAGCCGATACGAGGCAAATGATCAATGCAGGTCCATCACGATCACAAGTGTTCCGCTGACTGGCAATGGTCGGATCTAGCAATACGTAACCGATTGGAGTGGCGGCAATGATCGCTAAGGGCGCAAGAATGATCGGTAGTGGCGAAAGAGGAAGAAATCAACCCTCTCTATAAAAAGAGGGGGTGTGGAGCTTTGGGAGGTTGATGCTTAAGTTCTAAACGACCATCCAAGTGCTCCACAAGATTCAAACTCCTTCTCTTAGCTTTCTTTCACATCTATTGTAAAAGAAGGAGTGTGCTTGATTTGTAAAGGTTACCTCCACCTAGCTTGGTGAAAAGGAGAGACCAATAGTGATTGGCTTTGGAGGAGTGATTCACCTTGGACGAATCGGTGACCGTGGATTAGCGGCGTAGCCGTGAACCACGTTACATCTTCTTGTTAGCATTTGTTTTCTTATAATCTCTATTTGCTTGTCTTTGTTTGCATATTCCGCTTGCGCTAATCTAATTGTAGATGAGAAAATTACGACATCCATCGTAAGAGGGCTATTCACCCCCCTCTAGCCGACCAATCGATCCTCCTACAAGAAGTTGTTCATCTGGAAAACAATATGAAATGGGTGTAAGCTCCCTATCTTGCATGATTCTGCTCAAATGATCAGCGACCATATTTTCCTTACCACTCCTATCGCGTATTTCCACGGTGAATTCTTGGAGTAGAAGTATCCATCTGATTAATCTGGGCTTTGCATCTGACTTCTTTAAAAGGAATTTGAGAGCTGCATGATCTGAAAAGACAACCACATGAGAGCACAATAAATATGAACGAAACTTATTCAACGCAAACACAATGGCTAGAAGCTCTTTTTCCGTGGTTGTATAATTTGCTTGAGCAGGATCTAACGTCTTGGATGCATAATAGATAACATGTGAAGCTCCTTCAACCCTTTGAGCCAACACTGCACCCACTGCAAAATTAGAAGCATCACACATTAATTCAAAAGGCAATTCCCAATTAGGAGAACTCATAATAGGAGATGAGGTGAGAGCATCCCTGAGTTGGTTGAAAGCGTCCTTGCATTTTTCATCAAATCCAAATTCCACATCCTTTTGCAGTAAGCGTGAAAGGGGAAGGGCTATAGCACTAAAATTTTGAATGAATCTCCTGTAAAAACCTGCATGACCAAGGAAAGCTCGAACCTCCCGCACGCATGCAGGGTAAGACAAAGAAGAAATAACCTTGACCTTAGCACGATCTACCTCTATGCCCCTACTTGAAACAATATGTCCTAAAACAACACCATGTTCAACCATGAAATGACACTTCTCAAAGTTTAAAACTAGGTCAGTTTCCACACATCTCTGCAAAACTTGAGAAAGACTATCTAAACATACATCGAATGATGAGCCATACACAGTAAAATCATCCATAAATACTTCAATACAATGCTCTAATAAATCTGCAAAAATGCTTACCATGCATCGCTGAAATGTACCTGGGGCATTGCAGAGCCCAAAGGGCATGTGTCGGAATGCAAATGTCCTGTAGGGGCATGTGAAGGTAGTCTTCTCCTGGTCCTCGGGTGCTATGCAAATCTGATAATATCCAGAAAATCCATCCAAGAAGCAGTAATGAGTCTTTCCCGCTAATCTCTCCAACATTTGGTCAATAAAAGGTAGTGGGAAATGATCCTTCCTTGTAGCCTGGTTAAGCTTCCGATAATCTATGCACACCCTCCATGAATTTTTCACTCTTGTGGAAATCATCTCACTGTCCTCATTGACAATCACTGTCATCCCCGATTTCTTTGGTACCACATGTACTGGGCTCACCCACTGACTATCTGAAATGGGGTAAATGATACCTGCTTGCAACAATTTTTGAATCTCTATCTTTACCACTTCGGTAAGCAATGGGTTCAATCTTCTCTGTGGTTGCCTTACTGGGTACTTGTTCTCCTCCAGGAAGATCCTATGCATACAAAAGGAAGGGTTGATGCCAGGAATATCTGCAATGGTCCATCCTATGGCCTTCTGATAAAGCCTTAGTAGATTCAACAATCTTATCTCTTGATCTGCTCCTAAATTCTTAGCAATAATGGCTGGTAATTTCTCCTCTTTCCCCAAGTAAGCATACTTCAAGTGATCCGGTAGAGGTTTCAATTCCAGTTTGGGAGGTTGATCATGGGAAGGAAACAATTTTTTAGGACCTGCTTCCATTAACGAAATCCCTGCACAAACATCCACAATGTCATCAATGATGCTAATAGAGTAATCATCTATTACCTCAGAGTTGGTATCCCTATCAATCCACGAAGTCTCTGCACTACCTTCCAACTCATCAAGAATATTAATGTTATGTAGTGAGTGATCTTCTTCAGGATACCTCATTGCTTCAAGTATGCTAAACTGTACCACTGTGTCTCCAAACTCCATGGTCAATGTTCCTGCATGTACATCAATCTTTGTCCTTGCAGTCTTGAGGAATGGCCTCCCTAAAATCAGAGGAGTCTGGCTTGAAGTCATGTCTCCCTCCATATCAAGAATGTAGAAATCAGCTAGAAAAATCAGATCCTTCACCTTAACTAAGACATCTTCAATAACACCATCTGGATGAGCTAAACTTCGGTTGGCTAATTGAATAATTACCCCAGTCGGTTGTAATGGTCCAATACCTAGGGATAGGAAAACATAACTTAGGCATGACATTGATGGATGCACCCAGATCCAACATTGCATTTGAAAAACTGCATTCTCCAATCACACATGGTATGGTAAACATTCCTGGATCTTTACATTTCGTGGGCATTGACTGAATCAAAGCTGATACATTCTTTCCCATGCTTACCAGTTCATTACCTTTCAGTTTCCTCTTATGAACACAAAGATCCTTCAAAAACTTAGCATATTTTGGTATATGTTTGATAACCTTCAATAATGGTATGTTTACTTCCACCTTACTGAAAATGTCCACCAATTCTTCAAGATCATTTGACCTTCCTGCAGTAACATTTTTCTTAGAAATTCCTGCTCTTTGAGGGAAGGGAATCTGCACTACCTCTTGCGATTTAACACCTGATTGTAATTCTTGTTCCTTTTCTTCGTCAGAAACTGCTATAGGCACAGGTGCATGAACTGTGGCAGGTCTCGGAAGGCTGGGATATATCATAGTTTTCCCACTCCTTAGTGACATAGCACTCACATTCCCTCTGGGGTTTGGAATAGACTGAGATGGTAATTGACTGGACCCTTGGGACTGAAGCTGACTGAGTGTAGAAGCCATCTGACTCATTTGCCTCTCTAAATTCTGAATGGCTGTGTCACTCCTTTGTTGCTGCTGCTGAAATTGTGCTTGTTGTTGTAACAGAAGTTGCTGCATCATGTCCCTCAAATCTTGTGTGGATGAGTCTAAGTGACTTGGTCCAGGTTGTTGGCAACGTGCTATTCCTCGGAGGCTCATTGGCTCCCATGTCCCCGGATTAAAATTTTTAACAAATGAAAACTAATCCGGATGGGATGAGTTTCCTAAGCACAACCAATTCGTCATCGTGCTAACGACACGAGCGATCGCTTGAACAAACTAGTTGTTCAAGCAACACAACTCTTCTAGTCGGTTAGCCGCGGAAGAGACGACGGACGGATTGCCGGTTTTTGTGTTTATCTTCGGGGTCCATGATTATACAAATGCATACAAATGTAAACTAGTATAATCAACATATACTAACATAAAGAACATAAGCTAGCATATCAATAAGAACATGCAAAGAACAATAATAAAAGTTATAAAACTTTTATACCTCTTGATCTTCTATCGTATGTCCGAACCTCCTTGTAGACTTCGTGTGGGCGAAGATCCTCCACAAGTTGAAGCATCCTAGATCTTCTTCAATCCAAAGAAAGAAGAACTCTCTTTCCCTTCTTGCTTGAGCCAACCACCAATCCACAAAGGATTGATGCCGCCGGCCCCAAGAATAGAGAGAACAAAATGGAAACAAAACTCATCTCTTATCTAGGACCAACCATCAAGCTCCAAGCATGATGTTTGCTTGATCCAAAGAGAACAAGAAGAGGATGAGAGGAATAGGTTGAGCGCCGACCAAGGTAGAGGGAAAAGATCTAGGAGCCGACAACACCCTAGGAAGAAGAAGAAGATATCCTCTCCTATAGTTGCCGCCCACTTTCCCCTCCATAACCTAGCCGCCCAAACAAGGAAAGGAAAACTCTAGGGTTTCTTGCCGCCCACTAATGGAAGGGCAAACCCTAATTTCCCAAACCAACCTAATCCATAGAAAGAAGGGTGAAGCTTGGGCGCCGGCCAAACCAAGGAGGAAGGAGGAAGAAGGGTTGCCGCCCACCATCATGGACTAAACCCTAACCCTAGCCTCTTCCTATTTCTTGCCACCCAACCATGGTGGAGGGAGGAGATCTAGAACCGGCCACCTTCCCTAGGAAGAAGAAGAACTCTTCCACAAGTTGCCACCCACTCTCCTTTCCTCACCATGGTCAACCCCAAGGAGCCAAACCCTAATTAGGGTTTCCTCCTTAGGGTTTCTTGCCGCCCAAGCAAAGAGAGGCTAAACCCTAATTTCCATCATCCAAAAAAAACTTATTGCTGCCCAACCCATGCTCCCTTATATATAGAGTTAGGTTTAGGCCTTGGTTTAATCTCCACCTTCAATTCTAGGGTTTTAATCTCAACCGTCGGATCTAGAGATTTAATCTCAACCGTCGGTTCTAGGGTTTTAATCCCAACCGTCGGATCTAGAGATTTAATCTCAACCGTCGGATCTAGGGATTTAATCCCAACCGTCGGATTTAGAGATTTGTTTTCCATCATTTGATCTAGACTTCATGAGGTTTATATTAGGCTACGATAGGGACCATGAGGAGGAGTTGGATCTTGGCCACCTGATGGATCGGAACCACACAAACTTGATCCATCAATGATGTTCCATTCCACTAGAGGATCATCATTGAACTACCTCACCAACCCCCATAAATTAATATGGGCTCCATATATTATTTGTACATCCATCTCCCCGTGTTTAAGATATCGAATGTCCGTAAATTAATTGTTTTACTGACCATCAATTAATTAACATCTAACTCCTCGAGTAGTACCACTCAACCTTATCATCATGTTGACTAAGTCAACCTGCAGGGTTTACATGATGAACCTTATGAGCTCCTCAAGGGGACATCATCAACCTAATACATAGGACACGGATTCCTCCTATAATCAACTGCACACCATGTAAATAATATCATTTCCCAACTTACCGGGTATATTGATTTAATCCATAGAAATCTCACCCTCTAGTAAATCAAAGAAATAAATACTAAGTACATGTGCCCGTTATTATATCGGGATTAAGAGCATGTACAACATAATATCCGAGGTCCGATTCAATTATGTAGTCAGCAACAAATTGAATCACCTCTATGTCGGTCCTGCTCAATACACCTAAGTGTACTAGTGTAACTTTATGTTCAAGACAAAACAATACCAAGCTACACTACAACCATGCCAATGGTTTGTCCAAAACCATCTTGGCTGTGAGCCTTTACTTATACTCTACAAGGGACTGATAACATGATCTTCTGTGCCACACCCAAGTACCATGTTATCTACAATATAAAGTATTAGACAATTTTGCATAATCATAAAAATATGCAAACAATGATCATGTGATTCTTATTTCAAAATAAAGATGTTCATACAAAAGAGCTAGGCTTTCAGTATACATCCCAACAATCTCCCACTTATACTAAAAGACTATACTGTCATCATACTGTCATACATCTGATTCCCCTTCCCTCCACATGCCTATTAAAGCTCTCGCTAGAAGGGCCTTAGTGAAAAGGGTCTACCAGGTCATCCTCTGATGCAATCTAGGCGACAACAACTTCTACTTCCTTTACGATTTCTCGTATCAGGTGGTACTCGCACTCTATGTGTTTACTAGCCTTATGGGCTCGTGGTTCCTTCGAGTTTGCAACTACACCATTATTATCACAATAAATTGTGATAGTTCTGGCCAAACTAGGAATCACATCCAAGTCCATCAGGAAGTTCCTGAACCACACAGCTTCTTTGGCTGCCTTATAGGCTGCCACATACTCAGCTTCCATGGTGGAGTCCGCCACGCATTTCTACTGGGCACTCCTCCATACAATGGCTCCACCTCCTAAAGTAAACACAAAACCTGAGGTAGACTTACTGTTATCCCTATTTGATTGGAAATCACAATCCATGCAACCCACAGGGAGTAATTGGTCTGCCCGGTAAACTAGCATATAATCCCTAGTCCTTCTCAGGCACTACAATACATGCTTTTACCGCAGTCCAATGTCTATGTTCTGGATTACTCTGATATCTGCTAATCATGCCCACGGCAAAGTAGATATCTTGTCTCGTACATAGCATACATGAGGCTTCCTACTGCCGAAGCATAAGGAACCGCCTTCAGCTCCTTTATCACCTCAGATGATCTAGGACACATCTCCTTAGATAAAGTAACTCCATACCTGAAAGGTAGAAAACCCTTCTTGGAGTTCTGCATGCTAAAACGATCCAAAATCATGTCTATGTATGAAGCTTGGGATAAGCACAACAACCTTGATCCCAAGGTTGTGACCCACTTCTCCCAAGTCCTTCAAAACTGTTTGGACAACCATACCCTTACGTCTGATAACACTCTGATATTGTTGCCAACTACCAAAATATTATCTACGTATAGTACAAGAAATACCACTACGTTTCCGTCACATCTCTTGTATACACAAGACTCATCCGGACTTTGAATAAATCCATAAGTCTGGATTTACCTCATCAAAGCGGATGTTCCAAGACCTCAAAGCTTGCTTCAGTCCATAAACGGACCGATTAAGCTTACATACAATACGCTCTTTGCCCTTAGCAATGAATCCCTCTGGTTGCTTCATATAGATGTTTTCCTCAAGACTTCCATTAAGGAAAGTTGTCTTGACATCCATCTGCCACACCTCATAATCCATATGAGCTGCAATGCATAAGAGCTCCTGACTTGAATCCATAGATTCAATCTCAGTATTCATTGCACTTTGCCAAGATGCCGTATTTATATCTTGGATTGTCTCGTCGTATGTCTAGGGATCAGGTTCATGTTTGCTAGGGACCAAATTAGAAGATTCACCCAAAAACATGAATCTAAGAGGTTGTCTAACAACCCTCCCACTACGACGAGGTATCATCTGTGTATCCTTTGTGACACGCGGTGCAGTGACATGTGGTATATCCTCTTATATCGGTGGTACTAAAGAAGTGACTTCCCTTTTTAACTCCTCCAGAACAATTTTACTCTTGGGCTTGTGGCTTATCACATAGTCTTCCTTTAGAAATTTGGCGTTCGTGTTAACGATCACTCTCTGATCTCTAGGACTATAAAACAAGTCAGAATAACTCATCATCGATCTAATCATCTCCATAAGAGTCCTATTCCTTCGCTCTGCTACACCGTTCTGCTGGGGTGTGCCAGGTGCAGTCAATTTGGATTGAATCCCAACCTCTGATAAGTTGTTCCTAAACTCTCCCAAGAGGTTCTCACCACCACGATCAGATCGTAGTGTCATCCATATCTTGAATAATTGTCTATAAAAGAGATGAAATATTCAAGACCACCTCTTGCCTAGATAGTCATAGGACCACACAAATCAGAATGAACCATTTCTAACACATCTTTGGCTCTATACCCCTTGGCCTTAAAAAGGCCTCTTGGTCATCTTACCCTCTAAGCAAGATTCGTAGGTTGGGAGATCCTCCACCACTAATGAACCCAAAGGTCCATCAGCTATCAACCTTTGAATTCTGCTTAGGTTAATGTGACCAAGCCTAAGAAGCCAAAGATATGTTTGGTTCATCTTCGAAGGTTCTTTTCTCTTATTGGAATTAGAAGATGAGTTATTAACTTCAATTTGCATCGTGGGAGGTTTTGGTTCAAATTTCCTATCAATGTACCTGAATAGATATTCTCCCTATTCCTTTTTATAACAACTCTGTCATTAAAAGAAATAGAATATCCATCCATAATAATTTAGAAACCGAAACTAAATTCTTTCTAAATAAAGGTACATAAAGGGAATTTTCCAGAACCAAAGTTTTATTATTTTCAAGAGATAAATAAAACTTCTCCCACTACAATAGCCGCCACCATCATGGCATTGCCCAAGTAAATGGTAATCTCTCCTTTAGCTAGTCATCGGGTTTCCTGGAACCCAAAATTGCGAGACATGATTAGCGACTCTCGTATCTACTCACTAGGTGCCGGTAGATATCACCGCTAATCATGTTTCAATGACTAGTCCAAAAGATATACCTTTGTTCTGTTTTGAATTGGGACAGTCCTTCTTCCAATGTCCATCCTGCTTACAAGTGAAGTACTTGCCTTTCGGCTTCTTCACTCTTCCCTGAGATCCTCCGACCATCTTTGCTTCACCTTGTTTCTTCTTCTTCTTGCCTTTCGACTTAGAAGTAGAAACCCTTTTGAGCAATGATGGCTTGAGGACACTCTTTGAAGAGTGCATACTTGTACTCCTTAGCAGATAAGATAATATCTAGAATCTTTTCCAATCAATATTATTTAGATACAGTAAGTTTATTTCCTTTAGTATCACAGTAAGTGGACTGAAAGTCAATTTTGAAAGTCCTAAGAATCACATAGATCATTACTTTAGATTTCAAAAAATTATTGATTCCTCAAACAATAAAATTTCGAAATCAACCAACACCTCAAAACACCGAGAATATCGCATGCCACGCAGTGTGGACGTATACGAATTCTTCATTTGTAAGAGGAGGTTTTACCCATTAATTTTATTATCTTGTCAATCTTACTTTTTGACAAATAAAATTAATAGTTGGTTCCTCTTTGTCCCTACAAATAAAAGCAGTGACTCCGATGGGGAGGATACTTTATATTTGCATCTAAGTGTGCACCATTACACAATACTAAGGGAATTATTTCGGATTATGTGCCTTACCGCTGTGGAAGTACACACGCTCTTAGATAATTTCCTATAACCATTATTTGACCTAGTGATCCGCAAACAAACTCATCCGCAGGGAGGAAGGCACTCAGAGCCGACACGCAAGTTTGTGGCATCACACGTCAAATTGTAATGGAGGCCGCGGGAATTAATTAAAATATCCCTCTCCCACTTAGTAAATTGAAAATGAGGAATTTTCAAGCACACACAACATGCTTATTATTACTGTAGATTTCAATAAAAATTATTGATTCCTCAAACAATAAAATTTTGAAATCAACCAACACCTCAAACATCGAGAATATCGCATGCCACGATAGTGTGGACGTATATGAATTCTACATTTGTAAGAGGAGGTTTAACCCATTAATTTTATTATCTTGTCAACCTTACTTTTTGACAAATAAAATTAATAGTTGGTTCCTCTTTGGCCCTACAAATAAAACTACTTTTTATTTGCATCTAAGTGTGCACCATTACACGGTACTAAGGGAATTATTTTGGATTATGTGTCTTACCGCTGTGGAAGTACACACGCTCCTAGATAATTTCCTATAACCATTATTTGACCTAGTGATCCGCAAACAAACTCATCCGATGGGGAGGAAGGCACTCAAAGCCGACGCGCAAGTTTGTTGCATCACATGTCAAATTGTAATGGAGGCCGCGGGAATTAATTAAAATGTCCCTCTCCCACATAGTAAATTGACAATGAGGAATTTTCAAGCACACACAACATGCATATAAAACAAATCAGCAATAAATATGGAAAAATCAGAATTTTTCCAACTATTATGGCATTGTTCTCCAATATGCGTCCCGTCGTGTTGCCACCTCGTCCGCTACTCCTACGCCATGTACGAGCCAACCGGAGATCCGAGTCGAGAATAAAACCTATTTTATTTTACATCCATCGATCCTATACTCCACGAGGGAGTGTACATGAAATCTAGATCGAAAGTAAAATAAAATAAAGAGTGGCTAAACAATGCCATATTCAATTACAAAAATTAAATACTAATTTAGCCTCGTCAACCCCGAGGATTCAAATAATATACAATCACACACACATGCAATCACATACACACATATATAGCCATAATAGTTGGATCTTATGCCTGCAACCAAAAAGTTAGCCTACGCACATCCTACTATTATCCGGCATACACAATATATGATAAGTGCGTGAAAGTAACCGAATCCAAAACACACAAAACCGGAAACCGTGGCTCTGATACCATTTGTTGGCAACGTGCTATTCCTCGGAGGCTCATTGGCTCCCATGTCCCCGGATTAAAATTTTCAACAAATGAAAACTAATCCGGATGGGATGAGTTTCCTAAGCACAACCAATTCATCGTCGTGCTAACGACATGAGCAATCGCTTGAACAAACTAGTTGTTCAAGCAACACAACTCTTCTAGTCGGTTAGCCGCGGAAGAGACGACGGACGGATTGCCGGTTTTTGTGTTTATCTTCGGGGTCCATGATTATAAAAATGCATACAAATGTAAACTAGTATAATCAACATATACTAACATAAAGAACATAAGCTAGCATATCAATAAGAACATGCAAAGAACAATAATAAAAGTTATAAAACTTTTATACCTCTTGATCTTCTATCGTATGTCCTAACCTCCTTGTAGACTTCGTGTGGGCGAAGATCCTCCACAAGTTGAAGCATCCTAGATCTTCTTCAATCCAAAGAAAGAAGAACTCTCTTTCCCTTCTTGCTTGAGCCAACCACCAATCCACAAAGGATTGATGCCGCCGGCCCCAAGAATAGAGAGAAAAAAATGGAAACAAAACTCATCTCTTATCTAGGACCAACCATCAAGCTCCAAGCATGATGTTTGCTGCCGGTCCAAAGAGAACAAGAAGAGGATGAGAGGAATAGGTTGAGCGCCGACCAAGGTAGAGGGAAAAGATCTAGGAGCCGACAACACCCTAGGAAGAAGAAGAAGATATCCTCTCCTATAGTTGCCGTCCACTTTCCCCTCCATAACCTAGCCGCCCAAACAAGGAAAGGAAAACTCTAGGGTTTCTTGCCGCCCACTAATGGAAGGGCAAACCCTAATTTCCCAAACCAACCTAATCCATAGAAAGAAGGGTGAAGCTTGGGCGCCGGCCAAACCAAGGAGAAAGGAGGAAGAAGGGTTGCCGCCCACCATCATGGACTAAACCCTAACCCTAGCCTCTTCCTATTTCTTGCCGCCCAACCATGGTGGAGGGAGGAGATCTAGAACCGGCCACCTTCCCTAGGAAGAAGAAGAACTCTTCCACAAGTTGCCAACCACTCTCCTTTCCTCACCATGGCCGCCCAACCCAAGGCGCCAAACCCTAATTAGGGTTTCCTCCTTAGGGTTTCTTGCCGCCCAAGCAAAGAGAGGCTAAACCCTAATTTCCATCATCCAAAAAAAACTTATTGTCGCCCAACCCATGCTCCCTTATATATAGAGTTAGGTTTAGGCCTTGGTTTAATCTCCACCGTTAATTCTAGGGTTTTAATCTCAACCGTCGGATCTAGAGATTTAATCTCAACCGTCGGTTCTAGGGTTTTAATCCCAACCGTCGGATCTAGAGATTTAATCTCAACCGTCGGATCTAGGGATTTAATCCCAACCGTCGGATTTAGAGATTTGTTTTCCATCATTTGATCTAGACTTCATGAGGTTTATATTAGGCTACGATAGGGACCATGAGGAGGAGTTGGATCTTGGCCACCTGATGGATCGGAACCACACAAACTTGATCCATCAATGATGTTCCATTCCACTAGAGGATCATCATTGAACTACCTCACCAACCCCCATAAATTAATATGGGCTCCATATATTATTTGTACATCCATCTCCCCGTGTTTAAGATATCGAATGTCTGTCAATTAATTGTTTTACTGACCATCAATTAATTAACATCTAACTCCTCGAGTAGTACCACTCAACCTCATCATCATGTTGACTAAGTCAACCTGCAGGGTTTACATGATGAACCTTATGAGCTCCTCAAGGGGACATCATCAACCTAATACATAGGACACGGATTCCTCCTATAATCAACGACACACCATGTAAATAATATCATTTCCCAACTTACCGGGCATATTGATTTAATCCATAGAAATCTCACCCTCTGGTAAATCAAAGAAATAAATACTAAGTACATGTGCCCGTTATTATATCGGGATTAAGAGCATGTACAACATAATATCCGAGGTCCGATTCAATTATGTAGTCAGCAACAAATTTAATCACCTCTATGTCGGTCCTGCTCAATACACCTAAGTGTACTAGTGTAACTTTATGTTCAAGACAAAACAATACCAAGCTACACTACAACCATGCCAATGGTTTGTCCAAAACCATCTTGGCTGTGAGCCTTTACTTATACTCTACAAGGGTCTGATAACATGATCTTCTGTGCCACACCCAAGCACCATGTTATCTACAATATAAATTATTAAACAATTTTGTATAATCATAAAAATATGCAAACAATGATCATGTGATTCTTATTTCAAAATAAAGATGTTCATATAAAAGAGCTAGGCTTTAAGTATACATCCCAACACAGGTATAGGCTGTGATTGTGGAATCTGGGAAGGCTTGTACTGAATGGGGTTATTATGAAATCCTAGAGGCTTTTGCAAGTTTGTTGCAGTAGGCTGGAATAATTGTTGTTGTGCCCGATTGGTCTGCTGCTGTGCAGAATTGTTTCCATATCTTAGATTGGGATGATCCCTCCATCTAGGGTTGTATATAGCTGACATCGGATCATATTGTGGTCTTTGTGATTGCTGATATTGAGATCTGTTCTGAAATATATTTGCTGCTGCCACCTGATCCGAGAAAAGACCTCCTTCCTCCGACTGCAAAGTTAAGCAGGTATCAGCCGAGTGTGCTGCATTGGCACAAATACTGCAAACTCGTGCTTGTTGAACAGAGTGTGAAGATGCATGTTGAGTCTGACTTATAGCTATCTGCCTCAACATTGTTTCAATCCCATCCAACCGACTCTCAATTCGAGGCTGTTCAATTTCAGAATCCTGAACATGGTGTACACTCTTGATAGGTACAGTATGACTCCCAAATTGCTGATAGTTGGCTGCCATAATCTCAATAAGTTCCTTGGCTTGAGAAGGTGTTTTGTTTACAAGCGCTCCTCCACTAGCAGCATCTATCATACTCCTATCCATAGGCAACAATCCTTCGTAGAAGTATTGAATCAACAATTGCTCACTAATTTGATGTTGGGGGTAGCTTGCACAGAGTCTCTTGAAACGCTCCCAATACTCGTATAATGTTTCTCCAATCATTTGTTGAACTCCGCATATATTTTTCCTAATTGCTACAATCCTTGATGCAGGAAAGAATTTTTCTAGAAATATTCTGCTCATATCATTCCAACTAGTAATGGATCCTGGGGGAAGATAGTAATACTAATCCTTAGCCTTATCTATCAATGAAAATGGAAATGCCCTGAGCTTCATGTCATCCTCTGATATGGTTTGAGGCTTCATGGTTGAGCACACCATATGGAATTCTTGTAGGTGTCTATTTGGATCCTCACCAGCTAAGCCATGAAACTTGGGTAGCAGATGAATTACCCCTGATCTCAGCTCAAAATCCCCTTCAAGTCCCTGATATCGGATACACAAAGGCTGATAAGCTACATTTGGCTCTGCCAATTCTTTGAGTGTTCTATTACTACTTTTTGTGTTGTTGTCTTCCATGTTAATCACTGAATTACTCTGAGCTCTCTGTAAAGCGTGGAATGTTCTGTCAATCTCTAGATCGTATGCTGGTAACTTCTCTATAGATGCCCTAGTCATGCACTATAGTCTCACTGCAAGCAAGAAAACAAGACACAACTAGTGTAGAACAGGTATAGCAACGACAAGTATAATGAAGTATTGAAATGTCAAATGGTTTTCTTTAATTTTTATTACCTCCTCAGCAATAAAAGTAATTGGAAATAGAATTTGAAATTGAGAAGTAATTTTTTTTTTCAAGCAAACACATTAGAACTACCTATGCACCTCTATCAAATCCCTGGCAACGACGCCAAAAATTGGTGTAAGACTCAGATTGTCGTCTAAATGAGCTCAACCAATTTAGTAATACCGAATCCCCCTAACTAAAGTAGTATAGGATGACTCGAGTCGTCTCCTAACGATTGAAGACGGTGTACGGTAATTCTAGTGGTTATTGCAGTTTTGATTCTTTTTTTTTTTAGATTGAATAGAGAGGGGGGGGTTGTGTATTGATTCCTAAATCATCTAATCTCAAGGGAAAACAAGAAAGAACACTAAGCATAACGAATTATGTGCATTCTTGAAGTAAAGAACAAGCGATGAGTAAATCAGTGCAACAACTGAATAAACGGAGAAAAACTAAAACCAAACAACATCTAGATGACAATAGGGAAATTCAACCAAACACTCAACAAGCCAAACAAATCTAATCAATGCTCAGAAATGTAAAAGCAGTTAGATCTAGTAATCTTCCTGTGTCTCTTGCCACAGGTAGAAGTGAAGTGATGCGAACTCCACGTTTTGTGCTCCTAAGAAAAGAATCCTCGATCTTTGATGCTATCCGGAATTGAATCGGAGATGAACGGAACGAAGAGGAATCCCTTGCCTCCGCTCCAGTTGATGCGTGAAGTGGCTACAGATCGAAGATGAATGGAACGAAGAGGAATCCCTTGCCTCCGCTCCGGTTGATGCGTGAAGTGGCTGCAGATCTAGTCCCCCTCTCTTTTTACCACCTTCGCTTCTTTTTATTTAAGCCCAAAATCTTCGCTGAAATTTTAACTTTTTTTCTGCCAAGATGACATGCCCGTGTCATTTAGGTACTGCCCGTGTCGTGTAACGGAAGGAGAGCGACACGCCTGTGCTCGGCTGTACCCTACAAGAAGACATCGAAAATGTTAAAAATCAATCCAAATTATGTAGGAATGATCAGTATAGTCCAAAACAAGTCCTACTCATAAAATGTGCTAATTCTCCACAATTAAACAATAAGAGGATAGAATCATCAATTATTAAAGCCAATATAAACTACCAAAACGAGTGTTATCAGTAGGATGGGTCTAGAGTTATTGTTCCTAGGTTTGTTCTTAGATAAATCTACATGCTTGGCACCTAAACAATAAAATCTATTATTTCTACTAGCATGCTTTTCATGAGCAATAGCAAGAATACTAAAATCATGCTTTTTAACCCTCGAACTAGAAGATGCATTAAAATATACCTTAGGATTTGCTTTGGAAACTCCCCCTACTTGTGTAGCTCCTTCTTGCCCCTTCTTCCTCCCCCTAGGGCATTGGCTTCGGTAGTGTCCCTGTTGATTGCAATTGAAGCACACAATATGCTCTTTGCTTTTCCTAGCGAGGACTCCGGTATCCTTTGATTTTTTTGAACTTTTGGGACTGACACTTTCTCCTTAGCCAATTTTGGGCATTTGCTCTTGTAATGTTCGACTTCCCTACACTCAAAGCAAATTATGTGATCCTTATTTTTATTAATTGCATTTGAGTTACCTAGAGTGATGGTAGGCGTCGGAGTTGATTCTTCATCCTTCCCGGAGGTTAAAGCTTCTTCTTGCTCTTCCTCTTGCTTTGGTGATCTATTCTCCGATTCGGATGTTGAGTATCTCTCAACTTCCGAGTCCTCACTTCTAGATGTGAAGGCTTCCTCCAATTCTTCCACATCCTCAGATGTTGATGGACATTCTTCCTCGGGCTCCTTCGCCGATTGAGCCAATTCAGGATTTTCATGGAATTTTATCAATTTATTCCATAGATCCTTAGCATCCCGGTATTCACCTAGCTTGCACAAAATATTGTTAGGTATCAATTTAATTAACATTTTCATTACCTTAACTGTTGTCTTGAATTGTTGCCGTTGCTCCTCGGTCCATTTTGATTTTTCGATTAGCTTCTTGTCTTCATCCCTAGGTACTTCAAAACCATCTTCAATTGTTAGCATCATATCGAAATCGGTTTCGAAATATACCTCCATTCTTTTCTTCCACCAAGAAAAGTCTCATTCGAATTTCGGTGGACGAATGTTGATGCCGACCATTTGATTTGCTTATCGCAGCGATAAGTTCGATGGTAAGACCCTCACTCTAATACCACTTGTTGGAGGATCATGGCTCGACTAGAAGGGGAGTTGAATAACCCAATTTCGTGCTCGATGGAAATCGATCGTTCGTTTACAATACTCATTAATATACGCAGTAGAAATAATAGATACAAATACGAAATGAAGACGAATACAAGCACACACAATAGAAACGCAATATACGTGGTTCGGAACCTTAGGGTTCCTACTCCACGGGGTGAGCTCAACGAGCTTGAGTGATGCACACACCACTACTCAAACTCCTTCTCGACAACAAGTCGGAGGTGGAGAAACATCGTACAAGCAATTACAAAACGTAATACAAAAGTACAAGAAAAATATAAAGACAATATGAAATACAAGTAAAGAAAAACTTTACAACACTTTGCTTTGATCACTTGCTTGTTGCTTGCTTTGGTTTGCTCTTGAAGGTATGGAATGCAGCAGCAATTTCCCTCCAAAATCTCACCAAAAATCACTGTGGAAATCCTCCCCAAGCTCCTCCTTTTATGCTTGTCTCAGGTTGATTCCGTGCCTAGCAGTCGACTAATCTTACCCATCAGTCCACTTCTCCTGTAGCCATTGTGAGACAACGACTTGATCCACGCTGGATAAGTTCCAACGGATAGCCTATCAGTCGACTGTCAAACCCCAATAGTCAACTGATGAACAGTCAGTCGAGTCCCTGGTCGAGCTTCCTCGCTTCTATCGCGGTTTCCTCAACCATCAGTTAACTGCCCCCATGGCATTCGATTGCAAAGCCACGCGATGCAGTCAAACGCTAGTCGACTCCCATCAGTCGACTGGTACATCATCCCAGTCGACTGGTGAACCTCAACCATGAGGTTTGACCCAAGTATGATGCCCTCATACATGTTAGACACCCTTAGTCTAGACCTAAGCCTTCTAGTCACATCTACTAGCCTCTTGCCTGTCGGATCCCTCCAAGTCATCCATGCGCCGATCCCTCCAAGTCATCCATGACTTGTTCATCCATACGCTAGCCTCCATGTGCTTCCTTCGGCTATTGTCATGCTCTCAGTGTCTACTGCCAAGGTACATATGGACTTTTGCTCCCAAGTCTATCGCTTGGCCTTACGCCGCCAAACCACCCCTTGGACTTCCTAAATGCCAAGTACCCATGACTTGGACTTTCACCGCCAAGGCTACACACTTGGTCTTCCCTTGCTAACTCCATGTTGGACTTACAATGCCAAACCCCATGCTTGGAATTTTCACCGCCAAGGCTACACACTTGGACTTACATGGCCAAGGCTACACACTTGGTCTTCCCTTGCCAACTCTATGTTGGACTTCCAATGCCAAGCCCCATGCTTGGACTTTCACCGCCAAGGCTACACACTTGGACTTACGTGGGCAAGGCTACACACTTGGACTTCCCATGACAATCACATGTCATATGTCTTGTCTAACATCAAAATACTGCTCGAGTCAAACTTGAGTCCGATCAATCGTGACTTGGGTCGATTGCACCAACAACAGGGATAAAAACTCATACTGAAGACAAGTTGAAATACAACGACGATCTGACCTAGGGTTTCACTTAGCTAGATCGGAATAATTTTTTACTCCAACAACCTTCACCAATGCATCTACCCTGAACCCAACTCCTCCGATCCGCAATCGCACGGGGATAATCACTTGACCTGAGGACAAACTGAAAAATAGTGACGATCTGACCTAGGGCTTCGCTTGGTCAGATCGGAATAATTTTTTTACTCTGCCAATCTACCATAGTCAATCTACCTTGAACCCAACTCCTCTGATCCGCAATCATACGGGGATAATAGCTTGACTTGAGGACAAGCTGAAGAATAGTGATGATCTAACCTAGAGCTTTGCCTGGTCAGATCAGAATAAGTTTTTTACTCTGCTAATCTTCCACAGTGCATCTACCTTGAACTCAACTCCTCCGATCCGCAACTGCACGGGGATAATAGCTTGACCTGAGGACAAGTTGAAGAATAGTGATGATCTGACCTAGGGTTTTGCCTGGTCAGATCAGAATAATTTTTTACTCCATCAATCTTCCACAGTGCATCTACCTTGAACCCAACTCTTCCGATCCGCAACCGCATGGGAATAATAGCTTGACTTGAGGACAAGTTGAAGAATAGTGATGATCTGACCTAGGGCTTTGCCTAGTTAGATCGGAATAATTTTTTACTCTGTCAATCTTTCACACTGCATCTAACTTGAACCCAACTCCTTCGATTCGCAACTTCACGGGGATAATAGTTTGACCTGAGGACAAGCTGAAGAATAGTGACAATCTGACCTAGGGCTTTGCCTGGTCAGATCAGAATAATTTTTTACTTCGCTAATCTTTCGCAGTGCATCTACCTTGAACCCAACTCCTCTGATCTGCAACCGTATAGAAATAATAGCTTGACCTGAGGATAAGCTGAAGAATAGTGATGATCTGATCTAGGGCTTCGCCTGGTAAGATCTGAATAATTTTTTACTCTGCCAATCTTCCATAGGTACATTTACCTTAAACCATACTCCTCTATTCTGCAACTGCACGAGGATAATAGCTTGACCTGAGGACAAGTTGAAGAATAGTGACGATCTGACCTAGGGCTTTGCCTAGTCAGATCGAAATAATTTTTTACTTTGTCAATCTTTCATATTGCATCTACCTTAAACTCAACTCCTCCAATCGGTAACTGTACGGGGATAATAGCTTGACAAGAGGACAAGCTGAAGAATAGTGACGATCTGTCCTAGGGCTTTGCCTAGTCAGATCGGAATAATTTTTTACTTCGCCAATCTTCCACAGTGTATCTACCTCGAACCCAACTCCTCCGATCCATAACTGCACCGGGATAATAGCTTGACCTAAGGACAAGCTGAAGAATAGTAATGATCTAACCTAGGGCTTCGCCTGGTCAAATTGGAATAATTTTTTACTCCACCAATCTTCTACAGTGCATCTGCCTTGAACCCAACTCCTTCAATACGCAACCGCATGGGGATAATAGCTTCGGCGATTGTCGAGCTAAAAAAGTGTGATGATATGATCTAAGGCCTTGCCTCATCAGATTGGAATGAATTTTTTACTCCGCTAATCTTCATAAGTGTATTTACCTTAAACCCTGCTCCTCCGTTCTGCAACCGCACAGAGATAATAGCTTCAGCGATTGTCGAACCATAAAAAGTGTGACGATTTGATCTAAGGCCTTGCCTCATAAGATCGTAATGAAATTTTTACTCCGCTAATCTTCACAGGTGTATTTACCTTAAACCCTACTCCTTCGTTCCGCAATCGCATGGGGATAATAGCTTCGGCGATTGTCGAGCTGTAAAAAGTGTGACGATATGATCTAAGGCCTTGCCTCATCAGATCGAAATGAATTTTTTACTCCGCCAATCTTCACAAGTGTATTTACCTTAAACCCTGCTCCTCTGTTCCGCAACCGTACCGGGATAATAGCTTCGGGGATTGCTGAGCTATAAAAAGTGTGACGATCTGATCTAAGGCCTTGTCTCATCAGATCGAAATGAATTTTTTACTCCGTCAATCTTTACAGGTGTATTTACTTTAAACCCTACTCCTCAATTCTGCAATCGCATGGGGATAATAGCTTCGGCGATTGTCGAACCGTAAAAAGTGTGACGATCTGATCTAAGGCCATGCCTCATCAGATCGGAATGAATTTTTTACTCCGCCAATCTTCACAGGTGTATTTACCTTAAACCCTACTCCTACATTCTGCAATCGCATGGGGATAATAGCTTTGGCAATTGCCGAGCTATAAAAAGTGTGACAATCTGATCTAAGATTTTGCCTCATCAGATCGGAATGAATTTTTTACTCCGCCAATATTCATAGGTGTATTTATCTTAAACCCTACTCCTCCTTTCCGCAACCGTACGGGGATAATAGCTTCGGTGATTGTCGAGCTTTAAAAAGTGTGATGATCTGATCTAAGGTCTTGCCTTATCAGATCGGAATGAATTTTTTACTCCGCCAATCTTCACAGGTGTATTTACTTTAAATCCTACTCTTCCGTTCCACAATCGCACGAGGATAATAGCTTCGGTGAGTCCCCCATTGCCCCACTTCCACTTATGGTGAGTCCCCCGTCGGTATCAACATCTTCCCCTTCCCCATCCATATTATCTCCAAATCCTAACCCTTCTTCCTCTCCACCTTCCCTTCTACATAGCCATATGTCACCTCCCCCATTTTTGCATATACAAACCAAATTGCGAGGAATAGCACACCAACGGATGCAAGAAGAAGGTGCTTCTACTTTTGACCCCTCTTCTTCATTTGCCCTACCCATGAGCATTGAGTTAAACCTAGTCACCCCCCTTTCATTTCCTGTTTCATCTATTGGGTTTTCGGCACCGCGGAGAGTGTGTGTTCGAACATGTTTCGTAAACATGTGCACAGCGGAAGGAATAAAATAATAAATCTAATTTATTACAACACACACATCACACGCATGCATAGTACAACATATGTAGACATAACTGTAAATTCAAATTTTGCAATAAAAGGAAATTTATACTACGTATACCTGACGTATCACGTGTAGCGGGAAAGACATCAATCGGAACGATTCTCGCTAGAATCGTCTCTATCCGTATCCACGCCGAGTATCTTCAGGATGACTTCACAAAGTCACGAGCCTCATCTTCGTATGGGTTACTAGCCTCGTGTTGAAGACGATGTGATCGAGAGAAGATTATGATCCGAATCAAAATTCGGATCCAAAATGAGTCCTCAAAAACTCGCTTCTCCGGAGAGGTATTCGTCAACCGTTTGACGAATCTTTCGTCCTCCACCTATGAGGATTACCGGAGATCAAATCCCTGGAAAGGCTACTGCTGTCGGAGCTCCAAACATCGTCCAAACGATGCTCCGACAGGAAGGGAACAAGCAGTCCAGAAAATTGGACAGCTTTGGTGGAGGAATAGGGGTCGGCCAAAAGGGAAGGTTGAAGCTCACCTTGTTGCCGAACCCAAAGGAGATCATCGGAGCTCTTTCGGCAGCAACTCGATGCCGGCAAGGGGAGAGGACGGCAGCTGCTGTACGTCGGCAAGGAGCTTGGGTGGTGGTGGGCGGCGGCAAGAGGGTTGGCGCCGACTTCACAAGGAGAAGGAGGGGCGGCAACTTAGGGTTGCAAGGATTTGGATTAGGGCTTAACAAAACCCTTAAGCCCTATTTTATAGAGAACAAATTCTCTTAATAGTTATCAGATCATAACCAAAAGCCCGTTAACCCGCTCCATTAATTTAAGTTAAAATAAACCAAACCATGATGGTTTATTTTAAGTTAAAACGAACCGAACCAACTTTGGTTCATTCGTTCAAAACAAACCAAACCCTTTGGTTTATTCTCCTCCATTGGATTAGAACCAAACCAATTTGGTTCATCCATCATTTCTTCATAAGACACGGCCCATCCACGCTTCCATTGCGACTGAAACGATTTCATGCTCGCTCCATGTTTGGTCCAACCAAACCTAGTTTCTCTCGGTCTAAGAATCTCATTCTCAAGCTTGTTTTAAATCCTTCGGATTACTCTCGTTGTGCGTGTGACCAAATAGGTTCTCGGTTTATGTTGGCCGTCTATAATTAACCATTAATTATAGAATGATCATGAGTGGACCTAGTAGTACATCATGATCCCCAATTAACCGAAAAGATCAACGGTTGATCCAGAACTATTTCTGAAACCCTTCAGCAGCTCGAATGAATCGTGCCCCATTCCCTTCACTCATCTTATACCCACTTGGTTTAGGACATGGTCTATAGTGTCAGTCCCCACTAGGCTGACTACGTCACACCTAGCTCAAGTATCATTTCCCCGTCCTACAGATTCTAGTTACTGCACATGTATCGAAGAGTACCTTACTCTAAACATGTAATGCTTTAGCCAAAGACTTTAGTAACAATCCGATGAGAGGCCATGGGTATACATCTCCTTGCAAGGAGTGGTGAATCCTTTATAGGTTATTCAAACACCTTCGATCACTTCGACTTATACCAATCATCCTGGGTCCACATCTCCTTAGAGATTCTTTCTTAAGACGTCAAAGCATAAGTCTTTATGATCAAGATGACTTGAATACCGCAAGTCAAAGGAACATCACACCTAAGCTGCAGTAAGAACTTTATTGACATATCTATATATGCAGAGAACCATATGAAGTCTTATGGCTGGTCACTCCAATGAACTAGTTACCATAACTAGCATCCACGATTAACTCCGGACATCACAATGTCTCCAGCTAGTAAGAATCAGCTACTTGGATACACCAAGGAGTATACCTCATTCTAGTCTCGACAGAATCAATGGTGTCCAAATCCATCAATTCATCGACTAGGGATAATTCCGATACATCACAATTACACATGTAGAGATACTCACTAGTTGTGATCCAATCACAAATTCTCTCATGGTGTGAATCGTATCATGGACATTCAGTAAATGAGTTTAAGATCTTATCAAATACATGAAAATATGTATACTCAAATAGTGAATCTTCATTTATCATATAAATGGTTCAAACATAAGGTGATTGCCTTAGGACATCTCTTATATATTACTAACAAACTCCCACTTGGCCGAATGCCAATCTCTACGGTATCCAATACCATAAGCTCTAACATGACCCTCAAACTTACTTTGAGGTAATGCCTTAGTCAAAGGATCCGCTAAGTTCCTTTCAGTGGGGATTTTCTCAATTTGTATTTCCTTCCTACTGATGATCTCTCTGACATGTTTGGATCGTTGATTAGACCTTGGCTCTTTCGCCTGTGCAATTGCTCCATTGTTATCGCAGTAGACCGGTATTGCTTCAACAATGGATGGAATCACACCAAGTTCATAAATGAACTTCTTGATCCAAACCGCTTCCTTTGCTGCTTCCGAAGCTGCAATGTATTCTGCCTCAGTGGTAGAATCTGCTACAGTGTCTTGTTTGGAACTTTTCCAACTCACTGCGCCCCCATTCAAGGTGAACACGTATCCAGACTGAGACCTGGAATCATCCTTGTCTGTCTGGAAGTTGGAATCCGTATACCCGCGTATCACCATGTCCCCTTCTCCATATATTAGGAACACATCCTTAGTTCTTCTTAAGTACTTAAGGATTTTTTTAATAGCCACCCAATGATCCATTTCTGGATCAGACTGGTATCTACTCGTGACACTCAGAGCATACGATATATCGAGCCTCGTACATAACATAACATACATGATAGATCCTATTGCGGATGAATAGGGAATCTTACTCATGCAAATCCTCTCGTCTTCTGTGCATGGACACAGACTTCGAAAGGTGTACCCCAAGCCTGATGGATAGGAAACCTTTCTTGGATTCTGACATGCTAAACCTCTTTAGCACTTGGTCTATATATGTAGACTGCGAAAGACCAAGAAACCGTTTCGATCTATCTCTATAGATCTTAATCCCGAGGATGTAGGTTGCTTCTCCCAGGTCTTTCATGGAGAATGTCTTGGATAACCAAATCTTAACTAACTGTAAGACTGAAACATCATCTCCTATAAGTAATATGTCATCGACACACAATACTAGGAACACGACTGCACTCCCACTAACCTTCTTGTACACACAAGGTTCGTCTGGATTTTGTGAGAAATCAAACTTTTTGGTTGTCTCATCAAAACGGATATTCCAGCTCCTGGATGCTTGCTTCAATCCATATATGGACCGTCGCAATTTACATACCTTGGTTTTATCAACCGATGTGAAACTCTCAGGCTGTATCATATATACGTCCTCGAGCAGGTTTCCATTAAGGAAAGCTGTTTTTACATCCGTCTTCCATATCTTATAATCATAATGAGCCACTATGGCCAGGAGCATCCGAATGGATTTAAGCATAGCTACAGGCGAATAGGTTTCATCATAATCAACACCTTGTTTTTGACGATATCCTTTCGCCACTAATCTAGCCTTATAGGTAATCACATTACCATCCATGTCGGTTTTCTTCTTGAAAACCCACTTGCACCCTATAGGCTTGATGCCTTTAGGTGGGTCAACCAAGTTTCAAACTTGGTTTTCATACATGGAATCCATTTCCGACTTCATGGCATCAAGCCACTTATCCCTTTCTGAACTTGTCAGCACTTCTTCATAACTGGTAGGCTCCTCATCATCAATGAGTAACACGTCGTTCGATTCACTTACGAGAAATCCATATCTCTCAAGAATGTTGCGTGTTCTACCAGATCTACGAAGATGTGGTGTTTCAATAGGTCTAGCCGATTGCTCATCACTATGAGTTATCGGCTGTTGTGCTTCACCAGGTATCTCATCAATGTCTATTTGAGTCTCTCGAGACTCCTCAAGCTCGACGACACTCCCACTGTTTTCTTGCAAGAGAAACTCTTTCTCTAGAAACACAGCATGCCTTGAAACAAACACCTTTTGTTCCACTGGATGATAGAATTGGTAACCCCTTGTTTCCTTAGGGTATTCAATAAATAGACATTTATATGACTTAGCATCCAATTTGTCTGATATAGTCCGCTTCACATAAGTAGGACAACCCCATATCTTCAAGTAAGATACATGAGGTTTCTTACTATTCCATATCTCATATGGAGTAGTAGAGACTAACTTGGTTGACATTCTATTTAACAAGTAAACAACTTTCTGAAGTGCATAGCCCCAAAAGGACTTGGGAAGATTCGCATGATTCATCATTGACCTAACCATGTCCAACAAGGTCCGGTTACGCCTCTCAGATACACTATTATGCTGTGGTGTGTATGACAGAGTCCATTGAGACAATATACCATTGTCTCTTAGATAATCAAGAAACTCTTGACTTAAGTATTCACCATCTCGATCCGATCGAAGTATTTTAATACTCTTGTCATGTTGTTTCTCTACTTCATTTCTGAATTCTTTGAACTTTTCAAAGGCTTCAGACTTGTGTTTCATCAAGAACACATACCCAAACTGTGAGTGATCATCAGTGAAGGTAATGAAGTAGCTATAGCCTCCTAAAGCTTGAGTTGACATAGGTCCACATACATCATTATGTATTAGACCTAGTAACTCTCCCACTCGTTCACCTTTTCCTGTAAAAGGTAACTTAGTCATTTTGCCTTTTAAGCATGATTCGCATGTATCGTATGAATCCAATTCAAACGATTCTAGAATTCCACATTGGTGTAATTCGGACATGCGTTTCTTGCTTACATGGCCAAGACAACAATGCCACATGTAGGAGTCTAATTGATTATCCTTTCGAGCACTCTTGTTGCTCGCTTCGATATTGAAAATATCACTGGATACGTCCAACGTATAAATGCCATTGTTCAAAATTCCAGTTCCATAAAGTATGCCATTCAAAGTTATATAACAACAATTGTTACTAAACGTCAAATGGTAACCATTTCTATTTAAATAGGAAATAGAAACAATGTTCTTTATTAGAGAAGGAACACAATAGCAATTGTCCAGTTCCAAGACTAGTCCGCTAGGGAGCTTCAGCAAATAAGTTTCGATGGCGACCGCACCAACCTTTGCTCCATTGCCAACTCACAAATTTGACTCCCCTATGACGAGTCTTCTTCTATTCCTTAGCCCTTGTATGTCATTACATATATGTGAGCCACACCCAGTATCCAATACCCAAGTGTCTAAGGAAATAGAATGACAATCAATAACGAAGATACCTGAAGAGGATGGGGCATCGGATGCCTTCTTCTTCTTCATGGACTCAAGATAAATCTTGCAGTTTCTTCGCTAGTGGCCTTCCTTGCCACAATGATGGCAAGTGCCCTTTTGTGCTGGTTTTGCCTTCTTTGCCTTCTTGTTCTTCCCTTTCTTCTGTTCCTTTGCCTTCCACTTAGAACCTTTCTTTGAGGAATCAACTAACAGAACCGCCTTCTCCTCATGCTTCACAGAAGGCTCCACAGTTTTCAGTATATTGAGGAGCTCAGGAATAGTGGATTCTAATTTGTTCATCCGATAGTTCATCACAAATTTTGAGAAACTCTTGGGCAAACAATGCAGAATTAAGCCAATACTTAATTCACTATTCATCACAAACCCGAGGGTGGCTAGCCGCTCGATGTACCCGTTCATCTTTAGCATAAACTGCACTACAGACGAACCTTCTTGCATCTTCGTGGTGAAGAGGAGCCTGGAGACTTTGAACCTTTCGGATCTCGCTTGCTCATCAAACAACTCATGAAGATGGAAGACCATGGTATTAGCATCCATATGCTCATGCTGCTTTTGCAGCTCAGGTACCATCGCAACTAACATGATGCAACTCACCAATTCAGAATCTTCCACATGCTTCTGATAGACCAACATTTGGTCTGGAGTTGTATTGTCCCTAGGACGGTTGGGAAGAGGCTCTTCAAGGACATATGCTAGCTTTTCTGCCTTGAGAATAATTTTAAGGTTTTTAAGCCAGTCCAGGAAGTTAGGCCCAGTCAATTTGTTTGAATCCAAAATAATGCGCAAATTCAAATACGTCATGATCAATCGATTAACCTAGAAATACAAAATGAGCATATATGAGAAAATGATTTCAAAAATGCATCAATATACATTCATAAATCCCATTCATTTTGCGAATTTCAAAAACCTCAAAATCACTTCGGGAGATCGTAGGTCCATCTCCGAATGGGCTGATATCCATCATAGATATGAACAACCTTGGAGAGAGTCCAATAAGCCATTCATAACTACGATGGTAGGTATCAACTATACCGATTGCATATCACGTATATGCAACTATCACAATGTGCTATCAACTAATTGAATGTTCACACATACATCGGGTTGTTAACACATTAACAAGTATGCATCATATGCATAGCACCCAACTTCACCTCCCTTTACATCGACCTTGGAGAGAGTCCAACAAGCCGATGCTCCAGGTTAAAGCCAACCCATTAATCGAGAAATAGTTTTAATATGGTTAGAGTGCATTCAACCAATTAGCCCGACTTGGAGAGAGTCCAACAACCAAAGCTAATGATTGACCTCTGACTCTTACCATATTAGTATTAAACTATTCCATGGTTTGAACATGTTCGGGTTCGAGCCGGACTTGGAGAGAGTCCAACAACCCGAACAAGAAACGGAACTTTGGTTCTAACCATATTAATGGAAGGTGTAGGCTTTAATATTGAGTTAGAGTTTTTATGTCTCATCCTCTTTGCATGCAAATAACTATTATCTACATGACATGACATACATGACATACATCTACATGTCACGACACGCATGGCATAATGATATGCATCTAATGCAATTACATGACATACAATTATGTCATGTACAAAATTTCCTTATATGTCATAACTATTTATGGAAATAAAATATGTTTAATATTTGATTCTCCAAATCAAATCATGATTAAATCAGGAAACAAATTTTCAAATCTAATCACATTTTAATTGTGGAAATAGTTGATTAAAGAAAGTCAATTTAGGAAACCAATTTCCTAAATCATCAAAACTACTTATGAAAATAAAATATTTAAAGATTTGATTTCCCAAATCAAATCATGATTAAATTAGGAAATAAATTTCCAAAATCTAATCAAATATTTTATTTATAGAAAATATCAATTTCCATAAATACTTCCAACTTTCCAAAAGTAGAAGATTTCCATAAATACTTTTAGACTTTCCAAAATTGAAAAATTTCCATAAATACTTCTAACTTTTCAAAAGTAGAAAATTTCCAGAAATATCATTATGACTATCGAAAAACAATTTTACGATTATGTCGAAACACAACCTGGCCTCTGATACCACTGTTGGGTTTCCGGCACCGCGGCGAGTGTGTGTTCGAACATGTTTCGTAAACATGTGCACAGCGGAAGGAATAAAATAATAAATATAATTTATTACAACACACACATCACACGCTTACATAGTACAACATGTGTAGACATAACCGTAAATTTAAATTTTGCAATAAAAGGAAATTTATACTACGTATACCTGATGTATCACGTGTAGCGGGAAAGACATCAACCAGAACGATTCTCGCTAGAATCGTCTCTATCCGTATCCACGCCAAGTATCTTCGAAATGACTTCACAAAGTCACGAGCCTCGTCTTCGTACTAGTTACTAGCCTCGTGTTGAAGATGATGTGATCGAGAGAAGATCACGATCCGAATCAAAATTCGGATCCAAAACGAGTCCTCAAAAACTCGCTTCTCCGGAGAGGTATTCGTCAACCGTTTGACGAATATTTCGTCCTCCACCTATGAGGATTACCGGAGATCGAATCCCCGGCAAGGCTACCGCTGTCGGAGCTCCAAACGTGGTCCAAACGATGCTCCGACAAGAAGGGAACAAGCTGTCCAGAAAACTGGACAGCTTTGGTGGAGGAATAGGGGTCGGGCAAAAGGGAAGGTTGAAGCTCACCTTGTTGCCGAACCCAAAGGAGATCACCGGAGCTCTTCCGGCAGCAGCTCGACGCCGGCAAGGGGAGAGGATGACAACTTCTGGACGCCGGCAAGGAGCTTGGGTGGTGGTGGGCAGCGACAAGAGGGTTGGCGCCGACTTCACAAGGAGAAGGAGGGGCGGCAACTTTGGGTTGTAAGGATTTGGATTAGGGCTTAACAAAACCCTTAAGCCCTATTTTATAGAGAACAAATTCTCTTAATAGTTATCAGATCATAACCAAAAGTCCGTTAACCCGCTCCATTAATTTAAGTTAAAATAAACCAAACCATGATGGCTTATTTTAAGTTAAAACGAACCGAACCAACTTTGGTTCATTCGTTCAAAACAAACCAAACCCTTTGGTTTATTCTCCTCAATTGGATTAGAACCAAACCAATTTGGTTCATCCATCATGTCTTCATAAGACACGGTCCATCCACGCTTCCATTGCGACTGAAACGATTTCATGCTCGCTCCATGTTTGGTCCAACCAAACCTAGTTTCTCTCGGTCTGAGAATCTCATTCTCAAGCTCGTTTTAAATCCTTTGGATTACGCTCGTTGTGTGTGTGACCAAATAGGTTCTCGGTTTATGTTGGCCGTCTATAATTAACCATTAATTATAGAACGATCATGAGTGGCACCTAGTAGTACATCAAGTATGTATGACTAAGAAACACTAGAATGCTGAACTAAATGTAAACTTGCAAGATGAGCATTAAATGCTGAGATAATTAAATTTGAGCTTTTAAGATATTCTAAGTGCATATATAATCATATTGTTTTTTCTCTAAATATGTCTCATGTGATATATCTTCAATGGAGAAAATTTTAAATATAGCTAGTGAAATGACAAGGTATAAGAATGCAACAAGATGTTAAAGGTAAGTATTTATATACATACTTACTGAATTTAACAACATGGAGGATTGATGTCTTCCTCCCATCGCAGAGTCATATCCAATAGAGAAGCTCTGATGAGAAATTGGTCATCCTAATCAGATGATTGTATTATTATCTCAACATCTTGCCCAGAAGTTCCCACAGACGGTGCCAACTGATGCGACACGGATTATTTTTCTCCTCGATCTTGTACCACCGAGGAAGGGGTCCTCTCCGACCACATCAGTAAATTTGAATGTCCTGAAAATATTAACACAGATTAAATCGTCGCCGGCCTACCTGGCGACGACACTCTGATGCTTAAGTTAGGCCAGTCATTAATGAAAGAGAATATATTAAATGCAGTAAAAGTAATGTAAAAAGAAAGGGAAGAACTTATCACATATGCCGCTGAGTCCGCAAGATAATTCTTCGATAAGATCAGGAGATAAAAACCTCTTCAAAATGATAGAATCATCTCACTTAAGAATGAGAGTAGCAGGTATAAGAAGAAGGGTCCTTTGATCTCATATATTCTATTAATTGTTTCCTTGCATTTGGATGCACGATGAGACGTCGTCGGTGACTGTGACATGAATAAGCTTGCTTTCTTGAAGTATTAGTATAACTCCACTGCCCCATCAGTTAAACCGGCATATGCAATTAGGCCCAAACATTTAAAGAGATTTGATGCATCGACGGAAACAACACAAATTCCCCCATTCGACAAGGCTCCCCTTATAATTCCACATGTGAAGTGTAGAAACATGTTTGTGGCTTCAAATGAAGAGCCCTGAGATGCTTCATTGTCTCTAGGAGAGGGATCGATTGATACACAAGTAAATCAATGGAACTTATTGTCTTATAGAACGAAGGTGCTCTTGATAGCTTCTAGATGGCCACTACATCGAGGACGTTTACTGTTGTTCTTCAAAAGATAGCATATTGCTTTGCAAGACAAGCATCCAATAAACTCCTTAATTGAAGCATCATCCTGCGCCCAGGGATAAGAAGCGAATTCAAAGGTTGAGAAAGAGGATACAACAAAATATAAACTGAGAGTCCGGGAAAGAGCTCGGAGTTGGCCTCCCCTCCTCCCCTTAGCCGCTGAAGAAGAAGAAGATTTATATGAAGAAGTTCCCCGAGAAGAAGAGTGTCCTCTATGCGACGACGGCTCCCGCTAGGAGATTCCCCCTGGGAGAAGAGAAGATCCCCTTATAATTCTAAACCCTAGCTGCCTTTTTATTCTCCTAAATGGGCCGGGCTCTTATCTCCATATACGGGCTAATCTTTATCCCATATCAGATTGGATATGGATTAATGTTTTCGGATCGTGTCTAGATCGTGTCAAGACATGAATCTAATCCATTATCTGATTTTCCAGGTCTATATACACATCTATAGTCTTTATCAACTAGGCAACTACCCATAAGTGTTGTCATGGTAATGATATGTCACCCACAATTTGTGCTTCATACCATAATCACCCACAAGTGTTGTCATGATAGTGAGTTGTTGCTTGTGATCAATGTACACCTAGTCACCCTGACTATCCATGATTGCTATTGTGGCAGTGAACTATCACCTACAATCAATATCTATCTACTTTAGCATAAAGTATCACATATGTCATTCCTTGACTACCCACGAGTGTTGTTGTGATAGCAAGTTGTCGCTCATAGTCAGTATTATTATATAAACCCCATGAGTGTTGTTGTTTTAGTGAGTTATCACCTATATTCAGATTTACTTATTTATAGTACTTAGTTTCTCTATGTTGTGTTATTATATCTTGCTACCTTAGAGTGATTATTATTGAGAAGTGTAAGAAGGTGGTTACTCGTGTGGGGTTCATTGATTGATATAGATACATTGATTATAGTATATTTAGTTATTTCTTTTGATCTCTATATATATCTATGTCATGAACTTCTTTTCTTTATTACCCACTAAGTAAACTTGTACTCATTACATTTTACTTTGACTTCTAGATTAGTAGATAAGGATTTATGCATCCACATAGTTAGATGGTTACCCCAGAGTCTCTTAGAGATGATAATTTGTCAGTTTTTTTACTCAATGTCGAGGGCATTTATATTTCTTTTGTCGTTAACTTTCCTTTTTTACATTTGTCATTTAGTGAAGTCTTTAAATTTTTATTTTTAAGTCTGTACTTTTACACTTGAACCAATGTTTATTTTTTTATTGGTTTTATTGGTTTTCTTATATATGTGATTATACTATTAGTTTTGGATCATCTTTCCTCTCTATTATAATTAGGGGGTACCTCCGGTTGATAGAAACATGTACACCTCTAAGGTGTAATAGTAAGAGGTTTCTCCTTCTCGTGAAGATTTCTAAGAAGGAGAAAAGATAATGATACTATTGCTAGAGCTAGGTTGTGAAGTAGAAATCGAGAGTTCCAAGTTACTGATGCACGTGAGCACAACCTCAAATCTCTGATGGGAACCATTAAGGACTCGAAGCGCGCGTTAGTGCTAAAAGCCCACAAGTGCACAGATGTCGTCAAGTAATAAAAGATTATCGATCCCACAAAAACTGAGATTCAAGTACCGTTTGTCTAGTGGATCTCGTTGTTCAGAGTGAATGTCCTAAAGACGAGGGTTACGAGGTTGGCGGCAGTCCTAACTCAAGTATGGTGTCACTCAGAGGAAGCGAAGGTAGATTCAAAGTTCTCTAAGAGGATTCTAGGACTTTGGTTTCACTTATGCACCATGGAACATGCTATAAGCTAAATGCTTTCTAGATCTCTAATTACGATCTTGCGGGAGGATCATCATACATTTGCCCGATGAACTTTTGCTTCTACCGGGAACTATATATTCCTAACCATGTTTACCTTTTGGATCATCAGAGCTCAGGGGGTTGATACTGTTGGGAGCCCTTTGTCACTAAGGTCCCTCAACCCTTCTAGAGTTAATTTCTCCTACTTTGGCCCTTCTTCTAAGATAGGCTATTGGGTACAAGGATGTCCTAATAATCCCTATGAAGAGTCGGAACGTATTTCATTTCCTACTCTATCATATTCTACTATCTATAGTTATCGGAGGGAGGACGACCGCAAGGTTCCTCCTTAGTTCTCCTAAGTTTTTGATATAAAGGTTGTCACCCTTTGTGTCGGCTATGCGCACTAGATACAGAATCAAAACATAATTTTCATTGATCCAAACAACACCCATTGCAAATATAAATTTAGGAACAAAAAATATATTCAAACTAGCATGTCCAAGGTACACAAGTTACTCCCTAATCCTAGAATCGAAGTATCTACTCCATAGATGAAAGAGAACAGACACAAGCATCATAGGATGAATCATTACAATGTAAATATGTCTAAGAATGAAATCACAGTACTCTTGGTCGTTCTATTTGGCTTTGGAGCACAGATTTTGGTCCTCAAGCCGCTTCCTTCCTCCCCGTTACGAGTCTCCGGTGCTTTTCAGGGCACAGTTGTGCCATTCTAGCCGTCGGTCCTCCCCTTGGGGTTTGGGTGTGCCTTCCTTTTTATAGACGTGCAATCAGCTCTTCATAAATCCCATGAAAACCCTAGTCGTGTCAAAATAGCCCAGCGCCACACGACTGTGTAGAATCCACATGGTCGACCATGTGGGGCGCTGGGATGTCTATCTTCGTGGGTTAGACACGGCCATTTGGAATTCACATGGTAGGGCATGTCCACCTCTGTTCTTCCCGGTGAATGCCTTCCTTTTGCTCTAAAAATGTATCGTTTCACCTATAAAATGGCGTCCTGCACACGAAAGCAACAAGAGCATATCTCCGAACCAGAAAATAGAAAATTCATGCAAAACAAAATAGAATATGCATGAAACAAGTATAAAATATAATGAGATGTGTGCGAAAACTACTCCTAAAATCCTATATGTTTTGCTCGCATCAATCCCCCCAAACTTAGATCTTTGCTTGTCCTCAAGCAAACCTCAATGCCATAAAATTTTAAAAATGTATTGTTCCATACTTAGCATGTTAACTAAATTTATCAAGTGGTATTTTCAATCAAAGCAAAATAGATATGTTCTAAAAGTTCACTAAGTTAGCTTTTCGTGCATGTGCTAAGTGAATTTTCCTAAGGGATACTTCTTCCACAGTGAGTTAAGTCGTCATCTTATAGCATTCCTATGGTCTCCGACTTTTAGGCACTTACCTTCCCTAAGCGAGAGTCGTTGCCTAGATCAGCATAAAGTCTCAAAGGCGTGCTCGATATTGAGAGAAATTGGTAAGGGTTTCCCGAGTAACCTAACTCGGTCTCAAAGGGGCACCTAACCATTTCCACCGATGACAACTATTTTTTTATCCCTCATATTTTTTTCTATTTTCTCTCTGTCTCTTGCCCTTTTTTTCAAAGAACCTGCTCACAAGGATTTTGATTTTTCCAAATGGGCTTACACAATCCGAGCATCTACAGTAACTAAAATTCTAAATCTAGAGTCACCTATGGATTCTAAAGTACTAGTGTTAAATACTAAAAATTTAAAATATTAAATTAAATGGCCAGAAATTTAGAGAAATAATCCTGGAAATTTTTCGAGATTTTTAGGGAATTTTGGGGATTTTTCTGGAATTAAACAGAGCCCGTACGAGATAATTATGGGGATAAAATAAATAGGCTTTGGTGGAGTTTATTTAAGGGGTTAATCGATGACATTAACCTAAGTTTAGTTTCTCGATCGTGATTTTTATTTTTCCTTTCTCTCGGTTTCTCACGCGCCGCACTGGCAGTTACTTCTTTCTCGCGATCTCAGCCGCCGTTCCCAAATTTCCCGAGTTCTTCTTCCCCGCGCGCTGCAGAGCCTCCTTTTTCCCTCGCGCCCGAAGCCATCACCTTCTTCTCCTCGCGCCTCGCTCTCTTCCTCTTCCCACAGACGCACTTGTCGCCCTCGCGGTTGCCCTTTCATCATCGCGCGGCCCGATGCCGCCACACCAATCTTCCACCGCCCGGTAGCGCCGACCTCCACGGCCACAGGATCGTCACTGGACTCCTCTGCCCTAGACGACGAGCGTCGACCTCCTCTGCCACAGTCGCAGGCGCCGACTCCTTTGCCAATGACACCGCTGGTTTCGCTTATAGCCGTCTCCTCCACTCGCTCCCATCGCTGTAGATTTCTCCTCCGCGCGATATTGATCAGCGCCGGTGGTTTCCGGAGCAAGTGGGTTGGGTGCCGGTGGAGTGGGAGTTTACGGTAATTACCTTGTTTTTTTATTTTCCTTTGCTGTCCAGTGTGTGTGTTGGTGTCGGGTGGTGAAACATGGGAAGGGGTCAGTTGTGAAACAGGGATTGAGTCTCCTGTAAAGGCTGCAAACAGTTGGGGGTGGACGGTGCACGACTTTGGGCCGGAGTTGTGGTCAATTTGGGATGATTTTGGTGTTTGAGGCGGCTGTGATTGGAGTTTGTCGTAGTTTGACTTGGTGTCATAAAACTATTTTACTTTAATTGATATATGTTTAGTTGTGCATGCATGCAGTTAATTAAAATATTTGTATATCTATTAATATTTCGAGGTTTTTACCAGATCTGGTCCATGTATTTTGGAATATTGTCACTAAGGGTCTCCTCCGTTATTTGCCCCCAGGACGTGACAATTTTGTTGGTTTGCGATTTTGGTTTGTGGGTTTTGTGTTTCAAGGATTTTCTTTTCCTTGGATTTTTCGGAGTTCTTGTGTTTTGGGACCAAGCAAGTTGAAGGATATCTCTGAGCTATAGGAAAAGTATTGTCTTAGTGGTTACGGTACTTTAGTGGTTAGGAAAAGTATTGACATAGTGAAATTGCCCCTACTCATGGTCGGACGAGGTCGATGAAGTATTGACCTTATGGAACCTAATGATGATTTCAGAAGTATGGACTCTTTAGAGGTGTCGACTGATGTCGAATTAGGAAGCTAGGGATTTGGCTTACTGGGCACCAATTTGAAGGACAAGGAGTAAACCCTCAGAGAATATCAGTCCCTACTAATAGTGATTTGGTTATGGATAAGGCATGTATGCCTACACTGGTCAAGACGATGAAAGATTGTTTTACCTTATTATAGAAGGTGTTGGATGGGACATTTATCTGTCCCAGTATTTCTTCCAGAGAAGATCCGGAACTCTTTGTTAAAAGAGAGATGGACCTTTGAGATTATGCATCGATTATCAATAATAGAATGCGGTAGTTATGGAAGGAAATGAGGAAATGAATATCCTTCATTGTGGATAGAGGATCTATTTAGATCAGCTATAGGACACTTGTGTATAATCTAGGATTGATTTATGACTGGTGGATTGATATTGCAGTGACATGGTGTCATACAATTATCATTGTCGTTGTGATGATTGTTATATCATCAGCCTAGAGTAAAGGGAATATAGGTGTGTAGTGACGACAATTTCATACTTGGTATGAATTGTATGAGCTTATGATTATTTTATTAGACTTATTGACGACTTAGTCGTCCAGGAATTTGGGAAGTCCTGTATTTTGGACACGATTGGATCAGTTGTGGTCGTTGGAGTGGCGTAACTTGGCCACTATTAATGGTGGTAGTTGGTGTTGCGCACTCGGCCACCGTAGATGTGGTTTCCTGGTATTGTTTTGATTATTACCATAGATATGGATAGGATACTCTAGCAAGATTACATCACGTTGGTTGGACGGGAAGGTGATGAAATTCTTGAGTGAAGCTTGTGAAACTAGTTTGTGGTTGGATGATGGTTGACTTTTACGCCAGTGTTGATTAATCATTCTGGTGTGGATGGAAGGGTAGTGTACATATATGCATCATTTCGGGGATCGGAGCAATTTCGATGCTATTGAATAAGACGTATCCTAAACTTACGGCAGTTAAAAACTGCGAGATAGGTCATATATATGACGTGGACTTCGCAGTGATTATGTTGTATTATCGAGGTGAGGAGCGGTAATGCTCATGGGGTTTTGGCTAGCTACTGGATAGCTACTATGGAGTAGCTGGAATACAAACGGTTGTAACAAGGAAGTTGGTCGCGATAGCCTCCCATGTACTTACAGAGTGTGTGGTGGAGTGGATTTAGGACGGTAGATGGATTACCGTCTCTGACTCCGAGGAGGATAATGGTTTCCGGTGTTACTTTAGTTTAAGGAATAGATGCTTCAGGAAATTCCGATTCTGGAATGGAAGTAGAAGCATATTATTATGGATTTTGTGGTGGGTTTGCTTAGGACACATCAAGGCCATGATGCGATTTGGGTAGTCGTTGATCGACTAACCAAATCCGCGCACTTCTTAGCGATTCAGAAGTCTGACTCTTTGGATTGTTTGACAGAGTCTGCAGCAGGACTTAGGCACACAACTTCATTTTAGTACTGCATTCCATCCGCAGACAAATGGACAGTCTGAGCGGACCATTCAGACACTAAAGGACTTGCTGAGGTCCTGTGTTATAGTTTTCGGGGGCAATTGGGAGGACCACTTGACATTAGTGGAATTTGCCTACAACAACAGCCATCATTCAGCTATCCAAATAGCACTGTTTAAAGTATGGTATGGTAGTTAGTATCGAATACCCACCTTCTGGGAGGAGGTTGGGGAGGCTCAGTTGTTAGAACCCCAGAGAGCTCAGCATTGAGGCAGAGTTGGTCCGTACTATCAGACGTAGGATGACAAAGGCGCAGGATTGTCAGAAGAGTTATACGGATCGGAGACGGAAACCTCTCGAGTTCTCTATTGGTAATTATGTATTCCTGCGAGTCTCACCCACGAAAGGGGTGAAGAGATTCGACCTCCGTGGTAAGTTAGCTCCAAGGTACATTGGGCCTTTCGAGATTTTGGAGAGGATCGGAGCAGTTGCTTACCGACTAGCGCTACCACTGTCTTTGGATAGTATCCATGATGTGTTTCATGTGTCTATGCTGAGGAAGTATATGTCAGCCTCTACACATGTTTTGTTAGATGTGTCAGGTTTCATTCAACTTGATGCTACTTACGAAGAGGTTCCGGTAAGGATTTTAGATTTTAAGGAATGACAGTTGCGAAACAAGGTTGTGCGACTTGTCAAGGTCAGGTGGATTCACCACACGGATGAGGAGGCTACATTGGAGCTTGAGGAAAAGATCAGAGCTCAATATCCCCACTTGTTTACTTAAGGTACGTGAGATATATTTTTCAGTACTTGTGGTATTTCTTACTTGTTATGCATTTGAGTAGGAAATTTGGGGACCAAATTTTTATTAGTGGGGGAGAATATTAAATACTAAAAATTTAAAATATTAAATTAAATGGCCAAAAATTTAGAGAAATAATCTTGAATTTTTTTTGAGATTTTTAGGAAATTTTGGGAATTTTTCTGGAATTAAACGGAGCCCGTACGAGATAATTACGGGGATAAAATAAATAGGCTTTGGTGGAGTTTATTTAAGGGGTTAATCCATGACATTAACCTAAGTTTAGTTTCCCAATCGCGATTTTTATTTTTCCTTTCTCTCGGTTTCTCACGCGCTGCACCGGCAGTTTCTTCTTTCTCGCGATCTCAGCCGCCGTTCCTGAATTTCCCGAGTTCTTCTTCCCCGCGCGTTGCAGAGCCTCCTTTTTCCCTTGCGCCCGAAGCCATCACCTTGTTCTCCCCGTGCCTTGCTCTCTTCCTCTTCCCCGTGTACACGCTTACTGCCCTCGCCGTTGCCCCTTTCATCATCGCGGTTGGCAGCCTGACGCCGGCCACACCAGATCTTCCTGTCGCTGACCCCAACCGTGCGCGCTGGGCTCCACGGTCACAGGATCGTCGCCGGACTCCTCTGCCCTAGACGATGAGCGTCAGCCTCCTCTACCACAGTCGCAGGCACCGACTCCTTTGCCACTGACATCGCTGGTTTCGCTTGCATCCGTCTCCTCCACTCGCTCCCATCGCTGTAGATTTCTCCTCCACGCGATTTTGATCAGCGCCGGTGGTCGCCGAAGCAAGTGGGTTGGCTGCCGGTGGAGTGGGAGTTTACGATAATTACCTTGTTTTTTTATTTTCCTTTGTTGTCCAGCATGTGTGTTGGTGTCGGGTGGTGAAACATGGGAAGGGGTTGGTTGTGAAACATGGATTGAGTCTCCTGTAAAGGCTGCGAACAGTTGGGGGTGGACGGTGTACGACTGTGGGCCGGAGTTGTGGTCAATTTGGGCTAATTTTGGTGTTTGAGGCGGCTGTGATTGAAGTTTGTAAGTGGGCTGCGAGTTGGGGATATTGGCTGCCGGTGGGATCCTAGGGCCAGTAAGCACGATTTTGGTGTTATTCGGTTGATCGTATTGTATTCAGTGGATATGGGATGGTTGGGTGATAAGTTGTTGATTTCAGATAAATTCTGGGTTGTGAGATGAATAATATTTTCATATGATGAGTATTGATCATGGTGAGATTAATTGCAAGGATATGTTCTTGGATTGAAGAGTTAATCACAATTTGTGACCTACGGGTTGAGGGTCTACTTGGGGATACATAGTAGTAATTTAGCACGTTGTCGTGTGCTTGGATTTGATGGATTTACTTTGAGTTAATTGGTTATGTAGAAAAATTGATTAAGTATTCGATTTGTCGGTGAATTTTGGGCTTAACAATAGTTATGTTGTATGCAGGTTTCGGTCACGAGGCAGGTTCACGGTTGTAACGATTTGGTTCTTTTGCGGACATTTTATCAGGAGGGTATTTTGATTTATCTTCTAGATATAGTCATGTTGATATGCTAGTTAGGATAGCTTGCAATAATTTTCATGTTTATATGCCTAGTATGTTTTTGTGCCTACTAGATACATGCATTTGATCAGTATGATTATATCTTCCCTGTTTTATTTGGATCATAGTTACTTGGATCATAGATATGCACTTATTGATTGTGCATATTATTCGGATAGGTATTTTTAGTTGGATTTACATGCTTTAGTATCATGCACCATCTTGCATGATTGCATGTTGGCTGGACGGGGTTCCTTTGTAGTTGAGCTCGCAGCCAGTTACATGACCTGCACACACTGCCACTCATGGGTTAGTGGTACATCAAGAGGGTGTGTGCAGTTGCTCTGTCAGGCTCCGCTGGTCCGCTCATGGCTAGCGATGAGGCAGCGTGGTAGCGGGCAGGGATCCCTCCTCTGGTTTATGACACCGGGAGATGAGAGCTTAGCTCCCCACTCTGTTTGGGGCAGGAGGATAGGTGTACTCCGACAACATCCTATCCACTCGATCACTCAGGAGCAGTGATGGCAGAGTGCATAGTTGTCACCCACTCGGCTTCACCATCGCGTGTGAGGCGGCTGACTGGCGTCAGGGGTGACCATGTCATTTGCACGGCATGCATTTTGCATGGATATCATTTGTATTGTGTTTGCTGCATTTTTATTGATGCCTTGGTTGTTGCATATGATTGTCATGCATACAGGATTCATATTTGTATATGGCGATGACTTTATCTCTTATAGTATGACACATGCTCTTGTATCAGGGCAGGAGATTCAGGTAAGTACAGTCCTTTTGTATTTCTTGCTTGCATACCCTATTTATATGAGACCGTACTGACATGATTCTTATTGTTAGTTATATCTTGCTATGCATATCGACTATTATCCGCTAAGTTCTTTGAACTTACCCCGTTGCTTTACATCTGCTTTGAGTTGAAACCGCCAGAGAGTCCACCGCCAATCCCAGTCGAAATGGATAGGTTTTATTGGTCTTATGGTTTTGGTTTTTAACTAGATGAAGTGTGTAGGATTTGTGTTTGTTTTGGTTATGTACTTGTGGAGGTTTGGAGATATTTGTTGTGTCCTTATGGACTATTTGATTGGTTTGGTTGTATATTCCTGCTCAGATGGCAAAAGGGGTAAGTCTAGATATAGTAGACTATTACTATTTACCTAGATTGATGGCCTGAGGCCAATTTATCATCTGCGTGTGTAGTTTTTGTTCCAGTCGTGTTCACTGATGTATAGTGGCCGTGTAGGCCATGTATGCAAGGTTGGTATTGTCACCCGTACAGGGGAGATGCTACCAGATTTTCGTTTGGCGAGGACTCCCCCGGGGTGTGACAATTTATTTGGTATCAGAGCGTAGGTTTCCGAGTTCCTTAGGGTCTTTGGGTTTTCGGAGTTTACCATGTTTGGCAGGTTAACTGGGGTATTTTCGGATTCGTACGGATTTCCGATAATTTTATGTTTCGAAAATTTGAGGTATGATTGACGAGGTCAATATGGGGGATTTTGCGGCAACAGGACATCTCCAGACGGCTAACAGGTGAATAAATTCTATAAATTTTTCTAGATTTAGTGCATATTTGTATTGGTTATATTGGTTATGCAGTGGTATCATGTTTTGTCTAGTATTATTTTAACCTTATATCTGTTAGACTGTTAGATTTTTTTAGGTTGCTGGTTTATCGTTAGCATATGGTTATTAACTGCTATTACTGCTATACGAAACTAGTTATCATTGTGATTTAAATGATTAGATATCATTGGTAGATATTTACCTCTTAATTTTTGGACTAGTATTAGGATTGGACTAGTATTAGGATGAGACTAATTGAATAATATGACTAAGATAGATAAATTCATAGAAGGTATACATATAGGTTCTTTGACTCTCTAGATCCTAGTGCATGATGACATGATTACATTGCTTACGTAGTTTAGGATATATATAGGCATCTGATGCTTTATTTAGTATTGCCTTGACTTTGTTCTGGCATGACCCTTTAGTTATACCCTAATTAGTTTCAGCCATTGATTTCCATTAGTATGACTATGCGGTCGTTTATTAGACAGTGTGTTATATGTTTATATGGTTATGTGTTTTTGCTGTGGATACCATGATTAAGAGTAGTGAAGATAGAATAACTTAGATGAAGTTATTCTGTAGGAGCGAATCTCAGGAATGAAACAACATTAGTAAAACCCTAGGTGTTGGAACCCTAGGTATAATAACCCGGATGTGCATATTGGTATGTGATTATCCAATTACTATTTCATTTGATATGGTGATCGGAGTAGAAGAGATCGTAAGATTAGGATGCGATTAATCCTTGGGGATATATATAACGTTGTTCATATCTAGCGGCTGCCAACTCTACCACCCATTCGTGGTTGAGAAAAGTTTACAGTAAAGTTTCCCTATAAGTGTTTTGTATATTTGTGGTCAATTATGCCTCCCAATCATGGTTGAGATGACCTACTGCATGGTTATATTCTTGCATTATTCGTTCAAAGTTGGTGATAATCGGATTCGTATGACGCCTGTAGCTAGATAGCTACTTTACGTCTTAAGTACTCATGAGATATGTTCGTGGTAGCAGGTTGGGGCATGCATGATTGAACTGGTAGGATGGTATAATTTAGACTTAACCCTCTTACCGTGCTTGTTAGTAGAGGGGTTGTCTTTATTGGCCTTGATAGGCGTTTTCTGTTAGCTGGGACGAAACCTTATGAGCAATCGTCTCGACGTGTTTGTTAGTGGACTTGTGATTTTTATCGACCTTGATAATCGATCATGTTAGAAGGGTTGGAACCCTAGACTTAACCATCTGGATGTATTTATTTATAAGTCGATGATCTTTACCGGCTTTGGTAAACATTTCGTATTAGAGGTGTTGAAACCCTCGCTTGACCGCCTCAATGGGTTTAATTGTAGATCAATGATCTTTGTGTTGGAATGTATACTGAAAGCCTAGCTCTTTTTGTATGAACATTTTATTTTGAAATAAGAATCACATGATCATTGTTTGCACTTTATATATTTATTATATGTGTGCATATTGTCTAATATTTTACATTGTAGATAACATGGTGCTTGGTGTGGCACAGAAGATCATGTTATCAGTCCCTTGTAAAATATAAGTAGAGGTTCACAACCAAGATGGTTTTGGACAAACCGTTGGCATGGTTGTAGTGTAGCTTGGTATTGTTTTGTCTTGAACATAGAGTTACACTAGTACACTTAGGTGCATTGAGCAGGACTGACATAGAGGTGATTCAATTTATTGCTGACTACATAATTGAATCGGACCTCGGATATTATGTTGTACATGCTCTTAATCCCGATATAATAAGGGGCACATGTACTTAGTATTTATTTCTTTGATTTACCAGAGGGTGAGATTTAGATGGATTAAATCAATATGCCTGGTAAGTTGGGAAATAATATTATTTATATGGTGTGCCGTTGATTATAGGAGGAAACCGTGTCCTATATATTAGGTTGATGATGTCCCCTTGAGGAGCTCATAAGGTTCATCATGTAAACCCAGCTGGTTGACTTAGTCAACATGATGATAAGGTTGAGTGGTACTACTCGAGGAATTAGATGTTAATTAATTGATGGTCAGTAAATCAATTAATTGACGGACATTCGATATCTTAAACACGGGGAGATTAATGTACGAATAATATATGGAGCCCATATTAATTTATGGGGGTTGGTGAGGTAGTTCAATGATGATCCTCTAGTGGAATGGAACATCATTGATGGATCAAGTTAGTGTGGTTCCGATCCATCGGGTGGCCAAGACCCAACTCCTCCTTATGGTCCCTATCGTAGCCTAATATAATCCTTGTGAAGTCTAGATCCAAGAATGTAAAACAAAACCTAGAACCAACGGTTGGGATTAAATCCCTAGATCCGATGGTTAGGATGAAACCCTAGAACCAACGGTTGGGATTAAATCCCTAAGATCCGATGGTTAGGATGAAACCCTAGAATCGACGGTTAGGATTAAATCCCTAGATCCGACGGTTGGGATAAAACCCTAGATCCGACGGTTGGGATGAAACCCTAGATCCGACGGTTGGGATGAAATCCTAGATCCGACGGTTGGGATGAAACCCTAGATCCGACGGTTGGGATAAAACCCTAGATCCGACGGTGGAGATTAAATCCCTATATCCGACGGTGGAGATTAAAGGAGTCCTAAGCCTAACTCTATAAAAGGAAAGCTTAGGGTTGGGCGACAAGTATCAATTTGAATTGGGATTAGGGTTTGGAGCAAAGGTGGGCGGCTAGGGTTTGGAGCAAAAGTGGGCGGCAACCATCTTCCATCAATTGTTGCCGGCGCCCACTTACTTCCATCAACACTTGGCCGGTGCCCATTCTAGAGCCCTCTCCCTTCTTCCTTGGCCGGCGGTTCTCCTCCCATTGGTGGCCGGTTCTCATCCTCCTCCCTATTCTCCAAGGTGGCCGGCGGTTCTCCATCATTTGGTGGCCGGCGCATCATCCTTTTGATCCTTGGCCGGCGGTTGCACCAAATTCCCTAATTTGGTGGCCGGCTTTAGAAAGGATAGGTATTTGTAAGTTCTTCTCTTTGTTCACAGCGGACAAGGTAGAGAAGAAAGCGATCTAGAAGGCTTCTACTCGTGGAGGAACTTCGTCCACACGTCGTCCACGAGAAGGATAGGACATACGGTAGAAGATCGTGAGGTATAAAGTTATTTTAACTTTATTTACAGATCTGAGCTTGTTCTTTTATGTTTTGATTATGCATGTGTGAATTAGTAAATATATTGTATAATCATGGACCCTGAAGACAAACACAAAAACCGGCGATCTGTCCGTCGTCTCTTCCGCGGCTAACCAACTAGAAGAGTTATGTTGCTTGAACAACTAGTTTGTTCAAGCGACCACTCAAGTTGTTAGCACGACGATGAAATGGTGTTGCTAAGGAAGCTCATCCCATCCGGATTAATCCTTTCATTAGTGAAAATTTTAATCCGGGGACATGGGAGCCAATGAGCCTCCGAAAGCGGACTCCTTTCATGTGGTATCAGAGCCAAGGTTTCCGGTTTTGTGTGTTTTGGATTCGGTTAATTTTTTATGCACTTTTTCATATATTATATGTGCCGGATAATAGTAGGATATGAGTAGTTTAACTCTTTGGTTGCAGGCATAAGATCCGACTATTATGGCCATGTGTGTGTATGTGAATGGATGTGTGTAAAAATTTATTATTTGAATCCTCGGGGTTGACGAGGCTAGATTAGTATTTAATTTTTGTAATTAAATACGACATTGTTTAGCCGATCATTTTAGTTTACTTTCGATCTAGATTATTTGTACACTCCTTCGTGGAGTATAGGATCGATGGATGTAAATAAAATGATTTATCTCGGCTCGGAACTCTTTGGTGACTTGCGCACGGGAAAAGATGGAGCGGACGAGGTGGCGACACGACGGGATGCATATTGGAGGACAATGCCATAATAGTTGGAAAAATTCTGTTTTTTCCATATTTATTGCTTATTTGTTTTATATGCATGTTGTGTATGTTTTAAAATTCCTCAATTTTAATTTACTAAGTGGGAGAGGGACATTTTAATTAATTCCTGCGGCCTCCATTACAATTTGACGTGTGATGCAACAAACTTGCGCGTTGGCTCTGAGTGCCTTCCTCCCCATCGGATGGGTTTGTTTGCGGATCACTAGGTCAAATAATGGTTATAGGAAATTATTAAGGAGCGTGTGTACTTCCCATTCGGTAAGGCACATAATCCGAAATAATTCCCTTAGTATCGTGTAATGGTGCACACTTAGATGCAAATAAAAAGTATCCTCCCCATCGGAGTCACTGCTTTTATTTGTAGGGCTAAAGAGGAACCAACTATTAATTTTATTTGTCAAAAAGTAAGGTTGACAAGATAATAAAATTAATGGGTAAAACCTCCTCTTACAAATGTAGAATTCGTATACGTCCACACTATCGTGGCATGCAATATTCTCGGTGTTTTGAGGTGTTGGTTGATTTCGGGATTTTATTGTTTTGAGGAATCAATAATATTTGAAATCTAATATTTTGATCATTGTGATTTTTAGGATTTTCAAATGGCTTTCAACCCACTTGCTGTGATTTTAAAAGAAAACAAACTTACTGGACCAAACTACATTGATTGGAAAAGAAACCTGGATATTGTCTTAACTGCGGAGGAGTACAAATTTATACTCTTCGAGGTCTGTCCTCCTAAGCCCACCGATGACTCTGATGAAAAGGAGAAAGAACATTATAAGAAATGGGTAAAGGCAGATGAGATGACGTGGTGTTACATTTTGGCATCTATGTCAAATGTGTTGCAACATCAGCATCAGGCCATAGCCATAGCTTATGACATGATGTTCAATCTCAAGGAACTTTTCGGACATCAGAGTAGGGCGGCTAGGCAGGAGGCAATGAGAAACTTAATGACGACCACCATGATCGAGGGAACACCCGTTAGGGATCATGTTCTCAAGATGATGGCTCATCTTAATGAGATGGAAGTCCTCGGAGCTGAGATCGATGGGGAAACCCAGGTCGATATCATTCTCCAGTCTCTGCCTAGGAGTTTTGAGCAGTTCCACCTCAACTACAATATGAACAAGAGGTTGTATTCGTTGGCGGAGCTTCTGACAGAACTCCAGGTGGCAGAGGGGCTTTTTCGTCAGAGTGCTCAAGCCATGGTCGCTCAGAAGGTTTCTTCCTCTAAACCGAAAGGTAAGAAGAAGAAGAAACAAGGTGGAGCGAAGAAGGTGGCAGTGGGACCTCAAGCAGGAGTGAAGAAGCCGAAAGGCAAGTGCTTCACTTGCAAGCAGACTGGACATTGGAAGGTGGACTGTCCTCGCCGAAAGAACAAAGGTATATCTTCTTGTTTAGTTGTTGAAACATGTTTAGCGGTGTTATCTACCAGTGCCTGGTGTGTAGATACAGGAGCCACTGATCATGTCTGCAATACTTTGCAGGGGTTCTAGGAAACCCGACGACTAGCTGAGGGAGAGATTACCGTCTTCATGGGAAATGCTTCAAAGGTGACGGCTATTGCAGTGGGAGACGTTTATTTATCTTTTGATAGGAATAAAGTTTTGGTTTTGAGAAATTGTCTTTATGTACCTACTTTTAGAAAGAATTTAATTTCAGTTTCTAAATTGTTTATGGATGGATATTCTGTTTCTTTTAATGACAAAGTGGTTATAAAAAGAAATAGGGAGATTATTTGTTCTGGTACATTGTTTGGCAATTTATATACTCTTGAACCGAAAACTCCCACGATGCATATAGAAGTAAATAACTCATCTTCTAAATCTAATAAGAGAAAAGAACCTTCGCAAATGAACCAAACATATCTTTGGCATCTAAGGCTTGGTCATATTAACCTAAGCAGAATTCAAAGGTTGATAGCTGATGGATCTTTGGGTTCATTAGTGGTGGAGGATCTCCCAACCTGCGAATCTTGCTTGGAAGGTAAAATGACCAAGAGGCCTTTCAAGGCCAAGGGGTATAGAGCCAAAGATGTGTTAGAGTTGGTTCATTCTGATTTGTGCGGTCCTATGTCTATCCAGGCAATAGGTGGCTTTGAATACTTCGTCTCTTTTATAGACGATTATTCAAGGTATGGATACATTTACTTGATGCGCCGCAAGTCTGAATGCTTTGACAAGTTCAAAGAATTCAAGGATGATGTGGAGAACCGTCAAGGTAAAAGTATCAAGACATTACGATCTGATCGTGGTGGCGAGTACCTCTTGGGAGAATTTAGGAATTACTTATCAGAGGCTGGGATTCAATCCCAATTGTCTGCACCTGGCACACCCCAGCAGAATGGTGTAGCAGAGCGAAGGAATAGGACTCTTATGGAGATGGTCAGATCGATGATGAGTTATTCTGAGTTACCTGATTCGTTCTGGGGGTTTGCTCTGGAAACAGCAGCACACATTCTGAACTTGGTTCCATCTAAGTCAGTACCCTCTACTCCCACAGAGTTGTGGACTGGGCGAAAGCCTAGTCTAAGACATATTCGGATTTGGGGTAGTCCAAAGACATGTCTTTGAAGGGAGATCTTTGGTAAGTTGGAATCTCGTAAATGCATGTGCGCTTGTTTGTTGGCTACCCTAAGGGAACGAAGGGTGGTTTATTCTATAGTCCTAGAGATCAGAAGGTGATCGTGAGTACGAATGCCAGATTTCTAGAGAAGGACTATGTGATGAACCACAAGCCCACGAGTAGGATTGTTCTTGAGGAGTTGACAGGGGAAGTCCCATCTTCAGTACCACCGGTACAAGAGAAGACACCACAAGGCACTGCACCACGTGTTACTGTTAGTAATATATATGAGAGATGTCCTAAGGCAATCGCCTTATGTATGAACCATTTATATGATAAATGAAGATTCACTATTTGAGTATACATGTTTTATGTATTTGATTGGATCTTAAACTCATTTACTGAATGTCCACGATACGATTCACAGCATGAGAGAATTTGTGATTGGATCACAACTAGTGAGTATCTCTACATGTGTAATTGTGATGTATCGGAAGTATCCCTAGTCGATGAATTGATGGATTTGGACACCATCAATTCTGTCGAGACTAGCACGAGGTATACTCCTTGGTGTATCCAAGCAGCTGATTCTCACTGGCTGGAGACATAGTGATGTCCGGAGTTAATCGTGGATGCTAGTTATGGTAACTAGTTTATTGGAGTGATCAGCCGTAAGACTTCATATGGTTCTCTGCATATATAGATATGTCAATGAAGTTCTTACTGTGGCTTAAGTGCGATGTTCCTTTGACTTGCGGTATTCAAGTCATCTTGATCATGGAGACTTATGGTTTGACATCTTAAGCAAACATCTCCGAGGAGATGTGGACCCGGGATGATTGGGTATAAGTCGAAGTGATCGAAGGTGTTTAAATAGCCTATAAAGGATTCACCACTCCTTGCGAGGAGATGTATACCCATGGCCTCTCGTCGGATTGTTACTAAAGTCTTTGGCCAAAGCATTACATGTTTAGAGTAAAGTACTCTTCGATACATGTGGAGTAACTAGAATCCGTAGGACGAGGAAATGATACTTGGGCTAGGTGTGACGTAGTCAGCCTAGTGGGGTGACACAATAGACCATGTCTGAACCAAGTGGGTATAAGATGAGTGAAGGGAATGGGGCACGATTCATTCGAGCTCTTGAAGGGTTTGTAAATAGTTACGGATCAGTTGATCTTTTCGGTTAATTGGGGATCATGATGTACTACTAGGTGCCACTCATGATCGCGTTCTATAATTAATGGTTAATTATAGACGGCCAACATAAACCGAGAACCTATTTGGTCACACGCACAACGAGTGTAATCCAAAGGATTTAAAACGAGCTTGAGAATGGGATTCTCAGACCGAGAGAAACTATGTTTGGTTGGACCAAACATAAAGCGAGCATGAAATTGTTTCAGTCGCAATGGAAGCGTGGATGGGCCATGTCTTATGAAGACATAATGGATGGACCAAAATGGTTTGGTTCTAATCCAATGGATGAGAATAAACCAAAGGGTTTGGTTTATATTAAACGAATGAACCAAAGGTTGGTTCGGTTCGTTTTAACTTAAATTAGACCATCATGGTTTGGTTTATTTTAACTTATCTTAATGGAGCGGGTTAACGGGCTTTATGGATATGATCCATTAACCATTAAGAGAATTAGTTCTCTATAAAATAGGGCTTAAACCCTAATCCTAAAACCCTAATTGGAGTTGCCGCCCAACCTTGTTGTGCCGCCCCCTCCATCATCTCATCTATTCGGCGCCCAACCCTAAAGTGCCACCATCCAGCTTTTGTGCAGCCATCCAACTTGTTGCCGGCGACCAAGCTACAGCCGGTGAACCCTCCGGTGATCCTCCGGTGATCCCCTATAGGTTTGGCATCAAGGTGAGCCTTTTCTTTCCTTGGTTGGCCGGCGCCTATATCCTCCACCAAGCTGTCCAGTTTTCTGGACAGCTTCTCCTCCTCTCGTCGGAGCGTCGTTTGGACGACGGTTAGTGCTCCGACAGCGGCTAACTTACCGGGGATTTGATCTCCGGTAATCCTCTGAGGTGGAGGACGAAGGATTCGTCAAACGGTTGACGAACACCTCTCCGGAGAAGCGAGTTTTGAGAACTCGTTTTGGATCCGAATTTGGATTCGGATCGTGATCATCTCTCGATCACGTCATCTTCAACACGAGGCTAGTAACCCGTACGAAGACGAAGCTCGTGACTTAGCGAAGTCATCCCGAGGAGCTCGGCGTGGATACGGATAGAGACGATTCTTACGAGGATCGTTCCGGTTGATGCCGTTCCCGCTACACGTCATACGGAAGGTATAACGTAGATAATTTCTTTTATTGCAAATTTTAATTTACGGTTATGTCTACACTTGTTGTAATAGCATGCGTGTGTTGTGTGTGTTGTAATAAATATAGATTTATTATTTTTAATTGCTTCCGCTGTGCTCATGTTTACGAAACATGATCGAACACACACACGCCGCGGTGCCGGAAACCCAACAGTTACAGAGCATACACAGGAGGCACCTCATCGTAGTGGGAGGGTTGTTAGACAACCCGAGAGATTCATGTTTTTGGGAGAGTCTTCGGACTTAGTCCCTGGTGAACATGAACCTGATCCCTGGACATATGACGAGGCAATCCAAGATAGAGATGTGGTATCTTGGCAAAGAGCGATGAATTCAGAGATAGAATCTTTGGATTCTAATCAGGTCTAGGAGCTAGTAGAACCACCCGATGGTGTAAAAACCATTTGATGCAAGTGGATCTACAAGAGAAAGAGAGGACTAGACGGGAAGGTTGAGACCTTCAAATCTAAGCTTGTTGCGAAAGGGTATACTCAGAAAGAGGGTATCGATTATGAGGAGACCTTTTCGCCGGTAGCTATGCTTAAGTCTATTCAGATTCTCTTATCTATAGCTGCTCATATGGATTATGAGATTTGGCAGATGGATGTTAAGATAGCTTTTCTTAATGGAAGTCTTAAGTAGAACATCTATATGCGGTAACCAGAGGGATTCATTGCTAAAGGCAAAGAGCATCTTGTATGTAAGCTTAATCGGTCCATTTATGGATTGAAGCAAGCTTCTAGATCTTGGAACATCCGCTTTGATGAGGTAATCCAGTCATATGGATTTATTCAAAGTCCGGATGAGCCTTGTGTATACAAGAGATGTGATGGAAACGTAGTGGTGTTTCTTGTACTATACGTAGATGACATTTTGTTAGTTGGCAACAATATCAAAGTGTTATCAGACGTAAGAGTATGGTTGTCCAAACAGTTTGACATGAAGGACTTGGGACAAGTGGGACACATCCTTGGGATCAAAGTTATAAGGGATCGCAAGAAAAGGATGTTGTGCTTATCTCAAGCTTCATACATTGACACTATCCTTGCTCGTTTTAGCATGTAGAACTCCAAGAAAGGTTTTTTACCTTTTAGGCATGGTGTCCCTTTATCTAAAGAGATGTGTCCCAAAACATCAAAGGAGATAGAGGACATGAAGGCGGTTCCTTATGCTTCGGCAGTAGGAAGCCTCATGTATGCCATGCTGTGTACGAGATCGAATATCTGCTTTGCCGTGGGCATGGTTAGCAGATATCAGAGTAATCCTGGACAGGGACATTGGACTGTGATAAAGTATATATTAAAGTACCTGAGAAGGACTAGGGATTATATGCTGGTTTACCGGGCAGATCAATTAGTCCTTGTGGGTTACACGGATTCGGATTTCCAATCAGATCGGGACAAGAGTAAGTCTACCTCAGGGTTTGTGTTTACTTTTGGAGGTGGAGCCATAGTATGGAGGAGTGTCAAGCAGAAATGCGTGGCGGACTCTACCATGGAAGCTGAGTATGTGGCAGCCTCTGATGCAGCCAAGGAAGCTGTATGGCTCAGGAACTTCTTGATGGACTTAGATGTGATTCCTGGTTTGCCCGGAACTATCACAATTTATTATGATAACAGTGGTGCAGTTGCAAACTCGAAGGAATCACGAGCCCATAAGGCAAGTAAACACATAGAGCGCAAGTACCACCTTATACGAGAGATCGTAAAACGAGGGGAAGTTGTTGTCGCCAAGATTGCATCAGAGGATAACCTAGCGGATCCATTCACTAAGGCCCTTCCAGCGAAAGCGTTTGATAGGCATGTGGAGGACATGGGGATCAGATGTATGGCAGAGTGATGACGGCATAATCTTTTAGTATAAGTGGGAGATTGTTGGAATGTATACTGAAAGCCTAGCTCTTTTTGTATGAACATTTTATTTTGAAATAAGAATCACATGATCATTGTTTGCACTTTATATATTTATTATATGTGTGCATATTGTCTAATATTTTACATTGTAGATAACATGGTGCTTGGTGTGGCACAGAAGATCATGTTATCAGTCCCTTGTAAAATATAAGTAGAGGTTCACAACCAAGATGGTTTTGGACAAACCGTTGGCATGGTTGTAGTGTAGCTTGGTATTGTTTTGTCTTGAACATAGAGTTACACTAGTACACTTAGGTGTATTGAGAAGGACCGACATAGAGGTGATTCAATTTATTGCTGACTACATAATTGAATCGGACCTCGGATATTATGTTGTACATGCTCTTAATCCCGATATAATAAGGGGCACATGTACTTAGTATTTATTTCTTTGATTTACCAGAGGGTGAGATTTAGATGGATTAAATCAATATGCCCGGTAAGTTGGGAAATAATATTATTTACATGGTGTGCCGTTGATTATAGGAGGAAACCGTATCCTATATATTAGGTTGATGATGTCCCCTTGAGGAGCTCATAAGGTTCATCATGTAAACCCAGCTGGTTGACTTAGTCAACATGATGATAAGGTTGAGTGGTACTACTCGAGGAATTAGATGTTAATTAATTGATGGTCAGTAAATCAATTAATTGACGGACATTCGATATCTTAAACACGGGGAGATTAATGTACGAATAATATATGGAGCCCATATTAATTTATGGGGGTTGGTGAGGTAGTTCAATGATGATCCTCTAGTGGAATGGAACATCATTGATGGATCAAGTTAGTGTGGTTCCGATCCATCGGGTGGCCAAGACCCAACTCCTCCTTATGGTCCCTATCGTAGCCTAATATAATCCTTGTGAAGTCTAGATCCAAGAATGTAAAACAAAACCTAGAACCAACGGTTGGGATTAAATCCCTAGATTCGATGGATAGGATGAAACCCTAGAACCAACGGTTGGGATTAAATCCCTAAGATCCGATGGTTAGGATGAAACCCTAGAATCGACGGTTAGGATTAAATCCCTAGATCCGACGGTTGGGATAAAACCCTAGATCCGACGGTTGGGATGAAACCCTAGATCCGACGGTTGGGATGAAATCCTAGATCCGACGGTTGGGATGAAACCCTAGATCCGACGGTTGGGATAAAACCCTAGATCCGACGGTGGAGATTAAATCCCTATATCCGACGGTGGAGATTAAAGGAGTCCTAAGCCTAACTCTATAAAAGGAAAGCTTAGGGTTGGGCGGCAAGTATCAATTTGAATTGGGATTAGGGTTTGGAGCAAAGGTGGGCGTCTAGGGTTTGGAGCAAAAGTGGGCGGCAACCATCTTCCATCAATTGTTGCCGGCGCCCACTTACTTCCATCAACACTTGGCCAGCGCCCATCCTAGAGCCCTCTCCCTTCTTCCTTGGCCAGCGGTTCTCCTCCCATTGGTGGCCGGTTCTCATCCTCCTCCCTATTCTCCAAGGTGGCCGGCGATTCTCCATCATTTGGTGGCCGGCGCATCATCCTTTTGATCCTTGGCCGGCGGTTGCACCAAATTCCCTAATTTGGTGGTCGGCTTTAGAAAGGATAGGTATTTGTAAATTCTTCTCTTTGTTCGCAGTGGACAAGGTAGAGAAGAAAGCGATCTAGAAGGCTTCTACTCGTGGAGGATCTTCGTCCACACGTCGTCCACGAGAAGGATAGGACATACGGTAGAAGATCGTGAGGTATAAAGTTATTTTAACTTTATTTACAGATCTGAGCTTGTTCTTTTATGTTTTGATTATGCATGTGTGAATTAGTAAATATATTGTATAATCATGGACCCCGAAGACAAACACAAAAACCGGCGATCCGTCCGTCGTCTCTTCCGCGGCTAACCAACTAGAAGAGTTGTGTTGCTTGAACAACTAGTTTGTTCAAGCGACCACTCAAGTTGTTAGCACGACGATGAAATGGTGTTGCTAAGGAAGCTCATCCCATCCGGATCAATCCTTTCATTAGTGAAAATTTTAATCCGGGGACATGGGAGCCAATGAGCCTCCGAAAGCGGAATCCTTTCACGTTGAAAGTCGATTTATGCTGGATGTATTGGATAACCCTAGGCTTAACAACCTAGGATAATCGATTGCCCACGCGACCTATTAGTGGTAGTATGCTAATGCCTGCAGTCGATAACTAGATATCTATATACTGCCTGTCTATCCATGAGTTCCATTCGTGGTAGCATGTAGTTGCACGTAGACAGTGCTATTGATTGTTGACCCACGAGTTACGTTCGCAGTAGCTCATAGATAGTTCCCTTTGTATTACCTCGAGAGCCACGCGGCTTTGTCGTGGTATCTGAATGTGCACTGCTTGTTGCAGTGGTTGTGTATGTTGCAGGTATATTTATTATACTGCTGATCAGATTAGTTGCAGACTAATATTGATACTCTGAGGGTTGGGTTACTCTAGCTTGTTCCCTGTGACTTCCATTATGTGCATTATGATTATGTACTATTGTCTATATATCCACAGAGTGGTAGTACTCACCCCCTCCTCACTTATCCTCTAGGTTAACTGATGGAGAACGTGTCCGGTTGACCTACATTTGTGTAGCTCAGAGAGTCCCTTGCCGTGCTTGTCCCACTGCATCATCGAGATGCCACTGTATTTACTTTATCAGTATTGCATTTCATTTATGCACTTTGGATTTTGTCGCAGTTTGTCTTGGTGTCATAAAACTATTTTACTTTAATTGATATATGTTTAGTCGTGCATGCATGCAGTTAATTAAAATATTTCTATATCTATTAATATTTTGAGGTTTTTACCAGATCTGGTCCATGTATTTCAGAATATTATCACTAAGGAGCTCCTCCGTTATTTGCCCCCAGGATGTGACAATTTTGTTGGTTTGCGATTTTGGTTTGTGGGTTTTGTGTTTCGAGGATTTTCTTTTCCTTGGATTTTTGGGAGTTCTCGTGTTTTGGGACCAAGCAAGCTGAAGTATATCTCTGAGCTATAGGAAAAGTATTGTCTTAGTGGTTACGGTACTTTAGTGGTTAGGAAAAGTATTGAAATAGTGAAATTGCCCCTACTCATGGTCGGAGACGAGGTCGATGAAGTATTGACCTTGTGGAACCTAACAATGATTTCAGAAGTACGGACACTTTAGAGGTGTCGACTGATGTCGAATTAGGAAGCTAGGGATTTGGCTTACTGGGCACCAATTTGAAGGACAAGGAGTAAACCCTCAGAGAATATCAGTCCCTACTAATAGTGATTTGGTTATGGATAAGGCGTGTATGCCTACACTGGACAAGATGATGAAAGATTGTTTTACCTTATTATAGGAGGTGTTGGATGAGACATTTATCTGTCCCAGTATTTCTTCCAGAGAAGATCCAGAACTCTTTGTTAAAAGAGAGATGGACCTTTGAGATTATGCATCGATTATCGATAATAGAATGCGGTAGTTATGGAAGGAAATGAGGAAATGAATATCCTTCATTGTTGATAGAGGATCTATTTAGATCAGCTATAGGACACTTGTGTATACTCTAGGATTGATTTATGACTGGTGGATTGATATTGTAGTGACATGGTGTCATACAATTATCATTGTCGTTGTGATGATTGTTATATCATCAGCCTAGAGTAAAGGGAATGTAGGTGTGTAGTGACGATAATTTCATACTTGGTATGAATTGTATGAGCTTATGATTATTTTATTAGACTTATTGACGACTTAGTCGTCCAGGAATTTGGGAAGTCGTGTATTCTGGACACGATTGGATCAGTTGTGGTCGTTGGAGTGGCGTAACTTGGCCACTATTGATGGTGGTAGTTGGTGTTGCGCACTCGGTCACCGTAGATGTGGTTTTCTGGTATTGTTTTGATTATTACCATAGATATGGATAGGATGCTCTAGCAGTACTACATCGCTGACTGGTTGAACCAGGAAGGTGATGGAATTTACTTGGTCTGAAGCTTGTGAAACTAGTTTCAGGGTTCAGATGATGGTTGACTTTTACGCCAGTGTTGATTAATCATTCTGGTGTGGATGGAAGGGTAGTGTACATAGATGCATCATTTCGGGGATCGGAGCAATTTCGATACTATTGAATAAGACGTATCCTAAACTTATGACAGTTAAAAACTGCGAGATAGGTCATATATATGACGTGGACTTCGCAGTGATTATGTTGTATTATCGAGGTGAGGAGCGGTAATGCTCATGGGGTTTTGGCTAGCTACTGGATAGCTACTATGGAGTAGCTGGAACACAAATGGTTGTAACAATGAAGTTGGTCGCGATAGCCTCCCATGCACTTACAGAGTGTGTGGTGGAGTGGATTTAGGACGGTAGATGGACTACCATCTCTGACTCCGAGGAGGATAATGGTTTCTAGTGTTACTTTAGTTTAAGGAATAGATGCTTCAGGAAATTCCGATTCCGGAATGGAAGTAGAAGCATATTATTATGGATTTTGTGGTGGGTTTTCTTAGGACACATCAAGGCCATGATGCGATTTGGGTAGTCGTTGATCGACTAACCAAATCCGTGCACTTCTTAGCGATTCAGAAGATCGACTCTTTGGATCGTTTGACAGAGTCTGTAGCAGGACTTAGGCACACAACTTCATTTTAGTACTGCATTCCATCCGCAGACAAATGGATAGTCTGAGCGGACCATTCAGACACTAAAGGACTTGCTGAGGTCCTGTGTTATAGTTTTCGGGGGCAATTGGGAGGACCACTTGACATTAGTGGAATTTGCCTGCAACAACAACCATCATTCGGCTATCCAAATGGCACTGTTTGAAGTATGGTAGTTAGTATCGGATACCCACCTTCTGGGAGGAGGTTGGGGAGGCTCAGTTGTTAGAACCCCAGAGAGCTTAGCATTGAGGCAGAGTTGGTCCGTACTATCAGACGTAGGATGACAAAGGCGCAGGATTGTCAGAAGAGTTATACGGATCGGAGACGGAAACCTCTCGAGTTCTCTATTGGTAATTATGTATTCCTGCGAGTCTCACCCACGAAAGGGGTGAAGAGATTCGACCTCCGTGGTAAGTTAGCTCCAAGGTACATTGGGCCTTTCGAGATTTTGGAGAGGATCGGAGCAGTCGCTTACCGACTAGCGCTACCACTGTCTTTGGCTGGTATCCATGATGTGTTTCATGTGTCCATGCTGAGGAAGTATATGTCAGCCTCTACACATGTTTTGTCAGATGTGTCAGGTTTCATTCAACTTGATGCTACTTACGAAGAGGTTCTGGTATGGATTTTGGATTTCAAGGAACGACAGTTGCGAAACAAGGTTGTGCGACTTGTCAAGGTCCGGTGGAGTCACCACACGGATGAGGAGGCTACATGGGAGCTTGAGGAAAAGATTAGAGCTCAATATCCCCACTTGTTTACTTAAGGTACGTGAGATATATTTTTCAGTACTTGTGGTATTTCTTACTTGTTATGCATATGAGTAGGAAATTTGGGGACCAAATTTTTATTAGTGGGGGAGAATGTTAAATACTAAAAATTTAAAATATTAAATTAAATGGCCAAAAATTTAGAGAAATAATTCTGGAAATTTTTCGAGATTTTTAGGAAATTTTGGGAATTTTTCTGGAATTAAACGGAGCCCGTACGAGATAATTATGGGGATAAAATAAATAGGCTTTTGTGGAGTTTATTTAAGGGGTTAATCCATGACATTAACCTAAGTTTAGTTTCCCGATCGCGATTTTTATTTTTCCTTTCTCTCGGTTTCTCACGCGCCGCACCGGCAGTTTCTTCTTTCTCGCGATCTCAGCCGCCGTTCCCGAATTTCCCGAGTTCTTCTTCCCCGTGCGCTGCAGAGCCTCCTTTTTCCCTTGCGTTCGAAGCCATCACCTTCTTCTCCCCGCGCCTCGCTCTCTTCCTCTTCCCCGCGTACACGCTGACTGCCCTCGCCATTGCCCCTTTCATCGTCGCGGTCGGCAGCCCGACGCCGGGCACACCAAATCTTCTCGTCGCTGACCCCAGCCGTGCGCGCCGGCCTCCACGGCCACAGGATCGTCGCCGGACTCCTCTGCCCTAGACGACGAGCGCCGGCCTCCTCTGCCACAGTCGCAGGTGCCAACTCCTTTTCCACTGATGCCATTGGTTTCGCTCGTAGCCGTCTCCTCCACTCACTCCCATCGCTGTAGATTTCTCCTCCGCGCGATTTTGATCAGCGCCGGTAGTCGCCGGAGCAAGTGGGTTGGCTACCGGTGGAGTGGGAGTTTACGGTAATTACCTTGTTTTTTTATTTTCCTTTGCTATCCAGCGTGTGTGTTGGTGTCGGGTGGTGAAACATGGGAAAGGGTTGGTTGTGAAACAGGGATTGAGTCTCCTGTAAAGGCTGCGAACAGTTGGGGGTGGACGGTGCACGACTATGGGCCGGAGTTGTGGTCGATTTGGGCTGATTTTGGTGTTTGAGGCGGCTGTGATTGGAGTTTGTAAGTGGGCTGCGAGTTGGGGATATTGGCTACCGGTGGGATCCTAGGGCCGGTAAGCACGATTTTGGTGTTATTCGGTTGATCGTATTGTATTCGGTGGATATGGGATGGTTGGGTGATATGTTGTTGATTTCGGATAAATTCTGGGTTGTGAGATGAATAATATTTTCATATGATGAGTATTGATCATGGTGAGATTAGTTGCAAGGATATGTTCTTGGATTAAAGAGTTAATCACAATTTGTGACCTATGGGTTGAGGGTCTACTTGGGGATACATAGTAGTAATTTAGCACGTTGTCGTGTGCTTGGATTTGATGGATTTACTTTGAGTTAATTGGTTATGTAGAAAAATCGATTAAGTATTCGATTTGTCGGTGAATTGCATTTTGGGCTTAACAATAGTTATGTTGTTTGTAGGTTTCGGTCATGAGGCAGGTTCACGGTCGTGACGATTTGGTTCTTTTGCGGACATTTTATCAGGCGGGTATTTTGACTTATCTTCTAGATATAGTCATGTTGATATGCTAGTTAGTATAGCTTGCAATAATTTTCATGTTTATATGCCTAGTATGTTTTTGTGCCTACTAGATACATGCATTTGATCAGTATGATTATATCTTCCCTGTTTTATTTGGATCATAGTTACTTGGATCATAGATATGCACTTATTGATTGTGCATATTATTCGGATAGGTATTTTTAGTTGGATTTACATGCTTTAGTATCATGCACCATCATGCATGATTGCATGCTGGCTGGACGGGGTTCCTTTATAGTTGAGCACGCAGCCAGTTACATGGCCTGCACACACTGCCACTCATGGGTTAGCGGTATATCAGGAGGGTGTGTGCAGTTGCTCTGTCAGCCTCCGATGGTCCGCTCATGGGTAGCAATGAGGCAGCGTGGTAGCGGGCAGGGATCCCTCCTCTGGTCTATGACACCGGGAGATGAGAGCTTAGCTCCCCCACTCTATTTGGGGCAGGAGGATAGGTGTACTCCGACCGCATCCTGTCCACTCGGTCACTCAGGAGCAGTGATGGCAGAGTGCATAGTTGTCATAGCCCTACCCACTCGGCTTCTCCATCGTGTGTGAGGCGGCTAACTGGCGTCAGGGGTGACCATGTCATTTGCACGACATGCACTTTGCATGGATAGCATTTGTATTGTGTTTGCTGCATTTTTATTGATGCCTTGGATGTTGCATATGATTGCCATGCATACAGGATTCATATTTGTATATGGTGATGACTTTATCTCTTATAGTATGACACATGCTCTTGTATCAGGGCAGGAGATTCAGGTAAGTACAGTCCTTTTGTATTTCTTGCTTGCATACCCTATTTATATGAGACTGTACTGGCATGATTCTTATTGTTAGTTATATCTTGCTATGCATATCGACTATTATCCGCTAAGTTCTTTGAACTTACCCCGTTGCTTTACATCTGTTTCAGGTTGAAACTGCCAGGAGAGTCCAGCTGCCAATCCCCCTCGTCGAAATGGATAGGTTTTATTGGTCTTATGGTTTTGGTTTTTAACTAGATGAAGTGTGTAGGATTTGTGTTTGTTTTGGTTATGTACTTGTGGAGGTTTGGAGATATTTGTTGTGTCCTTATGGACTATTCGATTGGTTTGGTTGTATATTCCTGCTCAGATGGCAGAAGGGGTAAGTCTAGATATAGTAGACTATTTCTATTTACCTGGATTGATGGCCTGAGGCCAATTTATCATCTGCGTGTGTAGTTTTTGTTCTGATCGTGTTGACCGATGTATAGTGGCCGTGTAGGCCGTGTATGCAAGGTTGGTATTGTCACCCGTACAAGGGAGATGCTGTCGAATTTTCGTCTGGCGGGGACTCCCCCGGGGTGTGACAACTAGACTACTGGAATGAATCATAACTATGTATGTAATAGATTATCCCTTTTAGAATATTCGTCAAGTGTAAGTGAAAGATAAAAGCTACCAAGTGCAAGTCTAGAACATTCATTAAAGCAACTAAAATAAAATACCAAAAGATAAATGAAGTTAATCTATCTATAGCATGGATGTCATTCATGATGAACTTTTAAAAACATTACTAAGGTAGCTAAAAAATGGCAAAAGCTAAGTGCTGAAAGGAAACTAAACACTCTATGCATGGACAAATGAATGCAAACTACAACTAGACCTAAATGTCAAGAAAGAAACTGCTGCTGGAAGAAATATGTATCAAAATTTGGGGCCCCCAAACTTAAGTGAAACAGTTCCTCTAATATGGTGGTCGAGGTGGGAAGTCTGGTAGTCTCAACATGTCGGGCTCCTGGGACAATCTGGTGCTCAGCCGCTGGTGCCACATGTACATGTGGTCTACCTAGGAACTGGTGGACGTAGCGGCAGCTCGGTACTCCTCCTCATTGGCCCATTGTGCTTGCATGGCATGCATGTGCTGCCGAACCTCCTGGCGGTGGACAGCCTCCTCTTGGTGATGGGTAGTCTCCTCCTGAAAATAGACACAGGCCTCACCGTAGAACTCCTCGGCCTACTAGAAGTGCTCCTGTATGCCCTGAAACTCTACCTGCATGTGGATGCTCTGCTCCTCCCATCACTGACTCTGTGTCTACTGCTCGGTGTATATGTCATCGAGGCATGATCGAAACCCAGAAAAATCGTAGGCAGATGTACCTGCTTCCTACTCAAAAGTAGAAAAAGAAGGAGGTGCAGGTGTAGGCTCTCGGCGTGGACTGGAGGCCCAGCTTGGAAAAAGTCCTGGGTTCGACACAATCATGTGAAGTTCACACGGCCGACCGTGTGCGACTCTGGATTTCTCCCAGAGTGCAACACGGTCCGAGACTTTCCAAACGCCCTGCCATGTGTGCTTCTGATCATGGGGCACGACCATGTGGAATGCACACAGCCGCTTGTACCTTTTTCTGAGGCTTTAACAAAGTGTCTCTTTTCTACCTGGCAGGTTCTTTCTACCCCTAATATATTTCCTAAGACGTTGATGTCCATAAAGTAAAGTCTAAATTATACACATGAATGCAATAAAAGTAAAAAACATATAAAATTAAACTTGGGTTGCCTCCCAAGAAGCGCTTTGTTTAAGGTCTTTAGCTCGACCGCACTCCTTTGCTTCTGCTTGCCTCTGGTGGCTCTGTTAACCTCCATTCACTCGTTTTAGAATATTCACCCTCGTTCTGTGCCTTAGCTCATGCAGGAATGATATACTTACATAAGGCAGGTTTCAAATCCCCAACACTAGCAAGCTGGAACTCTAAATTATTATCCCCCAACGTCAGAGTCAACTTATGATTCTTTACATCGATAAACATTCCTGCTGTGGCTAAAAATGGTCGTCCAAGAATCACGAGGATTTTTGGGTCTTCCTCCATTTCCATGACCACAAAATCCATAGGAAGTGTAAAATTCCCCACTCTAACCGACACATCTTCCAGAATCCCTAGCGGGTATCGGTATGAGTGGTTGGCAAGCTGTAATGTCATAGTGGTGAACTTTAAATTCCCTAACCCCAATTTTTTGCATAAGGTATAAGGCATCATGCTCACACTAGTGCCCAAGTTGCAGAAGGCCTTGCTAATTAGGGTCATCCCTATATAACATGAAATATAGAAACTCCCCGGATCCTTTAATTTCGGAGTGGTCTCATTCTGGAGGTAGGCACTCGATTCTTCCATAAGGGCCACTGTTTCTGACCAGTCGACCTTCCTGCGGTGCGCCAGAATATCTTTCATGAATCTTGCAAATTGAGACATTTGGTGCAAAGCTTCGAGTATCGACACCTCCATTGAGATCGATTTTAACATGTTCAGGAATTTTCCGAACTCAACATCTCTCTTTGCATTTGTCAGCCGCTGCAGGAATGGTACTGCCAAAGGTGGTTGACTCTTTATGGTTGGTTCATGCTCAATGTTTTCAACTTCTTCCTTCCTGGTCTCCCCCGAAGATTACTTTGCTTTGGATCCTTGTTCTGGTTCAGCAACCAACCTACTTGATGATTCTTTTAGAATCCTCCCACTCCGTAACATCACCGCTTTACACTGCTCCACTGGATTAGCTTCTAACTTTTCAAAAAATCACCCCAGTGCTTTGGCAACCTGGCTGGCGATCTGAGTTATTTGAGTCTCTAGCATCCTTTGTCGGTTAATAAGATCTCTCACAGACAATTTTAATTCTTCAATCATCGTATCTGTCTGCGAATGTCGCCGTTGGAATTCTGTGTTCGCCTCTTGTTGCGTCCGCATAAAGTTTTCTATTATCTGCTCAGTTGGGTATCGAGTGGTTGCGACTGCTCATTGCCCTACTATTTCCCAAATCCTCCCGATTATTGGAAATTCCCCGAATTATTCCTATAGGAAAAGTTCAGGTGGTTCCTTCATCCGGGATTGTAGGTGTTAGAATATGGATTGTTGGGCCTCCGATTGCGGTTGCCAACCGCATTGACATACTCAATCTGCTCCTCAGAGCTACCCTGCCCTCCATAATAGTCCTCCTGATACATCGCTACTCCCTCTCCAAAGAAGTTGGCCACACATGAAGAAGCATGGGTTAGACAGTCAAACCGTCTGCTTAGTGCATCCATTCTTGCCGCTAGGTGATCAATGGAGTTGACAGTATATCTATCAGCTGTAGGTGTTGGGTGACTACACTCAGAAGCCCATTGGTGGTGGTTCTGGGCCACCTCCTCGATCAACTCTTCCACTTCCTCGATGGTCTTATTCATTAACGCTCCTCCTATAATAGAATCGAGGGAAACTTTCGTGGCATATGTGATCCCATTATAGAATATACAGATCACCAGCCACCTCTCTAGACCATGATGGGGGCACTGATAGAGCAGCCATTTGTAGCAATCCCAAGCTTCAAACAAAGACTCCTCTTCCTTCTGACGGAAGTTAGTAATCAAATGGCGCATGTGGGCAGTCTTAGTTGGTGGAAAAAATTTATTCATAAATTGCTACTCACACTGCTCCCATGTGGTGATACTTTCTGAGGGAAGGGAGGATAGCCATGTCTTCGCCTTGTCTCGTAGTGAGAATGGGAATAGGCTTATACGGATCGCATCAGTGGGCACTCCGTTGAACTTCAATGTCGAGCATATCTCCAAAAATGTCTCTAGATGTCGATTCGGGTCTTCAGTTGCAACTCCTCCAAATTGGCTCTGCTTGACCATGTGTATGAGTGCAAGTTTTACTTCAAAGTTATTAGTTATGATCGATGGTCCAGCTATACTCGACCTATACCCTCTAGCACTCGGGGCTGTGTAGTCTCGCAGAGGCCACCTACCTAGGTTTACCAAAGAGGCATCTTGGTCTTCCATATTCCTCTGCTCAACTCTCCTACGATCGTTCTATCTATGGGCCTATCGAAAGCAGATTTTTCAATCCTGATCGTTTATGCATACAACGAACCAAGTTGCATAATTGGGAGTATATCTACCACTTATTAATGCACTGAACAAAATGAAGAAGACCTAAGAACTAAACTAGAGCAAGATGAAATGTGATTACTAAAATTAAGCTTAACTGAATTTAAATGGTAAAAATCTAAAACTCAATAAACTATAATGAAATAAAACAAGGAAGAAAATCTGACCTAAGTCCGATCCAAACTATCCACTTTCGATTTCAATATCGAATCAACAGTCTCCGGTAATGGTGCCAAAAACTTGATACACGCGAGCACAACCTGAAATCTCTGACATGAACCGTCAAGGACTCAAAGCGCGCACTTGCGCTCAATGCCCATAAGTGCACGGATGTCGTCAAGTAATAAAAGATTATCAATCCCACAGAGACTGAGATTCGAGTACCATTTATCTAGTGGATCTCGTTGTTCGGAGTGAATGTCCTAAAGACGAGGGTTGCGAGGTTAGCGGCAGTCCTAACTCAAGTATGGTGTCACTCATGTTGGAGTATTGAGAATACAATCAAAGTCCCACATTAGTAAGATATGGAAAAGATCATGTGCTTATAAGATGAAAAGATATCTCCATTGGCATGAGGCCTTTTGGGTAAAGCTCAAAAATAAAATCATGAGGGCTTAGGCCTAAAGTGGACAATATCATATCATTGTGGAGATATGCGAATCATATAGGCACCAAAAATTGGTATCAGAGCTATGGTCCATGTCAAGCCATGAACCTCGAACGAAGGAAGTGGAGCTCCCATGTCCAGATCAAGAGAACCAGACACCAGATAGGAAGTTCATTTGGGTCGGGAGGATCGAACAACTAGCAGGAAGTCCAGTTGGGTTAGAAGGGCTGGACAACTGGCAGGAAGTCCAGCTGGGTCAGGAGGACCAGACAGATGGCAGGAAGTCCTAGTGGATTGAGGATCGGGCATCAAGCAAAGGATGTCCTTCGAGGACGAATAGGCTTGAGGGGGGTCAATGTGATCCTTCGTTTGAGGGGGGGATTGTTGGAGTATTGAGAATACAATCAAAGTCCCACATTGGTAAGACATGGAAAAGATCATGTGCTTATAAGATAAAAAGATATCTCCATTGGCATGAGGCCTTTTGAGTAAAGCCCAAAAACAAAATCATGAGGGCTTAGGCCTAAAGTGGACAATATCATATCATTGTGGATATATGTGAATCTTATAGGCACCAACAACTCGGAGGAAGAGAAGGTAGGTTCGAAGTTCCCTAAGAGGATTCTAGGACTTTGGTTTCACTTGTGCATCGTGGAACATGCTATCAACTAAATGCTTTCTAGATCTCTAATTACGATCCTGTGGGAGGATCATCATACATTTACCCGATGAACTTTTTCTTCTACCGGGAACTACCTATTCCTAACCAAGTTAACCTTTCGGATCATCAGAGCTTAGGGGGTTGATACTGTTGGGAGCCCTCTGTCACTAAGGTCCCTCAACCCTTCTAGAGTTAATTTCTCCTACTTTAGCCCTTCTGCTAAGATAGGCTATTGGGTACAAGGATATCCTATTAATCCCTATGAAGAGTCGAAACATATTTCATTTCCTACTCTATCATATTCTACTATCTACAGTTATTGAAGGGAGGACGACCGCAAGGTTCCTCCTTGGTTCTCTTAAATTTTTGATACAAAGGTTGTCACCCTTTGTGTCGGCTATGCACACTAGATACAGAATCAAAATATAAATTTCATCGATCTAAACAACACCCATTGCAAATATAAATTCAGGAACAAAAAATATATTCGAACTAGCATGTCCAACATACACAAGCTACTCCCTAATCCTAGAATCGAAATATCTACTCCATATATGAAAGAGAATAGACACAAGGCATCATAGAATGAATCATTACAATGTAAAGATGTCTAAGAATGAAATCATAGTACTCTTGGTCATTTTATTTGGCATTGGAGCATAGATTTCGGTCCTCAAGCCACTTCCTTCCTCCCCATTGCGAGTCTCTGGTGCATTTTAGGGCATCGTTGTGCCGTTCTAGCCGTCGACCCCCCCTAGGGTTTGGGTGTGCCTTCCTTTTTATAGATGTGCAGCCGGCTCTTCAGTCGTATCAAAATAGCCCAATGCCACACGACCATGTGGAATCCACATGGCCCCCCGTGTGGGGCGCTAGGATGGCTGTCTTCGTGGGTTGGACAAGGTCGTGTGGAATTCACACAATCGATCGTGTCCGCTTCTGTTCTTCCTGATGCTCGTCTTTCTTTTACTCCAAAAATTTATCATTTTACCTATAAAATGTTGTCCTACACACAAAAGCAACAAGAGCATATCTCCGAACCAGAAAATAGAAAATGCATGCAAAACAAAGTAGAATATGCATGAAACAAGTATAAAATATAATGAGATGTGTGCGAAAACTACTCCTAAAACCCTATATATTTTGCTCACATCAATTACATAAAATCTCAATTTATTGTGTATTTGTGCTTTGTTTTATGTTTTTTTCTACTATATACTAATCATTTACAGATGAACACACGAAATCAAACAATTGATGAGAATCACTATTCACCCTTTATAGTGACATCAAAGGTTCCAACAAGAATGACCATTGATTTTGAAGGGATGTCCCTTGTCGAGTCTGTGAGGGGAAACTTCGCTTCCCCTTCACCTCGGTTGCTTGTGTTGGGGGATCGGTTGGCCGGCTAGAGGGGGGTGAATAGCCCTCTTATGATGTATGTCGTATTTTGCTCATCTACAAAACGTTAGCGCAAGCGGAATATGCAAATATAAATAAAGACAAGCAAAATATAAACAAGCAATACAAACACGAGATGTAACGTGGTTCACGGCTACGCCGCTAATCCACGGTCCGATTCGTCCAAGGTGAATCACTCCTCCAAATCTATCCACTAGATCTCTCCTTTGCACAAAGCTAGGTGGAGGTAACCTCTTTACACAAAAACACTCCTCTTACAAATATAATGGAAATAAGCTTGAGTAAGAGGATGGAAAGCTTTAGGGAACTTGGGAGAGTATTAGAGCATAAGCATTAGCCTCCCAAACCCCCACCCCCTTCCTTTTTATAGAGGAAGAGGGTTTCTTCCCGTTGACACAGGATCAGTCGACTGATGCCCTCGATCAGTCGACTGATCCCGTAGCCGTTGCCCAATAACGGCCGCTTTCCACGTTGGATTCCATCCAACGGTATTGGCATCAGTCGACTGATCCTACCATCAGTCGACTGATGCTCGATCAGTCGAGTGCTCAATGGAGTCGACTCCATTCTGTGCCCGTGCACAGTGCCATCAGTCGACTGCCATTCCCTGGCAGTCGACTGCTGTCGACATCAGTCGACTGCCAGTCCATGGCAGTCGACTGCCAAGCACTAAACTGGTTTTATACCAGTCGATCGACCCATCGACTCAGAGCAGTCGACTGCCATGACATGGCAGTCGACTGGTGTCGGGAAAAACTCATCCGACACTTGGCCAAATGGCCAAGTTTCACCTAAGAGCTACCCCTTCCCGGGTTACATTCGCTCACTCTCATCTCTCGGAGTCCCTCGCCTTCGAAGTTCTCTTCGTTCGCGGCCACGTCCCTCGGCAGCATCAGGCGCACGGCTCTGCAATGCTCCTTCGCGTTTCTTGCCTCGAAGTCTACTTCCTCCGGCTTCACTCCAAGCTCCTCGTCCGGCGGTCCCTCGGATGCTCCAAGCGCACGGCTTCCGTAAAGCTATCCTTCACCGACTCAAGGCACGAGTCATGAGATGTGAAACTTGCCACGGCTCCATGTGCGAATTACTAAGTCCTGCACGACTTCAATGCACATATCAAATCAATATAACAAACTAACTTAAACCCTTTGCCACACCATCAAAACCATATTACGGCAAGAGATTGCCCTAACAATCTCCCCCTTTTTGATGTGTGGCAATCCGTTTAAGTTAGGTAAAAATATTTGATAAGAAATTTTAAGGTAAGAAAGCATGTAAACATAAACATGATATAGCAACATGCAACTCCCCCTTAATCCATGAAACTCTCTCTACAATTTCTCCCCCTATCATACAAATTTCTCCCCTTATCATACAAATTTCTCCCCCTATCATACAAATTTCTCCCCCTATCATAACTTAAACATAATTATTTCTCCCCCTTTGACACCATCAAGAAGATTAATATTAAGTTATAAACTCATGACATCAAGTCTAAGAGAAGGAAAAATACCAAAAATTGATTTAAATTCGGAATTCGGCCTCAACTGGTCTGATTTACAGGCCATCATTCGATCGTTCGATACTCATGACCGACACATGATTTTCGTGGATTTCTCGATTTTGACCGAATTTTAGAAATGCGTTAAAAATTCCAGAAAATTCTAAAAATCATGAAATTTGGGGAACACATTTCTTTTAAGTATATCTATCAGTGAAAAATAGGTTTTCATGAAAAATCATTATATTTCCACATATTTGCCAAAAATCCAAAAGCTTTAAAAACTACTAGGTTTTTATCATAAAAGTATCAAGTTTAACACTTAGTTTTGATTCCAATTGTTTCAAAACATGAATACATAGATTTTAAAGTAAGAAATTGTTTTGAAAACATATGAAATATCCAACCATGATCTTTGGGCAATATGTCTATGAATTAAACATAAGCCTTCCCCATGATTGGTCTATTATTGCTATTTTGATACTTTAAATGACCATCTAAATGCCATAGGCATTAGTGGACATTTGTATCATCCTAACATCTCACTCATGCTAAGTTTGCAATCAAGGTAGCCTATGGTGAGTGTGAGATGCATCCTAGGGGGGGATTTGTATATACTTAACCATTATATTCATACAATTCTATCAAGGTTAAGTATCAACCTAACAAACCTCATGATCATAAAAGCATATATCAATTAATTTTACATTATGATCATGAACCTAAAGTATTCATCAATTAATAATCATGCATTAGGTATTATATCATCATAATGAGCAAAGTATCACCTAAAGCATGATTTAACCCTATTTCTCATGATTATGTGCCAAATATCAATAGCATAAATCATGATTGCAAACATGTGTAGGAATTACTTCAATCATCATGATTTAAGCATTATTATCTATTTATGGGTACGTTATCATCACCCAACACTATTTAAAAATGTTGTCCCGTCATCCTAAGTCAACCAAAATATGATATAGGTCAATTGCATATGGTTGACTACCCTAGGGTTATCCTAACCCTTAAGGATGGATTTTGGAACCCAAAATAAGTTCTTTCCTATTGGGTTCACTAAGTACTCCTTGGGGATCCATTTCTTAGATATTACTTTCTTCTTATCTTGTCCCCTAGCAATTAGGCATTTGTAGGCCTTTTCAATTTTCTTTTCTTTGTATCCTAGGCCTTTCTTATTGAAGCTAGCTCTTTGGCTCCCAATTATCATGTTAAGGGTGTTGGAACCAATTGTAAATTTTTCTAGGGCTTTTGTCAAGTAATCTACCTTTTCCCTTAGAGCCCTATTTTCATCCATACATGCATCACTAACATTAAATGGCATATATTCATGTGAGCATGCATCATTTAAGCTAGAAGAAATATTATCATTATCATTTAAGCATGCATTTTCTAGCTTATGCTCTAAATCCTTAATTTGATCAAGCATGCTTTTATTTGTCTTTTTCATTCCAAATAAGTCCTTAGTTAAACTAGAAATTATGGAAACTATTTTCTTAGGAGAGGCATTCGTTACCATAGTTTCCATGTCTTCTTCAGATGATGAGGATGTAGAAGCTCCCCCTTCATTTGAGCTCTCCCCACTTGTGCTTGATTCTTCATTTGAGGAGGAGGAGCAATCTGAGTCATGAAGAGCCATTAGTGCTAGGTTGGAGTAGACATGCTCTTCTTCTTCGGATGAGGATGAAGAGGCAAGGTCATCCCATGTCTTCGCTTTGAGTGCCATGGCCTTTCCCTTTTCCTTGGCCTTCTTTCCTTTTTCCTTTCTCTTGCTCCCCTTCTTCTTTCTTCTTCCTTTCTTCCTTGCTCTTGTTTAGGAGGGGACAATTATCCCTTATATGTCCCTCTCCTTGGCAATTGTAGCATATGATCTTCCCTCTTGGTCTCCTATTTCTATCATTTGATTTGTTAAATTTAAAACCCTTTAAAGCACGTCTTACCCTCCTTACCATATATGCTTCTTCGGTGCTATCCATGGAGGAGGATGAGGATGCTTCATCGTCGTCGGAGGAGGGAATCTCCATCTTCTTCTTTCCCTTATTTTCCATTAAGGCTACTCCTCTTGAGGGTTGAATTCTAGGCTCTTCTTGTATTCCTTCAAGCCTAGTTTCGTGGAGCTCCATTGTTAAGAAAAACTCCTCCAAGGTACTTACTTCCAAGTTCTTGGAGATGTAAAATGAATCCACCATGGAACTCCATCTTGAGGACCGGGGAAATGCATCTATGGCCTTTATTACCATATCCCGATTGGAAAGCTTTTCACCTACACTTGTTAAACCGGTTAGAATTTCCTTAAATCTAGAGTGTAGGGATTTTACCTTCTCTCCCTTTTCGAGTTTGATATTGGACAATTGGGAGCGAAGGACATCTCTCCTTGCTAGCTTTGCCTCGGATGTGCCTTCATGAATCTCTATTAATTTCTCCCACATTTCCTTGGCACTAGCACACTCCCCTATCCTATTGACTTCTTGTTGAGGGAGCACATTGTAGAGGTGGTGCTTAGCCTTTGAATTTGCCAAATACTCCTCTCTTTGTCTTTTGCTCCATCTCGATTTTTCCAATGGCTCCCCATCTTCGTTCCTAGGCAACTCGAAACCATTTTCCATAATTAACAATATTTCAAAGTCAGTTTCGAAGAATACCTCCATTCTCTTTTTCCACCAAGAGAATTCGCCGTCGAACTTCGGTGGGTGGATGTTTGAGCCGACCATTTGAGATGTAGAGCTTGTTGCGGCGGTTAGTCCGGTGACAAGCAACCTGGCTCTGATACCACTTGTTGGGGGATCGATTGGCCGGCTAGAGGGGGGTGAATAGCCCTCTTACGATGTATGTCGTATTTTGCTCGTCTACAAAACGTTAGCGCAAGCAGAATATGCAAATATAAATAAAGACAAGCAAAATATAAACAAGCAATACAAACACGAGATGTAACGTGGTTCACGGCTACGCCGCTAATCCATGGTCCGATTCGTCCAAGGTGAATCACTCCTCCAAATCTATCCACTAGATCTCTCCTTTGCACAAAGCTAGGTGGAGGTAACCTCTTTACACAAAAACACTCCTCTTACAAATATAATGGAAATAAGCTTGAGTAAGAGGATGGAAAGCTTTAGGGAACTTGGGAGAGTATTAGAGCATAAGTATTAGCCTCCCAAACCCCCACCCCCTTCCTTTTTATAGAGGAAGAGGGTTTCTTCCCATTGACACAGGATCAGTCGACTGATGCCCTCGATCAGTCGACTGATCCCATAGCCGTTGCCCAATAACGACCCTTTCCACGTTGGATTCCATCCAACGGTATTGGCATCAGTCGACTGATCCTACCATCAGTCGACTGATGCTCGATCAGTCGAGTGCTCAATGGAGTCGACTCCATTCTGCCGTGCGTGCCGCGGCATCCGATCGCCATTCCCAGGCGATCATTGCCGACATCGATCGTACCCGATCCATAGCGATCTCTTGCCAAGCACCAAATGGTTTTATACGGATCGATCGACCATCGACTCGGCGAGCGATCGCCATGACATGGCAGTCGACTGGTGTCGGGAAAAACTCATTCGACACTTGGCCAAATGGCCAAGTTTCACCTAAGAGCTATCCCTTCCCGGGTTACATTCGCTCACTCTCATCTCTCGGAGTCCCTCGCCTTCGAAGTTCTCTTCGTTCGCGGCCACGTCCCTCGGCAGCATCAGGCGCACGGCTCTGCAATGCTCCTTCGCATTTCTTGCCTCGAAGTCTACTTCCTCCGGCTTCACTCCAAGCTCCTCGTCCGGCGGTCCATCGGATGCTCCAAGCGCACGGCTTCCGTAAAGCTATCCTTCACCGACTCAAGGCACGAGTCATGAGATGTGAAACTTGCCACGGCTCCATGTGCGAATTACTAAGTCCTGCACGACTTCAATGCACATATCAAATCAATATAACAAACTAACTTAAACCCTTTGCCACACCATCAAAACCATATTACGGCAAGAGATTGCCCTAACAGCTTGACCATGGTGATCCCTTCGATGTCCCCGGATTAAAAAATTTAATCCTAGACAAAAGGGATTCCCAAAGCAACTAAGTCATCGTCGTGCTATTCGTTTAGAGAGGTTACTTGAACAAACTAGTTGTTCAAGCGACCTTCCTCTATTCTACGAGTAGCCACGGAATAGACGATGTCCGGATCGCCGGTTTTTGTGTTTATACTCAGGATCCAAGTATTATTTAGCCATTTACAGAAATATAACATGCTTATATTTGTAAAACAAAAACAAGCATTGAATAAAAGAGAAAGAAGAATAGGTATACCTCTTGGTCTTCTAATGTATGACCTTCCTCCTTTTGGACGTCGTGTGGGCGACGATCCACCAAAAGTCGAAGCTCCTAGATCGCAAAACTTCCTTCCTTGCTTTTCCCAAGCAAGAGTAAGAAAAGAAACAATGTTTTTCTCCTTCCAAAACTCAACCAACAAAGAGCTATCAAAGCCCTTGCCGCCGGCCAACTAGAAGGAGAAGGAGATGGTGGAAAACTACCTAGACACCAAGGGAAACCCTATATCTTGTTTCCACCACCTAAGGAGAAGAAGAAGGGGACTTTGGGCACCGGCCAAGGCTGGAAAAGTGATGGAAAAGGCTGCTGGACGTTGGCCCAAAGAGGAAGAAGAAGAGAGAAAGAACCTTCCTTATTTGGTGCCACCCTAGCCTCAAAACCCTAATCCCAATCCTATCTCAAATAGGATTGCTCCTTGCCGCCAAAACCCTAGCTCTCCTCCTATTCATCATGTAATCGATGACCACTCCCCATGCCCTCCTTTTATAGAGTTAGGGATAAGTCATGAATTAATCTCCTCCATTGGTTCTAGGGATTTAATCTCAACCGTCGGATCTAGAGATTTAATCTCAACCGTCGGATCTTAGAGATTTGATCTCTACCAATGGATCTTAGAGTTTTATTTCTATCCATTGGATCTAAGCTTCATGAGGTGTTAATAGGCTACATTAGGGACCATGAGGAGGAGTTGGGTCTTGGCCACCCATGGATCAAGCCCACATAAAGTCCGACCCACTAATGATGATCCAATCCACTAAAGGTCCATCATTGATCTACCTCACCAACCCCCATATGATAATATGGGCTCCATATATTATTTGTACATTTTCTCCCCGTATTTAAGATCTCGAATGTCCGTCGATTAATTAATTTACTGACCATTAATTAATCAACATCTAACTCCTTGAGTAGTACCACTCAACCTTTTCATCATGTCGGACCAAGTCCACCTGCAGGGTTTACATGATGAACCTTATGAGCTCCTCAAGGGGACATCATCATCCTAATATATAGGACACAGTTTCCTCCTATAATCAACGACACACCATATAAATAATATCATTTCCCAACTTACCGAGTCTATCGATTTAATCTATAAATCTTGCCCATTGGTAAATCAAAGAGATGAGTACTAAGTATATATGCCCGTTATTATATCGGGATTAAGAGCATGTATTAAATAATATCTGAGGTCCGATTTGATTATGTAGTTAACAATAAATCGAATCACCTCTATGTCGGTCCTGCTCAATACACACAAAGTGCACTAGTGTGATTCTATGGTCAAGATAAACCAATACCAAATCACACTACAACCATTCCGATGGTTTGTCCAAAGTCATCTCGGTTGTGAGCCTTTACTTATACTTTCCAAGGGGCCGATAACATGATCTCCTGTGTGACACCACACACCATGTTATCTACAATGTAAAGTATGAGACAATATTGCATAACCATAAAAATATGCAAACAATGATCATGTGATTCTTATTTCAAAATAAAGATGTTCATACAAAAGATAGACTTTTCAGTATACATCCCTACAATCTCCCACTTATACTAAAAGACTATGCTGTTCTCAAAGTGCCATACATCTGATCCCCATTCCCTCCACATGCCTATCAAAAGCTCTCGCCGGAAGGGCCTTAGTGAAAGGATCTGCCAGGTTATCCTCCGATGCAATCTTGGCCAGAGCAACTTCTCCTCTCTTTACGATTTCTCGTATCAGGTGGTACTTGCGCTCTATGTGTTTACTAGCCTTATGGGCTCGTGGTTCCTTCGAGTTTGCAACTGCACCACTATTATCACAATAAATTGTGATAGTTCTGGGCAAACCAGGAATCACATCCAAGTCCATCAGGAAGTTCCTGAGCCATACAGCTTCTTTGGCCGCCTCAGAGGCCGCCACATACTCAGCTTACATGGTGGAGTCCGCCACACACTTTTGCTTGACACTCCTCCATACAATGGCTCCACCTCCCAAAGTAAACACAAAACCTGAGGTAGACTTACTGTTATCCCTATAAGATTGGAAGTCGGAATCCATGTAACCCACAGGGAGTAATTGGTCTGCCCAGTAAACTAGCATATAATCCCTAGTCCTTCTCAGGTACTTCAATATATGCTTTATCGCAGTCCAATGTCCCTGTCCTGGATTACTCTGATATCTGCTGACCAAGCCCATGACAAAGCAGATATATGATCTCGTACAGAGCATCACATACATGAGGCTTCCTACTGCCGAAGCATAAGGAACCACCTTCATCTCCTCTATCTCCTCAGATGATCTAGGACACATCTCCTTAGATAAAGGAACTCCATGCCTGAAAGGTAGAAAACCCTTCTTGGAGTTCTGCATGCTAAAACGCTCCATAATCATGTCTATGTATGAAGCTTGGGATAAGCACAACATCCTTTTCCTGCGATCCCTTATAACCTTGATCCCAAGGATGTGTCCCACCTCTCCTAAGTCCTTCATATCAAACTGTTTGGACAACCATACCCTTACGTCCGATAACACCTTGATATTGTTGCCAATCAACAAAATGTCATCTACGTATAGTACAAGAAATACCACTACGTTTCCATCACATCTCTTGTATACACAAGACTCATCTGGACTTTGAATAAATCCATAAGATTGGATCACCTCATCAAAGCGGATGTTCCAAGACCTCGAAGCTTGCTTCAATCCATAAATGGACCGATTAAGCTTACATACAAGATGCTCTTTGCCCTTAGCAATGAATCCCTCTGGTTGCTTCATGTAGATGTTTTCCTCAAGAATTCCATTAAGGAAAGATGTCTTGACATCCATCTGCCACACCTCATAATCCATATGAGCTGCTATGCATAAGAGAATCTGGATAGATTTAAGCATGGCTACCGGCGAAAAGGTCTCCTCATAATCGACACCCTCTTTCTGAGTATACCCCTTCGCAACAAGCCTCGCTTTGAAGGTCTCAACCTTCCCATCTATTCCACTCTTTCTTTTGTAGATCCACTTGCATCCAATGGTTTTTACACCATCGGGTGGTTCTACTAGCTCCTAGACCTGATTTGAATCCATAGATTCAATCTCAGCATTCATTGCACTTTGCCAAGATACTGCATCTTTATCTTGGATTGCCTCATCATATGTCCAGGGATCAGGTTCATGTTCGCCAGGGACCAAATCAGAAGATTCTCCCAAGAACATGAATCTATCAGGCTATCTCACAACCCTCCCACTACGATGAGGTATCACCTGTGTATCCTCTGTGACACGCGGTGTAGTGACATGTGGTATATCCTCTTGTACCGGTGGTACTAAAGAAGTGACTTCCCCTTTTAGCTCCTCAAGAACAATCCTACTAGTGGGCTTGTGGTTCATCACATAGTCCTCCTCTAGAAATCTGGCATTCGTACTCACGATCACCTTATGATCCCTAGGACTATAGAACAAACCACCCTTCGTTCCCTTAGGGTAGCCAACAAACAAGCGTACTTCTATACGAGATTCCAACTTACCAGCATCTCCCTTCAGCACATGTGCTGGACTCCCCCATATCCGAATGTGTCTCAGACTAGACTTTCGCCCAGTCTACAATTCTACGGGGGTAGAAGGCACTGATTTAGATGGAACCAAGTTCAAAATATACATTGCCGTATCCAGCGCATACCCCCAGAACGAATCTGGCAACTCAGAATAACTCATCATCGATCTAACCATCTCCATAAGAGTCATATTCCTTCACTCTGCTACACCATTCTGCTAGGGTGTGCCAGGTGCACACAATTGGGATTGAATCCCAGCCTCTGATAAGTAATTCCTAAACTCTCCCAAGAGGTACTCACCACCACGATCAGATCATAGGGTCTTGATACTTTTACCTTGACGGTTCTCCACATCAGCCTTGAATTCTTTGAACCTGTCAAAGCATTCAGACTTGCGGCGCATCAAGTAAATGCATCCATATCTTGAATAATCATCTATAAAAGAGACGAAATATTCAAAACCACCTCTAGCCTGGATAGACATAGGACCGCACAAATCAGTATGAACCAATTCTAACACATCTTTGGCTCTATACCCCTTGGCCTTGAAAGGCCTCTTGGTCATTTTACCTTCCAAGCAAGATTCGCAGGTTGGGAGATCCTCCACCACTAATGAACCCAAAGGTCCATCATCTATCAACCTTTGAATTCTACTCAGGTTAATATGACCAAGCCTTAGATGCCAAAGATATGTCTGGTTTATCTTCGAAGGTTCTTTTCTCTTATTGGAATTAGAAGATGAGTTATTTACTTCTATATGCATCGTGGGAGCTTTTGGTTCAAGAGTATACAAATTGCCAACCAATGTACCTGAATAGATAATCTCTCTATTTCTTTTTATAACAACTTTGTCATTAAAAGAAACAAAATATCCATCCATAATCAATTTAGAAACCGAAATCAAATTCTTTCTAAATGTAGGTACATAAAGACAATTTCTCAAAACCAAAACTTTATTTCTATCAAACAATAAATGAACGTCTCCCACTGCAATAGTCGCTACCTTTGTAGCATTACCCATGTAGACGGTAATTTCTCCTTCAGCTAGTCGTCGGGTTTCCTGGAACCCCTGCAAAGAATTGCAGACATGATCAGTGGCTCCCGTGATTCTACACACCGTGATACCGTGAGATAACACCACTAAACATGTTTCAACGACTAAGGCAGAAGATATACCTTTGTTCTGCTTTAGGTTGGGGAAGTCTTTCTTCCCATGTCCAGTCTGTTTGCAAGTGAAGCACTTGCCTTTCGGCTTCTTCACTCTTCCATGAGGTCCACCCGCCATTTTTGCTCCACCTTGTTTCTTCTTCTTCTTGCCTTTCGGCTTAGAAGTAGAAACCTTCTGAGAAACCATGGCTTCCTGCCTAGTAGCCCGATTCTGATATCCGAAAAGTTCCTTTTCCCCAGAATCATCCGCAGGCCTAGGAGGACACTCATCGATAGTTAAGACACTATCCAAATTTCTTTTCCAATCAATATTATTTGGGTACAGTAAGTTTATTTCTTTTAATATCATAGCAAGTGGGTTGAAAGCCATTTGAAAATCCTAAGAATCACAATGATCAAAATATTAGATTTCAAATATTATTGATTCCTCAAAACAATAAAATTCCGAAATCAACCAACACCTCAAAACATCGAGAATATTGCATGCCACGCAGTGTGGACGTATACGAATTCTACATTTGCAAGAGGAGGTCTTACCCATTAATTTTATTATCTTGTCAACCTTACTTTTTAACAAATAAAATTAATAGTTGGTTCCTCTTTGGCCCTACAAATAAAAGCAGTGACTCCGATGGGGAGGATACTTTTATTTGCATCTAAGTGTGCACCATTACACGATACTAAGGGAATTATTTCGGATTATGTGCCTTACCGCTGTGGAAGTACACACGCTCCTAGATAATTTTCTATAACCATTATTTGACCTAGTGATCCGCAAACAAACCCATCCGCAGGGAGGAAGGCACTCAGAGCCGATGCACAAGTTTGTTTGCATCACTTGTCAAATTGTAATGGAGGCCGCGGGAATTTATAAAAATATCCCTCTCCCACTTAGTAATTTGAAATTGAGGAATTTTCCTAGCCTACAACATGCATATCAAACAAAAAGCAATAAATATGAAAAATAAATTATTTTCCAACTATTATGGCTTTTGTCTTCAATATGACTCCCGTCGCATCGCCATCTCGTCCGCTCCTCCTACGCCATGTACGAGCCATCCGGAGATCCGAGCCGAGACTAAAATCTATTTTAATTTACATCCATCGATCCTATACTCCACGAGGGAGTGTACATGAAATCTAGATCGAAAGTAAAATAAAATAAAGAGTGGCTAAACAATGCCGTATTTAATTTACAAAAACTAAATACTAGCCTCGTCAACCCCGAGGATTCAACAAAATAAATATTTACACACATACAATCACATACACACATATGGCCATAATAGTCGGATCTTATGCCTGCAACCAAAGAGTTAAACTACGCATATCCTACTATTATCCGGCACATATAATATATGAAAAAGTGCATAAAAATTAACCGAATCCTAAACACACAAACCGAAACCTTGGCTCGATACAATTGAAGGGATGCCTTGTCGAGTGAGGGGAAACTTCGCTTCCCTTCGCCTCCATGGTGATCCCTTCGATGTCCCCGGATTAAAAAATTTAATCCTAGACAAAAGGGATTCCCAAAGCAACCAAGTCATCATCATGCTATTCGTTTAGAGAGGTTACTTGAACAAACTAGTTGTTCAAGCGACCTTCCTCTATTCTACGAGTAGTCAGCGGAATGAAACGATGTCCGGATCGCGGTTTTATGTTTATACTCAGGATCCAAGTATTATTTAGCCATTTACAGAAATATAACATGCTTATATTTGTAAAACAAAAACAAGCAATGAATAAAAGAGAAAGAAGAATAGGTATACCTCTTGGTCTTCTAATGTATGACCTTCCTCCTTTTGGATTTCGTGTGGGCGACGATCCACCAAAAGTCGAAGCTCCTAGATCGCAAAACTTCCTTCCTTGCTTTTCCCAAGCAAGAGTAAGAAAAGAAACAATGTTTTTCTCCTTCCAAAACTCAACCAACAAAGAGCTATCAAAGCCCTTACCGCCGGCCAACTAGAAGGAGAAGGAGATGGTGGAAAACTACCAAGACACCAAGGGAAACCCTATATCTTGTTTCCACCACCTAAGGAGAAGAAGAAGGGGACTTTGGGTGCCGGCCAAGGCTGGAAAAGTGATGGAAAAGGCTGCTGGACGTTGGCCCAAAGAGGAAGAAGAAGAGAGAAAGAACCTTCCTTATTTGGTCCCACCCTAGCCTCAAAACCCTAATCCCAATCCTATCTCAAATAGGATTGCTCCTTGCCGCCAAAACCCTAGCTCTCCTCCTATTCATCATGTAATCCACGACCACTCCCCATGCCCTCCTTTTATAGAGTTAGGGATAAGTCATGAATTAATCTCCTCCATTGGTTCTAGGGATTTAATCTCAACCGTCGGATCTAGAGATTTAATCTTAACCGTCGGATCTTAGAGATTTGATCTCTACCAATGGATCTTAGAGTTTTGTTTCTATCCATTGGATCTAAGCTTCATGAGGTGTTAATAGGCTACATTAGGGACCATGAGGAGGAGTTGGGTCTTGGCCACCCATGGATCAAGTCCACATAAAGTTCGATCCACTAATGATGATCCAATCCACTAAAGGTAATCATGTGATTCTTATTTCAAAATAAAGATGTTCATACAAAAGATATACTTTTCAGTATACATCCCTACAGATTTAAAGTCGAGAAAAAAGACTACATATACAAGGTGTTGGGGATATAAAAAGACTATTAAAAGCTAGCATTTTTGCTATCTAATACTCTTTTCATAAATCTCTGATTATTTTTCATTTCTTTCTCTTTTTTTGCACTCAAAGTTTCTATCTTCGTAAGAAAAGATTGCAAGAAGTTTCTTCATTTTCAAAAGGTTTTTAAGAACGAGAAAGACTAGTGGTGCTTTGAGAGGTGATTATTGTCGTGGAGTAGGGGACTAGGGAAGGATCGTCTAATCACTGAAACTCCTTGTGTTGTTTTGCTTGTGCTTGATTTATTTGTTTGTTTTGTTTTGTTTTTATTTCCACTACACTAACAAGCTTGAATAATAAAAACAAGTATCTATTTAACACCTCTAACCACTTGGTTGATCCCAACATAATCAAATACCATAGAAGGAGAGGGAAATTTGTAGGAAGATCATACATCGCTAGAGGGGGTGAATAGTGAAATGCATCGTCGCTCGATGGAATTCAATCGTGCTCGCGTGCTTGTCTACAATACTTATTAGCGTAGCGGAATATAAAATAGCAATAACAAAACAAAGACAACACATACAAAATACATAAGAATATAACATGGTTCGGAACTTAGGTTTCCTACTCCACGGGTCGAGCTCAAATGAGCTCTAGTGATACAAACCACCACTGATACACTCCTTCTCAGAATAATCCGGAGGTGGAGAAATCTCGTACAAAAGATTACAACAGTAATATGAAAATACAAGCAAATACAAAGACAATACAAGAACTATGTAAAGAAACACTTTACAAATGTGAGCTTTGAATGCTTTTCTTGTTGGTTGCTTGGATGAGCTTGAAGGACCCTGAAATGCACCAGTACTTTGACTTCAACTCGCCTCAAGAACCCCTTAAGAAAACCATAACCGAAATCCTCGACGAGCTGCTCCTTTTATCCCTGCATCGGACTGATTCCGTGCCTAGCAGTCGACTGCCAAAATTCCCCAGTCGACTACCTACAATGTCGTTGTCTCACAAAAGGACTTGATCCACATTGGCATTCTAGCCAATGGATACACTGACAATCGACTGCCAAGCCTGTAGCCGACTATTCAGTCATCTACCGAGCTTTCTATGCCTGTGTCCTCCACCAGCAGTTGACTGCTCAAGGCCAATTGATTGTCCAAAGCTACCAGTCGACTACCAAAGCCATGCAGCTGCAGTCGATCGCCAATCAACTACCGACCAGTCAACTGATCATAATCTCAGTCGATTGCTCAGAGTCGACTCGACTTCCAAGTGTCAAAACACTTGACCAATCGACTGGTCCATAACCCCAGTCGACTGCTAAACATCAACCATGAGGTTTATCCCAAGTATGATCTCCTCATACTTGTTAAATCACCCTTAGCCTAGACCTAAGCCTTCTAGCCACCTCTATCAGCCTCACGCATATCGGATCCCTCTAAGTCATCCATGACTTGTTCATCTATACGCTAGCCTTCAGGTGCTTCTATCGGCTATTGTCATGCTAACCGGGCCTACACCGTCAAGGCACATTTGGGCTTACGCTGCCAAAGACATATGCTTGGACTTTACACCGCCAAACATTAGACTTATGCCGCCAAGACTACCGCTTAGACTTTACGCCGCCAATATCATACCCTTAGACTTTCCCAAATGCCAAGACCCATGCTTGGACTTTCCAAATGCCAAGACTCATGCTTGGACTTTCCACTTTTCAAGACCCATGCTTGGAATTTCCATGCTAAGTACCGAAGACTTGGACTTTACCATTGTCAAGTACACATGACTTGGACTTTCCCATGCCAAGTGTCCCACTTGGACTTCTCCATCATATGGTCAACCGCCATGTCAACCATATAGTCAAACTCAAGTATGGTGAATTGTGACCTGGGTCAATTGCATCAACAATCTCCCAAACCATTGTCAAACATCAAAATACTACTTGAGTCAAACTCGAGTCCGATCAATCGTGACCTAGGCCGATTGCACCAATAAAATTGAGGTCATTGGATAAGAGGACAATATGAGCTAAGTGGGTATGAGAGGCGTCAACTACTTTAGGGTGGGTTAAGAGGAGCTAAAAAGGGATTCAAAGGTGGAGCAAAGGAAAGAAAGAAAGAGGAATATTTTAATAAAAAATAGCATTATGCCTTGTTTTTTTTAAAAGAGGGAACCACGACCAAGTCGTGTCCTTGACCACAACTATGGATTACTTTGGCCTCAGCCATGGTTCACCATAGTGGGTACCACGGTTGTGGACAGAGTACCATTTTAGTTGGAATATGCATAAAAGTCATTCAAACTTGAGAAAGATTCATCCTTTCAACCATAAGAGCCTTAGCATCCATTTTTCACCTTCATCCATCTCCTTTTCTCTCTCGGATTCGAGAGAAAAGTAGAGACTCTGAGGAGCTCTAGCAATCAATCATCTCGTCAGAATGTTACCTTATGTAGGGATCGTGACCTGCGCTAGAGGGGGGTGAATATCGTTTTATCGATATCTTCACTCGATCGTGTTGTGCTCGTCTATAGTCATTAGTAATGCACAGCTGAAACAAATATACAAGTATAAACAAAAACAAAAGACAACACAATCACAACACATGATTTTTATATGGTTCAGAACTCTAGTTCCTACTCCACGATAGTGCTCTAGTGATCTACTCTCACTATGAACTTCTCCTTTTCGATATGACACCAGAGGTGGAGAAACCTCTTACAATGCGCTTACAAAAGTAAAATACAACTAAAATGAAATACAAAAGTGAATACAAGTAAAGAACACTTTGCATATGATTGCTTTGATTATTTGATGCTTTGGTTTCTTTGGATGGCTTTTGAAAGCCTGAAATACAGCATCACTTCACCTCAAAATTGCCCAAAAACCGCTTGGTCAAATCTTGCCGTCGAGCTCTTTTTAAATCACGGGTCGGGCTGATTTCCATCTGGAAGTCGACTGCCAAAAGGCACCAGTCGACTGTCTCCTCATTTGTTTTCTCACAACGGACTGATTCACAAAGGCTTTCACCCAACGGATATGCTAGCAATTGATTTCCCTTACCAGCAGTCGACTGTCACACCACTAGTTGACTGCCCAGTCGACTATCAGAGCTTTTGTGCTCGTATCCACTATCACTAGTCGACTGCCCATTATTGGCAGTCGACTGTTGTGGACCAGTCAACTTGTATAACACACTAGTCGACTGTTAAGGCATAACAAGCAATCGAGCCTCAGTCTGTTGGTGCAGTGGGCACCAAAGTCGAACCGGTATTTTGATTATGGCAAAAGGCTCAATAGTTAAGGGTATATTTGTTATCTTACGAGCTCAATTAAGTGTGCAGAAATGCTAAAGTTGAGCGGACGGTCTGCGACACCCGGTGGGAACCGAGGTGGTCGGGCAACGCCAGAGGGACTTCGGAGGAAGCCGAGGTACTCGGGTGAAGACCGGAAGCGAGGCTACAAGGTAAGCTCGTGTGAAAGCGAAGCAAGGTCGTTAAGCGTAGATCCGACCCAATACCTCCAATGGAAGGTCTAGGTCGAGATCAGATGGTTAGAACCATCGTACTTTATATTTTAAGCTAACTTGTACTGCAGTCCAAAACCCTTTGACTACAGTCAACTGCTAGTCAAGTTCCAGCCTCGAGAAGAGCTCGAATTTCAAGGGGGTGAATTTGGACTTGACTCGTGTTTTGGTACAAAGGGTGATGTGGCATCAAGGTGGACATCCAAACCATCACCAAGCTTCCTTGTGGTGGACGCCCAAGATAAGGTGAGTTGGCACAAGATGGTTGGCTCCCATGATGTGGCACAAGTTGAATGGCTCCAACAAGTTGGCGCCCAAGGAGGTTGGAGGTGGCACAAGGTGGTTGGATGAAACACCTCATCCTCAAGTTGGCGCCCAAGGAGGTTGGAGGTGGCACAAGGTGGTTGGATGAAACACCTCATCCTCAAGTTGGCGCCCAAGGAGGTTGGAGGTGGCACAAGGTGGTTGGATGAAACACCTCATCCTTGAGTTGGCGCACAAGGAGGTTGGAGGTGGCACAAGGTGGTTGGATGAAACACCTCATCCTTGAGTTGGCGCAAAGGATGTGGATGAACAAGTCTTGGGGGATAAGAACCTCACCTTGGACACTACCTATGTCTAAATTCATAGCTCAATATCCATAAATAGACATGTTCAAGCCAAGCAAATTACAAGATCAAGAGCTCTCAACACGCCGTCGTAACGCCGCTACTACTACTCACATTTGCTACGACGAAGTGCCGCCGACAACGAAAGCTACATCTTCTACTTATAAGAGTTGTCGGTATATTTATTTAAGTTCTACTTCTTTAAATTGTCTTTGTGCTTTAATCGTAACAAGGAAAGGGGGAGTGTCCCTTTGCCTTGATTTCTTTTTTATGTCGTTGCTCCTACCTCCAACGAGGAGGAGTGGTTTTAGTGAATTGCCCTCCGTGCGTGATCAAGGATCACTAGGGCCGTGGATTAGCAATCGAAAGATTGTGAACCACGTAAAAATATCTTGTCTACTTTATATTTCCGCTGTGCACTCTCTACTTGCTTTTTACTTATTGCAAAAGTTTTTTAACGACATCGTATCGCTATTCACCCCCCCCCCTCTAGCGACACTTTCGATCCACCAATTGGTATCAGAGCCGGGGGCGCTAAGATTCGGTGAAACCACCAATCTAGCGTTGTTTTTCTTTTTTTTTAGAGATTTTTTATTTATTTATTTCTGTTTTAGAATAATAATTTCACTTGCTTATGTTCTCATCAATATATAATTGAATTATAGGATTTAGGATCCTGATAATGTTTTCCTTCGGGTTAGATCCCGAGTAAGGTTGTCCTCCGGAACTTCAGCGACATTCGCATTTGATTGTTTATTTCTTTTTGCAAGTTACATTTTATATATCTTTTTACTTCCGCACTACTAATCCAAGGCGAAAGTCTTGGAATATTCTTTCGTGTGTGTTTTGCAAGATTCTTTTTAAATGTTCTTCTTCTTGTTTTTAAATGGCCCATCTCGAAGGGTTTAGCACCGCCCGACCCCCGTTTTACAACGGTAATGACTTTCGTTATTGGAAGGGTCGGATGGAATGCTTTCTTAAAACCCAAATCGAGATGTGGATCGTAATCCAAACCGGTTTCACACTTCCTATTAATGAAGATGGTGAATCTTTGGGTTACGATCAATGGTCAAATTCCATGAAAAAACAAGTAGAAGCCGATGCCAAGGCAACTCAAATCTTGCAATGTGGGTTGTCCAAGGAAGAGCTCAACCGCGTCGGCCCCTTCATTAGTGCAAAGGACTTATGGACCAAGCTAGTGGAACTACACGAAGGCACCGACGACACGAAGGTATGTAAAAGAGATTTACTTTTAAATAAATTGTATAACTTGAAAATGCAGGAAAACGAGACCGCAACTCAACTACATGCTCGTATCCAAGACATCATCAACCAACTCCATGCCATCGGACAAAAGGTCGAGAATCGCGACCTTATCAGGTATTCTCTTAACTCGTTTCCTAGGACCACCTTGTGGGCATCCATGGTCGATGCCTACAAGGTCTCCAAGGACCTTTCTAAAATTAGGTTAGACGAATTGTTTTCGGAACTTGAATTACATGAGCAAACTAACGTGGTCCAGGCCGAGAAGAGTATTGCGTTAGTTGCAGGTTCCAAGAAGAAGAAGCCCGCAAGCAAGCCACCCCCGAAGGAAGAAGACGAGTCCGAATCGGAAGTAGACTCCGAAATAGAATCCGAACTAGTCAATCTAGTTCGGAAGATGATCAAGAGACGAAAACGACCAACAACTCAAGGTAAGCCTAAACCTAATTCAAATACTTCTAATTTTAGATGCTATGAGTGCAACAGGTTCGGTCACATCAAGTCCGAGTGCCCAAAGCTAAAGAATAACGCATCAAAGACCAAGAAAGCGCTAAACGCTACTTGGGAGGAGTTGTCGGAGGAAGAAGACGATATCCAAGCTCTAATGGCCAAGCCGACCGAGCACGACTCCGAAACCGAAGAAGAGTCCGAGTCCGAATCCGATGATGAGCTTCCATTCAAGACAAGCCACGGATCCGTATCCGGTTCAAAAGAATCATTAAGGGTAAGTCGGTCGTTACTTAATACTTTGTATGGTGCAATTAAATTTTTAAATAAGAAACTAGCTAAGTCCGAGTCCAAGGTCGAGACCCTAATTGAGGAGGTTAACCTCCTCAAACATGAGGTCTCCCTAACCTCTTCGACTACTCGTATTCAAGAGGAGGACTCAACTCAAGTTGAAAAGCTTGAAGTTGAGAACTCGCTTTTGAAAACACAAGTCGAAGACCTTAGGAACACGTTGGAAAGGTTCACTTTGGGATCCAAGGGACTTGACCTCTTACTTGGATCACAAAGGGCCGTGTACAACAAGGCCGGACTCGGGTTTAACTCAAATACAACCAATAAGTCATATATGTCTATAGTAAACCAACATAAGAAAAATGTCCAAGCATGGGTCCCTAAGACCACTTTGATTTCAACTTTAGGATCTAACATGTATTGGGTTCCCAAGGACCAAATTCACTATGTGAATAGACCCACTCGATTCAATGGTCCAGGAGCCAATACAAAATGTATTTTGTTAAGTCTTAGAAATTGCATGCTTAGTTTTTCCTTTATTTTTAGAATGGTTAGATAGGACTCATAACCAACTAAAATCCTGCGAAAGATTGAGCCTCGGGAGCCTCTTTTCAAAAATAAACCAACTAAAATCCTACGAAAAGATTGAGCCTCGGGGAGCCTCTTTTCAAAAATAACTAGTTAGACCAAGACGTAGTCTCAAGTAAGTCGAGTTATCAATTTCTTGAAATTAGCTTTATCTAAGGAAGTGGTCGTTGTTCCGATCAAAGAAGGCCTCTGTGCCTCGCCACGACCTGGAAGCTAATCTCTTGAAAAGATTACTTGATGAGCTTAGACTAAATCCGAATCTAACCTAATGTTGGTTAAAATTAATCAAGTAAAATTGAAAGTCATCTCACAGTAACACATAGGAATAACATGTTTTGATCATGTAGATATTGGTGAGATGATTTAGGTTTAAAAACTTACAAACAACCCTTTAGTAATTCCATTGATCCTACACTCTTAGAGTCGAAGAAACCATTAATATAGTTTTTCGAAGGACACGAACCCGCTCAATCCTTAACAAAACCAACTAGCAAATCAACTTATAGCGAACCCGACTGATCTTGAACTTGAATCTCGTCCTAACCCAAGTCATCCTATCGACCAAGTGATAGATGACTCTAACCCAAGTCAAACTAGAACTCACCCAAGTCATCCTATCGACCAAGTGATAGATGACCCTAACCCGAGTCACACTAAGACTCAAACAAATCATCCTATCAATCAAGTTATAGGTGATCCAAATTTAGGGTTCGAACTAGAGCTTCATATCGAAACCTTAGTCAAATCTCGTTAATTTCCAAAATCGAACCCAAAACTATTGAACAAGCACTTCTTGATCCCATTGGATTATTGCTATGCAAGAAGAGCTAGCTCAATTCACTAGAAATGAAGTCCGGGAATTAGTACCACCACCTAAAGAAAAATCAATTATTGGAACAAGGTGGGTATTTCAAATAAACTTGATGATAAAGGTGAAGTAGTTAGAAATAAAGCTAGGTTAGTCGCAAAGGGTTTAGTCAAGTCGAAGGTTTAGATTACGATGAGACCTACGCGTAGCTGGACTAGAGTCCATCCGAATGTTGTTAGCATATCTTTGCACATCGAGGTTTTAAATTGTTTCAAATGGATGTCAAGTCAGCATTTTTGAATGGATACATTAAGGAAGAAGTTTACGTAAGTCAACCTCCCGGATTCGAAAATCTAGATAAACCTGACAATGACCTTAGACTTAAGAAAGCCCTATATGGACTCAAACAAGACCCAAGAGCTTGGTACGAAGGCTTTCGATCTATCTTAAGTCCAAAGGATTCAACCAAGGTTTAGTCGACCCAACCTTAACCTTATTAAAACCGTAGGAAAAGAAATCTTTATAGCCCAAATCTATGTAGATGATATAATTTTTGGAACTACCAACTCGATCCTGCTAAAGCGAATTCATCTCACTTATGGAAAGTGAATTTGAAATGAATTTGTGGGAGAGTTAAGTTTTTCTTAGGTTTACAAATTAAACAAACTAAAGATGGAATATATTTACATCAACAAAAATATACTAAGGACTTAATAAATCGATTTGGAATGCAAGATGCTAAAATAATCAATACACCTATGGCAACTAATGTTAATATAAACGAAGATGTAGAAGTAAAACCCGTTGACCTAAAAATACTATAGAGCGCAATAGGAAGTCTCCTATACTTAACCGAGCCGACCCGACATTTTATTCGCGGTAAGTATGTGCGCAAGGTTACAAACCTGTGCGCAAGGAGTCTCACCTAACCCTAGTCAAGCGTATCCTTAGATATCTAAAGGGCACGCTAAACGTAGGTATTTGGTACCCTAGATCTACCGAGTTTAATCTAATCCATATCGATCCGACTATGCGGTAGTAAACTCGATAGAAAGAGCACGAGTGGTTGTTGTCAAATACTCGGCTAGAGTCTAGTAAGTTTGTGCAGTAGGAAGCAGAATTGAGTTGCCTTATCTACCACCGAAGCCGAATACGTTGCGATGGGTGAGTGTGTCTCTCAGCTCCTGTGGATGAAGCACACTCTACAAGACTTTAGCTTAATCTTTAACAACATTAAAACCTACATAGATAACATTAGTTCAATTAACTTAACTAAAAATCCAATATGTCATTCTAGGACAAAACATATAGAAGTTAAACACCACTTCATTAGGGAACATGTAACTAATGGAACTATACAACTAGAGTATGTTGAGTCCAAATCAAACCTAGCGGACATCTTCACCAAACCACTACCCAAGCGAATTTAGTTTATTAAGACGAAAGTTAGGTATGCGTAATAGAGTAGGATTTAAATTTTTCTATATATGTACTCTACTTTTGCTTCTTTTTATGAAATTAGCCTAAGTCTTACCTTAGAAATCATATACCTATAGATTTAAGGAGCCAACACATCTCACAACACATAGGACTAATGTGTTTGTGTACTTAGCCACGTAGACGGGCGTGAGATGTTAGGACCTTACTCCTGGTTCCAGACGTAGATTCAGTGCATCGACATGAACCATGAAGTATAATTATTTAAAATTAATCAACTCCTTCAAGACTTATTGATCATTCTATATCAATCAAGTCCAACCGGAGTTGTACATTTTAGATGAACATATTTTCAAGCTTATTATTATTTAAAAAAAAAAAATATATATATTTATATTGGGAACTTGCTTGGACTTACAAACCCTAAAATATATTTACAAACTTTTTGAGTTAAGGCAAAAGGGGGAGAAAGTCACAAAAGTAAGGAAGAAAGTAAACAAAATTATTACCTTTTATATTAAGTAATTCCGTTTACTTAAGCAACTATTAAGGGGGAGTAAAAATTATTTTTCAAGAACTCATGCTTAATCTTTATGCTAGCTCATTCATATTTAATCTTTATGCTAGCTCATTCATACTTAATCATTATGCTAGCTCATTCATATTTAATCATTATGCTAGCTCATTCATATTTAATCTTTATGCTAGCTCATTCATATTTAATCTTTATGCTAGCTCATTCATGCTTAATCATTATGCTAGCTCATTCATATTTAATCTTTATGCTAGCTCATTCATGCTTAATCATTATGCTAGCTTCTTTGTTATGCTTAATTTTTCCTTAACTTTTGTCGGTTTGCCATGAATCAAAAGGGGAGATTGTTGGTGCGATGGGCACCAAAGTCGAACCGTATTTTGATTATGGCAAAAGGCTCAATAGTTAAGGGTATATTTGTTATCTTACGAGCTCAATTAAGTGTGCGTAAATGCTAAAGTTGGCGGAAGGTCTGCGACACCCGGTGGGAACCGAGGTGGTGCAACGCCAGAGGGACTTCGGAGGAAGCCGAGGTACTCGGGTGAAGACCGGAAGCGAGGCTACAAGGTAAGCTCGTGTGAAAGCGAAGCAAGGTCGTTAAGCGTAGATCCGACCCAATACCTCCAATGGAAGGTCGAGGTCGAGATCAGATGGTTAGAACCAGCGTACTTTATATTTTAAGCTAACTTGTACTGCAGTCCAAAACCCTTTGACTACAGTCAACTGCTAGTCAAGTTCCAGCCTCGAGACGAGCTCGAATTTCAAGGGGGTGAATTTGGACTTGACTCGTGTTTTGGTACAAAGGGTGATGTGGCATCAAGGTGGACATCCAAACCATCACCAAGCTTCCTTGTGGTGGACGCCCAAAATAAGGTGAGTTGGCACAAGATGGTTGGCTCCCATGATGTGGCACAAGTTGAATGGCTCCAACAAGTTGGCGCCCAAGGAGGTTGGAGGTGGCACAAGGTGGTTGGATGAAACACCTCATCCTCAAGTTGGCGCCCAAGGAGGTTGGAGGTGGCACAAGGTGGTTGGATGAAACACCTCATCCTCAAGTTGGCGCCCAAGGAGGTTGGAGGTGGCACAAGGTGGTTGGATGAAACACCTCATCCTTGAGTTGGCGCACAAGGAGGTTGGAGGTGGCACAAGGTGGTTGGATGAAACACCTCATCCTTGAGTTGGCGCAAAGGATGTGGATGAACAAGTCTTGGGGGATAAGAACCTCACCTTGGACACTACCTATGTCTAAATTCATAGCTCAATATCCATAAATAGACATGTTCAAGCCAAGCAAATTACAAGATCAAGAGCTCTCAACACGCCGTCGTAACGCCGCTACTACTACTCACATTTGCTACGACGAAGTGCCGCCGACAACGAAAGCTACATCTTCTACTTATAAGAGTTGTCGGTATATTTATTTAAGTTCTACTTCTTTAAATTGTCTTTGTGCTTTAATCGTAACAAGGAAAGAGGGAGTGTCCCTTTGCCTTGATTTCTTTTTGTAATCGTTGCTCCTACCTCCAACGAGGAGGAGTGGTTTTAGTGAATTGCCCTCCGTACGTGATCAAGGATCACTAGGGCCGTGGATTAGCAATCGAAAGATTGTGAACCACGTAAAAATATCTTGTCTACTTTATATTTCCGCTGTGCACTCTCTACTTGCTTTTTACTTATTGCAAAAGTTTTTTAACGACATCGTATCGCTATTCACCCCCCCCCCCCTCTAGCGACACTTTTGATCCAACACAGTCGACTACTCTGTCAGTCGACTAGATCATAACCTCAGTCGACTGATTGAGTAAACTCGGCCTCTCCAATTCTTAACACTGGACTAGTCGACTGGTAAACCTCAAAAGTGAGGTTTAACCCAAGTACGATCCCCTCATACTGATCAATCATCCTTAGCCTAAACCTAAGCTTTCTAGCCACCTCCATCAGCCTCATGCCCTCAGGGCCATTCGAGTCCTCCATGACTCTTTCACCCTTCGTGTTAATCTTCAGGTGCTTCCATCGGCTATGTCATACTAATTGGGTCTCCTTTGTCAATGTTCATTTAATTTGGACTTATGCCGCCAAGACTACATGCTTGGACTTTATGCTGCCAAAATCTCACCTTGGACTTCCTTGCCAAGTATCCATACTTGGACTTTCATCACTAAGATTACAAACTTAAACTTACGTGGCCAAGACTACACCCTTGGACTTTCCATTTGCCAAGTATCTAAAACTTGGACTTTCACCGCCAAGACTACACACTTGGATTTACATGGCCAAGACTACATCCTTGGATTTTCCATTTGCCAAGTATCCAAACTTGGACTTCTCCATTGCTAAGAATCTAATCTTGGACTTTCCATTGCCAAGAATTCATACTTAGACTTTTCCATGCCAAGACCATTCTTGGACTTTCCCTTGTCAAGTCTCCAAACTTGGACTTCTCCATTGTCAAGTATTCATACTTGGACTTTCTCTCAAGTCTCATTCGAGTCTGGTCAACCTTGACATGAGGTTTAATTGCTCCAATAATCTCTCTTAAATAATCTCCCCCATATGACTTTGGATATTCCAATCATCCACTTGTCATATAGTCAACGTATGTCAAACCCATAAATAATGGTCAAACTCATTGTCAAACTCCAAAACCCTACTCAAGTCCTACTTGAGTCTGGTCAAACATAACCTAGGCTAATTGCACCAACAATCTCCCCCTTTTTGATGTTTGACAATACCTTTAAGTTAGGTTGTTCCATAACCCAACTTAACTCTTCTTATGTCAAAGCATAATGAAGGTTTACCTAACTTAAACCCTAACTTCTCCCCTTTTCGCATACATTAAAAAGGCCACCAAGGGTTTCCAATATCTCATCTCCCAATGTGATCCCTCATTCTCCCCCTTGGTCCAAAATCATCTAGGATGTCTTCACTCTTCATAGTGATAAGACCTATATCACTAGATGAGAGGCAATCCCTCATTCTCTCCCATTGGAAGAAAAATCCATCCATCATCCCTTGATAGACAAAACTCCTCCTAAAGGCTTACTCCCCCTTGACAATTACACCAACAATATCCTTGGAGAGTGTTGGATCGAGATACGCTAGAGGGGGGGGGGGTGAATAGCGTATTAAAAACTTTCTTTTCGTTTCGACAAAACAAGTAATCAAAGTACTATTGCAGTGGAAAACAAATAAAGAAATAACAAACAACAACACAAATGGTTTTTTACTTTGTTCATAGTCGCGAGGCTGCTAATCCAAGGCTCGTGATCCTTGGTCGCTTTCGATAGGCAATGCACTAAGAGATCTCTTTTTCATTGGAGGTAAGAGACACGAGATATACAAAAAGTAAAGGAGTCGGCAACAACCTTACCGCTCCTTTTAGAGATTAAGTATATGAGAGATAATAAGAAATAATATACCGACACAAATATCTTAAGGTTGAAGAACGGTCGGAGTTGTGATGTTTATAGCACAAAGGTGAAGTTGTAAGAGCGAGAGTACTTGAGCGCAATTCAATTCATTGATCTTAGGGTTTGTGTCCAACCCTTCTTTTATGGACCTTCACCTTGACTTGGTCTAGATCTAGATCCAAATCTAGATCCTATAAATATGGATCTTATCTTGAATTAGCATAGCTCTTGACTGATCCAACCTTATCTTTGCATTTTTAACCTATCTGCCTACATCAGTCGACTGCTCCTTTCACCAATCGACTGTACCAATCAACTGTTTGTCCATCCCAATCGACTGTTGCAATTGAGTTTCCATTTAGTCACCTGCATCACAAGATTACTGAAGCATATAGTAATAGTGATAGAGACAATCTTTGATTGTCCGATCTCAACTTTGGTATTCCTCCAGAAGCCTTAGTCGGGTTGTCCCCATTCCGAGGACGCGACCTTACCACCGCTCCTCACCCAGAGCTTACCTTGTTTTACCTTTTGACCTTTTGTCCTGTTTCTTAACATCTGATCTTTGACCACCATTCCTGTTGGTGTCTTTGAGCTCAGCTAAGACTACTCAAGTTTTGCACACTTAACATAGCATATTAGATAACAATATGACTTAACTTTAAACCTGTGATATTATCAAAACTCGGGTTTGATTATCTAGTACCCCTGCACCAACAGAGAGTTCCTAAACCTATAGAAAATTGAAACAATCAAAAATAAGGGTAAAAGTTCAAACTTAAACTTTAACCTTCCTTAAAATTTGATACTTCACCCTAAATAACTCTGATAATCATTTTCAATGATTATTTCACCCTTCCAATGCTTTCCAAAGTATATCCTAGGGTTAAGAGATGTTAGGGTACCTAGGGGTGTTGATAACTAGCTAAATAAATCTTGTTCAGTCAATATCAGACATGGTAGTTGACTGAAATAAAAATCAGTCGATTGCACTACAACTAGTCAACTGCCCAAAGTGGCAGTCGACTGGTTTCTGCAAATACAGAAATCAGTGTTTCAAAAATAAATTTAGAAATTCATAAGTAATTATATGTATTTTGAAAAATCTTATAAATTCATACGTATATTACTTACATGAAATACAATGGGTGAAAAATAATTTTATAATAAAATACCCATTAAATTAAGAGATTGATACAAAGTTCAAAAGCATTGAAACCTTTCAATGTTTTGTCTAACTTTGTGTCAATATTATCAATGGCGATGCTATCAAAAGATAAACTTCACCGAGATTTTCTAAAATTATTTTAAAATGATTTTAAAATCTTATATTGAATCATGGTCTATGAGTTCAATGCACATAACTTGTATATTAGCTTTTCTCATAATTCATCATTATCATTCAATGAGTTCTAAATTCATTTTGATGTATCATTTAAGTACCTTGAATGTAACTCATTATCCTAACATCTCATATGTATCTAGAGTGTATGAAAACATACATAAGTCATCCTTATAGTTTTTGTGAGATGTGAATTTTGTTCTTCCCTAATCTAAGGGTTCATACATTTTATTTAGATATTCCAATTTGATTCCTTTATCTAGGACTTCAAATCAAGTCATTTGTCCTTAAATTCAATTTAATTAACCTAAATGCATTAAAATGATCATGGCTTAAATGATTGCATAAATTAAGCATGTGCCAATGATGCATTATGTCATGGCATAAAAATAATCCTAAGTATAAACATGACATAAATCAACTTAAGTGTTCTCATGACATTCTAGAATAATAATATGAGCATAATGTCATGACATAACATATGACAAGTAAAGCATGATAATTTTATAATATCAGGGTATAGAAATACCTAAGTGTAAAGCCTAATTGTCATTTTCTAGGTTATAATAACTTTGTCATAATGCCTAATTTTCCTCAAGTGTGCCAAAACCCAAAATGGCACACTTTTGACTCTAATCTTATCTGTGTCAATTTTGATTAATTTTTCAACCTTTATAATTTCTATTGGCACATCCTAAAATCTTTTAGAGTAATAACTAAACTCATTTCCAAGGTATCACATAACCTTGAAAATATCTTAAAGTGTCAACTCTACCATGGTTAGGTTAACTATCCATTCATTTGTGGTTGACACACCCTAACCCATCTAGCGTGATGGAATCACTCTCCTAGGAACCCAATACCTATTGGAGCACTTTGGATTCATAAGGTACTCACTAGGGATAACTCTGTTAGTACCTTCCTAATGACCCTTCTAGGCTTGGAAGCCTTGGTCATTGTGGTCTTTTCAAGGTTAATCTTAGGGATAACTTCCCTTATAACCTTGTTTGCGGCTTTCCTAGGTTTCTTTGAAACCTTGGCCATTAGACACTTACCATGGTCAACTCTAGCGATGACCCCCCTTGTGACCTTGGTATTCCTAAACCTAGTATTGGTTCCATAGTCAAATGGAATACTATGGTAGGTTGGTATTACCTCCTTGGACTTAGGCTTGTGACCCAAGCCTTTCTTACCCTTAGACGACTCTTACCTCCTAAAAACTAGATTTGGATCATTTGACCCTTTAATTGAATTTTCCATCTTCCTAAGGGTCTTTTTCATTTTCTCAAGTTTTGACCTAAAAGATTGATTTTCAATTTATAATACATCAAGTTTTGTTTTTCCATTATTTCTTGAGATATTTTTCTTTTTCCTAGGCATGTGTCTAGATTTTTTGGGTTATTACCTAGGTTGTTGTTATCCTTAGGTGGGGGCTTGTCCTTAACCCTAAGATTACAATGTTTAGCACCTAAACAACAATATTTACTTCTAGCATGCTTTTGATCATGAACAATAGCAAATGCATTAAAATCATTTCTAGCATGCTTTTTACCCTTACATAAAGAAAGAGCATTATCAAAATTTACCTTAGGGTTTACCTTAGCTCCTCCTACATGTAAAGCTCCTCTCATGTCCTTGGTTGGGTTCCTCCCCATCGACATTGGCTCCGATAGTGTCCTTTTTGTTGGCATTTGAAGCACACAATGTGCTTCTTGCTCTTGCATATCGGAGCTTTGGCATCCTTTACCTTCGGCTTTGGTGTCGGTTGAGCCTTCTTTACTCTTATTGGGCATTTACTCTTATAATGCCCTACTTCCCTACACTAAAAGCAAGTTATATGATTTTCATTTTTAACAATTGCATTTGAGTTCCGGAGGTAGGTGAATTGTGGTCTAGTTCTTCATTTCTTCCAAAGGTAGATGTCTCCTCTACTTACTTCAGCATTGAGAATGATCTCTCCTCCCCCTCAATCCTAGAGGTCGAGGCTTCTTCAACCTCTTCCGACTCGGATGTTGAGTACCTCTCAACCTCCGAATCTTCACTCTCTTGAGAGGATGAGCATTCCTCCTTAGACTCCTCCTCTACTTCTTGGGGTGGTGAGGGTCCTTCATGGAACTTAGCTATCTTGCTCCATAGGTCCCTTGCATCGTCGAATTCCCCTATGTTGTACAACAAATCCTTAGGTATGGAATTTGCTAAAATTATCGCTACCTTTTCATTTGTCTTGGATTTGCATATTTGCTCCTTGGTCCACTTCTTCTTCTTGAAGAGTATTCCCTTCTTGTCCATGGGAGGTTCAAATTCATCCATGATGATGAACCTATTCTCTATGTCCATCATCAAGAAAGTCTTCATCCTCACCCTCCATGCCGGAAAATCTTCTCAGTCGAATGATGGAGGGATAATGGTGTCATAACCAAATCCATCACTTGGCTCTATCTTCCTCTAGCATTGCTCTTATGACAATGAGTCCGGTGAAGAGCGCCCCACTCTGATATCAATTGTAAGGATCGTGACATGCACTAGAGGGGGGTAAATAGCATTTTGTTGATTTCTTCGCTCGACCATGTCGTGCTTGTCTACAATCATTAGTAATGCACAACGGAAATAAATATACAAGTATAAACAAAAACAAAAGATGACACAATCACATCATACGATTTTTACGTGGTTCAGAACCCTAGTTCCTACTCCATGGTGGTGCTCTAATAATCTACTTTCACTATGAACTTATCCTTTTCGATATGACACCGAAGGTGGATAAACCTCTTACGATGCACTTACAAAAGTAAAATACAACCAAAATGAAATACAAAGTGAATACAAGTAAAGAACACTTTACAAATGATTGCTTTGATTGTTTCATGTTTTGGTTTCTTTGGATGACTTTTGAAGACCTAAAATGTAGTAGAACTTCACCTTAAAATCACCCAAAAACTGCTTCTTCCAATCTTCCCATCGAGCTCTTTTTAAGTCATGCATCAACCTGATTTCCACCTGGCAGTCGACTGCCAAAAGGCACCAGTCGAATGTCCCCTCATCCGTTGTCTCACAACAAACTAATTCACATAGACTTTCATCCAACGAATACGCTAGCAGTCGACTGTCTTTACCAGCAGTCAACTATCGCACCATTAGTCGACTATCAGAGCTTCTGTTCTCGTGTATACTATCACCATTCGACTACCTATTATTGGCAGTCGACTATTGTGGACCAGTCAACTTGTATAACACACTAGTCAACTACCAAGACACAACAAGTAATCGAGCCTTAGTCGACTACTCTACCAGTTTACTGGGTCATATTCTCAGTCGACTGATTGAGTCAACTAGGTCTCTTGAGTGATAAACACTTGACCAGTAGACTGACCAATACCACTAGTTGACTGATAAATCTCAAAAGTGAGGTTTAACTCAAATATGATCCCCTCATACTTGATCGACCACCCTTAGCCTAGATCTAAGCCTTCTAGCCACCTTCATCAGTGTCATGCTCTCAGGGTCTATCCGAGTCCTCCACTACTCCTTCACCCTTCCCATTAGCCTTCAAGTGCTTCCATCAACTATGTCATGCTAATCGGGTCTTCTTTTCCAAGGTTCATTTGGACTTATGCCGCCAAGACTATATGCTGCCAAAATCATACCTTTGGACTTCCTTGCCAAGTATCCATACTTGGACTTTTACCGCCATGACTACATACTCGGACTTAGTAGCCAAGACTACACCCTTAGACTTTCCATTTTCCAAGTATCCAAAACTTAGAATTTCACCATCAAGACTACACACTTGGACTTACGTGGTCGAAACTTGGACTTCTCTATTGCCAAGAATCTGATCTTAGACTTTCCATTGTCATGTATCCATACTTAGACTTTTCCATGCCAAGATCATTCTTGGACTTTCCCTTACCAAGTCTCCAAACTTAGACTTTTCCATTGCCAAGTATCTATACTTGGACTTTTCCTCGAGTTTCACTCGAGTCTAGTCAACCTTGACATGAGGTTTGATTGTTCCAACAATCTCCCTCAAATAATCTCCCCTATATTACTTTGGATATCCCAATCATCTACAATATAGGTCGCCATATCGATTATAGCACATGTAACTGAACGAATAGTCAAGCTCATTGTTAATCCATTGTCAAACATCTAAACCTTATTTGAGTCCCACTCGAGTCTGGTCAATCGTGACCTAGATCGATTGCACCAACACCTTCTTCTTTAGATTCGAGGAGAAGCTCTGCTTACGACGACACTCCTCGAGCTCAATTGGATCTGTGAGAGCTCAAATCTCCCACTAAGCTCTCGGATTATGGAGTTTGAGTCATTCTGTAGTCACGTTTCATCTCCGAAGACTCGATCGAGACTCTGTTGGATTTCACTGTGAAGACCTTCGTTCACACACAACTGTGTAGATTTGGGTTGATTCGATCATTAGCATTTAATTTAATTGTTAAGCATTAATTACTTGGTTGTTATTTCCTTTGCGTTTAACATTTATTTTAATCGTAGTTTGAGTACTTAGTTTAATTTGAATCTATCTTAAAGTTATTTGATGTAATGTTCCTTTTACTTGACACTTTATTCCTGCATACCTTTTTTAGTTCAAATTACCTGCCTACATTGTGCTTGACAAATTATCTCTTTCATTAAGTGCATTTTAATTTCACATGTTTAGTATAACGTGCATCTCTTTGTTAATTGCAGTGGATAGTTAGATTTAATTAGGAGTATTTACTTTCCCAAATGTCCTTAATTTGATTTCGATATCGACCCGCATACATTATTGGAAACCCTTCATCTAGAGACGACTTCCACCATAATATCCTTGGGAGACTATCTGGGCCCTACCACTATACGGTGCTAATATAAGCGAGTTTGGTAATTAAGTTGATACTGTAGTGTGACAACGATGACTCATATTTACATATACACATCTACAATCCTTGTCATTTACCCATGAGTGTTGTTGTGGTAGTGATATGTTGCCCACAATTAGTGCTTCATACCTTAATCGCCCATGAGTGTTGTCATGAAATTGAGTTGTTGCTCATGATCAATGTTCACCTAGGCACCCTGACTATCCATGAGTACTATTGTGGTAGTGAACTATCACCTATAGTCAATATCTATTTACTTTAGCACCTAGTATCACAGATGTGATTCCTTGACTACCCACGAGTGTTATTGCAATAGCAAGTTGCCACCTGTAGTTAGTATTGTTATTGTTGGTGCAATCGGTCCAAGTCACGATTGACCAGACTCAAGTTTGACTCGAGTAGTATTTTGATGTTTGACATTGATGTCTGACATGTGTTGGGGAGATTGTTGGTGCAATCGATCCAGGTCATACTTGATGTTTGATGATGGTTTGACCATTGTCATGGGAGAAATCTAAGTCTTGTGTACTTGTCATGAAAAGTCCAAGCTTGAGTCTTGGCATGAAAAGTCCAACATGGATTGGCAAGGGAAAAGTCCAAACACGGGTCTTGGCATTTGGAAAGTCCAACATTGGGTTGGCAAGGAAGTTCAAGGGTGTAGTCTTAGCCACATAAGTCCAAGGGTGTAGTCTTGGCGGTGAAAGTCCAAGTCATGAGTACTTGGAAATTGAGAAGTTCAAGGGGAATATTGGTAGCATAAAATCAAAGGGTGGAGTCATGGCAACATAAGTCCAATGGTTGGCGGCGTAAAGTCCAAGCGGAGTCTTAGCAGCGTAAGTCCAATGTGCCTTGGCGGTATAGATCAACTTAGCATGACATAGCTGATGGAAGCACCTGAAGGCTAGCATATGGATGAACAAGTCATGGATGACTTGGAGAGATCCGATAGGCGTGAGGATAATGGAGGTGGCTAGAAGGCTTAGGTATAGGCTAAGGGTGATCTAGCAAGTATGGGGGCACCATACTTGGGTTAAAACCTCATGTTTGAGGTATATCAATCGACTGAGACTATGGTCAGTCGACTGATGGGAGTCAACTGTAAGTGATCGTTGGAAAGCTAGAGGGGGGTGAATAGCTTATTTTCATTTCTACAAAAAGATTAGTGGAAGCACAAACAAAAACAACAATAATAAAGGAAATAAAAACACAATGCTAACACAAATCCTTTACATTGTTCAGAGATAACGCTCCTACTCCACGGCAATCCTTAAGGTGGATCAACCCTAAGCAATCTCATTATGAAGCTTTCTTTACAACAACCCTCCTCTTCTTACAAAGGATGAATATGAAGTCTAGAGAGGAGGAGGGAAATTAAAGCACTAGAAAGCTTGGAAAAATCATGGAGGATTGAGAGTATGATCAGAAAGTAAGCATTAACCCTCTCAACCACCACAAGCCCTCTTTTTATAGAGAGAAGGCTATTTTTCCCGTTGGGTCACGATCAATCGACTGATGTACAACATCAGGCGACTGTTGCCGAAGCCAACGACTTCTGATGAAGCAAATCCACGGAGATTTACAGCCGTTATTTCCAATGGCTGCCTGATCAGTCCACTGATTACTCCATCAGTCGACTGATGGAGCGATCAGTCGAGTGATCGCCGTGCAGAATCGAGTGAGACTTCATTCTGTGCCCGTCGTCGACCTGATCAGTCGACTACTGGTATTGGCAGTCGATTGATGGCGACATCAGTCAACTACCAATACCAGGTAATCGACTGTTCATCAGCTTTTCAGCCTGACTCAGTCAAGCACCCTAACAGTCGACTGATACTCATCAAGTATGAATAATTCATACTTTAATTGACCCCCTAGACCTAGACTCAACCTTCTAGCTCTTCTTTAAGCCTTGCGCCTCCAGGATCCCTCTGAGTCTGCGACTTGTTCATCTTTTACGCTTTGCTTCCAAGAGATTCCTTCGGTTTTGTCATGTCTTGGGTTTCCCTTTGCCAAAGCGTGCTTGGACTTTACGCTATAAAGACTACATGCTTGGACTTAAGCTGCCAAGACTTGCCCTTGGACTTCCTTTGCCAAGATTATACTTGGACTTTGCCTTTACCAAGTCTTTATACTTGGATTTTCTTGTCACTTAAACACGTTCACAATTAGATCACAAAGCATTGCCTAACTTAGATGATTACCCAAACATCAAAACATATAAATACTTGGGGCATTGTTGCACCAACATCAACTAGGTTTTGACTATGAAAAGATGGCCTCGCGATCATTTTGCCCGGCATTGGGCGATCGATGATGGCAATGATCGACTAATCTAGAGATCGACGATTCTTGGTCGAACTTCGAGCAAAAATCTTTTTAGTCGAGTGATCGGCCTGAGAACTCGACTGATTGAGCCATCAGCCGACTGATGGGTATAATCAGTCGACTGATGCCCTATCCATTAGAACTTATCTGACATGGTTCATGCCGTTGTGAGACAATGGCTATAGGAGCAGTCGACTGATGGTCCCAATCAGTCGACTGTTGGGCGGAATCCAGCCCAAGGATAAGCTTTAAAGGGAGCTTGAGGAGGAGGTTTTCGCCATCGGTTCTTGGATGTCTTTGGGGCGATTTGTTGCTGCAAATCAGGGTCTCCAAGTGTAATTCAAGCAACCAAACAAGCAAACATCTAAAAGTTCTTTGTAAAGTTTTCTTTACTTGCATTTTAGTGTATTTGCTTGTATTTCATTCTTATTATTGTAAGAACTATTGTACGAGATTTCTCCACCTCCAGATTGTTCCGAGAAGGAGTTATTGTTATAGTGGTGTGTGATTGACATTGCTAGGGCTCATTCGAGCCCAATCCGTGGAGTAAGAACCATTCGGTTCTGAACCACATTACATCGTATTGTTGTGCTTGTGTTGGTGTTGTATTTGTTTTATTATTTCTATTTCCATGGCGTATAAAACTTTTTGTAGCAAGCACGCAATCGCAAACGAAATCCATCAAACAAAGCGAGACGTTATTCACCCCCCCTCTAATGGCCACCGAGGTCCTAACAATTAGTATCAGAGCCCGGGGCTCTTCTACGGATTAACAACCGGGAGCAAAGACACTAGAGGGTGAAGAGGAACAAGATGGATTTTGAAGAACAACTAGGATGGGATATCAACACGTCGGTCCCATACACCTTCTATGGACAAGAAGGGTTTAGGCAATGGAAGGCAAGAATTGAAGACTTCTTGATGATGAAGGACCTTGAGGAGTGGTCCACCCTAATGGAAGGATTTGAATATCCTAGAGGGACAAAGGGAGGATATCTCAAGAAGAAGAGATGGACTCAAGATCAACTACAAAAGTCCAAAACAAATGATAAGGTAATCGATATGGTAATTGATTTAATTCCTAATGAATTATTGTCCAAAATAGGTGAATTTCAAGATGCCAAGAATCTATAGAGAAAATTGGAAATGATTCATGAAAAATCCAAACCGGTCCAAGAAGAAGAAAAGGAGGAGTGCTCATCCTCTCAAGCTCAAGAAGAAGCAAGCACATCTTCATCACAAGAGCTTGAGGATTCGGATGGTGATAGAGAGTCGACATCCGAATCAGTAGAGGAGGTGGAATTGGAAGAAGCCTCCACATCAAGGTTTGAGGGGGAGGAGAGATCACCCTCCATGTCGGAGCAAGATGAAGAAGCTCAAAATCCGACCGCCATTGACCTAGATAACTCAAGCATTTCGATTAATAATAAAATTTATATTATATGCTTTGAGTGTAGGGAGCAAAGACACTACAAGAGTAAGTGTCCAAAAAGAGTTAAGAAGATTCCACCGGCGCCTAGAAGTCAAGAGAAAGCTAAGGATGCCAGTGCCCCCACTAGAAAAAGCAAGGAGCACGTGGTGTGTTTTAAATGTCGACAACCGGGACACTACCGGAGTCAATGTCCAAAGGGGAAGAAGAAGGTCCAAGAAGGAGCATCACAAGTAGGGGGAGCCTTGAAAGCTAACCCTAAGGTAAAATTTATTAATGCACCTTCTTTAATTTGTAGGCAAAAGCATGCTTTTAATTCACTTGCAATTCATCATGAAAAGCATGCTAGTAGAAATAATAGATTTTATTGTCTATGTTCTAAGAGTGTCAACCTTAGGAATAAGGAGAAATTTGGGACTAATGTCCCTAAAAATATTTTACCTAAGGCAAGTATTATGAAAATTGAGGACCACTTAGGTTTTAACCCTAAATGGACTAGGCATATGCCTAGGAAGTCTCATGTCCAAAGAATAGATGAAAAATCAAAAATTGAACAATTAGAGTTAGAAAATCAAGCCTTGAGATCAAGGCTTGAAAAACTTAAAAAGACCCTTGAAAAGATGCAAAATTCAATTATAGTGTCAAATGAACAAAAATCTAGGTCAAGGAGTCAAAGTCGAAGCCAAAGACCTAGGAAGCAAGGTCCAACCAAGGGCAAGAAAGGTTTGGGTCACAAACCTAAGCCCAAGGAGACCTACCATAGTATTCCATTCGATTATGGAACTCAAGTTAGGTCTAGGAAAACTAAGGTCAATAGGGAAGTCATCCCTAAGGTTGACCAAGGTAGGTGCCTAGTGGCTAGGGTTTCAAGGAAACCTAGGGAAGCCACTAAGAAGGTCAAAGGGGGAGTTACCTCTAGAGTTGACCTAGACAAGACCACAATGACCAAGGCTACCAAGCCTAGGAGGGTCATTAGGAGGATATCTAGGGGAGTTATCCCTAGTGAATACCTAGTAAACCCAAGGAGCTCCAATAGGTATTGGGTTCCGAGGAGCGTCATCGATTCACGCTAGATCGGTTTAGGTGTGCCAACCTTGAATGGATGGGTAGTTAACCTAACCATAGTAAAGGTGACACTTTAAGTCATTTTCAAGGTTAAGGGTACCTTGGAAATGTGGTTTGAATTTTATAATCCTAAAAGATTTTAGGATGTGCCAATATAAGTTATAGAAGTTGAAAAAATCAATCAAATTAGCACGATTAGGTCTTAGAAGTCATGATGTGCCATTTTGGGTTTTTGGCACACTAGGGGGATAATTGACAATATGTCAAAATGGACTTAATAATAACGAATGACAATAAATACTAAAATTTAGGTATTATATAACTTTATATTTTATTTGTCATGGTTTGGTTGTCATATAACATGTCATGACATCATATCTACTTTTAATTGTGTAATATGTCATGATCATACTTAGAATTAAGATTAAATGTCATGTATGCTTAGATTCTATTTTATGCCATGACATCATGATTATGAGCATATGTTTATTTATATCATCATTAATGCCATAATCATTCATGCATTTATAAAAATTGAGTTAAGAACAATTGGCATGACTTGAAATCCCATGTATAAGGGAATCAAGTAGTGTTGCCTTAGAAAATGCATAAGGTCTTAGTTTAAGATGACCCAAAACCCACATCTCACATTACATTGACATGTATGTGTATTGATACACTCTAGATACATGTGAGATGCTAGGATATGAGTTAAGTTCAAGGTGCATAGTTTTTGCATCTAGATGAACCCAAACTCATCTAAAATCATTAGTGGATCATTGGGAAAGCTTATGTTCAAGTCATGTACATTAAGTCCAAAGAATATAATCCAATATAAGGTTTTAAAAACATTTTAAAATCATTTTAAAAAACCTTGGTGAAGTCTATCTTTTGATAGCAATCACCATTGATGATGTTGATACAAAGTGAGCTAAAATATCGAAGTTTTTCTTCACTTTTGAACTTTATGTCAATTTCATTATTTTATGGGTAAATTATATTTCAAATATTTTTCACCCATTGTATTGGTAATGAGTATTATACGTATGAAGTTTCATGATTTTTCGAGTTACGTATAATTACTTATGCATTTCTGAAATTCATTCTTGATAACTGAAATTCGGAATTTCTGTTATCAGTCGACTGCCACCTGATGGCAGTCGACTGATGAGCAAGGTAGTCGACTGTTGCCTGATAGAGTCGACTGCCAGGTTGATTTCGAATAAACAAGGTATGTTTAGCCCAATTTCAGCTAGGTTAGGGTTCCCTAACCACTCCTAACCCTAGGATATGCCTTGGAAAGCATTAGAAAGGGTAAAAATCCATTGGATATCGATTAGGAGAGTTGTTAGGGTGATGTATCAATTTTAAGGTGTGGGAAAGTTCAATGTTGAACTTTGAACCTTAATTTTGATGGTTTAGAGTTCCTATAGGCTTAGGGATTTCCCAAGGACATTGTTGGTGCAATGGTCAAGGGGGAGAAAGCCTTTAGGGGGAGGTATCCATCCTGGGATGATGGATGTATTTTTCATCATGAGGGGGAGAAATGGGAATTTGAGATGCCCAATTTGGAAATTGGAAGAGTTCATAGGAGTGTCTCTCTTGAGTGATATGGAACTTATCACTGGGAAGATTGTAGGCATTCTATGAGTTTTGGACTAAGGGAGAGATTGTAAGATCTCATTGGGATATGAGACATTGACCTCCTTGGGAAGAACCTTTTTGATGTATGTCAAAAAGGGGGAGAATTAATGTGAATTACTAATTTGCAAAAATTGGTAAGAGAATTTGAGTTAGAGGCCTAACTCAAGGGTGTTTTTGTCAAACATAAAAAACGGAGAGATTGTTGTTGCAATCGGCTCAGGTCATATTTTGACCAGACTCGAGTTTGACTAGAGTAGTATTTTGATGTTTGACATTAATGTCTGACATTGATATCTGACATGTGTTGGGGAGATTATTGGTGCAATCGACCCAGGTCATACTTGATGTTTGACGATAGTTTGACCATTGTTATGGGAGAAGTCCAAGTCTTATGTACTTGGCATTAAAAGTCCAACATTAAGTCTTGGCATGGAAAGTCCAACATGGGTTGGCAAGGGAAAAGTCCAAGCATGGGTCTTGGCATTTGGAAAATCTAACATTGGGTTGGCAAGGAAGTCCAAGGGTGTAGTCTTGGCCACGTAAGTCCAAGGGTGTAGTCTTGGCGATGAAAATCCAAGGCATGAGTACTTGGAAATTGAGAAGTCCATGGGGAATATTGATGGCGTAAAGTCCAAGGGTGGAGTCTTGGCAGCATAAGTCCAATGGTTGGCGGCATAAAGTCCAAGCGGAGTCTTGGTAGCATAAGTCTAATGTTCCTTGGCGGTATAGATCAACTTAGCATGACATAGCTGATGGAAGCACCTGAAGGCTAGCGTATGGATGAACAAGTCATGGATGACTTGGAGGGATCCGATAGACATGAGGCTGATGGAGGTGGCTAGAGGCCTAACTCAAGGGTGTTTTTGTCAAACATCAAAAACGGAGAGATTGTTGGTGTAATCGGCCCAGGTCATATTTTGACCAGAATCGAGTTTGACTCAAGTAATGTTTCGATGTTTGACATTGATGTCTGACATGTGTTGGGGAGATTATTGGTGCAATCGACCCAGGTCATACTTGATGTTTGACGATAGTTTGACCATTGTCCTGGGAGAAGTCCAAGTCTTGCGTACTTGGCATGAAAAGTCTAAGCTTGAGTCATGGCATGGAAAGTCCAACATGGGTTGGCAAGGGAAAAGTCCAAGCATGGGTCTTGGCATTTGGAAAATCTAACATTAGGTTGGCAAGGAAGTCCAAGGGTGTAGTCTTGGCCATGTAAGTCCAAGGGTGTAGTCTTGGCGGTGAAAATCCAAGTCATGGGTACTTGGCAATTGAGAAGTCCATGGAGAATATTGGTGGCGTAAAGTCCAAGGATGGAGTCTTGGCAGCATAAGTCCAATGGTTGGCGGCATAAAGTCCAAGCGGAGTCTTGGCAGCGTAAGTCCAATGTGCCTTGGCATTATAGATCAACTTAGCATGACATAGCTGATGGAAGCACCTGAAGGCTAGCGTATGGATGAACAAGTCATGGATGACTTGGAGGGATCCGATAGGCATGAGGCTGATGGAGGAGGCTAGAAGGCTTAGGTGTAGGCTAAGGGTGGTCTAGCAAGTATGGGGGCACCATACTTGGGTTAAAACCTCATGTTTGAGGTGTATCAGTCGACTGGGACTATGGTCAATCAACTGATGGGAGTCAACTAGGGTTTGACTGCGGGAAGATGACCTAGTATCGTGATGGCGGCGATCAAGCGTCGAATCGATCGGCTGGTCGGGCTTTAGGGTACAGAATAGCACCGATCGTGAGAGATCGATCCGCTGGTCGGGCTTTCGGGAACAGATAGCTTTTCAGTCTAGTGATTTGGCCCGAGCACTCGACTGATTGAGCCATCAGTCGACTGATGGGTATAATAAGTCGACTGATGCTCTATCCGTTGGAACTTATCCGACGTGGTTCATGTCGTTGTGAGACAACGACTACAGGAGCAGTCGACTGATGGTCCCGATCAGTCGACTGCTAGGCGGAATCCAGCCCAAGGATAAGCTTTAAAGGGAGCTCGAGGAGGAGGTTTTCACCATCGGTTCTTGGACATCTTTGGGGCGATTTGTTGCTGCAAATCAGGGTCTCTAAGTGCAATTCAAGCAACCAAACAAGCAAGCATCCAAAAGTTCTTTGTAAAGTTTTCTTTACTTGAATTTTAGTGTATTTGCTTGTATTTCATTTTTATTATTGTAAGAACTATTGCACGAGGTTTCTCCACCTCTGTATTGTTCCAAGAAGGAGTTATTGTTATAGTGGTGTGTGATTGGCATCGCTAGGGCTCATTCGAGCCCAATCCATGGAGTAGGAACCATTCGGTTCTTAACCACATTACATCGTATTGTTGTTCTTGTGTTGGTGTTGTATTTGTTTTATTATTTCTATTTCTGCTGCTTATAATACTTTTTGTAGCAAGTACGCAATCATAAACGAAATCCATCAAGCAAAGCGAGACGCTATTCACCCCCCCCCCTCTAGTGGCCACCGAGGCCCTAACAGTTATATGAAACCCATGAGTGATGTTGTAGTAGTGAGGTATCACCTATATCCAAATTTACTTATTTTATAGTACTTGGTTTCTCTATGTTGTGTTATTATATATTGCTACCTTAGAATTATTATTATTAAGCTATGTAAGAAGGTGATGACTCGTGTGGGGCATATTGATTGATACAAATACATTGATTATATATATTTAGTTGTTTTCTTTGACCTCTATATATATCTATGTCATGCACTTTTTTTCTTTATTATCCACTGAGTAAATTTGTACTCACTACATTTTACTTTGACCTCTAAGTTAGTAAATAAGGATTTATGCATCCACATAGTTAGATGGTTACCCCAGAGTCTCTTAGAGATGATGACTTGTCAATTTTTTCACGCAATATCTAGGATGTTTATATTTCTTTTATCGTTGACTTTCCTTTTTTACATTTGTCATTTAGTGAAGTCTTTTAGTTTATATTTTTAAGTTTATGTACTTTTACACTGAACTTATGTTTAATTTTTTATTTGTTTTATTGGTTTTCTTATATATGTTATTATACGATTAGTTTTGGATCATCTTTCCCCTATATTATCAATAGGGGGTACCTTCGATTGATAGAAACATGTACACCTCCAAGGTGTGATAGTAAGAGGTTTCTTCTTCTCCTGAAGATATGCAAGAAGGAGAACAGATAGTGATGTTATTGCTAAGGTTAGGCTGTGAAGTAGAAATCGAGAATTTCGACAACAATAACAATAATAATCAAGTCTTATCCTACCAGGTGGGGTCGGCTATATGGAATCTTCTATATCATTGGGCTCTATCCCCTACTATATCATCATCTGTACTTAAATAAATTTTATCTTATTTTATTATTGCTAACCAAGTCTTTTTTGGTCTTCCTCTTTCTTGTTTGATGTGTGTATTTGTCATTGTTTTACATTACTTAACTGGAGCATTTATTGGTCGTCTAAGTACATGTATGTACCAACTTAACATGTCTCTCAGAGTTTTCTCTCAATAGATGTAACTCCAACATTCACTCTAATGCTCTCATTTCTTATTTTATCCATCCTCATATGTCCACACATCCACCATAACATCCTCATCTCTACAACATTCATTTTTTTTATCATGTGATTGAGCCATAGCCCAACATTCAACGCAATATAACATAGCAGGTTTAATCACCATTTTGTAGAACTTCCCTTTAAGTTTTAGAGGCATTTTACAATCACATAAAACATCCGATGCTCTCCTCTATTTCAATCATCCTACTTGTATTATATGTAAGACATCTCTTTCAATCCCTCCGTCATCTTACAAAAATGATCTTAAATACTTAAAACTCTTAGTTCCAAACAACTCGTCATCTTTTATCTTAACACTTTCCTTATTATGTCTAACATTGCTAACTTAAATTTCATATATTCTATCTTTACTCTGCCAAGTCTAAAACCTTTCACTTCTAGTATTTTTTTGCCAAAATTCTAATTTAGTATTTACTCCTTCATGTGTCTTATTTACCAAAATAATATCATCTATAAACAACATACACCATGGTACTGTGTCTTGAATGTGTCCAATGAGTTCGTCAATGATTAGTATAAAAAGATAGAAATTTATAGTTGATCCTTGATGTAACCCTATCTTTATTGGAAATGTTTCAGTTAATCCGCTTGAAGTTTTTACAGTAGTCGTTACTTCCTCATACATATCCTTAAGTAGTTTAATATATGTTATGCTAACACCATTTTTTTTCTAAAATTCTCCATATAATTTCTCTTGAGACTCTATCATAAGCCTTTTCTAAGTCAATGAATATCATGTGTAGATCTTGCTTTTGCTCTTGATACTTTTCAATTATTGTCTGAGAAGATGTATAATTTCTATTGTTGACCTTCCATGCATGAACTTAAATTGATTTTCAAAAATCGTGGTCTCCTTCCTTAATCTTTTTTCTATTACTCCTTTCCAAATTTCATAGAATGACTCATTAGTTTAATACCTTTATAGTTTGCACAAATTTATGTCTCCCTTATTCTTCTATAAGGGAATTAGAGTACTTACTATCCACTGATCGGATTTTTTTATTTTCAATATCATGTTAAATAATTTTATGAGTCATTCAATACCTTATTTCCCTAGACACTTTCACACCTCTATCAGAATATTATCTGGTCCAATGACTTTTCCATTTTGCACCCATTTAAAGCTTGTTCTACTTCTGAAATTTGAATTCTACAATAAAATTTTAAATTTCTCTACTCATTTCACCTACTTAAATTACCTAAATTAAGTTAGTGATCACCTAAACCTTCATTAAAAAAGTTGCTGAAAATACCTCTTCTATCGCTTTTTTATTTCTCCATCATTTACTAGTATCATGTTACATTAATCTTTAGTACATCTTATTTAAATAAGATCTTTTGTCATCCTTTTTCTCACTTTAGCTATTCTATAAATATCTCTTTCTAATCTTTTATATCTAATTTTTGATATAACTGTTCAAAAATTTCATTCTTAGCTTCATTCACTGCTTTCTTAACCTCTCTATAAATATCTCTTTCTGATCTTTTATATCTAATTTTCGATATAACTGTTCAAAAATTTCATTCTTAGCTTCATTCACTGCTTTCTTAGCCCCTTTCCTGGCTATTAAATATTTTTTCAAGTTTTCATCGTTCTTACAAATATATAATTTCTTATAAATTATTCGGTTTTCCTTCACTTTCTCCTATACTTTCTCATTCCACCACCAAGATTCCTTACTTGGTGGTGCGTGTCCCTTTGACTCACCGAGTATATTTTTCACTACTATTTTTAACTTTGATACCATCTTATCCCATATTGTATTAGGGTCACCATATATTCCACCTAATACTTCTACTCCTACATTCTCCTTAAATATGTCATGTTTCTTATCCTTTAAATTCCACCACTTAATTCTAGTAGTCATCTATATTTTTCTTCTATCAATACTATGCTTAAGGCATATATCCAATACTACTAACCTATGTTGGGTAGGTATGCTTTCTCCAAGGATGACTTTGCAATCTTTACAAATTTTTTATTTCTCTTTCTAACCATAAGAATATCAATTTGCGATTTATTATTTCCACTTTTGAATATTACGAAATGCTTGTCTCTTTTCTTAAAAAACATATTAGTTAGTTAAGGTCATATGCTATCACAAAATCCAATATAATTTTACCTTCTTCATTTCTTGTTCCAAACCCATAACCTCCATACACCCTCTCATATTCCTCATTTTTCACTTCGACATGTCCATTTAAATTGTCTCCTATTAAAATCATTTCATTTGATGGATGATACTGCTATAATATGACTTAAGAGTTGAAGAAAGGAATTACGAGTGGTAAGGTAAAGTCTGAGGGAGGGAATGTGTAGGGGATCGAACGGCCGGCTAGAGGGGGGTGAATAGCCCTTTGTCGTTGGATGTCGGTATTTGCTCGTCTACAAAACTAATTAGCGCAACGGAAACAATAAAGACAAGCAAATACAAATACAAGAAAACAAACGCTAACACAATAGTATAACGTGGTTCACGGCTACGCCGCTAATCCACGGTCCCCGATTCGTCCTCGGTGAATCACTCCGCCAAAACAAATCCACTAATGGTCTCTCCTTTGCACCAAGCTAGGTGGAGGTAACCTTTACAATCAAGATCACTCTTCTTACAATAAGAATGGAGTAAAAGTAAGTAAGAAGAGTTTAAAGCTTGTGGGGCACTTCGAAGATCACTTAGAGCATAAGCATTTTTTCCCCAAAGATCCACACCCTCTCTTTTTATAGAGAGGAGGCTTTTCTTCCCGTTGGCCGCCACCAGTCGACTGCTGCCCTTGGCAGTCGACTGTCGCCACTACAACGGTCTCCGAACACATCGGATCCCGACCGTTGTAGTCCAACGGAACACTTGGCAGTCGACTGATGGACCTCATCAGTCGACTACTGCCTCCGTAGTCGACTGCCCAGTCGGCTATGAGCGGTTCTGTGGCCAAACCCTTTCGACCAGTCGACTGCTGCCTTCAGCAGTCGACTGATGGTCTTGGCAGTCGACTGCCCACATATGGCAGTCGACTGCTGGCCTCAAAACACTCAGTCGAATACCAGTCGAACACCATTCGACTCAGAGCAGTCGACTGCTATTCCATGGCAGTCGACTGGTGTCGGGAAATCCCATCCGACACTTAGCCAAATGGCCAAGTTTCACCTAAGAGCTACCCCTTCCCGGGTTATATTCGATCACTCTACTCTCTCGGAGTCCCTCGCCTTCAAAGTGTTAGGGCAATCTCTTGCCGTAATATGGTTTTGATGGTGTGGAAAAGGGTTTAAGTTAGTGTGTTATGTTGATTTGATATGTGCGTTGAAGTCGTGCAGGACTTAGTAATTCGCACATGGAGTCATGGCGAGTTTCACATCTCATGACTCGTGCCTTGAGTCGGTGAAGGATAGCTTTGCGGAAGCCGTGCGCTTGGAGCATCCGAGGGACCGCCGGACGAGAAGCTTGGAGTGAAGCCGGAGGAAGTAGACTTCGAGGCAAGAGACGTGAAGGAGCATTGAAGAGCCGTGCGCCTAATGCTGCCGAGGGACGTGGCCGAGAACGAAGAGAACTTCGAAGGTGAGGGACTCCGAGAGATGAGAGTGAGCGATTGTAACCCGGGAAGGGGTAGCTCTTAGGTGAAACTTGGCCATTTGGCCAAGTGTCGGATGGGTTTTCCCGACACCAGTCGACAGCCATGTCATGGCAGTGGACTGCTCTGAGTCGAGTGAGTTCGGTATCTCGATGGGTTTATGCCGTGATCGCGCCATGGAATGGCGATCATTGCCGAGGATATTGCGAGCCGCAGAACCGCTCGTGAGCCGATCGATACGAAGAGGCGATCGACTGGTGAGGTCTATCAGTCGACTGCCAAGAGTTCCGTTGGACTACAATGGTCGAGATTCGACGTGTTCGGAGGCCGTTGTAGTGACGGCAGTCGACTGCCAAGGGCAGCAGTCGACTGGTGGCGGCCAACGGGAAGAAATCAGCCCTCTCTATAAAAAGAGAGGGTGTGAGCCTTTGAGAGGCTAATGCTTATGCTCTAAGTGATCTTCCTAGTGCCCCACAAGCTCTAAACTCTTCTTACTTGTTTTTACTCCATTCTTATTGTAAGAAGAGTGATCTTGATTGTAAAGGTTACCTCCACCTAGCTTGGTGCAAAGGAGAGACCAACAGTGATTGGCTTTGGAGGAGTGATTCACCTTGGACGAATCGGACCGTGGATTAGCGGCGTAGCTGTGAACCATGTTACATCTTCTTTGTTAGCGTTTGTATTTTCATTTATTGCTTTGTCTTTATTGTTTATGCTTCCTCTTGCGCTAACGACAATCGTAGACAAGCAACGCAAGAAGAACGAACGAATTACGACATCCATCGTAAGAGGGCTATTCACCCCCCTCTAGCCGACCGTATCGACCTCCCTACAAGTGGTATCAGAGCGGAGTTAAGCTTGTCGAGGACTAACCGCCACAACAAGCAACTTTCAAAATGGCCGGCTCCAACATCCATCCTCCGAAGTTTGAAGGAGAATTCGCTTGGTGGAAGAAGCGAATGGAGGTATTTTTCGAAACGGATTTTGATATTATGATTACAATGGAATCCGGTTTTGTTTTGCCTAGGGATGAAGAGGGGAAGCTAATAGAGAAATCTAGGTGGACCAAAAGGCAAAGGGAAGAGCACCTTGCAAATTCAAAAGCCAAGCATCATCTCTTCAATGTGCTCCCCCAACAAGAAATCAACCGAATAGGAGAATGCCTAAGCGCCAAGGAGATGTGGGAGAAGCTAATTGAGCTTCATGAAGGCACATCCGAGGCAAAGTTAGCAAGGAGAGATCTCCTCCGCTTCCAACTATCTAACATTAAATTAGAAAAGGGAGAAAAGGTAACTTCTTTGCATTCTAGATTCAAAGAAATTTTAAATGGACTAACAAGTGTAGGAGAATGGCTCTCCAATCGCGATATGATAATGAAGGCCATAGATGCTTTCCCCCGATCATCCAAGTGGAGTTCAATGGTGGACTCATTTTACATTTCAAAGAATCTAGAGGTAAGTACTCTAGATGAATTTTTCTCCACTATGGAATTACATGAATCTAGGCTTGAAGGAATACAAGAGGAGCCAAAAATACAACCTTCAAGGGGAGTAGCATTGTTGGCAAATAAGGGAAAGAAGAAGATAGAGATCTCCTCCTCCTCCGATGATGAAGCATCTTCCTCCTCCTCCATGGATAGCACCGAAGAAGCCTATATGGTAAGGAAGGTAAGACGTGCATTTAAGAATTTTAGATTTGATAAATCTCATGATAGGAATAGAAGACCAAGGGGGAAGGTCATATGCTACAATTGCCAAGGAGAGGGGCACATAAGGGACAATTTTCCTCTCTTAAACAAGAGCAAGGAAGAGAGGAAAAAGAAAGAAGAAAAGAAGAAGAAAAAGGGGAGCAAGAAAAAGAAGGAAGAGGAGAAGAAGACAAAAGAAAAGGGGAAGACCAAAGCTCTAAAGGCAAGGACTTGGGATGACCCATCCTCCTCATCATCATCGGATGAGGAGAATGCCTTTGTCACCAATTTGGCCTTGATGACCTTTGATGACTTGGATTGCTCTTCATCCGAAAATGAAGAATCAAGCTCAAGAGGAGAGAGCTCAAGTGAAGGGGGAGCTTCTACATCCTCCTCATCCGAAGAAGAAGAAGAGGATATGGAAACTATGGTAACGAAAGCCTCTCCTAAGAAAATAGTTTCCATAATTTCTAGTTTAACTAAGGACTTATTTGGAATGAAAAAGAAAAATAAAAGCATGCTTAATCAAATTAAGGCATTGGAAAATAAGCTAGAAAATGCATGCTTAAATGATAATATTTCTTCAAGCTTAAATGATGCATGCTCACATGATCTTTATGTACCATTAGATGTTAGTGATGCATGTATAAATGAAAATAGGGCCCTAAGGGAAAAGGTAGACTATTTAACCAAAGCTCTAGAAAAATTCACAATTGGCTCCAACACATTGAACATGATCTTAGGGAGCCAAAGAGCTAGCTTCAACAAAAAGGGTCTAGGCTACAAGGAAAAGAAAAATGAGAAGGCCTACAAATGCCTAATAGCTAGGGGACAAGATAAGAAGAAAGTAATAGCTAGGAAATGGATCCCCAAGGAATACTTAGTGAACCCAATAGGAAAGAACTTATTTTGGGTTCCAAAATCCATCCTTAAGGGTTAGGATAACTCTAGGGTAGTCAACCATATGCAATTGACCTATATCATATTTTGGTTGACTTAGGATGGCGGGACAACATTTTTTTAATAGTGTTGGGTGATGATAACGTGCCCATAAATAGATAATAATGCATAAATCATGATGATTAATGTAATTTTTACGTATGTTTGAAATCATGATTTATGATTTTAATATTTGGCACGTAATCATGAGAAATAGGGTTGAATCATGCTTTAGGTGATACTTTGCTTATTATCATCATATAATACCTAATGCATGATTATTATTCAATGAATACATGTATTTCATGATCATAATGTAAAATTAATTGACATATGCCTTTATGATCATGATGATTGTGTTGGTGCAGTGGGCACCAAAGTCGAACCGGTATTTTGATTATGGCAAAAGGCTCAATAGTTAAGGGTATATTTGTTATCTTACGAGCTCAATTAAGTGTGCAGAAATGCTAAAGTTGAGCGGAAGGTCTGCGACACCCGGTGGGAACCGAGGTGGTCGGGCAACGCCAGAGGGACTTCGGAGGAAGCCGAGGTACTCGGGTGAAGACCGGAAGCGAGGCTACAAGGTAAGCTCGTGTGAAAGCGAAGCAAGGTCGTTAAGCGTAGATCCGACCCAATACCTCCAATGGAAGGTCTAGGTCGAGATCAGATGGTTAGAACCATCGTACTTTATATTTTAAGCTAACTTGTACTGCAGTCCAAAACCCTTTGACTACAGTCAACTGCTAGTCAAGTTCCAGCCTCGAGAAGAGCTCGAATTTCAAGGGGGTGAATTTGGACTTGACTCGTGTTTTGGTACAAAGGGTGATGTGGCATCAAGGTGGACATCCAAACCATCACCAAGCTTCCTTGTGGTGGACGCCCAAGATAAGGTGAGTTGGCACAAGATGGTTGGCTCCCATGATGTGGCACAAGTTGAATGGCTCCAACAAGTTGGCGCCCAAGGAGGTTGGAGGTGGCACAAGGTGGTTGGATGAAACACCTCATCCTCAAGTTGGCGCCCAAGGAGGTTGGAGGTGGCACAAGGTGGTTGGATGAAACACCTCATCCTTGAGTTGGCGCACAAGGAGGTTGGAGGTGGCACAAGGTGGTTGGATGAAACACCTCATCCTTGAGTTGGCGCAAAGGATGTGGATGAACAAGTCTTGGGGGATAAGAACCTCACCTTGGACACTACCTATGTCTAAATTCATAGATCAATATCCATAAATAGACATGTTCAAGCCAAGCAAATAACAAGAATCCAAGAGCTCTCAACACGCCGTCGTAACGCCGCTACTACTACTCACATTTGCTACGACGAAGTGATTCCGACAACTATAGTTACATCTTCTACTTATAAGAGTTGTGTGTATATTTATTTATTTTCTACTTCTTTAAATTGTCTTTGTGCTTTAATCGTAACAAGGAAAGGGGAGTGTCCTTTGCCTTGATTTCTTTTGTAATCGCGTGTTCTACCTCCAACGAGGAGGAGTGGTTTTAGTGAATTGCCCTCCGTGACGTGATCAAGGATCACTAGGGCCGTGGATTAGCAATCGAAAGATTGTGAACCACGAAAAATATCTTGTCTACTTTATATTTCCGCTGTACTCTCTACTTGCTTTTACTTATTGCAAAAGTTTTTAACGACATCGTATCGCTTATTCACCCCCTCTAGCGACACTTTCGATCCAACAATTGGTATCGAGTCGGGCGCTAAGATTCGTGAAACCACCAATCTAGCTTTGTTTTTCTTTTTTACAGATTTTTATTTATTTATTTCTGTTTTCGTATAATTATTTCACTTGCTTATCTTCTCCTACATATAGAATTGCATTAGAGGCTTTAGGATCCGGATAAGGTTGTCCTTCGGGTTAGATCCCGAGTAAGGTTGTCCTCCGGAACTTCAACGACATTCGCATTTGATTGTTTATTTCTTTTGCAAGTTACATTTTATATATCTTTTTACTTCAAGATTACTAATCCAAGACGAAAGTCTTGGAATATTCTTTCCGTGTGTTTTGCAAGATTCTTTTCGTCTGCTCTTCTTCTTGTTTTTAAATGGCCCATCTCGAAGGGTTTAGCATCACCTCGACCCGCTTTACAACGGTACTGACTTTCGTTATTGGAAGGGTCGGATGGAATGCTTTCTTAAAACCCAAATCGAGATGTGGATCGTAATCCAAACCGGTTTCACACTTCCTATTAATGAAGATGGTGAATCTTTGGGTTACGATCAATGGTCAAATTCCATGAAAAACAAGTAGAAGCCGATGCCAAGGCAACTCAAATCTTGCAATGTGGGTTGTCCAAGGAAGAGCTCAACCGCCGCGCCCTTCATTAGTGCAAAGGACTTATGGACCAAGCTAGTGGAACTAGGCACGAAGGCACACGAAGGTATGTAAAAGAGATTTACTTTTAAATAAATTGTATAACTTGAAAATGCAGGAAAACGAGACCGCAACTCAACTACATGCTCAGATCCAAGACATCGCCAACCAACTCCATGCCATCGGACAAAGGTCGAGAATCGCGACCTTATCAGGTATTCTCTTAACTCGTTTCCTAGGACCACCTTGTGGGCATCCATGGTCGATGCCTACAAGGTCTCCAAGGACCTTTCTAAGATTAGGTTAGACGAATTGTTTTCGGAACTTGAATTACATGAGCAAACTAACGTGGTCCAGGCCGAGAAGAGTATTGCGTTAGTTGCAGGTTCCAAGAAGAAGAAGCCCCCAAGCAAGCCACCCTCGGAGGAAGAAGACGATATCCAAGCTCTAATGGCCAAGCCGACCGAGCACGACCAAACCAAGAAGAGTCCGAGTCCGAATCCGGCGATGAGCTTCCATTCAAGACAAGCCACGATCCGTGATCCGCTCAAAAGAATCATTAAGGGTAAGTCGGTCGTTACTTAATACTTTGTATGGTGCAATTAAATTTTTAAATAAGAAACTAGCTAAGTCCGAGTCCAAGGTCGAGACCCTAATTGAGGAGGTTAACCTTCTCAAACATGAGGTCTCCCTAACCTCTTCGACTACTCGTATTCAAGAGGAGGACTCAACCTGCTGAAAAGCTTGAAGTTGAGAACTCGCTTGAAAACACAAGTCAAGACCTTAGGAACACGCTTGAAAGGTTCACTTTGGGATCCAAGGGACTTGACCTCTTACTTGATCACAAAGGGCCGTGGTACAACAAGGCCTGACTGGGTTTAACTCAAATACAACCAATAAGTCATATATGTCTATAGTAAACCAACATAAGAAAATGTCCAAGCATGGGTCCCTAAGACCACTTTGATTTCAACTTTAGATCTAATATGTATCGGGTTCCAAGACCAAATTCACTATGTGAATAGACCCACTCGATTCAATGGTCGGGGAGCCAATACAAAATGTATTTTGTTAAGTCTTAGAAATTGCATGCTTAGTTTTTCCTTTATTTTTAGAATGGTTAGATAGGACTCATAACCAACTAAAATCCTGCGAAAAGATTGAGCCTCGGGAGCCTCTTTTCAAAAATAAACCAACTAAAATCCTACGAAAAGATTGAGCCTCGGGGAGCCTCTTTTCAAAAATAACTAGTTAGACCAAGGCGTAGTCTCAAGTAAGTCGAGTTATCAATTTCTTGAAATTAGCTTTGTCTAAGGAAGTGGTCGTTGTTCCGATCAAAGAAGGCCTCTGTGCCTCGCCACGACACGAAGCTAATCTCTTGAAAAGATTACTTGATGAGCTTAGACTAAATTCTAACCTAATGTTGGTTAATTTAAATTCATTAAAATTAATCAAGTAAAATTGATAGTCATCTCACAATAACACATAGGAATAACATGTTTTGATCATGTAGATATTGGTGAGATGATTTAGGTTTAAAAACTTACAAACAACCCTTTAGTAATTCCAATATCCGATCCAACTACCTTATGTGTAGGATCAATGGATGTTGGGCTGGTTGCTCCGACACATGACCGGGATCAACTCAAATTTTCGGTTACGATTCAAGCGACAAGGATCGGTAGCCTTCGAAATAGCAAGCTCAAAATCATCGGATCGGTGATATTGAGCTCAACTCTAACTTTACAATTCAAAATGTCTTATTAGTAGAAAACTTTCAATATAATTTACTTAGTGTAAGCCAATTGTGTGATAACAATTATAAGGTCATATTTCTAGAAAATGAATGCGTAATCAAAATAAATGCAACATCTAAAATAATACTTAAAGGAACTAGGAGTAGCAACATCTACACAATAAATTTATCCAACTCCTCAACCAAGTGTCTTATGACACAGCAAGAGGAATCTTGGTTATGGCACCGAAGACTCGGACACTCGCACCCAAGACTCGTCCACAAGATGAGTCAGAGTGGCTTAGTTATAGGTTTGCCTAAACTAAACAACTTGGATAATAAAATATGTAATGCTTGTCAACAAGGTAAACAATCTAGGACACAACATCAATTAACTAATCAAGAACGAACCAAAAGTGTTCTTGAGCTCCTACACATGGATCTATTTGATTCACATGGAGCTAAGTCACTCAATGGTAGTCAATTTTGCTTAGTCATAATTGACGACTATTCTAGATTTACTTGGGTTAGGTTTATCAAACATAAAAATGATACCCTAGACCAACTAATCAATCTTTGTAGGTTAATCGAAAATCAAAAGAACCTTAAGATTAAAAGACTTAGAAGCGATCATGGTGGTGAATTCGAAAACCACAGTTCTGATTTACGTAACCAAAGCGGATACCACCATGAGTTTTCATGTCCTAGAACCCCACAACAAAATGGGTTAGTCGAGCGGAAAAATAGAACCCTACAAGAAGCCGCTAGGACAATGTTAAACGCAGTATAACCTACCCGATAGATTTTGGGGCGAGTAGTTAGTACTGACTGCTATGTCCAAAATAGGATCCTTATGGTAAAGAGGCACCAAAAGACCTCAGACAAGATTTATCACGATAAAATACCAACATCAAGTACTTTAGGTATTTGGATGCAAGGTACATATCTTAAACACTAAGGATTACCTAGGGAAATTCAAATCCAAAACCTCTACTGGAACCTTTCTAGGATACTCAACCACCAGTAGAGCTTATAGGGTATACAATCACGACACTCTTAGAGTCGAAGAAACCATTAATATAGTTTTCGACGAAGGACACGAACCCGTTCAATCCTTAACAAAACCAACTAGCAAATCAACTTATAGCTTAACCCGACTGATCTTGAACTTGAATCTCGTCCTAACCCAAGTCATCCTATCGACCAAGTGATAGATGACTCTAACCCAAGTCAAACTAGAACTCACCCAAGTCATCCTATCGACCAAGTGATAGATGACCCTAACCCGAGTCACACTAAGACTCAAACAAATCATCCTATCAATCAAGTTATAGGTGATCCAAATTTAGGGGTTCGAACTAGAGCTTCATATCGAAACCTTAGTCAAATCTCGTTAATTTCCAAAATCGAACCCAAAACTATTGAACAAGCACTTCTTGATCCCGATTATTGCTATGCAAGAAGAGCTAGCTCAATTCACTAGAAATGAAGTCCGGAATTAGTACCACCACCTAAAGAAAAATCAATTATTGGAACAAGGTGGGTATTTCAAATAAACTTGATGATAAAGGTGAAGTAGTTAGAAATAAAGCTAGGTTAGTCGCAAAGGGTTTAGTCAAGTCGAAGGTTTAGATTACGATGAGACCTACGCCGTAGCAGGACTAGAGTCCATCCGAATGTTGTTAGCATATGCACATCGAGGTTTTAAATTGTTTCAAATGGATGTCAAGTCAGCATTTTTGAATGGATACATTAAGGAAGAAGTTTACGCTCCAACCTCCGGATTCAAAATCTAGATAAACTGACCATGTCCTTAGACTTAAGAAAGCCCTATATGGACTCAAACAAGCCCCAAGAGCTTGGTACGAAAGGCTTTCGATCTATCTTAAGTCCAAAGGATTCAACCAAGGTTTAGTCGACCCAACCTTATTCAAGTTAAAACCGTAGGAAAAGAAATCTTTATAGCCCAAATCTATGTAGATGATATAATTTTGGAACTACCAACTCGATCCTCGCTAAACGAATTCATCTCACTTATGGAAAGTGAATTTGAAATGAATTTAGTGGGAGAGTTAAGTTTCTTCTTAGGTTTACAAATTAAACAAACTAAAGATGGAATATATTTACATCAACAAAAATATACTAAGGACTTAATAAATCGATTTGGAATGCAAGATGCTCAAATAATCAATACACCTATGGCAACTAATGTTAATATAAACGAAGATGTAGAAGGAAAACCTGACCTAAAAATACTATAGAGCGTTAATAGAAGTCTCCTATACTTAACCGCGAGCCGACCCGACATTTTATTCGAGGTAAGTATGTGCGCAAGGTTACAAACCTGTGCCAAGGAGTCTCACCTAACCCTAGTCAAGCGTATCCTTAGATATCTAAAGGGCACGCTAAACGTAGGTATTTGGTACCCTAGATCTACCGAGTTTAATCTAATCGGCTACTCGACTCGACTATGCGGTAGTAAACTCGATAGAAAGAGCACGAGTGGTTGTTGTCAAATCCTACCGAGTCTAAGTAAGTTGGTGCAGAGGAAGCGAGCGTTGCCTTATCTACCACCGAATACGTTGCGATGGGTGAGTGTGTCTCTCAGCTCCTGTTGATGAATCACACTCTCCAAGACTTTAGCTTAATATTTAACAACATTAAAACCTACATAGATAACATTAGTTCAATTAACTTAACTAAAAATCCAATATGTCATTCTAGGACAAAACATATAGAAGTTAAACACCACTTCATTAGGGAACATGTAACTAATGGAACTATACAACTAGAGTATGTTGAGTCCAAATCAAACCTAGCGGACATCTTCACCAAACCACTACCCGTAATTTAGTTTATTAAGACGAAAGTTAGGTATGTGCGTAATAGAGTAGGATTTAAATTTTTCTATATATGTACTCTACTTTTGCTTCTTTTTATGAAATTAGCCTAAGTCTTACCTTAGAAATCATATACCTATAGATTTAAGGAGCTAACACATCTCACAACACATAGGACTAATGTGTTTGTGTACTTAGCCACGAGGCGTGAGATGTTAGGACCTTACTCTGGTTCCAGATGTAGATTCGGCATCGACATGAACCATGGAGTATAATTATTTAAAATTAATCAACTCCTTCAAGACTTATTGATCATTCTATATCAATCAAGTCCAACCGGAGTTGTACATTTTAGATGAACATATTTTCAAGCTTATTATTATTTAAAAAATATATATATATATATATATATATTTATATTGGGAACTTGCTTGGACTTACAAACCTTAAAATATATTTACAAACTTTTTGAGTTAAGGCAAAAGGGGGAGAAAGTCACAAAAGTAAGGAAGAAAGTAAACAAAATTATTACCTTTTATATTAAGTAATTCCATTTACTTAAGCAACTATTAAGGGGGAGTAAAAATTATTTTTCAAGAACTCACCTTCGGTCAAGGGGGAGGTTACCTCAAAGGGGAGAACTTGAAACAATAATATTTCTCATTCATACTTAATCATTATGCTAGCTCATTCATATTTAATCATTATGCTAGCTCATTCATACTTAATCATTATGCTAGCTCATTCATATTTAATCATTATGCTAGCTCATTCATATTTAATCTTTATGCTAGCTCATTCATTTTTAATCTTATGCTAGCTCATTCATGCTTAATCATTATGCTAGCTCATTCATATTTAATCTTTATGCTAGCTCATTCATGCTTAATCATTATGCTAGCTTACTGTTATGCTTAATTTTTCCTTAACTTTTGTGTCGGTTTGCCATGAATCAAAAAGGGGGAGATTGTTGGTGCAGTGGGCACCAAAGTCGAACCGGTATTTTGATTATGGCAAAAGGCTCAATAGTTAAGGGTATATTTGTTATCTTACGAGCTCAATTAAGTGTGCAGAAATGCTAAAGTTGAGCGGAAGGTCTGCGACACCCGGTGGGAACCGAGGTGGTCGGGCAATGCCAGAGGGACTTCGGAGGAAGCCGAGGTACTCGGGTGAAGACCGGAAGCGAGGCTACAAGGTAAGCTCGTGTGAAAGCGAAGCAAGGTCGTTAAGCGTAGATCCGACCCAATACCTCCAATGGAAGGTCTAGGTCGAGATCAGATGGTTAGAACCATCGTACTTTATATTTTAAGCTAACTTGTATCATAGCCCAAAACCCTTTGACTACAGTCAACTGCTAGTCAAGTTCCAGCCTCGAGAAGAGCTCGAATTTCAAGGGGGTGAATTTGGACTTGACTCGTGTTTTGGTACAAAGGGTGATGTGGCATCAAGGTGGACATCCAAACCATCACCAAGCTTCCTTGTGGTGGACGCCCAAGATAAGGTGAGTTGGCACAAGATGGTTGGCTCTCATGATGTGGCACAAGTTGAATGGCTCCAACAAGTTGGCGCCCAAGGAGGTTGGAGGTGGCACAAGGTGGTTGGATGAAACACCTCATCCTCAAGTTGGCGCCCAAGGAGGTTGGAGGTGGCACAAGGTGGTTGGATGAAACACCTCATCCTTGAGTTGGCGCACAAGGAGGTTGGAGGTGGCACAAGGTGGTTGGATGAAACACCTCATCCTTGAGTTAGCGCAAAGGATGTGGATGAACAAGTCTTGGGGGATAAGAACCTCACCTTGGACACTACCTATGTCTAAATTCATAGATCAATATCCATAAATAGACATGTTCAAGCCAAGCAAATAACAAGACATCAAGAGCTCTCAACACGCCGTCGTAACGCCGCTACTACTACTCACATTTGCTACGACGAAGTGCCACCGACAACGAAAGCTACATCTTCTACTTATAAGAGTTGTCGGTATATTTATTTAAGTTCTACTTCTTTAAATTGTCTTTGTGCTTTAATCGTAACAAGGAAAGGGGGAGTGTCCCTTTGCCTTGATTTCTTTTTGTAATCGTTGCTCCTACCTCCAACGAGGAGGAGTGGTTTTAGTGAATTGCCCTCCGTACGTGATCAAGGATCACTAGGGCCGTGGATTAGCAATCGAAAGATTGTGAACCACGTAAAAATATCTTGTCTACTTTATATTTCCGCTGTGCACTCTCTACTTGCTTTTTACTTATTGCAAAAGTTTTTTATCGACATCGTATCGCTATTCACCCCCCCCCTCTAGCGACACTTTCGATCCAACAGATTGTTAGGTTGATACTTAACCATGATAGAATTGCATGAATACAAGGGTTAAGTATATACAAATACCCCCTAGGATGCATCTCACACTCACCATAGGTTACCTTGATTGAAAACTTAGCATGAGTGAGATGTTAGGATGATACAAATGTCCACTAATGCCTATGGCATTTAGATGGTCATTTAAAGTATCAAAATAGCAATAATAGACCAATCATGGGGAAGGCTTATGTTTAATTCATAGACATATTGCCCAAAGATCATGGTTGGATATTTCATAAGTTTTCAAAACAATTTCTTACTTTAAAATCTGTGTATTCATGTTTTGAAATAATTGGATACAAAACTAGGTGTTAAAATGGATACTAACATGCTCAAAAACTAGTGTTTTTTAAAACCTTTAGAATTTTGGAAAATCTCAGAAAATATAATGTTTTTTCTTGAAAAACTATTTTTCATTGATAGATATACTTAAAAGAAATATGTTCCCCAAATTTCATGATTTTTCGAATTTTCTGGAATTAATAATGCATTTCTGAAATTCATCCAGAAAATCAGAAATTCGGATTCCTTTGTGCCAGTCGACTGATGGACTGTGAACAAGTACAGTAACCTGATTTTATCAGGTTTTGACTGATTTTAATGTATGTTTCTCTTTATACTTGATGCCATGAGTTTATAACTTAGTATTAATATTTTTGATGGTGTCGAAGGGGGAGAAATGATTATGTTTAAGTTAATTATGATAGGGGGAGAAATTAAAGGGGAGTTTCATGGATTAAGGGGGAGTTGCATGTTGCTATATCATGTTTATGTTTACATGCTTTCTTTCCTTTAAAATTTATATCAAATGTTTTTACCTAACTTAAACGGATTGCCACACATCAAAAAGGGGGAGATTGTTAGGGCAATCTCTTGCCGTAATATGGTTTTGATGGTGTGGCAAAGGGTTTAAGTTAGTGTGTTATGTTGATTTGATATGTGCGTTGAAGTCGTGCAGGACTTAGTAATTCGCACATGGAGCCGTGGCGAGTTTCACATCTCATGACTCGTGCCTTGAGTCGGTGAAGGATAGCTTTGCGGAAGCCGTGCGCTTGGAGCATCCGAGGGACCGCCGGACGAGAAGCTTGGAGTGAAGCCGGAGGAAGTAGACTTCGAGGCAAGAGACGCGAAGGAGCATTGCAGAGTCGTGCGCCTGATGCTGCCGAGGGACGTGGCCGAGAACGAAGAGAACTTCGAAGGCGAGGGACTCCGAGAGATGAGAGTGAGCGATTGTAACCCGGGGAGGGGTAGCTCTTAGGTGAAACTTGGCCATTTGGCCAAGTGTCGGATGGGTTTTCCCGACACCAGTCGACTGCCATGTCATGGCAGTCGACTGCTCTGAGTCGAGTGAGTTCGACTGGTATCCGACTGATGGGTTTATGCCCAGCAGTCGACTGCCATGGAATGGCAGTCGACTGCCAGAGGATATCGCGGGCACAGAACCGCTCGTAGCCGACTGGGCAGTCGACTACGGAGGCAGCAGTCGACTGGTGAGGTCCATCAGTCGACTGCCAAGAGTTCCGTTGGACTACAACGGTCGGGATCTGACGTGTTCGGAGGCCGTTGTAGTGACGGCAGTCGACTGGTGGCGGCCAACGGGAAGAAATCAGCCCTCTCTATAAAAAGAGAGGGTGTGAGCCTTTGAGAGGCTAATGCTTATGCTCTAAGTGATCTTCCTAGTGCCCCACAAGCTCTAAACTCTTCTTACTTGTTTTTACTCCATTCTTATTGTAAGAAGAGTGATCTTGATTGTAAAGGTTACCTCCACCTAGCTTGGTGCAAAGGAGAGACCAATAGTGATTGGCTTTGGAGGAGTGATTCACCTTGGACGAATCGGACCGTGGATTAGCGGCGTAGCCGTGAACCACGTTACATCTTCTTTGTTAGCGTTTGTATTTTCATTTATTGCTTTGTCTTTATTGTTTATGCTTCCGCTTGCGCTAATGACAATCATAGACAAGCAACGTAAGAAGAACGAACGAATTACGACATCCATCGTAAGAGGGCTATTCACCCCCCTCTAGGCGGCCGTATCGACCTCCCTACACAAAGTTCTCTTCGTTCGTGGCTACGTCTCGCGGCAGCATCAGGCGCACGACTCTGCAATGCTCCTTCGCGTCTCTTGCCTCGAAGTCTACTTCCTCCGGCTTCACTCCAAGCTCCTCATTTGGCAGTCCCTCAGATGCTCCAAGCGCATGACTTTCGCAAAGCTATCCTTAACCGACTCAAGGACCGAGTCATGAGTTGTGAAACTCGCCATGGCTCCATGTGCGAATTACTAAGTCCTGCACAACTTCAACGCACATATCAAATCAACATAACAAACTAACTTAAACCCTTTGCCACACACATCAAAACCTAATCATGGCAAGAGATTGCCCTAACAATCTCCCCCTTTTTGATGTGTGGCAATCCGTTTAAGTTAGGTAAAAACATTTGATAAAAATTTCTAAGGTAAGAAAGCATGTAAACATAAACATGATATAGCAACATGCAACTCTCCCTTAATCCATGAAACTCCCCATACATATTTCTCCCCCTATCATAATTTACTTAAACACAATTATTTCTCCCCCTTTGACACCATCAAAAAGATTAATACTAAGTTATAAACCCATGGCATCAAGTCTACTAGAAGGAAAATACCAAAAACATGATTAAAAACTGAATTCAGAAAATATTGGGCTGTTTTTAGGCTAGCAGTCGATTGCTTTCAGTATGACAGTCGACTGGCACAATGGATTCCAAAATTCTGATTTTCTGGGCGGATTTCAAAAATGCATTAAAAATTCCAAAAAATTCAAAAAATCATGAAATTTTGGGAACATATTTATTTTAAGTATATCTATCAATAAAAAATAGTTTTGCATGAAAAACCATTATATTTTCTTATATTTTCCAAAAATCCAAAAACTTTAAAAACCACTAGTTTTTGAGCATGTTAGTATCCATTTTAACACCTAGTCTTGCTTTGGATTGTTTCAAAACATGAATACATGGATTTTAAAGTAAGAAATTGTTTTGAAAATATATGAAATATCCAACCATGATCTTTGGGAAATATGTCTATGAATTAAACATAAGCCTTCCCCATGATTGGTCTATTATTGCTATTTTGATACCTTAAATGTGTTAGTGAAAGCCCTAGAGCCAATCATGTGATGATTGTTGTATGGACTTTATTGTATCATATTCCTAATTATAAAGGCATGGTTATTATATTTACTTGTATTGGTGCCAAATAACTAAATATAATAATGTCCTTGAGTAGTAGGTTCTTATCTATATCAATCGATTGGTTGAATCGATAATGAGATGATATAGAGAACACTACTCTTAATCATTCCTAGTAAAGTATTAAAATTCAGGGACAATGTTAATGCGTAGAGACTAGCATGTAGGTCAACATGATGACTTGATCTCACAAGTCATGGATATGAGATATCAAGTTGACACATGGGTGTGCATTGGAGAATGTATACTGAATGACCCGCCACGAGAAAGTATCATGGATCGTTATATGAGTGTCATATACTTTCTCATGTGGCTATTAGTATGACTATTAGTCCTTAGACCTGAAGTCACCATGGTTCCCTACATAAGGAGTTGCATACTTTGGCTTCGTCAAATGTCACCCGTAAATGGGTGGACTATAAAGGCGATTACTGGGTATGTAACAAATTATGCGGAGGGATGTGAGTGATGTAGATGGGATCTATCCCTCCTATATGACGGGAGAGACATCGATATTCTTGATAGAGTGAGACCACGAAGTGCATGGCCATGCCCAAATGAATTAATATGAGATATTGAGCTCATTTGATTAGAGTGAGTCTACTTGGAGTTCAAGATTTATATTGTACCGAGGATGACACGGTCTATGCCTCGATTGGTCAATCTAGATGTCAAGGATAGAGGGACATTGTCACATATTGTGAGAGTCACAATTAGTAGTCACAAAAGTGATGTTAGAGCTCAACATTCTTGTAACTTGGGTAGCAATGATGTGTTGCTAGATACCGCTCATTGCTTATGTTCCTAAATCGGTTTAGGGACATTGCCAACGTTACAAGAACCTATAGGGTCACACACATAAGAGCAATTAGATGGAGATTAGGTTCATATGATGAACCATGAGGATTAGGTTCATGGGATGAACCAAATTGGATTAAGAGTAATCCAAATTAGACTAATTGAGTTAGACTCAAGTTGATTCAAGTGTTGAATGAGTCTAATTTAGATTTGATTCATCAAATCAATTTAAATTAATGAATAGAGATTCATTAAATTAAATTGACTTGAGTCAAGTGGTTATATTTGATCAACCATGGGAGATTAGAGGTCAAGTTTGACTTGACTTGAGAGGGAAGATGAAAGGTTAAGTTTGACTTGACCAAATGCCATGTCATGATGATGACTTGGCATGGCCGGCCAATGATGATGCTCCACATCATCATTGACTTGGTAAATTGGTGCCACATCATGAGGGAGACCAAGGGTCATGGGAGTTACATGCATGCATGTAACCCCCCTTCCATGAAGTGGCTGGCCACCATTCCATTAGTGAGGAATTCATTTGGTGAGTTACTCATTCCATCATCTTCTTCCTTGGTGCTCTTCCTCTCAAGCTCTCCCTCTCCTTCCTCATCTTGCCGAGATCTTCTAGGAGTGTTAGCACACTCAAGTTTGTCTCTTTCTCCACCTATTGCTTGTGTGGATACCAATAGAGGAGTGTGCACTTGACACTCTCGAGTTCCGGCGAACTTTTGGACGAGCGGGATAAGCGAAGGGCGTTGCTACGAGGGTAATGATCTAAACTCTTAGATCTAAGGTAGATCTAGGGTTTTTAGTAAGCACATACATGTTTTATTTTAATATACCTTCGCACGGATCCGTGCTCGGGGATTCCGAGGTTTCCGCAACGCAAAAAACGGTTTTTGCAGCTCGGAAAAACCCAACAATGGTATCAGAGCCACGTGCGAAGCATGTATGTGTTTCGTTTTTGTAATTTTTGTATTAGATATAAAAATTACAGATTTATATGTTTCTGTAAATTTTCTAATTTTATAGAATTTTTGGGTATTTTTCTCAAAGAGTCGAAGCAACGAGTGTTGGGACACTTGTAGGCTTCAACCGTCGAGAAAAACTCTCCGAAATGACGAGTTCTCGCTTTAGATTTTTGGGACAGCGACTTAAGTCACTGTAGGATTGCATTAGGGACACTCGCAAAGTTAATTTTGTGAGTATGGGCGCTGCCCCTATCCCCGAAAGGGGCTTTGTCCCGCGATCGTGCCCGGAAACCGCTTAGCGGGACCGTTACGGAGAGGTGACTCATTAATTTGAAAAAACAATTAGGAAAAATTATAGAAATTTCTGTAAAAATACATAATTTAGAATTATGTATAATTCTGTGATTTTCATGGCCTAATGACCCCAATTTGATTGGATTATGTGTGTTGTAATTCATAATACGGCCTACGTGCTGTTTTGTAGTTGTGCGTGTTGTATAGTGTATGTGACCTGCGCGTCGTACCTCTTCTTTTGATATTCTAGTTGTAAATAGTTTTAGACTCGAATGTAACATGAGTTTCATATTTGTAATGTACAAAATGGAGCGGTGGAAAGTCCACTCGAAGACGAGATTACGAGAAGGGTGACGACGACACATGGCGGTCAAAGGAAGCGCTTGGAGAAGCCGCTAGCCTTAGGTTGACCGTCCGATCTTCTCATTGGCTTGAGAAGATCGTAGTAGGTCCATGACTATATCACATTTAATTATATATATATATGTTGATATATATATATATATATATATATATATATATATATATATATATATATATATATAATTGATTTTGCTTGTATGTATGTGATGAATGCTAGTAGAATAATGCTTGTATGTATATGATGCATGCTAGGATAATTTTCTTGTATGTATATGATGCATGCTAAAATAATGAATGTATGTATGTGATGCATGCTAATATAGGATAATAAAGGCCTAAATGCATATAAGATACACATTACGATTAGATTAGATCATAATCGAATCAACTCGAAAATGCCTACCGAGCCTTGATACCCATCACTACCTCGATCATTTGTTGTTGTTGAATCTGCCAAAGCAGAGCAACGCATATTATCTTGGTAGGGTGCGGAGGGACAATCTTGGTCCCGCCTATCACGCTTGGGTTAGAGTAAGCTCAATTAGATTGAGCAAAACTAGTTAAACTCAATTGGATCGAGTAGAACTATAGGCATATTCCAATCGTTGGAAAGATAGGTTAAGATCGCATTTACACTAAATCTTGGGCGATTTAGCCAAAGCTAACTCAAGGTCTTTTGTAAATGTGGGTCTTGATCCTATAAACAAGAGTTGCATAGAGATGTAATCGGTAATGTGTTACCCACCGATCGCATTTAAGTCTTGGGCGATTTAGCCAAAGCTAACTCAAGGCTTAGTATGATGTGGATCTTGTCCCACAAGAATTATAGCTAGTTTGTATGAATCTAGTAATGTGGTTTGACCACATCAATAACTCGATTCTACAAAATTCCTATAATTTAGTGGGAGCATCATTTGATTAAAGGCCTAATTAAATGATAAAAGGAATATGATATTAATTCTCTGCATTGTATGTTGTAGATAACTATGTCGACAAACACGAACACTCTCTCTCTGCGTTACGTCGCCCGAGAAGGACAAGCTCAATGGAGCAAATTTTCGTGATGCAGAACACGAGAATTGTTCTCACCCAAGAAAGGAAGGCAGACGTCTGGAGCGGCCCATTCGAGGCACCTCCGCCATCGCCTCGCGGTGACAAAGATGCTTACAAGAAGCATCAAGATGATGCATTAGATGTGTCATGTCTTATGCTCACGACCATGAACTCTGAGCTTCAGAAGCAACACGAGTTCATGAATGCTTATGATATGGTTGGACATCTTCGTCAACTATATCAAGGACAAGCTAGGCATGAGAGATATGAAGTCTCTAAGGCATTATTTGGGTCCAAAATGAAAGAAGGGACTCCCGTAGGTACATATGTACTCAAGATGATTGAGTACGTAGAGAACCTACAAAGGCTGGGATTCTCACTTGGCCAAGAGCTGGCCACTGACCTGATCTTGCAATCTTTGCCACAAGCCTTCAATCAATTTGTCATGAATTATAACATGAATGAAATTGATAAGCCATTGCCTGAAATGCTCAACGTGTTGAGAACTGCTGAGCTTAACCTTAAGAAGGGAAAATCTGACACCATTTTGATGGTACAGAAGAAGAAAGGCAAGGGCAAGCCTAAAGGTAAGGGAAAGTCCCAAGCCAAGGGCAAAGGCAAAGAACTTAAACCCAAAGGAGGGGTAGCCAAGGAAGGGGTTTGCTTCCACTGCAAGGAAGCTGGACACTGGAAGCATAACTGCAAAGCTTACCTGGAAGATCTTAAGAAGAAAAGAAGTGAGACTTCTACTTCAGGTATAAATGTTATAGAAGTCAATCTATCTATTTCTTCATCATGGGTATTAGATACCGGATGTGCATCTCACATTTGTACCAATGTGCAGGCGCTGAGAAATAGCAGGGCATTGATAATGTTAGAATGTATACTGAAAGCCTAGCTCTTTTCTGTATGAACATTTTATTTTGAAATAAGAATCACATGATCATTGTTTGCATTTTATATATTCATTATATATGTGTGCATATTGTCTAATATTCTACATTGTAGATAACATGGTGCTTGGTGTGGCACAGAAGATCATGTTATCAGTCCCTTGTAAAATATAAGTAGAGGCTCACAACCAAGATGGTTTTGGACAAACCATTGGCATGGTTGTAGTGTAGCTTGGTATTGTTTTATCTTGAACGTAGAGTTACACTAGTACACTTAGGTGTATTGAGTAGGACCGACATAGAGGTGATTCAATTTAGTACTGACTACACAATTGAATCGGACCTCGGATATTATGTTGTACATGCTCTTAATCCCGATATAATAACGGGCACATGTACTTAGTATTTATTTCTTTAAATTACCAGTGGGTGAGATTTAGATGGATTAAATCAATATGCCCGGTAAGTTGGGAAATAATATTATTTACATGGTGTGCCGTTGATTATAGGAGGAAACCGTGTCCTATATATTAGGTTGATGATGTCCCCTTGAGGAGCTCATAAGGTTCATCATGTAAACCCACCGGTTGACTTAGTCAACATGATGATAAGGTTGAGTGGTACTACTCGAGGAGTTAGATGTTAATTAATTGATGGTCAGTAAATCAATTAATTGACGGACATTCGATATCTTAAACACGGGGAGATTAATCTACAAATAATATATGGAGCCCATATTAATTTATGGGGGTTGGTGAGGTAGTTCAATGATGATCCTCTAGTGGAATGGAACATCATTGATGGATCAAGTATGTGTGGTTCCGATCCATCGGGTGGCCAAGACCCAACTCCTCCTTATGGTCCCTATCGTAGCCTAATATAATCCTTGTGAAGTCTAGATCCAAGAATGTAAAACAAAACCTAGAACCAACGGTTGGGATTAAATCCCTAAGATCCGATGGTTAGGATGAAACCCTAGAACCAACGGTTGGGATTAAATCCCTAAGATCCGATGGTTAGGATGAAACCCTAGAATCGACGGTTGAGATTAAATCCCTAGATTCGACGGTTGGGATAAAAACCTAGATCCGACGGTTGGGATGAAATCCTAGATCCGACGATTAGGATGAAATCCTAGATCCGACGGTTGAGATGAAACCCTAGATCCGACGGTTGGGATAAAACCCTAGATCCGACGGTGGAGGTTAAATCCCTAGATCCGACGGATGAGATTAAAGGAGGCTTAAGCCCTATTCTATAAATAGGTGCTTAGGGTTGGGCGGCAAAAAAAAAGATAAGGAGATTGGTTTTCGAATTAGGGTTAGGGTTTGGCTCATCTTCCATTGGGCGGCTAGGGTTTGGGCGGCTACAAGCTTGGGCGGCAAGCTAGGGTTTGGCCGGTCATCCCTCTCTTCTCCTCCTTGGTTTTGGGCGGCACCCTTCCCTTTTCCTTGCTCCTTGGCCGGCGGTTCTCCATCCATTGGTGGCCGGCAATCATCTTCCTCCAATCTCTCCAAGGTGGCCGGCGGTTTCCATTCATTTGGTGGCCGGCGCATCATCCACTTGCTCCTTGGCCGGCGGTTGCACCAAATTCCCTAATTTGGTGGTCGGTTCTAGATAGGAAAGGTATTTGTGATTGCTTCTCTTTGTTCGCAGCGGACAAGGTAGAGAAGAAAGTGATCAAGAAGGCTTCAACTCGTGGAGGATCTTCGTCAACACGTCGTCCACGAGAAGGATAGGACATACAATAGAAGATCGTAAGGTATAAAGTTGTTTTAAACTTTATTTACAGATCTGAATATGTTCTTTAATATTTTGATTATGCATGTGTATGAATGGATATATATTGTATAATCATGGACCCCGAAGACAAACACAAAAACCGGCGATCCATCCGTCGTCTTTTCCTCGGCTAACCAACTAGAAGAGTTGTGTTGCTTGAACAACTAGTTTGTTCAAGTGACCACTCAAGTTGTTAGCACGACGACGAATAGGTTGTGCCAAGGAAGCTCATCCCATCCGGATTAAGTCTTTCATTCGTGAAAATTTTAATCCGGGGACATGGGAGCCAATGAGCCTCCGAAGCGACATCCCAACAGATAAAGGGCGAGGTGGACCTACGAGTAGGCAATGAAGCAAGGGTTGCTGCTGTTGCTGTAGGAACTTATGATCTATCTTTTCCCTCTGGGCTTGTACTAGAATTAGATAAATGTTGTTATGTGCCTGCTTTAACCAAGAACATCATTTCAGTTTCTTGTTTGGACAAGAAAGGATTTTCATTTATAATAAAGAACAAATGTTGTTCAGTTTATTTAAATGATATGTTCTATTGTAGTGCACATCTAATGAACGGACTCTACTTTCTAGACTTAGAGAGCCCTATCTATAACATAAGTACCAAGAGGTTCAAGACAAATGAGTTGAACCAAACCTATCTCTGGCACTGTCGCTTAGGTCACATAAATGAGAGTCGCTTATCTCAGCTCCATAAGGATGGGCTGCTAGACTCATTTGATTTTGAATCATATGAGACATGCGAGTCTTGCCTTTTAGGCAAGATGACCAAGACTCCCTTTAGTGGACACAGTGAAAGAGCAATAGATTTGTTAGGACTTATACATAGTAATGTATGTGGTCCTTTCAATGTTGCTGCTAGAGGTGGTTACAGGTACTTCATTACATTTACTGATGACTTCAGTAGATATGGTTATGTGTATCTCATGACACACAAATTAGAATCCTTTGAAAAGTTCAAAGAATTCAAGAATGAAGTACAAAACTAGCTTGGCAAGAGTATTAAGATACTTCGATCAGATCAAGGTGGAGAATACCTTAGCCATGAGTTTCGTGACTATCTAGCTGAGTGTGAGATTCTATCCCAACTCACTCCTCCTGGAACACCACAGTGGAATGGTGTATCCGAAAGGAGAAATCGTACTTTATTAGATATGGTACGATCTATGATGAGTCACACAGATCTTCCTATATCCTTTTGGGGATATGCTCTAGACACAACAACCTTTACCCTTAACCGTGTACCATCCAAGGCTGTGATAAAGACACCATATACGATATGGACAGGGAGAAATCCCATGATGTATTTCATGAGGATTTGGGGTTGTGAGGCTTACGTTCGATGTCAAGTCTCAGACAAAATGGGACCCAAATCCGATAGGTGCTATTTTGTTGGATATACCAAGGATACAAAGGGATATTACTTCTACATTCCAAGTCAGCACAAAGTGTTTATGGCAAAGACTGGGGTTTTGTTAGGGCAATCTCTTGCCGTAATATGGTTTTGATGGTGTGGCAAAGGGTTTAAGTTAGTTTGATATATTGATTTGATATGTGCGTTGAAGTCGTGCAGGACTTAGTAATTCGCACATGGAGCCGTGGCGAGTTTCACATCTCATGACTCGTGCCTTGAGTCGGTGAAGGATAGCTTTGCGGAAGCCATGCGCTTGGAGCATCCGAGGGACCGCCGGACGAGAAGCTTGGAGTGAAGCCGGAGGAAGTAGACTTCGAGGCAAGAGACGCGAAGGAGCATTGCGGCCGTCGATCTTGCAGGGGCGTGGCGAAGCGAAGAGAGAGAAGGCGAGGACTCAGAGATGAGTGGCGGTGTAACCGAGGAAGGGTAGCTCTTAGGTGAAACTTGGCCCATTTGGCCAAGTGTCGGATGGGTTTTCACACCCGATCATTGCCGTCATGTCGCGATCGGCTGCTAATCGAGTGTAGTTCGACCGGTATCGGCCCGATGGATTATGGCGTGATCGGCATCGACGCGCGATCATTGCCGACCATCGATCATTCGGCTGAAACAACGATCGGTAGTCAATAGGGTTTCGCCAGAATCGTTCGTGGCCGAGGCGTCGACTACGGCGATCGTGATGAGGTCCATCAGTCGACTGCCAAGAGTTCCGTTGGACTACAACGGTCAGGATCCGACGTGTTCGGAGGACGTTGTAGTGACGGCAGTCGACTGATGGCGGCCAACGGGAAGAAATCAGCCCTCTCTATAAAAAGAGAGGGTGTAAGCCTTTGAGAGGCTAATGCTTATGCTCCAAGTGATCTTCCTAGTGCCCCACAAGCTCTAAACTCTTCTTACTTGTTTTTACTCCATTCTATTTGTAAGAAGAGTGATCTTGATTGTAAAGGTTACCTCCACCTAGCTTGGTGCAAAGGAGAGACCAATAGTGATTGGCTTTGGAGGAGTGATTCACCTCGGACGAATCGAGATCGTGGATTAGCGGCGTAGCCGTGAACCACGTTACATTCTTTGTTAGCGATTGTTTTCTCATATTTCTATTTGTTTGTCTTTATTAGTCTTTCGCTTGCGCTAATTAGTTTTGTAGACGAGCAAATACCGGCATCCAAACGAAAAGGGCTATTCACCCCCTTCTAGCCGGCGTACCGATCCCCTACAAGTGGTATCAGAGCCAAGTCATTTGTCGAGGACTAACCGCCGCAACAAACACTTCATCTAAAGATGGCCGGCTCAAACATCCACCCACCGAAGTTCGACGGCGAATTCTCTTGGTGGAAAAAGAGAATGGAGGTATTCTTCGAAACCGACTTTGAAATCCTTTTAATAATGGAAAACAGTTTCGAGTTGCCTAGGAACGAAAATGGGGAGCCATTGGAGAAATGTAGGTGGAGCAAGAGGCAAAGAGAAGAATACTTGGCAAACTCAAAGGCCAAGCACCACCTATACAATGTCCTCCCTCAACAAGAAGTAAATAGAATAGGGGAGTGCTCAAGTGCCAAAGAGATGTGGGAGAGATTGGTTGAACTTCATGAAGGCACTTCGGAAGCCAAGCTAGCAAGAAGAGACCTCCTCCGCTCCCAACTATCAAATATTAAGCTTGAAAAGGGAGAAAAGGTAACTTCCCTACATTCTAGAATTAAAGAAATATTAATTGGGCTAACAAGTGTAGGTGAGAAGCTATCAAACCGGGATATGGTAATGAAGGCCATAGATGCCTTTCCCCGGTCCTCAAAATGGAGCTCCATGGTGGACTCATTTTACATCTCCAAGAACTTGGAAGTAAGTACCTTGGAGGAATTTTTCTCAACAATGGAGCTTCACGAAACTAGGCTTGAAGGAATACAAGAAGAGCCTAGAATTCAACCCTCAAGAGGAGTAGCTTTGATAGCAAATAAGGGGAAGAAGAAGATAGAGATCTCCTCCTCCTCCGATGATGAAGCGTCTTCCTCCTCCATGGATAGCATGGAAGAAGCCTACATGGTAAGGAAGGTAAGACGTGCATTTAAGAATTTTAGATTTGATAAATCTCATGATAGGAATAGAAGACCAAGGGGGAAGGTCATATGCTACAATTGCCAAGGAGAAGGGCACATAAGGGATAATTGTCCCCTCCTAAACAAAAGCAAAGGAAGAGAGGAAAAGAAAAGAACGAAGACAAGAAGAAGAAAAAGGGGAGCAAGAAGAAAAAGGAAGAGGAGAAGAAGACAAAGGAAAAGGGAAAGGTCAAAGCCCTAAAGGCAAGGACTTGGGATGACCCATCCTCATCCTCCTCATCATCATCAGATGAGGAGAATGCCTTTGTCACCAATTTGGCCTTGATGGCCTTTGATGACTTGGATTGCTCTTCCTCCGAAAATGAAGGATCAAGCTCAAGAGGAGAGAGCTCAAGTGAAGGGGGAGCTTCTACATCCTCTTCATCCGAAGAAGAAGAAGAAGATATGGAAACTATGGTAACGAAAGCTTCTCCTAAGAAAATAGTTTCCATAATTTCTAGTTTAACTAAGGACTTATTTGGAATGAAAAAGAAAAATAAAAGCATGCTTAATCAAATTAAGGCTTTGGAATATAAGCTAGAAAATGCATGTTTAAATAATAATGATACCTCTTCTTGCCATGATGATGCATGCTCACATGATTATATGCCTTTGGATGTTAATGATGCATGCATAGAGGAAAATAGGGCATTAAGGGAAAAGGTAGATTATTTATCCAAAGCCCTAGAGAAATTCACAATTGGCTCCAACACCTTAAATATGATCTTAGGGAGCCAAAGAGCTAGTTTCAACAAAAAGGGCCTAGGCTACAAGGAAAAGAAAAATGAAAAGGCCTACAAATGCCTTATAGCTAGGGGGCAAGATAAGAAGAAGATAATAGCTAGAAAATGGATCCCCAAGGAATACTTAGTGAACCCAATAGGAAAGAACTTATTTTGGGTTCCAAAATCCATCCTTAAGGGTTAGGATAACCCTAGGGTAGTCAACCATATGGAATTAACCTATATCATATTTTGGTTGACTTAGGATGACGGGACAACATTTTTTAGATAGTGTTGGGTGATGATAACGTGCCCATAAATAGATAATATTTCTTAAATCATGATGATTGATGTAATTCCTATGTATATTTGCAATCATGATTTATGTTTTTGAAATTTGGCACGTTATCATGAGAAATATGTTTGAATCATGCTTTAGGTGATACTTTGGTTACTATCATCATATAATACCTAATGCATGATTATAATTTAATGAAAACATGTATTTCATAATCATAATGTGAAATTGATTCATATATGTCATTATGATCATGTTAATTATTAGGTTGATACTTAACCTTGATAGAATTGCATGAATATATTGGTTAAGTATACACAAATACCCCCCCCTAGGATGCATCTCACACTCACCATAGGCTACCTTGATTGAAAACTTAGCATGAGTGAGATGTTAGGATGATACAAATGACCACTAATGCCTATGGCATTTAGATGGTCATTTAAAGCATCAAAATAGCAATAATAGACCAATCATGGGGAAGACTTATGTTTAATTCATAGACATATTGCCCAAAGATCATGGTTGGATATTTCATATGTTTTCAAAACAATTTCTTAATCTAAAATCTAAGTATTCATGTTTTGAAACAATTGGATGCAAGACTAGGTGTTAAAATGGATACTCTTATGATAAAAAACCTAGTAGTTTTTAAAGCTTTTGGATTTTTGGCAAAAATGTAGAAATATAATGATTTTTCATGAAAACCTATTTTTCAATGATAGATATATTTAAAAGAAATATGTTCCCCAAATTTCATGATTTTTCGAATTTTCTGGAATTAATAGTGCATTTCTGAAATTCATCCAGAAAATCAAAAATTTGGATTCTTTTGTGCCAGTCATTGCCATCGCCATGATCGATGATGATCATGGATCGTGAATAATCTGATAACCTGATTTTATCAGGTTTTGACTGATTTTAGTGTATGTTTCTCTTTATACTTGATGCCATGAGCTTATAAATTAGGGTTAATCTTTTTGATGGTGTCAAAGGGGGAGAAATAATTATGTTTAAGTTAATTATTTAAGGGGGAGAAATATATGATAGGGGGAGAAAATTTGCATAGAGAGTTTCATGGATTAAGGGGGAGTTGCATGTTGCTATATCATGTTTATCTTTACATGCTTTCTTACCTTAGAATTTATATCAAATGTTTTTACCTAACTTAAACGGATTGCCACACATCAAAAAGGGGGAGATTGTTAGGGCAATCTCTTGCCGTAATATGGTTTTGATGGTGTGGCAAAGGGTTTAAGTTAGTTTGATATATTGATTTGATATGTGCGTTGAAGTCGTGCAGGACTTAGTAATTCGCACATGGAGCCGTGGCGAGTTTCACATCTCATGACTCGTGCCTTGAGTCGGTGAAGGATAGCTTTGCGGAAGCCGTGCGCTTGGAGCATCAGGGGCCAGCGGACGAAGCTTGGAGTGAAGCCGGAGGAAGTAGACTTGAGGCAAGAGGCGAAGGAGCATTGCGAGCCGTGCGCTGATCTTTAGGGGCGTGGCGAGCGAAGAGAACTTGAGCGAGGACTCAGAGAGATGAGTGGCGATTGTAACCCGGGAAGGGTAGCTCTTAGGTGAAACTTGGCCATTTGGCCAAGTGTCGGATGGGTTTTCCGACACGGTCGATTGCCATGTCATGGCGATCGGCTCTCGAATCAGTGTAGTTCGGTGGTATCGGCGGATTGTGCGTGATCGGCGCCATCGTGGACAATCGACCGAGACCATCGATCATTCGGCTAAGGCGCGGCGATCGGTAGTCAATAGGGTTTGACCCGCGAACCATTCGTAGCCGTGAGGCGTCGACTACGGAGGTGATCGTGATGAGGTCCATCAGTCGACTGCCAAGAGTTCCGTTGGACTACAACGGTCGGGATCCGATGTGTTCGGAGGACGTTGTAGTGACGGCAGTCGACTGCCAAGGGCGGCAGTCGACTGATGGCGGCCAACGGGAAGAAATCAGCCCTCTCTATAAAAAGACAGGGTGTAAGCCTTTGAGAGGCTAATGCTTATGCTCCAAGTGATCTTCCTAGTGCCCCACAAGCTCTAAACTCTTCTTACTTGTTTTTACTCCATTCTATTTGTAAGAAGAGTGATCTTGATTGTAAAGGTTACCTCCACCTAGCTTGGTGCAAAGGAGAGACCAATAGTGATTAGCTTTGGAGGAGTAATTCACCTCGGACGAATCGGGATCGTGGATTAGCGGCGTAGCCGTGAACCACGTTACATTCTTTATTAGCGATTGTTTTCTCATATTTCTATTTGTTTGTCTTTATTAGTCCTCCTCTTGCGCTAATTAGTTTTGTAGATGAGCAAATACCGACATCCAAACGAAAAGGGTTATTCACCCCCCTCTAGTCGGCGTACCGATCCCCTACAAGTTTTTCTAGAAAGGGATTTTGTTTCTAGAAAAACTAGTGGGAGTACCTTCGATCTTGAAGAAATTCAAGATAAGGACCATAGCATTGAGGCCTTGATGGAGGTTGAACAGGAACCACAAAGTGTTGTGGGTGATGAGGTTTTTGCACAAAGAGTTGTGACGACCACATTCGGTAGACCTACCTCTTATGGTGCGATAAGTCGTCGTCGGCTGAGCTCATTTCTCTTGTCTGACCATGATGACGTTATGCTCATTGAGAATGAGCCTACCTCCTATCAGGAAGCTGTGATGAGCCCAGATTCTGAGAAATGGCTAGAGGCCATGAGATCCGAGATGGAATCCATGTACACTAACCAAGTATGGACTTTGGTTGATCCACCTGAAGGGGTCAAACCCATTGGGTGTAAGTGGGTCTTTAGGAGAAAGACTGACATGGATGGACTTACGCATACCTATAAGGGCCGATTGGTGGCTAAAGGTTTCAAGCAAATTCATGGTATTGACTATGATGAAACCTTTTCTCCAGTGGCGATGTTTAAGTCCATTCGGATCTTGCTTGCTATTGCAGCATACCACGATTATGAGATCTGGCAGATGGATGTCAAAACCGCATTTCTGAATGGAAACTTACTCGAGGATGTGTACATGACACAACCTGAGGGTTTTGTAGATCCACAGCATACTGGGAAGGTATGCAAGCTGCAAAGGTCCATTTATGGGCTAAAGCAAGCTTCTCGGAGCTGGAATCTTCGATTCGATGATGCGATCAAACAGTTTGGTTTCATCAAGAATGAAGTGAAGGGAGTTGCTTCGGAGGCTCATAGGCTCCCATGTCCCCGGATTAAAATTTTCACTAATGAAAGAATTAATCCGGATGAGATGAGTTTCCTTAGCACAACCAATTCGTCGTCGTGCTAACAACTTGAGTGGTCGCTTGAACAAACTAGTTGTTCAAGCAACTCAACTCTTCTAGTTGGTTAGCCGCGGAAGAGACGACGGACGGATCTCCGGTTTTTGTGTTTGTCTTCGGGGTCCAAGATTATACAAAATATATACATATGCATAATTGTATAATCAACAATTAAAATAACATGCTCAGATCTGAAAATAAAGTTGTACCACTTTATACCTTACGATCTTCTACCGTATGTCCTATCCTCCTCGTGGACGATGTGTGGCCGAATATCCTCCACGAGTAGAAGCCTTCTAGATCGCATTCTTTCCTTCCTTGTCCGCTTTGAACAAAGAGAAGAACCAACAAAACCATTCCTTTCTAGAATCGGCCACCAAGCAAAGGAGTTTGATGCAACCGCCGGCCAAGGAACGAGAGGATGAAGCGCCGGCCACCAATGGAAGGAGAACCGTTGGCCACCTTGGAGAGACTGGAGGAGTGAATGCCGGCCACCAATGGAAGGAGAACCATCGGCCAAGGAATAAGAGAGTGGCCTAGAGGATGGGCGCCGCCCAAGTCTTGATGGAGGAAGATGGGCGCCGGCAACAATTTGATGGAAGAAGATTGCCGCCCAAGCCCTAGCTCCCAAACCCTAGCCGCCCAACTCAAAACCCTAACCCCAATTCAATAATGTTGCCGCCCAAGCCTAAGCCCTCTATTTATAGAATTCGGCTTAAGCCTCCTTTAATCTCCACGTCGGATCTAGGGATTTAATCTCCACCGTCGGATCTAGGGTTTTATCCCAACCGTCGGATCTAGGGTTTCATCCCAACCGTCGGATCTAGGATTTCATCCCAACCGTCGGATCTAGGGTTTCATCCCAACCGTCGATTCTAGGGTTTCATCCTAACCATCGGATCTAGGGATTTAATCCCAACCATTGGTTATAGGGTTTCATCCTAACCATCGGATCTAGGGATTTAATCCCAACCGTTGGTTCTAGGGTTTTGTTTTACATTCTTGGATCTAGACTTCACAAGGATTATATTAGGCTACGATAGGGACCATAAGGAGGAGTTGGATCTTGGCCACCCGATGGATCGGAACCACACTCATTTGATCCATCAATGATGTTCCATTCCACTAGAGGATCATCATTGAACTACCTCACCAACCCCCATAAATTAATATGTGCTCCATATATTATTTGTACATTCATCCCCCCGTGTTTAAGATATCGAATGTCCGTCAATTAATTGATTTACTGACCATCAATTAATTAACATCTAATTCCTCGAGTAGTACTACTCAACCTTATCATCATGTTGACTAAGTCAACCAGCTGGGTTTACATGATGAACCTTATGAGCTCCTCAAGGGGACATCATCAACCTAATATATAGGACACGGTTTCCTCCTATAATCAACAGCACACCATGTAAATAATATTATTTCCCAACTTACCGGGCATATTGATTTAATCCATCTAAATCTCACCCTCTGGTAAATCAAAGAAATAAATACTAAGTAATGTGCCCGTTATTATATCGGGATTAAGAGCATGTACAACATAATATCCGAGGTCCGATTCAATTATGTAGTCAGCAATTAATTGAATCACCTCTATGTCGGTCCTACTCAATACACCTAAGTGTACTAGTGTAACTCTATGTTCAAGACAAAACAATACCAAGATACACTACAACCATGCCAATGGTTTGTCCAAAACCATCTTGGTCGTGAGCCTCTACTTATATTTTACAAGGGACTGATAACATGATCTTCTGTGCCACACCAAGCACCATGTTATCTACAATGTAAAATATTAGACAATATGCACACATATATAATAAATATATAAAGTGCAAACAATGATCATGTGATTCTTATTTCAAAATAAAATGTTCATACAAAAAGAGCTAGGCTTTCAGTATATATTCCAACAATCTCCCACTTATACTAAAAGACTATGCCGTCATCACACTGTCATACATCTGATCCCCATGTCCTCCACATGCCTATCAAACGCTTTCGCTGGAAGGGCCTTAGTGAATGGATCCGCCAGGTTATCCTCTGATGCAATCTTGGCGACAGCAACTTCTCCTCGCTTTACGATCTCTCGTATAAGGTGGTACTTGCGCTCTATGTGTTTACTCGCCTTATGGGCTCGTGGTTCCTTCGAGTTTGCAACTGCACCACTGTTATCACAATAAATTGTGATAGTTCTGGGCAAACCAGGAATCACATCCAAGTCCATCAAGAAGTTCCTGAGCCATACAACTTCCTTGGCTGCCTCAGAGGCTGCCACATACTCAACTTCCATGGTAGAGTCCGCCACGCATTTCTGCTTGACACTCCTCCATACTATGGCTCCACCTCCAAAAGTAAACACAAACCCCGAGGTAGACTTACTCTTGTCCCTATCTGATTGGAAATCCGAATCCATGTAACCCACAGGGACTAATTGATCTTCCCGGTAAACCAGCATATAATCCCTAGTCCTTCTCAGGTACTTCAATATATGCTTTACTGCAGTCCAATGTCCCTGTCCAGGATTACTCTGATATCTGCTAACCATGCCCACTGCAGCGGATATCCGGTCTCATACACAAGATAGCATACATGAGGCTTCCCTCGCTGAAGCATAAGGAACCGCCTTCATGTCCTCTATCTCCTTTGATGTTTTGGGACACATCTCTTTAGATAAAGGAACTCCATGCCTAAAAGGTAGAAAACCTTTCTTGGAGTTCTGCATGCTAAAACGAGTAAGGATAGTGTCAATGTATGAAGCTTGAGATAAGCACAACATCCTTTTCTTGCGATCCCTTATAACTTTGATCCCAAGGATGTGTCCCACTTCTCCCAAGTCCTTCATATCAAACTGTTTGGACAACCATACCCTTACGTCGATAACACTTTAATATTGCAACTAACAAAATGTCATCTATAGTACAAGAAACACCACTACGTTTCCGTCACATCTCTTGTATACACAAGGCTCATCCGGACTTTGAATAAATCCATATGACTGGATTACCTCATCAAAGCGGATGTTCCAAGATCTAGAAGCTTGCTTCAATCCATAAATGGACCGATTAAGCTTACATACAAGATGCTCTTTGCCTTTAGCAATGAATCCCTCTGGTTGCCACATATAGATGTTCTCCTCAAGACTTCCGTTAAGGAAAGCTGTCTTGACATCCATCTGCCAAATCTCACAATCCATATGAGCAGCTATAGATAAGAGAATCCGGATAGACTTAAGCATAGCTACCGGCGAAAAGGTCTCCTCATAATCGATACCCTCTTTCTGAGTATACCCTTTCGCAACAAGCCTAGCTTTGAAGGTCTCAACCTTCCCGTCTACTCCTCTCTTTCTCTTGTAGATCCACTTGCATCCAATGGCTTTTACACCATCGGTTGGTTCTACTAGCTCCCAGACCTGATTAGAATCCATAGATTCTATCTCTGAATTCATCGCACTTTGCCAAGATACCGCATCTCTATCTTGGAGTGCCTCGTCATATGTCTAGGGATCCGGTTCATGTTCACCAGGGACTAAGTCCGAAGACTCTCCCAAAAACAAGGATCTCTCGGGTTGTCTAACAACCCTCCCACTACGACGAGGTGCCTCCTGTGTATGCTCTGTGACATGCGGTGCAGTAACTTGTGGTGTCTCCTCTTGTACCGGTGGTACTGAAGTCGGGACTTCCCCTGTCAACTCCTCAAGAACAATCCTGCTCGTGGGCTTGTGGTTCATCACATAGTCCTCCTCTAGAAATCTGGCATTCGTACTCACGATCACCTTCTGATCTCTAAGACTATAGAATAAACCACCCTTCGTTCCCCTAGGGTAGCCAACAAACAAGCGCATACATGCGAGATTCCAACTTACCGATCTCCCTTCAAAGACATGTGGACTACCCCAATCGAATATGTCTTAGACTAGGCTTTTGAGTCCACAACTCTATGGGAGTAGAGGGTACTAACTTAGATGGAACCAAGTTCAGAATGTGTGCTGCCGTTTCCAGAGCAAACCCCCAGAACGAATCAGGTAACTCAGAATAACTCATCATAGATCTGACCATCTCCATAAAAGTCCTATTCCTTCGCTCCGCCACACCATTCTGTTGGGGTGTGTCAGGTGCAGACAATTGGGATTGAATCCCAGACTCTGATAAGTAACTCCTAAACTCTCCCAAGAGGTACTCGCCACCATGATCAGATCGTAGTGTCTTGATACTTTTACCTTGACGGTTCTCCACGACCTTGAATCCTTTGAACTGTCAAAGCATTACTTCTCATCAAGTAAATGTATCCATACCTTGAATAATCGTCTATAAAAGAGACGAAGTATTCAAAGCCACCTCTAGCCTGGATAGTCATAGGACCGCACAGATCAGAATGAACCAATTCTAACACATCTTTGGCTCTATACCCCTTGGCCTTGAAAGGCCTCTTGGTCATTTTACCTTCCAAGCAAGATTCGCAGGTTGGGAGATCCTCCACCACTAATGAACCCAAAGGTCCATCAACTATCAACCTTTGAATTCTACTTAGGTTAATATGACGAAGCCTTAGATGCCAAAGATATGTTTGGTTCATTTGCGAAGGTTCTTTTCTCTTATTAGATTTAGAAGATGAGTTATTTACTTCTATATGCATTGTGGGAGTTTTCGGTTCAAGAGTATATAAATTGCCAACCAATGTACCAGAACAGATAATCTCCCTATTCCTTTTTATAACCACTTTGTCATTAAAAGAAACAGAATATCCATCCATAAACAATTTAGAAACTGAAATTAAATTCTTTCTAAATGTAGGTACATAAAGACAATTTCTCAAAACAAAAACTTTATTCCTATCAAAAGATAAATAAACGTCTCCCACTGCAATAGCCGCCATCTTTGAAGCATTGCCCATGAAGATGGTAATCTCTCCCTCATCTAGTCGTCGGGTTTCCTGGAACCCCTGCAAAGTATTGCAGACATGATCAGTGGCTCCTGTATCTACACACCAGGCACTGGTAGATAACACCGCTAAACATGTTTCAACAACTAAACAAGAAGATATACCTTTGTTCTTTCGGCGAGGACAGTCTGCCTTCCAATGTCCAGTCCGCTTGCAAGTGAAGCACTTGTCTTTCGGCTTCTTCACTCCTGCCTGAGGTCCCACTGCCACCTTCTTCGCTCCACCTTGCTTCTTCTTCTTCTTACCTTTCGGTTTAGAGGAAGAAACCTTCTGAGCGACCATGACTTGAGCACTTTGACGAAAAAGCCCCTCTGCCGCCTGGAGTTCTGTCAGAAGCTCCGCCAATAAATACAACCTCTTGTTCATGTTGTAGTTGAGGCAGAACTGCTCAAAACTCCTAGGCAGAGACTGGAGAATGATATCGACCTGGGTTTCCCCATCGATCTCACCTCCGAGGACTTCCATCTCATTAAGATGAGCCATCATCTTGAGAACATGATCCCTAACGGGTGTTCCCTCGATCATGGTGGTCGTCATCAAGTTTCTCATTGCCTCCTGTCTAGCCGCCCTACTCTGATGTCCGAAAAGTTCCTTGAGATTGAACATCATGTCATAAGCTGTGGCTATGGCCTGATGCTGATGTTGCAGCACATTTGACATAGATGCCAAAATGTAACACCGCGCCATCTCATCTGCCTTGACCCATTTCTTATAACGTTCTTTCTCCTTTTCATCAGAGTCATCGGAGGGCTTAGGAGGACAGACCTCGAAGAGTACAAATTTGTACTCCTCCGCAGTTAAGACAATATCCAGATTTCTTTTCCAATCAATGTAGTTTGGTCCAGTAAGCTTATTTTCTTTTAAAATCACAGCAAGTGGGTTGAAAGCCATTTGAAAATCCTAAAAATCACAATGATCAAAATATTAGATTTCAAATATTATTGATTCCTCAAAACAATAAAATCCCGAAATCAACCAACACCTCAAAACACCGAGAATATCACATGCCACGATAGTGTGGACGTATACGAATTCTACATTTGTAAGAGGAGGTTTTACCCATTAATTTTATTATCTTGTCAATCTTACTTTTTGACAAATAAAATTAATAGTCGGTTCCTCTTTGGCCCTAATAATAAAAGCAGTGACTCCGATGGGGAGGATACTTTTTATTTGCATCTAAGTGTGCACCATTACACGATACTAAGGGAATTATTTCGGATTATGTGCCTTACCGATGGGGAAGTACACACGCTCCTAAATAATTTCCTATAACCATTATTTGACCTAGTGATCCGCAAACAAACCCATCCGATGGGGAGGAAGGCACTCAGAGCCAACGCACAAGTTTGTTTCATCACACGTCAAATTGTAATGGAGGCTGCGAGAATTAATTAAAATATCCCTCTCCCACTTAGTAAATTGCAATTGAGGAATTTTAAAGCATACACAACATGCATATAAAACAAATCAGCAATAAATATGGAAAAAACAGAATTTTTTCAACTATTATGGCATTGTCCTCCAATACGCATCCCGTCGTGTCGCCACCTCGTCCGCTCCATCTTTTCCCGTGTGCAAGTCACCAAAGAGATCCGAGCCGAGATAAACTATTTTAATTTACATCCATCGATCCTATACTCCACGAAGGAGTGTACAAATAATCTAGATCGAAAGTAAACTAAAATGAGCGTCTAAACAATGCCATATTTAATTACAAAAATTAAATACTAATCTAGCCTCGTCAACCCCGAGGATTCAAATAATATACATACAATCACACACAAAACAATCACATACAACCAAATAGCCATAATAGTCGGATCTTATGCCTGCAACCAAAAAGTTAGCCTACGCACATCCTACTATTATCCGACATACTCAATATATGATATGTGCATGAAAGTAACCGAATCCAAAACACACAAAACCAGAAACCTATGGCTCTGATACCACTTGAAGGGAGTTGCTTCGGAGGCTCATTGGCTCCCATGTCCCCGGATTAAAATTTTCACTAATGAAAGAATTAATCAGGATGGGATGAGTTTCCTTAGCACAACCAATTCGTCGGCGTGCTAACAACTTGAGTGGTCGCTTGAACAAACTAGTTGTTCAAGCAACTCAACTCTTCAAGTTGGTTAGCCGCGGAAGAGACGACGGACGAATTGTCGGTTTTTGTGTTTGTCTTCGGGGTCCAAGATTATACAAAATATATACATATGCATAATTGTATAATCAACAATTAAAATAACATGCTCAGATATGAAAATAAAGTTGTACCACTTTATACCTTACGATCTTCTACCGTATGTCCTATCCTCCTCGTGGACGACGTGTGGGCGAATATCCTCCACGAGTAGAAGCCTTCTAGATCGCGTTCTTTCCTTCCTTGTCCGCTGTGAACAAAGAGAAGAACCAACAAAACCATTCCTTTCTAGAATCGGCCACCAAGCAAAGGAGTTTGATGCAACCGCCGGCCAAGGAACGAGAGGATGAAGCGCCGGCCACCAATGGAAGGAGAACCGCCGGCCACCTTGGAGAGACTGGAGGAGTGAATGCCGGCCACCAATGGAAGGAGAACCACCGGCCAAGGAATAAGAGAGTGGCCTAGAGGATGGGCGCCGGCCAAGTCTTGATGGAGGAAGATGGGCGCCGGCAACAATTTGATGGAAGAAGATTGGCGCCCAAGCCCTAGCTCCCAAACCCTAGCCGCCCAACTCAAAACCCTAACCCCAATTCAATAATGTTGCCGCCCAAGGCTAAGCCCTCTATTTATAGAATTGGACTTAAGCCTCCTTTAATCTCCACCATCGGATCTAGGGATTTAATCTCTACCGTCAGATCTAGGGTTTTATCCCAACCGTCGGATCTAGGGTTTCATCCCAACCGTCGGATCTAGGATTTCATCCCAACCGTCGGATCTAGGGTTTCATCCCAACCATCGATTCTAGGGTTTCATCCTAACCATCGGATCTAGGGATTTAATCCCAACCGTTGGTTCTAGGGTTTCATCATAACCATCGGATCTAGGGATTTAATCCCAACCGTTGGTTCTAGGGTTTTGTTTTACATTCTTGGATCTAGACTTCACAAGGATTATATTAGGCTACGATAGGGACCATAAGGAGGAGTTGGATCTTGGCCACCCGATGGATCGGAACCACACTCACTTGATCCATCAATGATGTTCCATTCCACTAGAGGATCATCATTGAACTACCTCACCAACCCCCATAAATTAATATGGGCTCCATATATTATTTGTACATTCATCCCCCCGTGTTTAAGTTATCGAATGTCCGTCAATTAATTGATTTACTGACCATCAATTAATTAACATCTAATTCCTCGAGTAGTACTACTCAACCTTATCATCATGTTGACTAAGTCAACCAGCTGGGTTTACATGATGAACCTTATGAGCTCCTCAAGGGGACATCATCAACCTAGTATATAGGACACGGTTTCCTCCTATAATCAACGGCACACCATGTAAATAATATTATTTCCCAACTTACCGAGCATATTGATTTAATCCATCTAAATCTCACCCTCTGGTAAATCAAAGAAATAAATACTAAGTACATGTGCCCATTATTATATCGGGATTAAGAGCATGTACAACATAATATCCGAGGTCCGATTCAATTATGTAGTCAGCAATTAATTGAATCACCTCTATGTCGGTCCTACTCAATACACCTAAGTCTACTAGTGTAACTCTATGTTCAAGACAAAACAATACCAAGCTACACTACAACCATGCCAATGGTTTGTCCAAAACCATCTTGGTCGTGAGCCTCTACTTATATTTTACAAGGGACTGATAACATGATCTTCTGTGCCACACCAAGCACCATGTTATCTACAATGTAAAATATTAGACAATATGCACACATATATAATAAATATATAAAGTGCAAACAATGATCATGTGATTCTTATTTCAAAATAAAATGTTCATACAAAAAGAGTTAGGCTTTCAGTATACATTCCAACAATCTCCCACTTATACTAAAAGACTATGTCATCATCACACTGCCATACATCTGATCCCCATGTCCTCCACATGCCTATCAAACGCTTTCGCTGGAAGGGCCTTAGTGAATGGATCCGCCAGGTTATCCTCTGATGCAATCTTGGCGACAACAACTTCTCCTCGCTTTACGATCTCTCGTATAAGGTGGTACTTGCGCTCTATGTGTTTACTCGCCTTGTGGGCTCGTGGTTCCTTCGAGTTTGCAACTGCACCACTGTTATCACAATAAATTGTGATAGTTCTGTGCAAACCAGGAATCACATCCAAGTCCATCAAGAAGTTCCTGAGCCATACAACTTCCTTGGCTGCCTTAGAGGCTGCCACATACTCAGCTTCCATGGTAGAGTCCGCCATGCATTTCTGCTTGACACTCCTCCATACTATGGCTCCACCTCCAAAAGTAAACACAAACCCCGAGGTAGACTTACTCTTGTCCCTATCTGATTGGAAATCCGAATCCGTGTAACCCACAGGGACTAATTGATCTACCCGGTAAACCAGCATATAATCCCTAGTCCTTCTCAGGTACTTCAATATATGCTTTACCGCAGTCCAATGTCCCTATCCAGGATTACTCTGATATCTGCTAACCATGCCCACGGCAAAGCAGATATCCGATCTCGTACACAGCATAGCATACATGAGGCTTCCTACTGTCGAAGCATAAGGAACCGCCTTCATGTCCTCTATCTCCTTTGATGTTTTGGGACACATCTCTTTAGATAAAGGAACTCCATGCCTAAAAGGTAGAAAACCTTTCTTGGAGTTCTGCATGCTAAAACGAGTAAGGATAGTGTCAATGTATGAAGCTTGAGATAAGCACAACATCCTTTTCTTGCGATCTCTTATAACTTTGATCCCAAGGATGTGTCCCACTTCTCCCAAGTCCTTCATATCAATCTGTTTGGACAACCATACCCTTATGTCTGATAACACTTTGATATTGTTGCCAACTAACAAAATGTCATCTACGTATAGTACAAGAAACACCACTACGTTTCCGTCACATCTCTTGTATACACAAGGCTCATCCGGACTTTGAATAAATCCATATGACTGGATTACCTCCTCAAAGCGGATGTTCCAAGATCTAGAAGCTTGCTTCAATCCATAAATGGACCGATTAAGCTTACATACAAGATGCTCTTTGCCTTTAGCAATGAATCCCTCTGGTTGCTGCATATAGATGTTCTCCTCAAGACTTCCGTTAAGGAAAGCTGTCTTGACATCCATCTGCCAAATCTCATAATCCATATGAGCAGCTATAGATAAGAGAATCCGGATAGACTTAAGCATACCCTTTCGCAACAAGCCTAGCTTTGAAGGTCTCAACCTTCCCGTCTACTCCTCTCTTTCTCTTGTAGATCCACTTGCATCCAATGGCTTTTACACCATCGGGTGGTTCTACTAGCTCCCAGACCTGATTAGAATCCATAGATTCTATCTCTGAATTCATCGCACTTTGCCAAGATACCGCATCTCTATCTTGGAGTGCCTCGTCATATGTCCAGGGATCCGGTTCATGTTCACCAGGGACTAAGTCCGAAGACTCTCCCAAAAACATGAATCTCTCGGGTTGTCTAACAACCCTCCCACTACGACGAGGTGCCTCCTGTGTATGCTCTGTGACACGCGGTGCAGTAACTTGTGGTGTCTCCTCTTGTACCGGTGGTACTGAAGTCGGGACTTCCCCTGTCAACTCCTCAAGAACAATCCTGCTCGTGGGCTTGTGGTTCATCACATAGTCCTCCTCTAGAAATCTGGCATTCGTACTCACGATCACCTTCTGATCTCTAGGACTATAGAATAAACCACCCTTCGTTCCCCTAGGGTAGCCAACAAACAAGCGTACTTCTGTACGAGATTCCAACTTACCAGCATCTCCCTTCAGCACATGTGCTGGACTACCCCAAATCCGAATATGTCTTAGACTAGGCTTTCGCCCAGTCCACAACTCTGTGGGAGTAGAGGGTACTGACTTAGATGGAACCAAGTTCAGAATGTGTGCTACTATTTCCAGAGCAAACCCCCAGAACGAATCAGGTAACTCAGAATAACTCATCATAGATCTGACCATCTCCATAAGAGTCCTGTTCCTTCGCTCCGCCACACCATTCTGCTGGGGTGTGCCAGGTGCGGACAATTGGGATTGAATCCCAGCCTCTGATAAGTAACTCCTAAACTCTCCCAAGAGGTACTCGCCACCACGATCAGATCGTAGTGTCTTGATACTTTTACCTTGACGGTTCTCCACATCAGCCTTGAATTCTTTGAACCTGTCAAAGCATTCAGACTTGCACCGCATCAAGTAAATGTATCCATACCTTGAATAATCATCTATAAAAGAGATGAAGTATTCAAAGCCACCTCTAGCCTGGATATTCATAAGACCGCACAGATCAGAATTAACCAATTCTAACACATCTTTGGCTCTATACCCCTTGGCCTTGAAAGGCCTCTTGGTCATTTTACCTTCCAAGCAAGATTCGCAGGTTGGGAGATCCTCCACCACTAATGAACCCAAAGGTCCATCAACTATCAACCTTTGAATTCTACTTAGGTTAATATGACCAAGCCTTAGATGCCAAAGATATGTTTGGTTCATTTGCGAAGGTTCTTTTCTCTTATTAGATTTAGAAGATGAGTTATTTACTTCTATATGCATCGTGGGAGTTTTCGGTTCAAGGGTATATAAATTGCCAACCAATGTACCAGAATAGATAATCTCCCTATTCCTTTTTATAACCACTTTGTCATTAAAAGAAATAGAATATCCATCCATAAACAATTTAGAAACTGAAATTAAATTCTTTCTAAAAGTAGGTACATAAAGACAATTTCTCAAAACCAAAACTTTATTCCTATCAAAAGATAAATAAACGTCTCCCATTGCAATAGCCGCCACCTTTGAAGCATTGCCCATGAAGACGGTAATCTCTCCCTCAGCTAGTCGTCGGGTTTCCTGGAACCCCTGCAAAGTATTGCAGACATGATCAGTGGCTCCTGTATCTACACACCAGACATTGGTAGATAACACCGCTAAACATGTTTCAACAACTAAACAAGAAGATATACCTTTGTTCTTTCGGCGAGGACAGTCCGCCTTCCAATGTCCAGTTTGCTTGCAAGTGAAGCACTTGCCTTTTGGCTTCTTCACTCCTGCCTGAGGTCCCACTGCCACCTTCTTCGCTCCACCTTGCTTCTTCTTCTTCTTACCTTTTGGTTTAGAGGAAGAAACCTTCTGAGCGATCATGGCTTGAGCACTTTGACGAAAAAGCCCCTCTGCCGCCTGGAGTTCTGTCAGAAGCTCCGCCAACGAATATAACCTCTTGTTTATGTTGTAGTTGAGGCGGAACTGCTCAAAACTCCTAGGCAGAGACTGGAGAATGATATCGCACACAGGTTTCCCCATCGATCTCACCAACTCAGGGACTTCCATCTCATTAAGATGAGCCATCATCTTGAGAACATGATCCCTAACGGTGTTCCCTCGATCATGGTGGTCGTCATCAAGTTTCTCATTGCCTCTGTCTTAGCCCTACTCGATGTCCGAAAAGTTCCTTGAGATTGAACATCATGTCATAAGTCGTGGCTATGGCACGATCGATGTTGCACATTTGACATAGATGCCAAAATGTAACACCGCGCCATCTCATCTGCCTTGACCCATTTCTTATAACGTTCTTTCTCCTTTTCATCAGAGTCATCGGAGGGCTTAGGAGGACAGACCTCGAAGAGTACAAATTTGTACTCCTCCGCAGTTAAGACAATATCCAGATTTCTTTTCCAATCAATGTAGTTTGGTCCAGTAAGCTTATTTTCTTTTAAAATCACAGCAAGTGGGTTGAAAGCCATTTGAAAATCCTAAAAATCACAATGATCAAAATATTAGATTTCAAATATTATTGATTCCTCAAAACAATAAAATTCCGAAATCAACCAACACCTCAAAACACCGAGAATATCGCATGCCACGATAGTGTGGACGTATACGAATTCTATATTTGTAAGAGGAGGTTTTACCCATTAATTTTATTATCTTGTCAATCTTACTTTTTGACAAATAAAATTAATAGTTGGTTCCTCTTTGGCCCTAATAATAAAAGCAGTGACTCCGATGGGGAGGATACTTTTTACTTGCATCTAAGTGTGCACCATTACACGATACTAAGGGAATTATTTCGGATTATGTGCCTTACCGATGGGGAAGTACACACGCTCCTAAATAATTTCCTATAACCATTATTTGACCTAGTGATCCGCAAACAAACCCATCCGATGGGGAGGAAGGCACTCAGAGCCAACGCGCAAGTTTGTTGCATCACACGTCAAATTGTAATGGAGGCCGCGAGAATTAATTAAAATATTCCTCTCCCACTTAGTAAATTGCAATTGAGGAATTTTAAAGCATAGACAACATGCATATAAAACAAATCAGCAATAAATATGGAAAAAACAGAATTTTTCCAACTATTATGGCATTGTCCTCCAATACGCATCCCGTCGTGTCGCCACCTCGTCCGCTCCATCTTTTTTTTTGTGCGCAAGTCACCAAAGAGATCCGAGCCGAGATAAACTATTTTAATTTACATCCATCGATCCTATACTCCACGAAGGAGTGTACAAATAATCTAGATCGAAAGTAAACTAAAATGAGCGGCTAAACAATGTCATATTTAATTACAAAAATTAAATACTAATCTAGCCTCGTCAACCCCGAGGATTCAAATAATATACATACAATCACACACAAAACAATCACATACAACCAAATAGCCATAATAGTCGGATCTTATGCCTGCAACCAAAACGTTAGCCTACGCACATCCTACTATTATCCGGCATACTCAATATATGATATGTGCATGAAAGTAACCGAATCCAAAACACACAAAACCGGAAACCTATGGCTCTAATACCACTTGAAGGGAGTTGCTTCGGAGGCTCATTGGCTCCCATGTTCTCGGATTAAAATTTTCACTAATGAAAGAATTAATGCGGATGAGATGAGTTTCCTTAGCACAACCAATTCGTCGTCGTGCTAACAACTTGAGTGGTCGCTTGAACAAACTAGTTGTTCAAGCAACTCAACTCTTCTAGTTGGTTAGCCGAGGAAGAGACGACGGATGGATCGCCGGTTTTTGTGTTTGTCTTCGGGGTCCAAGATTATACAAAATATATACATATGCATAATTGTATAATCAACAATTAAAATAACATGCTCAGATCTGAAAATAAAGTTGTACCACTTTATACCTTACGATCTTCTACCGTATGTCCTATCCTCCTCGTGGACGATGTGTGGGCGAAGATCCTCCACGAGTAGAAGCCTTCTAGATCGTGTTCTTTCCTTCCTTGTCCGCTATGAACAAAGATAAGAACCAATAAAACCATTCCTTTCTAGAATCGGCCACCAAGCAAAGGAGTTTGATGCAACCGTCGGCCAAGGACCGAGAGGATGAAGCGCCGGCCACCAATGGAAGGAGAACCGCCGGCCACCTTGGAGAGACTGGAGGAGTGAACGCCGGCCACCAATGGAAGGAGAACCATCGGCCAAGGAATATAAGAGTGGCCTAGAGGATGGGCGCCGGCCAAGTCTTGATGGAGGAAGATGGGCACCGGCAACAATTTGATGGAAGAAGATTGCCGCCCAAGCCCTAGCTCCCAAACCCTAGCCGCCCAACTCAAAACCCTAACCCCAATTTAATAATGTTGCCACCCAAGCCTAAGCCCTCTATTTATAGAATTGGGCTTAAGCCTCCTTTAATCTCCACCATCGGATCTAGGGATTTAATCTCCACCGTCGGATCTAGGGTTTTATCCCAACCGTCGGATCTAGGGTTTCATCCCAACTGTCGGATCTAGGATTTCATCCCAACCATCGGATCTAGGGTTTCATCCCAACCGTTGATTCTAGGGTTTCATCCTAACCATCGGATCTAGGGATTTAATCCCAACCGTTGGTTCTAGGGTTTCATCCTAACCATCGGATCTAGGGATTTAATCCCAACCGTTGGTTCTAGGGTTTTGTTTTACATTCTTGGATCTAGACTTCACAAGGATTATATTAGGTTACGATAGGGACCATAAGGAGGAGTTGGATCTTGGACACCCGATGGATCGGAACCACACTCACTTGATCCATCAATGATGTTCCATTCCACTAGAAGATCATCATTGAACTACCTCACCAACCCCCATAAATTAATATGGGCTCCATATATTATTTGTACATTCATCCCCCCCCTCCCCGTGTTTAAGATATCGAATGTCCGTCAATTAATTGATTTACTGACCATCAATTAATTAACATCTAATTCCTCGAATAGTACTACTCAACCTTATCATCATGTTGACTTAGTCAACCAGCTGGGTTTACATGATGAACCTTATGAGCTCCTCAAGGGGACATCATCAACCTAATATATAGGACACGGTTTCCTCCTATAATCAACGGCACACCATGTAAATAATATTATTTCCCAACTTACCGGGCATATTGATTTAATCCATCTAAATCTCACCCTCTGGTAAATTAAAGAAATAAATACTAAGTACATGTGCCCGTTATTATATCGGGATTAAGAGCATGTACAACATAATATCCGAGGTCCGATTCAATTATGTAGTCAGCAATTAATTGAATCACTTCTATGTCGGTCCTACTCAATACACCTAAGTCTACTAGTGTAACTCTATGTTCAAGACAAAACAATACCAAGCTACACTACAATCATGCCAATGGTTTGTCCAAAACCATCTTGGTCGTGAGCCTCTACTTATATTTTACAAGGGAGTGATAACATGATCTTTTGTGCCACACCAAGCACCATGTTATCTACAATGTAAAATATTAGACAATATGCACACATATATAATAAATATATAAAGTGCAAACAATGATCATGTGATTCTTATTTCAAAATAAAATGTTCATACAAAAATAGCTAGGCTTTCAGTATACATTCCAACATGAAGATGAACCCTGTGTCTACAAGAGGGTTAATGGGAACACAGTTGTCTTCCTTGTATTATATGTGGATGACATACTGCTCATTGGGAATGACATCCCTTCGCTACAGTCTGTGAAGACTTGGCTCGGGACGTGCTTCTCAATGAAGGACTTAGGTGAAGCAGCCTGTATTCTAGGCATTAAGATCTATAGAGATAGATCTAAGAGATTGCTTGGCCTAAGTCAGAGTACATACATTGACACGGTATTACTTCGGTTTGCCATGCAGAATTCCAAGAAAGGACTTCTGTCGATGTCACATGGTGTGAGTCTTTCGAAGACTCAAAGTCCCTTTTCTAGAGAGGAGAGAGACCGCATGGATAAGATCCCTTACGCATCTGCTATATGATCTATCATGTACGCCATGCTATGTACTCGTCCTGATGTCTCGTATGCTTTGAGCATGACGAGTAGATACCAGTCAGATCCAGGTGAGCGTCACTGGATAGCAGTCAAGAGTATTCTTAAGTACTTGAGAAGGACTAAAGAATATTTCTTGATATTTGGAAGCGATGAGGAGCTAGCTGTAAGGGGTTACAGCGATGCAAGCTTTCAAACTGACCAGGATGATTATAGATCGTAGTTAGGGTTCGTGTTTTGCTTGAATGGTGGCGCTGTGAGCTGGAAGAGTTCGAAGCAGGACACAGTTGCTGATTCTACAACAGAAGCCGAGTATATCGCTGCATCTGAGGCAACAAAGGAGGCAGTTTGGATCCACAAGTTCATTACTGAGCTTGGGGTGGTTCCTAGCATTGCAGATCCCATAGAGCTCTATTGTGACAACAATGGAGCAATTGCACAGGCTAAGGAACCTCGCTCACACCAGCGGACCAAACACATACTACGACGCTTCCATCTCATTCGAGAGATTATCGATAGAGGAGATGTGAAGATTTGCAGAGTACCCACAGAGGCTAACATCGCAGATCCCTTGACCAAGGCTTTGGCACAGAAAAAGCATGATGGTCACACTAGGTCATTGGGTATTAGATACTACGGTGATTGACACTAGTGCTAGTGGGAGATTGTTAGTGAAAGCCCTAGAGCCAATCATGTGATGATTGTTGTATGGACTTTATTGCATCATATTCCTATTTATAAAGGCATGGTTATTATATTTACTTGTATTGGTACCAACTAACTAAATATAATAGTGTCCTTGAGTAGTAGGTTCTTATCTATATCAATCGATTGGTTGAATCGATAATGAGATGATATAGAGAATACTACTCTTAATCATTCCTAGTCAAGTATTAACATTCAGGGATAATGTTAATGCATAGAGACTAGCATGTAGGTCAACATGATGACTTGATCTCACAAGTCATGGATATGAGATATCAAGTTGACACATGGGTATGCATTGGAGAATGTATACTGAATGCCCCGCCATGAGAAAGTATCATGGATCGTTATATGAGTGTCATATACTTTCTCATGTGGCTGTTAGTATGACTATTAGTCCTTAGACCTGAAGTCACCATAGTTCCCTACATAAGGAGTTGCATACTTTGGCTTCGTCAAACATCACCCGTAAATGGGTGGACTATAAAGGTGATTACTGGGTATGTAACAAATTATGCGGAGGGATGTGAGTGATGTAGATGAGATCTATCCCTCCTATATGATGGGAGAGACATCGATATTCTTGATAGAGTGAGACCACGAAGTGCATGGCCATGCCCAAATGAATCAATATGAGATATTGAGCTCATTTGATTAGAGTGAGTCTACTTGGAGTTCAAGATTTATATTGTACCGAGGATAACACGGTCTATGCATCGATTGGTCAATCTAGATGTCAAGGATAGAGGGACATTGTCACATATTGTGAGAGTCACAATTAGTAGTCACAAAGGTGATGTTAGAGCTCAACATTCTTGTAACTTGGGTAGCAATGATGTGTTGCTAGATACCGCTCATTGCTTATGTTCCTAAATCGGTTTAGGGACATTGCCAACGTAACAAGAACCTATAGGGTCACACACATAAGAGCAATTAGATGGAGATTAGGTTCATATGATGAACCATGAGGATTAGGTTCATGGGATGAACCAAATTGGATTAAGAGTAATCCAAATTAGACTAATTGAGTTAGACTCAAGTTGATTCAAGTGTTGAATGAGTCTAATTTAGATTTGATTCATCAAATCAATTTAAATTAATGAATAGAGATTCATTAAATTAAATTGACTTGAGTCAAGTGGTTAGATTTGATCAACCATGGGAGATTAGAGGTCAAGTTTGACTTGACTTGAGAGGGAAGATGAAAGGTCAAGTTTGACTTAACCAAATGCCATGTCATGATGATGACTTGGCATGGCCAGCCAATGATGATGCTCCACATCATCATTGACTTGGTCAATTGGTGCCACATCATGAGGGAGACCAAGGGTCATGGGAGTTACATGCATGCATGTAACCCCCCTTCCATGAAGTGGCCGGCTACCATTCCATTAGTGAGGAATTCATTTGGTGAGTTACTCATTCCATCATCTTCTTCCTTGGTGCTCTTCCTCTCAAGCTCTCCCTCTCCTTCCTCATCTTGCCGAGATCTTCTAGGAGTGCTAGCACACTCAATTTTGTCTCTTTCTCCACCTATTGCTTGTGTGGATACCAATAGAGGAGTGTGCACTTGACACTCTCGAGTTCCGGCAAACTTTTGGACGAGCGTGATAAGCGAAGGGCATCGCTACGAGGGTAATGATCTAACCTCTTAGATCTAAGGTAGATCTAGGGTTTTTAGTAAGCACATACTGTAGGGAATTCTTGTATGCCAAATGGCATATGCGCAACGGAAAATAGGATCCCTTCCAAGTGATCCATGCGAAAGCAAACTCGTATAAAATAAATTTCTCTAAACCAAACCTATCTTATAGGAGAGGATTACCTTTGTTGCGTGCCCTTGTTAATCCCGCTTATCCCTTTAGTTTGTTGGATCTTTAGCACGTTCAAGTGTCCGTGCCTCTATACGTATCCACACGAGCACGCTCTTGTCTCACAAAAGAAAACTAGAGGAGCTCTCCTTTACTTCTTGCTAGAGAAGTCCCTAAAGGAGAGGAAGCTAGGGAAAAGAGAAGGGAAGAAGAAGACTACTCTTCTTGCTACTCACAAAAAGCCACACAACAATAAGCTCTCAAGCTCTCTCCAAGCCTCAAGCTCCCAACAACCACACTCCACAACCACAACAACAATTGCTATCCAAATGATACTTTGGCCGGCCACTCCATGGGGCCTTTTATAGGGTTGGCAAAACCCTTTCACCTCCTACAATTTAATGCAATCCATTGCATTGAGACCCCTTTTGTTTTGGCCGGCCACTTAAGGAGACAAAAACCATTTTGTCCCCTTCCACCTTATCTAGCTTAGGTGGATGCTTAGGTGGCATGCTTATGTGGCATGCTTATGTGGCATTCATGCATGTTGAATTAATCTTATTAATTCAATTAAGCTTATGTTATCATATTGAATTAATCTTATTAATTCAATTAAGCTTATGTTATCATATTGAATTAATCTTATTAAATCAATAAGGTAACATATTGAATTAATCTCATTAAATCAATTAGCTAAAATTCTCATTAAGCTTAAAGTCCAAAACCATTTTGTACTTAAGCTTATTCCCAAATTATTCTAGTCAAACTAGAATACTCTAATTCCTCTAATTATCATGCTCTTTGTGTGTGACCCTATAGGCTCTCATTACGTTGGCAGTGGATCTAAACTCTTTTAGATACACAAGCAATGAGCGACATCTAGCAATACATCATTGCTACCCAAGTTACGAGATAAGTCAAGATCCGACTAACCTTTTCGTGACTACTATAATATATGACCGTGTCCTTCTATCCTTGATATCAGATTGATCAATGAGGCATAGACCGTGTCATCCTCGATCAATCTATGTGTTTCTTGATCCCTGAGTAAACTAACTCAAACAAATGAGCTCAATATCTCATATTGACTCATTCGAGCATGGCCATGCATTTTAGTAGTTCTACTCAATCAAGGGGCCCACCGATATCACTTCCGTCATATGGAAGGGATAGATCCCATCTACATCACTCACATCCCTCCGCATAATTTGTTACATACCCAGTAATCGCCTTTATGGTCCACCCTGTTACGGGTGACGTTTGACGATACCAAAGTACATAACTCCTTATGTAGGGAACCGTAGTGACTTCAGGTCTAAGGACTATTCATACCAATAGTCACATGAGAAAGTTTATGACACTCATATAACGATCCATGAAACTTTCTCATGGCGGGTCAATTCAGTATATATTCTCCAATATATACCCATGTGTCAACTTGATATCATATATCCATGACTTGTGAGATCAAGTCATCAATTGACCTACATGCTAGTCTTTATGTATTAATATTGCCCTTGCATATTAATACTTGACTAGGAACATTTAGAAAAGTGTTCTCTACAGCCTCTCATAATCAATTCTGCCAATTGATGTGCTGTAGATAAGAACCTACTTTTCTAGGGCATTATTATATTTACTATAGCTGGCACAAACAAGACATAAATATAATAACCAATCCTTTTGCCTTTATAGAATATGATACAAAATGTTCCCTATTCAACCATCACATGATTGGTCCTAGGGCTTTAACTAACACATACATGTTTTATTTTATTATATCTTCGCACGGATCCGTGGCCGGGGATTCCGAGGTTTCCGCAATGCAAAAAGCGGTTTTTGTGGCTCGGAAAAACCCAACAAAATGACCATCTAAATGCCATAGGCATTAGTGGACATTTGTATCATCCTAACATCTAACTCATGCTAAGTTTTCAATCATGATAGCCTATAGTGAGTGTGAGATGTATCCTAAAGGTATTTGTATATACTTAACCATTTTATTCATGCAATTCTATCAAGGTTAAGTATCATCCTAACAATCCTCATGATCATAAAGTTATATATGAACTAATTGTTGGTGCAGTAGGCACCTAAATCAAACCTGAGTTTTGATTTTAGCAAATGATACAAAGTTAAGCTCATGTTGTTATCTCACGAGATGAATCGAGTGTGCAGAAGATTGCTATAGCTGGAGCTGAAGGCTAGCGACACCCGGAGGAAGCCGCGGTGGTCGGGCGACACTCGAGTGACTTCGGAGGGAGCCGAAGGAATCGAGTGGAAGGCCGGAAGCAAAAGCGACATGGTAAGTATCGAGGTAAGCTCGTGTGTGCGAGCGTAAGTGAGGTCGTATCCTCCTTATGGGGATGGTCTTAAGCGTAGATCCGACCAAAGACATCCCATCGATGGTCTAGGTCGAGATCGGACAGTCGAAGGCCGTTGAAATAATGTTTTCTTTAAGCTAACTTTGCCTTACGGAGCATCGATCTGCCCGCTTGGAGGACTCGATCATTGCCAATCGATCGATCGGCCGGAGGTCGAATCGATCGATCTTGCCATCGATCGGTCGATGATGGCCATCGATCGATGGTCAATGATCGGTCGAGTCAAGGCTTATCACCCCATTTCAAGGAGATTGGTGCTCAATTGTGATTGTCTAGGGTTCCTCTCGAAAAGGGGCTCAAAGGCTATAAAAGGAGGGCCAAACCTAGGGTTTTGTTAATCATTCTAAAGCTTCCAAAAGCCTCCGCCAAGCTACAACTTTTCGACCACGAAGTGCTTTCTCTCCGACGTCTAGGTCTTAAATTCTCTCTTATTGTAACGTCGGTTTTAGTTTTCATTTAAGTTCATTTCTCTTCGGAGCTTTCATCGTATACGAGGAGAGGGGGAGTGTCCCTCTACCTCAAGCTTTTTCCTTCTTGTATCGATTAACTCCTGCCTCCAACGAGGAGGAGTTCCATTAGTGCTTTTGCCCTCCGTACGTGGTCAAGGACCACTAGGGCCTTGGAGTAGTAGCCGAAGGCTACGAACCAAGTAAAACTTCATTGTCTCCTTTTACTTTACATTTCCGCTACAATTAATTATCTCTCGAGTTTTAACGAACGAAAAGAAAAGGAAAAGGTTTTTCGCTATTCACCCCCCCTCTAGTGAACCGCATCGATCCAACAATTGGTATCAGAGCCGGGGGCACTTAGATTTGGTGAAACCACCAATCTAACATTTTTTTTACAGATTTGTTTTTCGTTCGTTTAAATTTTTCTCCCACACTACTAATCCAAGACGAAGTCTTGGTACTCTTCGTTTGGTTTTGTTTTGCAAGTATTCGCTTTTGGAGTAGCCGACGGTCAAACGGGCATAACTTTTCGTACAAGTTGACCCACGACACGGTCTACCTACCAAATCAAAGCCCTCGTAGAGATCTACACTTCTTACATGGGTTTACCCCCGTACCAAGTTGTTTTCATCCTCAAAAATCGACGTTTAGTAGCCTTTCGGGGACATCGAAGGTTGTGAGTACTTACTTTTTATTTAGTTTCTTATTTTTTTGCTTAACTTTCTATTTTTCGTTTGTTTATTTTTATTTCCCACACTACTAATCCAAGACACAAGTCTTGGTACTTTCGTGTGTTTTTGTCGTTGCTAGGTCTTCTTTTTAGTCTCCTTGTTTTTTGTTCTAATGGCCCATCTCGAGGGTTTTAGCACCGTCCGACCTCCGTTTTACAACGGAGATGATTTCCGCTACTGGAAAGGTCGGATGGAATTCTTTCTCAAAACCCAAATTGAGATGTGGATCATAATCCAAACGGGTTTCACACTTCCGATTAATGAAGTGGGTGACTCCTTGGATTATGATCAATGGACCGTTGCAACAAAACGACAAGTCGAAGCCGATGCCAAGGCAACACAAATCCTCCAATGCGACTTGTCCAAGGAGGAGTTAAATCGCGTCGGCCCCTTCATAAGCGCAAAAGTTCTTTGGACAAAACTAGTGGAGCTACACGAAGGGACCGATGAAGCCAAGGTATGTAAGCGCGACCTTTTATTCAATAAATTATATAATCTAAAAATGCAGGAACACGAGTCCGCAACGCAACTTCACGCCCGAGTCTAGGACATCGTCAACAACCTACACGCAATCGGGCAAAAGGTCGAAAACCGCGACCTTATAACGTATGTTCTAAACTCTTTTCCGAGGACTACCTTGTGGGCATCCATAGTTGACGTCTACAAGGTCTCCAAGGACCTTTCTAAAGTTAGAATAGACGAATTATTCTCAGATTTCGAATTACATGAGCAGTCCAACTCGGAACCCGAGAGGGGTATAGCCTTGTTTGCAGGTTCAAAGAAGAAGAAAATCGCAAGCAAGCCACCACCAACCGAGGAGGAAGACGAGTCCGAAGAAGAAGTTGACCCGGAGTTGACTGCCGAACTAATGAACCTAGCTCGAAGGATAGCCAAGGGACGAAAGCGAACCATGACTCGACCCAACCAAGGTAAGCCTAAAAGTTCTAATATTAGGTGTTATGAGTGTAACAGGTTTGGACATATCAAGTCCGAGTGCCCCAAGCTCAACCACCAAGCACCTAAGCACAAGAAGGCCCTCAACGCGACATGGGAAGAAGCGTCATCCGAAGAAGACGAAGACCACGTCTTCATGGCGAAATCGATTGAGTCAGACACGGAGACCGAACCTGAACTTGAGTCAGAACCTGAGGATGACTCGGACTACGAAGCTACCTTCAAGTCAAGCCACGGATACGCATCCGGTTCAAAAGATACCCTTAAAGTGAGTTGAACTTTATTTAATACTTTACATAATACGGTTAGGTTTTTGTCTAGGAAATTAGTTAAGTCCGAGTCCAAGGTCGAGACCCTGGTTGAGGAGGTCAAACTCCTCAAACACAAGGTCTCCCTAACCTCTTCGACTAGTCAAGTTCGAGAAGAGGACCCAACTCAAGCTGAAAAGCTCGAAGTTGAGAACTCTCTCTTGAAAAGTCAAGTTGAAGATCTTAGGAACACGTTGGAAAGGTTCACTTCGGGATCCAAAGGACTTGACCTCCTACTTGGATCTCAAAGGGCCGTGTACAACAAGGCTGGACTAGGGTTTAACTCAAACACGACTAATAGGTCATATATGTCGATTGTAAGTCGACATAGGAAACATGTCCAAGCATGGGTCCTTAAGAACTTTTTGATTTCAACTCTAGGATCCAACCCGTACTGGGTTCCCAATGACCAAATCCACTATGTGGATAGACCGAACCGATTCAACGGTCTAGGGGGAGCCAGTACAAAACATGTTTGTGCTTTAACTTAGAAATTGCATGCTTAGAATTTTTTTTAAAAACTTGTGAACTCACTTAGAACACGTACATAACCAACTAAAATCCTTCGAAAATATTGAGCCTTGGGGAGCCTCTTTTGAAAAATAACCAGTTAGAATAGGAAATAGTCTTAGGTGAGTCAAGTCATCATTTTCTTGAAAATGGCTTTGTCTAAGGAAGTGGTCGATGATCCGATAAAAGAAGGCCCCTGTGCCTCGCCACGACCTGGAAGCCATGATCTTGAAAAGGTAAACTTGACAAGCCTAGGGTCAAATCAAAATCTAACATAAAATTACTTGAACCTAAATGCACTTAATCAACTTAATTGGAAGTCATCTCACAAAAAAACACATAAGTATAACATGCTTGATCATATAGACTCAGGTGAGATGACCTAGGTTTAACAACTTACAACCAATTTTTTTTTTAAAAAAAAATCTAACATCCAATCCAACCACCTTGTGTGTAGGATCAATGGATGTTGGACAGCGGTTGCTCCCGACACATGACCGGGGATCAACTCAAATTCATGAAGCTTCGATTCAAACGACAAGGATCGGTAGCCTTTGGGAATAACGGCAAGCTCAAAATCATCGGATCAGGTGATATCGAGCTTAACTCGAATTTTGTTATTAAAAATGTATTACTTGTAGAGAATTTTGAATATAACCTGCTTAGCGTAAGCCAATTATGTGACAATAACTATAAGGTCATATTTTTAGAAAATGAATGTGTAATTAAAACAAATAAAATAGCTAAAACAATACTCAAAGGAACTAGGACAAATAACATTTATACAATTAACTTAATCAAATCCTCAGCCAAATGTCTTATGACACAGGAAGAGGAATCATGGTTGTGGCACCGACGACTCGGTCACTCGCACCCAAGACTCGTCCACAAGATGAGTCAGAGTGGCTTAGTTAGAGGCTTACCCAACCTCAACAATTTGGTTAATAAAATCTGTAATGCTTGTCAACAAGGAAAGCAACCTAGGACACAACACAAGTTAACTAACCAAGAACGAACCTCAAGTGTACTTGAGCTCCTGCATGTGGATCTATTCGATTCACATGGAGCCAAGTCACTCAATAGAAGTCAATATTGCTTAGTCATAATTGACGACTACTCCAGGTTTACCTGGGTTAGGTTCATCAAACATAAAAATGATACCCTAGATCAATTAATCAATCTATTCAAATTAATCGAGAATCAAAAAAACCTTAAGGTTAAAAGACTTAGAAGCGATCATGGTGGTGAATTCGAAAATCAAAGGTTCACCGACTTCTGTAACCTAAATGGATACCACCATGAATTCTCTTGCCCTAGGACCCCTCAACAAAATGGCCTAGTGGAGCAGAAAAACCGAACTCTACAAGAAGCCGCTAGGACCATGTTGAACGAATACGACCTACCCGATAGGTTTTGGGCAGAAGTCGTTAGCACGACTTGCTATGTCCAGAATAGGATCCTTATGGTAAAGAGGCACCTTAAGACCTCCTACGAGATTTATCACAATAAAGTGCCCAACATCAAGTACTTTAGGGTATTTGGATGTAAGGTACATATCTTAAACACTAAGAACCACCTAGGGAAATTCAAATCCAAAATCTCCACCGGAATCTTCTTAGGATACTCAACCACGAGTAGGGCCTATAGGATATATAACCACGATACCCTTAAAGTTGAAGAGACTATTAATGTAGTGTTCGATGAAGTACCCGAACCTACAAAACCCTTAATGACCCCAAGTGTTGAGCCCACTGATACCAAACTCGTCTCTGACCCTGAGATCGAGTCTAATCCACATCAACCAACTTCTCTTGTCGATCAAGTGACAAGTGATCAGAGTCAAACTAGTGTTCAACCAAGTCACCCCATTGATCAAGCATTAGGTGACACAAACCCAACCCAATCTAGGATTCAGACTAACCACCCTATCGATCAAGTGATAGGAGATCCTAATCTGGGAGTTCGAACTAGAGCATCCTATAGGAACCTTAGTCAAATTTCCTTAATTTCAAAGATTGAACCCAAATCAATTGAACAAGATCTTCTTGATCCCGATTGGATTATTGCAATGCAAGAAGAGCTAGCTCAATTTACTAGGAATGAAGTGTAGGAATTAGTACCACCACCTAAAGACAAAATGATAATTGGAACAAGGTGGGTGTTTCGAAATAAGCTTGATGATAAAGGTGAAGTAGTTAGAAACAAGGCTAGGTTAGTCGCCAAAGGGTTTAGTCAAGTCGAAGGCTTAGATTACGACGAAACCTATGCCCCAGTAGCTAGACTCAAATCCATTCGAATGTTGCTAGCTTATGCCGCACATCGAGGATTTAAGCTGTTTCAAATGGATGTTAAGTCGACATTCCTAAATGGATACATTAAAGAAGAAGTTTATGTTAGCCAACCCCCCGGATTCGAAAATCTAGATAAACCCGACCATGTTCTAAAACTTAAGAAAGCTCTCTATGGACTTAAACAAGCTCCTCGAGCTTGGTACAAGAGACTTTCAATCCATCTTAAGTCAAAAGGGTTTAACCAAGGCTTAGTTGACCCAACTCTCTTCGTAAAAACCTTAGGTAAAGAAATATTCATAGCTCAAATTTACATAGACGATATAATTTTTGGAACCTCTAACTCAGCCTTACTAAACGAGTTCATTTCACTCATGGAAAGTGAGTTCGAAATGAACTTGGTAGGCGAGTTAAGTTTCTTTTTAGGTCTACAAATTAAACAAACTAAGGATGGTATATACCTATATCAACAAAAATACACTAAGGAGTTAATTAAAAGATTTGGAATGCAAGACGCTAAGATAATAAACACCCCAATGGCGATTAATGTTAACATAGGAGAAGACCTAGAAAGTAAGTCCATTGACTTAAAGTACTATAGGAGCGCGATAGGAAGTCTCCTATACTTAACTGCGAGTCGACCCGACATCCTATTTGTAGCAAGTATGTGCGCCATGTTTCAAACTTGTGCCAAGGAGTCTCACCTAACTCTAGTCAAGCGTATCCTTAGATATCTAAAGGGTACACTTAAAGTCGGTATTTGGTATCCTAGATCTACCGAGTTCGAACTAACTGGCTACTCTGATTTGGACTATGCCGGTAGTAAGCTCGATAGAAAGAGTACGAGTGGTTGTTGTCAACTTCTCGGCTCGAGTCTAGTGAGTTGGTGCAGTAGGAAGCAACACTGTGTTGCCTTATCTACCACCGAAGCCGAATACATCGCGATGGGTGAGTGTGTCACTCAACTTCTTTGGATGAAGCACACCCTCCGCGACTTTAAGTTAGACTTTACGAATACTAAACTTCACGTAGATAACATTAGTTCAATTAATCTTACTAAGAATCCAATATGTCACTCTAGGACCAAACATATAGAGGTCAAACACCATTTCATTTGAGAACATGTGGCCAACGGAGCCATACAACTCGAATACGTCGAATCAAAGTCTAACTTAGCAGACCTATTTACTAAACCCCTACCCGAAGCCGAATTTAGTCTATTAAGACGAAAATTGGGCATGTGCGTAGTAGAATAGGAACTTGCAAATTATATTTTCTTACTACTATTTCTTAATTTTCATTTTTATGGAACTAGCATAGGACATACCTTAGATATCATGCACCTATAGATTTAAGGAGCCAGTACATCTCACAACACATAGGACTAATGTGTTTGTGTACTTAGCCACGTAGATGGGCGTGAGATGTTAGGACCTTACTCCTGGTTCCAGATGTAGAGCTAGTGCATCGCTATAAACCACGGAGTATAATCATACATACTAACCGACTCTGACCAGGACTGGTTGATCCTTCATATCAATCAAGCCAAATATGAGTCGAACATTTTATAGATGAACTTATTTTCAGTATATTATTTTCAAAATAATGTGGAACATGCTTGGACTTTAAAATTAAAACTTATTCCACACACACCCTCACTCTTTTTCGATAAATGGCAAAGGGGAGAAAAGGCCAAAGTTAAGGGATCATTTTTTTTACTTAACTTTAAGTTAACAAAACAAGTTAAGGAACTCTTAACTTAAACACATTTAGTTAACTTGTTTTAATTAACATTACAAAAAATAATTTTCTTAACTTTTAGTTAAAGAGAAAAAGGACAAAGTTAATTTATCAATTTTTTTATGGACTAGGCTTACTTAACTTTAAGTTAACAAAACAAGTTAAGGGAACTCTTAACTTAAACACATTTAGTTAACTTGTTTTCGTCAACAATACAAAAAAATAATAAATAGTAATTAACTCTAAGTTAACTTGTTAACAAAATGGAAGTAAAGGCCAAGGTTAAGAAATCAATTTTTTGATTTCTTAACTTAAAACTTATTTTAAACACATTTTTTTTAGTAGCAAATATCAAGGGGGAGAGTTAAAACTCTTTCTCAAGTACTCACCCTCGGTCAAGGGGGAGGATTCCTCAAGGGGGAGCACTTGAAAAAGAGTTATTATATACTCCTACACATTCATGCATATCTCTTGCTCATTTTACTTAATGCACTTAATTTGTCTTTCTTAACTTTGTATGTGGGTTTGCCATAAATCAAAAAGGGGGAGATTGTTGGTGCAGTAGGCACCTAAATCAAACCTGAGTTTTGATTTTAGCAAACGATACAAAGTTAAGCTCATGTTGTTATCTCACGAGCTGAATCGAGTGTGCAGAAGATTGCTATAGCTGGAGCTGAAGGCTAGCGACACTCAGAGGAAGCCGCGGTGGTCGGGCGACACTCGAGTGACTTCGGAGGGAGCCGAAGGAATCGAGTGGAAGGCCGGAAGCAAAAGTGACATGGTAAGTATCGAGGTAAGCTCGTGTGTGCGAGCGTAAGTGAGGTCGTATCCTCCTTACGGGGATGGTCTTAAGCGTAGATCTGACCAAAGACATCCCATCGATGGTATAGGTCGAGATCGGACGGTCGAAGGCCGTTGAAATAATGTTTTCTTTAAGCTAACTTTGCCTTGCAGTAAGCATCAGTCGACTACCAGCTTAGAGGACTCGACTGCCGTCAATTAGTCGACTGCCGGAGGTCAGCAATCGACTGATGCTGCCATCAGTCGACTGATGATGGCCATCAGTCGACTGATGGTCAATGATCAGATTTGAGGAGTCAAGGCTTATCACCCCATTTCAAGGAGATTGGTGCTCAATTGTGATTGGCTAGGGTTCCTCTCGAAAAGGGGCTCAAAGGCTATAAAAGGAGGGCCAAACCTAGGGTTTTATTAATCATTCTAAAGCTTCCAAAAGCCTCCGCCAAGCTACAACTTTTCGACCACGAAGTGCTTTCTCTCCGACGTCTAGGTCTTAAATTCTCTCTTATTGTAACGTCGGTTATAGTTTTTATTTAAGTTCATTTTTTTTCGGAGCTTTCATCATATACGAGGAGAGGGGGAGTGTCCCTCTACCTCAAGCTTTTTCCTTCTTGTATCGATTAACTCCTGCCTCCAACGAGGAGGAGTTCCTTTAGTGCTTTTGCCCTCCGTACGTGGTCAAGGACCACTAGGGCCTTGGAGTAGTAGCCGAAGGCTACGAACCAAGTAAAACTTCATTGTCTCCTTTTACTTTACATTTCCGCTTCAATTAATTATCTCTCGAGTTTTAACGAACGAAAAGAAAAGGAAAAGGTTTTTCGCTATTCACCGCCCCCCTCTAGCGAACCACATCGATCCAACACTAATTTCACATTATGATCATAAAACTCATGTATTCATCAAATAATAATCATGCATTAGGCATTATATCATGATAATAAACAAGGTATCACCCAAAGCATGACTTAAACCTATTTCACATGATTATGTGCCAAATATCAAAATCATAAATCATGATTTCAAATATACATAGCAATCATGATTTAAGCATTATTAACTATTTATAGGCACGTTATCATCACCTAACACTATTTCAAAATGTTGTCCCGCTATCCTAAGTCAACCAAAATATGATATAGGTCAATTGCATATGGTTGACTACCCGAGGATTTTCCTAACCCTTAAGGATGGATTTTGGAACCCAAAATAAGTTCTTGCCTATGGGGTTCACTAGATATTCCTTAGGAATCCATTTCCTAGCTATTACTTTCTTCTTATCTTGTCCCCTAGCAATTAGGCATTTATAGGCCTTTTCATTTTTCTTTTCTTTGTATCCTAGGCCTTTCTTGTTAAAGCTTGCTCTTTGGCTCCCTATGATAATGTTCAATGTGTTGGAGCCAATTGTGAATTTTTCTAGGGCTTTTGTCAAATAATCTACCTTTTCTCTTAAAACCCTATTTTCTTCTATACATGCATCACTAACATCCAAAGGCATATAGTTATCATGTGAGCATGCATCATCATGGCAAGAAGAAATATTTTCATTTTCTTTTAAGCATGCTTTTTCTAGTTTATTTTCTAAGTCCTTAATTTGATCTAGCATGCTTTTGTTCTTCTTCTTAGCTCTAAATAAATCCCTAGTTAAGCTAGAAACCATGGAAACTATTTTCTTAGGAGTTAGATTTGTTACCATAGTTTCCATGTCTTCTTCTTCTTCGGATGAGGATGTAGAGGATGCTCCCCCTTCACTTGAGCTCTCTCCACTTGAGCTTGATTCTTCATTTTCGGTGGAGGAGAAATCCGAGTCGTCAAAAGCCATCAATGCAAGGTTGGTGACAAATACATTCTCTTCTTCCGATGATGATGAAGAGGAAGAGGAAGGGTCATCCCACGTCTTTGCTTTGAATGCCTTGGCCTTCCCCTTTTCCTTTGCCTTCTTCTCCTCTTCCTTTTTCTTCTTGCTCCCCTTTTTCTTCTTCTTTTCTTCTTTCTTTCTCTTCTCCTCCTTGCTTTTGTTCAAGAGGGGACAATTGTCCCTCTCCTTGGCAATTGTAACAAATGATCTTCCCCCTTGGTCTTCTATTCCTATCATTTGATTTGTTAAATCTAAAACCTTTTAATGCACGTCTTACCCTCCTTACCATATAGGCTTCTTCCGTGCTATCCATGGAGGAGGAGGAGGAAGCTTCGTCATCGGAGGAGGAGGGAATCTCTATCTTCTTCTTCCCCTTGTTTGCCAACAATGCTACTCCCCTTGAAGGTTGGATTCTAGGCTCTTCTTGTATACCTTCAAGCCTTGTTTCATGAAGCTCCATGGTTGAGAAGAATTCCTCCAAGGTGCTTACTTCTAAGTTCTTGGAAATATAAAATGAGTCCACCATGGAGCTCCATCTTGAGGACCGGGGAAAGGCATCTATGTCCTTCATTACCATATCCCGATTGGAGAGCTTTTCTTCTACACTTGTTAGCTCAATTAATATTTCTTTAAACCTAGAATGTAATGATGTTACCTTTTCTCCCTTTTCCAATTTGATATTTGATAGTTGGGAGCGGAGGAGGTCTCTCCTTGCAAGTTTGGCTTCCGAAGTGCCTTCATGAAGTTCAACCAATCTCTCCCACATCTCCTTGGCACTTGAGCATTCCCCAATTCGGTTGATCTCTTGTTGGGGGAGCACATTGAAGAGATGGTGCTTGGCTTTTGAGTTTGCAAGGTGCTCTTCCCTTTGCTTTTTGGTCCACCTAGATTTCTCTATTGGCTTCCCTTCTTCATCCCTAGGCAAAACGAAATCGGATTCCATTGTAATCATGATATCAAAATCCGTTTCGAAAAATACCTCCATTCGCTTCTTCCACCAAGCGAATTCTCCTTCAAACTTCGGTGGATGGATGTTGGAGCCAGCCATTTTGAAAGTTTGTTGTTGTGGCAGTTAGTCCTCGACAAGCTTTCCTTGGCTCTGATACCACTTGTAGGGGATCGAACGGCCGGCTAGAGGGGGGTGAATAGCCCTTTGTCGTTGGATGTCGATATTTGCTCGTCTACAAAACTAATTAGCGCAACGGAAACAATAAAGACAAGCAAATACAAATACAAGAAAATAAATGCTAACACAATAGTATAACGTGGTTCACGGCTACACCACTAATGCACGGTCCCCGATTTGTCCTCGGTGAATCACTCCGCCAAAACCAATCCACTAATGGTCTCTCCTTTGCACCAAGCTTGGTGGAGGTAACCTTTACAATCAAGATCACTCTTCTTACAATAAGAATGGAGTAAAAGCAAGTAAGAAGAGTTTAAAGCTTGTGGGGCACTTGGAAGATCACTTAGAGCATAAGCATTTTTTCCCCAAAGCTCCACACCCTCTCTTTTTATAGAGAGGAGGCTTTTCTTCCCGTTGGCCGCCACCAGTCGACTGCTGCCCTTGGCAGTCGACTGTCGCCACTACAACGGTCTACGAACACGTCGGATCCCGACCGTTGTAGTCCAACAGAACACTTGGCGATGATCGATGGGCCTCATCACGATCACGCTCTCCGTAGTCGATCGCCTTGCTTGGCTACGAGTGGTTCTGGCTAAACCCTTTCGACTGATCGCGCCTTCAATGATCGATGATAGTCTTGCGATCACCGCCACATATGGCGCGATCGGCTGGCCTCAAAACACTCAGTCGAACACCGTTCGACTCAGAGCAGTCGACTATTGTTCCATGGCAGTCGACTGGTGTCGGGAAATCCCATCCGACACTTAGCCAAATGACCAAGTTTCACCTAAGAGCTACCCCTTCCCGGGTTACATTCGCTCACTCTCATCTCTCGGAGTCCCTCGCCTTCGAAGTTCTCTTCGTTCGCGGCCACGTCCCTCGGCAGCATCAGGCGCACGACTCTGCAATGCTCCTTCGCGTCTCTTGCCTCGAAGTCTACTTCCTCCGGCTTCACTCCAAGCTCCTCGTCCGGCAGTCCCTCGGATGCTCCAAGCGCATGACTTCCGCAAAGCTATCCTTCACCGACTCAAGGACCGAGTCATGAGTTGTGAAACTCGCCACGGCTCCATGTGCGAATTACTAAGTCCTGCACGACTTCAACGCACATATCAAATCAACATAACAAACTAACTTAAACCCTTTTCCACACACATGAAAACCTAATCATGGCAAGAGATTGCCCTAACAGAATGTAGTATAGGATATACAACCTGGTCCGATTAGACCCAACTCGGGGAAATAAACCGAGTTGATGAGGTGGCAACCCAGGGTAGGACGGAGAAGCCCAACGGTTGGAAAGTAACTGGATAAGGAACTCGGGGAAGTAAGTCGGGAAACGACTCGGAAAATTATGGGAGTTGTAGATGTAGGGGCTTCGTGGCCAAAGTAGAGCTAAATATCAAATCGGCGAGCCTAGTTGGGGCATATATACATCTTGGCCTAAACAAACCAGAAGAGTGGAAGAAAGTAAGTCGAAGGAGAAAACTAAAAGCACTTCGGGAAATAGAGCCGAGTTGATGTAAAGATCAAAGAGGTAATTAGGGAAAATAAGGCCCCTAGGAGAGAACGAGGGTAGAGAAAAGGGGGAGATGTTCCTTGTTATGCTCCTATGAGAGTTTGTTACACGGAATAATAGAATGGGACCCCACATAAGATTCTTAAGAGTCTTCATGCACTAATATCATAACAGAATTATTCTTCGGGTTGGGAGGGTCGTCCACGTGGACAAGGATCCTGATAGTTTGTTACACAACAGTTGGCTCCGAAGGGAACAGGGATAAAAGGAGGGAAGGAAGAAGGAAGTGGGGGATCGATTTCAAGAAGAAGAAGGACTTCTAAACATAAACTCCCCGCGGCTTCCTCCAGCCCAGGCTGAAGAAGGAGATTGGAGGACGAAGAAAGAAGGTTGAGAGTTTTATTAGATTTACTCATTCCTTCATTTTGTAAACCTTCTTTTTTATCTATAAGAGGTTTTCTCCACCTCCGGAAGCACTTCCGAGAAGGAGGGATTTTCTAGTAAAGGTGTCTAGCGCCAGGGCTCCTTGGAGAGCTCATCCCGTGGAGTAGGAATTGGAATTTCGAACCACGTTAAATCTCTTGTCCTCGTTCTTTGCTACTGACTCTATAATCATTATCATCTTTTACTGTTGCAGTCAGAGAGGACTCCATCCCTCCTAGACATCTTCAACTCGAAAAGGAGGCAGAAAATCCATTTGTCGCATTAGTTAGCACCGTCTGTGGAAAACATTTTGTTGAACAAGACGTGGAGATGTATCTACAAGATATCCCTCCTCTAGCAGCCTCTTCCATAGAGGAGAACCCTATCACTATATTACCATCCTAGTTTAGGTCCATGGGGGATATGGTTGTATCTGAAGCTCTAGTAAGGGAAAGGAAAAAGACAAGATATCTCCATCCATATTCCGGTGAACCTTCTCAGAGAGAGCCACCATTTGAAGGACCTTCCCATGTCCCCCCACCTAGTCCCCAAGAGACTGAAATATTTTCAGATGAAATGCCAATGGGGAGGGCGTATCAGTATCCTTTTCCAGCAGCATAGATGAGGCATTAAGATCACGGGGAGAGTCAATCCACCAGGGTGCCTGAACCTTACGAGACCTATCCTTTCACTGAAGACATTATGGTAGGCAACCGCCATCAGATTTTTGGGCTCCCCAGGTGGGAATGTACAATGGCGCTTCTAATCTAGAGGAACACCTGTCTCAGTTTGAAGGTGCAACCTCTCTCCATTGCTATTCTGATGCCCTTAAGTGTAGGGCTTTCCGCATCACGTTGGTTGCCTCAGTGCAAAGATGGTTTAAGTCACTACCCCTGGTTTTATTACTTATTTTGCTGATTTTAAGGGAGTTTTTCTTCGATAGTTTGCTAGTTGTAAAACTTATAAGCCTGATGCTTCTATTTTGCTGTATTTAAAACAAGAATCCTCGGAGTCTTTGAGGAGTTACATCCACCATTTCACTGTCGCTACTCAAGAAATTACCTCAGTCATGCCTGACATTTTGAGAGTAGCTATCCCTCATGGGTTGAAGGAGGGACCATTCCTCAGTTCCCTGTTGAGAAAGTCGACCACCAGTTATGAAGAGCTCCTGGGCCGAGATGAGGAGTATATCAACGAGGAAGAAGGGTTGATGGTGAGAAGGGAAGAAAAGAAGCTTGCCCCTATCCCTGCAGAAAGGAACCCCCTCCTATCCAATGAGGACCTCTCATACGAGAATATGTCAGGCCCTTTTTGCCCGAGGCCCCTCGGATACGACCACCAACTCCAGGAGTTTGCCCTCACCCTCCCTTACGAATTATGGCTACAAAAGTCTTGCCTCCCCTGCGGGCATGGAGGGAATGGGAGATGGAAGTGTATGATTAGTTGGGTATCCTTCAGTGCCCGACGGGATACAGAGGGATCCCCCGTAATTCCCCAACCTCATTCCTTTTCCAATACCAGACAGAGTATGGGCACACTAGTGACCACTATTTTAAGATATAAAGCGAGTTGGAGCGTATCAGAGTGGAATATCCGCATCTACAACCATAGATGAGAGGGAAAGCGAGGAGAGGTCGCCGACCAAATATTGCTCACCCGGGGCCCTAAAATAGAAGACCCCAGGCTCTTCTCCCACCACGCCTGTGGCCATCCAACCAAGAAGGTGTAGGGTCAGCTAAAGAGGGTTCATTAGCTGCTCCGGGGGATGTCCCCACTCGAGGAATCATAAATGTTAATGCTAGAGGACCTATTGACGGGGATTCTAATAGAGCCAGAAAATCTTACGCCCACCTTATGGAGAGTTTGGCTATCAGGGAGGATCAAGTCATTCAGAATACACATTGGATATCCTTCGGACCTAAAGATTTATAAGGCGCCCTCCTGCCCCATATTGATGCTTTGGTAATTAGGGTCTCTTTGGCAATTTATGAGGTAGCCCAAGTCCTGGTAGACTCGGAAAGCTCTATTAATATCCTCTTTCAGGAAGCTTTCGAGCAGATGTAGCTAGGAAATGCACAGTTAGAGGATGTAGCAACTCCTCTTTTTGATTTTGCTGAACACATGGTGCATCCTATAGGGCAAATCTCTTTACCCCTTACCCTGGGTACCAAGCCCAGTCAAAAGACTAATATAACTCCTTTTCTTATGGTGAATGCCCCTTCTACCTATAATGCTATTTTGGGTCGCCCCTTTCTGTCAATATTTCAGGAAGTGGCCTCCCCCTATAATAAAAAGATCAAGTTCCCAATAGGCCAGTTCATTGGAGAAGCACGAGGAGAGCAGAGGGTAGTCCGGAGTTGTTACATATAGATGGTGAGGGATGAAAGGCAAGGTGGATGACCCTAAAGGAAAGGTTGTTGCTACTTCAGGGGTATATGTGCTGGAGGAAGCCTTACCCAAGACTGAGAAGATGGAGGAAGGAGAGCTGGTAGAGATAACCCTTAGAAAATCCACTCAGATAGCCTATCAATTGGAGGTGAAGGATGAACTTGTTGCTTTCTTGCAGCGAAATGAAGATATCTTCGCCAAGGATGTGCATGATCTCATGGGGATTGATCCCCGAATTGCTGAACACCATCTTAACATTGCTCGAGGAGTTCAGCTGGTCCAATAGAAGAAGCATCACTTCGGGCGGGAGAAGGACAAGGTCAACGCGGAGGAGGTGGATAAATTGCTACAAGCTGGTCATATTAGAGAAATGCAATTCCCCGAGTGGGTCTCAAATATAGTACTGGTCCCCAAGCCTTCTGGGCAATGAAGGATGTGTATTGACTTCCATGATTTAAATAAAGCATGTCCTAAAGACTGCTACCCTTTACCTCGTATTGATCAGTTAGTTGACTCTACTATGGGATATGAAGTGGTATCACTTGTTGATGCAGTGAGCATCACTCCTTGATTTTGATGTATGAAAAGTAGTTAAAGTTAGGAATTACTTATGTTCTAATATCAGTGTTAAGTGTACAGACTTAACAAGAAGTCCTAGTGTTGGTGCAGGGGCACCTAAGTCGAACCTGTATTTTGATTATGGCAAAAGACGCAAAGTCAAGGATATATCATTATCTCACGAGCTGAATCGAGTGTGCAAAAAAGTGCTAAAGCTGGAGCTGAAGGCTAGCGACACCCGGAGGGAGCCGCAGTGGTCAAGCGACACTCGAGTAATTTCGGAGGAAGCCGAAGAAATTGAGTGGAAGGCCAAAAGCGAAAGAGACACAGTAAGTATCGAGGTAAAGCTCGTGTGTGTGAGCGTATGTATGTTGGTGCAGTAGGCACCTAAGTCAAACCTGAGTTTTGATTATAGCAAACGATACAAAGTTAAACTCATGTCATTATCCCACGAGCTGAATCGAGTGTGCAGAAAAGTGCTAAAGCTAGAGTTGAAGGCTAGCGACACCCGGAGGAAGCCACGGTGGTCGGGCGACACTCGAGTGACTTCGGAGGGAGCCGAAGGAATCGAGTGGAAGGCCGGAAGCAAAAGCGACATGGTAAGTATCAAGGTAAGCTCATGTGTGCGAGCGTAAGTGAGGTCGTATCCTCCTTACGGGGATGGTCTTAAGCGTAGATCCGACCAAAGACATCCCATCGATGGACTAGGTCGAGATCGGATGGTCGAAGGCCATCGAAATAATGTTTTCTTTAAGCTAACTTTCCTACGGAAGCATCGATCATTCGACCGCACTTGGAGGACTCATTGCCGTCGATCAATCACCGACTACGGAGGTCGCGAATTGATCGATGCTGCCATCAGTCGACTGATGATGGCCATCAGTCGGCTGATGGTCAATGATCAACTTCGAGGAGTCAAGGCTTATCACCCCATTTTAAGGAGATTGGTGCTCAATTGTGATTGGCTAGGGTTCCTCTCGAAAAGGGGCTCAAAGGCTATAAAAGGAGGTCCTAACCTAGGGTTTTCTCATCAATTCTAAAGCTTCCAAAAGCCTCCGCCAAGCTACAACTTTTTCGACAATGAAGTGCTTTCTCTCCGACGTCTAGGTCTTAATTTCTTTCTTATTGTAACGTCGGTTTTATCTTTTATTTTAAGTTCATTACTTTAATCTTTCGGAGCTTTTATCGTAACGAGGAGAGGGGGAGTGTCCCTCTACCTCAAGCTTTGTTCTTATTTGTATCGATCAACTCCTACCTCTAACGAGGAGGAGTTCTTTAGTGTTTTTGCCCTCCGTACGTGGTCAAGGACCACTAGGGCCTTGGAGTAGTAGCCGAAGGCTACGAACCAAGTAAAAATAGTTGTCTCCTTTATTTATTGCTTATCTTTCCGCTGCCATTAATTATCTATTCGTGTTTTAACGAACGAATTCGAAAGAAAAAGTTTTAATGCTATTCACCCCCCCTCTAGCGTTTCAAATCGATCCAACAATTGGTATCAGAGCCGGGGGTGCTAAGATTTGGTGAAACCACCAATCTAGCATTTTTATAGATTTTTTTCTTTTTTTTTCTATTTATTTCGAATTTAATTCGTTCGCTTAGTTTTTCTACCGTACTACTAATCCAAGACGCGAGTCTTGGTACTTTCTTGTGTGTTTTTGTCATTGCTAGGTTTTTTTTTTGCCTTAGTCTACTTGTTTATTTTGTTCTAATGGCTCATCTCGAGGGTTTTAGCACCGTCCGACCTCCGTTGTACAACGGAGATGACTTCCGTTATTGGAAGGGTCGGATGGAATGCTTTCTCAAAACCCAAATCGAGATGTGGATCATAATCCAAACGGGATTCACACTTCCGACTAATGAAGTGGGTGAATCTTTGGATTATGACCAATGGACCATTGTGACAAAACGACAAGTTGAAACTGACGCTAAGGCAACTCAAATCCTTCAATGCGGCTTGTCCAAGGAGGAGCTAAATCACGTCGGCCCCTTCATAAGTGCAAAGGACCTTTGGACAAAGCTAGTGGGGCTACACGAAGGGACTGATGAAGCCAAGGTATGTAAGCGTGATCTTCTATTAAATAAACTATATAACCTAAAAATGCAGGAACACGAGTCCGCGACGCAACTCCATGCCCGTGTCCAAGACATAGTCAACAACCTACATGCAATCGGGCAAAAGGTCGAAAACTGCGACCTTATAAGGTATGCCCTAAACTCTTTTCCGAGGACTACCTTGTGGGCATCCATGGTCGATGCCTACAAGGTCTCCAAGGATCTTTCTAAACTTAGGTTAGATGAACTCTTTTCTGATTTTGAACTTCATGAGCAGTCTAACTCGGAACCCGAGAAGGGTATAGCACTTTTTGCAGGTTCGAGGAAGAAAACCGCAAGCAAGCCACCCCCGAAGGAAGAAGAGGATGAGTCGGATTCGGAGGTCAACTCGGAAATGGAGGCCGAACTAGTCAACCTAGTTTGGAGGATAGTCAAGGGCCAAAAATGAGCCGTCAATCGACCCAACGATGGTAAGCCTAAAAGTTCAAACATAAGATGTTATGAATGCAACAGGTTTGGACATATCAGGTATGAATGCCCAAAACTCAAGAGCAAGGCACCAAAACATAAAAAGGCACTCAACGCTACTTGGGAAGAAGCTTCCGAGGAAGAAGATAATGATCGAGTCCTTATGGCTAAACCGGTGGAATCGGAGACGGAGTCAGAACCAGAACTTGAATCGGAAACCGAAGATGAGTCGGACTGCGAAACACTATTCAAGACAAGCCACGGATACGCATCCGGTTCAAAAGATACACTCAAGGTAAGTCGCTCTCTTATTACTACACTTTATAGTGCAATTAAGTTTTTAAATAGAAAGTTAGCTAAGTCCGAGTCCAAGGTCGAGACCCTGGTTGAGGAAGTTAAACTCCTCAAACACGAGGTCTCCCTAACCTCTTCGACTAGTCAAGTTCAAGAGAAGGACTCAACTCGGGTTGAAAAACTTGAAGTTGAGAACTCACTCTTGAAGAGTCAAGTCGAAGATCTTAGGAATACGTTGGAAAGGTTTACTTTGGGATCCAAAGGACTTGACCTCCTACTTGGATCGCAAAGGGCCGTGTACAACAAGGCCGGGCTAGGGTTTATCTCAAACACGACCAATAAGTCGTATATGTCAATTGTAAGTCGACATAAAAAACGTGTCCAAGCATGGGTCCCTAAGACCACCTTGATTTCAAACTTAGGATCAAACCAGTACTGGGTTCCCAGAGACCAAATCCACTATGTGGAGAGACCGAATCAATTCAACGGTCCAGGGGGAGCTAGTACGAAATTTGTTTGTGTTTTAACTTAGAAATTGCATGCTTAGGTTTTTATTTAGTTTGATTTTTCTTTTTAGAATGGTTAGATAGGACTATAACTCATCAATACTTGATAACATTGTACCAGGACGTGGCGAGATGATAGTACGCTAGGAAAGCGGAGTCTTGTGTATTCGAACTAGATAAGGCGTATCTAGTTCGGTGCACTTGACTGAGCAGAACTAGCTGAAGCTACCTCGTCGTATCCTAGACTAGTTAGACCAGGAAGTGGTCTTAGGTAAATCAAGTCTCTATTTTCTTGAAAATGGATTTGTCTAAGGAAGTGGTCGTTGTTCCGATCAAAGAAGGCCTCTGTGCCTCGCCACGACCTGGAAGCCATGATCTTGAAACGGTGACTTGATAAGCCCAAGGTCAAATCCGAATCTAACGCAAGGTTGATAAGTGGTTAAGTCATTAAATTTAAATCAAGTAAAATTGGAAGTCATCTCACAAGAACATATAGGGTTAACGTGTTTGATCATGTAGACATGGGTGAGATGATTTAGGTTAATAATTTTCAACCAATATTTAATAAATCCAATATCCGATCCAACTACCTTGCGTGTAGGATCAATGGATGTTGGACAGTGGTTGCTCCCGACACATGACCGGGGATCAACTCAAGTTTTTGAAGCTTCGATTCAAACGACAAGGATCGGTAGCCTTCGGAAATAACGACAAGCTCAAAATCATCGGATCAGGTGATATTGAGCTTAACTCAAATTTTGTTATTCAAAATGTTTTATTAGTAGAAAATTTTCAATATAATTTACTTAGTGTAAGCCAATTGTGTGATAATAACTATAAGGTCATATTTCTAGAAAATGAATGCGTAATTAATACAAACGAATCCTCTAAAATAATTCTCAAGGGAACTAGAAATAACAACATTTACACTATTAACTTAACTAACTCCTCAACTAAGTGTCTTATGACACAGCAAGAGGAATCATGGTTGTGGCACCGATGACTCGGTCACTCACACCCAAGACTCATCCACAAGATGAGTCAGAGTGACTTAGTAAGAGGATTGCCTAACCTCAATAACTTGGATAATAAAATATGTAATGCTTGTCAACAAGGTAAACAATCTAGGACACAACATCAACTAACTAATCAAGAACGAACCAAAAGTGTTCTTGAGCTCCTACACATGGATCTATTTGATTCACACGGAGCTAAGTCACTTAATGGAAGTAAATTCTTTTTAGTCATAATTGATGACTATTCTAGATTTACTTGGGTTAGGTTCATCAAACACAAAAGTGATACCCTAGATCAATTAATCAACCTATTTAAGTTAATAGAAAATCAACAAAGCATTAAAATCAAAAGACTTAGGACTGATCATGGTGGTGAATTCGAAAACCATAGGTTTACAGAATTCTGTAACCTAAATGGATACCACCATGAGTTCTCTTGCCCTAGAACTCCACAACAAAATGGCCTAGTAGAACGCAAAAATAGAACCCTACAAGAAGCCGCTAGGACAATGTTAAATGAGTATAACCTACCCGATAGGTTTTGGGCGGAAGCCGTGAGTACGGCATGCTATGTACAAAATAGGATCCTTATGGTAAAGAGGCACCTTAAGACCTCATACGAGATTTATCACGATAAAATACCTAACATCAAGTACTTTAGGGTATTTGGGTGTAAGGTACATATCCTAAACACTAAGGATTACCTAGGGAAATTTACATCCAAAATCAGGACCGGAATCTTTCTAGGATACTCGACTACAAGCAAAGCTTATAGAGTATATAACCACGACACCCTTAGAGTCGAGGAGACTATCAATGTAGTATTTAATGAAGGATACGAACCTACAAAACCCCCGGCAACCCAAATTAGCGAGCCGACTCATACTAGACATAACTCTGATCCGGAGATCAGGTCTAGTGTTAATCCTTACCTAAGTTAACCAAGTCACTCTATCGACCAAATGATAGATGACTCCAACCAAACTAGAACTCAAACGAGTCATCCTATGGTTCAAGTTGTAGACTCAAACCCAAATCCAACTAGGACTCAAACGAATCATCCTATCGACCAAATGATAGGTGATCCAAGTCTAGGAGTTCGAACTAGAGCCTCATACAGAAACCTTAGTCAAATATCTTTGATTTCTAAAATTGAACCCAAAACTATTGACCAAGCTCTTCTTGATCCCGATTGGATTATTGCAATGCAAGAAGAGTTGGTTCAATTCACTAGGAACGAAGTATGGGAATTAGTACCACCACCTAAAGATAAAACAATCATTGGCACAAGGTGGGTGTTTAGAAATAAAATTGATGATAAAGGTGAAGTAGTTAGAAATAAAGCTAGACTAGTTGCTAAAGGGTTTAGTCAAGTCGAAGGTTTAGATTACGACGAGACCTATGCCCCAGTAGCTAGATTAGAGTCCATTCGAATGCTATTAGCATATGCAGCACATCGAGGATTTAAGTTGTTTCAAATGGATGTGAAATCTGCATTCTTAAATGGATACATTAAAGAAGAAGTTTATGTTAGTCAACCCCCCGGTTTCGAAAGTTTAGACAAACCCGATCATGTCCTTAGGTTAAAGAAAGATCTTTATGGACTTAAACAAGCTCCTCGAGCTTGGTACGAGAGACTTTCGATTTATCTTAAGTCGAAAGGCTTTAACCAAGGTGTAGTTGACCCAACCCTTTTCATAAAAACCTTAGGTAAAGACATATTCATAGCCCAAATCTACGTAGATGATATTATTTTCGGAACCACCAACTCAATGCTACTAAATGAGTTCATTTCACTTATGGAAAGTGAATTTGAAATGAATTTAGTAGGCGAGTTAAGTTTCTTCTTAGGTCTACAAATTAAACAAACAAAAGATGGAATATACCTACATCAATGCAAATATACTAGGGAATTAATTAAACGCTTTGGAATGCAAGACGCTAAAATTATTAATACCCCAATGGCAACTAATGTTAATATAGAAGATGTAATTGGAAATTCAATTGATTTAAAATACTATAGAAGCGTAATAGGGAGTCTCCTTTACTTAATTGCAAGTCGACCCGATATCTTATTTGCAGTAAGTATGTGCGCAAGGTTCCAAACCTGTGCCAAGGAGTCTCACCTAACTCTAGTCAAGTGCATCCTTAGATATCTAAAGGGTACACTTAATGTCGGTATTTGGTACCCTAGATCTACCGAGTTCGAACTAATTGACAACTCCGATTCAGACTATGCCGGTAGTAAGCTCGATAGAAAGAGTATGAGTGGTTGTTGTCAACTTCTCGGCTCGAGTCTAGTAAGTTGGTGCAGTCGGAAGCAGCACTGTGTTGCCTTATCTACCACCGAAGCCGAATACATCGCGATGGGTGAGTGTGTCACTCAGCTTCTTTGGATGAAGAACACTCTCCGCGACTTTAAGTTAGACTTTACGAATACTAAACTTCACGTAGATAACATTAGTTCAATTAATCTTGCAAAGAATCCGATATGTCACTCTAGGACCAAACATATAGAGGTCAAACACCATTTCATTCGAGAACATATGGCCAACGGAGCCATACTACTCGAATACGTCGAATCAAAGTCTAACTTAGCAGACCTATTTACTAAACCCCTACCCGAAGCCGAATTTAGTCTATTAAGACAAAAATTGGGCATGCGCGTAGTAGAATAGGAACTCACAAATTATATTTTCTTACTACTATTTCTTAATTTTCATTTTTATGGAACTAACATAGGACATACCTTAGATATCATGCACCTATAGATTTAAGGAGTCAGTACATCTCACAACACATAGGACTAATGTGTTTGTGTACTTAGCCATGTAGATGGGCGTGAGATTTTAGGACCTTACTCCTGGTTCCAGATGTAGAGCTAGTGCATCGCCATGAACCACGGAGTATAATCATACATACTAACCGACTCTGACCAGGACTGGTTGATCTTTTATATCAATCAAGTCAAATATGAGTCGAACATTTTATAGATGAACTTATTTTCAGTATATTATTTTCAAAATAATGTGGAACATGCTTGGACTTTAAATTTAACACTTATTTTTGTTTTCCACAGACACACTCACTCTTTTCGATATATGGCAAAAGGGGGAGAAAAAGGCCAAAGTTAAGGGGTCAAATTTTTGTTGATAACTTAACTCTTACTTTATATTTAAACCAAAAGTTAACTTTAAGTTTTGAAAACTTATTAAAGGCCAAGTTAAGAGAATTCTTAACTTAAACTTATTTGTGCCGTCAACGTTTTACTTATTTTTTAAACATTATGCCCTTAATGTTTTATTTAAGGGGGAGAAAGGGTCAAGTTAAGAAAAACTCTTAACTTAAACGTTTTACTAAGGCCAACTTTAAGTAATGTTAATTACTTAAAGCAACCGTCAAAGGGGAGGATTAAGGTCTTTTCTTCAAGACTCACCCTCGGTCAAGGGGGAGGTTTCCTCAAGGGAGAGTACTTGAAGAAAATCCTTACTACTCCAACTTAATCTTTTGTTTGTTTCTAATGCACATTATTCTTCATGCTTGCTATTTACTTAACTTTGTATGTGGGTTTGCCATAAATCAAAAAGGGGGAGATTGTTGGTGCAGCAAGCACCTAAGTCGAACCTGAGTTTTGATTATAGCAAACAATACAAAGTTAAACTCATGTCATTATCTCACGAGCTGAATCGAGTGTGCAGAAAAGTGCTAAAGCTGGAGCTGAAGGCTAGCGACACCCGGAGGAAGCCGCGGTGGTCGGGCGACACTCGAGTGACTTCGGAGGGAGCCGAAGGAATCGAGTGGAAGGTCGGAAGCAAAAGCGACATGGTAAGTATCAAGGTAAGTTCGTGTGTGCGAGCGTAAGTGAGGTCGTATCCTCCTTACGGGGATGGTCTTAAGCATAGATCCGACCAAAGACATCCCATCGATGGACTAGGTTGAGATCGGACGGTCGAAGGCCATCGAAATAATGTTTTCTTTAAGCTAACTTTGCCTCTGAGCAGCATCGATCGCCATCTTGGAGGACTCGATTGCGTCAATCGATCAGCGAGAGTCGTGATCGATGTCGCCATCAGTCGATTGATGATGGCCATCAGTCGGCTGATGGTCAATGATCATCTTCGAGGAGTCAAGGCTTATCACCCCATTTTAAGGAGATTGGTGCTCAATTGTGATTGGCTAGGGTTCCTCTCGAAAAGGGGCTCAAAGGTTATAAAAGGAGGTCCTAACCTAGGGTTTTCTCATAAATTCTAAAGCTTCCAAAAGCCTCCGCCAAGCTACAACTTTTCCGACAACGAAGTGCTTTCTCTCCAACGTCTAGGTCTTAATTTCTTTCTTATTGTAACGTCGGTTTTAGCTTTTATTTTAAGTTCATTACTTTAATCTTTCGGAGCTTTTATCGTAACGAGGAGAGGGGGAGTGTCCCTCTACCTCAAGCTTTGTTCTTATTTGTATCGATCAACTCCTACCTCTAACGGGGAGGAGTTCTTTAGTGTTTTTGCCCTCCGTACGTGGTCAAGGACCACTAGGGCCTTGGAGTAGTAGCTGAAGGCTATGAACCAAGTAAAAATAGTTGTCTCCTTTATTTATTTCTTATCTTTCCGCTGCCATTAATTATCTATTCGTGTTTTAACGAACGAATTCGAAAGAAAAAGTTTTAACGCTATTCACCCCCCCCCCCTCTAGCATTTCAAATCGATCCAACAATGTAAGGTCGAGTCCTCCATACGGGGACATCCTTAGGCGACGATCCAACCAAGACTTCCCATGGAAGGTCTATGTTGAGATCGGACGGCAAGTGGCCATCGAATTCACTTATATTTCGAGCTAACTCTTTATTACAGTCGAAAATTCTGGCAATCAGTTCAACCGGCCAAGGATCAGTTCAACTACTGAGCCATCAGTTCAACCGGCCAAGGATCAGTTCAACTGCTAAGCCATCAGTTCAACCGGCCAAGAAATCAGTTCAACCGCTGGTCAAGGATCAACTTCGAGATAAGTCAAAACTCATCCCTTTCTTCAAGGGTGAGGTGGTCATTGATGTAGGATCTTGATGTGCTCGAGGAGGGGACTTCTAGGGCTATAAAAGAAGGTTCATTTCTCACCATTTCATTAATTCTAAGTGCCCTAAAGCCTCCACAATGTTGCGACTCTCCGACGACTCTACAACGACGAAGTGCTGTCAACAACCCTAGCTTAATTTCTATTCTCTAGTTGTTGGTATAACTTTAAATTGTCGTCTCTTTCATATTGCAATTCCTATTATTAATCGAGGTTTTCTATCGTTGCATTTTACCTTAATAGAAGAGAGGGTTTGTCTCTCTATCTTTTGTTTTCGAAGGTTTTTGTAATCGTCAAACTCCTACCTCCAACGAGGAGGAGTGTTTTAGTGAATTGCCCTCCGTACACGGTCTAGGACTATTAGGGCCTTGGAGTAGTAGCCGAAGGCTACGAACCAAGTAAAAAAATACTATTATCTCTTGTGTTTACTTTTATCTTCCGTTGTGTCTACTATTGTTTTAACGAATGAAACGCAAGAAAAGTTTTATTGCTATTCACCCCCCCTCTAGCGATCCGCTCGATCCAACACCTAGTAGGTCGTGTTGACCGGATACTAGGCAGTTAACTTGACAGATCAGGAGGACCGAACACCAGGCATGAAGTTCAGATGGGTCAGGCATTTGGCATGAAGACCGATTGGGTCAGGAGATCGGACAATAGACAAAAAGTCCAACTGGGTCAGGCAGACCGGACAGCTGGTGGAAGCCCTGGTGGATTAGATCGGATGTTAAGAGTGGTAAGTCCGGCAGGCAACCGACAGGTAAGACTCGAGTGAAGAGGTGAGGTCGAGTCCTTTGTAGGGGGAAAAAGATAGGCGTCGATTCGACAAAAGTCTGTGTGGGACTTAGTAGTCGAGATTGAGTAGTATTACTACTGCTATCATATTTGATTTTATCTATTTATGCTAATCTCATTTTGCAGGGATCAGTCGACTGAATATACTCCAGTCAACTGAATTTCAGTTGACTCTGTTTGGGTCAATCGACTGGATACACACTTGGCAGGATTAACTGGTGATCGGTCAAAGATCTGGCACCATAGTTGGAAAGTGTTTCAGTCGACTAAGGAGTTTCAGTCGACTGAAATGGGAAACTTCCCGATGCGGAGATGGGTGACCTAGAGTTGACTGGAGAGGATTTAGTCGGCTGGAAGACTAGAAGTTCCATATCGATGGGCTGATGTGGAGTCGACTAGAAGGCATTTCAGTCAATTGGAAAAGGTTTATAAAACAAGTGCTCGACCAAATCCAAGAATAACACTACTACTACGCCGAAGTGTTGTCAAAATTCACTGTCGGTCACAAGAGCTCTACTTCCTCATGAAGGCGCATTTCCGATACTCCATGCATACTTCAAACTCCTCAAAAGTGTCGATATAATTTAGCTTGTATTCTTTTTATTTATATTCGCTTGTTGTACTAAATTTCAAGATAAGGTAGATTGTTACCTTTCTCTCATTTCTATAAAAAAAGTGAATCCCTCCGAAGTCGAGAGTTCTCGAATCGGAGGGTACTATAGTGATTGCCCGTCGAGGTAGCTCTAGGAAGAGCTACGGGCCTTGGTGTAAAATACCACAAAAAAATGTTGGGTAATTAGGAGAATACCCTATGGAATTTTCTAGGAATGTTTAGGAATTTTTCTGGACTCGAATGAAGGTTTTTAAAACCCTCTTTGCTTAGAAGGAGTTAAAGGGATTAACGGGTTGAAAAATTTGACCCATTTATCTGCCAAACCCGACCCGTTACCATTAAGTCGAGCATTTTCTCATAGCCGCTTTCTTTTAATGCCAGCCGCGATCTTTACTTCTTGCGACGACAACTCTTTTTCTCCCCGAATCTCAGCGCGACTCTTCTCCGCGCAACCTCTCTGATTCCTGCCGTCGGACTTCGCCGACTTCTCTGTGAGACCTCTCTGACTCTTGCCGCCCGGACTTCGTCGGCTCCCATGTGCGAGTGGATGGTGACAAGCGATGTCCCCTCGACGGTGCTCGTGGACAGACTAGAGTAAAGGAGGCTCGCAATTTGGGGGCTTGGGTCGACGACGATGGCACTGTGCTCGGATAGGGAAATTAGTGACTTGCTATCGGAGCCGGGGGGATTCCAGCAAGAGCTAGGCAAATTCTTCAGGGGCATTGATTTCGCCGGTGAACAGGGGATTGTTGCGGTAACAAGGTAAGGGGTCGACCTTCTCCTTGATTCTGGACGAGATCTATACCAAGCTGTGGACTTTCCATTTTGAGCTTCATTGGTCGATGTGGGCAGGGATCCGGAGCTAGTGAGCAGAGGAGAAGAGGAAGGAGTACCGTCGGTGGAGTTGTTAGGGTTGGTAAGCATGATTCATCTCTTTCATTCCTTTGCAGTTGTTAAATTAGATTAGTTGTGAAGATCTATTGGTAAATGGTTTGGATGTGGCTGAATGTTAAGTTAAGCTCAATTTACATCATTGATTTAGGTGTTGTCCAACTTTCTACTATTGTTTCAATTGATCTGGAGTGGTTTAAGACCGGCTGGGAATGAGAGGAGCAAGAATAGGTAAGCTCAAATTCCAGAAAATTGTAGTATATGGTTGTTTATGTAGCTAATTTGATATTTGTTCAATGAATGATGGTGAACAGGGAGACATTGATTCGAAGGGAGTTATGGAAGCTGAACGTTTAAGTGAGTTTGCAAATTGATCTGGATTGCTTGTTGTAAATGGATAAAGAGGCTTGGGTCCAAAACCATTATGGACGATTGAAACGAGAATAGGTAAGCTTTGATATAGTGGTGTTAAATTTAGATTTACATGTAGTATTTTTGGCCTTGGATCAAGAGGTTGTGCAAGTGAACTTAAGCTATATAAGTCTGATTTAGTAATTAATGAATGATATGAGATTGTACGACTGTGGGATTTAGTTGATCAATCAGAAATTAAGATTGGATTAGATTCTTATTCCTACAATTTGATTATCCTAGCATGTGGTGATATTGGATTCTACCGTTTCAAATATTTGATTCGAGGTAGAGATCTTGGATGCGAAGGCCATTAACACGAGCTTCTTAGCAGGTGGGTAATTCCTACCCTGGTCAGGTAGTTTTAATGCATATAGATTTAGATGCATGATCATCTTATATGATCATGTTATTGTTGGTGCAATAGGCACCTAAGTCGAACCTGAGTTTTGATTATAGCAAACGATACAAAGTTAAGCTCATGTTGTTATCTCACGAGCTGAATCGAGTGTGCAGAAAATTGCAATAGCTGGAGCTGAAGGCTAGCGACACCCGGAGGAAGCCACGGTGGTCGGGCGACACTCAAGTGACTTCGGAGGGAGCCGAAGGAATTGAGTGGAAGGCCGGAAGCAAAAGCAACACGTAAGTATCGAGGTAAGCTCGTGTGTGCGAGTGTAAGTAAGGTCGTATCCTCGTTACGGGGAAAGACTTAAGCATAGATCCGACCCAAGACATCTCATAGGTGGTCTAGGTCGAGATCGGACGGTCGATGACCGTCGAAATAATGTTTTCTTTAAGCTAACATTGCCTTGCAGCCAGCATCAGTCAACTGCCAACCTGAAGGACTCGACTGCCGTCCATCAGTCGGGTGACTACGGCTAGCACTCGACGGATCGCCGCGATCGTAGTGATGGCCATCGATCGGGTCAGATCGACCTCGAGGAGTCAAGGTTTATCACCAAATTTCAAGGGGAGTGGTGCTCAAATATGATTGGCTAGGGTTCCTCTCGAAAAGGGGCTCAAAGGCTTTAAAAGGAGGTCCTAACCTAGGGTTTTCATAAGAATTCTAAGTGCTCAAAGCCTTCGTTACGCTGCAACTCTCCGACGACTCTACAATAATGAAGTGCTGCCAACAACCCTAGCTTAAAGTTTCTTTTGTTTAGTTGTTGGTATAATCTTAATTTGTTATTGCTTTCAATATTACAATTATTTTCAATCGAGGTTTTTCGTTGCATTTTACTTTAATAGAAGAGAGGGTTTGTCTCTCTATCTTTTTGCTTCGAAGGCTTTTGTAATCGTAAAACTCCTACCTCCAACGAGGAGGAGTGTTTTAGTGAATTGCCCTCCGTACACGGTCTAGGACCGTTAGGGCCTTGGAGTAGTAGCCGAAGGCTACGAACCAAGTAAAAAAACTATTTGTCTCATTTAGGTTTTATTTACATTTCCGCTGCGTTTAATTGTCTATCGAACGTTTTAAAAGAAAAGTTTTTATCGCTATTCACCCCCCCCCCCCCGTCTAGCGATCCGCTTCGATCCAACAATTGGTATCAGAGCTGGGGGTTGCTAAGATTTGGTGAAACCACCAATCTAACCTTTTTTACAGATTTATTTTTCTTTTAATTCTGTTTTTTTATTTATTTTGCTTTGTTAAGTTTTTCTCCCGCACTACTAATCCAAGACGCGAGTCTTGGTACTTGTTTTCGTGTTTTTGTCGTTGCTAGTTTCTTCGTCTTCGTCTCCTTGTGTCTTTTGTTCTAATGGCCCATCTCGAGGGTTTTAGCACCGTCCGACCTCCATTTTACAATGGAGATGACTTCCGTTATTGGAAGGGTCGGATGGAATGCTTTCTCAAAACCCAAATCGAGATGTGGATCATAATCCAAATGGGTTTCACACTTCCGACTAATGAAGTGGGTGACTCCTTTGTATTATGATCAATGGACCATTGCGACAAAACGACAAGTCGAAGCCGACGCCAAGGCAACACAAATCCTCCAATGCGGCCTATCCAAGGAGGAGCTAAATCGCGTCGGCCCCTTCATAAGCGCAAAGGATCTTTTGACAAAACTAATCGAGCTACACGAAGGATCAGATCAAGCTAAGGTTTGCAAACGCGATTTGTTGTTCAATAAATTGTACACACTAAAAATGCAGGAACACGAGTCCGCGACGCAACTCCATGCCCGTGTCCAAGATATAGTCAACAACCTACACGCAATCGGGCAAAAGGTCGAAAACCGCGACCTTATAAGGTATGTTCTAAACTCGTTTCCGAGGACTACCTTGTGGGCATCCATGGTCGATGCCTACAAGGTCTCCAAGGATCTTTCTAAAATTAGGTTAGATGAACTCTTTTCCGATTTCAAATTACATGAGCAGTCCAACTCGGAACCCGAGAGGGGTATAGCCTTGTTTGCAGGTTCAAAGAAGAAGAAAATCGCAAGCAAGCCACCACCAACCGAGGAGGAAGACGAGTCCGAAGAAGAAGTTGAACCGGAATTGACTGCCGAACTAATGAACCTAGCTCGAAGGATAGCCAAGGGACGAAAGCGAACCATGACTCGACCCAACCAAGGTAAGCCTAAAAGTTCTAATATTAGGTGTTATGAGTGTAACAGGTTTGGACATATCAAGTCCGAGTGCCCCAAGCTCAACCACCGAGCACCTAAGCACAAGAAGGCCCTCAACGCGACATGGGAAGAGGCGTCATCCGAAGAAGACGAAGACCACGTCTTCATGGCAAAATCGATTGAGTCAGACACGAAGACCGAACCTGAACTTGAGTCAGAACCTAAGGATGACTCGGACTACGAAGCTACCTTCAAGTCAAGCCACGGATACGCATCCGGTTCAAAAGATACCCTTAAAGTAAGTCGAACTTTATTTAATACTTTACAAAATACGATTAGGTTTTTGTCTAGGAAATTAGTTAAATCCGAGTCCAAGGTTGAGACCCTGGTTGAGGAGGTCAAACTCCTCAAACACAAGGTCTCCCTAACCTCTTCGACTAGTCGAGTTCAAAAGAAGGACTCAACTCGGGTTGAAAAACTCGAAGTTGAGAACTCACTCTTGAAAAGTCAAGTCGAAGATCTTAGGAACACATTGGAAAGGTTCACTTCGGGATCCAAAGGACTTGACCTCCTACTTGGATCTCAAAGGGCCGTGTACAACAAGGCTGGACTAGGGTTTAACTCAAACATGACTAATAGGTCGTATATGTCGATTGTAAGTTGACAAAGGAAACATGTCCAAGCATGGGTCCCTAAGAACCTTTTGATTTCAACTCTAGGATCTAACCCGTACTGGATTCCCATGGACCAAATCCACTATGTGGATAGACCGAACCGATTCAACGGTCTAGGGGGAGCCAGTACAAAACATGTTTGTGCTTAAACTTAGAAATTGCATGTTTTAACTTAGAAAGTTTGTGCTTTAATTTAGAAATTGCATGTTTTAACTTAGAAAGTTTGTGCTTTAACTTAGAAATTGCATGCTTTAACTTAAAAAGTTTGTTCTTTAAAACTTGTGAACTCACTTAGAACACGAACATAACTTAGAAAAGATTGAGGCTCGGGGAGCCTCTTTTCAAAAATAACCAGTTAGACTAGGAAATAGTCTTAGGTGAGTCAAGTCATCATTTTCTTGAAAATGGCTTTGTCTAAGGAAGTGGTCGATGATCCGATAAAAGAAGGCCTCTGCGCCTTGCCATGACCTGGAAGCCATGATCTTGAAAAGGTAAACTTGACAAGCCTAGGGTCAAATCCAAATCTAACATAAAATTACTTGAACCTAAATCCACTTAATCAACTTAATTGGAAGTCATCTCACAAAAACCACATAAGTATAACATGCTTGATCATATAGACACAGGTGTGATGACCTAGGTTTAAAAACTTACAAACTTTTTTTTAAAAAAAAATTATTATAAAAAATCTAACATCCAATCCAACCACCTTGTGTGTAGGATCAATGGATGTTGGACAGCGGTTGCTCCCGACACATGACCGGGGATCAACTCAAATTCACAAAGCTTCGATTCAAACGACAAGGATCGGTAGCCTTTGGGAATAACGGCAAGCTTAAAATCATCGGATCAGGTGATATCGAGCTTAACTCAAATTTTGTTATTAAAAATGTATTACTTGTAGAAAATTTTGAATATAACCTGCTTAGTGTAAGCCAATTATATGACAATAACTATAAGGTCGTATTTTTAGAAAATGAATGTGTAATTAAAACAAATAAAACAGCTAAAACAATACTCAAAGGAACTAGGACAAATAACATTTATACAATTAACTTAATCAAATCCTCAGCCAAATGTCTTATGACACAGGAAGAGGAATCATGGTTGTGGCACCGACGACTCGGTCACTCGCACCCAAGACTCGTCCACAAGATGAGTCAGAGTGGCTTAGTCAGAGGCTTACCCAACCTCAACAATTTGGTTAATAAAATCTGTAATGCTTGTCAACAAGGAAAACAACCTAGGACACAAAACAAGTTAACTAACCAAGAATGAACCTCAAGTATACTTGAGCTCCTGCATATGGATCTATTCGATTCACATGGAGCCAAGTCACTCAATAAAAGTCAGTATTGCTTAGTCATAATTGACGACTACTCCAGGTTTACCTGGGTTAGGTTCATCAAACATAAAAATGATACCCTAGATCAATTAATCAATCTATTCAAATTAATCGAGAATCAAAAAGACCTTAAGGTTAAAAGACTTAGAAGCGATCATGGTGGTGAATTCGAAAATCAAAGGTTCACCGACTTCTGTAACCTAAACGGATACCACCATGAATTCTCTTGCCCTAGGACCCCTCAACAAAATGGTCTAGTGGAGCGAAAAAACTGAACCCTACAAGAAGCCACTAGGACCATGTTGAACGAATACGACCTACCTGATAGGTTTTGGGCAGAAGCCGTTAGTACGGCTTGCTATGTCCAGAATAGGATCCTTATGGTAAAGAGGCACCTTAAGACCTCGTACGAGATTTATCACAATAAAGTACCCAACATCAAGTACTTTAGGGTATTTGGATGTAAAGTACATATCTTAAACACTAAGAACCACCTAGGAAAATTCGAATCCAAAACCTCCACCGGAATCTTCTTAGGATACTCAACCACGAGTAGGGCCTATAGGGTATATAACCACGATACCCTTAAAGTCGAAGAGACTATTAATGTAGTGTTCGATGAAGTACCCGAACCTACAAAACCCTTAATGACCCCAAGTGTTGAGCCCACTGATACCAAACTCGTCTCCGACCCTGAGATCGAGTCTAATCCACATCAACCAACCTCTCTTGTCGACCAAGTGACAAGTGATCCGAGTCAAACTAGTGTTCAACCAAGTCACTCAATTGATCAAGCATTAGGTGACACAAACCCAACCCAATCTAGGATTCAGACTAACCACCCTATCGATCAAGTGATAGGAGATCCTAATCTATGAGTTCGAACTAGAGCATCCTATAGGAACCTTAGTCAAATTTCCTTAATTTCAAAGATAGAACCCAAATCAATTGAACAAGCTCTTCTTGATCCTGATTGGATTATTGCAATGCAAGAAGAGCTAGCTCAATTTACTAGGAATGAAGTGTGGGAATTAGTACCACCACCTAAAGACAAAACGATAATTGGAACAAGGTGGGTGTTTCGAAATAAGCTTGATGATAAAGGTGAAGTAGTTAGAAACAAGGCTAGTGTTGGGTTTCCGGCACCGCGGCGTGTGTGTGTTCGATCATGTTTCGTAAACATGAGCACAGCGGAAGCAATAAAAATAATAAATACTCCTATTTATTACAACACACACAACACACGCATGCTATTACAACAAGTGTAGACATAACCGTAAATTAAAATTGCAATAAAAGGAAATTAAACTACGTTATACCTTTCGTATGACGTGTAGCGGGAACGGCATCAACCGGAACGATCCTCGTAAGAATCGTCTCTATCCGTATCCACGCCGAGCTCCTCGGGATGACTTTGCCAAGCCACGAGCTTCGTCTTCGTACGGGTTACTAGCCTCGTGTTGAAGACGACGTGATCGAGAGATGATCACGATCCGAATCCAAATTCGGACCTAAAAACAAGTCCTCAAGACTTGCTTCTCCGGAGAGGTATTCGTCAACCGATTGACGAATCCTTCGTCCTCCACCTCAGAGGATTACCGGAGATCAAATCCCCGGTATGTTAGCCGCTGTCGGAGCACTAACCGTCGTCCAAACGACGCTCCGACGAGAGGAGAAGAAGCTGTCCAGAAAACTGGACAGCTTGGTGGAGGAGATAGGCGCCGGCCAAAACAAGGAGACAAAAGCTCACCTTGATGCCGAACCTTTTAGGGGATCACCGGAGGGTCGCCGGAGGTTCACCGGCTGAAGCTTGGTCGCCGGCAACAAGTTGGAAGGCTGCACCACAAGCTGGGCGGCAACAAGATGTTGGGCGACCACAATATGTTGGGCGGCAACTAGTTGATTAGGTTTAGGGTTAGGGTTTAATCCCTATTTTATAGAGAACTAATTCTCTTAATGGTTAATGGATCATATCCATAAAGCCCGTTAACCCGCTCCATTAAGATAAGTTAAAATAAACCAAACCATGATGGTTTATTTTAAGTTAAAATGAACCGAACCAACTTTTGGTTCATTCGTTTAAGATAAACCAAACCCTTTGGTTTATTCTTATCCATTGGATTAGAACCAAACCATTTTGGTCCATCCATTACGTCTTCATAAGACGCAGCCCATCCACACTTCCATTGCGACTGAAACAATTTCATGCTCGCTTTATGTTTGGTCCAACCAAACATAGTTTCTCTCGGTCTGAGAATCTCATTCTCAAGCTCGTTTTAAATCCTTTGGATTACACTCGTTGTGCGTGTGACCAAATAAGTTCTCGGTTTATGTTGGCCGTCTATAATTAACCATTAATTATAGAACGATCATGAGTGGCACCTAGTAGTACATCATGATCCCCAATTAACCGAAAAGATCAGCGCTGATCGAACTATTTCAAACCCTTGATGCTCGAATGAATCGTGCCCCATTCCCTTCACTCATCTTATACCCACTTGGTTCAGGACATGGTCTATTGTGTCAGTCCCCACTAGGCTGACTACATCACACCTAGCCCAAGTATCATTTCCTCGTCCTACGGATTCTAGTTACTCCACATGTATCGAAGAGTACCTTACTCTAAACATGTAATGCTTTGGCCAAAGACTTTAGTAACAATCCGACGAGAGGCCATGGGCATACATCTCCTCGCAAGGAGTGGTGAATCCTTTATAGGCTATTCAAACACCTTCGATCACTTCGACTTATACCCAATCATCCCGGGTCCACATCTCCTTAGAGATGTTTGCTTAAGATGTCAAAGCATAAGTCTCCATGATCAAGATGACTTGAATACCGCAAGTCAAAGGAACATCGCACTTAAGCCACGAAGAACTTCATCGACATATCTATATATGCAGAGAACCATATGAAGTCTTACGGCTGGTCACTCCAATGAACTAGTTACCATAACTAGCATCCACGATTAACTCCGGACATCACTATGTCTCCAGCCAGTGAGAATCAGCTGCTTGGATACACCAAGGAGTATACCTCGTGCTAGTCTCAACAGAATTGATGGTGTCCAGATTCATCAATTCATCGACTAGGGATAATTCCGATACATCACAATTACACATGTAGAGATACTCACTAGTTGTGATCCAATCACAAATTCTCTCATGCTGTGAATCGTATCGTGGACATTCAGTAAATGAGTTTAAGATCCAATCAAATACATAAAACATGTATACTCAAATAGTGAATCTTCATTTATCATATAAATGGTTCATACATAAGGCGATTGCCTTAGGACATCTCTCATATATTACTAACAGCTAGGTTAGTCGCCAAAGGGTTTAGTCAAGTCGAAGGCTTAGATTACGACGAAACCTATGCCCCAGTAGCTAGACTCGAATCCATTCAAATGTTGCTAGCTTATGCCGCACATCGAGGATTTAAGCTGTTTCAAATGGATGTTAAGTTGGCATTCCTAAATGGATACATTAAAGAAGAAGTTTATGTTAGCCAACCCCACGGATTCGAAAATCTAGATAAACCCGACCATGTTCTAAAACTTAAGAAAACTCTCTATGGACTTAAACAAGCTCCTCGAGCTTGGTACGAGAGACTTTCAATCCATCTTAATTCAAAAGGGTTTAACCAAGGCTTAGTTGACCCAACTCTCTTCGTAAAAACCTTAGGTAAAGAAATATTCATAGCTCAAATTTACGTAGACGATATAATTTTTTGGAACCTCTAAATCAGCCTTACTAAACGAGTTCATTTCACTCATGGAAAGTGAGTTCGAAATGAACTTGGTAGGCGAGTTAAGTTTCTTTTTAGGTCTACAAATTCAACAAACTAAGGATGGTATATACCTATATCAACAAAAATACACTAAGGAGTTAATTAAAAGATTTGGAATGCAAGACGCTAAGATAATAAACACCCCAATGGCGATTAATGTTAACATAGGAGAAGACTTAAAATACTATAGGAGCGTAATAGGGAGTCTCCTTTACTTAACTGCAAGCCGACCTGATATCTTATTTGCAGTAAGTATGTGCGCCAGGTTTCAAACCTGTGCCAAGGAGTCTCACCTAACCCTAGTTAAGTGTATCCTTAGATATCTAAAGGGTACACTTAATGTTGGTATTTGGTATCCTAGATCTACCGAGTTCGAACTAATCGGCTACTCCGATTCGGATTATGCTGGTAGTAAACTCGACAGAAAGAGCACGAGTGGTTGTTGCCAACTACTCGGCTCGAGTCTAGTGAGTTGGTGCAGTAGGAAGCAACATTGTGTTGCCTTATCTACCACCGAAGCCGAATACATCGCGATGGGTGAGTCTGTCACTTAGCTTCTTTGGATGAAGCACACCCTCCGCGACTTTAAGTTAGACTTTACGAATACTAAACTTCACGTAGATAACATTAGTTCAATTAATCTTACAAAGAATCCAATATGTCACTCTAGGACCAAACATATAGAAGTCAAACACCATTTTATTCGAGAACATGTGGCCAACGGAGCCATACAACTCGAGTACGTCGAATCGAAGTCTAACCTAGCAGACCTATTTACTAAACCCATACCCGAAGCCGAATTTAGTCTATTAAGACGAAAATTGGGCATGTGCGTAATAGAATAGGAACTTGCAAACTATATTTTCTTACTACTATTTCTTAGTTTTCATTTTGATGGAACTAGCATAGGACATACCTTAGATATCATGCACCTATAGATTTAAGGAGCCAGTACATCTCACAACACATAGGACTAATGTGTTTGTGTACTTAGCCACGTAGATGGGCGTGAGATGTTAGGACCCTACTCCTGGTTCCAGATGTAGAGCTAGTGCATCGCTATGAACCACGGAGTATAATCATACATACTAACCAACTTTGACCAGAACTGGTTGATCTTTCATATCAATCAAGCCAAATATGAGTCGAACATTTTATAGATGAAATTATTTTCAGTACATTATTTTCGAAATAATGTGGAACATGCTTGGACTTTAAAATTAATACTTATTCCACACACACCCTCGCTTTTTTCGATATATGGCAAAAGGGGGAGAAAAAGGCCAAAGTTAAGGGATCATTTTTTTTGGCCAAGGCTTACTTAACTTTAAGTTAACAAAACAAGTTAAGGGAATTCTTAACTTACAAGTTAAGGGAATTCTTAACTTAAACATATTTAGTTAACTTGTTTTTGTTAACAAATAATTTACTTAACTTTAAGTTAACTTGTTAACAAAACGAAAGTAAAGGCCAAGGTTAAGAAATCATTTTCTTAACTTAAAACTTATTTTAAATACTATGGCCAATATTAAGTAATTTCGGTTACTTAATTTTTTTTTTAGTAGCAAATATCAAGGGGGAAAGTTAAAACTCTTTCTCAGGTACTCACCCTCGGTCAAAGGGGAGGATTCCTCAAGGGGGAGCACTTGAAAAAGAGTTTTTATACTCCTACACATTCATTCATATCTCTTGCTCATTTTACTTAATGCACTTAATTTGTTTTTCTTCTTAACTTTGTATGTGGGTTTGCCATAAATCAAAAAGGGGGAGATTGTTGGTGCAGTAGGCACCTAAGTCGAACCTGAGTTTTGATTATAGCAAACGATACAAAGTTAAGCTCATGTTGTTATCTCACGAGCTGAATCGAGTGTGTAGAAAATTGCTATAGCTGGAGCTGAAGGCTAGCGACACCCGGAGGAAGCCGCGGTGGTCGGGCGACACTCAAGTGACTTCGGGGGGAGCCGAAGGAATTGAGTGGAAGGCCGGAAGCAAAAGCAACACGTAAGTATCGAGGTAAGCTCATGTGTGCGAGTGTAAGTAAGGTCGTATCCTCGTTACGGGGAAAGACTTAAGCGTAGATCCGACCCAAGACATCTCATAGGTGGTCTAGGTCGAGATCGGACGGTCGACGACCGTTGAAATAATATTTTCTTTAAGCTAACATTGCCTTGCCAAAGATCGGTCATTGCCAACTGAAGGACTCATTGCGATCGTCCCATCACGGGTGACTACTAGCACTCGATCGATCTCGCGAATGATCGGCGATGGCCATCGGTCATCGGTCAAAGGATCAGCCTCGAGGAGTCAAGGTTTATCACCAAATTTCAAGGGGAGTGGTGCTCAAATATGATTGGCTAGGGTTCCTCTCGAAAAGGGGCTCAAAGGTTGTAAAAGGAGGTCCTAACCTAGGGTTTTCATAAGAATTCTAAGTGCTCAAAGCCTCCGTTACGCTGCAACTCTCCGACGACTCTACAACAACGAAGTGCTGCCAACAACCCTAGCTTAATGTTTCTTTTGTTTAGTTGTTGGTATAATCTTAATTTGTTATTGCTTTCAATATTGCAATTATTTTCAATCGAGGTTTTTCGTTGCATTTTACTTTAATAGAAGAGAGGGTTTGTCTCTCTATCTTTTTGCTTCGAAGGCTTTTGTAATCGTAAAACTCCTACCTCCAACGAGGAGGAGTGTTTTAGTGAATTGCCCTCCGTACACGGTCTAGGACCGTTAGGGCCTTGGAGTAGTAGCCGAAGACTACGAACCAAGTAAAAAAACTATTTGTCTCATTTAGGTTTTATTTACATTTCCGCTGCATTTAATTGTCTATCGAACGTTTTAAAAGAAAAGTTTTTATCGCTATTCACCCCCCCCTCTAGCGATCCGCTTCGATCCAACAGTTACCTTAACTCTGTTCTTATTTACTCTTGCGCTTGATACTTTACCTTTGGCTGTTAACTCCATTGCTGCTATCATGTTTGATTTTATCATGATTAGGAGTTATATATATAGGTGATGTAAGTAACCTAGAATTTGTTTAGTTAAGTGCAAATAGTAAAGTCTAGATGACAACCTGATTGTAAATTGGGCAAAAAGGTCATCCGTAGGTAGATAATATCTTGAACCTAGGGTTAATTCTAGTACCCTTAGGTTGCATGTTTACCACCGCCCATGTATTGTGTAAATGGTCAGTTGAATGGTATTTAGTATATCGCTACGGACCGATGGTCCTAGCTTGATATAATCAGTTTGAGTATGACTCTATACAGGATAGAGAGTGTGTCAATCAGTAAGTATGACTCTCTACATGATAGAGAGTGCGTCGATCAGATGAGTACGACTCTCTACATAATAGAGAGTGCATCCATCAGTTGAGTACGACTCTCTGCAGAATAGATAGTGCATCGATTAGATTGGTATCACTCTCTACAGGATAAAGAGTGTTATGATTAGTTGAGTACGACTCTCTGTAGGATAGAGAGTGCGTTGATCTGATTAGTATGACTCTCTGTAGAATAGAGAGTTTATAGTGGATGTCTGTATGTGAGACATTGCATTCATGTCATTTGCATGCATGCTGGCGACGTGGTCTCCCTTATGATTGAGAGGGTCGTCAGTCATCCTGCCTCCACGGTTAATCATAGGAAGAGTAACCGGTGTGAGGGCAGAGCATTGTTGTGCCGCACTCTACCACTATAGACGATGGTAGTTGGATTTGCGTGTCGTAGTCCTGCGTGTGTGGCACTCGACCACTCATGGGTAGTGACTGTCGGAGTGGCCAACAGCAGGGACCCCCATCGTGTATCTTGCTCTTCACGCTTATATGTTACTCGATCATACTGCCCACTCAGTCACTCGAGAGTAGTGGTTAGTGTTGAGTTGGGACAGTTGTCATGCTCGAGCCACCGAGGCCACACTGGGGTCGTGGTAGCTTTAGGGTGAGCCGACATGACCATGCATACTGCATTGCCATGACTTATGACATTTGTGCATATTGCCATATATATACATATATGCATGTGTATATATATATATATATATATATATATATATATATATATATATATATATATATATATATATGGATGATTGTGATTAGTATACATATATAGATGCAGTCTATATATATATGCTTATTGTGATGCTGCATTTGATTGTACTATGTTTGTTGCATTTGGTTGTACATCATCTTCATACTGTTAGTGCAATCAACCCGTGATATGGTTTTGATGTGTGTGGCAAAGGGTTTAAATTAGGATGTTTGGATTTGATATGTGCGTTGAAGTCTTGCAGGACTTAGTAATTCGCACATGGAGCATTGACGAGTTTCACCTCTCATGTCTCGGTCCTTGAGTCGGTGAAGGATGGCTTTGCGAAAGTCGTGCGCTTAGAGCATCCAAGGGACCGTCGGACGAGGAGATTGGAGTGAAGCCGGAGGAAGTAGACTTCAGGTTGAGACGCGAAGGATGGCGCTGCAGAGCCGTGCGCTTGGCTCATCTGAGGGACATGGTCGGACGAAGATAACTTCAAAGGTGAGGGACTCCAAGGGATGAGAGTGAACGAATGTAACCCGGGACGGGGTAGTATGCTTAGGTGAAACTTGGCCAATTGGCTAAGTGTCGGATGGAATTTCCCGACATCAGTCGACTGCCATGTCATGGCAGTCGACTGCTCCAAGTCGATTGTGACTCGACTGGTATATGAGTCTGGTTCGTGTGTCATCAGTCGACTACCATATATTGGCAGTCGACTGCCAAGACCATCAGTCGACTATTGATGGCAGCAGTCGACTGGTCAAAAGGGTTTGGGGAACAGAACCTCTCCTAACCGACTGGGAAGTCGACTACGAAGGCATCAGTCGACTGATGGATACATCAGTCCACTGCCAAGGGTTCCGTTGGACTACAACGGTCGAGATCTGATGTGTTTGGAGGTCATTGTAGTGGCGACAGTCGACTGCCAAGGGCAGCAGTCAACTGATGGCGGCCAACGGGAAGAAATCAACCCTCTCTATAAAAAGAGAGGGTGTAGGCTTTTGGATGGGTAATGCTTATGTACCAAACTATCATCCAAGTGCTCCACAAGTGTTAAACTCCTTCTTCTAGTTTCTTTCAGATCTATTGTAAAAAAGGAGTATTCTTGAGTTGTAAGGGTTACCTCCACCTAGCTTGGTGCAAAGGAGAGACCAATAGTGGATTGGTTACAAAGTGATTCACCATGGACGAATCGGACCATGGATTAGCGGTGCAGCCGTGAACCACGTTACATTGTGGTGTTAGCGAATTATTTGTTTATCTTTGTGTTTGTTCTTAATTGTCTTTGCTTTGTATTTTTTGCTTGCGCTAACATTTATTGTAGACGATTAAGAATGACTTCCGCTCATACGACGAAAGAGGGCTATTCACCCCCCTCTAGCCGGCCACCAACAGCGACCCTACAAGTGGTATCAGAGCCATGGTAGCTTGTCACTGGACTAACCGCCACAACAAGCTCTACATCAAGGATGGTTGGCTCCAACATTCACCCACCGAAGTTTGAAGGAGAATTCTCTTGGTGGAAGAAGAGAATGGAGGTATTCTTTGAAACCGATTTCGATATTATGCTTATAATGGAAAATGGTTTTGAGATGCCTAGGGACGAAGAGGGTGAACCAATAGAGAAGTCAAGGTGGACTAAAAAGAAAAGGGAGGAGCACCTTGCAAATTCAAAGGCCAAGAACCACCTCTTCAATGTGCTCCCCCAACAAGAGATCAATCGGATTGGAGAGTGCTCAAGTGCCAAGGAAATGTGGGAGAGATTAGTGGAACTTCATGAAGGCACTTCGGAGGCCAAGCTTGCAAGGAGAGATCTCCTCCGCTCCCAACTATCAAACATCAAATTAGAAAAGGGAGAAAAGGTAACATCATTACATTCTAGGTTTAAAGAAATTTTAATTGGGCTAACAAGTGTAGGAGAAAAACTTTCGAACCGGGATATGCTTATGAAAGCAATCGACGCCTTTCCCCGTGTTGGAATGTATACTGAAAGCCTAGCTCTTTTTGTATGAACATTTTTATTTTGAAATTAGAATCATTTATTATATGTGTCTAATATTTTGAATCTCACAATCAAGTGGACAAACCATTGGCATGGTTGTAGTGTAGCTTGGTATTGTTTTGTCTTGAACATAGAGTTACACTAGTACACTTAGGTGTATTGAGCAGGACCGACATAGAGGTGATTCAATTTATTGCTGACTACATAATTGAATCGGACCTCGTATATTATGTTGTACATGCTCTTAATCCCGATAAAATAACGGGCACATGTACTTAGTATTTATTTCTTTGATTTACCAGAGGGTGAGATTTAGATGGATTAAATCAATATGCCCGGTAAGTTGGGAAATGATATTATTTACATGGTGTGCTGTTGATTATAGGAGGAAACCATGTCCTATATACTAGGTCGATGATGTCCCCTTGAAGAGCTCATAAGGTTCATCATGTAAACCCAGCTGGTTGACTTAGTCAACATGATGATAAGGTTGAGTGGTACTACTCGAGGAGTTAGATGTTAATTAATTGATGGTCAGTAAATCAATTAATTGAAGGACATTCGATATCTTAAACATGGGGAGATGAATGTACAAATAATATATGGAGTCCATATTAATTTATGGGGATTGGTGAGGTAGTTCAATGATGATCCTCTAGTGGAATGGAACATCATTGATGGATCAAGTCTGTGTGGTTCCGATCCATCGGGTGGCCAAGATCCAACTCCTCCTCATGGTCCCTATCATATCCTAATATAATCCTCATGAAGTCTAGATCCAAGGATGTAAAACAAAACTCTAGAACCAACGGTTGGGATTAAATCCCTAGATCCGATGGTTGGGATGAAACCCTAGAACCAACGGTTGGGATTAAATCCCTAGATCCGATGGTTAGGATGAAACCCTAGAATCGACGATTGGGATTAAATCCCTAGATCCGACGGTTGGGATGAAACCCTAGATCCGACGGTTGGGATGAAATCCTAGATCCGACGGTTGGGATGAAACCCTAGATCCAACGGTTGGGATAAAACCCTAGATCCGACGGTGGAGATTAAATCCCTAGATCCGACGGTGGAGATTAAAGGAGGCTTAAGCCCAATTCTATAAATAGAGGGCTTAGGTTGGGCGGCAAGTATGGTTCAATTGGAGTTAGGGTTTTAGGTTGGGCAGCTAGGGTTTGGAAGCTTTGGCTTAGGCGGCAACTCTTGGACAAGTGGTCGGCGCCCATCTTCTTCCATCAAGACTTGGCCGGCGCCCATCCTCTTGGTCCCTCTCTTATTCCTTGGCCGGCGGCAACCTCTCTTCAAGGTTGGCCGGCGTTCATTCTGTTAGTGCCTATAAGATTCATATATCTCCATAATGATATGATATTGTCCACTTTGGGCCCAAGCCCTCATGGTTTTGTTTTTGGGCTTTACCCAAAAGGCCTCATGCCAATGGAGATATCTTTTTTCTTATAAGCACATGATCTTTTCCATGTCTTACCAATGTGGGACTTTGATTGTATTCCCCATACTCCCAACAATCCCCCCCTCAAACGAAGGACCCCAGTGGGCCCCCCTCAAGCCTATCCTCCTCGAAGGATTTTCCCCTTGATGTCCGATCTTCAACCCACCAGGGACTTGCTGTTGTCCCCGACCCAACTAGACTTCCTTCCTGATGTCTGGTTCTCTTGATCCGGACGTGGGAGCTCAACTTCCTTCGTTCGAGGTTCATGGCTTGACATGGACCATGGCTCTGATACCAATTGTTAGTGCCTATAAGATTCATATATCTCCATAATGATATGATATTGTCCACTTTGGGCCCAAGCCCTCATGGTTTTGTTTTTGGGCTTTACCCAAAAGGCCTCATGCCAATGGAGATATCTTTTTTCTTATAAGCACATGATCTTTTCCATGTCTTACCAATGTGGGACTTTGATTGTATTCCCCATACTCCCAACACATTCCTCCATTCTCTCCAAGGTGGCCGGCGGTTCTCTATACATTGGTGGCCGGCGCTTCATCCATTCATTCCTTGCCCGGCGGTTACATCAAACTCCCTTGCTTGGTGGCCGGTTCTAGAAAGGAAAAGTTTTGTTGGTTCTTCTCTTTGTTCGCAGCGAACAAGGAAGGGAAGAACGCGATCTAGAAGCCTTCTACTCGTGGAGGATCTTCGCCCACACGTCGTCCACGAGGAGGATAGTACATACGGTAGAAGATCGTGAGGTATAAAAGTTTTACAACTTTATTTTCTGATCTTAGCATGTTCTTTTATGTGTTGATTATACAAGTGTGCATTTGTATATATTTTGTATAATCATGGACCCCGAAGACAAACACAAAAACCGGCGATCCGTCCGTCGTCTTTTCCTCGGCTAACCAACTAGAAGAGTTGTGTTGCTTGAACAACTAGTTTGTTCAAGCGATCACTCAAGTTGTTAGCACGACGACGAGTTGGTTGTGCTAAGGAAACTCATCCCATCCGGATTAGTTCTTTCATTAGTGAAAATTTTAATCCGGGGATATGGGAGCCAATGAGCCTCCGAAGCAACTCCCTTCAAGTGGTATCAGAGCCACGGTTTCCGATTTTGTGTGTTTTGGATTCGGTTACTTTCATGCACATATCATATATTGAGTATGCCGGATAATAGTAGGATGTGCGTAGGCTAACTTTTTGGTTGCAGGCATAAGATCCGACTATTATGGCTATTTGGTTGTATGTGATTGTTTTGTGTGTGATTGTATGTATATTAATTGAATCCTCGGGGTTGACGAGGCTAGATTAGTATTTAATTTTTGTAATTAAATACGACATTGTTTAGCCGCTCATTTTAGTTTACTTTCGATCTAGATTATTTGTACACTTCTTCGTGGAGTATAGGATCGATGGATGTAAATTAAAATGATATATCTCGGCTCGGATCTCTTTGGTGACTTGCGCACGGGAAAAGGTAGAGCGGACGAGGTGGCGACATGACGGGATGCGTATTGGAGAACAATGGCATAATAGTTGGAAAAATTCTATTTTTTTCCATATTTATTGCTTATTTGTTTTATATGCATGTTGTGTTTGCTTTAAAATTCCTCCGTTTCAATTTACTAAGTGGGAGAGGGATATTTTAATTAATTCCCGCGGCCTCCATTACAATTTGACGTGTGATGCAACAAACTTGTGTGTCGGCTCTGAGTGCCTTCCTCCCTGCGGACGGGTTTGTTTGCGGATCACTAGGTCAAATAATGGTTATAGGAAATTATCTTGGAGCATGTGTACTTCCATAGCGGTAAGGCACATAATCCGAAATAATTTTTTTAGTATCGTGTAATGGTGCACACTTAGATGCAAATAAAAGTATCCTCCCCATCGGAGTCACTGCTTTTATTTGTAGGCCCAAAGAGGAACCAACTATTAATTTTATTTGTCAAAAAGTAAGGTTGACAAGATAATAAAATTAATGGGTAAAACCTCCTCTTACAAATGTAGAATTCATATACGTCCACACAGCGTGGCATGCGATATTCTCGGTGATTTGAGGTGTTGGTTGATTTCGGAATTTTATTGTTTTGAGGAATCAATAATATTGAAATCTAATATTTTGATCATTGTGATTTTTAGGATTTTCAAATGGCTTTCAACCCACTTGCTGTGATATTAAAAGAAAATAAACTTACTGGACCAAACTATATTGATTGGAAAAGAAATATGGATATTGTCTTAACTGCGGAGGAGTACAAATTTGTACTCTTCGAGGTCTGTCCTTCTAAGCCCACCGATGACTCTGATGAAAAGGAGAAAGAATGTTATAAGAAATGGATCAAGGCAGATGAGATGGCACGGTGTTACATTTTGGCATCTATGTCAAATGTGCTGCAACATCAGCATCAGGCCATGGCCACAGCTTATGACATGATGTTCAATCTCAAGGAACTTTTTGGACATCAGAGTAGGGCAGCTAGACAAGAGGCGATGAGAAACTTGATGACAACCACCATGATCGAGGGAACACCCGTAAGGGATCATGTTCTCAAGATGATGGCTCATCTTAATGAGATGGAAGTCCTCGGAGCTGAGATCGATGGGGAAACCCAGGTCGATATCATTCTCCAGTCTCTGCCTAGGAGTTTTGTGCAGTTCCGCCTCAACTACAACATGAACAAGAGGTTGTATTCGTTGGCGGAGCTTTTGACAGAACTCCAGGCGACAGAGGGGCTTTTTCGTCAAAGCGCTCAAGCCATGGTCGCTCAGAAGGTTTCTTCCTCTAAATCGAAAGGTAAGAAGAAGAAGAAGCAAGGTGGAGCGAAGAAAGTGGCAGTGGGATCTCAGGCAGGAGTGAAGAAGCCGAAAGGCAAGTGCTTCACTTGCAAGCAGACTGGACATTGGAAGGCGGACTGTCCTCGCCGAAAGAACAAAGGTATATCTTCTTGTTTAGTTGTTGAAACATGTTTAGCGATGTTATCTACCAGTGCCTGGTGTGTAGATACAGGAGCCACTGATCATGTCTGCAATACTTTGCAAGGGTTCCAGGAAACCCGACGACTAGCTGAGGGAGAGATTACCGTCTTCATGGGCAATGCTTCAAAGGTGGCGGCTATTGCAGTGGGAGACGTTTATTTATCTTTTGATAGGAATAAAGTTTTGATTTTGAGAAATTGTCTTTATGTACCTACTTTTAGAAAGAATTTAATTTCAGTTTCTAAATTGTTCATGGATGGATATTCTGTTTCTTTTAATGACAAAGTGGTTATAAAAAGGAATAGGGAGATTATCTGTTCCGGTACATTGGTTGGCAATTTATATACTCTTGACCCAAAAACTCCCACGATGCATATAGAAGTCAATAACTCATCTTCTAAGTCTAATAAGAGAAAAGAACCTTCGTAAATGAACCAGACATATCTTTGGCATCTAAGGTTTGGACATATTAACCTAAGCAGAATTCAAAGGTTGATAGCTGATGGACCTTTGGGTTCATTAGTGGTGGAGGATCTCCCAACTTGCGAATCTTGCTTGGAAGGTAAAATGACCAAGAGGCCTTTCAAGGCCAAGGGGTATAGAGCCAAAGATGTGTTAGAATTGGTTCATTCTGATTTGTGCGGTCCTATGTCTGTCCAGGCAAGAGGTGGTTTTGAATATTTCGTCTCTTTTATAGACGATTATTCAAGATATGGATACATTTACTTGATGCGCCGCAAGTCTGAATGCTTTGATAGGTTCAAAGAATTCGAGGCTGATGTGGAGAACCGTCAAGGAAAGAGTATCAAGACCCTACGATCTGATCGTGGTGGTGAGTACCTCTTGGGAGAGTTTAGGAATTACTTATCAGAGGCTGGGATTCAATCCCAATTGTCTGCACCTGGCACACCCCAGCAGAATGGTGTAGCGGAGCGAAGGAATAGGACTCTTATGGAGATGGTCAGATCGATGATGAGTTATTCTGAGTTACCTGTTTCGTTCTGGGGGTATGCGCTGGATACGACAATGTATACTCTGAACTTGGTTCCATCTAAATCAGTACCTTCTACCCCTGATTGTGGGTGGCCCTAGTCTAAGACATATTCGGATATGGGAGTCGTCGGCACATTCTTTGAAGGATCTTTGGTAAGTTTGGAACCTCGTCTGAAGTGTGCATGTTTGTTGGCTACCCTAAGGAGCGAAGGTGGTTTGTTTTATAATCCTAGAGATCGAGGGTGATCGTTAGCACGAGCCGATTTCTAGAGGAGGATTATGTAATGAACCACAAGCCCAAAAGTAGGATTGTTCTTGAGGAGTTGATGAGGGAAGTCAGGCTTGATTACCACGATACAAGAGGAGATACCATAAGTCAGCACGCGTGTCACGAGCATACAGAGGCACCTCGTCGTAGTGGGAGGGTTGTTAGACAACCCGAGAGATTCATGTTTTTGGGAGAGTCTTGGACTTAGTCACAGTGAACATGAACTGATCCACTGGACATATGTGAGGCACTCCAAGATAGAGATGCAGTATCTTGGCAAAGAGCGATGAATTCAGAGATAGAATCTATGGATTCTAATCAGGTTTGGGAGCTAGTAGAGCCACCCGATGGTGTAAAATTCATTGGATGCAAGTGGATCTACAAGAGAAAGAGAGGAGTAGACGGGAAGGTTGAGACCTTCAAAGCTAGGCTTGTTGCGAAAGGGTATACTCAGAAAGAGGGTATCGATTATGAGGAGACCTTTTCGCCGGTAGCTATGCTTAAGTCTATTCGGATTCTCTTATCTATAGCTGCTCATATGGATTATGAGATTTGGCAGATGGATGTCAAAGGCGGCTTTCCTTAGGAAGTCTTGAGAGAACATCTATATCACGGCAAGCTAGAGGGATTCATTGCTAAAGGCAAAGAGCATCTTGTATGTAAGCTTAATCGGTCCATTTATGGATTGAAGCAAGCTTCTAGATCTTGGAACATCCGCTTTGATGAGGTAATCGAGTCATATGGATTTATTCAAAGTCCGGATGAGCCTTGTGTATACAAGAGATGTGACGGAAACGTAGTGGTGTTTCTTGTACTATACGTAGATGACATTTTGTTAGTTGGCAACAATATCAAAGTGTTATCAGACGTAAGGGTATGATTGTCCAAATAGTTTGACATGAAGGACTTGGGAGAAGTGGGACACATCCTTGGGATCAAAGTAATAAGGGATCGCAAGAAAAGGATGTTGTGCTTATCTCAAGCTTCATACATTGACACTATCCTCGATCGTTTTAGCATGCAGAACTCCAAGAAAGGTTTTCTACCTTTTAGGCATGGAGTTCCTTTATCTAAAGAGATGTGTCCCAAAACATCGAAGGAGATAGAGGACATGAAGGCGGTTCCTTATGCTTCGGCAGTAGGAAGCCTCATGTATGCTATGCTATGTACGAGACCAGATATCTGCTTTGCCGTGGGCATGGTTAGCTGATATCAGAGTAATCCTGGACAGGGACATTGGACTGCGGTAAAGCATATATTAAAGTACCTGAGAAGGACTAGGGATTATATGCTGGTTTACCGGGCAGATCAATTAGTCCCTGTAGGTTACACGGATTCGGATTTCGAATCAGATAGGGACAAGAGTAAGTCTACCTCGGGGTTTGTGTTTACTTTTGGAGGTGGAGCCATAGTATGGAGGAGTGTCAAGCAGAAATGCGTGGCGGACTCTACCATGGAAGCTGAGTATGTGGCAGACTTTGAGGCAGCCAAGGAAGCTGTATGGCTCAGGAACTTCTTGATGGACTTGGATGTGATTCCTGGTTTGCCCAGAACTATCACTATTTATTATGATAACAGTGGTGCAGTTGCAAACTTGAAGGAACCATGAGCCCACAAGGCGAGTAAACACATAGAGCGCAAGTACCACCTTATACGAGAGATCGTAAAGCGAGGAGAAGTTGCTATCGTCAAGATTGCATCAGAGGATAACCTGGCGGATCCATTCAATAAGGCCCTTCCAGCGAAAGCGTTTGATAGGCATGTGGAGGATATGGGGATCAGATGTATGGCAGTGTGATGACAACATAGTCTTTTAGTATAAGTGGGAGATTGTTGGAATGTATACTGAAAGCCTAGCTCTTTTTGTATGAACATTTTTATTTTGAAATTAGAATCACATGATCATTGTTTGCACTTTATATATTTATTATATGTGTGCATATTGTCTAATATTTTACATTGTAGATAACATGGTGCTTGGTGTGGCACAGAAGATCATGTTATCAGTATCTTGTAGAATATAAGTAGAGGCTCACAACCAAGATGGTTTTGGACAAACCATTGGCATGGTTGTAGTGTAGCTTGGTATTGTTTTATCTTGAACATAGAGTTACACTAGTACACTTAGGTGTATTGAGCAGGACCGACATAGAGGTGATTCAATTTATTGCTGACTACATAATTGAATCAGACCTCGTATATCATGTTGTAGATGCTCTTAATCCCGATATAATAACGGGTACATGTACTTAGTATTTATTTCTTTGATTTACCAGAGGGTGAGATTTAGATGGATTAAATCAATATGCCCGGTAAGTTGGGAAATGATATTATTTACATGGTGTGTCATTGATTATAGGAGGAAACCGTGTCCTATATACTAGGTTGATGATGTCCCCTTGAGGAGCTCATAAGGTTCATCATATAAACCCAGATGGTTGACTTAGTCAACATGATGATAAGGTTGAGTGGTACTACTCGAAGAGTTAGATGTTAATTAATTGATGGTCAGTAAATCAATAAATTGACGGACATTCGATATCTTAAACACAGGGAGATGAATGTACAAATAATATATGGAGCCCATATTAATTTATGGGGGTTGGTGAGGTAGTTCAATGATGATCCTCTAGTGGAATGGAACATCATTGATGGATCAAGTTTTTGTGGTTCCGATCCATTAGGTGGCCAAGATCCAACTCCTCCTCATGGTCCCTATCATAGCCTAATATAATCCTCATGAAGTCTTGATCCAAGGATGTAAAACAAAACTCTAGAACCAACGGTTGGGATTAAATCCCTAGATCCGATGGTTGGGATGAAACCCTAGAACCAACGGTTGGAATTAAATCCCTAGATCCAATGGTTAGGATGAAACCCTAGAATCGACGGTTGGGATTAAATCCCTATATCCGATGGTTGGGATGAAACCCTAGATCCGACGGTTGGGATGAAACCCTAGATCCGACGGTTGGGATGAAATCCTAGATCCGACGGTTGGGATGAAACCCTAGATCCGACGGTTGGGATAAAACCCTAGATCCGACGGTGGAGATTAAATCCCTAGATCCGACGGTGGAGATTAAAGGAGGCTTAAGCCCAATTCTATAAATAGATGGCTTAGTTTGGGCGGCAAGTGTGGTTCAATTGGAGTTAGGGTTTTAGGTTGGGCGGCTAGGGTTTGAAAGCTTTGGCTTGGGCGACAACTCTTGGACAAGTGGCCGGCGCCCATCTTCTTCCATCAAGACTTGGCCAACGCCCATCCTCTTGGTCCCTCTCTTATTCCTTGGCCGGCGGCAACCTCTCTTCAAGGTTGGCCGGCGTTCATTCCTCCATTCTCTCCAAGGTGGCCGGCGGTTCTCCATACATTGGTGGCCGGCGCTTCATCCATTCATTCCTTGGCCGGCAGTTACATCAAACTCCCTTGCTTGGTGGCCGGTTTTAGAAAGGAAAAGTTTTGTTGGTTCTTCTCTTTGTTCGCAGCGAACAAGTAAGGGAAGAATGCGATCTAGAAGCCTTCTACTCGTGGAGGATCTTCGCCCACACGTCGTCTACGAGGAGGATAGGACATACGGTAGAAGATCGTGAGGTATAAAAGTTTTACAACTTTATTTTCTGATCTTAGCATGTTCTTTTATGTGTTGATTATACAAGTGTGCATTTGTATATATTTTGTATAATCATGGACCCCGAAGACAAACACAAAAACCGGCGATCCGTCCGTCGTCTTTTCCGCGGCTAACCAACTAGAAGAGTTGTGTTGCTTGAACAACTACTTTGTTCAAGCGATCACTCAAGTTGTTAGCACGACGATGAGTTGGTTGTGCTAAGGAAACTCATCCCATCCAGATTAGTTCTTTCATTAGTGAAAATTTTAATCCGGGGATATGTGAGCTAATGAGCCTCCGAAGCAACTCCCTTCACTCCGGTCATCGAAATGGAGTTCAATGGTGGAATCCTTCTACATGTCGAAGAACCTAGAAGTAAGCACCTTGGAGGAGTTCTTCTCAACCATGGAGCTCCACGAAACAAGGCTTGAAGGGATAAATGAAGAATCAAGTATCAAGCCATCAAAAGGAGTAGCCTTGGTAGCCAATAAGGGGAAGAAGAAGAAGATAGAGACTTCCTCCTCCTCTGATGAAGCATCCTTATCATCCTCCATGAATAGCAATGAAGATGCTTTTATGGTAAGGAAGGTAAGGCATGCTTTAAGAAATTTAAAGTTTAACAAATCTTATGATAGGAGAAGGCACAAGAAGAAAAGCATATGCTACAATTGCCAACAAGAGGGACACATAAGAGATAATTGTCCCCTCTTGAACAAGAGCATAGAAGAGAGGATGTTAAATACTGGAGAATTTAAAATATTAAATTAAATGGCCAAAGAATTAAGAAAATAATCCTGGAAATTTTTTAGGATTTTTAGGGAATTTTAGGAATTTTTCCAAAATTTTTCTGGATTTAAACGGACTCCGTACGAGATTTTTACGGGGATAAAATAAATAGGCTTTAGAGGGGTCTATTTAAAAGGGGATAAATATGCGATGGAAAACCTAATTTCTATTTCTTTTTCTTTTTCCCCGCCGCAACTCCTTCTTCCCCTTCGGCAGTTCCTCTGCGCTAGCTCTCTCCGTTGTCGACAGATCCTCTCGCACGAGCTCTTCACCGTCGACGGTCTCTTCTTCGCCGACGACCAGGCTGCCGCCACTCACAACCACGCGCGCTCGAGCCAGCCTTGTCGATTTGTCGCCCGAGAGCTTGGGGTCGGCCATCTCTCTGCAAGCATCGGCGAACGCGATCGCCAACCGTTCCTTTGCCGCGACGAGTTGCTCTTCCCTCTGCTGTCCGACCTCGATGTTGCACCGCCGCCGCCGCCACCGCTTACAGCCGTCGGCGCCGACGCGAGCCTTTTCTCTTCCCTAGCGTGCCTGCAAGCACCGGATCGCTGCCCGGCGCGTTGTGCGCTCGCTGTCCACAGCCGACGACCTTTTCTGCCACTGGACCACCACCGCGTGCTAATCTAGGGCTTGGATTTCTGCCGGAATGAGCGATGGCGTCAGTGGGTTTTAACGAGTGTGACTCTGCCGGAGCTAGCTCAAAATCGGGGATTTAGGGCAACGACGGATCTTCTTGCTCCGGTGAACAGGGTTGAGGGAAATTGCTGCTGGAGGAATTTTAATTGCTGGTATATATCTTAATTTACCTTTTTCTTTGCTGTCAATTTTGACTCTGGGGGGGTTCTTCCGTGGGATTGGGTGAGGCTATGAAGGAGCTGTGACAGACTGTGTTGGCTGTGAGTGAGAGGAGAGGACTCGTTTGGGTTGCTCCGGTGAATAGAACAGGAGGTGCGCTTTTGTTTGAATATGGTACACATGATAATAGGGGCTGTGGGATTGATTTCCTGTGAGGTTCGACTGTGAGGGCTAAGATGTTCTATTTGAAATGGTTGTGAGGTTCTGTTTGGGTTGATGTCGGTTGTACGACCGTAATTGGTATGTTAAGTGAGCTATGAATGGTTCAGAATGTGTATTGATCTGTGAGATAGCTATTTGGGTTTTGGTTCCATCCTGTGGATGGCGAATTGGGTGTATCGAGGTGTTGTGCTCGTATTCGGTAGATAAAGTGAATACAGGTTTGATGTAGAATTCATCTAATCGTTGTCGTGTGTTTGGATTTGATGATAATTATGTTATATGCAGGTTTTGATCACGAGACAAGTCTACGGACATGAAGGTTTCACATTTCGAGCAATTTATATAAGGCGGGTATTTTGACTTATCTTTTAGATATAGTCAAGTTGATATGTTAGTTAGGATAGCTTTCAATAATTTTTATGCTTATATGCCTAGTATGTTTTTGTGCCTATTGATACATGCATTGGATAGGATATGATTTCTATCTTCCCTGATTTATTTGGATCATAGATACGCACTTATTGACTGTGCGTATTATTCGGATAGGTATTTTTGGTAGGATTTACATGCTTTAGTATCATGCATCATTTTTGCATGATTGCATGCTGGCTAGACGGGGTTCCATTATTATTGAGCCCGCAGCCAGTTACATGGCCTGCACACACTGCCACTCATGGGTTAGTGGTACATCAGGAGGGTGTGTGCAGTTGCTCTGTTAGGCTCCGCTGGTCCGCTCATGGGTAGCGATGAGGCAGCGTGGTAGCGGGCAGGGATCCCTCCTTTGGTCTATGACACCGGGAGATGAGAGCTTAGCTCCCCCACTCTGTTTGGGGCAGGAGGATAGGTGTACTCCGACAGCATCCTGTCCACTCGGTCACTCAGGAGCAGTGATGGCAGAGTGCACAGTTGTCATAGCCCTACCCACTCGGCTTCACCATCGCGTGTGAGGCGGCTGACTGGCATCAGGGGTGACCATGTCATATGCACGGCATGCATTTTTGCACGAATTGCATTTGTATTGTGTTTCCTGCATTATTGTATTGATGCCTTGTATGTTGCATATGATTGCCATGCATACAGGATACATGTTTGTATATGGTGATGACTCTTATTATAGGGCACTTGCTCCTATATCAGGATAGGAGATTCAGGTGAGTACAGTCCTTTTGCATTTATTTCATGCTTACCATATATATGAGACTGTACTGACATGATTAGTATTGTTAGCTATATCTTACTATTCATATCGACTAATATCCGCTAAGTTCTTTGAACTTACCTCGTGGTTTTATTTTTATTTCAGGATGAAGCTGTTAGGAGAGTCCAGTTGCCATTTTCCCCCCCCCCCCCCCCCCCGTCGTAGTGACAGTTTCTTAGTTGTTTGAGTTATGGTTTGAATTTTGTATAGAAGATATATTTTGGCTTGGAAATGGATTTATGTACTCGTGGATTTTTGGGGTTCTTGTGGACCATTGGTCGGATCTTATTTTGATTGGTTTGGTTGGGTATTCCTGCCCAGATGGCAGAAGGGGTAAGTCTAGTTAGTGTAGACTTTTGTTTACCTAGATTTTTTGGCCTGAGGCCTTATTATTATCTGCGTGTGTTGTTTGGATTTCGGTCATGTTGACCGATGTATAGTGGCCATGTAGGCCTTGTATTAAAATTGGTATTGTCACCCGTACAGGGGAGGTGCTGTCGGATTTTCATCTGGCGGAGACTCCCTCGGGGCGTGACAATTTATTTGGTATCAGAGCGTAGGTTTTCGAGTTCCTTAGGGTCTTTGGGTTTTTGGAGTTAGCAGTTTGGCGAGTTAGCGGGTATTTTCGGGTTATGCAGTTTAAGCGATTTTTATGTTTCGTAAATTCGAGGTATTATTGACGAGGTCAATATGGGGGATTTGGTGGCGACAGGACATCTCCAGACGGCTAACAGGTAAATAAATTCTAGAAAATTTTCTAGATTTAGTGCATATTTATATTGGTTATATTTGGTTATGCAGTGATATCATGTTTTGTCTGGTATTGTTTTAATCTGATATCTGTTGGACAATTAGATTTTTAGGTTGCTGGTTTATAGATAGCATTTGGTTATTAATTGCTATTACTGCTATAGGTAGCTAGTTATCATTGTGAGATAAATGATTAGATATTATTGGTAGAGGTTTACCTATTAGGGTTGGACTAGTTGAATAATATGAATAAGATGGGTAAATTTGTAGAAGGTATATATAGAGGTTCTTTGACTCTCTAGATCATAGTGCATGATGACATGATGACAGCTTATGTAGTTTAGAGTATATATAAGCATTTGATGCTTTATTTAGTATTGTCGTGACTTTGATCTGGCATGACCCTTTGGTTATACCCTAATTAATTTCAGCCATTGATTCCCATTAGTAGGACTATGCTGTCGTTTATAAGACAGCTTGTTATATGTTTATATGATTCTGTGTTTTTACGGTGGACACCATAATTAAGACCAGTAGAGATAGAATAGCTTAGATAAGGTTATTCGGTAGGAGCAGATCTTAGAAATGAAACAATATTAGTAGAACCCTAGGTGTGGAAACCCTAGGTGTAATAATCCGGATGTGCATATTGGTATAGGTTTATCCATTTACTATTTCAGTGATATGGTGATCGGACTAGTAGAGTTTGTATGGTAAGGATGCGATTAATCCTTACTATATCTCCCATTCGTGGTTGAGAGAGAGTCTGCGATAGAGTCTCTCTATAGGTAGGTGCTTTGTATATTGTGGTCAATCATGTCCCCCATACATGGTTGAGATAGTCTACTGTAAGGTTATACTCTTGCGTTATTCGTTCAGAGTTGGTGATAATCGGATTCGTATGACGCCTGTAGCTAGATAGCTACTTTACAGGTTAAGTACCCACGAGATCTGTTCGTGGAAGCATGTTGTAGCATGCAGGATTGAACTGGTAGAATGGTATAATTTAGGCTTAACCCTCTTGCCGGGCGATTTGTTGTCCTTATTGGCCTTGATAGGCGGTTTCTGTTAGTTGGGACGAAACCCTATGATTAATCGTCTCGACGTGATTATTAGGGGACTTATGATTTTTATCGACCTTGATAACCGAGCATGTTGGAAGGGTTGGAACCCTAGAATTAACCATCTCGACTTATTTATTTATAAGTCAATGATCTTTACCGACTTTGGTAAACATTTGGTATTAGAGGTGTTGAAACCCTCACTTGACCGCCTCAACGGGCTTAATTATAGATCGATGATCTTTATGGACGTTGATAGACGTTCTATGCTCGATGTATTAGATAACCCTAGGTTTAACAACCTAGGATAATCGACTGCCCGCGCGACCTATTAGTGGTAGCATGCTATGCGTGCAGTCAATAATTAGATATCTATATACTGTCTGTCTATCCACGAGTCTCATTCGTGGTAGCATGTAGTTGCGCGTAGACAGTGCTGAGTATATTGATTGTCGACCCACGAGTTACGTTCGCGGTAGCTCATAGATAGTTCCCTTTGTATTACCTCGAGAGCCACGAGGCTTTGTCGTGGTATTTGGAGGTGCACTGCTTGTTGCAGTGGTTGTGTATGTTGCAGGTATATTTATTATACTGCTGATCAAGTTAGTTGCAGACCGATATTGATACTCTGAGGGTTGGGTTACTCTAGCTTGTTCCCTGTGACTTCCATTATGTGCATTATGAATATGCACTATTGTCTATACATCCACAGAGTGGTTGTACTCACCCTCTCCTCACTTATCCTTTAGATTAACTGATGGAGGACGTGTCCTATTGACCTACCTTGGTGTCGCTCAGAGAGTTCTTTGCCGTTCTTGTCTCCCTGCATCGTCGGGATGCCGCTTTGTTTACTTTATCAGCGTTGCATTTTGATTTTGCACTTTGGATTTTTGGTCGCAGTTTGATTTGGTGTCATAAAACTATTTTACTTTAAGTGATATATGTTTAGTCGTGCATGCATGCAGTTAATAAAATACTATAATTATTTTGAGGTTTTTACCAGATTTGGTCCTTGTATTTCGGAATATTGTCACTAAGGGGTTCCTCTGTCATTTGAATGACAGATATGCCCCTAGGACGTGACAATTTTATTGGTTTGTGGTTTCAGTGTTTCGAGGATTTTATTTTCCTTGGATTTTTGGGAGATCTCGTGTTTTGGGACCAAGCAATCTGAAGGATATCTCTGAGCTATAGGAAAAGTATTGTCTTTAGTAGTTACGGTACTTTTGTGGCTAGGAAAACTATTGACTTAGTGAAATTGCCCCTACTCATGGGCGTGGACGAGTTCGATGACGTATTGATCTTGAGTAATCTAATGATGATTTCAGAGGTACGGATTCTTTAGAGGTGTCGACTGATGTCGAATTAGGAAGCTAGAAATATGGCCTACTAGTCATCCATTTGAAGGTCAAGGAGTAAACCCTCAGAAAATATCAGTCCCTACTGTTAGTGATTTGGTTATGGATAAGGCGTGTATGCGTACACTGGTTAAGACGATGAAAGATCATTTTACCTTATTATAGGAGGTATTGGAGCGGACATTTATCTGTCCCAGAATTTCTTCCAGAAAAGATCCGGAACTCTTTGTTAAAAGAGAGATGGACCTTTGAGGTTATGCATCAATTATCGATGATAGAATGCGGTAGTTGTGGAAGGAAATGAATATCCTTCATTGTGGATATATATGATCTATTTAGATCAGCTATAGGATACCTATATATACTCTAGGATTGATTGGTGACTGGTGTGATGATATTGTAGTGACATGATGTCCTACAATTATCATTATTGTTGTGATGATTGTTATATCATCAGCCTAGAGTAAAGAGAATGCAGGTGTGTAGCGACGACAATTTCATACTTGGTATGAATTGTATGAGCGTTTGATTTTCTTATTAGACTTACTGATGACTTAGTCGTCCAGGGATTTGGGAAGTCGTGTATTCTGGACACGATAGGATCATTTGTGGTCATTGGAGTTGCGTAACTTGGCCATTGTTGAGGGTGGTAGTTGGAGTTGCGCACTCGACCACCGTAGATGGTGGTTTTCTTGGTATTGATTTGATTATTATCATATATATGGATAGGATGCTCTAGCGGTACTACATCGCTGACTGGTTGGATCAGGAAGGTGATGAAATTTACTTGGTCTGCAGCTTGTGAAACTAGTTTCAGGGCTCAGACGATGGTTGACTTTTACGCCAGTGTTAATTAATTATTCTGGTGTGGATGGAAGGGTAGTGTATATGGATGCAACCTTTCGGGGATCGGAGCAATTCCGATGCTATAGAATAGGACGTATCCTAAGATTACGGCAGTTAAAGAACTGCGAGATAAGTCATATATATGACGTGGACTTAGCAGTGATTAGGTTGTATTGTAGAGGTGAAGAGCAGGAATGCTCATGGGATTTTGGCTAGCTACGAGATAACTACTATAGAGTAGCTGAAACACAATCGGTTGTAACAAGGAAGTTTGGTCGTGATAGCCTCTCATGCACTTACAGAGTGTGTGGTGGAGTGGATGTTGGACGGTAGATGGATTCTTGTCTCGACAGGAGGATAATGGTTTCTGAAGTTGCATTAGTTTAAGGAACAGATGCTTCAGGAAATTCCGATTCCGGAATGGAAGTGGAAGCATATTATTATAGATTTTTGTAGTGGGTTGCCTAGGACACATCAAGGCCATGATGCGATTTGGGTAGTCGTTGACCAACTAACCAAATCCGCGCACTTCTTAGTGATTTGGAAGACGAACTCTTTGGATTGTTTAATAGAGTTATATATTGTCGGGATATCATCAGATTGCATGGTGTTCCTTGAGCATTATATTAGATAGAGATCCCCGATTCACGTCCCGGTTCTGGCAGAGTCTGTAGCAGGCCTTAGGCATATAGATTCTCGTTTTAGTACTGCATTCCATCCGAAGACAGATGGACAGTCTGAGAGGGCCATTTAGACACTCGAGGACTTGTTAAGGTCTTGTGTAATGGATTTCGGGGGCAACTGGGAGGACCAGTTTCTAGGACCGATAGAGCTCAGTATGAGACAGGGTTGGTCCGTACTATCAGACGTAGGATGGCAGAGGCGCAGGATCGGAGAGTTATGAGTTCTCTATTGGTGATCATGTTTTCTTGTGAGTCTCACCCACGGAAGGGGTGAAGAGATTTGACCTCCGTGGTAAGTTAGCTCCAAGGTACATTGGGCCTTTCGAGATTTTTGAGAGGATCGGAGCAGTCGCTTACCATCTAGGGCTACCACCGTTTTTGGCTGGTATCCAGGATGTGTTTCATGTGTTCATGCTGAGGAAGTATGTGTCAGATTCTACACATATTCTATCAGATATGTCAGGTTACATTCAACCTGATGTTACTTATGTAGAGGTTCCGGTACGGATTCTGGATCACAAGGAACGACAGTTGCGAAATAAGATTTTGTGACTTGTCAAGGTCGGGTGGAGTCACCACGCTGACGAGGAGGCTACTTGGGAGCTCGAGGAAAAGATCCGAGCTCAATACCCTCACTTGTTTACTTAAGGTACGTGAGGTATATTTTCAGTACTTGTGGTATTTCTTACTCGTGCATCTGAGTAAGAAATTTGGGGACCAAATTTTTATTAGTGGGGGAGAATGTTAAATACTGGAAAATTTAAAATATTAAATTAAATGGCCAAAGAATTAAGGAAATAATCCTGGAAATTTTTCGGAATTTTTAGGAATTTTTCCAGAATTTTTCTGGATTTAAACGGACTCCGTACGAGATTTTTACGGGGATAAAATAAATAGGCTTTAGAGTGGTCTATTTAAAAGGGGATAAATACGCGATGGAAAACCTAATTTCTATTTCTTTTTCTTTTTCCCCGCCGCAACTCCTTCTTCCCCTTCGGCAGTTCCTCTCGCGCTAGCTCTCTCCGTTGTCGACAGATCCTCTCGCGCGAGCTCTTCACCGCCGACGGTCTCTTCTTCGCCGATGACCAGGCTTCCGCCACTCACAGGCACGCGCGCTCGAGCCAGCCTTGTTGATTTGTCGCTCGAGAGCTTGGGGTTGGCCGTCTCTCTGCAAGCATCGGCGAACGCGATCGCCGACCATTCCTTTGCCGCGACGAGTTGCTCTTCCCTCTGCTGTCCGACCTCGATGTTGCACCGCCGCCGCCCGCTTTCGGCCACGCAGATGAGCCTTTTCTCTTCCCCCGGCTGCACCGGATTGTTGCCGGCGTTGTGCTCACCGTACACCGACGTCCTTCTCTGCCACTGGACCGCCACCGCGTGCTAATCTAGGGCTTGGATTTGGAGCGATGGCGATGGCGTCAGCGGGGTTTTGACGGTGTGACTCTCTGGCCGAGCTAGCTCAAAATCGGGGATTTAGGGCAACGACGGATCTTCTTGCTCCGGTGAACAGGGTTGAGGGAAATTGCTGCTGGAGGAATTTTAATTGCTGGTATATATCTTAATTTACCTTTTTCTTTGTTGTCAATTTTGACTCTGGGGGGGAGGGGGTTCTGCCGTGGGATTGGGTGAGGCTGTGAAGGAGCTGTGACAGACTGTGTTGGCTGTGAGTGAAAGGAGAGGACTTGTTTAGGTTGCTCCGGTGAATAGAACAGGAGGTGCGCTTTTGTTTGAATATGGTACACATGAAAATAGGGGCTGTGGGATTGATTTCCTGTGAGGTTCGGCTGTGAGGGCTAAGATGTTCTATTTGAAATGGTTGTGAGGTTCTGTTTGGGTTGATGTCGGTTGTACGATCGTAATTGGTATGTTAAGTGAGCTATGAATGGTTCAGAATGTGTATTGATCTGTGAGATAGCTTTTTGGGTTTTGGTTCCATCCTGTGGATGGCGAATTGGGTGTATCGAGGTGTTGTGCTCGTATTCGGTAGATTAAGTGAATACAGGTTCGATGTAGAATTTATCTAATCGATGTCATGTGTTTGGATTTGATGATAATTATGTTATATGCAGGTTTTGATCACGAGACAGGTCCACGGACATGAAGGTTTCACATTTCGAGCAATTTATATAAGGCGGGTATTTTGACTTATCTTTTAGATATAGTCAAGTTGATATATTAGTTAGGATAGCTTTCAATAATTTTCATGCTTATATGCCTAGTATGTTTTTGTGCCTATTGATACATGCATTGGATAGGATATGATTTCTATCTTCCCTGATTTATTTGGATCATTGTTCCTTGGATCATAGATACACACTTATTGACTGTGCGTATTATTCGGATAGGTATTTTTGGTAGGATTTACATGCTTTAGTATCATGCACCATTTTTGCATGATTGCATGCTAGACGGTTCCATTATTGTTGAGCCAGCGGCCAGTTCTAACACACACATGGGTTAGTGGTACATCGTGAGGGTGTGTGCGCTGTTCATCGAGCTCACCGGTCCGCTCATGGGTAGCGATGAGGCGTAGCGGTGGTAAGGATCCCTCCTCCGTCTATGACACCGGAGATGAGAGCTTAGCTCCCCACTGCTTGGGGGCAGGAGGATAGGTGTACTCCGACAGCATCTTGTCCACTCGGTCACTCAGGAGCAGTGATGGCAGAGTGCACAGTTGTCATAGCCCTACCCACTCGGCTTCACCATCGCGTGTGAGGCAGCTGACTGGCGTCAGGGGTGACCATGTCATATGCATGACATGCATTTTTGCACGGATTGCATTTGTATTGTGTTTGCTGCATTATTGTATTGATGCCTTGGATGTTGCATATGATTGCCATGCATACAGGATACATGTTTGTATATTGTGATGATTCTTATTATAGGGCACTTGCTCCTATATCAGGATAGGAGATTCAGGTGAGTACAGTCCTTTTGAATTTATTTCATGCTTACCATATATATGAGACTGTACTGACATGATTAGTATTGTTAGCTATATCTTGCTATTCATATCAACTAATATCCGCTAAGTTCTTTGAACTTACCCCGTGGTTTTATTTTTATTTCAGGATGAAGTTGTTAGGAGAGTCCAGTTGTCATATCCCCCCCCCCCCCGTCGTAGTGACAGTTTCTTAGTTGTTTGAGTTATGGTTTGAATTTTGTATAGAAGATATGTTTTGGCTTGGAAATGGATTTATGTACTCGTGGATTTTTGGGGTTCTTGTGGACCATTAGTCGGATCTTATTTTGATTGGTTTGGTTGGGTATTCCTGCCCAGATGGCAGAAGGGGTAAGTCTAGTTAGTGTAGACTTTTGTTTACCTAGATTTGTTGGCCTGAGGCCTTATTATTATCTGCGTGTGTTGTTTGGATTCCGATCGTGTTGATCGATGTATAGTGGCCATGTAGGCCTCATATAAAAATTGGTATTGTCACCCGTACAGGGGAGGTGCTGTCGGATTTTCGTCTGGCGGAGACTCCCTCGGGGCGTGACAGAGGAAGAAGAAAGAAGAAAAGAAGAAGAAGGGGAGCAAGAAGAAGGAAGAGGAGAAGAAGGCCAAAGAAAAGGGGAAGGCCAAGGCACTAAAAGCAAGAACTTGGGATGATCCTTCCTCCTCCTCATCATTATCGGAAGAAGAAAATGCCTTTGTCACAAATTTGGCGCTAATGGCATTTGATGACCTAGACACCTCCTCCTCCGAACAAGAAAGATCAAGCTCAAGTGAGGAGAGCTCTAGTGAAGGGGGAGCTTCTTCACCATCCTCATCCGAAGAAGAAGAAGACATGGAGACTATGGTAACAAATCTCTCACCCCATAAAATAGTGTCCATGATTTCTATCCTTACTAAGGATTTATTTAGGGCTAAGAAAAAGAACAAAAGCATGCTAGATCAAATTAAGGATTTAGAAGAAAAATTAGAAAAAGCATGCTTAACTATTAATGATAATATTTCTTCTAGTCATGATGATGCATGCTCACATGATAACTATATGCCTTTTAATGTTAGTGATGCATGTATGGATGAGAATAGGGTTTTAAGGGAAAAGGTAGATCATTTGACCAAGGCCCTAGAAAAATTCACTATAGGCTCCAACACCCTTAACATGATCATAGGGAGCCAAAGGGCAAGTTTCAATAAGAAAGGCCTAGGATATAAGAGAAAAACTAATGAAAAGCCTATAAATATTTGATTGCTAAGGGCCAAAGCAAAAATAAGACAATTGCTAGAAAATGGATCCCTAAGGAATATTTAGTGAACCCAATAGGGAAGAACTTATTTTGGGTTCCTAAATCCATCCTTAAGGGTTAGGAAAATCCTAGGATAGTCAACCATATGGAATTCACCTATATCATACTTTGGTTGACTTAGGATGGCGGGACATAATTTTTGAAATAGTGTTGGGTGATGATAATGCACCCATAAATAGTTTAAGTCATGCTCAACACTTAGTGTTATGTGATACTCATGACCTATACATTTTTAGCATAGTGTTGAGTGATGATAATGTGCCCAAAAATAGATAATAATGCTTAAATCATGATAATTGATGAAATTATTATACATGTTTGCAATCATGATTTATGATCTTGATATTTGGCACATAGTCATGGGCATTAGGGTTCAAATCATGTTCTAGGTGATATTTGACTTATTATCATAATTTTATACCTAATGCATGATTATAAATTGATGAATACATTTGTTTCATAATCATAATGTGGAAACAATACATATATGTCATTATGATCATGTGGGATGTTAGGATGATACTTAACCTTGTGTAGAATAGCATGAAATTAATGGTTAAGTATACATAAATACCTTTAGGATACATCTCACACTCACCATAGGCTACCTTGATTGAAAACATAGCATGGGTGAGATGTTAGGATGATACTAATGGTTCACTAATGCCTATGGCATTTAGATGATCATTTAAAGTATCAAAATAGCAATAATAGACCAATCATGGGGAAGGCTTAAGTTTAATTCATAGACATATTACCCAAAGTGTTGGTGCAATCGGCCCAGGTTGACTCGAGTTTGACTCGAGCAGTACCTTGATAGTATTTTGATGATGGACAAAACTCATGACATGGGATTATCATGGGAAGTGGAAGTCCAAGGGGGAAGCCTTGGCATGGGAAAGTCCAAAGCATTGTGAAGCCGTGCGCTTGGTGCTTGGTGAGAAATGCATTGCGAAGCCGTGCGCTTGGTGCATTTGGGAAGTCTTGAGAACTTGGCAAGTTCACTAGGCTCGGGTCCTTGAGTCGGTGAAGGATGGCATTGCGAAGTCGTGCGCTTGGTGCATCGGAGGGACCGGCGGACGGGGAGCGAATGGAGTGAGCCCAAAGGGAAGCATACTTCTAGGGTATGAGACGCGAAGGATGGCGTTGCGAAGCCGTGCGCTTGGCGCATCCGAGGGACGTAGGCTGAGGGAAGAGAGCTTCGGTGGGGAACTCCATGAGGGATAAGGTGGACTTGGCCAAGTGGCTAAGACTGAGTGTCGGAGGCTCAAACTTGATGTTTGAGGGTTTACCCGACGGTCGGATGCTCAAACAACTTGGTGTTTGAGGTTTTGCCCGACGTCAGTCGACTGGCATAGGTGCCGGTTCGACTGGTCCAAGTCGACTAGGGTTCGACTGGTGTAAGGCTAGGGTTTTGTGTTAGCGATCGCCATGGACCTGGCAAATAATCGATAATATCAGCGGACCGCCGAGCGATGGCAGTCGACTGATGGGAGTGTCGCGAGCACAGAACGCTCCGTAGACGATTGGACAGTCGACTACTAGGTCACCAGTCGACTGATGGGCATCATCAGTCGACTGGTAGGTGATCCGTTGGAACTTGTCTGACGTGGATCTGGCCGTTGTGAGACAACGGCTACAGGGGCAGTCGACTGGGGCCTTTTGGCAGTCGACTGCTAGGCGCGAAAATAGCTCGATGCAGGTTATAAAAGGAGCTCGAGATGGAGATTTTTGCAATGGTTTTTGTGAAGCTATTGGAGGGGAATTGCTGATGCATTCCAGACCTTCAAGAGCCATCTAAAGCAAGCCACAAGAAAGCGATCAAAGAAATTGTGTAAAAGTTCTCTTTTGTATTGTCTTTGTATTTCTTCTTGTATTTCATATTACTTGTTGTAATAACTTGTGAGAGGTTTCTCCACCTTCGACGTGTAGTCGATAAGGAGTGTTATTAGTGTCGTGCGCATAACACGAGCTCGTTGAGCTCACCCCGTGGAGTAGGAACCATTCGGTTCCGAACCACGTATATGCTTGTGTATTGATTGTGCTTGTATTGTTGTTATTTCTATTGTTATTCCGCTGCGTATATTAATGACAATTGTAGACAAGGACATGAGAACGAACGAATTACGACATCCAACGTTCGAGGGCTATTCACCCCCCTCTAGCCGGCCGTCCCGATCTCCCCAACAAGTGGTATCAGAGCCGAGGTTGCTCTTCAAGGAATAACCACCGCGAGAGCACTACAAATGGTCGGCTTCATCCATCCATCGAAATTCGATGGAGATTTTTCTTGGTGGAGGAAACGGATGGAGGTATATCTTGAAACCGATTTTGATTCGATGTTAATTATAGAAAACGGTTTTAAAATGCCTAGGGACAAAGAAAACAAGCCCATGGAAAAATCAAAATGGACCCAAGACCAAATCAAAGATTTCAAGACAAATCTTGAGGTAATAAAATTGATGAGTGATTTATTACCTAACACTATTTGGTCTAGATTGGGTAATTTTAGGGATGCAAGGGAATTATGGAATAAGGTAATGAAATTCCAAGAAAATTCCCAATCGGCACAAGTAGAGGAGAATGTCGAAGAAGAATCACCATCCACTTTTGAAGATGTGGATGACTTGGTGGAGACCTCCACCTCTAGCGTTGAGGGGGAGGAAAGGATGTCGATTCCGGAGCAAGATCAAAATGAAGCTTCTACCTCCGGAAGAAGTGAAGAGGCCTCCACCAACTCCCTAGGTAACTCAAGTGTTGTAATTTTAAATAAAAAATCACATAATATGCTTTGAGTGTAGGGAGAAAGGGCATTACAAGAACAAATGCCCTAAATTGGCTAAGGAGAAGGCATCGACACCAAAAGTCAACCCTAAGTCAAACGATGCCAGTGTTTCCTCAATTAAGAGCAAGGAGCACATTGTGTGCTTCAAGTGCAACCAACGGGGACACTACCGAAGCCAATGCCCTAGGGGGAGGAAGAAAGGGCAAGAAGGTGCAACTCATGTAGGGGGAGCTCCTAAAGCTAACCCTAAGGTAAATTTACTTAATGCACCTTTAATTTCTAGAGTCAAAAAGCATGCTAAGAATTATTTTAGTTCTCTTGCAATTATAAATGAAAAGCATGCTAAGAGAAATAATAAGGTTTATTGCTTAGGTGCCAAGCATGTTCATATAACTAAGGATAAACCTAGGAATCATAATTCTAGACCTATTTTACCTAGGGAGTCAATTAGGAAAATTGAAGAAAACTTGGGTGTTAATCCCAAGAAATCTAGGCATATGCCTAAAAAGAAAAACATTTCCCAAAAGACAAATGAAAATTCAAAATTGGGAAAATTAGAGTTAGAAAACCAAGCCTTGAGGTCAAGGCTAGAAAAATTGGAGAAGACCCTAGCAATAATATCAAATTCGGTTAAGGGGTCTAATGTACAAAAGTCAAGACCTAGAAAACAAGAAATGTCTAAGGGCAAGAAGGGTTTGGGTCATAAACCTATGTCCTACCATAATGTTCTATTTAATTATGGAACCACATCTAGGTCTAGGAAAACCAAGGCTAATAGAGAAGCCATCCCTAAGTCTAGCCATGGTATGTGTTTAGTGGCTAACACCTCAAAGAAATCAAATGTAGCCACTAAGAAGGTCAATGGAGGAGTCACCTCTAGAGTTGACCCAAGTAAGACCCATTTGACTAAGGCTTCAAAGCCAAAAAGGGTCATTAGAAAGGTATCTAGGGAAGTTATCCCTAGGGAATACCTTGTTAACCCAAGGAGCTCCAATAGGTATTGGGTTCCTAAAAGCGTGATTGATTCATGCTAGATGGATTAGGGTGTGTCAACCCTAAATGGATGGGTAGTTAACCTAACCATAGTAGAGTTGACCCATTAGGATGTGCCAATGTGTTTGAGAAGTTTAGAATAATTTAAATTGGCACAATTAGGTCATAGAAGTCATGGTGTGCCATTTTGGGTTTTTGGCACACTAGGGAGATGAATGACATTAAGGCAAAATGTATTTAATCCCTAAAAATGGCAAATTGATTTTCACACTTAGGTATTCTATACCTTAGTATATTTTACTTGCCATAATGTGTTTGCCTTACCATGTCATGACATCATTTTCATTTTTATCTAAAAAAAATGTCATGATCATGTTTAGACTTATCCTCATATGTCATGTATGCTTAAACATCATTCACATGCCATGACATCATGATTTTGGCATATGCTTTTATCTATACCATATCTATGCCATAATCATATCATGCATAAATTAAAATGGAGTTAAGGACTATGGCACAATTTGAAGGGAATCAAATAGAGTTGCCCTAGAAATATGCATGAGAACATAAAGAACAAAAACCCACATCTCACTAAGATATTTGACTTGTATGTGTTTTACACATCTAGATATTGGTGAGATGTTTAGGAAAAAAAAATAAAGGTTTTAAAAACATTTTGAAAAACCTTGGTGAAGCCTATCTTTTGATAGCTATTACCATTGAATGGGATGATACAAAGAGGGCTCTTTATTGAAGCTTTTCTTAAATTTTGGACTTTGTATAAATCTCCTAATTTAATGAGTAAAATAATTTTCCAATATTTTTCACCCATAATGTTTAGGATGAGTAATATACGTACAAAATTTCATGATTTATCTACATATGTATATTTACTTATGGATTTAAAACTGAAATGTCAAAAACCTAGATCGAGATTTCATTACCCGCTATGGACCAAGGCAATGATCTGTTATGTGGCAACCCTAACCAGGATATGCTTGGAGAGCATTAGAGAGCCATGTATGGATTTCGTAAAATCTTAAGGTGGAGTTCATTGTTGATTTTGATTGGTTAAATGTTCCTATTGGCTTAGGGACTTCCAAGGACATTGTTGGTGCAATGGTCAAGGGAGCAAGCTCTAGGGGAGGTATCCATCATGGAAGATGGATGTGTATTTCTTCATGGGAGGAAAATTGGGGCCTCTCTTAAGTGATATGGGATCACTAGAGATTGTAGGCTCCATTTAGCAATACGTAAATTCATACCCTTGGGGAGGACCTTTTTGATGTAATGTCAAAAAGGGGGAGAAGTTACCAAGTTACTAATTAGGGTTCGTTGGAATTCTCATTGGGATATGAGAATTGCCAATATGGGAGAATTGGTAGACTTGAGATGGTAGTTTTGTCAATCATCAAAAAGGGGGAGATTGTTGGTGCAATCGGCCCAGGTTGACTCGAGTTTGACTCGAGCAGTACCTTGATAGTATTTTGATGATGGACAAAACTCATGACATGGGATTGTCATGGGAAGTGGAAGTCCAAGGGGGAAGCCTTGGCATGGGAAAGTCCAAAGCATTGCGAAGTCGTGCGCTTGGTGCTTGGTGAGAAATGCATTGCGAAGCCATGCGCTTGGTGCATTTGGGAAGCCTTGAGAACTTGGTAAGTTCACTAGGCTCGGGTCCTTGAGTCGGTGAAGGATGGCATTGCGAAGCCGTGCGCTTGTTGCATCGGAGGGATCGCCGGACGGGGAGCGAATGGAGTGAGCCCAAAGGGAAGCATACTTCTAGGGTATGAGACGCGAAGGATGGCGTTGCGAAGTCGTGCGCTTTGCGCATCCGAGGGACGTAGGCCGAGGGAAGAGAGCTTCGGTGGGGAACTCCATGAGGGATAAGGTGGACTTGGCCAAGTGGCTAAGACTGAGTGTCGGAGGCTCAAACTTGATATTTGAGGGTTTACCCGACGGTCGGATGCTCAAACAACTTGGTGTTTGAGGTTTTGCCTAACATCAGTCGACTGGCATAGGTGCCAGTTCGACTGATCCAAGTTGACTAGGGTTCGACTGGTGCAAGGCTAGGGTTTTGTGCTTGGCAGTCGACTGCCATGGACTGGCAGTCGACTGATGTCGACAGCAGTCAACTGCCGAGCGATGGCAGTCGACTGATAGGAGTGTCGCGAGCACAGAACGCTCCGTAGCCGACTGGGAAGTCGACTACTAGGTCACCAGTCGATTGATGGGCATCATCAGTCGACTGGTAGGTGATCCGTTGGAACTTGTCTGACGTGGATCTGGCCGTTGTGAGACAATAGCTACAAGGGCAGTCGACTGGTGCCTTTTGGCAGTCGACTGTTAGGCACGAAAACAGCTCAATGCAGGTTATAAAAGGAGCTCGAGATGGAGGTTTTTGCAATGGTTTTTGTGAAGCTATTGGAGGCGAATTGCTGTTGCATTCCAGACCTTCAAGAGCCATCTAAAGCAAGCAACAAAAAAGCGATCAAAGCAATTGTGTAAAAGTTCTCTTTTGTATTGTCTTTGTATTTCTTCTTGTATTTCATATTACTTGTTGTAATATCTTGTGAGAGGTTTCTCTACCTCCGACGTGTAGTCGATAAGGAGTGTTGTTAGTGTCGTGCGCATAACACGAGCTCGTTGAGCTCACCCCGTGGAGTAGGAACCATTCGGTTCCGAACCACGTATATGCTTGTGTATTGATTATGCTTGTATTGTTGTTATTTCTATTGTTATTCCGCTGTGTATATTAACGACAATTGTAGACAAGCACACGAGAACGAACGAATTACGACATCCAACGTTCGAGGGCTATTCACCCCCCTCTAGCCGGCCATCCCGATCTCCCCAACACAAAGATCATGGTTGGATATTTCAAATGTTTTTAAAAACATTTCTTGTTTCATAAATTGAATGTTCATGTTTTGAAAAGCTTTAAGGCAAAACTAGGCTTCAAAATGGATACAAACTTAATCAAAACACTAGTTATTTTTGAAGCTTTTGGATTTTTGAAAAATCATTGAAAATATAAGTAATTTTCATGAAAACTCATTTTTCACTGATAAAGGACTTTAAAAGAAATGTGTTTTCAAAATTTCACAATTTTTTGAATTTTTTGGAATTTATAGTGCATTTCTGAATTTCGTCCAGAAAAATTAGAAAATCTGATTTACTTGTGCCAGTCGACTGCCATGCTTATAGCAGTCGACTGATGTACTCTGCACGAGTACAGTAACCTGATTTTATCAGTTTTTATTTATTGTTTTTGGTTTTTTTTCTCTCTAGATTTGATGTCAAGCCATATAAACTATGTTTAATCTTTTTGATGGTGTTAAAGGGGGAGAAAGATATATGTTTTGTTGGTGCAACGATGCCGCAAGCATTTATATATTTTGATGTTTAGATAATCATCTAAGTTAGACAACAAATTGTGATCTATTGATGAACATGTTTAAGTGACAGGTAAAGGCAAAGTCCAAGTATGATCTTGGCAAGAGAAGTCCAAGGTAAAGGTTTGGCGACATAAGACCAAGCATGTTGTCTTGGCGGCATCAAGTCCAAATGGATTTTGGCAAAGGAAGTCCAAAGGCAAGTCTTGGCAGCGTAAGTCCAAGCATGTAGAATTGGCGGCGTAAAGTCCAAGCATGCCTTGGAAAAGGAAAACCCAAGACATAACAAAACCGAAGGAAGCTCTTGGAAGCAAGCGCGAAGGATGAACAAGTCGTGGACTCGGAGGGATCCTGGAGGCATAAGGCTTAAGGAAGAGCTAGAAGGTTGAGTCTAGGTCTAGGGAATAAAATCAAGTATGAAATATTGATACTTACGGTCGATACGATGTATCAATCGATCGTCAGTGCTCAACCGAGTCGGGATGAAACCACGACCATCACGATCATGCTGGTCGTGGAAGTCGATGATGTTGCTATCGATCGACAACAAAGTGGGGCGATCGATCAAGATAAATACGGGCACAGAGTGGAGTCACACTCGACTGCGGCCTGTGATCACTCGACTGATCACTCCATCAGTCGACTGATGGATGGATCAGTCGACTGATGAGAATGCAGTTGGAGGAAACGACTCTGAATCCCGCGAATTCGTCTATTCAGAGGCTGTTAACCATGACGACAGTCGACTGATGTTGTGCATCAGTCGACTGATGGTGCTCCAATGGAAAAATCAGCCTTCTCTCTATAAAAAGAGGGCTGGTGGAGGTTTTTGGGGTTAATGCTTATTCTCTGATTATTCTCTCAAGCCTCCACGAGTTTTCAAGCTTTCTAGTGTTTTTAAATCTCCTCCTCCTCTCTCTAAGCTCAAGTTTCATTCTTTATAAGAAGAGGAGGATTGTTGTAAAGGAAAGCTTCATAGTGATTTGATTAGGGTTGATCCACCTCAAGGATCACCATGGAGTAGGAGCGTCATCTCCGAACCACGTAAAAGAATCATGTTAGCGTGTTTTTCATTTGTGTTATTATTATATTTGTTGTGCTTCCGCGTAGAGAAGAAAAACAAGCTATTCACCCCCCCCCTCTAGCTTCAAATCGATCTCCAACAAGTGGTATCAGAGCTCGGATTGCATCGGAAGATCTAATAATCAACCGGAGCAAAAATGGCTTTTCAAGAGGGGTATAGCACGGCGAGGCCTCCGTTCTTCGACGGCAATGACTTCGGCTATTGGAAAGGTAGGATGGAGTATTACTTAATGAATGATATTGAGAATTGGTTTAGAGTTGTAGATGGTTTTGAGAAGCCGGTGGATGAACACGGAGCACCCATACCGATGAAGGATTGGACGAGAGACATGGCCAAGAAGGCTCAAGCCAATGCCAAGGCAACAACCACACTTCAATGTGGTTTGTCAAAAGAGCAACTAAGCAAGGTGGGGTCATTTGAATCGACGAAGGAGCTTTGGGAGAAGTTGATCGAGCCCAACGAAGGATCCAAAGAAACAAGAAGGGCCAAGAGAGATCTTCTAATTGGCCAACTTCAAAGCTTCTCAATGAAGACCAATGAAACCGTGAGCCAAATGCACGGTCACTTCAAAGAAGTAGTCAACGGACTACATGTAATAGGTGAAAAGGTCGAAAACCGAGACCTTGTAAGGTATGTGCTACAAGTTTTCCCTAGAACAACCTTATGGGCCTCAATGGTAGATGCCTATAAGGTCTCTAGGGATCTTTCATTGGTTAAGTTAGATGAGTTATTTTGTGAATTTCAATTACATGAACAAGCTAACACTTCATCCAAAGAGAAGGGTATAACTCTTTTTGTAGGAAAGAAGGACAAACAGAAGAAGGAGAAGAAGGAAGTGTTCTCCTCATCCGAATCCGAGGAAGACTCATCAAGTAGTGAAGATGAGTTATCGGCAAGAGAGGTGGCACATTACGTTAAGAAATTTGGTGGGAAGTCAAGAAAACTCACCAAGAAAGATGTGAGGAGGATGTTTCAATCGTCAAGAGGTAAGTCTTCAAATAGTTCAAATTCTACCTCTAACGTAACTTGCTTTGGTTGCAACAAGAAAGAGCATATAAAGCCAAATTGCCCGGAACTAAAGAAGAAGGAGGAGAAGGAAAAGAAAAAGAAAGAAAAGAAGGAGAAGAAGAAGAAGGAGGCAATGGTGGCTCAAACATGGGACACCCTAAGCATGGAGGATTCTTTCGACGATGAAGAAGTATGTCATGCCACCCGGAATCTAGCCCTCATGGCATTAGAGGAAGAAGAGCTCTGCGGAGTCCTCTTCTTCTTCAAGCGACGAATCATCATCAAGTGATGATGATGAGGTAAACAACTCACCTAAGGTAGATTTACTTTACAAGACTATTGCATGTCTTCAAAATGCTTTGAATAGATTGAAAACTAGGATTAAGGATTTAAAAATAGAGATTAAATCACTTAAGAGTGTAGAATCATCTTGTGGTAAATTATCTAGTGATGAAAATGAATGCCCCCTTAGGGATGAAAATGATGAATTAAGAAAAGAAATAGGTAACTTAAGAGCATGCTTAGAAAAATTTACTAATGGCTCTAAATACCTAGACATGATTATTAAGGATCAAAGGGCTATTTACAACAAGGTCGGATTAGGATATAGGCCTAAGGAAAAGGAGGTAGCATTTACATCTCTTGTTAGTAGAAAATCCATGATTAAAAGCAAGGGTAGAAAGGCTTGGGTACCTAAGAAATTTCTAATTGATGTTAGTGGCCCTAAGATTTGGGTACCTAAGGATTGTATTTTTCATGTAATATAGGTAGAAGAACCAAGCTTGTGGATAGTTGATAGTGGATGCTCAAAGCACATGACCGGTGATGAGAGAAAATTCTCCACTATCAACCACACTAGCAAAGGAAAAGTATCATTTGGTAATAGCGGCAAACTTAAGATTCTAGGAAAGGGCACAATTGAGGTATCCCCCAACCTTGCCATTCATAAAGTATTATTAGTTAAAAATATGAAATTTAATTTACTTAGTGTAAGCCAACTATGTGATGCAAACTTTGATGTTAAATTTGATTCCTCAAAATGTTTTATAAGACACAAAACTCTAAATGATTGCATGTTAGTAGGTTTTAGGAAATCAAATATATATTATGTTGATTTACCCTATGCTACTAATACTTCTACTAAGTGTCTTATTGCAAAAGAGGAAGAAAGTTGGCTTTGGCATAGGAGGCTAGGACACATAAACATGAAGAACATAGCCAAAATAGCAAAAATGAAGTTAGTCAAAGGGTTGCCCAAAGTCAAATTTCTCAAGGACAAAATGTGTGATGCATGCCAAGAAGGGAAACAATCAAAAACATCACACAAAGGTAAAAATTTACTTAGTACCGCTTTGCCTTTAGAACTTTTGCATATGGACTTATTTGATTGTCATAGTACCCCCTCTATGATTGGTAGTAAATATTGCCTAGTAGTAGTAGATGATTTCTCTAGGTTTACTTGGGTATTTTTCTTGAAAAATAAAGATGAAACCCTAGGAATAATCATAGGATTTAGCAAAAGAGTAGAAAATGAAAGAAAACTCAAAATCAACCGGATCCGTAGTGATCATGGAGGAGAATTTGAGAATTCTAATTTCTCAACCTTTTGCTTAGAACAAGGGTACAAGCATGAGTTTTCTTGTCCTAGAACTGTTGGTGCAGTAGACACCTAAGTCGAACCTGAGTTTTGATTATAGAAAACGATACAAAGTTATGCTCATGTCGTTATCTCACGAGCTGAATCGAGTGAGCAGAAAATTACTATAGCTGGAGCTGAAGGCTAGCGACACCCGAAGGAAGCCACGGTGGTCGGGCGACACTCGAATAACTTCGGAGGGAGCCGAAGGAATCGAGTGGAAGGCCGGAAGAGAAAGCGATACAGTAAGTATCGAGGTAAGCTCGTGTGTGTGCGAGAGTAAGTGAGGTCGTATCCTCTTTACGGGGATGATCTTTGGCGTAGATCTGACCAAAGACATCCTGTGGTCTAGGTTGAGATCGGACGGTCGGAGGCCGTCGAATTAATGTTTTTGTTAAGCTAACTTTTCCTTGCAGCTAGCATCGATCATTGTCACTTGGAGGACTCATCGTTGTCCAACGATCAGCTCGATGTCGCATTCGATCGATCGCCATCACGATCGATGATGGCCATCAGTCGACTGATTGTCAAGGATCAGCCTCGAGGAGTCAAGCCTTATCACCATTTTTCAAGGAGCCATGTGCCAAAACTCTATTGGGTGAAGTTCCTCTCGAAAAGGGGCTCAAAGGCTATAAAAGGAGAGCCAATCCTAGGGTTTCTTCATCAATTCTAAGCTTCCAAAAGCCTCCGCCAAGCTATAACTTTCCGACAACAAAGTGCTTCTTCTTCGACGTCTAGGTTTAATATTTTTATTTTTATTACGTCGGTTTAAGTTGTTTATTTCAGTTCATTACTTTCAAATCTCGGAGCTTTTATCGTAACGAGGAGAGGGGGAGTGTCCCTCTACCTCAAGCTTTTTGCTTTTATTTGTAACCATTAACTCCTACCTCTAACGAGGAGGAGTTCTTTAGTGTTTTGCCCTCCGTGCGTGGTCAAGGACCACTAGGGCCTTGGAGTAGTAGCCAAAGGCTACGAACCAAGTAAAAATATTTGTCTCCTTTATTTATTTCTTATCTTTCCGCTGCAATTAATTATCTACTCGGGTTTTAACGAACGAACAAAAAAAAAGGTTTTATCGCTATTCACCCCCCCCCCTCTAGCGATTCGCTTCGATCCAACAATTTGTATCATAGCCAAGGGCGCTTAGATTTGGTGAAACCACCAATCTAGCATTTTTTACAGATTTATTTTTCGTTCATTTAAATTTTTCTCCTGCACTACTAATCCAAGACGAAGTCTTGGTACTCTTCGTTTGGTTTTGTTTTGCAAGTATTCGCTTTTGGAGTAGCCGACGGTAAAATGGGCATAACTTTTCGTACAAGTTGACCCACGAAACGGGCTACCTACCAAAACGAAGCTCTTGGATAGATCTACACTTCTTATGAGGGTAAACTCTCGTAACAAGCTGTCTTCATCCCCAAAAACCATCGTTTAGTACCATTTCTGGGACATCGAAGGTTGTAAGTGCTTGTCTTTTATTTTAGTTGGTTATTTCTCATTTATTCCTTTTGTTTATTTTTATTTCCTACATTACTAATCCAAGGCGAAGTCTTGGAACCTTTTTCATGTTTTTTTTGGTATTTTTTTGTGCAAGGTTTCCCTTCCAAATGGCCCATCTCGAGGGTTTTAGCACCGTCCGACCTCCGTTTTACAACGGAGATGATTTCCGTTACTGGAAAGGTCGGATGGAATGCTTTCTCAAAACCCAAATCGAGATGTGGATCATAATCCAAACTGGTTTCACACTTCCGACTAATGAAGTGGGTGAATCCTTGGGTTATGACCAATGGACCATTGCGACAAAACGACAAGTCGAAGCCGACGACAAGACAACTCAAATTCTCCAATGCGGTTTGTCCAAGGAGGAGATAAATCACGTCGGCCCCTTCATAAGCGCAAAGGACCTTTGGACAAAGATAGTGGAGCTACACGAAGGGACCGATGAAGCCAAGGTATGTAAGCGTGACCTTTTATTTAATAAACTATATAATCTAAAAATGCAGGAACACGAGTCCGTGACGCAACTTCACACCCACATCCAAGACATAGTCAACAATCTACATGCGATCGGGCAAAAGGTTGAAAACCGCGACCTTATAAGGTATGTCCTAAACTCCTTTCCGAGGACTACCTTGTGGGCATCCATGGTCGATGCCTACAAGGTCTCCAAGGATCTTTCGAAACTTAGGTTAGATGAATTATTTTCTGATTTTGAACTTCATGAGTAGTCTAACTCGGAACCCGAGAAGGGTATAGCACTTTTTGCAGGTTCAAGGAAGAAAACCGCAAGCAAGCCACCCCCGAAGGAGGAAGAGGATGAGTCTGATTCGGAGGTCGACTCGGAAATGGAGGCCGAACTAGTCAACTTAGTTCGGAGGATAGTCAAGGGCCGAAAATGAACCGTCACTCGACCCAACGAAGGTAATCCTAAAAGTTCAAATATTAGATGTTATGAATGCAACAGGTTTGGACATATCAAGTCCGAATGCCCAAAACTCAAGAGCAAAGAACCAAAACACAAAAAGGCACTCAACGCTACTTGGGAAGAAGCATCCGAGGAAGAAGATAATGATCGTGTTCTCATGGCTAAACCGGTGGAATCGGAGACGGAGTCGAAACCAGAACCTGAATCGAAAACCGAAGACGAGTCGGACTGCGAAGCACTATTCAAGACAAGCCACAGATACGCATCCGGTTCAAAAGATACACTCAAGGTAAGTCGGTCTCTCATTAGTACACTTTATAGTGCAATTAAGTTTTTAACTAGAAAGTTAGCTATGTCCGAGTCCAAGGTCGAGACCCTGGTTGAGGAAGTTAAACTCCTCAAACACGAGGTCTCCCTGACCTCTTCGACTAGTCGAGTTCAAGAGGAGGACTCAACTTGGGTTGAAAAACTCGAAGTTGAGAACTCACTCTTGAAGAGTCAAGTTGAAGATCTTAGGAATACGTTGGAAAGGTTTACTTTGGGATCCAAAGGACTTGACCTCCTACTTGGATCGCAAAGGGTCGTGTACAACAAGGTTGGGCTAGGGTTTAGCTCAAATACGACCAACAAGTCGTATATGTCGATTGTAAGTCGACATAAAAAATGTGTCCAAGCATGAGTCCCTAAGACCACCTTAATTTCAAACTTAGGATCGAACCAGTACTGGGTTCCCAAGGACCAAATCCACTATGTGGAGAGACCGAATCGATTCAACGGTCCAGGGGGAGCTAGTATGAAACTTGTTTGTGTTTTAACCTAGAAATTGCATGCTTAGGTTTTTATTTAGTTTGATTTTCCTTTTTATAATGGTTAGATAGAAATATAACTCGTCAATACTTGATAACATAGTACCAGGATGTGGCGAGATGATAGTACGCTAGGAAAGCGGAGTCTTGTGTATTCGGGCTAGATAAGGCGTATCTAGTTCGGTGCACTTGACCGAGCGGAACTAGCTGAAGCTACCTCGTCGTATCCTAGACTAGTTAGACCAGGAAGTGGTCTTAGGTAAGTCAAGTCTCTATTTTCTTGAAAATGGCTTTGTCTAAGGAAGTGGTCGTTGTTTCGATCAAAGAAGGCCTCTGTGCCTCGCCACGACCTGGAAGCCATGATCTTGAAAAGGTGACTTGATGAGCCGAAGGTCAAATCCGAATCTAACGCAAGGTTGACAAGTGTTTAAGTCATTAAATTTAAATCAAGTAAAATTGAAAGTCATCTCACAAGAACATATAGGGTTAACGTGTTTGATCATGTAGACATGGGTGAGATGATTTAGGTTAATAATTTTCAACTAATTTCTAATAAGTCCAATATCCGATCCAACTACCTTGCGTGTAGGATCAATGGATGTTGGATAGTGGTTGCTCCCGACACATGACCGGGGATCAACTCAAGTTTTCGAAGCTTCAATTCAAACGACAAGGATCGGTAGCCTTCGAAAATAACGGCAAGCTCAAAATCATCGGATCAGGTGATATTAAGCTTAACTCAAATTTTGTTATTCAAAATGTTTTATTAGTAGAAAATTTTCAATATAATTTACTTAGTGTAAGCCAATTGTGTGATAATAACTATAAGGTCATATTTCTAGAAAATGAATGCGTAATTAATACAAATGAAACATTTAAAACAATTCTTAAGGGAACTAGAAATAACAATATTTACACCATTAACTTAACTAACTCCTCAACTAAGTGTCTTATGACATGACAAGAGGAATCATGGTTGTGGCACCGACGACTCAGTCACTCACACCCAAGACTCATCCACAAGATGAGTCAGAGTGACTTAGTCAAAGGTTTGCCTAACCTCAATAACTTGAACAATAAAATATGTAATGCGTGTCAATAAGGTAAACAATCTAGGACACAACATCAACTAACTAATCAAGAACGAACCAAAAGTGTGCTTGAGCTCCTACACATGGATCTATTTGATTCACATGGAGCTAAGTCACTTAATGGAAGTAAATTCTGCTTAGTCATAATTGATGACTATTCTAGATTTACTTGGGTTAGGTTCATCAAATACAAAAGTGATACCCTAGATCAATTAAACAACCTATTTAAATTAAAAGAAAATCAACAAAGCATTAAAATCAAAAGACTTAGGACTGATCATGGTGGTGAATTTGAGAACCATAGGTTTATAGAATTCTGTAACCTAAATGGATACCACCATGAGTTCTCTTGCCCTAGAACTCCACAACAAAATGGCCTAGTAGAATGCAAAAATAGAACCCTACAAGAAGCCGCTAGGACAATGTTAAATGAGTATAACCTACCTGATAGGTTTTGGGCGGAAGCCATGAGTACGGCGTGCTATGTCCAAATTAGGATCCTTGTGGTAAAGAGGCACCTTAAGACCTCATACGAGATTTATCACGATAAAATACCTAACATCAAGTACTTTAGGGTATTTGGGTGTAAGGTACATATCCTAAACACTAAGGATTACCTAGGGAAATTTACATCCAAAACCACGACCAGAATCTTTCTAGGATACTCGACTACAAGTAGAGCTTATAGATTATATAACCATGACACCCTTAGAGTCGAGGAGACTATCAATGTAGTATTTGATGAAGGACACGAACCTACAAATCCCCCGGCAACCTCAATTAGCGAGCCGATTCATACTAGATCTAACTCTGATTCAGAGATCATGTCTAGTGTTAACCCTAACCTAAGTCAACCAAGTCACTCTATCGATCAAGTGATAGATGACTCCAACCAAACTAGAACTCAAACGAGTCATCCTATGGATCAAGTTGTAGACTCAAACCCAAATCCAACTAGGACTCAAATGAATCATCCTATTGACCAAGTGATAGGTGATCCAAGTCTAGGAGTTTGAACTAGAGCCTCATACAGAAACCTTAGTCAAATATCCTTGATTTCTAAAATTGAACCCAAAACTATTGACCAAGCTCTTCTTGATCCTGATTGGATTATTGCAATGCAAGAAGAGCTGGCTCAATTCACTAGGAACGAAGTATGGGAATTAGTACCACCACCTAAAGATAAAACAATCGTTGGAACAAGGTGGGTGTTTAGAAATAAACTTGATGATAAAGGTGAAGTAGTTAGAAATAAAGTCAGACTAGTCGCTAAAGGGTTTAGTCAAGTTGAAGGTTTAGATTACAACGAGACCTATGCCCTAGTAGCTAGATTAGAGTCCATTCGAATGCTATTAGCATATGCAGCACATCGAGGATTTAAGTTGTTTCAAATGGATGTGAAATCTGCGTTCTTAAATGGATACATTAAAGAAGGCGTTTATGTTAGTCAACCCCCTGGTTTCGAAAGTTTAGATAAACCCGACCATGTCCTTAGGTTAAAGAAAGCTCTCTATAGACTTAAACAAGCTCATCGAGCTTGGTACGAGAGACTTTCGATTTATCTTAAGTCTAAAGGATTTAACCAAGGTGTAGTTGACCCAACCCTTTTCGTAAAAACCTTAGGTAAAGACATATTCATAGCCCAAATCTACGTAGATGATATTATTTTTGGAACCACCAACTCGATCCTACTGAATGAGTTCATTTCACTTATGGAAAGTGAATTTGAAATGAATTTAGTAGGAGAGTTGAGTTTCTTCTTAGGTCTACAAATTAAACAAATTAAAGATGGAATATACCTACATCAACGTAAATATACTAGGGAATTAATCAAAAGCTTTGGAATGCAAGACGCTAAAATTATTAATACCCCAATGGCAACTAATGTGAATATAGAAGAAGATTTAATCGGAAACTCAAATGATTTAAAATACTATAGGAGCATAATAGGGAGTCTCCTTTACTTAACTGTGAGCCGACCTGATATCCTATTTGCAGTAAGTATGTGCGCAAGGTTCCAAACATGTGCCAAGGAGTCTCACCTAACTCTAGTCAAGCGTATCCTTAGATATCTAAAGGGTACACTTAATGTCGGTATTTGGTACCCTAGATCTACTGAGTTTGAACTAACCGACTACTCCGATTCAGACTATGCTGGTAGTAAGCTTGATAGAAAGAGTACGAGTGGTTGTTGTCAACTTCTCGGCTCGAGTCTAGTAAGTTGGTGCAGTCGGAAGCAACATTGTGTTGCCTTATCTACCTCCGAAGCCGAATACATCGCTATGGGTGAGTGTGTCACTCAGCTTCTTTGGATGAAGCACACTCTCCGCGACTTTAAGTTAGACTTTACAAATACTAAACTTCACGTAGATAACATTAGTTCAATTAATCTTACTAAGAATCCGATATGTCACTCTAGGACCAAACATATAGAGGTCAAACACCATTTCATTCGAGAACATGTGGCCAACGGAGCCATACAACTCGAATACGTCGAATCGAAGTCTAACTTGGCAGACCTATTTACTAAACACCTACCCGAAGCCGAATTTAGTCTATTAAGACGAAAATTGGGCATGTGCATAGTAGAATAGGACTTTGCAAATTATATTATTACTATTTCTTACTTTTCATTTTCATGGAACAAGCATAGGACATACCTTAGATATCATGCACCTATAGATTTAAGGAGCCAGTACATCTCACAACACATAGGACTAATGTGTTTGTGTACTTAGCCACGTAGATGGGCATGAGATGTTAGGACCTTACTCCTGGTTCCAGATGTAGAGCTAGTGCATCGTCATGAACCACGGAGTATAATCATACATACTAACCGACTCTGACCAGGACTGGTTGATCTTTCATATCAATCAAGCCAAATATGAGTCAAACATTTTATAGATGAGCTTATTTTCAGTATATTATTTTCAAAATAATGTGGAACATGCTTGGACTTTAAAATTAATACTTATTTTTTATTCCACACACACCCTCACTCTTTTCGATATATGGCAAAAGGGGGAGAAAAAGGCCAAAGTTAAGAGATCAATTTTTCAATTTTCAATTTTTCAATTTTTTTATGGCCAAGGCTTACTTAACTTTAAGTTAACAAAACAAGTTAAGAGAATTCTTAACTTAAAAACTTTTAGTTAACTTGTTAACAAAAAAGTAATTTACTTAACTTTAAGTTAACTTGTTAACAAAACGGAAGTAAAGGCCAAGGTTAAGAAATCAATTTTTTGATTTCTTAACTTAAAACTTATTTTAAACACTATGGCCAATATTAAGTAATTTCGGTTACTTAATTCTTTTTTAGTAGCAAACATCAAGGGGGAGAGTTAAAACTCTTTCTCAAGTACTCACCCTCGGTCAAGGGGGAGGATTCCTCAAGGGGGAGCACTTGAAAAAGAGTTTTTATATACTCCTGCTTATTCATGCATATCTCATACTCATTTTGCTTAATGCACTTAATATATTTTTCTTTGTATGTGGGTTTGCCATAAATTAAAAAGGGGGAGATTGTTGGTGCAGTAGGCACCTAAGTCGAACCTGAGTTTTGATTATAGCAAACGATACAAAGTTATGCTCATGTCGTTATCTCACGAGCGGAATCGAGTGTGCAGAAAATTGCTATAGCTGGAGCTGAAAGCAAGTGACACCCAGAGGAAGCCACAGTGGTCGGGCGACACTCGAGTGACTTCGGAGGGAGCCGAAGGAATCGAGTGGAAGGCCGAAAGCGAAAGTGATACAGTAAGTATCGAGGTAAGCTCGTGTGTGTGCGAGAGTAAGTGAGGTCATTTCCTCTTTACGGGGATGATCTTAGGCGTAGATCCGACCAAAGACATCCTATAGGTGGTCTAGGTTGAGATCGTACGGTCGGAGGTCGTCGAATTAATGTTTTTGTTAAGCTAACTTTGCCTTGCAGCTAGCATCGCTGATCGACTGGAGGACTCGATCGCCATCCAATGATCACCGAGGTCGAGATTCGATCGATGCCGCCATCACTGATGATGTCCATTAGTCGACTGATTATCAAGGATCAGCCTCGAGGAGTCAAGCCTTATCACCATTTTTCAAGGAGCCATGTGCCAAAACTCTATTGGGTGAAGTTCCTCTCGAAAAGGGGCTCAAAGGCTATAAAAGGAGGGCCAATCCTAGGGTTTCTTCATCAATTCTAAGCTTCCAAAAGCCTCCGCCAAGCTATAACTTTCCGACAATGAAGTGCTTCTTCTCCGACGTCTAGGTTTAATTGTTTTATTTTTATTACGTCGGTTTAAGTTGTTTATTTTAGTTCATTACTTTCCAATCTCGGAGCTTTTATCGTAACGAGGAGAGGGGGAGTGTCCCTCTACCTCAAGCTTTTTTCTTTTATTTGTAACCATTAACTCCTACCTCTAACGAGGAGGAGTTCTTTAGTGTTTTGCCCTCCGTGCGTGGTCAAGGACCACTAGAGCCTTGGAGTAGTAGCCGAAGGCTACGAACCAAGTAAAAAGATTTGTCTCCTTTATTTATTGCTTATCTTTCCGCTGCAATTAATTATCTACTCGGGTTTTAATGAACGAACAAAAAAAAGGTTTTATCGCTATTCACCCCCCTCTAGCGATTCGCTTTGATCCAACAAGAACACCCCAACAAAATGGGGTTGTGAAAAGGAAAAATCGTGCCCTACAAGAAGTGGGTAGGACAATGCTTAATGCATACTCCTTACCTAGCTATTTGTGGGTGGAAGCGGTTAACACCGCTTGCTATATCCAAAATAGGGTATTAATTCATAGGGTTTTAGGAAAAACTCCATTTGAATTGTGGAATGGTACAACTCCAACAATTCATTATTTTAAGGTATTTGGATGTAAAGTCTATATTTTAAATACCAAAGACAACCTAGGTAAGTTTGAGTCCAAAGCGGATGAGGGAATCCTAGTTGGATACTCATCCACTAGTGTAGGGTATAGAGTTTACAATAAAAGGAATCAAAAGATTGAAGAATCTTCAAATGTCCAATTTGATGAAACTTCCAATACATACCCTAGGAAATCCCCTATTGATGATGATATTAATAATGAAAATCAAGAAATTACCCAACAATTTCAAGAGTTAACCTTAGGGGGTAATGATCAAGGAGGAGGATTGAATCAAGGGGGAGTAAGAGGTGATTCCGATGATGAGCAAAGAATTGAGATTAATTATGATCAAACACAAATTAATACACCTCCTAGAACCATAAGAATTCATCAAAATCACCCCTTAGATCAAATTATGGGTGAATTATCTCAAGGTGTTAGGAGTAGGTCATTTCATAGGGATCCCACTAGTCATATAGCTCGAATTTCTCAAATTGAGTCCAAAACAATCAAAGATGCATTACTTGATCCGGATTGGATCTTAGCAATGCAAGATGAATTGACTCAATTTGAAAGGAGTCAAGTATGGGAGTTAGTTCCTAGACCTAATCAAAACACCATCATTACTATAAGATGGGTCTTTAGGAACAAACTAGATTACCAAGGGAATATTACTAGGAATAAGGCAAGATTAGTTGCAAGGGGCTTTAATCAAGTTGAAGGACTTGACTATGATGAAACATATGCCCCGGTTGCTAGGTTAGAGTCTATTAGAATACTATTAGGGTATGCCTCCTATATGGGTTTCAAACTCCATCAAATGGATGTCAAATCGGCATTCCTAAATGGGTTTATTAAGGAAGAAGTATTTGTAGAACAACCTCCCGGGTTTGAGAATATGGACTATCCAAACCATGTATACAAGCTTAGAAAAGCTTTGTATGGTTTGAAACAAGCTCCCCGAGCTTGGTATGAAAGATTATCATCTTTCTTAATTTCTAAGGACTTTAAAAGGGGTAGTGTAGATCAAACTCTATTTATAAAGTCAACATCAACGGATATCTTTGTAGCCCAAGTATATGTTGATGACATTATCTTTGGGTCAACAAATGATAACTTCTCCAAGACTTTATTAAGAATATGGAAAAAGAGTTTGAAATGAGTCTAGTTGGGGAATTAAATTTCTTTCTAGGAGTACAAGTTAAACAAACAAGTGAAGGAATTTATATTTACCAAACCAAATATGCTAAGGAAATGATTAAGAAATTTGGTTTGGAAAATGCTAAAGTAGTTTCAACTCCAATGGCAACCAATACAAAAATAGATAGTGATAATGAAGGCAAACAAATTGATCTTACACTCTATAGGAGCATGATTAATAGTCTTTTGTACTTAACCGCTAGTAGACCCGACATATTATTTGCGGTTGGTATGTGCGCTACGTATCAATCTTGTGCAAAAGAATCTCATTTAGTTTCCGTTAAGAGAATCTTAAGATATATTAAAGGCACACTAAATGTAGGACTATGGTACACTAGGACTAGGTCTTTTGATTTGGTTGGGTTCACCGATTTCAATTATGCCGGTTACAAATTGGATCGGAAGAGTACTAGTGGTGGATGCCAATTCTTTGGATCCTCCCTAGTTAGTTCGAGTAGTAGGAAGCAACCTTGTGTTGCCCTATCCACCACCGAAGCCGAGTATGTGGCTATGGGTGGTTGTGTAGCTCAACTACTATGGATGAAACATACCTTAGAAGATTATGAGCTATCTTACTCCAACATGAAAGTATTTCGTGACAATGTGAGCATCATACACTTGACCAAAAATCCGGTGCATCACTCTAGGACCAAGCACATTGAAGTGAAACATCACCTCATTAGAGATCATGTGGCTAAGGGGGACATTGAACTTAATTACATTGAATCCAAGTTCAACCTAGCCGACATATTTACCAAGGCTCTCCTCGAGGTAGAATTTTCATCACTTAGGAGAGAACTTGGAATGTGCTTGGTTGAGTAAAGGTATATGTTTGCATGATCCTTTAGAAATACTAGGATTTATACCTTTAAGCATCTCACAAAATACCTAAGAAACCATGATTTTTGTATTGAACCACTTAGACAACATGTGAGATGTTAGGAAGATGCACTTGGTTCATCATGCTTGTTATGATGCATTACTATGGACCAAAGTGTCATCTAGAGACATTAATCCTTCATTGGACCAATCATTGGGAAGACTTATACACAATTGATGTGCATATAGCTCCAAGAACATGATTGGAAATGTCAAATAAAACATATTTTAAACTATGTTTATCATATTTTGAAAAACAGTTTTCAAGTGAAACACAAAAGTGATACAAAGTTTGCAAAAACATTAGAACTTTTATTAGTTTCTAAGTTTGTATCAATCTCAAAATCTGGAAAACATATATCTTTCAAAATATTTTTCCTTGATAAAGTATGATTTCAGAAATGTGTACACAAAATTTCGTGATTTTTCGAGATTTCTGGAATTTCTAATGCATTTCTGAATTTGGACTAAAAAGGCTGAATTTCGGATTTCAGGCGTAGCAGTCGACTGGTTCACTGTGCTTTTTGATAAATAGATCCATTTTATGATATTTAGTGTATCTTTGATGTCCTAAAGCCATAGTATGATAATATTGAGTATAAACCAACTTTTAGGACTGTTTAATGCAGTGTTTTAGGGGGAGTTTCATAAGATGTATCTTTTTCATTCCCAAATTTACATTGTTGGTGCAAAGTTAGGATTTAAACCTTCAAATTGTTTGATAGACTTTTGCTCCACATGTATTTTACTCATCATGAACTATATCTTGGATTAAGGGGGAGCTAAATTTCAATACCTTAGTTCAAGATTACAATGCATTCAATTCTTCTATGAAATATATGATTTCTTCTCTTTTTGATGTATGTCAAAGGGGGAGAAGAAATGTTTAAGTTAGAATTGGAAGACCTAACTTAAATGATTGTCAAACATCAAAAAGGGGGAGATTGTTGGTGCAACAATGCCCCAAGCATTTATATGTTTTGATGTTTGGATAATCATCTAAGTTAGGCAACAAATTGTGATCTAATGATGAACATGTTTAAGTGACAGGTAAAGGCAAAGTCCAAGTATGATATTGGCAAGAGAAGTCCAAAGTAAAGGTTTGGCGGCATAAGACCAAGCATGTTGTCTTGGCGGCATTAAGTCCAAACGTATTTTGGCAAAGGAAGTCCAAAGGCAAGTCTTGGCAGCGTAAGTCCAAGCATGTAGACTTGACAGCGTAAAGTCCAAGAACGCCTTAGCAAAGGAAAACCCAAGACATGACAAAACCGAAGGAAGCTCTTGGAAGCAAGCGCGAAGCATGAACAAGTCACGGACTCGAAGGGATCCTGGAGGCGCAAGGCTTAAGGAAGAGCTAGAAGGTTGAGTCTAGGTCTAGGGGTAAAATCAAGTATGAAATATTCATACTTGATGAGTATCGATCGATACGATGTACCCGATCGTTAGGTCCTTGATCGATCGATGAAACCACGACCATCATTCGCTTTCGTCGTACGATCGATGATGTTGCTATCGATCGGCCCGCCAACATGGCGATCGATCGATCAAGATAAATATGAGAACAGAGTGGAGTCACACTCGACTGTGGCCTGTGATCACTCGACTGATCACTCCATCAGTCGACTGATGGATGGATCAGTCGACTGATGAGAATGCCGTTGGAGGAAACGACTCTGAATCCCGCGAATCCAACTATTCAGAGGCCGTTAACCGTACCGGCAGTCGACTGATGGTGCTCCAATGGGAAAATCAGCCTTCTCTCTATAAAAAGAGGGTTGGTGGAGGTTTTTGGGGTTAATGCTTATTCTCTGATTATTCTCTCAAGCCTCCACGAGTTTTCAAGATTTCTAGTGATTTTAAATCTCCTCCTCCTCTCTCTAAGCTCAAGTTTCATTCTTTGTAAGAAGAGGAGGATTGTTGTAAAGGAAAGCTTCATAGTGATTTGATTAGGATTGATCCACCTCAAGGATCACCGTGGAGTAGGAGCATCATCTCCGAACCACGTAAAAGAATCGTGTTAGCGTGTTTTTCATTTGTGTTATTATTATTTTTGTTGTGATTCCACTAATATTTTTGTAGAGAAGAAAAACAAGCTATTTACCCCCCCCCCTCTACCTTCAAATCGATCTCCAACATGTTTAAGTAAGGGGGAATTGTATTTAGGGGGAGTTTCATGTATTAAGGGGGAGAGTTGCTAATCATGTTATTTACATGCTTTTCTTTCCTTAATATTTTATCAAATGTTTACCTAACTTAAATGAATTGTCACACATCAAAAAGGGGGAGATTGTTAGTGCAATCAACCCGTGATATGGTTTTGATATGTGTGGCAAAGGGTTTAAGTTAGGATGTTTGGATTTAATATGTGCATTGGAGTCTTTCAGGACTTAGTAATTCGCACATGAAGCATTGGCAAGTTTCACCTTTCATGACTCGGTCCTTGAGTCGGTGAAAGATGGCTTTGCAAAAGCCGTGCACTTGGAGCATCCGAGGGATCGTCGGACGAGGAGATTGGAGTGAAGCCGGAGGAAGTAGACTTCAGGGCGAGACGTTAAGGATGACGCTACAGAGCCGTGCGCTTGGCGCATCCGAGGGACGTGGTCGAATGAAGATAACTTCAAAGGCGAGGGACTCCAAGGGATGAGAGTGAGCGAATGTAACCTGAGACGGGGTAGTACGCTTAGGTAAAACTTGGCCAATTTGGCTAAGTGTCAGATGGAATTTCTCGACATCAGTCGACTGCCATGTCATGGCAGTCGACTGCTCCAAGTCGATTGTGACTCGACTGGTATATGAGTCTGGTTCGTGTGTCATCAGTCAACTACCATATATTGGCAGTCGACTGCCAAGACCATCAGTTGACTGTTGATGGAAGCAGTCGACTGGTCAAGAGGGTTTGGGGCACAGAACCTCTCCTAGCTGACTGGGCAATCGACTACGAAGGCATCAGTCAATTGATGGATACATCAGTCGACTGCCAAGGGTTCCGTTGGACTACAACGGTCGGGATCTGACGTGTTCGGAGGTCGTTGTAGTGGCGGCAGTCGACTACCAAGGGAAGCAGTCGACTGATAGCGGCCAACGGGAAGAAATCAGCCCTCTCTATAAAAAGAGAGGGTGTGGGCTTTTGGCTGGCTAATCCTTATGTTCCAAACTATCATCCAAGTGCTCCACTAGTGTTAAACTCCTTCTTCTAGTTTCTTTCACATCTATTGTAAAAGAAGGAGTATTCTTGAGTTGTAAGGGTTACCTCCACCTAACTTGGTGTAAAGGAGAGACCAATAGTGGATTGGTTGCAGAGTGATTCACCGTGGACGAATCGGACCATGGATTAGTGGCGCAGCCGTGAACCACGTTACATTGCGGTGTTAGCAAATTGTTTGTTTATCTTTGTGTTTGTTTTTAATTGTCTTTGCTTTGTATTTTCTGCTTGCGCTAACATTTATTGTAGACAATTAAGAACGACTTCCGCTCATACGATGAAAGAGGGCTATTCACCCCCCTCTAGCCGGCCACCAACCGCGACCCTACACATACATGTTACCCGCATCGCTTATACGGTCGTGTAGGATACCTATATAGTTGTTGGATTATCTATTGCATTCTTTGACCTATATTTATGTCGTTATATGGTTTAAAGCAGACTTCCTGTATATGTATATACTGTGGATATGTGCTCATGTTGGATAGGTGTAGCGTAGCAGACGTTCAGGTATGTCTGTATTTTATATTGGCTTTTGGTTAGAAGGTATATACATGGATATGTTATCATGTTAGTGTTACCTAATATACTTGTAGATTTTTCTATCGAATTACATGTGATATGGATATATACATGTTTTCCTATTACCTGCTGAGTTTTAGTCACCACCATAGACCCTGGGTTTTCTGTCGCCCAGGTAACAGGTAGTCGACTTCGTGATGGACTTGGAGCATGGCTGGTTGGCATCGTCTCATCTCAACTCTGAGAGTCTGGGTTTTTGGGTTTCCATTGGTGTTCCGATATGAATTTGGTTTTTGTGTGATGATTGTAGTCTGTGACTATTATTGTTGTATCTTTCTTTTCTGGTTTTGTTATAGTGGTTCTTAGTTTTGGCATTAGTCATACCGGTATGCATGTGTGTGGGATTGTATTGTTGTTGTGTTGTTTCCGCTGTGTTTTGATGTGTTATTATGGTTACATTGTTATATGTTATGTTATTGTGGGCCCAAGGGCCTTATATTAACAGTAGATGTTGCCACGTACAGGGGAGATGCTGTCCGTTTGCTTTTCGGCATAGCATACTCGCGGGGCGTGACACTTGGAGTAGCAACCTAATTAGGGTTGTAAACCAAGTAAACTGATTGTGTCTAAATTGCATTTAATTTCCGCTGCGTACTCATATTTGAAAATATAAAATAAGTTTTAAAATTAAAGAAAATTATAAAATCCGAGATTCACCCCCTCTCTCGGATTATTGCGATCCTACAATTGATATCAGAGCGGGGGAGCTCCGAATTTGGTGCAACCACCATCAAGAGCATTAGGATAGTTTTCTTTATTTTTCTAGAATTAGATTAATTTTTAATATTTTTTAGCATTAAATTAATTTTCTGCATATTAGGATAATTTAATTAATTTTCTGTATATTAGGATAATTTAATTATTTTTCTTCATATTAGGATAATTAAATTAATTTTCTACCTATTAGGATAATTTAATTAATTTTCTGCATATTAGGATAACTTAATTAATTTTTTGAATATTAGGATAATTTAATTAATTTTCTGTATTTTAGATTAATTAAATTATTTTTCTACACTTAGCTTAATTTTTATTCTAGAATAATTTTTGCTTAGAATAAATTCTTCATTAATTTGTGTACTTAGTGTAAATTTAATTCTTGCAAAATATTATTTAATTAATTTAAATAAAAATCTATTATTAAAATATTTATTTAGGAATGTCACACTTAGAAGGGTATAGCACCGTTCGCCCTTCTCTCTTCAACGGAGAGGACTTTTCCTACTGGAAAAGGAGAATGAAGTGTTACTTGAAAACCGACCTAGAGGTTTGGTTTTTTATTAGGAAAGGGTTCGTAGCTCCGGTAGACAACTCGGGTGAGTTATTAGAACCGAAAAAATGGACCGCGGACATTAGAAAACGGGCTCAAGTCGATTATAAGGCGCTTAACACCTTGCAATGTGGACTTACCCAAGAAGAGCTCAATAGGGTGGGTTCATTCGAAAACTCTAAGGAATTATGGGATAAATTAATTGAATTACATGAAGGTACAAATGACACTAGGATATCTAAACGAGACATGTTACTAAATAAATTATTTAATTATAAAATGAATGAAAATGGAAATGCTAGTCAACTTCATACAATAATAAAAGACATTTTAAATGGATTACATTTAATAGGACACCAAAAAGGAAATAGAAACTTAATTAGGTATACACGTAAGGCATTCCCGAGAAATGCCTTATGGACATCGATTGTCGATGCCTATAAGGTTTTTAGGGATCTTTCTATAATTAGACTAGACGAATTATTTTGCGAACTTGAACTACATGAACAAGCTAACTCGGGTCAAACCGAGAATGGTATTGCTTTAATGGCAGGTTCAACAAAAAAGGAAAGAAAAGCAAAATGTGAATCCAAAGATGAGTCGGAGTCAGAGTTAGAGTCAAACTGAGAAGAGGAAATAGTAAACATGGTCCAGAAAATGTTCAACCAGAGAAAGAGGTTTACGAAGGACACTAAGAAAGTTGTTGATAACAAGCCTAGACCCCGATCGGAAGTGACATGCTACGAGTGCAACGGAAAGGGGGACTACAAGTCGGAGTGCGCAAAACTAAGAAAGGAAGAAAAATCAAAAAAGGAAAAGAAGAAGAAAGCACTTAAGGCAACTTGGGACGAGTCATCATCGAAAGAGTCGGGCACAGAAGAAATGAAGAGAAGTTTCGTGGCGTTCATGGACAAATCGAGCTCCGAAGCGGAGTCAAGTTCCGAGTACGAGTCCGATTCCGAGTCTGAGAGAAGCCACAGATCCGTATCCATTTACGAAGGACTAGATGAGGCAACTTCTCTCTTAGAAGATAAGTTGTACAATATAATTGCATGCTTAGGTAGAAAGTTAGCTAAGTCCGAGAATCGAGTTGACTCGCTCCTTAAGGAAGTCCAAGCACTTAAGGAGCAAGTCAACTCGAAGACTTCGACTTGCCAAAATAAGGATAGAGACTCAACTCAAGTTTCAAAGCTTGAGGAAGAGAATTTGGTCCTAAAAAGGCAAGTAGAAGATCTAACCGGATCGTTAGAAAGGTTCACTTCGGGTTCCAAGTATCTCAACATGATGCTTGGATCTTAGCGAGCCGTGTACAACAAGTCCGGACTTGAATACAAAGCTAAATCCTTTTATAAATCATACATGTCATTATTTAGCCGAAATGCTAAGAATCGAGTCCAAGCATGGGTTCCTAAGTCTAGCTTAGTCAACCAAGTTGGACCAAATCAATTTTGGGTTCCCAAAAGTCAAGTTCACTTAGTGAACAAAACTCAACTTGGCTACCACTTAGGGGGAGCTAAAACCTTGCTTGTTTCCTTGTTTAGTTAAACTCTTGCATGCTTTAGCTTACTTTACTTGTTTAATTTAGAATGGACTAGATAGGAAACAAAGTAGTTTAAACTTAAACAACCTAGTACTAAGATGAAGTTAACTAATAGTAAGTTAGGGAAACTCTTCAAAGTGCATGTCTAGGAAGTGGTCGTTGCTCTGATATCCAAGAATGTCATGTGCCTCGCCACGACCTAGTGCACTAAGTCGAGTGAAACTGACCGAATCTAACTCTAAGTCTTTGACTAGTTAGACCAAGGCTAAGTCCAAAGTGAATCAAGTACTTAATTCTTTCATTGACTTTGTCTAGGAAGTGGTCGTTGCTCCGATATACAAGAAGGTCATGTGCCTCGCCACGACCTGGAAGTCAATGCTGGAAAACCCACTTGACTAACTCAAACTAAGTTTGAATCTAACACAAGTTTAAAAACTTTGAAATTTCTCATTAAACTTAATTAATATAAAAAGAAATCCTCATCTTGTTGGACTTTCCGAGCGGTAAAAATCACTTTTTGCATTGCGGAAACCTCAGAAGTCGACCACGGATCCGTGCTAAGATTAACAAAAATAATACATGTACGTGTCAAGAAAACTTAGATCTACATGATAAGAGTATTACCCTTGTAGTGACGCCCTTCGCGTATCCCGCTCGTCCAAACGCTTTGTTGGATCTCGAAGAGTGTCAAGTACACACTCCTCTACAAGTATCCACACGAACAATAGGTGGAGAAGACAACTTAGAGTGTTCTAGCACTCTTAGAAGTCCATGGCAAGAAGGATGAGGGAGATAGAGCTTGAGAGGAGAGGAGGAAGAAGATGAAGTTAATCCACTTCAATTCACCACTAATGCACATCTAATATGACCGGCCACTTCATAGAGGTTTAAACCATGTAATACCAAGAGCCATGGCTCTTGGTCTTCCTCATGAGGTGACACCCTATGATGTGTCCATGATGATGTGTAACATCATCATTGGCCAGCCCATGCCAAGTCATAATGATGTGGCATTTGGTCAAGTCAAACTTGATCATTCATCTTCCCTCTCAAGTCAAGTCAAACTTGACCTCTTATCTCCCATGGTTGATCAAATCCAACCATTTGATTCAAGTCACTTTAATTTAATGAATCTCTATTCATTAGTTTAAATTGATTCAATGAATTAAATCTAAATTAGACTCATTCAACACTTGAATCAAATTGAGTCCAACTTAATTAGTCTAATTCAGATTACTCTTAATCCAATTTAGTTCATCACATGAACCTAATCCTCATGGTCCATCATATGAACCTCATCTCCATCTAATTGCCCTTTGTGTGTGACTCTATAGGTTCTTGTAATGTTGACAATGCTCCTAAACCGATTTAGAAACATAAGCAATGAGCAGTATCTAGCAACACATCATTGCTACCCAAGTTACAAGAATGTTGAGATCCAACATCACCTTTGTGACTACTAATTGTGACTCTCACAATATGTGACAATGTCTCTCTATCCATGACATCTAGATTGACCAATTGAGGCATAGACCATGTCATCCTCTGTACAATCTATATCTTGAACTCCAAGTAGACTCACTCTAATCAAATGAGCTCAATATCTCATATTGACTCATTTGGGCATGGCCATGCACTTAGTGGTCTCGCTCTATCAAGAATCATGATGTCACTCCCGTCATATAGGAGGGATAGATCTCATCTACATCACTCACATCCCTTCGCATAATTTGTTACATACCCAGTAATCGCCTTTATAGTCCACCCATTTACGGACGACGTTTGACGAAGCCAAAGAATGCAACTCCTTATGTAGGGAACCATAGTGACTTCAGGTCCAAGGACTAATAGTCATACTAATAGTCACATGAGAAAGTATATGACACTCATATAATGATCCATGATACTTTCTCATGGCGGGTCATTCAGTATACATTCTCCAATGCATACCCATGTGACTTGTGAGATCAAGTCATCGAGTTGACCTACATGCTAGTCTATTAACATTGTCGCTAAATGTTAATAATTGACTAGGAATGATTAAGAGTAGTATTCTCTATATCATCTCATTATCAATTCAACCAATCGATTGATATAAATAAGAACCTTCTACTCAAGGACATTATTATACTTAGTTATTTAGCACCAATACAAGTAAGTATAATAACCATAAAGAAATGCCTTTATAAATATATATAGGAATATGATACAATAAGTCCATACAACAATTATCATATAATTGGCTCTAGGACTTTCACTAACACATCTCACAAAACTCATAGGATTAACGTGTATTCAAAACCTAGTTTGGGGGAGATGATTTAGAATTTAATCAAGCTTAATTAGTTTAATACAATTCACCTAACTTAACAACTTACTTAATAACTTTACTTAAACTAATTTAACTTAACTCAACTTAATATACTCAACTCAAACTCAATAAATTAACTTAATTGACCCACTAAACTAAACTTAATTAACCTAAACTTAATCATCTAATCAATTCAATCCAACTAATTTAATCAACTCAAATCAATTAAGTAAATCAACGAAATTAATCTAATAAAATTAATTAAATCGAATTAAACATAAAAATTAACCAAAATTAAAAATACCCGAATTCAGTTGACTGGAGTATTTTCAGTCAACTCTAAAAGAGTCGAATGAATCAGCTTCATTTGCCTCCGAGCCTTGGAAAGGTAAAATGCGACTTTCAGTCGACTGAAATTGATTCAGTCGACTGAAATGAAATGGTAGATAAAGTTTTGGCGGTGAAGTAAATGGTAAAATAAATTACAGTAGACTGAAACAGGTTCAGTCGACTCTAATTCAATCGACTGGATCCCGTCTATAAGAACAACGCCAAGCCAGCGCCAAAAAGACTCACAACCACCACAATCCACTGCGAAAACCCTATTTTTAGCCTTCCGAAGCGTCTAGGTCATCATATCTCTTTAAAATCATCCATAATGCCGAGGTAATAAGTCTTAAACTTTAGTTTCAATTACTTTCAATAAATATTGAATAATTGTAATTCAATTAGGGGTAAAAGAAGAGCTATTGAGATTGAGTCATCTACTCCATTCTTGGATATTAGGTTCCCTACTGAGGGGCATAGGATTACGTTTGAGAACACACTTTATACTTCTATGCCTACTAGATACATTAGCAAATCATTTTTTAGTAATTCATGCATGCTTAGTATGGAAGTCATAACGCATTACGGGTTAGAGAAATTAGTGTATTGTAAAAACACTATTAACACAGATATATGTGCAGAGTTTTTCAATAACTTTAGTAAAATTGATGATCTTACATATTCAACTAGAGTACAGAGTAAGGATTTTATTTTTACCCCCTCTATGTTGAGAGAGCATCTAAGACTCATACATTCATCATGTCCGATTGCATGCTTCCCATCCACGGAGTTACCATACGGTGACCCCTACTCGCACATTATATTAGATAGGATACATATGCATCTATTTGGTGAGGAGAGAACTTTGTCTATGAGTATCTTTAGTTCCACTAGACTCAGAGTATAGGACTATGTCATGTACCGAGTCATAGCGAACTGCATTCTGTCACTCACCACCAGGGGCATCACTATGATGCGCCCCTATCATTCATTTTTACTTTATGCATTTAGTCATAGATTAGATTTAGACATTAGTTTACAGATGTTTCATTCCATCATTCATCATTCTAGGTCAATTACTGGCAGGAAGGCACATTTGCCTTACTGCCATGTTATCACATCCCTCTTAGCTACATTAGGGTTTGATGTTACCATAGATAACATCAAACAACTTACTTCGGAGCATCAGGAAGCCCCAGGATTCGATAGTCTATCACCTTTTCTTGGGATTCCAGTACCTCCTACCGTAGCAGAGAGATTATCCAGATTGGAGGATGCGATGTAGCACCAAGAGCAACAACATCTTGAGATGATGCAGATGTTGCAGGTGCAGAGAGAGGATCATCGAGAGATGATGAAGTTTCTTAGGACATGGGCATGAGTCATCCACCCCCTCCACCTCCTCTATCTTCTGACTAGGAGTGTTTTAGTTATGACACTTGTTACTATTTGAACTTAATAAATTTAACTATTTTTAAATCTTGTGTGTGAATTGTTTTATGCTTGGTAGACTAGGATGTTTTCATACTCATTACTCATATTTTATTTTGAAAAGTAGTGTTATATTATTTTTAAAGAAAAGTTAAAAATCAATCTAGGACAATTTAGATTTCATGATCCTATAGAATTAAGTAAGCCTTCGAATCTCACAAACACCTAGGATTACCTGTTTGTGTATTGAGACACGAAGATGGGCGTGAGATGTTAGGACTGCACCCTTAGTTCTAGATGTAGATCCAGTGCATCGACATGAACCAACACGGGGTTTACAAGAGCAACTCAATCACTTCGGTGACTAAGTCTAATTCAAAGTTTGATGATTAATTCTATATCATTTGAGCTAGTAAAGAGCTGGACATTTGCTTTAAGGACGATTTTTAGATGTGTATTTTTAAATATTAAATAATATCTGGAAAGTCATGCTTGGACATATTTTCTATCATATTTGCATCCTCTTAAAATTTTTTGAAACTATGTTATTATTCACGGGGAGTTTGAAAATTTTTAAAAATCTTAAAAATTTTGAAAATATGTTATTATTCAAGGGGAGTTAGAAAATTTTGAAATTTTTTGAAAATTTTGGAATTTGAAAATATGTTGGAATTTATAAATATGTTTAGGGATTGTTAAATTTTTGACAATTGAAATTTTGAAAATTCTTTATCTTTTGAAAAATTTTATAAAGGGAGAAATCCTATAAAGACAACCCTATAGAGGAGGATTGATTTCAAAACTTAAGCATTTTAAAGCTTAAAATTTGAAAATGTGGCATTTTTTAGCTTTAGAGTTGTGGCATTTTCAACTTAATTTTGATTTTGATATATGCCAAAGGGGGAGAGAAAAGATTTAAAGTTAGAGAGAAGAGACTTATTGAAAGGGAGATGTAAAAATTTATATGTGCATTTCATACATGTTTAACTTAATGCATTTCTTATATATGTTAAAATTTGAATATTGTTGTGTTATTCTCCTAACTTTAACTGATGTGTTGTCATACATCAAAAAGGGGGAGATTATTGATACAGTGAGCATCACTCCTTGGTTTTGATGTATGAACCATAGTTAAAGTTAGGAATTACTTATGTTCTAATATCAGTGTTAAGTGTGCAGACTTAACAGGAAGTCCTAGTAGGTCGTGTTGATCGGATACTAGGCAGTTGACTTGACAGACCATGAGGACTGAACACCAGGCATGAAGTTCAGATGGGTCGCATGGACCAAACATTTGGCATGAAGGCTGATTGGGTCAAGAGACCGGACAATCGGTAAAAATTCTAGCTGGGTCAAGCAGATCGGACAGCAAGTGGAAGCCCTAGAGGGTCAGATCAGATGTCAAGAGTGTTAAGTCCGGCAAGCAGTTGGCAGGTAAGCCTCGAGTGAAGAGATGAGGTCGAGTCCTTTGTAGGGGGATAAAGCTAGGCGTTGATCCGACGAAAAGTCCGCGTGGGAATTAGTAGTCGAGATCGAGCAATATTACTACTGCTATCATATTTAATTTTATCTATTTGTGCTAATCTCATTTTGCAAGGATTAGTCGACTGAATTTTAGTCAACTCTGTTTGGGTCAGTCGACTTGATACATACAACGGGGGTCCCTGCTGCTAGCCACTCCGACTAACACTACTAATGAGTGGTCGAGTACCACGCACTCAGGACAACTGCACGCAACTCCAACTACCACCGTCTATAGTGGTAGAGTGCGGCACAACAAATGCTCTGCCCTCACACCAGTTACTCCTCGGGGAGTGCTCTGGGAGGCAAGATGACTGACGACTCTCTCAACCCCAAGGGAGACTATGTCGTCAGAATGCATGCAATTGACATGTGTATGCTGTCACATGTACAACCATCTACCACAGACTCTCTGTTCAGCAAAGAGTCATACCCATCTAATCAATACTCTCTATCCTATAGAGAGTTGTACTCAATAGATTGACGGACTCTCTATCCTGTAGAGAGCCGTACTCAACTGATCATAACTCTCTATTCAATAGAGAGTCGTACTCAACTGATCGACGCACTCTATATCCAATAGAGAGTCGTACTCGACTGATCATAACTCTCTCTCCAATAGAGAGTCGTACTCAATTGATCGGCGCACTATCTATCCGATAGAGAGTCGTACTCGACTAATCATATCAAGCTGGGACCACCGGTCTGCAGCGACACTATAATCACCCTTCACTTAACCATTACACAACTCATGGTTGGTAACAGTATGCAACATACGGGTATTGAAAATAAATCCTAAATTTAGGGCATTACCTACCCATAGATGACCTTTTTCCAATTTATAAATTGGGTCATCCCTCGTACTAACATTTACACCCTACTAAACATCTAGGCCAATTTACATCACATATATAACTCCTAAATCATGATAGGGTATATGTGATATCAACAATTTAGCATAAATATATCCAACGATAAGTTCAAGCATACGATAATAAGAGCAGGATCAAGGTAATATGAACACCTAACATGCTCATATCTATGACTAAATCTGAATGCAATACATCTACCTGGACCAGGTAGGAAATTACTCACCTGCTATGTAGAATATGTTGATAGTCTTCACTTCCATGAACCTATCTTGAATCAAGGTCCTGAAATCAACATCCTGCAAACGAAACATATAAACATAACTAAATGCTAGCATAACCCTAATGCTAGAATAATTCCCTAAATCACATCTTAACCCTTAGATTAGTCAATTCAATCAGGTAGTAGTGTAATCCTCTACACTTCATTTACTAATCATATTTGATCTATGATTACTTCACAAATAATACCACTGTGACATATCACATCGAATCAATAACCTTATATAAATCTGGCTTACCTTCCAATTTCTTCAATCACCCAACTCATCAATCCTTCTGGATCCACATTTGAAGTATTAAATCTGTAACGATCATAGCAACTTAAAAACCATCCCCAATTCATCAATTACTGATCAATTCTACCATCAATCCCAAAAATCAATTTACTGTATCTTTACCTTCATTGTCTTCCCAATCGAAGAAATGCAAGTGCCAATATAGAATAATTTCTGTATACCCTGCAAGAACATAAGCGCAAGTCATGGAAGTAACTTCCTATACACGCACCTGCTCCAACTTATTGGCAACAGCAAGGTACTGTTCATCATCTCCTTTGCTTACCGGCATCAACTCCACAGAACTGGTAGCCACGTTCACCGGCTGCAACCGACACTCACGATCCTTGCCTATACACCCAAAATCCTGTTCAACCAAGGAATCAAAGCAAGGGATTAGACAAGGAGAAATCGACACCCTTACCTAATTCCGACGATCTCCGGCAAAGAAATCCCTCAAATGTATCTATTCGCCGGAATCCTGCTGCCCCGATGGTAGGCGAGGAGAAGAGGTGCGAAGAAGGCGGCAACGACAATTAGGGCTCATAGAACAAAAACGAGCTTTGTCGGCTACACGATTGGACAGACGGCGATGAGTCCAGTAAAGGCCGAAATTTACTGAAATCTAGTAAAACACCGCGCCCTAACCTTGCTCAGGCGATGGCGTAGCGAGCTCAGGTGGCGGTGAAAAGGGAGAAGGGCTCGCGGCCTGCTTGGGGCGCCGGCAATCGAAGACCGAGAGCTCGCGGCGACAGCGGCAGCGGCGTGGTGGCGCGTGAGGGAGAAGGTGGCGGCGAAGAGGCATCGTCGGGCTGCTTCCCGATTCGGTGGTCGGCTGTGCGATCCGCTAGCTGCTTCAACGATGCAAGCGGCTGGCGACGGTGAGCACCGAAGAGACGCCGGGTAGAGATTTGGGGAGAAATGCACGATTTAGGAAACACACGGGTGGAGAAAAATGGAAGAAACGGCGCGGCTCGTGTTAAAAAAAGAGATGAGTGGGTTTTTAACGTTAAGTGGTTGAGTTAGTCTAGATCAAATCCGAGCTAATCCAACTTGACCCAACACCCAAATAGGCTTTAACCTTCCTCCAAACGGTCATACAAATCCCTATTAATTTCAAAAAAAATCCTAAAAATTTCTAAAAAATTCCACAAGATATTTTATCAATTATCGAGGATTATTTTTTTTCCGGTATTTTACATTCTCCCCCACTTATAAAAATTTTGTTCCCAAATTTCGTACTAACATGCAAAAATTTACTTCAAGCAAGTTTCCGAAAGGACCACTTACCTTCCTCAAGTAACCAAATGAGACCATCGAGCTCGGATAGTATCTTCCAGCCCCCACATAGCCTCCTCATCGATATGATACTGTCATCCAACCTTTATGAGTCGGATGGTTTTGTTCTGCAATTGACGCTCATTGCGACCAGGAATACACACTGAAATCTCCTCGTAAGCCGCATTAGATAGAGGTAGAATCGAAACCTCTTTCAGAACATAATCAACATGCGACATGTATTTCCTCAGTATAAAAATAGGAAATACATTGTGAGCACCCGCAAGTGTCGGAGGTAAAGCCAACCGATAAGCTACACCTCCATAATTCATAACACAAGATCTGAATAGATCCTCCAATGTCTAAATGATACACTTAGACTGTTCATCTATCTGCGGATGAAATGTTGCACTAAGCCGAAGCTCTGTGCCCATAGTCTGGTGCAGACTCTGCCAAAATCGCGAGCTAAATCGCGAATCTCTATCCGATATGGTATTTAAAAGTACCCATGCAATCTGATAATCTTTCGGCAATACAACTTTGCCGGATGATCCAACGAGTAATACTCACGAATAGGAAGGAAGTGAGCTGATTTGGTTAGTCGATCCATGATCACCCAAATCACATCATGTCCTTTACGGGTTCTAGACAATCCCGTAATGAAATCCATAGTGATACGCTCCCACTTCCATTCCGAAATCGGAATTTTCCTAGAGAAATCCATCGGATTTCTGATGTTCAATCATCACCTGCTGGTGTAGTAAATATCCAGCATCAAAGTCTGCGATATATCACTTCATACCGTTTCCACCAGTATCAACGTTTCAACTCTCGGTACATCTGAGTACCACCAGGATAAATAGAAAATCTCAAATAATAAGCTTCCTGTAGCAACTCTTCCTTAAACACTGCAACTCTGGAACCCTCTATCCTTATCAGAGACAGGGAATTATTTTCTTAAAAGAGACATCCATCAACCATCCAAGATACACTCCACACACGCTGTAAGTGCATGAATGACTATAGCGATCAATCTCTGAAGTTGCAACTGTTCGCATTCCAGCAACTCTATAGTAGCTAACCGGTAGCTTGTTAAATTCAATGAGCACTTCTGCCCCATACAACTACCAATCCAGATAATAACTACTAAAGTCATGTCATGTATATGACAGACTATCTCGTAGTTTCTTAACTGACGTAGGCATAAGATATGTCTCATTCATCTGCATCGGAATCATTTCGATCCTTGAAACGACGCATCTGCGTACATCATCCTTTTATCCACTCCGGAAGGATTAACTAATACTCGTGTAAAAGTTAACCACCGTCTAGGTCTTGTAACTGGTTTCACCAGCTTCTGACTAAATGATTTCCATCATCACCTTTGTCAAACAAGTCTGTGGTATAGTAATGCTAAAACATTCTATCCACATCTACAGTAATATCTAAACCATACAAGGAAAACCACCATCTACGGTAGCCGAGTGCGCAACTCCAACTACCACAATCAACAGTGGCCAAGTTACGCAACTCCAACAACTACAAAAGGATCCAATCATGTTCAAAATACACAATTCTCAAATCCAGGGAAGACTAAATCGTTAATTAGTCAAACATCTTAATCAAAACTCATAAAATTCATACTAAGTATGAAATTGTCGTCTCTACACATCTACATCCTCTTTACTCTAGGCTGATGATATATCAATCATCACAACGACAATGATAATTGTATGACACCATGTCACTACAATATCAACACTCCAGTCATAAATCAACCCTAGAGTATACGCTGGTGTCCTTAGCTGATCTAAATAGATCATTTATCCATAACGAAGGATATTCATCACAATAACTACTGTATTCCATCATCGATAATCGATGCATACTTTCAAAGGTTCATCCCTCTTTTATCAAAGAGTTCTGGATCCTTCTCAAGGAGAAATACTGAGATAGATAAATATCTCCTCCAACATCTCCTATAATCACAACTTACGTTCTTCCAATTCTTTTATAGTGTTTAGCAACACTGATACCAACAAAATTATCACTCGATATGCGATCTTCGATACCAGAACTATTTTCGCAATCATTTCGATCGCCTACTCCACTTGCCTATGCAATAACAAGCCTTGGAGTTCATCCGAAACTACATTCGAAGGCTCTCGGATTATACGCACATCCGAGAGACATACCATACCATATTCTTAACAATTTAACCATCCGTAAGGATATGTCTATCAGAGTCTAAGGGCATCGCTTGACTTCTTAATTGTTGATCCTCATCTCACCTGACGGTAGAGATACCATCGACCCACAAGTCGATGTAAAGGACCCTTCTAATCCAACTGAGAATGTTCTAGACACAGATACCTATAACTACAAGCATCTCTTAACATATTAACCTAGAGGGTAAAACTAGAGTAATACCCTGAACGATGAAATATCTGTCGATCCTATCCCAAAGGCTCCACGCAAGTCTTGGCCTTTCTCCGAAGAGAATAAGATCAGATCCAACCTTCCGCGATAAAATGATCGCATTTATATTACGAATGATCTGAGGATTTTTTTTCCTAGATCATCTAATTCTATCACTTAAATCTACGAGCTACAACTGTAGAATACAAAATAGATACGACCACCATCGTATACTCTCTCCTCTGTACTAATCAAATCATATCTGGGGGTAACTGTTGTCTGCATGAGTCTTCCATGATGTCTTCTGCTGATACTGCTGTATAAGTCACTTCCACTAGAGGGAAGTATCAAAGAACTCCAACCCCGCCTGAGGTAGTAGGTTGCAACTGATGAGATAACCAAGTCTTCTGTGCTGATCTCTGCTGTCGAGACGGTGCTTCTTCCTCCTGGAACACCATCGCTAGTCTTCAACTGAGTCTTCAAAGTACACCTCCTCCACTGTACTGGTTGCTCACAATAGCAACAGATGAATTGTTCCAACAGATAATCTGACTTCGCGTGTCTTCGTGATCTACACTGCACACCCACAATCCCTTCAGAGTCTTTGTTCTGATTTTGTTGATATCCATGAGAACATCCTGATGATCTACAATTGGTCTTCTATAATAGGATAGTAGCCCAAGGCCTCTGACCCCGATCTTGCTCTTTTTATCCAACAGTCGAAGACTACGGACCCAAATAAGTTGACTTGCAATATCTGCTTATCGGTCTCTAACTCTTAAACATTTGTACAGAGTCATTTCTAAACTCCTGTCACAATCCAACGTCTTCTGGCAAGATCTCGTAGAAGATCCCGGCATCCTAATCCAACTATAAGCCAATAACTTTGGGCGGCTTAAATCATCCATTCATCTCCTTGAGCTATTAGGTGGTCGTAACCTCTGCAAGTCTCACGACTCTGCACAGTACACTATTACTGACCGATCACCCTTTCTTGAAGCTCAAGAATTCCTTACAATGCATCACTAAAAGTGACATGGGGAAATACTCTATTTCAACATTACTAAACCATGATCAAGTGATATATTATTTCCCCGAAGATTATTTTTTGCATTTATCACCAAATACCGGCTTGACCTCGATAATGGTATGCAAATAACTCTACTTTCTTGGTATAACATGAGTTAAGTACTTAAAAGTACTCTCAAAGTTATACAACTCAGTACGAACAACTCAGAGATAAAATCCCTATGAAACTCCATAACCTAGCCTTCCGCTATCTGCATCAACAATAGTCTACAAGTCTGTTCATTACCCACAGGTAATGATCCGACTAGCCCAGTTAGTGAAAATCTCTAAGGCTGAAATCTTTGATTTCAACCAGAAATTTGACGACTTGACCCATGTTTTTCCGACTCAGTATCAGTCGGCTCTCAGAGGTAAATCACCTCCTCGACACAGGTTCAAGACTCACAGACTCAACCAGTCGTTCCCGTGGTCAACTCATACCACGGTTACGAATAATAACCAACACACTATAGGTTATTCTCTGGTATAAGCATCTAAATGCATAGCCAACATAACCGAGAGTATAAACCCTAATGGTCACTCCGGTTAGTCGCCTCGATGGATGACCCCTACTACAAGTCTGCACAGGTGTCATAACTATATTGTATACACCTACTAATCAAGTTTAGATAAATATCTACTAAACCATAAGTTTTTTAGGAATTCTTACCTCGTACTGCTTGGAGCTCAGGCCGCTGTCCATCTCATCTCAAAAAACCAAAACCGAATAAATCGACTCCCGAGAATCCAAGACTCGACTCAAAAACAACATTGTATGGCATCGCAGAACCTTTGGCTCTGATACCACTAAAGTTGTCATGCCCCGAGAGCATGCCGAGCCGAAAATCAAACGGACGACATCTCCCCTGTACGTGGAAACATTTCGGGTTAATACAAGGCTCTTAGCCCCACAATAACAACAATATATAACAATATCACCAAACCACAACAACATAACAAACTACTACAACAAATACACAGAAGAAACGATACCACAATAATACAATCCCACACATGCATACCGGTATGACTAACACAACACAATAACACAGAATCTCGACGAAATCCAAATATACAATATGTACATCAAGAAACTCTAAAATACAATACACAACGAACGGAAAGCCCAAAACCAATTCGGGAGCCTCGGAGGTGAGATGAGACGATGTCAGCCGACGGTGCTCCAAGCCGTCACGAAGTATTCTACCTGTTACCTGGGCGATAGAAAACCCAGGGTTCGTGGGGGGTGGTGAGTAAAACTCAGCAGGTAATAGAGAAACATGTATATATGCCATATCACATGTATTTTCAACAACATACTCTAGAGGTACAACAGGTATATCAGCATAGTATATAAATACAAGCATATACCGTCTAACCAAATAAACAACATAAAAATGTAGACATACCTGAAGTCTGCCACGCTACTCTGATCCAACCTGAACATATATCAAACATATATATATATATAACAGGAAGAGTAGATCAACTCACAATATACTCTAGCTACAGGTCAAGGTATCTAATGGTCTATCCAACCCATACCAGTATATAACAAATGCAAGAAACATGCATGAATATGATGTACACTCAAATGCAGCAAGCATAGTACAATCAAATGCAACATCACAATAATCATATATATATAGATTGTATGTATATATATATTAATCTCAACCATCCATATATATATATATATATATATATATATATATATATATATATATATATATATATATTTATATATCCATACATATATATGCATGGTAATATGCAAAGAGCCATAAGATACGGCAATGCAGCATGCATGGTCATGCCTACTCACCCCTACTCGCTACCACGACCCCAGTGTGGCCTAGGTGGCACGACATGACAACTATCCCAACTCACACCAACCACTGCTATAGAGTGGCCGAGTGGGCAGTATGATCAAGTAGCATACGAGCGTAAAGAGCTCGCTACACAACGGGGGTCCCTGCTGCTGGCCACTCCGACTAACACTACTAATGAGTGGTCGAGTACCACGCACCCAGGACAACTGCACGCAACTCCAACTACCACCGTCTATAGTGGTAGAGTGCGGAACAACAAATGCTCTGCCCTCACACCAGTTACTCCTCGAGGAGTGCTCTGGGAGGCAAGATGACTGACGACTCTCTCAACCCCAAGGGAGACTATGTCGTCAGAATACATGCAAATGACATGTGTATGCTGTCACACGTACAACCATCTACCACAGACTCTCTGTTCAGCAAAGAGTCATACCCATCTAATCAATACTCTGTATCCTGTAGAGAGTTGTACTCAACAGATCGACGGACTCTCTATCCTGTAGAGAGCCGTACTCAACTAATCATAACTCTCTATTCAATAGAGAGTCATACTCAACTGATCGACGCACTCTATATCCAATAGAGAGTTGTACTCGACTGATCATAACTCTCTCTCCAATAGAGAGTCATACTCAACTGATCGGCGCACTCTCTATCCGATAGAGAGTCGTACTCGACTAATCATATCAAGCTGGGACCACCGGTCTGCAACAACACTCTAATCACCCTTCACTTAACCATTACACAACTCATAGTTGGTAACAGTATGCAACATACGGGTATTGGAAATAAACCCTACATTTAGGGCATTACCTACCCATAGATGACCTTTTTCCAATTTATAAATTGGGTCATCCCTCGTACTAACATTTACACCCTACTAAACATCTAGGCCAATTTACATCACATCTATAACTCCTAAATCATGATAGGGTATATGTGATATCAATAATTGAGCATAAATATATCCAACGATAAGTACAAGCATATGATAATAAGAGCAGGATCAAGGTATTATGAACACCTAACATGCTCATATCTATGACTAAATCTGAATGCAATACATCTACCCGGACCAGGTAGGAAATTACCCACCTGCTATGTAGACTATGTCGATAGTCTTCACTTCCATGAACCTATCTTGAATCAAGGTCCTGAAATAAACATCCTGCAAACGAAACATATAAACATAACTAAATGCTAGCATAACCCTAATGCTAGAATAATTCCCTAAATCACATCTTAACCCTTAGATTAGTCAATTCAATCAGGTAGTAGTGTAATCCTCTACACTTCATTTACTAATCATATTTGATCTATTATTACTTCACAAATAATACCACTGTGACATATCACATCGAATCAATAACCTTATATAAATCTGGCTTACCTTCCAATTTCTTCAATCACCCAACTCATCAATCCTTCTTGATCCACATTTGAAGTATTAAATCTGTAACGATCATAGCAACTTAGAAACCATCCCCAATTCATCAATTACTGATCAATTCTACCATCAATCCCAAAAATCAATTTACTGTATCTTTACCTTCATTGTCTTCCCAATCGAAGAAATGCATGTGCCAATATAGAATAATTTCTGTATGCCATGCAAGAACATAAGCGCATGTCATGGAAGTAACTTCCTATACACGCACCTGCTCTAACTTATTGGCAACAGTAAGGTACTGTTCATCATCTCCTCTGCTCATCGACATCAACTCCACAGAATCGGCAGCTACGTTCACCGGATGCAACCGACACTCACGATCCCTGCCCATACACCCAAAATCCCGTTCAACCAAGGAATCAAAGCAAGAGATTAGACAAGGAGAAATCGACACCCTTACCTAATTCCGACGATCTCCAGCAAAGAAATCCCTCAAATCTATCTGGTAACCGGAATCCTGCTACCCCGACGGTAGGCGAGGAGAAGAGGTGCAGAGAAGGCGGCAACGACAATTAGGGCTCACGGAACAATAACGAGCTCTGTCGGCTACACGACCGGATAGACGATGATGAGTCCAGTAATGGATGAAATCGACTGAAATCTAGTAAAACACCGCGCCCTAACCTTGCTCCGGCGATGGCGTAGCGAGCTCAGGTGGTTGTGAAAAGGGAGAAGGGCTCGCGGCTGGCTTGGGGCGTTGGCAATCGAAGACTGAGAGCTCGCGGCGGCAGCAACAGCGACACCGACGTGGTGACGCGCGAGGGAGAAGGCGGCGGTGAGGAGGCATCGTCGGGCTGCTTCCCGATTCGACGGTTGGCTATGCGATCCGCTAGCTGCTCCGGTGATGCAAGCGGCTGGCGACGGTGAGCTCGGAAAGGAGGAGTCGCGATCGGTGAGCACCGAAGATATGCTAGGTGGAGATTTGGGGAGAAATGCGCGATTTAGGAAACGCACGGGTGGAGAAAAATGGAAGAAACGGCGCGGCTCGTGTTAAAGAAAGAGATGAGTGGGTTTTTAATGCTAAGTGGTTGAGTTAGTCTAGATCAAATCCGAGCTAATCCAACTTGACCCAACACCCAAATAGGCTTTAACCTTCCTCCAAACGGTCATACAAATCCCTATTAATTTAAAAACAAATCTTAAAAATTTCTGAAAAATTCCACAAGATATTTTATCAATTACCGAGGATTATTTTTTTTTAGTATTTTACAATCATCCTAATATATAGGACACGGTTTCCTCCTATAATCAACGACACACCATATAAATAATATCATTTCCCAATTTACTGAACCTATCGATTTACTCTATAAATCTCGCCCATTGGTAAATCAAAGAAATGAATACTAATTATATGTGCCCATTATTATATCGGGATTAAGAGCATGTACAACATAATATCTGAGGTTTGATTCAATTATGTAGTCAGCAATAAATCGAATCACCTCTAAGTCGGTCCTGCTCAATACACACAAAGTGCACTAGTGTGATTCTATGGTCAAGACAAACCAATACCAAATCACACTACAACCATACCAATGGTTTGTCCAAAGCCATCTCGGTTGTGAGCCTTTACTTATACTTTACAAGGAGCCAATAACATGATCTCCCATGTGACATTACACATCATGTTATCTACAATGTAATGTATTAGACAATATGCATAACCATATAAATATGCAAACAATGATCATGTGATTCTTATTTCAAAATAAAGATGTTCATACAAAAGATAGACTTTTCAGTATACATCCCAACAACAGGGACCCCCGTTGTGTAGCTTATAGCTATTTATCTTATCGCTACTTATTCTTACTGCCCACTTGGCCACTCGATAGTAGTGGTAGTTGTTGAGTTGGGACAATTGTCATGTTGTGCCACCTAGGACACACTGGGGTCATGGTAGCGAGCGGGGTTTGCATGCATGACCATGCATTTGCATTGCCATGTATGATGGCATATATATATATATGTGTGTGTGTGTGTGTGTGTGCGTGCATGTGTGATCAGTATATATAGATATAGTCTATATATGCATGTTGTGATTTTGCATTTGTTTGAGCTATGCTTGCTGCATATGTTTGTACATCATCTCACATGTTATTTTCATATTCTATATTGTTATGTGTGGAATACTAGTGTACGAGTTGGATTGGACTGTTGTACGCATTTGACCAGTATCATGATGTTGTATAGGATGCACCAGGTTCGTTGATGTATTTGTTTATAGGATGTTCGTATGGCAGTGTGTTGATTACAGGTGTAATATTGTTCTTTCATGTTGTATGTGTTATATTGTGGTATATGTGTTGAGGTTGTATGAGTTGTATCATCGCAGATCTTCAAATATGTCAGTACCTTACATTATATTCAGTTGATCAGTTGGTTATGCATTGATTAAAGTTATACTACTGGTTATTTGTTATTACCTTTAAGACTGTATACTTGTTGATCTCCATATATTATATGATGTTCATGCACTATCTTTCATATTACCGCTGAGTCTTAGGCTCACCACCATGAATCCTGGGTTTTCTTGTCACCCAGGTCACAAGTAGAAGATTCCTTGGGTGCTCGGAGATCCACCAGCTTATCCAATCTCACACAGAGTGGTTGGATTTTTATTCCATATTTTTGTATTATCTTAGATTGGTTGTTTTGGGATTTTATCCTATATTGTTTCCGTATTTGGGTATATGGACGTGTTGTATGTATTTGGCCTTTATTATGGATTCGGTTTGAATGCTGGTTTCTACTATGTTTCTTGTTGAGTCAAAGTCACTCCGGAGTGCATCTTGTGTCCTTGCATTTATATTATTTGTTAGTGTTACTTCACTGTGATTTATAATTTGTGGGTATCAGTAGCTGTAAGGGCCTTGTATTGGTTTTGTATCTTATATTGTCACTAGAGGGTACCCTCCTTTTAATGGACAAATATACTCTCGGGGCGTGGCAATTTTATTGATATCAGAGCCTAGATTGCGAAGTCCACTATCGGATTTTATTTCATTCGGATGTCGAGTTTTATTTACTCGGTTTTGGTTTTATGAGTTCTGGGATCTGGCAGTAGCAGGACATCTCCGAGCTACAAGGTTTAAGGTATGGAAATTGTTATCACATATCCTTTTGTTGGCTATGTATTTAGTTGTTCATAATAGGGAATGACATGTAGTGTGTGGTCACTATTCATGATCGTGGTTTGGGTTGACCACAAAAATAACTTGTTGAGTCTGTGAGTCTTGAATCTGTTGTCGAAAAGGTGAATTTCCTTTGATAGCCAACTGATACCGAGTCAGAAAATAGAGGTCAGACCATCACATTTTTTTCGAGATCAAAGATTACAGTCTTAGGGATTTTCCCTAACTATGCTAGTCAAATCATTACCTATAGGGTAATGGACAAACGTGTATACTATTGTTCATGCAAATAGTGGAAGATTAGTATATGGTGTTTTTGATCCCTAAGTTGGTTGTGTTGGGTTGTATAATTTTGAAGGTACTTTTGAGTACTTAATTCGTGTTATTAAGAGAAAGTAGAGTTAGTTGCATACCATTATCAGGATCAAATTGGTACTTGATGGAAGATGTAGGAAATAATCTTCAGGAAATTGTTAGGGCAATAAACCCATGTGATTTGATATGTGTGGCAAAGGGTTTAAGTTAGGTTGTTATTGTTTTGATATGTGCGTTGGAGTCTTGTAGGACTTAGTAATTCGCACATGGAGCTTTGGCAAGTTTCACCAACTCACAACCTCATGCTTGAGTCAGTGAAGGAGCATTGCGAAGCCGTGCGCTTGATGCATCCGAGGGACCGTCGGACGAGATGACTTGAAGTGAAGCCAAGGAAGCAGACTTCGAGGGCAAGAGACGCAAAGGAGCATTGCGAAGCCGTGCGCTTGGTGGTACCGAGGGACGTGGCCGCGAACGAAGAGAGCTTCCGCGAGGGACTTCGAGTGAGATGAGAGAATGAGTGAAATGTAAGTAGCTCATTATGTGAACTTGGCCGAAAGGGATAAGTGTCGGAGGCTCGACCGAGAGGGTTGAGGTTTACCCGACCATCGGACGCTCAAACAAATGTAAAGTTTGAGGTTTACCCAGCATCGATCATTGCCATGTCATGGCGATCATTGCTCAATCGGCCGTGACTCGGCGGTGTTGAGTCGATTTCTATGCCATCGAGGTCGTGATGATGGCGTGATCGGGTCATGAGGGTTTCAGGCATAGAATGGTGATCAGTCGAGTGCTCGCTTTCGGCACTCGACTGTTAGCTCCATCAGTCGACTGATGGCATGATCAGTCAACTGATGTGGGAGCTGTTGGATGAAATCCAACGTGGAAGAAGCCATTATTGGACAACGACTACAGGAGCAGTCGACTGATCGGGGCATCAGTCGACTGCCAGTGGCCAACGGGAAGAAAACAACCTTCTCTATTTATAGAGAAGGTGTGGGCTTTTGGATAGCTAATGCTTATGCTCTAACTGATCATTCAAGTGCCCTACAAGCTTCCAACTCTTTCTCTTGTTCTTATTTCAAATCTATTGTAAGAAAGAGTGTTTGTGTTGTAAGAAGGTTTACCTCCACCTTGCTTTGGCTAAAGGGAGAGACCATATTGGATTGGTTTCGGAGTTATTCACCGGAGAAGAATCGGACTGTGGATTAGCGGCATAGGGTTGTGCACCACATTATATCTCATGTTAGCATTGCTCTTTACTTTGTGTTGTTCTTAATTGTTTTATTTTTATATTTCCGCTTGCGCTAATCACATTTGTGGACGAGCAATTAAGAGTAGATTCCATCATACAACGAAAGAGGGCTATTCACCCCCCTCTAGCCGGCCACCTATGTTCCAACAAGTGGTATCAGAGCCAAGGAGCTTGTCAACGGACTCACCGCCACAACAAGAACTACATCAAGGATGGACGGCTCTAACATTCATCCGTCGAAGTTTGAAGGAGAATTCGCTTGGTGGAAAAAGCGAATGGAGGTATTCTTCGAAACCGACTTCAAAATTTTATTGATAATGGAAAATGGTTTCGAGATACCTAGGGATGAAGATGGGGAGAAAATAGAGAAGACAAGATGGACAAAGAGACAAAGAGATGAATACTTGGTGAATTCGAAGGCCAAGCATCACTTGTACAGCGTACTCCCCCAACAAGAGATCAATCGGATTGGAGAGTGTGCAAGTGCTAAAGATGTGTGGGAGAAGCTAATAGAGCTTCATGAAGGTACCTCAGAGGCCAAGCTTGCAAGAAGAGACCTCCTCCGCTCCCAACTAACTAATATCAAACTTGAAAAGGGAGAAAAGGTAACTTCATTACACTCTCATTTTAAAGAAATTTTAAATGGACTAATGAGTGTAGGAGAAAAACTTTCGAACCGGGATATGATTATGAGAGCAATCGATGCCTTTCCTCGGTCATCGAAATGGAGCTCAATGGTAGACTCCTTCTACATCTCAAAGAACCTAGAAGTTAGCACCTTAGAGGAGTTCTTCTCAACCATGGAGCTCCACGAAACAAGTCTTGAAGGAGTAATAGAAGAGCCAAGAATTCAACCGTCAAGAGGAGTAGCCTTGATAGCCGAAAAGGGGAAGAAGAAGAAGAAGGAGACACCACCTTCCTCCTCCGATGAAGGATCCTCCTCATCCTCCATGAATAGCAATGAAGATGCTTATATGGTAAGGAAGGTAAGGCATGCCTTAAGAAATTTAAAATTTAACAAATCTTATGATAGGAGAAGGCACAAGAGGAAGATCATATGATACAATTGCCAAGGAGAGGGCCATATAAGAGATGATTGTCCTCTCTTGAACAAGAGCAAAGAAGAGAGGAGGAAGAAAGAGGAAAAGAAGAAGGGGAGCAAGAAAAAGGAAGAAGAGAAGAAGGCCAAGGAAAAGGGAAAGGCCAAAGCACTAAAAGCAAGGACATGGAATGATCCTTCATCTTCATCATCGAAGGAAGAAAATGCTTTTGTGACAAATTTAGCTCTAATGGCAATAAAAGATGTGGACACCTCATCCTCCGAGCAAGAAGAAAGAAGCACTAGTGAGGAGAGCTCTAGTGAAGGGGGAGCTTCATCCTCATCCTCATTGGAATCGGAGGAAAAAGACATGGAAACTATGGTAACGAACCTTTCTCCTAAGAAAATAGTTTCCATAATTTCAAGTTTAACTAGGGACTTATTTAAGATAAAAAATAGAAATAAATGCATGCAAAATGAAATTAAGGCCCTAGAAGAAAAATTAGAACAAGCATGTTTAAATATTAATGATAATGCCTCTTCTAGCTTTGATAATGCATGCTCACATGATCATTATATGTCTTTTGATGTAAATGATGCATGTATTGAAGAAAATAGGGTTTTAAGGGAAAAGGTAAACCATTTGACTAAAGCCCTAGAAAAAGTTACAATAGGCTTCAATACCTTGAACATGATCATAGGGAGCCAAAGGGCAAGCTTTAATAGAAAAGGCCTAGGATATAAGGGAAACAAAAATGAAAATGCCTATCATTGTTTAATTGCTAGGGGTCAAGCTAAAAATAAAACAATTGCTAGAAAATGGATCCCTAAGGAATATTTAGTGAACCCTATAGGAAAGAACTTGTATTGGGTTCTTAAATCCATCCTTAAGGGTTAGGAAAACCCTAGGATAGTCAACCATAAGTGGACTTCACTTATATCATATTATATGGTTGACTTAGAATGATTGGGACTTAATTTTTGAAATAGTATTGGGGGATGATAATGCATAACCCATAAATTAAATGATTGAATCATGTTTCATGCTCAATTTTATAATTTATAATCATGATATGCAATGATTGACGATTTATGATCATGATTGATAACTCTTGATGCATGTTCATGTTTGGGTTTTTAGGGTGATAATTAACCATGGGTAGAAATGCATAAAAATTTGGTTAAGTACAAATACCTTTAGGAACATCTCAGACTCACCATAAGGATAACCTTGATTGAAAACTTAGCATGGGTGAGATGATAGGATGATACAAATGGTCCACTAATACTTATGACATTTAGATGGGTCATTAAGTGTATCAATAGACAATAATAGACCAATCATGGGGAAAGCATATGTTTAATTCATAGACATATTGACCAAAGATCATGGTTGGATATTTCATATGTTTTCAAAACCATTTCTTACTTTAAAAACTGTGTTTTCATGTTTTGAAACAATCTAAAGCAAAACTAGGTGTTAAAATTGATACAAACTTGATCAAATACTAGTTGTTTTTGAAACTTTTGGATTTTTGGAAAATCATTGAAAATATAAGTAATTTTCATGAAAACTCATTTTTCACTGATAAAGGACTTTAAAAAAAATGTGTTTTTCAAAATTTCACAATTTTTTGAATTTTCTAGAATTTCCGGTGCATTTCTGAATTTGATTACGAAAATCAAAATTCTTTGAAACCAACGTGCCGATCGTGATGTCGATTCATCATTTATTGACACTTTCAGTATTTTCAGGCTTTTTTGATGGTGTTTCGACCCTTAGAGTTTGATGCCTTGGATTATAACATTTGGATAATATTTTTGATTGTGTCAAAGGGGGAGAATCGATAGGTTTAAGGTTAATCATGCTAAGGGGGAAAATTTAGCATGTCTTAAGGGGAAGTTGCATGTTTAAGGGGGAGTTTTGATACTCATATGATTTACATGCTTTCTTGCCTTATGTTGTTATTGTTATTTGTTTACCTAACTTAAACGGATTGCCACACATCAAAAAGGGGGAGATTGTTAGGGCAATCAACCCATGTGATATGGTTTTGATGTGTGTGGCAAAGGGTTTAAGTTAGGTTGTTATTGTTTTGATATGTGCATTGGAGTCTTATAGGACTTAGTAATTCACACATGGAGCTTTGGCAAGTTTCACCAACTCACAACCTCATGCTTGATTCGACGAAGGAGCATTGCGAAGCCGTGCGCTTGATGCATCTGAGGGACTGCTGGACGAGATGACTTGAAGCGAAGCCAAGGAAGCAGACTTCGAGGGCAAGAGACGGGAAGAAGCATTGCGAAGTCGTGCGTTTGGTGCTACCGAGGGACGTGGCCACGAGCAAAGAGAGCTTCGGCGAGGGACTTCAAGTGAGATGAGAGAATGAGTGAAATGTAAGTAGCTCATTTTGTGAACTTAGCCGAAAGGGATAAGTGTCGGAGGCTCGACTGAGAGGGTTAAGGTTTACCCGACCGTCGGACGCTCAAACGGATGTAAAGTTTGAGGTTTACCTGGCATCAGTCAACTACCATGTCATGGCAGTCGACTGCTCCAAGTCGACTGTGACTCGACTAGTGTTCAAGTTTGATTTCTGTGCCATCAGTCAATTGCCACTAGATGACAGTCGACTACCGAGACCATCAGTCGACTGATGATGGAAGCAGTTGACTGGTCACGAGGGTTTCGAGCACAGAATGGTGATCAGTCGAGTACTCGCTTCCGGCACTCGACTGTTAGCTCCATCAGTCGATTGATGGCATGATCAGTCGACTGATGTGGGAGTCGTTGAATGAAATCCAACGTGGAAGAAGCCGTTATTGGGCAATGGCTACAGGAGCAGTCGATTGATCGGGGCATCAGTCGACTGCCAGTGGCCAACGGGAAGAAAACACCTTCTCTATTTATAGAGATGGTGTGGGCTTTTGGATAGCTAATGCTTATGCTCTAACTTATCATCCAAGTGCCCTAAAAGCTTCCAACTCTTTCTCTTGTTCTTATTTCAAATCTATTGTAAGAAAGAGTGTTTGTGTTGTAAGAAGGTTTACCTCCACCTTGCTTTGGCTAAAGGGAGAGACCATATTGGATTGGTTTCGGAGTGATTCACCGGAGACGAATTGGACCGTGGATTAGCGGCATAGGGCTGTGAACCATGTTATATCTCGTGTTAGCATTGCTCTTTACTTTGTGTTGTTCTTAATTGTTTTAGTTTTATATTTCTGCTTGTGCTAATCACATTTGTAGACGAGCAATTAAGAGTAGATTCCATCATACAATGAAAGAGGGCTATTCACCCCTTCTAGCCGGCCACCTACGTTCCAACAGAAATAATATATCACTTGGTCACGGTGTAGTGATGTTGTGAGAGTGTATTCCCTTGCATTATTTCCTTTGTCTCGTTATCAGGGAATTCTTGAGCTTTAAGTAGGATAATCGTTTGGTAATGGGAGTACCATGTAGAGTCGATAGACTTGCAGAGGTTATTACCACTTAATAGCTCGAGAATATGATTGGGATGTTTTAATCTATCCACGGTTTATTGGCTTACATCGGATTAGGATGTTGGGATCTTCTATCAGATCCTATCGGAAGACATTGGATCAAGTCATGAGTTTAGAAATGACTCCATATAAGTGTTTTAAGAGTTGGAGATCGATATGCAGACATTGGAAGTCAAATTATTGGAATCAGAAGTCTCGGAGTCATGGGTCATGAGCTACTTTCCAACCATAGAAGACCAACCGCAGATTATCGGAATGTTCTCGTGCACATCAGCGAAATCAGAAGAATGATTCCGAAGAGATTATGTGTGTGCAGTGCGGATCACGACGATATGCAAAGTCAGATTATCCAGTTGGATCATTTTATCTGCTTATACTGTAAGCAGCTAGTACATATAAGAAGAGAGTGTACTTTGAAGACTTAGTTGAAGACCATCGATGTTGCTTTGGGAGGGATGATTCACAATCTCGACAGTAGAGATCATCATAGAAGTTTGGGTTATCACACAAGCAGCGATCTACTACTTCCGCCATAGTTGGAATTTCTTGATACTTCCATATGGGAGAAGCGATTTACTCAGCAGTATCAACAGAAGGCATCTTAGAAGATTCATATAGACAACAACAACAGTTACCTCTTCAAGCACATCTATATCATTTGTCGAGTTGGAGTGCGCTACGATGTTGGCAGTTATTCAGTATTTTATAATCGGTGGTGTACTCTTTGCTAGTGCAATAGTGTTTATCACCTCCATTGCAGTCGTTTTGGTTGTATCCCAGTTTCAGCAGTTGATTTCAGTTCCTTTATAGTAGTCTTTTGCACCTACATGAGCTCAGCTGCCAAGAGCAGAAGTTGGACAAGGTTACATGATTACTAGAGAGGAGACACAGGGGGGAGAAGGATTAGTCATTCGGAATATTATGTCAATTTATATACCGATTGATTCGAATAGGGTGATTTTGGATGGGATTAGGAGAGTTTCTATACATTAGTTTTGTGGGTCGGTGGTATCTTTAACATCAGGTAAGATGTTGACCAACAACTAAGAAGTCAAGGGATGCCCTTATACTTTGATAGACATATATTTACTATAGACGTATCCTTACGGATAGTTAAATTGTTGAAATCATTGTATGTTATGTCTCTCGGATGTACGTAAAATCTGAGAGTATTCGGATGTAATTTCGGATGAACTTCTAGGCTTGCCACTGCATAGGCAAGTGGAGTATGCAATCTGAGTGATTTCGGGAATAGTTTTGATATTGAAGATCTCATACCAGGAGAACATTTTTTATGATTACTTTACCGATTGAGGTAATGATATTTTAGAGCCAAATATTTTTTTTTCTTATGGTGCATTGGCTGAGGGCTGATGTAAATCTCACAAAGTAGTTGAACCTCGTGATTGACTCAATGCAATGTCATTCAATTGGTTATGAGCCTAATCAGGTTGTTTTGATACCCTCATTGATCGATTTTGCAAAGTTGGCAAGTTGATGATGCACAAGAGGTATTTGTTAGAATGACGATTTTACCAGGTGATAATTTTATTGGTATCAATGTTGTTAAACACTATGGGGAATTGAAAGAATGTAAGTTGCGATTATAGGAGGTATTGGATGAGAAATTTATTTGTCCCAGTATTTCTTCTTGAGAAGATCTGGAATGCTTTGTTAAAAGAGAGATGAACCTTTGAGGTTATGCATCGATTATCGATGATGCAATGCAGTAGCTATTGAAAATGAATATCTTTCGTTGTGGATAGATGATCTGTTTAGATCAGCTAAAAGACATGTGTATACTCCAGGGTTGTTTTATGATTGGAGTGTTGATATTGTAGTGACTTGGTGTCATACAATTATCATTGTCAGCGTGATGATTGAGATATCATCAGCTTAGAGTAAAAAGGATACGGGTGTGTAGAAGATGATATTTCATACTTGGAATGAATTTTATGAGCTTTTGATAATATTGTTAGACTTATTTAGCGATTTAGTCATTCATGGTTTTGAAGAATCGAGCATCCTGGAAGTGATTGGATCGATTTGTGATTATCTTCTTAGACGATATTTTTGGATATATTTACGATCTTAAGGGAAGTTGTGGTTTCCCTAGATTGATTTGGTTATTACCACAGATATGGATAGGATGTTTTTAGCGTTACTATATCACTGACTCATTTGACCAAGAAGGTGATGGAATTCACTTGGTCAGAAGCTAGTGAAACTAGTTTCCAGGGCTCAGACGATGATTGACTTTTGCACAAGTGTTGGTTCTCCTTCCGGTGTGGATGGAAGGGTACTACACACAGATGCATCATTTCAGGGATTGGAGCGATTCTAATGTAGTTGATGAGACGTATCTTATGCTTATGTCAGCTGAGGAACTACGAGATAAGTTGTCATACACATGATGTGGATTTAGCAATTATTATCTTGTTTTGTAGATGTATGGAGCAGGAGTGCTCATTGAGTTTTGGCTAGCTACTGGGTAGCTACTATACAGTTGCTGGAACATGGACAGTTGCAACAAGGGAGATTGGTCACTATAGTCTCCCAATCACTTACAGTATGTGTGGTGGAGTGAATTTTGGACTGTAGATAGATGTCTCTTGTGAGAAGATAATTCCTTGTCTCTGATAAGGATAGTGGTTTCCAGAGTTGTATTAGATTTAGGACGAGTTACTTTTGATTTAGGATAGCAGACAGATCTCTTTTGTGATGATAGAGAGATTTTTCATCTTCGAGGAAGACTATATGACCTAGAGTTGTTTCAGTTTCAGGACAAGTTGTTTTAGGAGGCTCATCATTTGGGATTGGTGACATATTTGGATGGTACTCAAATGTAGTGAGTTTTGAAATGTTCTTATGGGTGGAACGACATGTAGGACATGGTTGAGTTAGTAACTTGGTGTTGGTGTGTCAGCTAGTAAAGGTGGAATATTAGTGACCAACGAATTACATACCAAGATAAAAGTGGGAGCTCAGTACGATGGACTGCGTTGGGAGATTATCTAGATTTCAGAAAGGACTTAAGGCCATTTGGGTTAATCGGTGATCGATTAGCCAAGTCTACTCATTTTCTTCTGATCCGTAAGATGAACTTGTTGAATCGCTTGATAGATTTATACTGCGAGGAGATTTCTAGTTTCATGGAGTATCCTTGAGTATTGTATCTGATAGTGTGTTTCTGACAAAGTCTCCAACATGTCATGGATATTGAGCTCCACTTTGGTACAGTTATTTACCTTTTAATAGATGGTCAATATGAAGGTACTATTCATACTTTAGAAGGGTTGTTGAAAACATGCGTGATAGATTTTAGAGGCTATGTGAGACCTGAAAAATAATATTCGAGCTCAGTATCCCCACTTGGTTACTTAAGGTGTGTGATTTTCTTCAAGTGCTTGAGTTGGGCAGTGTGGTATTGCTTACTCATTGTACTTGGGTTGAAAATTTGGGGACCAAATTTTTATTAGTGGGGGAGAATGTGAGATACCAAAAAATAAAATAATAATAATAAGTAGGGTTGATTAACTAAGAAATTACACTATAGAATTTTATTGGAAAATTCTAGTAGTTTTATCAGATTTAAATAGAATTCTTAGGACATTGTACAAGGAGGATTTAAAGCCTATTAGGGATCATTGGATTAATGAGGGTTGATTAAGGTTTAATTAATTAAACCTAAGAATTAATTACCTATATAAATAACCTCGGCTTTTAATCAAATCTCGATCCCGATTTCTTTTCTCATTATGATTCCCTCTTTTCACGATCAGCTGCAATTTCTCTTCTCTTCTTCTTCTTTCGATCGCAAGTCCTCCCGATCGACCATTTCTTCTCACATCGCAACCTATTTCTTTTGACCTCCAGGTTGGACGTCGCAAGCACCAGCTGCAGCCGAATGACCTGCTCTTTTTTGCGAGCTCTATTTGTCGTTGTCATCGACCTATTCTCTTCCTTCGTTTCCTCCTTTTCATCACGATCGTGTAGATTGGATTTGTCATTTCATTGGCGTTGACCGAGCCAGCTATCCATCGCCTCTCCTCTCTCCATCGAGTGTCGCCGAAGAAGCTTACTGATTGCGTAATTTACTTTATCGTTGGTTGGTCAAATGTCTATCGTTGTGTCCTTCTTCTTTCTGCACACCGCCAACCAGTTTGTCTCTGACCATTTCAGTCATCCGCAACCACCTTGGCCAGCTGTGGGCATCCTGGATAGGCCACCACCACTACTTGATCTGCTAGGCTGATTGTTGCTCCACTTCGCTCTATAGTGGTAAGCTCCAATGATTTCCTTGGTTATGTGTTGTAGATCTTAACTATGGCAACCTCCAATGCCCCTTACTTGGTTGTGTTCTATCGATCTCCACCACAACAAGCTTGAATGCAGTTTGTGATGGTTCGAGATAAGATCCACGAATCAACCCCATTTGATGTCTGGTAATCTCGTTCATCCTTTTGTTGCTGTGAATTTAGAATGCAGTGATCAATGGATCAAACGAAAATATAGGCTTAATGTGTTCACAGGGTAGGGAAACTGATATAATTGTGATTATGGGAGATTGTGTAAAATACCATAAATAAATTGCTTAGAATAATACCTTTATTATTTCTTAATTAGATAACTCATTTTTGGGATAATTAAATTAATGAGGGATTAATTAAAACCTAGGTTTTAATTTTTACCGCCCCAAAATTTTTTCGCCGCACCCAACTTCTCGTCGCGACCCAAACCCCTCGCGATCCTCTCCTTCTCGTGACCTCCCTCACTTCTCCACGCCGCTGACTTCTCCTTCTTCGTCCTTGAGTTTTTCTTCCTCGCTACGAACGGCGCTGCTCAGACTAGCCTTAACGATCTCCGCAGATAAGCTAGAGCAGCGAGTGGGCGATTGGCTGGGAACTTGGATGGACGGAGTTATGATTTTGAACTGTTCTTCATGATCTTAGCCGTAGTAGGACGTGGATACGAGGCAGGTCCACGGGCGTGAGGATTATTATTACGAGCTCTATATCAGGTGGGTAATTTCCTACCCTGGTCAGGTAGTTGATATATCTTGTGCATGATATTTATGTTGGTGATACCATTACCTTGACTCCATTCGTATTATTCTATTGCTTGATACTTACTCTTTGCACTTTGAGAAGCCCCGTTGTTGTTATTACATTTTGTTCATCATTGTTATGGTTTACAGTCGCTAGGGTATATGGACCGATAGTTGCATAATTATATGTTTATAGTTGAGTACGGAAGTGGATTAGGATTGTATCATCAGGATATGTCCCTGGTAAGAGATGTTATGTGGATGGAGGTGATTGTCCGATTATGTTCTTTAACGTTGGATACCTATTATTGATCGTGTATTGGTGTAGGGTTGTGTGAATTGTCGGTAGTGTTTAACATGGTTGATTGTTAGTTGTGTATGACTATCTATGGGATAGAGAGTTGTTGTGAATGTATGTGTGTATAGTTGTGCATTCATCACATTTGCATGCATGATGACGACTTGGTCTCCCTTGTAGTTGAGAGGGTCGTCAGTCATCCTGTCTCCAAGATTACTCGTGGTAGTAGTAGCTAGTGTGAGGGCAATTCATTTATTGTGCCGCACTCAACCACTATTGGTAGTGGTAGTTGGAGTTGTGTGCAGTTGTCCTGTGTGTGTGGCACTTGACCACTCATGGGTAGTGTTAGTCGGAGTGGCCAGCAACCGGGACCCCCCTTGTATAGCCTGTAGCTCTTTAGCTTATTGCTACTTATTCATATTGTCCACTAAGCCACTCAAGAGCTGTGGTTGTTGTTGAGTTGGGATAGTTGTCATGTCGTGCCACCTAGGCCACACTCGGGTCGTGGTAGTGAGTGGGGTGCATAGGCATGACCATGCATTTGCATTGCCATGTGTGAGGGCATTTGCATATATATACATATACATATATTTATGTATATATATGTGTATGAGTGTGAATAGTATATATAGATATAGTCTATATATATATGCTTGTTGTATTGTTGCATTTGTTTGTGCTATGTTTGCTGCATTTGATTGTACATAATCTTGCATGCTACTTTCATATTCTATATGTTTGTGTATGGGATACTAGTGTAGAGTTGGACTAGACTGTTGTATGCCTATGATCAGTATCATGATGTTGTATAGAATCGATTAGGTTCATTGATGATGTTGCTTATAGGTTCCTAGGACAGTGTGCTGATTACATGCTTAGTGATGTTCTTTTATGTTGTATGGGTTATATTGTGACTTATGTGTTCAGGTTGTATGAGTTGTAGAGTGGCAGAGCTCCAGGTATGACAATACCTTATATTGTTCAGTGGATCTTTTGGGATGCGCTTTAGTTACATTATGTTAGTGGTTATCTGATACGCCTTTTACCTGTATGTTATTGACTCTCATGTGATATATATTATGCATTCACTTCTTTTCCATATTACTGTTGAGTTTTATACTCACCACTACATACCCTGGATTTTCTTGTAACCCAGGTAATAGGTAGCCGACTTCGTGATGGGCTTGGAGCACCGCTGGTTGATAT